>JASDDO010000019.1:869629494-871118244 GCA_030015575.1 Agapanthus africanus | reverse complement strand
AAAGATATCTCCGAACCACAGAGTGATTCGATTTGGAAGACGATATAAACTAAGCCCGAGATACATTGGACCGTTCGACATACTCGAACAAGTCGGTGAAGTGGCATACCGCTTGGCACTTCCACCTTCATTGGAAGGAGTGCATAATGTGTTCCACATATCCCAACTCAGAAGGTATGTGAGTGACCCCAACCAAATTCTCGATCATTCCGAGCTCACTGTAGAGCCTGACATATCTTGTGAGGAACAACCTGTGGAGATCCTGGATAGAAAAGTGAAGTCACTTCGGAACAAGAAAGTCAACTTGGTTCGAGTGATGTGGAGAAAAGACACTCCGGGAGAATTGATTTGGGAAAGGGAAGATGAGATGCGTCCAAGATATCCTCACTTATTTGTAAACTAGTCCTTAAAATAAAATTTGTAAATTTCGAGGACGAAATTTTTGTAAGGTAGGTAGACTGTAACAACTCCAATTTTAGTGTACAAAAAATTTGTTCAAAAGTTAATGTATACTTGGGGTATTTGCATTTCCTGTGAGTACTATAAGTAATTGTTTTGTTTTTTTAATAGCAAGAAAGCACTTGTAGCTCATTCGTAAAGCCTTGCACTGCTGTGACATAGCACCAGAGTTCAAATCCCATCAGCCACATTATTTTTAATATTGTTTTCTTTTAATCTTTTCAGAATCCTAAGAGTCTACACGTGCTAAACCCGTAAAACAAACTAGCTCAGGGGGAAGACCAACTGACGGCGGACACATGGCGACGAGCCCCAGCCTGACTCAGCCAAATAGGGCCGGCGACTCGGGAGAATCGGCCGGCGCCGCCTGCCGACTCAGCGTGGATCGCCAAGTTCCCTTCATGAAAGTGGTGCCTTTTGGCCTCCCCATAACCCATGTTATGTTTAATAACCCTGCATTATTACAGAGAATTAAAAATCAAATTAAAACTCTTTTTAATGCAAAAATTTAATACATTTTCTTTCACACCCTTTCACCTACCCTAACCCTAGTGTTTTCTATAAATACCACACCTAAACTCACCCCTTCTCACTTCCAAAACTCTATCCAAACTCTCAAGAAAAATCTCTAGACCTTTATGTGCAAGTGGAGTTAGCGAAGGGCGAAACTCCGGCGAACTTCCGACGACGACCCTAGGAGCTCCCGGCGACGAAACGACGCACCGGAACTTACTTCCACTCTCTCTTCCTCTCCTCTAAACCAAAAGCCAGTAAGTCCCTCCTCCCTCTACACTTTGCTATTCTTAAAACTCGTATTTTTAAAACCCGACGGAAGCGGAGTTAGTCCGACTTCCGATTCGGTTTTCTTTAAAAAGTCCCAATTTTCTTAAATACAAACATACCAAACCCTCATATCTTGACTATTAAACATTAACAAAACATCATGAATAAGTATCATAGCAAAATATTTCATATTGCAATTTTTATCATACTTTTTCAGAAAAATACCATGTAGTTTAGTTTCGACATTAAACATCATATTTTCTTGCTATACCTTTAAATAGATCATGAGGTAATGACCTACCTCCTCACAACACTTATATGCAATATAGCACGATACCTTTCGGGAGCATAGAATACGGGAATACGAATTTACACTTAAATACCTATATCTTATAATAATCTTTTTCTATAAGATTATGTATTTTAAATAAATCTTTGCAAAGTGCCGCTACAACCCATTTTGGGAAACCCGTTCGGGATGGTGCGGATTATCGCACATTCTCGGGCTTAGTAGTGCGAGATGCAGACCTCCGCAAGGAGCATTCGGTCTCGAAAGATTTAAAAATACAAATATCTTAAGAAAATAAGATTTCTAGAAAAAAATAAATTAAAATTATTTTATATATATATATATGTATCATCAAAATATCTAATTTTGATATAATATAAATATTCCAACTTTTCTAAATCAAAAGAATCACTTTACATGAAAATACCATGCAATTCCATACAAGTTCAATATTACAGATAAATACCATATATTATGAAAAATATGTTTTTAATCACTAGAAATGTCACAATGATAAAATATACATCAATGAAAACTTTAAAGACGATAATAAAATACTTGAGGTCTATTTTGAAAACTATACAAAATTATTTTTACATAAAACTTCCTCAAGTTCTATAAATTACCCTAAGGACCTTGGTAAATATAGGTTTAAGCGGGACCAGTCTCTTGAGCCTCAGGGAGCCGGAGATATGGGTGCTTGCCTGTTTAAGGTAGACAACTTAACAAACAGTGCTATCAACACGATAATCGTCTTTGAAAAAGACACAAATCCTGCCACCCATATACAGCGGTTACCGATAACCTCAAAACTTAATTCAGGATTTCAATTTCTTTTCTAATTGTCTGACTCAGACCGAGTCTCATTATAAATAATCTAACTTGAATATGATTCAAGTACAAACTACAATTCAATATGAATCCATGAATACATATATTCAATCTATTCAATCTGTATTGACCGAACCGAACTATGGATATACCTTCCATCTACATGATTCTCCAGTTACATACAATTACTGATATCATGGTTTCGACAAGTCATCCATCTATATAAGACAATACAATTTATAATATAATACAAAAATACAATCAAGACATCGCAGGCTTTTAAGGGGTAGATTGGTACGGAAGGTGTTAGAAGTGGCACGAGACTGCAAGACTTAAAACACCTAACCTGAATTCATTTGCTGTTGTACCGTGGCATAAACGGTTCCTTGTACTCCATTTGCCTCTAATCTCTGGCATATAGAGACTCCTCTCGTATATACTGGCATCCTTCTGTACCAAATTACAAACAACAACGTTAACAATATAATATAACTTTAAAAGCCACTCTCTCTCTGTCTATTCTATTTCTCCCTTATCTTTGGGACTTACCGAGCGATTTGTTCGCTGACGACATTTTCCTTCTTCTTCTTTGAATGTCGTCAGGTGATTCGGACCTTCCAGAGATTGAGCCTAGCACTGAAGACTTGGACCAGTTTATTGAAGATCCCGAGCTGTAGTTACACTTGTACATTTCTTTTACATTCTGTATTTTCCATTTATGTTATGCCACTGTTTAGGCATCGCTTTATTCCATGTATTTACTTTTCCATGTATTGTACAAAAGAATGTTAATAAATAAAGTTGATGTTCATTACATTTGTCTCTTGTGATATTTCTTTTATCGCTTAGTTACGCTTAGCGTATTTACTTCTGAGTAAATACGTAGCGGCCGGTCGCGTCCCCTTCGCCGTATACCGGGAAGTGGAGCGTGACATCATCAGTCGGGATCAGGTGTTCCGCGAACCTGTTATGACCTTATGTTAGCAATGTAGTATGTGATGTCAGGAAATTGAATATTGAGACATATCTTACCTGCTAAGCATGGTAAACTCAGCATCGTATTCATCCACAGATTTGTTCCACATTAAACCTTGCTATTAGTAGATGAACTGCTGTTCCATGTCGAAACGGGCAGTCTCGGGGAAATATTTTATATCGAACATATCACGAAAAGTCTTCCATTCAATCGGTTGGGCGAGTCGACTTTCTTCAGCCTTCCACCAGACTCTGGCGTTATCTGTTAGTTGCAACTTTGTAACCCTCAACCAAGCAATCTCTGGCACTTGTGCTGCTGCCAGATCATCTTCGATAGACTGAGCCCATTCCTTTTCCTCTTGTAGGCTCTCTTTTCCTGAAAAATGTTTCGGATGCAATGCCCGGAATTGCTTGACTCCGGGTGCCTCAGCTTCAGGGTGGTGCAAGAGGATATCAGTCTGTTGCTGCTGACCCTCCAAGTGGCTCCTGATCTCCTTAAGCAATACCGTCTGCTCGTTGATAGGAGCTACAACGGTAGGTGGTGGTGGTAGAGTAGGTGGTGGGGTGTTGCCATTGACGTTCGTGCTTGTGTTGTTGGGAGAATTCATGATCTTGATAGAAAAAGAAAGGTTGGGATAGATTCAAGGAATTTGAAATATAAAGAATGTATAGTTGCTGATTCTTATACTTTTTGTGATATATTGCTTAGGATTCCATGAAGAACTGACCTGCATGGTCCGCTTACAAATCCTGTCATGCCCCGCTTCCCGGTGTACGAGGAAGGGGATGTGGCGAGGCCGCGACATATTTACTCAGAAGTAAACATGTTAAGCGTAAATAAGCAATATAAATAAATACACAAGAATAACAAGAGATGTAATATGAACAACACTTTTTATTAATATCCATTCTTTACATTACAACTGATTAGAAAAGAAAATGTACAATGATAAAAGCAATGCCTAAACAGTGACATATAAAATGAAAAGTAAGTACAAGAAAACTAGAAGTCTGGCTGTGCTTCAATATGCTCCAGATACTCCTAACCGGGCTCGGTCTCCTGAAGATCCGGTCTTCCTGATGAACATTCCGAAGAAATAAGAGACATAAACATTGTCAGCGAACTAGCGCTCGGTAAGTCCCAAAAGAAAGGAAAGAATACGACAAGTAGAGAGAAATATAACTGTAATTTGTACAGGTTTATGTTTGTTATACTAACATAATTATTTATAATTTGGTACAGAATGTATCAGTGTATACGAGAGGAGTCCAACTATCCCATGCTCAAAAGAATTGATCCCGCTTAAATCTATATTTACTAAGGTCCTTAATTGTAATTTTATATAATTCGAGAGGGTTTTATGAAAAATATTTTATATACTTTCAAAATAAATCTCAAGTATTTATTTATATTATTTAGGGTTTCCATAATTGTGAATTTTAAGAATTTGAAGTATTTTAGTGATAATAGCCTTAACTTGAATAGTTCAAGGTATTTTAGTGTAAAACTTGTCTTGTATTGATACTTGATGGTATTTTAGTGAAACTTTTCATTCTTTTATTTTTCTTTTTGAAAAAACATGAAATTTTATTATAACTTGAAAATATGTGATTTGATAATATTTATATAATATTTAAAATTAATTTTATTATTAATTAGAAAATATCGTTTTGCTTAAAAATCGTATTAAAAATCTTTCGAGGCCGAATGCTCCATGAGGAGGTCTGCATCTCGCTCTACTAGCCTAAGGATGTGCGATAATCCGCACCATCCAATAACGGGTCCCTTAAAAAGGGTTGTAGAGGCATAATTTCAAAGAATTTTTATAATACAATTTAGAGAAAACCGGATTTTTATAGTTCATGGTATTTTAATGAAATATTGTATTTGCCACAAAAATATGTTTCCAAGAGTATCGTACTATATAAACATGTGTGTATGTGAGGGGTAGGTCATTACCCCGTGAAGTTTTCTAAAGGTAATAGTAAGCAAAACAACTAAATATGGTAGTCACAAAGTTCATGGTATTTTACTATAAAAGTTAAATTAAAATTATCTAGCATGATGTTTTAAAGTGAAAGTTATTTCTAAACATTAGATTCATGGTTATAAACATAGGGTAAGAGTTTACATGAAAGTTATGAAATAAAATAATGAAATTTTTAGGTTTTAGAATGAGATGTCGGTATTAACTCCACTTACCGACATGTTTTATAAAGAGACCTTTTTAAGAAGAAAGAGTAGAATGGGGAGGGACTTACTAGCTATACGGTTAGGAAAGAGGTAGAAAAAGATGTGGTATCTTTCGTAGTGTCGTGGAGTCGCCGGAACTTGCTCGATTCGTCGCCGAAAGTTGGTCTTGGACTAACTTCACTTCTACTCCACTTGTACTTAGAAAAATTTGATAATTTTGGCTAAGAATTTCAGAATGAAGAGGGGCTAGGGTATGGGGTTGTATTTATAACGTGAAATTAGGGGTTTGGAATTGAAAGAATGAATTAAAATGCATTAAAAATTTGATTAATTGGGGAAATTGAATTCTCTGTTTTAAATCAGAGTAAACAAACAGTGCAGGGGTAATGGGGGTAGGCCAAAGGTTTTGTGGGCAAAACACGGGGACTTTTCCCCTACGGACGACCGTCGGCGCCGGCCGTATCTCCAATCTCGCCAGTCCAATGATGGGTATGGGCCGGTGGATGCTTGCCACATGTCCTACTCTGTGTACACAACATTTTACGCATGTTTAATTTTTCAGACTTTTCATTTCTATGTGCAGTGCACGTGTAAAATTTTGGCCTTCCAAAAAGTTTAAAAGAAAAATTCTGAAAAAATAATATGTGCCTGAGGGGATTCGAATATAGGGGCTACGTCATAGCAGTGCAAGGCTTTACCAATGAGCTACAAGTGCTTTCTTGCCGTTCTTAAACAAAAATAACTTATAAAGTGTACTCAGGCTTGCAAACTCCATTCTGTACATTAACTTAAAAAATTTCGTACAATAAATTTAGAGTCGTTACAATATGTTTTCTTATTTTTAGCAAGATTGGGGAAATATATTCCCGTATATACAATTTATTCTGTCTAACGGTTATTCTTAATCACCATTGGATTTTTAATCCAAGGGCTCTCTGTTTTACAGAGAGCAATCTTTTTTGTTTGTAAAGATTGAAGAAATATATTCCCAAAATAGAATTTTATTCTATTATTTGGTGATTTATCATCTGTTAGTTATATGTATGCCCTAGAGGCCATTACTGTACATGTGATGTATATTGTAGTGGATGCTTGGACATATATAGGGAAGACTTTCTTGCTCGACATGATAGTATGCTATCTGGTTGCTCTTTATCTTAACATGTACACTTATTGTCTCTCTCTCACATGTTGATAAAGCCCTTAGGACGTGTACTTGACTACCAGGACTATGATGGAGATCATACTAGTGGGGCCAAGGGTAGTCCACAAGTACACCCTATAATTGTTCCTAGTCATGGGAGTATCGAGACAGGGCATCGATACTCCAGAGTAGACTAGCGTATACGCTTCTCGACCCATGTGATGGGCGATGGATGATCCCATATCCATTGGTGTTTGACATCAGAGAAGGTATACGGGTGCTCAGTGGAGACTGGGTACACTAGACGGACTCGCCGAGAACTCATAGATGGTATTATACCTATCGTCGGATAGCAGTTCTCTGGTGACACCGGTACAGGTTAGTCTGTAGACCCAAGATCGTCATAGAGTCTTGTGTGATTCCCACTGTGCTTTGATTTCCACCATACCACGGTCAAGAGATCGTGCAAAAAGGTGGTTTTTGTGTACAATCTCGAGTCACATGGATGTAATAAGCGATAGGACGGGTTTCGTCTCTCCCAGTATTGTGAGTTGATGTTGCGCTATACTCGATTGGCCATAACAGGAAATTCCTGGCCAGGGTTGCTGAGATCTACTGGTAAGTGTTATCAGTAGTGTCTCGAACCGTTATGGACCTTGCATCGGTATGGTTTATCAGGCTATTGAGGTCTGATGTTATACCACCCCCATGCTGTGATATACGACATATCAGACGAAGAGACCGGACTGTACGGTAGTGTTACTTATTGGATTCGCAGGAGTACGAGCAAGCTTGCTTGTTGATCTTCTGATCGCTCAATACCTGGGTGGCCGTTACGTTTAGCAGACCGCTAGCGGCTTGTGGGTGTTTGATATGATCATCACCTACTGCCGGCATATTGACGAGTCTTTAGAGTCCTACACAGAGATTTCCTGGTTCATGCGAAACGGAGTAGGAGCACATATGTGATATGTGCGGGACCGAGATTAATGCGAGTATGTGATACCGCATTCTATTCTCGCGATATGTGACATTCGTCGGTTATATATGATATAGCCAAGTTATCGGATCAAGTGTTGATTCGATAAGTTGTTACTGTTGATATTAGTCGGTTATATGAGACATAGCCGGATTATTAAATCAAGTGTTGATTTAATAATTTAATGTATAATTATATATTTGATATATTACATTACATTAACTAATATTAGCTCACTTGAGTATTCATTTTCTCACTTACGATACATTGATATATATGTGATATATGTTAAATGTATTATTTTCTTTTTGCACACAAAATATATATGTGATATATATTGTTGTGTCATGCTAGCTTACACATGCAACATGTAAGTATGAGACTCACACCATGCTAGGTTAAAGTTAGGGTTTTATTTGTTTTAAATAATTCAAACAAGTTGGATAATGAGTCATGTTTAAGCTTGTAGATGCTTGTAGTCTTCATTGACTTAGTCCACTTGTTTGTCTAGCTTAAGATATTTGTTAACCCAACCCTTAATTCATAGCTATGGTTTAGTCTCTACAATAGTTAGTGCATGACATACACTTACCATGGTTGCATTTCTAACCTCATGAGTTTCATTCATCATCTTCTTCCTTACAAAAGAAAAAGCTTGCTAGTTTTTTCTATGTGATGAAACCTTGTGAGAAAAATAAATCTAAAGTAAGCCCACTTCCTACTTCATCATCCTCTACTATTAGCCATTTAGTTTAGGGTGTTTGCTTCACTAATTTCACACATTAGTGAAGAGATAGCATGAGCTCGAGTCTCCTCGACGTAGATCATCTTCGGCTTCGAAGACATTGAGCAAGCTTGTTCGTTTCTTCAAGTGAACCCTCTCTAGAGTCCGGGAGTTCACCATTCGCAGCGAAGGGACTACAACATGGAGCTATTGATGTGAAGGACAGGTCTACAAAGGTTGTATTCCTTGTTCATTTCTTTGCAAAGTTGTTTGCATATCGATTCATCTGATTTTCTAGTTTTGATTCTAGGGTTAGGGTTAGCTAGAATGGAAAAAATTTAAATATGTCATGGACGATGCCTCCTGAAACCTTGTTGCCATGCTAGACAACCCTGCAGTGGTATCAGAGCCATGCTAGAAAATTAGACGATGTTTGCTAGGATTACGAAACCGAAACTACTCCGAAACACCCGATACGAAAACTTGGTTTCTGTCGAATTTAAAAAGTCTTCAAAAAATTTTGTAAACAACTGCAGAATGTTGTATATGATATGACATGAACATCATGAAAATTTGAGAGGGTTTTATGCAAATTTGGCCGGCCACATGCATAGAAAATCCGGCCTCCTCGGCTATTTTTTGGAGTTCTGGGTTCAATTTTTCAGGGTGTTCTAGTCTCTTGGTTTTAGGGTTTCAGGTGTTGTTTGTTTTTGCTAAATTTTCATGTGATGTTAACTTTCTGCAAAAAAAATTCGGAGTGTTTTGTAATCGTAATTGTAACATGTATTCGGGTTATTTAGACGATATTAAAAAGTTCGAACGGATATCAATAACCCAATTTTTCCCCCGCTGGAAATTTTTCAAGAATTGGATCATTTCCGAGTTTAAAATTTTCAGAAAATCTTGCAAACGATTCTGTGGACCCTCTAGAAGAACGAAACCTTAATCGATTCTGTGACCGTCAAAACTGCCACTAAACCCTAGGGTTTGTGGTAGTTTAGCGGTGCCACAGGCGAGGCATTGGTTGACCCTTCTATGGCTGGTTCATAGGTGCTGCGGCATGTTTTGGGTGCTTTTTTTAGACTCCGCTCAAGTGTTGAGCTTGTTGGGAATTTTTCGGTCTTTGCTTATTCGATCGAAAAGTTTAACTTCGTCTAGCTATCTGTGATTGTGATACAATACTTGGAATCCACAAAATTAGTTATGAGATAACTAATTTGAATTTTATAAATCTAGCAGTTTAGTCTTATTTGATCGGTTGCCACGAGATTTTGATGTTGATCAAAATTCCGTCGCAATTACGTAACGTACGCGGATATTCGCCGGGTAACCTTATTAGATAGCTACACCCCATAGCCCCGACCAAGTGACTGTAGGAGAACCCCGTCACCAAAAGCATCCGTTCGGGTGCTCGCGGCCGCGGTGTTCCGCCTTAGTGCACTTCGTCGATGGCATCGGGGGTGCGGCTGTCTACTAAAGATTCCGACGAGCATTCGATCAGGTTATCGGGAATCATGTTGAATTACCTGACTGGTTATTGGAAAGTGTTTTCAATATCGAGACTAAAATGCGGGGTTTATAATTGTTAGGCATGTGATGTCTAATGAATTCATTTGGTTAGGCATGAAATCCAATGTATGTGATATATTGGGTTTATGATGTCTAAGGTGGTTGCGGATTCCAACTGTTGTAGCTTTTCACTTTCTTTTCTGCGACCGTAATTGTAATATGTGGTGTATCGCCGGTTTCGGTACTATGCGTCAACGATAACTGAGATACACATATTTACTCACGTTGATAACATGTGATGTTATGTGTTGCTGTGATATGTTATATTGGATCGTCGTGTTCTGAATAGCCCCAGGTTTTTATGTGAGATGAGAGTTTTTCATTTTCCTTCATGTAAAAGCTTTTATGTAATATTCTTTTATTGGGGCACTTCCGGGTTGAGGATGATACCATTGATGTATATTATTTACTTTTCAGCATTATGATACACCCAATGCAGGGAGCATAAGTAACCGGGTTCTAGGGTCCAGTGGGAGACCATCTCGAGGAGTCGAGACCGGGTCTCCTAACTCTAGAATTGGCAGGGTTGCTTGCTGCTCTCATAGGGGTCTAGGGATGTGGGTTTGGCTATTCATCATGACCGTGGAATCCGTGTTTATTACTGGCTTGATATTAAACACGGAAATCCTAGTATATCCAATATTTCATATGTTATCTTCTGCTGCTCTGTGATGTGATCACTGTGAAATGTTCTGAGACGAATGCTTATATTATATATATATATATATTATATTACTGCTTTCGTTTATTCTGTGATGCTTAGGAAGCATAAATAATGGGACTTAAGTAATGAGATTGATGAAATAAAAAAAAAAACTAAAGATGTTGTAGAAACTTGTTTTAAAAACGGGTAGCTCTAGTTCTTGCCTTGCATAGCGGTATTCCTTGTAGAATATTCAGCACTTTATTCGATAAGAAAAGAGCCGAGATCCCTTCACCCGGAATGACCTCTTTAGCGAAACTAGCAGACGCTACAACCCACTCGGTTTGTCTTTTGATTGCTTCTATGGTTTTTGCTTTGTATAGTGGTATTTGTGAAATATCTTGTACCTTATTCGATAAGGAAAGAGCCGAGATCCCTTCACTGGGAGTGACCTCTTTAGCAAAACCAGTAAAAGCCTAAAAAACACTCATTTTAAAATTCACTCGATTCTACAACGATATCAAGTTCATTACGACAAAGGGTTTTCTTAAAAACCTTTCGTAGCCCTCCGTCATTTCAGATAAGTACTACTTAGTATTCGTGCTATATATATATATATATATGAGTATTATCAAAAGATATATTCTAAATATATTATACAAATATTCCAAGTTTTCTAAATCAAAGGAATCACCATTATATGAAACTTCCATCCTATACAAAACAATTCTAATATTTCAATAAAATACCATATATAAGGAAAACTAGGTTCTACTCACTAGAAAGTTCACTTTTATAAAATATACATCTATGAAAACCCTAAAAACGATAATTAAATACTTAAGATGTATTTTGAAAATGTATCAAAACTATTTTTACATAAAATCCCCTCAAGTTATACTAAATTACGATAAGGACCCTAGTAAATATAGGTTTTAGCAGGACCAATTCTCTTGAGGCTCAGGGAGCCGGAGAATGTGGGTGCTTACCTGTCTTAGGTAGACAATCTAACAAACAGTGTTATCAATACGGTAATTGTCTTGGAAAAAGATATAAATCCTGTCGTTCATGTGCAGTAGTTACCGATAACATCAAAATTAATTCAGGACTTCAATTTCTTTTCAAAGTGTCTGACTCAGACTGAGTCTCAATGTAATCAATCTGAATTGAATATGATTCAACTATAAACTACAATACAACATGAATCCATGAATCCGTCTATTCAATCTATATCAGTCTATTTGATTGAACCGAACCATGGATATACTCCGGTTACATGACCATCCATTTATATCCATTCTGTTTACTGATATCATGGTTTCGACAAGTCATCCATCTATAACACAACAATACAATCAATACGAAAGACATTGCTGGGTTTATAAAGGGGTAGATTGGTACGGAATGTGTTAGAAGTGGTACGAGACTGCAACCTTAATACACCTAACCTGAATATCCATTGCTGTTGTACCGTGGATGAACGGTTCCTTGTGCTCCGTATACTTTTGTCTCCGGAATAGTGGGACTCCTCTCGTATACACTGGAATATTCTGTACCAAGCTACAAACAACTGCGTTATAAATATAATCAAACATTACTAATCATATTCTCTTTTGTCTATTCTATCTCTACTCATCTTTGGGACTTACCGAGCGATTGTTCGCTGACGACATTCCTTTCTTCTTTCTTTGGAATGTTGTCAGGTGATTTGGACGCACTAGAGACCGAGCCCAGTACTGAGGACTTGGAGCAGTTTGCTATCGACCCAGAGCTGTAGGCACATGTACATACTTTTCATTTCAGTTATGCCATTGTTTAGGCATTGCTTTCTATTCATGTATTTACATTCCAGTTGTACTTGTAAAGAATTGTTAATAAATAAAGTTGTTGTTCATTTATATTCCCGTCTCTTGTGTACATTTACTTTATATTGCTTAGATACGCTTAGCGTGTTTAAATACGTAGCGGGCCTTGCCGCGTCCTCTTGCCGTACACCGAGAAGCGGGGCATGACAAGAGGTCACCGCAAAGGAACCGCCTAAGAAAAACAAAGTGGATTGCAACGTTCTAGCACGTCTGATGAAAATACCCTCACAGCTAAGTATATTGTATGCTCTCCTCTTATCCAAAGAGATAATACATTCTCTAATCAATGCATTACAAGAGCCCGATCAGTTCCGAGCTTTCCTCGCAGAAGAGAAGATGAAAAATGAATTGGCAGAGGTCCACACGGCTGATATCACATTCAACGATGAAGATCTACTCCTTGGTACGTGCGAACATAATTGACCGCTATACGTCACCGGGTACTGCCACGATATCAAGATAGGGAAAATCTTTGTCTACAACGGATCCTCCGTTAATCTTCTCAACGTGAGAGTGCTGAAGGAAATTTGCATGAACGTTCAACATCTTGCCCGAGATAAAATTACCATCTCTAGGTTTGACTCATGGTCGTCATGAACTTTTGGGTCGGTAATACTGATGCTACGTTTCGGTCTACTCGTTACTGACATCAAATTTCATGTTATTGACGCCAAGACTTGTCATAACGCTTTACTCGGCAGGCCTTGGTTACACGAGTACAATATCATCCGTTTTACACAACATCAGTGTATGAAGTATTTTAAGGATGATTGGGAATACACCGTCACGGGAGAGTTAAATCCGTTCTCTATAAATGAAGTCCGGAAATACGAAGACGCAAAGTACTTTCTTCTAGACTTCAAGGATACTGAAAGGTGCCACAGGCCGGAGAGTAAACAAAAATCTGTGGCCACTATCCCGATCTTTGGGAGCGATATTGCGGAAGACGAAGAAATAGTCTACTCGGGGCAATCCCAAAAAGAAAACATTAAGCCCGGACCATCTACCCCGATCCTGGTTTTTGGCACCGACTCCGAGGTCGAAACAAATACAATGTTCTCCATTCGCCCGTTAATATAGTCTCTCGCCGAAACAGATCAAAAGCTACAAGTTATAATGGCTCCGCCTCGACACTATAAGGAACTTGATAGGCTCGATACATACAGCGTATAAGAACTGCAAACTTTCTACGTACCTCCTAGGCAAAGAAGTGAAAAGGCGATCCTCTTCTACAAATCTACGGAGACCAAACTAGAAAAAGAAATTTGGCATGGTGTTGATTTTGCACTCGATAGGCTTCAACCCATCCGTCTACCAAGATATTATACTGAGGGGTTGAAAGAGCTATTAAGAAGCCAAGGCGTTCCCCTCAAACAAACTGTTCGACAAGCCCAATTCTACAAAAAAGATTTGGGATATTCTCGGGACTCAGCGAAAGAAACCCAACGGGAAGATGGAAACAACTGGGCTCGGATACGTTCGGTCCAAGAAACGGGAGCAAATTTGTAGTTACCACATCGTAAACAGCTCGAGTGAAGAGGAAAACACTCTTCCAAGCAGCCATGATGTCAAATCGGAGTGAGATCCTGCTTTGAAAACATTAAGTCCGTTGCTCGAAGAACAAATCGACAAGCTAATAAAAGAATCTTGTCAAGCGAGCTGGGACAACCACAGCCGTGAAATGGCCATTTATGAAAACCCCAGGATGCAACATCTCAGCTAGCCATCTGTGACGGAAGTAAACCGCAACACTTTTCATCCCTAGCCCGCTATGTGTTTTTACGAAAGGGAAACATCCCGAAATTATGGTAAAAATAGGGCAAAGAACGCAAACAACGTTCGAAGACAACAAAGCGGGTCCAAGACACCATTCAATCGAGAAAAGCTCGATTGGAGCCCATTCTTTATAAAGAAGATGGGTCAAGAATATTCTTTCCCGCAGAGCAAGATAGGGAAAATATTTAACCTTGTCATGAAGCACCAAATAGTCACGCTTACCGAGTCTTGGCACCCCGAACAAATAAACAAGGTCTATCACTCGGATAATTGCTCCTACCAATGAGCAGTAGGTCACCCCCTTGAAGATTGCTTCACGTTCAAAAATTGGCTGGAAGACCAGTATCGACAAGGCATGTTCACTTTATCCGACAGCTGGAAGATAAGCCCGCCGTGAAAACACGAGCCAAAAAGGACCTGCACCGTCAGGTTAAGACCGGATCAACTGCAAAAAGGGAAGCATACTCGTACCTGCCATATGATAACACTCTCAAAAGAGGGAGGGACTCTCAAAAGAGGGAGGGCATGAGAGTATAAATGATCTCTTCAAGTGCTTCACCAATGAAGATGAGGACGGGGTGATCTCAGAGTTTCTACCGTACCAAATGATATGTAGGATAGGATACACACTATGAAAGACAACCTAAGAAAAATTTACTTAGGGACAGAAAATGATCCGAGCCCGACGTTTGTCAGTAAGTTGCTATATGAAAAACAAGTAACCACACTGAAAGACGTACTCATGCAGTATAAAAACTACTTTGCATGGAACTACTCTGAAATGCTGGAACTAGATCCAGAAGTAGCGGTACATAAACTGGCTATATCGCCAGGCATAAAACCAATCAAACAAGAACCAAGAAGGATGCGGCTCGAACTTGAGACGAGTGTCAATACTGAAGTCAAGAAACTAATCAACTCCGGCTTCATCCAAGAGGTTCAATATCCCGACTGGATTGCTAATATCGTTCCGGTGATGAAGAAAAATGGGATGGTTCGCATCTGCGTGGACTTTTGGGACCTCAACAATGTTTTGCCGGAGGATGACTTCCCAGTGTCCGTCACCGAGATGATGATTAATAACACGTCCACTCACGAAGTCTTCTCATTTATGGATGGATCCATAGAATACAATCAACTAAAAATGGATCCTGAAGACCAGAAGCATACCGCCTTCCGGACCCCATTGGGCATATTCTGCTATAAGGCGATGCCCTTTGGTTTGAAGTGTTGGATATAGTGCCTTCAAGGCAATTATTGTAATTGCAAATAGGAGATTATGATAATTAAAGGAGGACTTATACAGATAGAATAATTTTGCTCGAGATGATAGTATGCTATCTGGTTTGTCTTCATCATTGATGAAGCCCGTATGATTCTTACTTGACTACCAGCATTATGATAGCAATCATATACGTGGGAGCTGGGTCGTCTATAAGCACATCCTTAAATGTCCATAGTGTAACACCCTAGCACATTTATATGATATATTTTTGGGTATTTCAAATGTTACGGTAAAATTCTTTCTTATTGTGGCTATTGTGTTGCGAATAATGCAATTAGTAGCTGTGGTTATTATCTGGCCCGACCCATATGGTTAAAACCCAACATGGTTCGAGATTATATCAAATATTTGCTAGTACAGTGTATCCATGCAAATCTAGAATATATATACACATATAATATATTTTAGAATCCACACATCTTTTTATGATACAGTATAAAACCAAATAATATATTTTCTTATCTAGTCTTACATGACAAAGTACCCCATATCAGGTGGTTACGCCCATATATCATGATTAGTATCCTAAGAGTTAGATAGACCGATTATTGGAACGCTGTGTATATTTACATAGATTTTATTTTGGGGTATAAGTTTTTAATTATATACATTTGCATCATGATTTAAATTCTTACGTATATTCTTCATATTTAAAAACTAGATATTGAAGGGATACAGGTAATATTCGAAGTAATCTGGTATTATCTGTAAAATTCCACAATATATATATATATATATATATATATATATATATAGATAACATATTATATAAAACTAATATATATATACACAGCTATATATATATATATTTAAATTTAATTAATTTTAATAAAATAAAACTTTCTTTGTTTCTCTCTCTCTCAAATTCTCACCCCGTCCCCACACTTTCTCTCTCCCTATATATATATATATTATATATAATATAATAAATTTATAAAACACACTTTCTCTCTCTCGTTTTCTTCTTCCGTCGCCAACTCAAACCCTAATCGTGCTAAACCCATGCCGTCAGCGTACCTACCTTGTCGCCGTCGACCACATATCCTCATCATCACTGCCTTCACCTCCTCCCCATTCGTGAGACCTCGACTGAAGAACACCGACACCGAACCCACTTCCTTTAAACCCTCATCGCCACCGCCCTAGCGTCGTTGTCGTCCTCTCCCATGCCTCACCATCACCTCTTCCTCTCCCGACGACCGCCAAGCTCCTAACCCAGACCCCGACACTAAGAACCCATCAACCCCCACCTCGTCTCGACCTCGTCGCCGACCTCATCGCCGAAACCCGACCACCACCCTCACCCCCATCACTTCCTTATCTCCCTAGCAACCCCAGACCACCACCACCACACCCTCTTCTCTTCATCTGCTCATCCCCGATCACACCAAATCCCCTCGGCCACTCACCTCGCTATCACCTCACCGCGACCGCCTCATCCTCTTCCTTTCCCTCACTAAGTCCAGAGAACCCCAGCAAACCCCCAACATCCATCTCCTATTCTTCTTCTTCTTTCTTTTCTTTCTTTTTCTGATCGAGCCGCCGGAGTTGCGCACGTCGCCAACAATCCAGACGACCCAGTCACCGTCATCGTCTAACCCAGTCACCATGTCATGTAGTTGCTCAGCCAGGTCAAGTCCTGCGTGCGTAAGTTTTGCATCGTGACTTTATTTTGGCATTGGATCGTGACATCCGAATCTCGACGTGAGATTCGATCAAGCAAGTTCTAAACTTGCAAAATTCTATTTTGATTATATCGATATTTATATGCTTGACTATAGTACAAACGTTTTAATATTCAGTAAGTAGTAGAGAGCTACATTTTTATAGTATCCGTGTATATCCGTACCGATAATGGTTTACATAGTTTCATGTCGGATCATCACAATATTATCATACTACAATATTAGCTTAATATGTTATTTAGATTGCAATATACATCGTAATGGACGTATAACGGTTATTACAGATAGATACGTATACATCCTGGCATTAGTTGTGGTTACCGTGTTTAGATATTGGTTACAGTTTTAAATTTGGTGTCTATCCTGGTAAAAATATATTGCATGATATGCTCACGACCCACTACCAGACTTGTTACTTGGATCTTATTACTAATTTCGACAAACCTGACTTGTTGTCCTGACGGACGTGACTTGTTGTCTACATAGACAAGACCTGTACCTGCTTGATCCTGTGTTGGCTTTAGTTTATATCATCAATACCTGACTTGAACAAAAAAACTGGGGAGTAAGGGGAAATCAATAATGAAACCTGACTTGTAACTCAACAGTTTAATACTCCAGATACTGATCAGTCTATACGGGCTCGGCTAGCCCCAGAATGATGCTACTAACATCATTCATCTGTACATGTTACCTGTTTACTTCTTAGCGGCATGTTTCGGATTCAGCCTGAGAATCTTGACTGTAATCCCGGGCACGCACGTGATACTATTGAGTTACATCGACGATTCCATTAAATTGATTTCAAAGACATGTAGAATAGATAACCTAGAAGCACAGATTTTAAGAGACACATCACATACATACAGCTCATTGTTTATACCTGTGTTTATTATTCACGTTCTTGTTTAATCATATCATCCTATCCTAGTTATTGCTATTATTTTGATATTATGGCGTACCGACGTCTGGGTTTTGCATGGCCCAGTTCCTCTGACATTATCGTAGGCAGATCAAGAGTATTTTAGCAAGCAAGCCGAGTAATGAGGAGCTAGCTGTTTAGTTTAGAGATGCTTAGTTTCTTTTATTTTATGTAGTTTTATTCTTATCGATGTAAGAAATAAGGGACATGATTCAGATATTGTTTTTATTTGGATCTTAATTTGTTTCCGCTATATGCATTTCTTGATTTTATTTACTGTGGCAGATGGACATGTGTTAGCTAGATTTTATTTTACTGTTATTGATATCCGATTGACAGCCGTAATGTGACTATGGAGGGATTATTTCTAGCCATAGGTAGTATGGTTGGCTCTGTCACATGCCGTGTTTACGTATTTTGGAAAGCGGAGCGTGGCAGGGTTTGTTTGGTATCAGAGACATAGGATTTAGGGTTAGTCAAGTTTGGTTCTTTTGTAGTTGGGTATTGAACCCAATACACTAACCAGAAAATTTGGAATTAGGAACATGTTCTTCCACATTACTATCTTGCCAGTCTTGAATTTTTAGCTATCAATATCTTGTTTATTGAATCATGTTTACCGTTACTAATCCCCTGGAGTGTCTTGGCTTCATAATCATGGAGGATAGAGATTTGTGGTCATACCAGAGGCGTGTTGATAACGATACATTGCTTGGAATTATACGTGGTATGCTTGAAAACCAGAAGCGTCAAACTGAGCTGAATCAACGGCAGGCCGAGGCTTTCCAGGAGGGTCTGAGGATGGTCCAACAGTCCGTAGTTGCAGTAGCACCCAGGCCAACACAGCGTGAGGGCACCATGACAGACTTTAGAAAGCTCAGTCCATCCACATTTACAGGAATGGAGGAGCCATTGCCAACGGAGCAGTGGCTAGTTGATACAGAGAATCTGCTCGTTGCCATGCAGATTCCGGATGAGAAAATGGTGGATGTAGTACGCATCTAATCGGTGGATTAAGCTCATGAGTGGTATCTCCTAGAGGTGTCCCGTCTGACCAAGCCGATCAGTTGGGCAACTTTTTCGCGTAGCTTTTTGGAGAAGTTCTTTTTGCAATCTGTTGGGGGAGGAAATAGAAGAGAAGTTCATTAACTTGAAGCAAAATGGCGGATCCGTTGATACACATGCGGCTGAGTGGACCTGGCTCAGTCGATTTGCGGGGCCCTTGGTTGCCAATGAGGCAGATAGAACATGGCGGTTTATGCGCAGTTTGAATGTAGAGATTCAGAGACATATCATATCTCTAGGATTGACCACCTTCTCCCAAGTTCTCAAGGCAGCCAGAGAACAGCAAAGTTTATCGGTGAAATCAAAGGATAATCTGCAGCAAGAAGTTGTAGTGCGGAAGCCGGCATTTACGCCAAACAGAGCTCTTATACGCAGAAGCATTTCGGTAAACAAGCGAGGCACTGCACCCATGAAGAAGCCTGTTGTATCCGATCAGAAAAGAAGTGTGATTTGTGACTTTTGCCATCTACCCGGACACCTTTAGAAAGACTGTCGAAGGAGGCTCGAACTTTGTCTAGTTTGTGGATCAATTGACCATACCATCAGTGCTTGCCCTTCGAAGATACGATTGAGAGATGAGATTCGTAAACAATCGTAGAAGCAGATTCACGGGGAAGCTGATCGCTCAAAGGCCTAATTAAGCACGGGCCTTCACCATGACGGTCGAGGAGGCCAAGGCGTCAGATGACATTGTTTTATGTATCCTACTCGTTTATAATTTTGCCGTATTGGCATTATTCGATTTATGTCACGCCCCGCTTCCCGGTGTACGACAAGGAAACACGGCGAGGCCCGCTACGTATTTACTCAGAAGTAAACACGCTAAGCGTATCTAAGCAATATAAAGTAAAAGTACATAAGAGACATGGATATAAATGAACAACAACTTTATTTATTAAACATTCATTTACAGGTTCAACTGGAATGTAAATACATGAATAGAAAGCTATGCCTAAACAGTGGCATAACTGAAATGAAAAGTATGTACAAGTGCCTACAGCTCTGGATCGATAGCAAAATGCTTCAAGTCCTCTGTACTGGGCTCGGTCTCTAGTGCGTCCAAATCACCTGACAACATTCCAAAGAAAGAAGAAAGGAATGTCATCAGCGAACAATCGCTCGGTAAGTCCCAATCATGAGTAGAGATAGAATAGACAGAAGAGAATAAGACTAGTAATGTTTGAATATATTGTTAATGCAGTTGTTTGTAGCTTAGTATAGAATATGCCAGTGTATACGAGAGGAATCCCACTATTCCGGAGACTAAGGTATACGGAGCACAAGGAACCGTTCAGCCACGGTACAACGGCAATGGACATTCAGGTTAGCTGTATTAAGGTTACAGTCTCGTGCTACTTCTAACACATTCCGTACCAATCCAGCCCTTTAAAAACCCCGTGATGTCTTTTGTATTGATTGTAATGTTTTGTTATATAGATGGATGACTTGCCGAAACCATGATATCAGTAAATGGAATGAATATAAATGGATAGTCATGTAGACGGAGTATATCCATGATTCGGTTCAGTCAATATAGATTGATATAGATTGAATAGACAGATTCATGGATTCATGTTGTATTGTAGTTTATACTTGAATCATATTCAAGTCTGATTGATTAGAGTGAGACTCAGTCTGAGTCAGACACTTTGAAAGAAATTGAAATTCCGAATTAGATTTGATATTATCGGTAACTACTGCACATGAACGGCAGCATTTGTGTCTTTTTCCAAGACAATTACCGTATTGATAACACCGTTTGTTAAATTGTCTACCTTAGATAGGCAAGTACGCACATTCTCTAGCTCCCTGAGGCTTAAGAGAATTGGTCCCGCTTAAACCTATATTTACTAGGGTCCTTATTGTAATTTAGTATAACTTGAGGAGGTTTTATGTAAAAATAGTTTTGATATATTTTCAAATTACACCTCAAGTATTTAAACATCGCCGGTAGTCCTGCTGTTTTTACTCACGGCGCCCTTTCGGGTTTTCATCCGTGCCCATTTTGCTTGTGGACATACCTTTTTTTTTGGGGTTCAAGTGGGATATTCCACTTGACTGCAGGACTCGTTTGTAATTCCCTTGATATCCTTTCTATTCTTTGAGAAGAAAGGACCATCTTACGTAGAGATTATTCCTTCAGTGAGAAATATGCCCCCTGTCTATACCTCGGGGGGAGCGAGTACCCACGCCATCGCTATTTTGGAGACAAGTTGGTTCAAAGTCGCTCATTTTTTTTGAGCATCGGTGACAAATACCACCTTACCTCCGTTTTTCATTCATCTTCATCAGATGATTAAGGGTCTTGACTCAGCTAATCCAATCGAATCATTTTATCCATGAGCTCTTGGAAGGCGGTCAGCTTGAAGAGGGCCATATACGAGGACGCTTTTGAATTTGGGTCAAGGGTGGCTATGTGCATTCCTATGGCTACAACTTAATCGATGCGTTGCTTGTATTTGACCAGAGATTTCGCCATCGGGTAATACATTGAACCCAAGTCTCATTCGATCTAACCCTTTCGTTGACCAGTGCCGTCACGGTAGTGCGTTTATTCACACTAGCGAATCTCTGACAGGAGGGTATCTTCATTTCATCGAAGGTATTCATGGAGTCATTCTGGAGTTCCGCATACCATTCGAAGGCAATGCCTACCAGACAGCCGATGAACTGTCAGAGGAGAAGTATATCAGTATTGCCACACATGGGTTCAAATCACGCAATGTGCTGGCGAGGATTCCCAGTTCCTTTGTACATGTGGCACGTTGGAAGTGTGTACTTTGGCGGGTACTGTATTTGATTGTACCATGTCGGATACGGTCGACCGGTCTTGATTGATCTATTTGCGGCTTCACTGGAGTAGTGAGTCTTAATTTGCTGAGCGACATATTCGTTCAGCTTTGCTTTTGAGAACATTTCCTCTTCGGCTGTTGATAAGACTCGTAGAGGATTTGAAATGTCACCCCTGTCTTTAAGAGTGACTACCGACAGTTCATTCGCTTGTGGTTCCGATTGAACCGTCATTCCAGCCATATTCTGAATCAGAAGGGCCATCTGATTCATTTTAGTGGACATTTCTGCCGCTTCTTCATCTCTCTTTTTCAGAGCGCACTTTAGTAAATCAATATCCAACTCCTTCTCTATTCTTTCTTCGGGTGCGTCCTCGGGACTTTCCTTAGGCGATGGATTAGCGTTTGCTACCGCCTGAGCGAGCATATCCTGTAGCTTTTCACATTTGCAGTTGAACTTTTGTCAAGGACCGAGTTTGAGGTCGGTGACTAGTAGAAGCTCGAACTTTGTCTTTGGAATTCACCACATAGACTATGTGAACTACCATGCCCCCAGGCTTGGGGTGTTTGGAGTTTTTGCCTTTGGAGTTTGCTTCGGGCACTTGAGCTTTATTGGGCCTCTTGTTGTAAAAAGCCGCTTTGGTTTTGGGAGGAACCACTGTATCAGGATCCGTCTTGGGGTGAGTCCCATTCACCTGCTTCCACACCTTATATATAGATGAGGAAAGTTGTCTCAAGGAGCGAACTGGTTTCTGCTCTCGTGGGATCTCCATAGGTTGTGGAGACTTCTTCAATATTGCGGTAGGAGAACTTTGTCTGACCCTTCACAACAATTTGAAGCTGTTCCCAGTTGGAACAACAACATTCACCGCTGGGGTTGAAACAGGACCATACGGAGAACTGCCCCCAGCTCATTTTGTATGATACTGATATCGACGTCGACCGTCTCTTACGGCCGGGATTTGACTAGCTTCAGGATTTTGCCGAGCCTGCCCCCAGTTTCCTTTGAGAGCTTAAATATTCTGCCCCCTGCGTCAACCATGGTCCTTGGCAAGTGCCAGTTGTTAGAGGACTGATTCTGTCTGCAAAGTTGCAGCTTAGGGAACCAGCCTGTGGAAGACAGATTTCCTATGGGCTTCCTCCATCGGCGTTGAGGCACCGAGGGTGGGAGTTGAGAGTATCGATCCAAAGAGAAGCCCGTTGATTTCTTGAAGAGCCAGAGTGCAGAGATTTGAGCCTGCAAGTGGCCTGTACTTGACTCCACCAGATATGACAGAGCCTGAGTTGCTAAGGTGGGAACAAACGCCATTCTTCATAGAGACGAAGCGCCGGCTTCAGTATCCCCTCCCCTAAGGGCAACCACAAATATACACACCGCGATTATCTGATCATGGGAAAAACACGATACACGAAGTGTGAAGTGGAAAGAGGAAAAGGTCCTACCGGGCGTGCCAGAATCTGTTCTCCGCCGAAAGCCGGGAAAGACCGACGTCTTACCTGAATTTGGGGGCAGATGCTATTTGGTTTTATCCGTCCACCTCTCCGAAGATGCCAAGTTGATTTATGGCACTATGTATCGAAGGTTTAGACGGATGCAGCCGTTGTAGCAGACTTCGTCAGATTCCCCCTCATTTGAGGGGTTTTTGATTGTGGAGACGCTCTTTCCTGCAGGCGCAAGCCCCTGCAGTTAATTACGTTACCGCATCGCGGTAACCACTTTCTCCTTCTCCAGATGGTCACTTTGTGTCGTGTATGTTTGTTTTATTTTTTGTTGCCCGTGGATTGTATACGGAGACTAATTTATGTTGTCGCCCGTAGGGCGTGAATTAGTCCAAATCCGTATTTTCTTAGATTTGGGTTTTGGGTTGGGTTTAAGGATTGTTAATCTCATTTGAGACTAAGATCAGCTTAAACGTTTGTTAAGGATACGTTAGTTTAATTTTAGACTAAGATCAACATAACGTTTGTTAAGGGCACGTTAGTCTAATTTTAAACTAAGATCAACTTAACGGGATCATTCTGATCCAACAAAAGAGCATTTGGGCTCTATTATTTTAGTTTAGGGACTTTGCGGTCCAGTTTAAAGACGTCATAGTCTGTAAAGTTTAAAGACATCATAGTCTATGAGTTTAAGGACCTCACAGTCCATGATAGTTTAGAGACATCATAGTCTGTAAATTTTAAGGACATCATAGTCCATGGGTTTAAGGACCCCACAGTCTGTGGTAGTTTAGAGACATCATTGTCTATAAAGTTTAAGGACATCATAGTCCATGGGTTTAAGGACCCCACAGTCCATAAAGTTTAAGGACATTATAGTCCATGAGTTTAAGGACCCTACAGTCCGTGAAATGTCTGGTTGTCTGGACCTGCCACCTCTTTGAAGATGTTGAAGGATTACAACGAAAAATATCAGAGAAGTGAAGAGATGTACCCTTGAACCAATATTGGTTGGGAGATCTATAGTCCAATTTGGGACTAAGATCAAAGATTTATGAGCATATGGGCTCAATTAATCTGAGCTAGGGTTCTGTGACCACTTTGGGCTCGGCCCATTCATTTAAAATGTTAGACATTTAATTAGGCTCAGTCCTTTTTCACTTAATAATGCAGAGCATTGGTCTTGACAACTTTTTGTCTTTTATTAAATGCCGAGCACTCATTGTAACTCTGGGTTTTATTGTTTAAAGAACAATTTATGTTCTCTTAGCGCACACGTGAGGAGCACGTGGTGCGCTTGGTACTGTGCGCCAGTCAATGAGCGCAGAGCGCTTCTGCTTAGGTAGCGCACACGTGAGGAGTACGCGGCGCGCTTGGCGCTGAGCGCCAGTCAATCAGCGCAGAGTGCTTCTAGTTAGGTAGCGCACACGTGAGGAGCACGTGGCGCGCTTGGCGCTGAGCGCCAGTCAATGAGCGCAGAGCGCTTCTGTTAAACTAGCGCACACGTGAGGAGCACGTGGCGCGCTTGGCGCTGAGCGCCAGATCAATGAGCGCAGAGCCCTTATTTTAAGTAGCGCACACGTGAGGAGCACGTGGCGCGCTTGGCGCTGTGTGCCAGACAATGAACGCATAGCGCTCTTGTTAAGTAGCGCACATGTGAGGAGCACGTGGCGCGCTTGGTGCTGTGCGCCAGACTTGGAGCGCTGAGGGCTTCTTTAAACTTGGAGCGCTAAGGCTCTACAGCGCTGTGCGCTACATTTGGAGCGCTGATGCGCTTCTTTTAATTAGAGTGCTAAGGCTCTTTTTAGGCAGCTTTGCGCTCTGAGAATTAAGTTCTCTCTTTTAAGAGACTTTATCTCGTGGATCTAAGAACAAACTTCTTATTTTTATAGGAGATGTTTCAATCTCTTATGTTCTTGGTGAAAGGCTTTGCCTTTATGGATCTGTGATTCTAAGAGAATTGAATTATTCTCCCCCCTTTTTAATGAGATATTATAATCTCTTTTGTGAAAGACAATTTGTTTTAAAGATCTATGATCTAGCATAAGAACTAAGTTCTTTTTCTGATGAGATTTTTTATCTCTCTGCTTTTTACCTTGAAGAAAAGTTCTTCTTCTGCTGAGAGCTTGCTCTTCTCTCTGAAGTTTCTCAAAGTTTATGGGGGGTTCCTCTATGTGAGACTTGAAGTCTTGGGTCCTTTATATAGTAGAGGTTAATTTGTTGAATCGGTTGAAGAGATCTTTATATAGGGCTTCTGTTTCACAGAAGGCAATCTTCTTGTTTTTAACAAGATTGGGAAATCTTTTCCCATACAGAATTTATTCTGTATTTTGGTGATTTTTAATCACCATTGGATCTTTGATCCAACGGTACTCTAATTTACAGAGCACAATCTTCCCTGTTTAGAAAGATCTGAGGAGTATTTCCTCAACAGAATTTTATTCTGTAATTTGATGATTTATTCATCTTAGTCGGGTCTTTGATCCAATGGTGGAGAACATTTAGTTCTGGCGCTTACCGCTCTCGTGCTTTGCACGTGAGCGCTGCCTCAGAGTCTTTGACTCTTAGCGCTTGGCGCTCAGCGCTCTCGTGCTTTGCACGTGATGTGCTGTTCCAGAGTCTTTGACTCTTTAGCGCTGGCACTCAGTGCTCTCGTGCTTTGCACGTGATGTGCTGCTTCAGAGTCTTTGACTCTTTAGCGCTGGCGCTCAGCGCTCTCGTATTTTGCACGTGAGGCGCTGCCTCATTACTGAAGGTGTCTTTTCACCTTCCTTCTCCACTTTTCCTGAGTCAAGCTTCTCTTTCCCAGAGCTTGGAAATAGTTCCATCATGCACAGCATTTTCTGTGTCTAGACTTAAATGTCTTCCTTCATATTCTGAAGTAATGCTTCTCTTCTCTCTCACTTTTTAGAGAATCATTTTGACAGAGAAGAGGTATGGCTTGTAATCGCCCACATACTCGCCGTCAGCCATGGGAGGTTCCCATTGAGGAAATTGTTGCTCGTTTTGCTGCACGCTTGGTGAACCCTACTCTTACGGATGACCAATGTGACACGATGCTGCACGAGCTCTTAACTCGTATAGGATCTCCTTTCCCCATCGGCTCCATTTGGCTCCGGATGGTTTTCTTGTCTGTGATCAATGATATTCCTCCTCCTCCGACGGAGATGACTCCGGCAATGCTCGACGCCGTGGAAGACAAGATCGAGTGCTTCCACGAGGCACTTTTAATCACCACAGCTCTGAGGGATCGCTCTGTTCGGCTGCTAAGCCATATACGGGCTCAACGGGTCGTCATGTCTGCCTTTGCTGATGGGTGCGGTACTGACCGATGGGTAGCTACTCTTCGTGAAGATCGCCGCTTTGTCATTGTGGAGAAGGCAGAGAGGGAGTTAGATAATTTTATCCATAGTTTTGTAAATCCCTGTACTTTCGATCCTATGTTTGGTGATCTGTTTCCTGTAGAATAAAAGATTCAATTAAATGCTTTGTTTTTGTCGTTGAACACCTATTCTTCCTATGATGTGTGCATGTGCGTACATGAATGAGCCTGGTTCCACACATATCTATAAACGAAACTTGAGCCGGCATAAACAGGAACTAATAGCTCTTGGCCGAAGATTTTGGCGGGAACATTGGATACTTGTTCTTAATAGTCACCCGATTTAATTCTCAATAATCGATGCACATCCTCCTTGCTCCATCTTTCTTCTTGACTAGAATAACTGGAGCTCCCCAGGGTGAATTGCTGCTGCGAATCCAATCTTTCTCTAGCAATTCGGTAACCTGCTTGTTTACTTCTTCCAACTCCACTGGTGCCATTGGATAATACGCCTTTGAGATTGGCGCTGCACCAGGAACAAGATCAATCGCGAACTCCACATCTCGTTTTTGCAGTAAACCCGAGATGTCCTCGAACACATCCATGAACTCTTGAACTATAGCCGGCGCTTCCTCCTTATCAACTTCCATCGACGAAAGAAAGGTGTTTGTTGGCCTAGCCCTAAACTCGACTGGCCCGACAGAACTACTACCTCCAGCAAAAATAAACTCTGGATGTCCGGGAATCTTGAAAATCACTTTATTTGCCCTACAATCAATGTGAGCGTGGAAAGTGCCGAGAAAATCCATTCCCAAGACAACATCATAACTGCCGGTATCGGTCACCAAGAAATCTGCAAATAACTCTCGTCTGTAGATAACAACCGAACAATCCTTGCACTTACTAATAGATATGATTTTCCTATTCCTAGTGTGTATGTCCCAACAACAAGACAGTGTCGTTCAAGCAATCAAGTGTGCAACAATAAACTTGGACAACATATAACAATGGGATGTACCAGAATCGAATAATGCTAATGCGGGAAAATTATGAACAAGAAGGATACCCGAAATGACTTCACCTGAAGCCAAACACCGAAGAAGATAAGCACGGTAAACAGGATTCAAGCTTGCGATAAAACATGAACTGGTAAGCAATGAAACTGAGAGAAGTAAAGTAAAATCACGTCCATAAATTAAGGAAATGAATCAAGACTAGGACTCCAAGTTACTTAAATGGAGTACCACATTGTAACCATACCGCAGTTCATAGTTACAATCACATAACTCCGTTCAAGTCGCCCAAATCCTAGTATCAGAATCGAAAGAATAAGTAGGGAGAAACAATAGGGAACCAAAAGGTTTCAAGCCGAGATGTAAAGTTGTTTGCATATCGTCAAGACAAGGGTCAAGAGAAAGATATGATTCAAGAATCACGATAACAATGTGACATGACATGTTCCTAATTACAGGTTTTCTGATTCGTGTATTGGGTCAAATACCCAACTACAAAAGAATCAAACCCGATTAACCTAAATCCTATGGCTCTGATACCAAACAAACCCTGTCACGCCCCGCTTCCCAGAGTGCGCTAAGATCGGCACGTGACAGAGCAAACCATGCTACCTGTGGCTAGGAAACATCCCTCCACAGTCACATTACGGCTGTCTATAAGATATCAAGAACAATAAAATAAAAATAAACTATCTAGTACATGTCCATATGCTAGAATAAACGAGTCAAGAAATATAAATGCGGAAGCGATAAATCCAATAAACAATAACATCTGAAAAGTACGTCCCAAATACGGGCTCACATCAGGAAATGAAATTACGGAAATAAAACTAAACTAAACTAGATACTAACAGTATCCTCACTGCTTGGCCTGTCGGCTGAAATACTCCTGATCGGCCTGCGAAGGAGACAGAGGATCTGGGCCATGCAGAACCTAGACGTCAGTGCGTCATAATATCAACAATAATAAATGAACAGGATACACGAGATATGCAGGCATGAATATAAACGATGACATGAATATAACCAGTAAACATGGATATGCAACAGTGAAGTGTATATGTGTAGGTGAAGTGCAGTGAGTAATCTAAACTATACTACTGGGTTATCTATTCTAAAGTCTTCAAAATCAATTAATGTAATCCTCATCGTAACCCATCGGTCTATACCCCGTTCATTCCCCACGGAACCATGGTAACAGGATTATTCCGTAACGCCCGGAAAAAACGACAAACAATATATTCCGTAACGCCCGGAAAAACGACAAACAATATATTCTGTAACCCCCGGAAAAACGGCAAACAATATAATAGCCCTTTGAGTTACGTTCGGTTACATTCTTGATTTCCCCTTACCCCCAAGGTTATGTGTTCAAGTCAGGTATTGCCAATCGCTATCTAATGCCAACACAGGATCAAGCAGGTACAGGTTTTGTCTATACAGACAACAGGATACGTCCGTCAGGACAACATGTCAGGATTGTCAGCATTAGAAACAGGATCAGGTAACATGTCAAGCAGTGGTGTATCATGTCATGACAGGTAGTGCACAGGTATCAAACGGATGCTCATAATAAAACTATAGCAAGTACGGATGCACAATAAAAGTACGGATGCACGATAAAAGTACGGATGCACAAATATCTATTAGGGATTTCATCTGCAAATCCATGACTACGTAGGATGCACATTATCAAGCATGGGGTGCTAATGTAACAGTAATATGAAATGATATGATATGGCATGCAGCTAGATATGCAATAAATGATACGGATGCGAACGGATATGGAAAAACAGTAAAACAGTAATATGGATGTACAATGCAGTAAACATGTGATATTTTTATTCATATGGATGCAAAATATGTATCATAGCATGTAGCAGGATAAACTTGCATGCAACCAGATATGTAATTAATGATATGGATGTGTACGGCTATCCAAAAACAGTAAAACAGTAATATGGATGTACAATGCAGTAAACATGTGATATTTTTATTCATATGGATGCAAAATATGTATCATAGCATGTAACAAGATAAACTTGCATGCAACCAGATATGTAATTAATGATATGGATGCATACGGCTATCCGAAAACAGTAAAACAGTAATATGAATGTACAATGCAGTAAACATGTGATATTTTTATTCATATGGATGCAAAATATGTATTATAGCATGTAGGAAGATAAACTTGCCTGAACGGATCTCAGGACGGGGTGCGTACGCTGCGTCCGATGTCGGGTAAACGTCGCAGTGCACACACGCGCATACAGAACTGAACCAGGCTATGCAAAAACAAGACAACGCTGGCTGGGAACGTCCACTGGGTCGCCCGGATCGTCGGTGATGGCACGGCTTCGACGATCACCGGAAAACGCACGAATCAAGAAGAGAAGAAGATTTAGAAGAAGAAGAAAAAGAAGGGGATGTACTCTCTGGGTTCTCTGGAGTGGTTCTTGGGGACAGAGGCGAGGCGAAGGGAATGTCGACGATGGGTCAGAGCTCCTGTGGCGAGGTGCGCAGACGAGGGCAGAGGCGATGGTTGCAGTGGGTTCTTGGGGTCGTGCAAGGGTTGAGTTTGCAGGGGAGAGGAGAGAGAGGTGATGGAGGCGATGGGAACGGAGCTCCGGCGAGGCGAGGGCTGGCGGTGGTGGCGACGGCGACGAGCGAGCACGTGTGTTCGAGTTCACGCGCGGGAACTGGGGAAAGAAGAAGATGAGGGAGGAGAGAGAGAGAACGTGGGGATAAAAATAATATATATATATATATATATATATATATATATATATATATATATATATAAGAGACTGAGAGTTAGGATAGAATATATAAAAAATATTTAAGAAAATATATGTTTGTTAAATCGTATAGTATATATTATAAGAATATAATATTAAGTAAATTTGAGTTTTCTGGCTAATACAAAAATAGTCCAAAATAGTCCAAAACACGTCCGGGTCGGGTCTAAAATTACGATTTGAAAATACGGATAATATACGTATCAACCAAAACCAAAATAGGATAACCGGATAATGAAAATACATACCCCCAAGAACGGATGCACGCAGTGTGCACGTAGCTATCCAAACGAGTCCATTTCACTGAACGGGACGAGAACAAGATGTACGGATGCTACAACAGAGTTAGGGGTATGATGCAGGCCATGCTAGATATTTTAAAAATATTTTATTAGACTTTATATGTTATATTAAAAAAATGCAGATGCCAGATATAATACAGATGAACAGGGTATACAACATGACAGTGCACGGGTTCTCATAACTAGCCGGGATAAATCACAAACAGGAATCAAGATGGGTTTCCCAGCATACGGGTCGGGTCGGATGCAAACATGGATACCAATTATACTATTCGCACCCAAAACACAATGAATCAAGAAATAACCATAAATAAAGAAATACCCAAAACAGAACCGGTATAAATGAACTAGGGTGTTACAGAGAAACTACTGATCCAAATCAGTAATTCTTGTCTACCTTGGCCAAGGATTTCTGGTGATGACCACCCGTGCAATGAGTGACATCAACCCCCAATACCAGGAGAGACGAATCCCGGACGATCCGCTCACTGCCTCCATGTGGCTCGGGACTGTTGCTGGGATTCCTAGCACGGCAGCAAGGTTTTGGGAGGCATCGTCCATACTAATTTCAAAATTTTTCCGTACTTAAGAACCCTAACCTAGAATCTTAACTAGAGAATTATACGAATCAAGAATGCAAACAACTTTACATACTAAGTGAATGAGGAATTTAACCTTTGTAGACCGGCCCTTCACTTCTAAAGCTCCGTGTAGTAGTCCCTTCGCTCCAAATAGTGAACACCCAAACTCTAGTAAGGGTTCACATGAAGAAATGAACAAGCTTGTTCGAACTCTTCGAGGCCGAAGATGATCTGCGTTGAGGAGACTCAAGCTCATGCTACCTCTTCACTAATGGTAGATTAGCGAAGCAAACACCCTAAACTAAATGGCTAATATAGTAGAGGATGAAGAAGTAGGAATTGGGCTCACTTTAGATTAATTTTTCTCACTAGGATTCTTCATCTCTCCAAACCCTAGAAAGCTTTTGGAGATGAGGAAGAAGATGAAGTGGAGAAAGAATGGTGAATCAATAATGTGAGAATAGCAACCATGGTGAGATAATATCTCATATTAACTCTTATAGAGACTAAACTATACTTTAAGATAATGGTTTGGTTAATAAATATCTCAAGTGAGACAAAATTAGTGGACTAGGTCAAAAAATGTACTAAGCTTCTCCAAGCTTCTAAGCATGACAAACTTCCACTCAATTTTGAATTACTTAAATAAATAAAAACCTTAATATTATCTTAAGTATAGTGTAAGTCTCATACACCCATGTTGCATATATAAACAAGCATGACATAATAACATATATCACATATATATTAAATGTGTCACAAGTGAGAAAAAGAAATATTTAAGTGAGCCAATATTAGTTAATGTATGTTAATATATCAAATATATAATTATATATTAAATTATCAAATCAACACTTGATTTAATAATCCAGCTATATCACATATAACCGACTAATATTATATGTATCAACTTATCGAATCGACACTTGATTCGATAACCCGGCTATATCACATATAACCGAACGATACCATATATCACGAGATTAGGATACGGTATCGTATACACATACTAATCTCAGTTCCGAACATATCACATATGTGCTCATACTTCGTTTCGCCTGAGCCAGGAAACCTCTGTGTAGGACTCTAAAGACTCGTCAATACGCCGGCAGTAGGTGGTGGTCATATCAATCACCCATAAGCCGCAAGCAGTCTGCTAAACGTAACGGCCACCCGGGTATTGAGCGATCAGAAGATCAACAAGCAAGCCTGCTCATACTCCTGCGAATCCAATAAGTAACACTACCATATAGTTTGGTCTTTTCGTCTGATATGTCGCATATCACAGCCTGGGGGTGGTAAAATGTCAGACCCCAATAGCTTGATAAGTCATGCCGATGCAAGGTCCATAACGGTTTGAGAAACTATTAATAACACTTACCAGTAGATCTCAGCAGCCCTGGCCAGGGATTTCCTGTTATGGCCAATCGAGCATAGCGCAATATTAACCCATAATACCGGAAGAGACGAAATCCCCTCGCATCGCTCATTGCCTCCATGTGACTTGGGACTGTACCCAAAAACCACCTGTTTTCACGACTCAGTAGAGCCATGGTAGGGTAGAAATCAAAGAACAGTGGGAGACACACAAGACTCTATGACGATCTCGGGTCGACAGACTAACCTGTACCTGTTTCACCAGAGAACAGCTATCTGACGTGAGGTATAATACCATATATGAGTTCTCGGCGAGTCCCGTCCGGTGTACCCAGTCTCCACTGAGCACCCGTATACCTTCTCTGATGTCAAACACCAATGGATGTGGGATCATCCATCGTCCATCATATGGGTCAAGAAGCGCATACGCTAGTCTGCTGTAGAATATCGATGCCCCGTCTCGATACTCCCACGACTAGGAACAATTGAAGGATGTACTCACAGACTACCCAGAACCCACTAGTATGATCTCTATCATAATCCTGGAAGTCAAGTACACATCCTAAGGGCTTTATCAACATGTAACAGAGAGACATTAAGTGTACATGTTAAGATAAAGAGCAACCAGATAGCATACTATCATGTCGAGCAAGAAAGTTCTCCCTATGTATGTCCAAGCATCCACTATAATATATATCATATGTACAATAATGGCCTCAAGGGCATACATATAACTAACAATCTCCCACTTACACTAAGGCCATTTGTTGTAGTATCTCATACCCAACGCTCCATAAAAGTCTCTCTAGGGAAAGACCTCTGTGAGTGGATTCGCTGTGTTATCCTTCGCGTCAACTCTTCTTACCTCGATCCCTTGGAGATCAACCATCTCCTTGATCAGGTGATACTGTCCTCAGAATATGTCTGGATCGCTGATGGGACCGGCTTTCCTAGGACAAAGCCACAACTCCATTATTGTCACAATAACAATTATTGGATGCTCAATGGTAGGAACCATGTTCATCTCATGAATAAGAAATATCCAGATATCCACTTTGGTAGCATCGTTGGCAGCGATGTATTCAGCCTTTATCTTCTAGTTTTCCATGGTATATAGCTTGGAACTCTTCTAACATACCGTCCCTCCACTGAGGGTAAAGACAAAACCCGTGACTAATTTTCAGTCGACCTTATCACTCTGGAAGCTCAAATTGGTAAAGGACTCCCGCTGGAGTCTACCGTCACCAAACCCCAAGAACATTTCTTTAGTGCTTCTCAAGAACTTAAGAATGTCCTACGCAGCTGTCCAATGATTTTCCTAAGATCTGATTGATTCCTAATCACTAAACCTAGTGAGTTAGCTACATCTGGTGTGGTACATAACTTCGCACACATGATAGAGCCTACTGCCGAAGGATAGATTATCCCTTGTACGCAAGCTCTCTCCAAATCAGTCTTGAAAGACATCTTTTTAGAGAGAGTGATTCTTGAGTAAGTGGGTGAACCACCACGCTTAGAATCCTCCATACTAAACCCATTTAGTATGGTGTTAATATACCTGGATTTTGGACACTCCCAACATCCACATAGATCTATCATCATAGATTAAATTCCACAAGATGTAGTAGGTATCATCCAGATCTTCCATGGATAATCTACGTGATAAGAGGAGCTTGATCGAGTATAGCATAGGAAACCCTTTCCTATCAAGAGTATGTTATCTACGTATAATACGTGGAAGACAACCTTACTCTCTACAACCTTCTTGTATATACAAGGTTCATCTATCTTTTGATGAAGTCAAATTCTTTGACTGCCACATCAAAATAGATATTCCAACTCCGCGATGCCTGCTTTAATCTTGATGGTTTAAGCATAGCTTTTAATGTCTCAACTTTTTCTTTTACACCAAGAATCTTCTCAAGATTCGCTTGCTCTCGATGGGTTTTACCCTTTCAGGAGCAACATTCAAAGTCATACTTTGTTGGTGTAGATGAATTCCATCTATGATCGCATAGCATCCATCCATTTCACAGAGTCCCTACTCGTGATGGCTTGCCTGAATCTAGTTGAGTCATCATCTACCATGATGCAATTCTCGCTCCCGCCGTCACCGAGGAAACCGGAGTATCTCTCAGGTGGATGAAGAACCCTACCAGATTCGCAGAGAGGCTGAGATTCATTGGAGACTATTGAATCCTTTGGTTTCACCAAATCATCAGCTGTTAGTTTGTCTAGCTGGAACTCCTTCCAGTTCTACTTCATGACCAAAAATTTCTTCATAAGAAATTCCTTTTCTAAAAAGGTGGCATGCTGAGAAAAAAATACCTTTTGCTCCTCAGAGTGGTAGAAGATATTCCCTCACAAATGTTTGGGAAATCCTAACAAACTTATACAACACTGACCTTATCTCGAGCTTGTCCGGATTCTGTCTTTCAACATAGGCCGGACAACCCCATATTTTAACTCGTTTAAGACATGGTCTCTTCCTATACCATATCTCATATGGAGTGGTAGGCATTGCCTTGGATGGAACCCCATTCAATAGATATGCAAATTCTCAAGTGCATAACTCCAAAAGAAAATAGGTATCTCAGCAGTACTCATCACAGAGCGCACCATATCTCATAGGGCGCGATACCTCCGCCCCGATACACCGTTGTGCTGTGGTGTATACGAAGGAGTAAGCTGAGAGAGAATCCCATTCTCTATTTAGAAAATCCAGGAACACTATTCCCAAGTATTCGCCTCCTCGATCTTGCCCATTTGGTTCTCAACTTCAAGCTTATATTCTTTGAATTTCTCAAAAGTTTCAGACTTGTGTTTCAACAGGAACACATGTCCGAATCTTGAGAGATCATCGATGGATATAATGAAGTACAAAGAACCAGCCTTGGCATTTGTAGACATAGGACCATATATATCATCATGTATCCATCCTAAGAGTTTATTAACTTTTTCTCTGTTTCCAGTAAATGTAGTATTGGTCATTTTACCTTTGAGACAAGACTGGAAAGTATTATAAGATGAAAATTCGAACGGATTCTAATATTCGTGCTTATGTAACTTAGCTAGTTGTCTCGTATTGATATAACCTAGTCTACAATGCCACAAGAAGGATTCGTTCATTTCTGAACTATTCCCCTTGTGTGTGTTCTATATACTTTGAATGTAGTTTGATTTAGAATGTATATGCTATTATATAACGTGCCTGATCCAATCAACTCTTGATTAAGGAAAATGTTCACAACATTATCCTCCAATACATAATTATATTCTTCTTTAACTTAATAAAGATCTGATGTAATGTTATATATCAGGTTCGGTTGTAATAACATTCGTTCAGAATCAATGTATTTACCATTCGGTAATACAAGGTGATATTTGCCAACTGATTTGGCTGCAACAATTGCACAATTTTCTACACTTAGAGATATATCACTCATTCCCAGTTCTCTACTTTTCTGTAGCCCATGTAACATATTACATATGCGGGATCCTGTTCCGGTATAACATACCCAAGACGCAGAGGATACTGAGAAACAGTTCTTGGTAATGAACACACCCGAAGAAAATGCATCAACATACACTTTCTTCGATAGGGTGGCATGGGAATCCGGATATTACCCTATTTCCTGTTCAGACTTATAACAATTATAAGAAAGAACGGAACCAACGTTCCCCAGCACAGTATAACAAGCAAGTTCGATCAATACATCCATATTTTTATCTTGATTAAGGCATGACATGGTCGCTACCAGGAGAAAGAAAGAAAAGAAAACACTTTGCGTGCGCTTTTTTTTGCAAGATTAGATTGGTTATTTATTTTATCTAATCAGGATGGCTCCCACTGTTTTTATCAAATCTTCCTTCAAACTCTAAAAGGAAAGACTAGCCGGGATTAATTACACCTTACAAGTTCGTTAACCGTTCAGCCAGGCCAGTGTCGGTACTTTGAGGGAGGTTCCCCATGCTTTCGCATGGACCTAATTAAAGTAAACCTCATTTTCCCATAGGCATAACCTCGTTGACACCTATCTAGACACCTAAAAGGTTAGCTAATTATAAAGTATAAAACTCTCCCAAGAGTAACAATTAGTCGCAGTGGGTATCGAGATCCAACTATCTCATAGAAGGTATGCAATCTCATTGCAAATTTCAACTCTTAAAACTCTCGATAATGGTTTTTACCCCTAGAACTTATGACCTTAGCTATGGTCAACATATCATAATTCATAGTCAAGTTATAACCGTCATTTCGTAATTAATTAGACCCGCATGACCCTTGACTATAGTCAACATAATCACATGAATGTCTTAACTAATCGCATCATATGCTATGTAGGAAGACATCACTTAGCTACCGTACATTACGCTTTGACTATGGTCAACATACGCAGTACGAATACTAAGTACTCTACTTCCTAGAATGACGGAGGGTTGCGGATGGTTTTAAGAAAACCTTTAACGTTTTGAACTTGATATCGTTGTAGAATCGAATGGTTTTAAAAGGAGTGGCTTAAGCTCCTTATTTTGAAACTTGCTTTTTCATAAAAAGGCTGAGAGAGTTTCAAATTTGATTCTACAACATCTTTTAGGTTTATTTTCTATCATTAATCTTAATAATGAATTCCCATCAAATTATGCTTCCTAAGCATCATCAAAAGAAATGAAAACAACAATATTTATTATATATATATATATATATATAATATAAGCATTCGTTTCAGAACATCAAGTGATCACATCACAGAATATCAGCAGCAGAAGATAACATATGAAATATTGGATATACTAGGATTTCCGTGTTTTAAATTAAGCCCGTAAAAAACATGGATTCCACGTTCGCGATGAATAGCCAAACCCACATCCCTAGACCCCTACGAGAGCGACAAGCAACCCTTCCAATTCTAGAGTTAGGAGGCCCGGCCTTGATTCCTCGAGATAGTCTCCCACTGGACCCTAGAACCCGGTTACTTGTGCTCCCTACCTTAGGTCTATTATAATGCAGAAAAGTAAATAATGTACATTAATGGTGACATCATCCTCAACCCGGAAGTGTCCCAATAAAAGAATATTACATACAAACTTTTAAATGAAAGAAAATGAAAAACTCTCATCTTACATAAAACCCCCGGCTATTCAAAACACGACGATCCAATATAACATATCACAGCAGCACATAACATCACATGTCATCAACGTAAGTAAATATGCGTATCCCAATTGTCGTTGACGTATAGCAACGAAACCGGCGATACATCGCATATTACACTTACGGTCGTAGAAAATAAAGTGAAAAATGACAACAATTGGAATCCGCAACCACCTTAGACATCATAAACCCAATGTATCACATACTTTGGATTTCATGCCTAACCAAATGAATTCCTTAGACATCACATGCCTAACAATTATAAACCCCGCATTTTAGTCTCGATATTGAAAACACTTTTCAATAATCAGTCAGGTAATTCAACAAGATTCCCGACAACCTGATCGAATGCTTGTCGGAAACTTTAGTAGACAGCTGCACCCCCGATGCCGTCGACGAAGTGCACTAAGGAGGAACAGCGCGGCCGCGAGCACCCGAACGGATGCTTATGGCGACGGGGTTCTCCTACAGTCACTTGGTCGGGGTTATAGGGCGTGGCTATCTAGTAAAGTTACTCGGCGAGTATCCATATATGCTACGTGATTGCGACGGACTTTTGATCCACATCAAAATTCTGTGGCAACCGATCAAATGAGACTAAACTGCTAGATTTATAAAATTCAAACTAGTTATCACATAACTAATTATGTGGATTTCAAATATTGTATCACAATCACAAATAGCTAGACGGTGTCAAACTTTTCGATCGAATAAACAAACATCCAAAATTTTCCAAAGAGCTCAACACTTGAGCGAAGTTCAAAAAGTACCCAGAACATGCCATAGTAACTATGGACCAACCGTATAAGGGTCAACCCTTGCCTCGCCTGTGGGGCCGCGGAACTATCACAAACCCTAGGGTTTGGTGGCGGTTCCGATGGTCACAGAATTGAGTTAGGGTTTCGTTCTTCTAGAGGGTCCATAGAAAACATTTGCACGATTTTCTGAAGATTTCAAACTTGGAAAAAATCCAACTCTTGGAAAATTTCCGGCGAGAGAAAATATGGGTTATTGATATCCGTTCGAACTTTTTAACGTCGTCTAAATAACCCGAATAGATATTAGAATTATGATTACGAAACACTCCGAATTGCCTTTACAGAAATTTAACATCTTATGCACTTTCAGCAAAAACAAGCAATACCTGAAACACTAAAACCCAGAGACTGGAACACCACAGAAATTTGAAGCCAAAATGCCTCAGGAAAACTAGTGAGCTCGGATTTTCAAGTCTTGTGGCCGGCCAAAAACAGGTGGGAAGGATTCAAATTTCTACTGTGTTCATGTTACATCTCATATAACATTCTGCGGTTGCTTAAAAAAATTTTAGAGGCCATTTAAAACTCGACAGAAACTAGATTTTCTTGTTTCAAGTTTCGGAGTAGTTTCAATTTCATAATTTAACAAACATCGTCTAATTCACTAGCTTGGCTCTGATACCACTGCTGGGACTCCTAGCACGGCAGCAAGGTTTTGGGAGGTATCGTCCATACTAATTTCAAAATTTTGCCGTACTTAAGAACCCTAACTTAGAATTTTAACTAGAGAATTATACGAATCAAGAATGCAAACAACTTTACATACTAAGTGAATGAAGAATTTAACCTTTGTAGACCGGTCCTTCACTTCTAAAGCTCCGTGTAGTAGTCCCTTCGCTCCAAATAGTGAACACCCAAACTCTAGTAAGGGTTCACATAAAGAAATGAACAAGCTTGCTCGAACTCTTCGAGGCAAAAAATGATCTACGTTGAGGAGACTCAAGCTCATGCTACCTCTTCACTAATGGTAGATTAACGAAGCAAACACCCTAAACTAAATGGCTAATATATTAGAGGATGAAGAAGTAGGAATTGGGCTCACTTTAGATTAATTTTTCTTACTAGGATTCTTCATCTCTCCAAACCCTAAAAAGCTTTTGGAGATGAGGAAGAAGATGAAGTGGAGAAAGAATGGTGAATCAATAATGTGAGAATAGCAACCATGGTGAGATAATATCTCATATTAACTCTTATAGAGACTAAACTATAATTTAAGATAATGGTTTGGTTAATAAATATCTCAAGTGAGACAAAATTAGTGGACTAGGTCAAAAAATGCACTAAGCTTCTCCAAGCTTCTAAGCATGACAAACTTCCACTCAATTTTGAATTACTTAAATAAATAAAAACCTTAATATTATCTTAAATATAGTGTAAGTCTCATACACCCATGTTGCATATATAAACAAGCATGACATAATAACATATATCACATATATATTAAATGTGTCACAAGTGAGAAAAAGAAATATTTAAGTGAGCCAATATTAGTTAATGTATGTTAATATATCAAATATATATTTATACATTACATTATCAAATCAACACTTGATTTAATAATCCGGCTATATTACATATAACCGACTAATATTATATGTATCAACTTATCAAATCAACACTTGATTCGATAACCCGGCTATATCACATATAACCGAACGATACCATATATCGCAAGATTAGGATACGGTATCATATACACGTACTAATCTTAGTCCCGCACATATCACATATGTGCTCCTACTTCGTTTCGCCTGAGCCAGGAAACCTCTGTGTAGGACTCTAAAGACTCGTCAATACGCCGGCAGTAGGTGGTGATCATATCAGTCACCCACAAGCCATATGCGGTCTGCTAAACGTAACGGTCACCCGGGTATTGAGCGATCAGAAGATCAACAAGCAAGCCTACTCATACTGCTGCGAATCCAATAAGTAACACTACCGTACAGTCCGGTCTCTTCGTTTGATATGTCAGATATCACAGCCTGGGGGTGGTAAAACGTCAGACTCCAATAGCTTGATAAGTCATGCCAATGCAAGGTCCATAACGGTTTGAAAAACTACTGATAACACTTACCAGTAGATCTCAGCAACCCTGGCCAGGGATTTCCTGTTATGACCAATCGAGCATAGCGCAATATCAACCCCCAATACCGGGAGAGACGAAATCCCCTCGCATCGCTCATTGCCTCCATGTGACTCAGGGCTATACCCAAAACCCACCTGTTTGCACAACTTAGTAGAGCCGTGGTAGGGTGGAAATCAAAGCACAGTGGGAGACACACAATACTCTATGACGATCTCGGGTCGACAGACTAACCTGTACCAGTGTCACCAGAGAACAACTATCTGACATGAGGTATAATACCATCTAGGTGTTTTCGGCGAGTCCCATCCGGTGTACCCAGTCTCCACTGAGCACCCGTATACCTTCTCTGATGTCAAACACCAATAGATGTGGGATCATCTATCGCCCATCATATGGGTCAAGAAGCGCATACGCTAGTCTAATCTGGAATATCGATGCCCCGTCTTGATACTCCCATGACTAGGAACAATTGAAGGATGTACTCACAGACTACCCAGAGCCCACTAGTATGATCTCTATCATAATCCTGGAAGTCATGTACACATCCTAAGGGCTTTATCAACATGTAACAGAGAGATAGTAAGTGTACATGTTAAGATAAAGAGCAACCGGATAGCATACTTGCAGGGTTACCTAAGACGGCAGTAAGGTTTCGGACGGCATCTTCCATGCCAAATTCAAAAGTTTACCGTTTTAGCTAACCCTAACAAAGAATCGTTAACTAGAAATCGAAGGAATATAAAATGCAAACACTTTGCAAGTAAAGTGAGCTAGGAATACAACCTTTGTAGACCAGTCCTTCACATCAATAGCTCCGTGTAGTTGTCCCTTCGCTGTGATCAAGAAGTCCTGGACTCTAGAGAGGCTCCGATGAAGAAACGAATATGCTTGCTTCGAAGTCTTCGAGGCCGAAGATGATCTACGTCGAGGAGACACTAACCCAAGCTATTTCTTCACTAATCATGGAATTAGTGAAGCAAACACCCTATACTAAATGGAAAGTAGTAGAGGATGATGAAGTAGGAAGTGGGCTCACTTTAGATTTGATTTTCTCACACTTTTTCTTATACCTCCATTGAAGCTAGAAAGTTTTTTGAGGAGGAGGAGGAAGAAGAAGAATGAACTCATCATATGAATTATTGTTGAGGCTAAAAATTCAACCAAGGGTTAAGCATGTCATGCTTAACCCTTGTAGAGAGTTAACCATGGCCATGGGTTAAAGGGCTGGGTTAAATAAATATCCTAAGCTAGACAAAAGAGTGGACAAAGTCAAAGATGCTTACAAGCTTTTACAAGCTTTCAACAAATATCAACCATGATAAAATCCACAATTTTGAATAACTTAATGATAAATATAAAACCCTAATCTTAACCCTAGCATGGTTTAACCCTTAATAACCCTAGTTGCATTTGTATCCTAGCATGATACATTTAACATATATCACATATACATCAATGTATCCAAAGTGAGAAAAGAAATCATAAGTGATCTAATACTAGTTAATGTAATGTAATATATCAAATATATAATTATACATTATATTATCAAATCAACTTTTGATTTACTAATCCGGCTATATCACCTATAACCGACTAATATCATATAAATCAACTTATCAAATCAACACTTGATCCGATAACCCGGCTATATCATATATAACTGACTGATATCTCATATCGCGAGAATAGAATACGGTATCTCATATTGTATCAATCTCGGTCCCGCACATATCACATATGTGCCCCTACTCCGTTTCGCTTGAGCCAGGAAACCCCTGTGTAGGACTCTAAAGACTCATCAATATGCCGGCAGTAGGCGATGATCATATCAAACACCCACAAGCCGCAAGCGGTCTGCTAAACGTAACGGCTACCCGGGTATTGAGCGATCAGAAGATCAAAAAGCAAGCCTGCTCGTACTCCTGCGAATCCAATTAGTAACACTACCGTACAGTCCGGTCCCTTCGTATGATATGTCGCATATCTCATCTAGGGGTGGTAAACGTCAGACCCCAGTAACTCGATAAGTCGTGTCGATATGAGGCTCATAACGGGTCAAGAAACTACTGATAACACTTACCAGTATATCTCTGAAGCATCCTTGGCCAAGGACTTCCTGTTATAGCCAATCGAGCACAGCGCAACATCAACTCCCAATACCGGGAGAGACGAAACCCCTCCTATCGCTCATTGCCTCCATGTGACTCGGGACTGTACCCAAAAGCCACCGTTTTGCACGTTCTCTTGAACGTGGTAAGGTGGAAATCAAAGCACAGTGGGAATCACACAAGACTCTATGACGATCTCGGGTCTACAGACTAACCTGTACCAGTGTCACCAGAGAACTGCCATCTGACGTTAGGTATAATACCATCTGGGAGTTCTCGGCGATTCCGTTCAGTGTACCCAGTCTCCACTGAGCACCCGTATACTATCTCTAATGTCAAACACCAATGGATATGGGATCATCCATCGCCCATCTACATGGGTCGAGAAGCTATACGCTAGTCTACTCTGGTATATCGATGCCCTGTCTCGATACACCCTCGACTAGAAACATTTGAAGGATGTACTTATCGACTACACTGTCCCCACTAGTATGATCTGCATCATAGTCCTGGTAGTCAAGTACTCATCCTAAAGGCTTTATCAATATGTAACATAGAGACAATTAGCGTACATGTTAAGATAAAGAGCAACCTGATAGCATACTATTATGTCGAGCAAGAAAGTTATCCCTATATATGTCCAAGCATCCTCTACAATATACATCGTATGTACAGTAATGGCCTCTAGGGCATACATATAACTAACAATACTATCATATCGAGTAAGAAAGTCCTCCCTATGTATGTCCAAGCATCCACTATAATATACATCATATGTGCAATAATGGCGTCTAGGGCATACATATAACTAACAACTGTACCCAACTAAAATCTGTTTGCATGACTCCTTTGAGCCATGGTAGGGTAGTAATCAAAGTACAGCGGGAACTCACAGGAGACAAATGACAATCTCAGGTCGACAGACTAACCTGTACTTATGTCATCTGGGAACTACTATCTGACAATAAGTATAATACCAACTAGCATGTTCCCTGTGAGTTCGTCCAGTGTACTCATAACCCAATAAGCACCGTTATACTATCATAGGTGACTAGCTGACACCAATGACTTGTGAGACTGGCCACCATCCCTCGTCGAGGTCTCGATAATTACATACTAGTCTACTCCAGAGTATCGATGCCCAGTCTTGATACTCCCTCGACTAGGGAAATTTAAGGATGTGCTTATAGACCACTCAGCTCCCACGTATATGATCGCCATCATAATGCTGGTAGTCAAGAAAGAATCCTATAGGCTCTATCAACATGTAATAGAGCCCATAGGATCTGTAATACCACATAATGCATGTACATGATGATAAAGGCAAACCAGATAGCATACTATCATTTTGAGTAAGACTGTTCTACCTATATAGGTCCTCCCTCAATTATCACAATCGCGTACCTGCGATTACAATAATTGACTTGAGGGCACTGTATCCAACAATATCACATATAACCGACTAATATTCAATACTAGATATTAAATCAACACTTGATTCAATAATTCGGTCATATCATATGTAATCGGCCATTATCACACACACACACACACACATATAGAAGTCAAATCAATGAATCAATACTTGATTCAATAATCCGGTTATATCACATATAGCCTAATAGATATCAAATATCACTTGATTAGAATACGGTATCTCATACTCGTATTTAATCAAGCTCCCGCGCATATCACCATATGTGCCCTACTTCGTTTCGCTTGAGCTAGGAAACCTCTGTGTAGGACTCTAAAGACTCGTCAATATGCCAGCACTAGGTAATGATCATATCAGATACCCACAAGCCGTCAACGATACTAGCTGGACGTAACGGCTACCCAGGTATTGAACGAATAGAAGATCAACAAGAAAGCTTGTCCAAACTCTCGTGAAGCCTATATGCAACATTTACCGTACAGCCCGGTCTCTTCGTCTGATATGTGGCATATCGAGTCTAGTGGTGGAATCATCAGACCCCAGTAACTTGATAAGTCATGCCGATGTGTGGCCTATAACCTTTCGAGAAACTACTGATAACACTTACCAGTAAATCTCATCATTCCTGACCAGGGACTTGCTTTTATAGCCAATCGAGTATAGCACAACATCAACTCCCTATACCGGGAGAGACGAAACCCCTCTTATCGCTCACTGCCTCTATGTGACTCGGGACTGTATCCAAAATCCACATGTTTGCATGACTCCTTTGAGCCGTGGTAGGGAGGAAATCAAAGCACAGTGGGAACCACACAAGACACTATGATGATCTCGGGTCTACAGACTAACCTGTACAAGTGTCACCAGATAACTGCCATCTGACGATAGGTATGGTACCATCTAGGAGTTCTCGGCGAGTCTTGTTCGGTGTACCCATTCTCTAATGAGCACCTGTGTACAATCTTTGATGTTAAACACCAATGGCTGTGGGATCAACCATCGCCCCATACAGCGTCAAGAAATGTACACACTAGTCAAATCTGGAATATCGATGCCCTGTCTCGATATTCCTTCGACTAAGAACTGTTAAAGGATGTGCTTGCGTACTACACAACCCTACTAGTATGATTTGTATCATAGTCGTGGTAGTCAAGCCTACATCCTAAGGGCTTTATCAACATGTAACAGAGAGACAGTATAACAATATAAGTGTACATGTTAAGATAAAGTGCAATCAGATAGCATACTATTATGTCAAGCAAGAAAATCCTCTCTCTCTATATATGTCCAAGCATCCACTATATCATACAATAATGGCCTCTAGGGCATACATATTCCGAACATTTTCTAGTGCCGGATTTTTAAAATTGAAAGTTTTTCATTCCGCAATGGCCGTGGTAGATGGCTAGGGCACTAGGAAACCCAACATGGTATCAGAGCCACTCCATAAACCTTTACTAGCTAGTTTGTATATGTTTAAGGTCTCGATCGACCAAATTTTCCGAATCGCATCTCCGTTTACATGCCCGCTGTCCGGATTTGAAAGTTGTTCAAAAAATCATTTAGATTGCTTTAAAATTATGTGCAGGCGAAATAAGTGACCAGAAAATTTTTTGGGCACGTAACCCCAAAATTTGGCGACGGAACCGCTGCCAAACATGCTATTTGGAGGCGGTTCCGCGATCTTATTTTGGCCGTTGGTCCCAAAAATTTTTCTGGTGCTCTATGTCATGGAAATGTGATTTTTAGCATGTATGGTTTTGGCCCAGATTTGTTTGAGTACTGGTTTGTATTTGGGGCCAATGCGGAAAGTTTTAGTCGATCGAAATTTTGAATTCGTGTTTATCAGTATATATGTTAGTATCTACGACCGTGATTATCATTGAGCGGTATAACTCGAGATGAGTATGCGTCGTCCTCAGGGATATGTGGAATCTTTCAATCTTACTTTTGGCGTGTTGAAAAAGAGTAAGAATAGAAAAATAAAGAATAGTGAAGAATAATTCTAGATCTACGTCAAACACGGATATAGAATACAGATCTAGTTTAAATACGGAAGTAGATTTTATAAGAAGATTACTTGTATAGTTCGTTAGGATTTAGTAGTCATGGATGACTAATAAAGATTACTCCTTTTATCTATTGATAGATTTAAAACTAGATAGTTAGTGATGAATGAGGATCAGGGTTCTTAAAAGAGACTAGGGTTTCCATACTATTGACCCTTGTCCTTTCATTGATCTCTATTCATGTCTAGCACTTAACAAAAAAATTGCTAATCTAATCTTAAATCACGGTCAAGATTAACAATAAATTTGTAGCGCGCCCGATTTGGATGTTAACGATTCATTTGCTAAAGTTAATAAACTTCATAAGACTTAAAAGAAATTAAAATATTTTCTCATCCATTGTTCTACCCTAATCCTACGACCCCTATCAAGCAGAGAATTACTCACGCATGACGGAGATAGAAGAAGAACGGATAGAGAAAGAGATCATAATGCAGAAATTAAATACTAAATAATAAATCTAATGATCTACCTTTATTAGTCAACTTCACAATTACAAAACCTTCGAGTTTAGATTACAAGTGGAAGAAGAAATTTCTCTCGATCTCTACCTCGTAGGAAGTAGATACTCTGTCGAATCTCACGTCGCCATATCACGTCAAATCACGGACCTGTCGTGGATCACTTGTTCTGACGGTGATTTTCTTCGTGTAAAAGATTGATGATTTCTAAGTTTAGCCCTCGGTTCTTTATATAGCCCTAAAACCATAAACTATAGATCCCCATAATTAGGGTTTGTTGTTGCAAATCACAACTAAAAATCCCAAATCCCGACTCAGTGAATCAGCCGGGGATCCGCCGCATATTGCATGGTTTGGCCGCGGATCCGCGGTTTGTTGGTGAGATCTTGGCTTCAGAATTCTGGAGCTGCTTTGTTGTGATACATGGAGATTTATTTGATGTCTGGAATCTTTATATCTTTTCTGAGTCTCTGCCAGTATTGATTCTTCGATTTTATTTAACTTTATCGGCAGATTTTTGATTCCCGACATCTCAACATCTCGATCTCCTAACCTGAACTAAACCTTGCATAATATCTCAATGAATAATATTAGTAATATTTGGTATTTTTGAGATATTATCCTAACCAATTTGATATGATATTATATTTTAAGAATATTGATTAAGGATATTTGATATGATATGCATATTTAAATTATCAAAATATTATATAAATATTATATGCATATATTTTCCTTCATAATATTAATTATAATATATAAACATATGATAAATAGTATTTTTACAGATAAACCCAAATATGTTTTATATTTATAATAAACACCTTTAGATTTTTAAGAAAAATAAGGAAAATGTTATATCAAATGTGCGATATTTTCGACTGAACAAATACCCCCAAACCTAATTTTGATCGTCCCAAGCAAACTTATTTATTCAAGAGAGGGGAAAAAGAAAAAGAAATACCTAAGTAGCACATTTTCGTAGGCAACACGATTGCACTGAGCATGTGCAATAAGCCGTTAAATCTCTAGGTGTCCCTAGTAGGAGGAGTGTTGTCTCCTGAGAGTTTTCAGCGGATTACACCCACAAAATTCTATAATAAAAGAAAGAAAATGAAAGTTACGTACAAAGATAAAAACTATAAAAAAAAGAACTTGAAAATAAGAGTTTCCAACTATTCTAGTTTTTCTGTTGCCATGAGCCTTAACTTAATGATCGTGAAAAGATGTTAGAAATCACATCATCTCTCAATAAAACATCTCCTTTAGTCTTCCTCCCTACCATTCATCAAACATTGATCATATACCCCTGCATGTGTATAAAATACATCCCTACACTTAGAGAATTCAATTCAAGCTATAATACTCTTGTCCATCTTCCTTAGTACTTTTTAGTCGGTGAATTTTTTAGATGGAATTTCTCACACATTCTTCATGCGACCGTTAATACTTCTTGAGGTACTAACCAACCGATTACAAAATGTGCTCGCGTATTAAGACGTAATTCCTCGTCTTGAAACACCTAAGGCTTAGCAGTGGCTCCCAAATTAGTTGGTCTAAGGCACTAGGTGATAAAGCACTCTCGCTATATTTTTTTATGCCGCCTTAAGCAATTACAAAACCAGTGTTCATTTTTTTCTTCACCACTTATGTTTTATTTTATTTTCCTTCATACTAAGGCTTTTAGACAAAATCATTTCAAGGTATCCTCTACTATCCCAAGTTTCGAGATGTGTATAAGTGCGTACAGTAGGGTATCAACGTTCAAATGTTTGACCTTAAGAATATGGAATATTTTTCAGACTTATTTTTATCCTCAGATTAGTAATTTCCTTCATCTTACCAACCCTTAGGACAACGGCTCATAACTACTTATTGCTAGCTTCGTTTAAGAAAATATCTAACTTTCTTGCTTTTCTCAAACTATTCATATCTTTCATATATAAATTTTCACTTTCAAACTTTCATTATCAAAATTTTTTGTGCTTATATATAGTATAATGCAAAGTAATGCATGAATAAGCACAAACCTCCCCCAAACCTGTTTACAGTAGTGTCCTCACTGATGTCATCTATTAAACTTAAAAAACTGTAGACTTGGGAGAAAAAGTTAGTAACGGGGACATGAAATAGTGAAAGTAAAATTCTCCCCCAAACTTATTTTTTGGCTTACAATTCTATAAAAATTTTCTTTCAAGAGCCAAAATACCCCCTATAGTATTAAGCATTTAAAATTATTGGGGGGGGGGGTTTAAAGTTATTGGTCAAAATAAAGCCTTACAAAGACCAAAAGTCAACACCAACCATTCAAAACTTTTATCGATGTAACGCGCTGATTGATGGAAATTAGAGATTTGAAGAAGTGGGGAGATAGGAGTGTAGGGTGTTTTTCGTCACCCCATTAAGATGGGAATACGCGTGCGCTGGTCAAGCGTACTACAGATTCCCCCTGCCTAGGGTAGGCGGGGATTTATTGATTGTGGGGATACGAATCTCCGGCAGTCGCGGACTAAGCTGCCGTTAATTACCCCTCGCCTTTTGGGCGAGGGAACTCCGATTAACAGGTTAAATTGGTCATGCGAACTCATTATGCAGTGTTGTGTTTTGGAGGGGTTTTGGATATATCGGGGGCTCCGCAGAGTTTTTACGGGGGTCCCGCTACCCAGATAGCGGGCTGGGGGTCAAGGGGGCTAGCATCCCCCTTGCACGGTGCGGGGCAGCGTCCCGTTAGAAATTTTTTTCTAACAGGGACAGTGTCGTGGAGTATGTGTGTGTGTGTGTGTGTGTATAAAGGGAAAGGGCATCCAAAAGATGTGTGGGGGCCAGCGCCTCGCGTGCATGCCACGCAAGCGCTGGGCGCTGGATGCGAGCGCTCTGGGCGCTGGGCGCACCACGTGCTCGGCACGTGGGCGCGAGCGTTCTGGGAGCTGGGCGCACCATGTGCTCGATACATGGGCGCTAGCGCTCTGGGCGCTGGGCGCACCACGTGCTCGACATGTGGGCGCTAGCGCACGGGGCACTGGGCGCACCACGTGCTCGGCACGTGGGCGCTGGGCGCACCACATGCTCGGCACGTGGGCGCGAGCGCTCTGGGCGCTGGGCGCACCACGTGCTCGGCGTGTAGGCGCTAGCGCTCTGGGCGCTGGATGCTGGGCGTCAAACAGAAAGGAGACTTTGGTCCCTGCACTGGGAGCTGTGCTCCCGGTTTGTGGAGTTAAACTCCTAAAAAGTTTAGAAATGATCAGAGAGGGCTGCTTTGTTTCTCCCTTTGGCTCTGGATCTTCCCAAGATGGGATTTTTGGAGATGGGTCTCCTTTTTCCTCCTCTGTTGGCTGGGTCTTGAAGAAAAAGAAGTATAAGATTTTAAAAATCTTTTATTTTTAAGATCTGATGGAAGATCTAAGTTCCTCTTTGTGGGTTTTGTGGTAACAAACTATTTAGTTTGGGAAAAGGAAGAGTAAAACTCTTGATTTAATTGAAAAAAGGGGAAGAAGGTTTAGAACCTTGATGAAGGAGCAGGAGACACAAAGAACCCTAGTTTTTGGGGGAATGGATAAGTATCTTGGATATTTTCATCATGTTGCCTTATATAGGCTTACATATTTACATATAGCCCCTTGGGCTTTACAAAATGGCATTTTGCCCATCCAATGGCTCATGTGCCATTTCTTTTTGCACATAAGCCATGGGCTTTACAAAAATTTGGCTTTATGCCCAGTCATGCATAAATAAATTACATTAAAATTATAAATTACATGATTTTTATGTTGGCATAGGGGGGGTCGGCCGCCTCATGTTCGGGCTCGACTCGGGCATGAGCCCACTTGATCTGGGCTTGGGCCCACCTGGCTTGGGGTTGACCTTGGCTTTGACTTGGTCAACCGGGGTGTAATTTTCGACCCCAACAAAGTGCCCCCCCATCAATAAATGCACACCGTGCATATGAGTTGTGTACATGAAATTGATGGATCTTGAAGCTGGACTTCGAGGTCGAACATCATTCCGGGGGCGGAGCATCACTCGGGGAGCATGATTCCTGGGGATCGGAGCATCATTCCGATTTATGAAGCATAATTCCAGGGTCGGAGCATCATTCTGAAGAGTCAGAGCATAATTCCGATTTGTGGAGCATAATTCCAGGGATCGGAGCATCTTTCTGAAGAGCGGACTATGATTCCAGGGATCAGAGCATCATTCCGAAGAGCGGAGCATGATTCCAGGGATCGGAGCATCATTCTGAAGAGCGGAGTATGATTCCAGGGATCGGAGCATCATTCTGAAGAGCGGGGTATGATTCCACGGATCAGAGCATCATTCCGAAGAGCGGAGCATGACTCCAGGGATCAGAGCATCATCCGAAGAGCGGAGCACGATTCCAGGGATCGGAGCATCATTCCGAAGAGCGGAGCATGATTTCAGGGTTCGGAGCATCATTCTGAAGAGCGGAGCATGATTCCAAAGGGATCGGAGCATCATTCCGAAGAGCGGAGCATGATTCCAGGGATCGGAGCATCATTCCGAAGCGCGGCAGACATTCTGACCGAAGCATAATTTCGATGCAGAGGTTGATTCCCAGGCGAAGCATAATTTCGACAGGGAAAGCAGATACTCCGAAGCGAAACATGATTTCGACACGGGGTACATTCTGAGACGAAGCATGATTCTGACGCAGAGCTTGTTAGTCGACATGATTCCGAGGCGGAGCATAATTCCGATAGGGAGGTCGTTGGTTGACTTAATTCCAGGACGGAGCATAATTCCGATGAGGAGGTTGCTGGTTGATTCCGAGCCGAAGCATAATTCCGACAGGGAAGGCAGATACTCTGAGGTGAAGCATGGTTTCGACACGGGGTGCATTCTGGGACGAAGTATGATTCTGCCGCAGTGGTTGTTGGTTTGATTTGATTTGGGTTGATATCAGCATCGCTACACTGGAATATGGTACCATGAGCGAATCATCATTTGCCGTGAGTGGATTTGGGGATTTTGGTTTTTGTTTGGCATCTGCATTGCTGCACTGGAATATGGTACCAGGAGAGAATTATCATTTGCGTTTGCTTATTAGGAAGCAATGGCTCAGGAGACAGGTTTTAGGTCCCTATCACCTAAGACTTTTCAATTTTATGATTCGTAAGGGTCCCATAAAAGCATTTTCTCCCTACGAGTCGTAAGGATCCCGTAAGTGTATTTTCTCCTTAGGAGTCATGGGGACTCCCAAGTGGGTTGCTCCTTTGTGAGTCGTAAGGATCTCACGAGGGAATTTTCTCCTCACAAAGTCGAGAGGACTTTGCGAGTGCATTTTATCTCTATTTCATGAGTTTGCGCCCTTTCGGGTTTTTTCAAACTCACCGGTAGTCCTGTTGTTTTTACTCACGGAGCCCTTTCGAGTTTTCATCCGTGCCCATTTTGCTTGTGGACAAACCCTTTTTTAAATTTTTTTTTGAATCTTCATCGCCGGTGGGACTTTGAATGTGATCTCGCCGGTAGGACTTGGGAGAGATTGGGATCATTTTACGCCCTTGGATTGCATACGGTTTTGCAGGATGTATGATCCAGACCATAGGGCCGGAAAAATTTCCGGGACTTTGTTAGCGTCTGCATCGCTGCACTGGAATATGGTACCAGGAGCGACTCATCATTCCCCGTTAGGGTATGGGATTTGGAATTTGGTTGGCGTCTGCATCGCTGCTCTGGAATTTGGTACCAGGAGCGACTCATCATTCGCCGTTGGGGTATGGGGTTTGGAATTTGGTTGGCGTCTGCATCGCTGCACTGGAATATGGTACCAGGAGTGACTCATCATTTGCCGTTTCCTATTGGGAAGCGATGGCTTAGGAGACAGGTTTAGATCCCTATCTCTTAAAGCTTTTCAATTTTATGGGCCGTAAAGATCCCATAAAAGCATTTTCTCCCTACGAGTCGTAAGGATCCCGCAGGTGTATTTTCTCCTTAGGAGTCGTGAGGACTCCTAAGTGTGTTTTTCCTTTGTGAGTCGTAAGGATCCCACGAAGGTTTGTTCTCCTCATGTATCGTGAGGACACATGAGTGGGTCTTCCCAATGGACCATAATTCCAAGGGCGGAGACCGGCCGCTGGACTGGTGGTTGCTGTGGGGCATGGGTATGATGAGAATTATTTGAGCCCGTGGATTGTATACGGTAGTCAATTTGGGGACTAACCGTAGGGCCGGAAGAATTTTGGGAAACTGGATTTTGGTTGGCGTCTGCATCGCTGCACTGGAATATGGTACCAGGAGCGACTCATCATTCGCCGTTGTTTTTTTTACCGCGATTGCTCTATCATTTTAGCTTTTTTTATCGCGAAGATCACGATTGCCCTATCATTTCGGCTTTATTTTCATCTTTATTTTACTCGTTGATTTTTATTGCGAGTAGCCCCATCATTTCTGCTTTTATTTACACCTTTTTTGTTTATTTACATATACATATATATATATATATATATTTTACATTCCCAGTTTAATGACTTAGAGGTCGATTTTTTTCAGAGAAAGGCAGATGTCTGAGAGAATCAATTTCACGAAGAACTTCGGTCTCCGTTTGTATGAAATTGGCGGTCGCGGCTTGACTGTTTGTTAACACGCCTTTGGATAGTTCTATCTCTCCTGCCTTGTATTGCTTTTCGACCCAATCTTTGAAGACGAAGCAGTCCTTAATGGCATGACCTATCACTCTGTGATAGGGGCAGTATTTGGGGTCGTCGGTCATATTATCTTCCTGCGGTCTTTTTGACTCCGGCAGTTGTAGACCGTTCCTCAGGGCGTCTTTGAATATTTTACGGATTTTGTCCCTTCTGAAGGAATAGACCTTATCCAGCTTCTCTTTCAGTGGAGATTCTCCTCCCTCTCCGAACACTGGCTTCCGAGGCTGGCTGGCACTAGGCCCGCTCATCGCTCGCTTATTTCGGTTAGCCGAAATGTTGAAAGATTCAGAATCGTCGGGATTTCCTCCTTTCTGATTATCGTCCTTTCGGTTTCTCCAGGACCTATTATTATTTTGGGAATCCGAGGAGGACTCCTGCTTTGAGCGTTCCACCATTTGAACTTTTCTGGTCAGCTCTTGGAATGTTTTGAGACTCGTGGTGCATAGATTCGGGGCCATCCAATTGTTAAGATTTTCGACAAGGAGACTGACAGATTGGTCCTGCTCTATCGGCGGTTCACATTTGATGGAGAGATTGCGCCATCGGGTTATAAAATCCGTGCTGCTTTCGTTGTTCTTTGGCTTGGTCCTTACGAGCTCGACAATGGTGATCTTATCGCTGACGCTCATGAACCTCTGCCGAAACAAAGACTCCATTCGGACGAAAGTTATGACGGAGCCATCCGGTATGCTCGCATACCAGTCGAAAGCAAAGTCGGCCAAGCTATTAACGAACTGGCGGAGGAGAAGCGCATCATTGCCCCCGGTATTCCCGCATGAGGCTTTAAAGTGGGCGATGTGCTGATTCGCATTTCCCGTCCCATCGAACCTTCCGAATTTAGGGATGACATAGCCGCTAGGAAATTCTACCAGATCATACTGAGCAGGATATGGTCTCCCACAACTGCTGATATCTTTCTGCGCTTCGGCTTCGGCTACCAATGTTTTAACTTTGTTAGCAACCAAATTCATGATTTGATCTTGAGTTAGCGGGCTACTGTCATCGGTAGCCAAGACATTTCCCGAGATAGGATGCGACTGACTTTCATGCGGTCCGCCCACCTTTGGATTTGAGGGAATAGGCATCGGCTGCCTTAGGACACCGTTTCCCGGTTCATGAGCAGAGCCCTGCGCTTGATTGCGCGGATGAGAGGCAAGTCGGGCCGTGAGCTGCAAGACGACATTCGTCAAGTCGTCAATTTTGGAGTAAAGTTTGGCCATTTCCTTATCTTTACTTCTGAGCTGTTTTCGGAGCTGTTGGAGAAGTTGCTGCTCTGCGTTCTTGGGACGGAAGATTGGCTCATCTTTGCTTTCTGAGCCTGACTCCTCATGGACCGAAGGGTTTTTCTGCCTATCATCCTCATCGAGAGGGTTTTCATCACCCAGTGGAGGTGTTTGTTCTTGGGAAGCGGCAACCACATTCAAGCCAGATTGGATTTGAGATGTGGTGGCCCTGTCCTTGCTCTTGCTGCGCGTGCTCACCATGTAGACAGTGTGGACCACATATCTAGCCATTTCCTCATCTTTGGTGGGGTGACTCTGTTCTTTGAACTTCATGAGGTTCAGCCTAGCAGGAGCACTAGCCCTTTTGTTGGCTCTATATCTGAGCCTTTTTTGCCTTAGCTTCTCAATTTTAAGGGCTTGGCGGGCATCCATTTCCTGGGAAGCCACCGTGAGTCGATTAGCGGGGAGCTTAGAGAAGACACCCGATCGAGCAGTTGTCGAGGGCACCACTGGAGCTTGCTTGAGACGCCTCGTTGCTTTGTTCGTGTTGATGGCCTTGCCCCCAGCCAGGGCCAAGGAAAGTCGCTTAAACACCGACTTGCGTTTGAGTTGGGGCACCTTCGAGACCACCACATTTGGCCTCTTGCCATTTGAGACCGGTTTGTCTGTCACCGGGGCTTGAGGAGCTGGGATGGTGTTAGCTGGCACGAACAAAATAGAGCCAAATGGTAGCGGCGGCTCTTCCCATTGTCGTCTGAGACTGGCCGGGAGGACCGTCCTAGCGTCCATCTTCATCGCATAGGAGATGGGAGCTGTGTCGAGAGCTTAGCTTGTCCTTTGAGACATTTTTTCTGCGTCCAGAGATTGCAATTTGAAATTTGTTAACCTGCACAAAGAAGCATGATTTCAGTACAGACAGTCGATATGTATATTGATTGAGTTCGCATGGATATTTAACCCGAAATATGGGAGGAGAGATAGGTCCCACCGGGCGTGCCGGAATCTGTAGGGTGTTTTTCGTCACCCCATTGAGATGTGAATATACGTGCGCTGGTCAGGCATACTACAGATTCCCCCTGCCTAGGGTAGGTGGGGATTTATTGATTGTGGGGATCCGAATCTCCGGCAGCCACGGACTAAGCTGTCGTTAATTACCCCTCGCCTTTGGGGCGAGGGAACCTCCGATTAACAGATTAAATTGGTCATGCGAACTCAATGTGCAGTGTTGTGTTTTGGAGGGGTTTTGGATATATCGGGGGCCCGACAGAGTTTTTACGGGGGTCCCGCTACCCGGATAGCGGGCTGGGGGTCAAGGGAGCTAGCAGCCCCCTTACAGGATGCGGGGCAGCGTCCCGTTAGAAATTTTTTTCTAACAGGGACAGTGTCGGGGAGTATGTGTGTGTGTGTGTGTGTGTATAAAGGGAAAGGGCATCCAAAGGATGTGTGGGGGCCAACGCCTCGCGTGCATGGCACGCAGGCGCTGGGCGCGAGCGCTCTGGACGCTGGGCGCAAGCGCTGGGCGCACCACGTGCTCGGCATGTGGGCGTGAGCGCTCTGGGAGCTGGGTGCACCACGTGCTCGGCACATGGGCGCTAGCGCTTTGGGCGCTGGGTGCACCACATGGTCGACACGTGGGCGCTGGGCGCACTACGTGCTCGGCACGAGGGCGCGAGCGCTCTGGGCGCTGGGCGCACCACGTGCTCGGCACGTAGGCGCTAGTGCTCTGGGCGCTGGGAGCACCACGTGCTCTGCACGTAGGCGCTAGCGCTCTGGGCGCTGGACGCTGGGCGTCAAACAGAAAGGGGACTTTGGTCCCTGCACTGGGAGCTGTGCTCCTGGTTTGTAGAGTTAAACTTCTAAAAAGTTTAGAAATGATCAGAAGGGGCTGCTTTGTTTCTCCCTTTGGCTCTGGATCTTCCCAAGATGGGATTTTTGGAGATGGGTCTCCTCCTTCCTCCTCTGTTGGCTGGGTCTTGAAGAACAAGAAGTATGCGATTTTAAAAATCTCTTATTTTTAAGATCTGATGGAAGATCTAAGTTCCCCTTTGTGGGTTTTGTGGTAAAAACTATTTAGTTTTGGAAAAGGAAGAGTAAAACTCTTGATTTAATTGAAAAAGGAGAAGAAGGTTTAGAACCTTGATGAAGGAGCAGGAGGCACAAAGAACCCTAGTTTTTGGGGGAATGAACAAGTATCTTGGATATTTTCATCATGTTGCCTTATATAGGCTTACATATTTACATATAGCCCCTTGGGCTTTACAAAATGATATTTTGCCCATCCAATGGCTCATGTGCCATTTCTTTTTGCACATAAGCCATGGGCTTTACAAAAATTTGGCTTTATGCCCATTCATGCATAAATAAATTACATTAAAATTATTTATTACATGATTTTTATGTTGGCATGGGGGAGGCCGGCCGCCTCATGTTCGGGCTCGACTCAGGCATGAGCCCACTTGATCTGGGCTTGGGCCCACCTGGCTTGGGGTTGATCTTGACTTTGACTTGGTCAACCGGAGTGCAATTTTCGACCCCAACAAGGAGGCGGTATGGTTTACGTCTCGGTTGATAGAGAAGAAACAATAATGATGAACGTAAACGAGAATGTGGATGATTAGGAATGGGAAGAATGGTCACATTCTCGTATGGGATAAGAAGAAATGGTGGTGGTTCGACTTCTTCAGGTGGAGGTTAATTAATCACAAAATCCGTGTTGTTTAGGAATGCGAGTTCGTCGGCGAAAATATCTTCGAAACTTTCATTGATGGTCCGATTAAAAGTTTCAATATCAATAAGTATCGCGCCAGAATTCAACACACTTGATTTGTCAAAAATTATGGAGGTAGGAGACTCGTAAAGCTCATCTACCTCATTCTCAAAAGAGTCTAAATCAAGTTGTCTTTCTAGAATTATCGAACTCGAAATATCTGATTGTGATTCATCAACACTCGCTATCATTAAAGGAAGATTAGAAGAAGAATCGGAGAAAGTGGATGAAATGTGTAAACAAATTGGGGTGTCGAGTATTGCTGAACCAGATGTCGGAAATGAAAGCTGAATTTCGTTCTGCTTTTCGGTTATACATTTATCATTAACTTCAAGACGCATATAGGGTTTAGGAAGAATAGTTAAAGGTTTGAGATGATGACTACACGGGAGTGAAAGGACCTGATGAAATGGTGGGATTAACTCATCCAAAATTTCGGGTTCATCATCCAATATATTGCCAACGTCAATATCCTCAATCAAGTGAAGGATACAAGTCTCAGACACCTCATCAAAAGCAGGGTTTTCAATCAATTAGGTTCTAGAGTGGAGGTGTAAAGATCACAAGGGTTGTGTGTGGTTTCACTTGAAATGGACCCTTCACAATCGGGTAAATCAAACACTACAAAGTCACACAACTCATCAGACATTCTATCTTCAATTGGTGAATCATTTGGTGTACTCGATAGATCTATGAAACTGGAAGTGTGGATTTAAATTTGAGATGGGGAGGTTTGATTTGGAAGGGTGTACCGCTCTCTCTCACTACCCAAATTCTCAATTTGTCCTATGGCCGTATCATATGTTGGAAAATTTTGAGCTGGTTTGAAACTAGTTGCTAGTTCGTTTTGTTTATTGAGAATGGCCATGCACTCATTCAATTCCTCTTTGGCGCGGCATGACGCTACAACATATTCTTCCACAGTCCGTTCAAGACTAGACATGGGTCGGTAAGGGGTTTCAGCATAAGATTGAAGTTCTTGTGGATAAGTAAAACTCCCAAAGACTGATTAGAAGGAATGTCTCGAGAAGGTGTAAAAGTCGGGTAGGATTGATAGGAATTGAAAGCTTGTGAAAATTGGGCAGGAGTAGGATCAATATTGTGATAAGAAGATTATTGATATTGGTTGTGTGGTTGACGACTGTCAACAGATGTCATATACGCCACAAACCGAGCAGTAAAATCTTCTTTAGAAGGTGGTGGCATTTGTTGTCCTAACGGTTTGACCGGATTGAAATTTTGGCTGTTAGTCCTTGCTATATACTCAACGATGGACATGCGTTTAGGAGTTCCCTCACACGCTTTAGATGGAGTATCAAAAAATAAGATGTAGAATTTTGATGCGGTTGATAGGACCTGGAGTGAGATGGCCAACTGTTTCTTTTCGCTTGCTCTATCCGATCTCTTAAAGACATGGTAGAGTCGGATGGTATACCGATGCGATTACGATAACAAAAAATATCTGGTCCGGGATAGCAAAACTCGGCAAAAGTTCTTCTATTTGGGTTACCCATTATAAGAAGGAAAGAGGAGGGAGGGTGAAAAGGGAAAGATTTAAGCTCTAGTTGGATTGTTTTGCTTTGAAAGTGGGACTTGAGGGTTGACTCAACAAATCACAAAATGCACAAGCAAACCCTAAAACTAAGGTTACCTATGTCAAGACACTAGACCGCTCCTAGACTTCCAAAGGACAAGCCGCAGGATCAATCCTCTACCACCTCTTTATCGCTCCTGTAGCCAGTAAGTGCCAGGTAAGTGGGATGTATCCGCTATAAGAATCACCGAAAATAGCGGGCCTAATTAAGTAACCACTTGCCTAGACACACTTTCCTAGACACCACAAAAGAAATGCGGATAAGCGATAGATTACCCATGACCTTCCTCTGTCCTATTTGAGCACGACGGTCTTTAAAGTCTTGGTCTAGATATTTTTTAATTAATGTAGGGTGATGCATATGCTCGTTTTATGATTTGTGGGGCCTAGGAAGGGTGATGAAATCCCCACCTAATCTGAATTTGTTCTTTGTCCCTTAAACTCCGTATTAAAATATGCAAAAACAACCCGCAAAACAAAACACGCAAAAAGATTTTTGAGCGGCGATATTTTGCAAAAAATCCTGCAGAAAAATATATTATAGGATTTTAAGATGAGAGAGAAAGTACAGAGAAATATTGGAAGTCAAGTCCACCAAGTGGTCGCTATTCCGCGGCTAAATGCTCAATTTTGTGGCGGTTCCGCCGCGTCTTGGTGGGATCGTTTGAAAAAAATTGTTCCCTTGCCCTCCTACGCTTCTCTGGAATACTTTGAAAGTCTCTGAATCTTGATTTCCTTGCTAAAGTGACTCCAGATTCCCTCGCAAAAATCGCACACTAATCATTAAATATGTAAGATGTGGTTTTGTTTTGGTTTTGTTTTGTTTCATGATATAGATCGAAATAAGAATTCAACACGAATAGTAAGAATAAAAAATTACGCGCGTATCCCCAGCAACGGCGCCATTTGATTGATTCTGTATTTTAGAGAAGTGTAGTAACCGCAATCAATAACGGTGTCGCGTGTAGCTAAACCAAGATGAGTATGGGTCGTCCTTAGGGATATGTGGAATCTTTCAATCTTACTTTAGACGTGTTGAAAAAGAAGAAGAATAGAAAAATAAAGAATAGTGAAGAATAGTTTCTAGATCTACGTCAAACACAGATATAGAATACATATCTAGTTTAAATACGGATGTAGATTTTATAAGAAGAGGGCTTGTAGGGTTCGTTAGGATTTAGTAGTCATGGATGAGTAATAAAGATTAGTCCTTTTATCTATTGATAGATTTAAAACTATATAGATAGTGATACATGAGAATTAGGGTTTTTGGAAGAGACTAGGGTTTCCACACTATTGACTCTTGTCCTTTCATTGATCTCTATTCATGTCTAGCACTTAACAAAACAATTGTTAATCTAATCTCAAATCGTGGTCGAGACTAGCAATAAATTGGTAGTGCGCCCGATTTGGATGTTAACGATTCTTTTGCTAAAGTTTATAAACTTTATAAGACTTAAAAGAAGTGAAAATATTTTCTCATCCATTGTTCTACCCTAATCCTACAACCCCTATCAAGCAGAGAATTACTCACGCATGATAGAGATAGAAGAAGAACGGATAGAGAAAGAGATCATAATGCAGAAATTAAATGCTAAATAATTAATCTAATGATCTACCTTTATTAATCAACTACATAATTACAAAACCTTCGAATTTAGATTACAAGAGGAAGAAGAAGTTTCTTTCGATCTCTGCCTCGTAAGAAGTAGATGCTCCGTCGAATCTCACGTCGCCATATCACGTCGAATCGCGGACCTGCCATGGATCACTTGTTCTTTGACGGGATTTGCTTCGTGTAAAAGATTGATGATTTCTAAATTTAGTCTTTGGTCCTTTATATAGCCCTAAACCCATAAACTATAGATCCCTAGAATTAGGGTTTGTTGTTGCAAATCACAACTAAAAATTCCAAATCCTGACTCAGTGAATCGGCCGGGGATCTGCCGCATATTGCATGGTTTGGCCGCGGATCCGGGGTTTGTTGGTGAGATCTTGGCTTCAAAATTCTGGAGTGATTTGTTTTGACACATGGAGATTTATTTGATGTCTGGAATCTTCATATCTTTTCTGAGTCTCTGCCAGTATTGATTCTTCGATTTTATTTAACTTTATCGGCAGGTTTTTGATTCCCGACATCTCAGCATCTCGATCTCCTGACCTAAACTGAACCTTGCACAATATCTCAATGAATAATGTTAGTAATATTTGGTATTTTTGAGATATTATCCTAACCAATTTGATATGATATTATATTTTAAGAATATTGATTAAGAATATTTGATATGATATGCATATTTAAATTATCAAAATATTATATAAATATTATATGCATATATTTTCCTTCATAATTTTAATTATAATATATAAACATATGATAAATAGTATTTTTACAGATAAACCCAAATATATTCTATATTTATAATAAACACCTTTAGAATTTTAAGAAAAGTAAGGAAAATGTTATATCAAATGTGCGATATTTTCGACTGAACACGGGGCCCCGTGGCGAATGCGGATGACATATACGTATATTTTATTTTCGTTCTTTTCTGGGGTGATAGGAATAAATTGATGGGACCGCGTTAATTTTAGTTAATACAAGAAAAGAAACCTAAAAGATATTGTTGGAACAAATTTCGAAAAACTATAGTCATGTTCTTTTGCTTTGCAAAGTGGTATTCGGTTAGAAATATCCAGCACCTCATTCGAGAAGCAAGGGCCTAGATCCCTTTACGGGGAATGACCCCTTGAGCAAAAGTTTATGCTTCTATAGACTACTCGGTTTTCTTCAAAAACATTAGTTTTCAAAAAGCGGAGCCTAAACCACTCCTTTTCAAAACTATTCGGTTCCTTCAACGATATCAAGTTCATTACGTTAAAGGGGTTTTCACCAAAAACCCAGCCGTAGCCCTCCGTCATTTCGGATTGGTAGTGCTTAGTATTCATGCTACGCATTTCGATGTTTAGTCGAGGCGTAGTGTTCGATAGTTATGTAATACTTTTCTGTTCTATGATAATGTGATTAGTTAGGACGGTCGTGTGATCATTTTGATCTTTAGTCAAGGCTCGTACGGGTGGGTCTAATGCAATCAAGAAAATGACTAGTAGAATTTGACTAGGACCTTTTGATATTTTGATCTTTAGTCAAGGTCACTTGGGTCCTAGGGGAAAAAACCAAATCGGGAGTTTCAAACATACATGAAACTTGCTGGTGTTTCATACCTTCTGAAGTGTGGTAACTAGAGTGGCTTCCATCTAGGTTATCACGCGATGATAGTTGGATCCCGATCCCACTGATGAGTAGGATTATTCTTGGGAGATATTTTTCACTTCATAATTAGCTAACTTATTAGGTGTCTAGAAAATTGTTAACGGGGATACGCCTCTGCGGAAATGAGGTTTGTTTTAATTAGGTCCATGCGAGAGCATGGGGAACCTCCCTCAAAGTATAAACACTCACCTGGCTGAACGGTTAGTGAACTTATGAGGTGCGAATGATCCCGACTAATTTTCCTTTAATATGTTTGAAAGAAAATTCAAGGAAACAGTGGGAGCCATCCTGATTAGATAAACTAATAATCAATCTGATTTTGCAAGAGTGCACGCTGGGTGTTTCCTTTTTCTCTCTTCAGGTAGCAACCATTTCACGCCCTAATCAAGATAATAAAATGATTGACTTGATCGAACCAGCTTGTTACACTGGGATGGGGAACGTCGGAATCTAAGTTATGACAACTGTCATGAGTACGAGCAAGGGAAAGAGGACTGTAAGGAATTCCAGATAAACCTATTAAAGGAGAAGCATTCTAATGTGTCTTTTTCGGGTGTATTTGTATTGAAAACTGTTTTTCGGTCAACCCTACCTCCTGGGTACTAGATACCAGATCAAGATCTCACACATGTAATTTATTACAAGGATTGGGAAAAAGTATAATGGTTGGACCGGATGATATGTCCCCCAGAGTAGGGAACGAAGCACAAGTTGATGCTACCGCCGTCGGTGAATATCACCTATGCCTAGCGGCAATACTATGATTTTGAACAATTGCTGCTATGTACCTTCCATGCTTTGCAACATCATATCGGTTTCTTTACTTGATAAAGATGGATATAAGTTTGTTCTCGATAGAAATATCATGAACATTCACCTTAATCAAGTATTGGTTGCAGAAGGTACACTGTGTAATAGTATCTACGTTCTAAATCAAAACACAGTTTTCAATGTACAAAACACACGCAAGAGGAAGAGTTCAGATATGAACGAAGCCTACTTATGGCATTGTAGACTTGGTCATATCGGTGAGAAAAGACTAAGTAAGTTGCATAAGGATGGATATCTGAATCCGTTTGAATTTTCATTCTATGAAACTTGTCAGTCCTGTCTCAAAGTAAAGTTGACCAAATCTCCGTTCACCGGACACGAAAAAAGAGCTAGAGAGCTCTTAGGACTCATACACAGTGATGTATGTGGCCCGATGTCTATACATGCGAGGGGTGGGTTCTCGTACTTCATTACATTCTCTGACGATCTCTTTAGGTAAGGATATGTGTACCTTTTGAAACACAAATATGAAGATTTTGAAAAATTCAAAGAATATAAGAACGAAGTAGAGAACCAGACTAGCAAAATTATCAAGATCCTCAGATCTGATAGAGGAGGAGAGCACTTAAGCACGGAATTCTTAGAATACCTAAAAGAGAATGGTATTCTTTCTCAGCTTACTCCTCCGTATACACCACAGCACAACGGTGTATTGGAGCGGAGGAATCGTGCCCTATAAGATATGGTTCGCTCAATGATGAGTAATGCTGAATTGCCTCTTTCATTTTGGGGACTTGCGCTTGAAACAACAGCGTACCTATTGAATCAGGTTCCGTCTAAATCCATGCCTAAAACTCCATATGAAATATGGAGTGGAAAGAAACCATGTTTTATATTCATTACGATATGGAGGTGTCCTTCATATATTAAAAAGCACAATCCAGACAAACTCGATGCATGATTAGTGTTCTTTAAATTTATGGGATATTCCAAACATTCGCGAGGATATCTTTTCTACCATGCAGAGGAACAAAAGATTGTTGTCTTTAGGAATGACACCTTTCTGGAATGGCAGTTTCTAGCAAAAGAAACCAGTGGGAGTATGGTGGAACTGGAAGATATTCCAGATACATAGACAACAACTGAAGATCTGATAGAATAACAGGATTCAATAATCCAAAATGAATCTCAGCCACTCCGCAGATCTAGTAGGATTTCTCGTCCGCCTGAGAGATACTACGGTTTTCTCATAGATAGGGATCGAGAGGATTGCATCTTGGAAGAAGATGATCCTACTAACTATGAGCAGGCCATTAACAGTAAAGACTCTATAAAATTACTTGAAGCTATGAAATCCGAAATGGAGTCCATGTACACCAACAAAGTTTAGACTTTGGATGTTGCTCCTGCTGGGGTAAAACCCATTGGATGTAAATGGATCTTCAAAAGGAAGATTGGTGAGATGGATAGGTGGAAACCTATAAGGCTAGACTTGTTGCAAAAGATTTTCGTCAAAGACCAGGATTGGACTATGATGAATCCTTTTCTCCAGTGGCTATGCTGAAATCCATTTGAATCCTACTTGTCATTGCTGCCAGAACAGATAAAGTATACGCGCTTAGCGTAGTGACCCAGTATTAGTCAAACCCGGATGAGAATTATTAGACAGCTGTGAAGAACATTCTCAAGTACCTGAGAATGACTAAGGAGATGCTCTTAGTATACGGCAATGGAGACCTTAAGGTCGAGTCCTTTACCGACTCAAGCTTCCATAGTGACAAGGATGACAGCAAGTCTATCTCGGTTTTTGTGTTTACCCTCAATGAAGGGGAGGTGTGTTAGAAAAGCTTCAAACAGGACACCGTCGCATTCTCGACGAAGGAGGCTGAATACATTACTGCGAACGATGCCGCAAAAGAAGCGGTCTGGATGAAGAAGTCCATTATTGAACTTGAGGTGGTTCCCTCCATTGTTGATCCGATACCTTTGTATTGTGATAACAATGGGGCTACAGGTTTAGCAAAGGACCTACGGTCCCATCAAAAATCCAGACACATCTTGAGGCGGTATCACCTGATCAGGGAGATCGTAGATCACCGAGAGATCGAGGTCTGGAGAGTAGATACGAATGACAAAACGACGGATCCATTTACCAAGGCCCTCCCTCAAGCACAGTTCGAGCGACTTTTTGAGATGTTGGGTATGCTGTACACCAACAGCTGGCCCTAGAGCAGACATTGGGTATTCGGTATGCCAATTACAGGCCTTAGTGCAAGTAGGAGATTGTTGGATATGTATGCCCTAGAGGCCTGTATTGTATAGGATGCTGGGGATATGTATGTACAGGAAAATCTTGCTCAGTTATGTTAGTTATATGTATGCCCTAGTATAGGGTTACTAGGCACACTAACAAGGCTCTACAAGGCATCGAACATGTTCGTTTAAAAAAATTATGTGCCCAAAAACCCTAAGCAAGATCTTATACTAGAGTTTAGGCGAATCAAAAGCAAGTAAACAACTTTAACTTCTAAGGGAACACGAAATACAACCTTTGTAGATCGGTCCTTCACTCCTTTAGCTCCTTGTTGAAGTCCCTTCGCTGCGATCAAAGTTCTCCCGGGCTCTTGCATGGCTTCACGACGCGAAGGATGCGACCTTGCTTGAAGTCTCCGAGGCCGAAGATGATCTACGTCGAGGGGATGCCAACTCAAGCTTCTACTTCACTAACTTGAGAATTAGTGAAGCAAACACCCTAAACTAAAGTGCTAGTCTAGTAGAGGATGGAGAAATAGGAAGTGGGTTCTCTTTAGAATTTTATTTCTCACACTCTTTCTCACTTTGGATCAAACCCTAGTTTTCTTTTTCCTTTTCACAATGAAGAAGAAGAAGAAAAGAAAGAGATGAGGATAATGATCAAGTGAGAGATCTAACCATGGTGAGTGAGTATCATATACTAACTCTTGTAGAGCCATAACCATAGCTAACACTTATGGTTGGGTTAAGAAATATCTATGGTAAAAAGAAACTCAAGTGGACTTAGTCAATGCATCCACAAGCTTCCACAAGCTTCATGCATTGATCTAATCCTCCACTTAATTTTGTAATTACTTAAAATATAAAAACCCAACATAATATATAGCATGGTGTAAGTCTCATACACCCAAGTCTAGTGTATCATCAACCATGATACAAAAGAAAACACTTTAATATATATATCACACATATATATATATATACAAGTGTTCACATGTGAGAAAAACCCTAAAGTGAACAAGTGTTAGCAAGTGTAAATTAGTATATTTAATATACAATTATACACTTAATTATTAAATCAACACTAGACTTAATAATCCGGTCATATCTCATATAACCGGCTAATATCCATTGTATCGATTTATCGAATAAACACTCGATTCGATAACCCGGCTATATCATATATAACCGACCGATACAAAAAGTCGCGAGAATAGAATACGGTATCACATACACGCATTTATTCTCGGGCTTGCACATATCACATATGCGCTCCTATTTCGTTTTGCCTGAGCCAGTAAAACCTCTGTGTAGGATTCTAAAGACTCGTCAATACGCCGGCAGTAGGTGATGATCACATCAAGCACCCACAAGCCGTCAGCGGTACTAGCTGGACGTAACGGCCACCCGGGTATTGAGCGATCAGAAGATCAGCAAGCAAGCCCACTCCAACTCCTGTAAAAGCCTGCCGGTAATACTTCCCGTACAGTCCGGTCTCCTTGTCTGATATGTCGTATATCAAGTCTAGGGGTGGTAAACGTCAGACCCCAATAACCGATAAGTCGTGCCGATGTGAGGCTTATAACGGGTCGAGAAACTACTGGTAACACTTACCAGTAAATCTCTAATCAGTCCTGGCCAGGGACTTCCCTGTTATGGCCAATCGAGCACAGCGCAACATCAACCCCCAATACCGGGAGAGACGAAACCCCTCCTATCGCTCATTGCCTCCATGTGACTCGGGACTGTACCCAAAAACCACCGTTTTGCACGCCCTCATGGACGTGGTAAGGTGGAAATCAAAGCACAGTGGGAATCACACAAGACTCTATGACGATCTCGGGTCTACATACTAACCTGCACAAGTGTCACCAGAGAACTGCCATCTGACGTAAGGTATAATACCATCTGGGAGTTCTCGACGAGTCCGTCCAGTGTACCCAGTCTCTACTGAGCACCCGCAAACCATCTCTGATGTCAAACACCAATGGATATAGGATCATCCATCGCCCATCTCATGGGTCGAGAAGCGTATACGCTAGTCTACTCTGGTATATCGATGCCCTGTCTCGATACACCCTCGACTAGGGACCTTGAAGGATGTACTTATGGACTACCATGTCCCCACTAGTATGATCCACATCATAGTCCAGGTAGTCAAGTACACATCCTAAGGGCTTTATCAACATGTAGCCATCAGACAGTATAAAGAGACAAGTATACATGTTAAGATAAAGAGCAACCAGATAGCATACTATCATATCGAGCAAGAAAGTCCTCTCTATATATGTCCAAGCATCCAATATAATATACATCATCTGTACAATACTGGCCTCTAGGGCATACATACAACTAACAATCTCCCACTTGCATTAGGGCCAGCTGCTGTAGTATCGCATACCGAGCATCCCGAAGAGTCTCTCAAACTGTATCTGGGGAATGGCCTTCGTGAGTGGATCCGCTGTATTGTTCTTCGTGTCAACCCTCCTGATCTCGATCTCCCGGCGATCAACTATCTCCCGGATCAGGTGATACCGCCTCAGAATATGCCTGGATCGCTGATGGGACCTGGGTTCCTTGGCCAAATCCACCGCTCCATTGTTATACCAATACAAAGGTATTTGATGCTCAATGGATGGAACCAGTCCAAGTTCAGTAATGAACTTCTTGATCCAGAAAGCCTCTTTGGCAGCATCGTTGGCAGCGATGTATTCAGCCTCCATCGTCGAGTCTGCCATGGTTTCCTGCTTGGAACTCTTCCAGCTAACCGCCCCTCCATAAAGGGTAAAGACAAATCCCGACTGTGACTTAGAGTCGTCCTTATCACTCTGGAAGCTTGAATCGGTAAAGAACTCCACTTGGAGTTCTCCATTACCATACACCAAGAGCATCTCTTTAGTCCTTCATAAGTACTTGAAAATGCTCTTCACAGCTATCTAGTGACTCTCTCCAGGATCAGCTTGATACCTACTCACTATACTTAGTGAGTATGCTACATCGGGTCTGGTACATAGCATCGTGTACATGATAGTACATGATAGAGCCTACAGCCGAAGCGTAGGGTATCCCTTGCATGAGAGCTCTCTCCAAATCAGTCTTGGGAGACATCTCTTTGGAGAGAGTGAGCCCTAAGATCGTGGGTAAAAACCCACGTTTGGACTCTTCCATACTAAACCTCTTTAGTATGGTGTCAATGTACCTGGATTGGGACAATCCCAATATCCGTTTAGATCTATCTCTATAGATCATAATTCCCAATATGTGGAGGCATCACCAAGATCTTTCATTGAGAATCTTTGTGATAAGAAGAGCTTGACCGATTGCAGCATAGGAATATCATTTCCTATCAAGAGTATGTCGTCCACGTACAATACGAGGAAGACAACCTTACTTTCTGCCACCTTCTTGTAGATACAAGGTTCATCTACATTTTTGACGAAATCAAACTCTTTGATAACGATTTCAAAGCAGATGTTCCAACTCCGCGATGCTTGCTTTAATCCATAAATGGATTTAAGCAGCTTGCACACCTTCCCGCTGCTCCCACTATCTACGAAGCCCTCTGGCTGAGTCATGTACACGCACTCTTCTAAATCACCGTTTAGAAAGGCGGTCTTAACATCCATTTGCCAGATTTCGTAATCATGATATGCAGCGATGGCAAGCATGATCCGGATGGATTTAAGCATAGCTACTGGAGAAAAGGTTTCGTCATAGTCCACACCTGGTCTTTGACGAAAACCCTTTGCAATAAGTCTAGCTTTGAAAGTCTCCACTTTCCTATCTACACCAAGTTTTTTCTTGAAGATCCACTTGCTCCCAATGGGTTTTACCCCTTCAGGAGCAACATCCAAAGTCCATACTTTGTTGGTGTACATGGATTCCATCTCGGACCGCATTGCATCCAGCCATTTCACTGAGTTTCCACTCGTGATGGCCTGCTCGAAACTAGTTGGGTCATCATCCTCCATGATGCAATCCTCGCTTCCACCATCAATGAGAAAACCGTAGTATCTCTCAGGTGGATGAGAAACCCTACCAGATCGGCGGAGAGGCTGGGGTTCGTCGGGTACTACTGAATCCTCTGGTTCTTCCAAATCTTCAGTTGCAGTTTGTGTTGCTGGAACCTCTTCCAGCTCTACCTCTTTGCCACTAATTTCTTTTGCAAGAAATTCCTTTTCCAAAAAGGTGGCATATTGAGAAACAAACACTTTTTGTTCTTCAGCGTGGTAGAAAAAATATCCTTGGGAATTCTTACGATATCCCACAAACTTGTAAAGAACTGACCGTGCCTCGAGTTTGTCTGGATTTTGCCTTTTGACATAGGCCGGACAACCCCATATCTTAACTCGTTTAAAATATTGTCACGCCCCGAAAGTACGGAACATGACCAGCACTTAAACTACGAACGTCTCGAGGCGTACGTAATCTAAGTGAGCCGAAAACCCAGAAATCCAAACCAAGAAAAGTAGTAGAGTGCAGGAAAACCAATTTAAAATCAAGTAGTTTTAATAGCATAAGCCGAGTTTGCGGTTTAAAAAAAACATCAAGTATTTCCTGAAAATTTCGGCAGAGTCTCCTTTGTAAATTCCGTCTCCCAAACGGGATACAACATGAATAGTATACGAAATCAATAAAAAGGCATCCCCAAGCGGGAGCTAGCTCTTCGTCAATCGACGGCCACAACCACACAAGCAATATAAGATACAACGCCAACGGCGAGGATCAAAACTCAAAAGGAAACTCAAAACCACAAGAAATCCACAGAAATATAACGCGCGACTCTAAGGTCGAAAGAATAACATCACCGGTCTCTATCTCAAAAATAAATACATGTTTGGTTGATGGAACTTCTAGATACAACTGAATAATAATATACAATGTATACTGATGGGTATGATACAATAAACCCACCTACTGGCAAATCACCCGAAAGAAGCAGTGCCAGCAAGCCGTAATGAACCTGTATGGCAAAACCTGCAAGAAACTGGGCACAACGGGGGTGAGTTGCCAACTCGTGAATAGAATACATCTACGAACAGGAATCACATGTATGACGCAATCCTAGGTCATACGATCAATATATATCCTCAAATATATAACCAGTAATCTCTAACCATGGCTATTACAAATATCTAACCCAAGTGTAAACCCATGTGTCTGTGCCAGTGCATCAAGTGGCAATATATATCATATGAATGATGTATGAATGCATGAAACAGAATGCATGTACTGAAGAAAACTGCTTTCATAGTTTAGTGAGATTTCCTTTGTATTTTTAAAATGAGGTATCATAATGAAATCAGCATAAAACAGTGTCTAGCATCGGCACAAAACGTAATCCCAATATCTCGATATCTCTGTATCATAGTCTCTGTACCTCAATATCTCGAAATCTCAATGTCTCAATCACAATATCTAGGGCGCCGTTAGTCCAGACCGGCCCCTACCATCCATCTCAAGACCACGACGGTATCCTCCGGATATCCGACGCGTCGGGTAATATCACCGGTCGGTAGTGCTCCACTGCCAGGCTCAACGTCAACAACACGGCCTTCTCGCCCCGGGGTACCGCACCGGGCCCACCATGTACCCGAAACGGTTCATCCAACTCCTCGAATCGGGTCTCGAAATCCATCACCAAACTCATGGTGGACGACTCATACATCATGGGAAAACCGCATTTTTATTTAAAAGAGAGAAAGCAGTTTATATATGTTTTGCGGTTTTCCTCCAAATCCAGAAAATATCATGGAAATCCGAATCATCAATAGCATGTAAAACCATGAATATAAGCATGAGAATGAATAACAGTATGCATGAAGAGACAAGTAATAACTACAATATCTAAGCTGGCATATAAGGTATGTACACTAATATAATGTCAAACTACTGGCTATCAAGCTAAGTTAAGCAATAATATTTTCTAAGGTGTACGTGACATGGCAATTACCGATGAAGATGTGTGTGAGCCGGCAAGTAAGTGTATGTGGTACATACGCATCATCGGTAATGGTGCTGGTGTCCTAACAGCATAATGTCAACAATGCAATATGAAATAACAATGTAAATATGCGATGCGGAGCGAGCAACCAAAATGAGCGGGAGCTAAATATTAAACAATGGTGCCATTTGAAATAACACGAATCGCGGGGTTTTGAAAATAGGGCTACGGTGGTTTTTAAGAAAGGATACGTCTTTTGAAATATCCGTAGATCCCTTGACCTGTCTTTTAAAATACCCACGATCCGCTAGTTTTGAAATAGGTAGGAGTCTAATCTAATCTAACAACTACACTAAACTATACGGCTGAACTAACAAGCTGAACTACAGGTAAGGAAACCGCCTATCATCTGAGTCGATACATATACATACCTGTATATATACAGTCGGTGATCCCGCCTCAATAATATCATCTCCGATACCATATCTATAAGCAGGCATCCCAAGTCAAGAGTGCGGATCAATCATCAATATAGCTCGTACGTAAATCCGTCGTACGGCATCCCAAATCTGGGTACGGGTCAATATCACATTCATCATACTATTCACCTGGTATCCTCTTTATCAAACATCATGATCGGGGTACTGATCTACGTCTAGTACAATACTCATACCGCCTAAGTATGCATGCACGTGTGTGAAACACTACGTCAAGACCCGTTACAACGTCATGTCGTATCTCAAATACGAACCCTGCTATATCACCGATCTTACGGCCTCAAATCAAATCTCATCGACTCATCTTAAATCCCAAGTACTATCCTCAATATCCATGCATGTGTATATGAATGTATATATGCATAGTCCCATACCCACGCATATATACATATATACACATCCCAATCGGCGCACAAGAAAGTAATGTATGCAAGTCTGTGTGTGCGTATGTGGGTATAACAACTACTCTAGGGTTTCGCAACTAACCCAAAGCTAATCCAGGAACACATAAACATAACATGAATACACATTCTCGTATCATAAAACACCTATATAAACATATATATATATATATAAGCTACACTACGGACTGCGGGGGTGCTATACGCCATCCACCCGACTTCTCCCCGTAGATATAAATCTACTCACTTGGTCCTCGCTAGCCGGTGCCGACGTCGCCACGCGCTTGCTTGTCGTCTCGAAGTCCACATGGGGTACCTACATATCATAATGCACCGTGTCGTATTAAAATCCGACTCATGACCCAAAACGACACGTGAATCCCACATAGGTCAAAACCTATGGTTGCTTTCACAAATCAACCCAAAAACCCTCGACGTCGGCGTACAAATGCCAAACCATCGAGAAAAACTCAAACGTATCAATCGTGGTTTCACAACACCTTAAATATATATATAAAAAAAAAATTAAAATCACCAAAACTTCAAATTCGCTTTAAAGCTATTTTTCCGAAAACCTAATAAGCAAAATTATCCGCTTTAATACAACATATTGATGTTTAAACGAATCTAGCGGCCACAATATTCACTAAATATCATAACAAAGTCATATAAACCATTCCTATAATTTATTCTCATCAATTTCCATAAATTCCAAAATTCTAGTTTACAATATACCCAAATTTAACAATTTTATAGCAAAAATGCACAAACAACAATTTAGCTTGGATTTTTCATGAACTAAAGTATTAAACTATATTTTATAATGTTAATGAAGTCATGAAAAACCTAATCACATTTTTAAACCCAATATTTAAACAATTTTTAAAAACCTAGTTAGCAATTTAGCAAAATTATCACCATTTTAATTTAACAAATTAGCAAGTAGCAACCAACTTAGATTTTGCATACAATTACATGTTAATCTCCTCATTACAACCATAAACTAATGATTAAAACCCTAATTAAATTCAAACCCTAGTCTTGAATTTCCTAAAGTTGCAATAAAACTCAATTAAACATCAAATTTGTTAACATAGAAGCAATTAAACAACAATATATGAATAAGGTTTAAATTATACCTCATGATCATGGATCAATCATGAAATCTATCCTCTCAGAATGCTCTCTTTTCACCACAATCCATGCTTGTTAGGTTAAGCTAAAATGGGTAAGGGTTGGATTTGGATTTTGGGATTTTTTTTGATGGATTTTGAGGCAATTTTGAAGCATTTTTTGAAGAGGAATGAGAGGAGAAAAGGGGGAGGGGGCTGCTGCTGGAAGGGCTGGCCAAAATGCAGGTGGGGGAGAGGAGAGAGGGGGTGTGGTGTGAGGTATGGTGAGGGAAAAGTCCAAGTCAACAAAAGGTCAACTCTTTTATCCATTTTCTTTTCTTTTCTTTCTTTTCTTTTCTTTGAAATTCAAGTGGGGAAAAAGGGTGGGGGCTGCTGAATTCAGCCAAGGAGAGAAGTAAATGGGGGTGTGTGAGTGTGGGTATGGGTGTGGGGTGATGGAAAATGACAAAAACAAGACCCCAAACATCCATTTACACTAAAAAAAGCCTTTTTTCTTCAATAATTTCTAAACCGTTTAGGCAAACGATTTCGTTTCAAAAACCACATGATAAAATTTTATTTAAAGTTTTATGATGCACAAAATTTGTTTCAACTCATTCCAATTTGTAATTTTCTCTAATTAAATATATTAGTGACGACTTAAAATAATATTAAAATAATAAATTTCGGAAAATTTTTCAGAAAATTTGAAATTTCACCAGTGGCTCAATAAACACCAAATACTAGCAATTACATAGCTAGAATATGTATATTTAATTTTATAATAAAGATATTTGTATTTTGACTTTTTACAGAAAACACCCTTATTTTACCGTTTTTTTCGAAATTTCACCGAAACGATTTTCAAAACGTTACAAATATGGTCTCTTCCCACTCCATATCTCATATGGTGTGGTAGGTACAGATTTAGACGGAACTTGATTCAATAGGTATGCTGCTGTCTCAAGCGCATAACCCCAGAAGGAAATAGGTAACTCAGCTGTACTCATCATCGAGCGCACCATATCTAATAGGGTACGATTCCTCCGTTCCGATACACCGTTGTGCTGTGGTGTATAAGGAGGAGTAAGCTGAGAGAGAATCCCATTCTCTTTTAGATAATCTAGGAACTCATTGCTTAAGTATTCACCTCCTTGATCAGATCGAAGAATTTTAATACTTTTGCCTGTTTGATTCTCTACTTCGTGCTTATATTCTCTGAATTTCTCAAAAGCTTCAGACTTGTGTTTCATCAGGAACACATGTCCGAATCTAGAGAGATCGTCAGTGAATGTAATGAAGTAGGAAGAACCGTTCCTGGCGTGTGTAGACATGGGACCGCATACATCACTATGTATCAGCTCTAAGAGTTCCGTAACTCTTTCTCCGTGTCCACTAAACGGAGCTTTGGTCATTTTTCCTTTGAGACATGAATGGCAAGTATCATAAGATGATAATTCGAACGGATTCAAATATCCATCTTTTTGTAACTTAGCTAGTCGTGTCGCATTGATATGACCAAGTCTACAATGCCACAAGTAGGATTCGTTCATTTCTGAACTCTTCCTCTTGTGTGTGTTTTGTATATTGAGGACTGTATTTTGATTGAGAATGAATATGCCATTATGTAACGAGCCTGATGCAATTAACTTTTGATCTAGGAAGATGTTCATTATATTATCCTGTACTACAAAATTATATCCTTCTTTACTCAGTAAAGAAACTGACATAATGTTGCACATCATGTTCGGTATATAATAGCACTCATTCAGAATCAGTGTATTACGACTTGGTAATACAAGGTGATATTCGCCAACTGCTTTGGCTGCAATACTTGCACCATTCCCTACTTGAACGGAATGATCACATTTTTCTAGTTCTCTACCTTTTCGTAGCCCATGTAACATCTTACATATGTGGGATCCTGATCCGGTATCTAATACCCAGAACGTAGGGTGAACTGAGAAACAGTTCTCAATGACTAACACTCCCGAAGAAGGTGCATCAACATGCATGTTCTCTGTCTGGGCGGCGTGAGAATCCAGATATTCTTTTGTTTCCTGTTTAGTCTTATAACACTTATAAGATAGAACGGGTCCAACGTTCCCCTGCACAGTATAACATGCGGGTTCGGTCAATACATCCATATTATTATCTTCATTAAGGCATGATATGGTCGCTACCTGGAGAGAGAGAGAAGAAAACACTTTAGCGTATGCTCTTGCAAGATCAGATTGGTTATTATTTTATCTAATCAGGATGGCTCCCATTGTTTTTATCAAATCTTCCTTCAAACCCTAAAAGGAAAGACTAGCCGGGATTAATTACACCCTACAACTTCGCCAATCTTTCAGCCAGGCCAGTGTCGGTACTTTGAGGGAGGTTCCCCGTGCTTTCGCACGGACCTAATTAAAGTAAACCTCGTTTTCCCAGAGGCGTAACCCCGTTGACACCTTTCTAGACACCTACTTGATTGGCTAATTGTCCTGTGTAAAACTCTCCCAGGAGTAACTCTTACTCGCAGTGGGTATCGGGATCCAACTATCTCATAGGAGGTATGCAATATCATTGCAAATTTTAACACTTGAAATTCCCGATAATATTTTGCCCCTAGCAACTTATGACCTTAACATAGTCAACAAATCATAATTGCTAGCCAAGTTCAACCCGTCATTTCCCGATTGAATTAAACCCACCTGCACGACCCTTAACATAGTCAACAAAGTCGCACAACTACCCTAATCCAATCACATCTCATGTTTTTAGCAGATAAGTACTAATTAGCTACCGCACACTACGTCTTAACATAGTCAACAAACGTAGCACGAATACTAACTAGTCTTTATCTGAAATGACGGAGGGCTACACAGGTTTTTTCAGAAAAAAACTATGAGCATAATGAACTTGATATCGTTGTAGAATCATGTGGAATTTTGAAATGGAGTGATTTTGAGGCTTTTATTAGTTTTGCTAAAGAGGTCACTCCCGGTGAAGGGATCTCGGCTCTTTCCTCATCGAATAAGGTGCAGGGTATATCATATATACCGCTATGCAAAGCAAAACTCCAAAAGCAGTCAAAAATCAAACCGAGTATTATAGCATCTGCCAGTTTCGCTAAAGAGGTCACTCCCGGTGAAGGGATCTCGGCTCTTTCCCCATCGAATAAGGTGCAGGGTTTATCATATATACCGCTATGCAAAGCAAAACTGTAGCTACCCTTTTATTGTAAAAATTTGATTCTACAATATCTTTTAGGTTTCTTTTCTTTCATTAATCACATTAATGAAGTCCCATCATTTAAGTCACCTAAACATCACAGATAAATACGATGTACACTTATGCCATCTGCATTCGCCTCGATGTCCCCTCGTGCACCGTTAGGTTAGGTAACTAACGGCAGAGCAGGGCAGGGCTAGCACGGGTGTAAAACATAAGTAACGCCTATATAATATATCATATATACTATATACAGTATTTATCACAGAACATCAAATGATCACATCACAGATATCGCAGCAGAAGAAACATATGAAACATTGGATATACCAGGATGTCCGTGTTTTATTTTGAGCCTCTATAAAACACGGATTCCACGGTCGCGATGAATAGCCAAACCCACACCCCTAGACCCCTACGAGAGCGGCAAGCAACCCTTCCAATTCTAGGGTTAGGAAACCCGGACTCGACTCCTCGAGTTGGTCTCCCACTGGACCCTAGAACCCGGTTACTTGTGCTCCCCTCCTTGGGTCTATCCTAGTGCGGAAAAGTAAATAATATACAAATGGTGACATCAACCTCGACCCGGAAGTGCCCCAATAAAAGAATATTACATACATTTAAATTTTACATGAATGAAAATAAAAAATCTCATCTCACATAAAACCCCCCGGCTATTCAGAACGCGACGATCTAATATAACATATCCAGCAACACAGAACATCACATGTCATCAACGTAAGTAAATATGCGCATCCCAATTGTCGTTGACATATAGCAACGAAACCGGCGATATCACATATTACACTTACGGTCGCAGAAAAGAAAGTGTAAAACTACAACATTTGGAATCCACAATCTCTTTAGACATCGTAAATCCGAAATATCACATATTTCGCATTTCATGCCTAACTGTATGAATTCCACATATTGTATCACATTCTAGATAAATAGACAGTATTAAACTTTCCGATCGAATAATCAAATACCCAAGATTTCCTAAATAGCTCAACATTTGAGCGGAGTTCAAAAATTCCAGAATGCGTCACAGTAGCAACGGTCCAGCCGTAGAAGGGTCAAGCCAACGCCTCACATGTGGCACGCCGTACTGCCCCAAACCCTAAGGTTCAAAGGGCAGTTCAAGACGGTCACATAATCGAGTTAAGGTTTGTTATCTTCTAGAGGGTCCATTGCGTCACATGCACGTATTTCCGAAAGATTTAAACCCGAGAAAAATTCAACACTTGAATGTTTTTCGTGCCGGGAAAAATTGAGTTAAGGATATCCGTTCGAACATTTTAATACTTTTTAAATTATCCGGAATAACAAAACAAAATTAAATTCTCCGATCGAATCGACGATTACAAAATGAACCCCTGAATACTCAACACTTGAGTCAAATTAAAAATACCCAGAAAATACCAATCACAAAATCTAGAATTACTGTGCAAACAGAGGATCCAAAGGTCACCATACTGCTGCGGTTCCGCGGCACAAGCAGGGATTTGCCGCGGAACCTCGGTCAACTGTACGATTCATCTCCTCGTTTTGCACAATAATTCTTATAAAATCCTGTTGATTTTTTTAGATATTTTTAATTCACAAAAATCCCAGATTTTAAAAATTGTCCAGAGAGAGGGTCGTTTTGTCGTATTCGGGTTCGTTCGGAGTTTTAACTTCGTTAACGCATCGTCTAATACTCTAGCTAGGCTCTGATACCACTGTAGGGTTACTAGGCACACTAACAAGGCTCTACAAGGCATCAACCATGTACGTTTAAAAAAATTATGTGCCGAAAAACCCTAAGCAAGATCTTATACTAGAGTTTAGGCGAATCAAAAGCAAGTAAACAACTTTAACTTCTAAGGGAACACGAAATACAACCTTTGTAGATCGGTCCTTCACTCCTTTAGCTCCTTGTTGAAGTCCCTTCACTGCGATCAAAGTTCTCCCGGGCCCTTGCATGGCTTCACGACGCGAAGGATGCGACCTTGCTTGAAGTCTCCGAGGCCGAAGAAGATCTACGTCGAGGGTATGCAACTCAAGCTTCTACTTCACTAACTTGAGAATTAGTGAAGCAAACACCCTAAACTAAAGTGCTAGTCTAGTAGAGGATGGAGAAATAGGAAGTGGGTTCTCTTTAGAATTTTATTTCTCACACTCTTTCTCACTTTGGATCAAACCCTAGTTTTCTTTTTCCTTTTCACAATGAAGAAGAAGAAGAAAAGAAAGAGATGAGGATAATGATCAAGTGAGAGATCTAACCATGGTGAGTGAGTATCATATACTAACTCTTGTAGAGCCATAACCATAGCTAACACTTATGGTTAGGTTAAGAAATATCTATGGTAAAAACAAACTCAAGTGGACTTAGTCAATGCACCCACAAGCTTCCACAAGCTTCATGCATTGATCTAATCCTCCACTTAATTTTGTAATTACTTAAAACATAAAAACCCAACATAATATATAGCATGGTGTAAGTCTCATACACCCAAGTCTAGTGTATCATCAACCATGATACAAAAGAAAACACTTTAATATATATATCACATATATATGTATACAAGTGTTCACATGTGAGAAAAACCCTAAAGTGAACAAGTGTTAGCAAGTGTAAATTAGTATATCTAATATACAATTATACACTTAATTATTAAATCAACACTTGACTTAATAATCCGGTCATATCTCATATAACCGGCTAACATCCATTGTATCGACTTATCGAATCAACACTCGATTCGATAACCCGGCTATATCATATATAACCGACCGATACAAAAAGTCGCGAGAATAGAATACGGTATCACATACACGCATTTATTCTCGGTCTTGCACATATCACATATGCGCTCCTATTTCGTTTTGCCTGAGCCAGTAAAACCTCTGTATAGGACTCTAAAGACTCGTCAATACGTCGGCAATAGGTGATGATCACATCAAGCACCCACAAGCCGTCAGCGGTACGAGCTAGACGTAACGGCCATCCGGGTATTGAGCGATCAGAAGATCAGCAAGCAAGCCCGCTCCAACTCTTGTAAAAGCCTGCCGGTAACACTTCCCGTACAGTCCGGTCTCCTCGTCTGATATGTCGCATATCAAGTCTAGGTGTGGTAAACGTCAGACCCCAATAACCGATAAGTCATGCCGATGTGAGGCTTATAACGGGTCGAGAAACTACTGGTAACACTTACCAGTAAATCTCTAATCAGCCCTGGCCAGGGACTTCCCTGTTACGGCCAATCGAGCACAGCGCAACATCAACCCCCAATACCGGGAGAGACGAAACCCCTCCTATCGCTCATTGACTCCATGTGACTCGGGACTGTAACCAAAAACCACCGTTTTGCACGCCCTCATGGACGTGGTAAGGTGGAAATCAAAGCACAGTGGGAATCACACAAGACTCTATGACGATCTCGGGTCTACAGACTAACCTGCACAAGTGTCACCAGAGAACTGCCATCTGACGTAAGGTATAATACCATCTGGGAGTTCTCGGCGTGTCCGTCCAGTGTACCCAGTCTCCACTGAGCACCCGCATACCATCTCTGATGTCAAACACCAATGGATATGGGATCATCCATCGCCCATCTCATGGGTTGAGAAGCGTATACGCTAGTCTACTCTGGTATATCGATGCCCTGTCTCGATACACCCTCGACTAGGGACCTTGAAGGATGTACTTATGGACTACCATGCCCCCACTAGTATGATCCGCATCATAGTCCAGGTAGTCAAGTACACATCCTAAGGGATTTATCAACATGTAGCCATCAGACAGTATAAAGAGACAAGTATACATGTTAAGATAAAGAGCAACCAGATAGCATACTATCATATCGAGCAAGAAAGTCCTCTCTATATATGTCCAAGCATCTAATATAATATACATCATCTGTACAATACTGGCCTCTAGGGCATAAATACAACTAACACCTAGAGGCTATTATTGTACATATGATGTATATTATAGTGGATGCTTGGATATATATAGAGAGGACTGTCCTGCTCGAAATGATAGTATGCTATTTGGTTGCTCTTTATCTTAACATGTTGACTTGTATATGTGATGATGTCTTGCTCTCACATGTTGATAAAGCCCTCAGGTTGTGTACTTGACTACCAGGACTATGATGGAGATCATACTAGTGGGGCCAAGGGTAGTCCACAAGTACACCCTAAAATTGTTCCTAGTCGAGCGTGTATCGAGATAGGGCATCAATATTCCGGAGTAGACTAGCGTATATGCATCTTGACCCATATGATGGGCGATGGATGATCCCACATCCATTGGTGTTTGACATTAAAGATGGTATACGGGTGCTCAGTGGAGACTAGGTACACTGAACGGACTCGCCGAGAACTCCTAGTTGGTATTATACCTATCGTCAGATAGCAGTTCTCTGGTGACACTGGTACAGGTTAGTCTGTAGACCCGAGATCGTCATAGAGACTTGTGTGATTCCCACTGTGCTTTGATTTCCACCTTACCACATTCAAAAGAACGTGCAAAATGGTGACTTTTTGGTACAGTCCTGAATCACATAGAGGCAATGAGCGATAGGAGGGGATTCGTTTCTCCCGGTATTGGGAGTTGATGTTGCGCTGTGCTCGATTGGCCATAACAGGAAAGTCCCTGGCTAGGGCTGATACAGAGATTTACTGATAAGTGTTATCAGTAGTTTCTCGACCCGTTATGAGCCTCACATCGGCATGACTTATCGGTTATTGGGGTCTGACGTTTACCACCCCTATACTAGACATGTGACATATCAGACGAAGAGACCGGACAGTACGGTAGTGTTACTGACAGTATTTTGCAGGAGTTAGAGCGGGCTAGCATGTTGATCTTCTGATCGTTCAATACCCGGGTAGCCGTTACGTCCAGCTAGTACCGCTGACGGCTTGTGGGTACTTGATGTGATCATCACCTACTACCGGCGTATTGACGGGTCTTTAGAATCCTACACAGAGGTTTCACTGGCTCAGGCAAAACGAAGTAGGAGCACATATGTGATATGTGCGGGACCGAGATTAATACGAGTATATGATACCGTATTCTATTCTCGCGATATAATGTATCGATCCGTTATATGAGATATAGCCGGGTTATCGAATCAAGTGTTGATTGGATAGGTCGATACAGTATCAGACGGTTATATGAGAGATAGCCGGGTTATCGAATCAAGTGTTGGTTCGATAAGTTGATACAAATTATATTAGTCGGTCATATGAGATATAACCGGATTATTAAATCAAGTGTTGATTTAATGATTTAATGTATAATTATATATATGATATATTAATTTACATTAACTAATATTAGCTCACTTAAGCATTTCTTTTTCTTACATGTGCACACTTGATATATATGTAATATATATTAATTGTGTTTTATTTATGTGTCATGGTTGATGATACATGCAACATGGGTGTATGAGACCTACACCATGATAATGATAATGTAGGGTTTATTTATTTAGAATAAAACAATTATTAGTTGGAAATTTTTCACATGGCATGAAGCTTCATGAAGCTTGGAGACCCATTGACTTAGTCCCCTAGTTTTATCTTATACTAGATATTTGTTAACCCAACCATTATTTAAACTCATGGTTAAATCTCTACATAAGATATATTAGATATTTTCTCACCCGTGGTTGCCATTCTCTCTCACATCTATTATTTGCTTCTTCTTCCTTAAAGCTCAAGAGATCTCTCTAGGTTTTGAGAGAAGCTTAAAAATAAGTGAGAAAAGTAATTCTAAAGTGAGCAAAAATCCTACTTCATCATCCTCTACTAGATTAGCACTTTAGTATAGGGTGTTAGCTTCACTAATCCCACATTAGTGAAGATGGTAGCTTGGGTTTGTGACTCCTCGATGTAGATCATCTTCGGCTTGGAAGACTTCAAGCAAGCGTGCATTTTTCTTCTTGTGGAGCCGTTCGAGAGTCCGCAAGATCGCAACTTGGAGCGAAGGGTCTACTACAAGGAGCTAAAGAAGTGAAGGACCGAACTACAAAGGTTGTAATCCGTAATCACTTAGTTGTAAAGTAGTTTATAATATGTTTCGTATGATTCTTTAGTTAAAGATTCTAGTTTAGGGTTCTTTAAAATGATAAATTTTTGAAAATGGCATGGACGATGCCTCCCGAAACCTTGCTGTCGTTCATAGGAACCCTACAGTGGTATCGGAGCCTAAATAGAGAATTAGATGGATTGTGTTAGATTACGAAACCGAAACAACTCCGAAACAACCGAATCCAAGGCCCAGTTTCTGTCGATTTTTAAAAAAGCTCGAATTTTTTTAAAACAGTTGCAGAATGTTGTATGAGATGCAACAAGAACTCAGTGCAAATTTCAACCCCAGAGCTCGGAATATGGCCGGCCACATGGCTATAAAATCCGGCGACATCGGCCCCAATGTGGAATTTTGGGTTGAAATATTTACAGTGTTCTAATCTCTGGGTTTTGGGATTTCAGGTGTTGTTTGTTTTTGCTAAATTTGCATGTGATGTTATTTTTGTGCAAAGGCAACTCGGAGTGTTTCGTAGTATTAATTCTAACAGTTTTTTGGGTTATTTTAGACGGTGTTAAAAAGTCCGAACGGATATCAAATACCCACTTTAACCCTTGTCGGGAAATTTTCCAAGTGTTGGATTTTTCCTTAGTTTAAAACTTTCAGAAAATCATGCAAGCGATTCTGTGGACTCTTTAGAAGAATGAAACCTTAACTCGATTATTTGACCGTCAGAACCGCCACTAAACCCTAGGGTTTGCGAGGGTTCAACGGTGCCACATGTGAGGCATTGGTTGACCCTTTTACGGCTGGTTCATAAGAGCTGTGGCATGTTCTGGGACCTTTTGAACTACGCTCAAGTTGTTCGCTGCCGAAAGACGCGACTGGGACGTTAGGACGTCTGGCCTGAATTTTGGGGGCAGATGCTATTTGGTTTTATCCGTCCACCTCTCCGAAGATACCAAGTTGATTTATAGTATCATGTATCGAAGGTTTAGACGAATGCGGTCGATATAGCAGATTTCGTCAGATTCCCCGTCATTGTGAGGGGTATTTGATTGTGGGGACGCACTTCCCTGCAGGAGCAAGCCCCTGCAGTTAATTACGCTACCGCATCACGGTAACCACTTTCTCCTTCTCCGGATGGTCACTTCGTGTCGTGTATGTTTTTTTTGTTTTTGGTTGCCCGTGGATTGTATATGGAGACTAATTTATATTGTCGCCCGTAGGACGTGGATTAGTCCAAATCCGTATTTTCTTAAATTTGTGTTTGGGTTGGGTTTAAGGATCGTTAATCTCATTTGAGACTAAGATCTACTTAAACGTTTGTTAAGGATACGTTAGTCTAAATTTAGACTAAGATCTACTTAACAGAATCATTTAGATCCAACAAAAGAGCATTTGGACTCTATTGTTTTAGTTTAGAGATATTGCGGTCCATAAATTTAAGGACATCATAGTCCGTGACAGTGTAAAGACGTCATAGTCTATAAGTTTAAAGACATCATAGCCTATGAGTTTAAGGACCTCACAGTCCATAAAATTTAAGGACATCATAGTCCATGAGTTTAAGGACCCTACAGTCCGTAATGTTTAAGGACATCATAGTCTAATTTAAAGACATCATAGTCTGTGTGGTTTTGGTTCAACCGTTTGGGGATGCACCAAAAGTTATTGGTTATTGGGACCCTCCATCTCTCTGAAAACGTTGAAGAATTACAACGACATATATCAGAGGTATGAAGAGATGTACCCTTGAACTAATGTTGGTTGGGAGATATGTAGTCAAGTTTGGGACTAAGATCGGTTAAAAAGATTTATGAGCATATGGGCTCAATTAATCTAAATGAGAGATCTGTGGCCAACTTGGGCTCGGCCCGTTCAATTAAAATGTTGAACATTCAGCAATGCTGAGCATTGGTTTAGGTTCTGATAATCTTTTTGTCTTTTATTGAATGTTGAGCACTCATTATAGCTCTAGGGCTTTTATTTAAAGAACAGTTTATGTTCCCTCAGCGCACTCGTGAGGAGCATGTGGTGCGCTTGGCGCTGAGCGCCAATTAATGAGTGCAGAGCACTCCTTGTGAAATAGCGTACACGTGAGGAGAACATGGATGCTTGGCGCTGAGCGTCAGTTAATGAGAGCATAGCGCTCCTTGTGAAATAGCGGACACATGAGGAGCACGTGGTGCGCTTGGCACCGAGCGCCAGTTAATGAGTGCAGAGCGCTCCTTGTGAAATAGCGCACACGTGAAGAGCACTTGATGCACTTGGCGCTGAGCACCAACCTTGAAGCACTGGGTGCTTCTTTGATTTGGAGCGCTAGGAGCGCTGTGTCGCTGTGCGCCAGTTTTTGAGTGCTGAGACGCTTCTTTAAATTGGAGCGCTAGAAGCGCTGCGGTACCATGCGCTAGTTTTAGAGCGCTGAGGCGCTTCTTTGAATTGGAGCGCTAGGAGCGTTGCGGCGCTGTGCGCCGGACTTGGAGCGCTGAGGCGCTTCTTTTTAATTTGGAGTGCTAAGGCTCTTTTTTAGGCAACTTTGATCAGTTCTGCGCTCTGAAAATTAAATTCTCGTTTATAAGAGACCTTGTCTCGTGGGTCTAAAAACAAAGTTCTTATTTTTATAGGAGATGTTACAATCTCTTATTTTTTGTGAAAGGTTTTGCCTTTATGAATCTGTGATCTTAAGAGAATTGAATTCTTCTTCCCCCCTTTTTATGATGAGATGTTATGATCTCTTTTGTAAAAGACGTCTGTCTCATAGATCTATGATCTAGAAAAATAAATAAAGTTCCTCTTCATTTAATGAGATGCTTTGATCTCTCTATTTTATTTACCATGAAGAAATTCTTCTTCTTCCGAGAGCTTGCTCTTCTCTCTGAAATTTCTCAAAGTTTGTGGGGAGGTTCCTCTATGCAAGACTTGAAGTCTTGGGTCCTTTATATAGAGGAGGCTGATTTGTTGAATCAGTTGAAGAGATCCATTCTCTAATTGATTTGGGGATGTTTCACACCGTTGGATCTTTGATCCTAGGGCTTCTGTTTTACAGAAGGTAATCTTCTTATTTTTAACAAGATTGGGAAAATCTTTTCCCATACAGAACTTATTCTGTATCTTGGTGATTTTTAATCACCATTGGATCTTTGATCCAACGGTGCTCTAATTTTCAGAGGTAATTTGATAATTTTTAGTCATCTTTGTTGGATCTTTGATCCAAGGGTGGGAAGCATTTAGTTTCAGCGCTAGTGCTCCCGTGCTTTGCACGTGAGCGCTGCATTAGATTCTTTGGCTCTTGGTGCTAGCGCACTTAGCGCTAGCGCTCTCGTTCTTTGCACGTGAGCGTTGCATCAGAGTCTTTGACTATTGATGCTAGAGCACTTAGCGCTAGCACTTTCATGCTTTGCATGTGAGCATTGCATCAGAGTCTTTGACTCTTAGCGCTGGTGCTCTCGTGCTTTACACGTGAGCGCCGCATCAGAGTCTTTGACTCTTAGCACTGGCGCATTTAGCGCTAGTGCATTTATGAAGCGCCGCTTCATTTCAAATTTCAAAAATTTGAACAGAGTTTTGCTCTGATTGGGGGAAACAAATGCCCCCCACGGTTGCGCTCACATGGTTTACACGTGAGTGCAGCGGTGGCAGCATCTGTGCCATTAGATCAACTTTAGAAGTTGAAACGGCTCTCAGTGCCTATAAATAGGGCCTTTGGCCCTTGAGATGACCTCTGTTCATCTTCTTTCTTGTTTTTCTGAGAATTAATTCTCTCTCCTTGGTAAGATTTGAACCCATAAACAGAGCTTTCCTCTACTTAGATCATAGATCTTTAAAGATTTTTAGGGTTTCTTAACCCGTTAATCAAAAAATAGAGCTTTGCTCTCTCTAGATCATGGATCAGAAAAAGAAATTCTTTTTAGGGTTCTTTTAACCCATTAACAAAGAACTATTAGAGTTCGCTTTGCAGATCTTAAAGATCCTGAAGTTTTTACTTCTGTAGAAAGCTTTGCTTTTTGGGTTTTTTGATGGATTATTTCATCTTCTTCACAGAGCATTGCTTTTTAAAAATTTTTGGGGGAATTTTATTTCCTTCATGATTAATTATGATAGATATCATATCTATTGCAGAGCACTGCTCTTAAGGGAGATTTACTCCTTGGCCCAAGGGGCCCTCATTAAATGAGAATCCTTTTTTAGGATTTTCTCATTTAATGACTGTCTCATCAAATGATGAGACTGTTTTATTAATGATGAGCCATCATCTAGATTGTGTGGGTCCCCCTTGGTCCCTTTCCACTACATTGCAGTGTGGCACGAATTTAAAGTACAAAATGCCAGAACTTAAATTGTAGCATTGACGGCTAATTTTTTTTTGTTTTTTTGTGTAGGTACTATGTCTTTCGACATTTCTTTTCCGTTCGTCTGTTCGGAAAGCGGATTCCCGGAAGCGCTTGTAGATAGAGAAGTCTTCGCATTGATCAAAGATCACGATCTAGAGCAAAAGAATCTTCATTTATGGGGAACATGGTACAGTCAGATCAGGGGTCGGCGGAGCTTTTCTTGCGCGGCACCTTCGGAGCCTATTTCGACGATCCCTTATGCTGACGCACCTCCAGTGAACTACGCCGTGGAGGAGGTCAACTGGACCTCAGAGGGTTGCCTTCAACCCTCTATGGCTGCAATACCTGTACAGCCGCCACCGGCTTTGGATACTCTGGGGTGGCGTATATGTCAGGGCGAGTCGCGCCCGTGGGGACAACCGCACATGATAGGCCTAACTCTTCACCATCCAGCCGGGTATTTGCAGTAGGCCCGCTACATTTTGTCGGCCAAGAAGTCGCAGATGCTGAAGCTCGGGTTGTATCCCGCAATTTACGCTTCTCTCTTTCAATATTCCGTGCCTCCTGCATGGTGGGTCAAGGCTTTTCTGGAGCAATAGAATATTCCGACCCACACCTTCCTTCTATCGGATCTAGAAGTCTCAGTATCTTTGGAGGAGTTTGCAGAAATCTCTGGCTTACCCGTTAGGGGAGAACACTATGAGGAGTTGCTTCCTCCGGACGAGTACATATTTGCCACCAAATTAGTGGTAATGGGTTTTACCCCGGAGAACGCCATTCAACACCAATTTTCGAGCTTGATCAATTGAATATATACGAAAGTCTATTTCTGGAGTCCGGAGGGCATGAAGTTAGCTACACAGACTTCATCGCTCACTTTCTTTGTCCGGAAGCCTTGTCAAAGCAAGCTGCGCTGTTCGCCAAGCTTGACGACCCGTTTGGTTTTGGTTTGGATAACCAACCGACGGCGGAGGCGGATTTAAAAAGTTTCTTTATTCTGGCTGCTCCTGTTGTTCCTTTCGTGGAGCTTGCTGCTCCGGACGTCGACGAAGAGTGGGGTTCATTGGCTTATGGCTAAACTGGTTCGTGCTTCCAATGCACCCTCGTTATATGAGGCCATTAGTCTTTTACCCAGCCCATCGTATGGTTGCGGGAATGCAAGTGGCTATCGGGATTGCTGGGTTGGCACACTTGTACCATGGTCTCAACTTAGCGGCGGATACCACTCAGCCGGGGGTACAGCCCGTCACTTTCATGCTGCATTATTTTATGTCATTGTCACGATCCGAAATATTATCTCGTGAACGGCACTTAAATCACGCAACGTCTAAAGGCGTAACGTAAGTCAAGTAAGCCGAAACCCAGAAATCTAAACTTTTTTAAGAAAATAAAAGAGGCGACATTTTGCAATAAAGGTATAATGAAATCAAATTTTCTTAAAAGCATAGAAAGGGAACATGAAAAATGCAAGTGGAATTTATTAGTTGAAAACATGTTTCGTCTTTTTAAAAATTTGGGCAGCATCTCCTTTGTATTTTTTGATCCAAAACCACAATACATGATAATATAAAGGCATCCCCAAGCGGGAGCTAGCTCTTCGCCAACCGGCGGATCTACAACCACGCAAAGCATAAATATAAGTATACGACGCCCAACGGCGATGATCACCACAAAAGATAATGAAATAAGTAAGACATCAAAACCACAAGTTGTGGAAAACCCCTCGCTCTATGTCTCGCAACCACAAGTCTCACTAAGTCTCATTACTTATACAAATACTAGTTTGATTGATGGAGTTGATTAGATACAATGTGAATAGTAAATACAAGAGTGGGTACGATACAATTGTCCCACCTATCAATGCAAAGTACCCGAATGCAACTGTGTGCCAGCGATACCGCAACTGATCCATGCGGTCAACCTGCAAGAACTGTGGCACAACGGGGGTGAGTTGCCAACTCGTGAGTGGAAAACATCAGCCGGTAGAAATCGAATAAACAGCGATTCCTAGGTCAACTATATCATAAAGGTAATACTATGATATCTAGGGTGACCGTATCTGCATATGTGCCAACAACATAAATAAACGCCTATCAACATGTGGATATCATCCAACCATAAAATCAATGTATGTATGCATGTGGATCCCGTCCACGTGTCAACCACTGACACAACAAGATCGTGCATGTAAATATCATAAAAGCATATGCATGAAAGTATGAGGATATAAATCAACGTGTGTCCCTCGCGACATATCAAAATCATGGAACCAGAGTGTCCAGCATCGACACTCGAAACATCATGAAACCCGTGTCTAGCATCGACACGTAAATCCTCATATCTCGGGCTCCGTCAGTCCGGATCGGCCCTCGGGCTCCGTCTACGAGATCGGCGCGCGGGCTCCGGCAGAACGGGTCGGCCCCTATCCATCTCTCAACTCTGGTCGGTTTTCCCCGGATAACCGCCAGGTCCAACCAATCACCGGTAGGTAGTGGTCCCTCAGCCAGGCTCATCGTCATCCCCACGAAATCTCTCTCTCGCCCCGGGGTACCATACCGGGTCCACCATGAACCCGCAAATGGATCATCCACCTCCTCGAATCGGGTTTCACATATCACACGTCTCAGAACCGAGAAAACTCATGGTGGACGCACTGAAATATCATATCAAGAGAAATCGGGTTTTTAAAACAATACGTACTTTCTTTTGAAATAACCACGGTTCTCAAATCTAGAAATCTCATGTAAACAACATATCTCAATGCGTATAATCGTAAAGCATGATGTATGTGACATATAACAGAAATGTAAGCATATCCGTATATCATGCAACATGGAACAGTAATATGCACATATCAGGGAAAACCGCTCTTTTAAATAAATCCAGTCTTTTAAATATATCACGCGGTTTCCAATTTCTCCCAAGTCAAATGCAACATCGTATAAAGGTGTATATGTAACTATAGCAGGTAAATCATGCAAGAAATCATATCATGATGCAGCAATTCTACTGTGTAGTGACATGGAAATTATCGATGATGAAGTGTGTGAGCCGGCAAATCTGTGTAAGTGTAACATACGCATCATCGATAATGGTGTAGGTGTACTAGCACAAGCATATGAAATGCAATGAGAGTGACATGAGCGTAGCATAAAGTAAATCGTATGCAAAATGCGGACAGGTATATGTATCTAACATGACCGAGTCAGTGAATCTAACAATCGGCATCTAGTCTCATAACAACACATACGGTACAATACATCGTATGACATCCTCTAGTCAAGGGTATGGATCAATCATCATAAAATTCATCACGTACGGAAAATCATCATACATCGGCATCAAACCATTAGGGATCCTATCAACCTATATGACAATGAGGGGTACGGACCTAACGACACGTACGACATATCATTCAAGATTCACAACATTATATATATCTATGTACCTATGTCCCAGGTCACATCCATAACAATCTTGTATCAGGGGACCGGCAAGGTATCAATCATCTCAAACGACTCGCATCCGTATACCAACATATCATCAAGTTATCATATCACATCGTATATTCTTTTCATCGCATTTATATCTCACAACAAGTCCATTTTATATATACATTCTACCCTACACATCAATTTTCATGTTACTCTAAAACTCATACTATTCTAGTATAACTACAAATCTATAAGTCGTGATTCACATTCACTTTTCATATCCTTATAGTTTTCAAATCTAGGTTTCTACGACTGTACCCTATAGATCGGTTTCCATCAAAAACTTGCGGGGGTGCTATATGTCATCGACCCAACTTCCCCCGTAGATATAAATCTACTCACCTTGATCTTCGCTTGCCGATGCCGATGTCGCCACATGCTTGCTTGTCATCTCGAAGTCCTCGTGACGGTACCTACATATTATAACGTATCGTGCTGCATTAAAATCCAATTCAAAACCAAAACGACACACGAATCTCACATTGGTCAAAACCTATGGTTTACTCACACAAAAGAGCCCAAAAACACCCGATATAGACATACAAACGTCAAGTGACCGATACAAAACACAATTACCAAAACCAGAATTCAAAATACGTAAAACATAACCCCGAATCAAAACAGCAACTCAAGAATTCACTCCCAGATTTTGGTTTAGGTGAAAACAAGGTGCACAAACAGTACTTGGGTGATATATAGGGTGTATATGATCTACAGAAGCAACCAGGGCACCTAATTCTACCAAGTGGCCGGCCACATACACAGGAAATCCGGCCAGCTCGGTTCTGCAGGGGAGTTGGGGTCTCATTTTGGCAGGGTGGTCTCGTGGTGGTCCATCTAGGCTATTAGTGTTGTTTGTTTTTCTAGTATTGGTCTCGGGTCGCTCCAGATTCCCTGCACCCTCACTTTACACACAAAACCGACATGAAAAGTTTCAGATTTGGGTTTCAGGTTTCAGTTCGTGATTGGTCTGGGTTTTAGACATTTGGGGGGTTTAAGGTCACCACTAAAGCCTATTAGCACAACACAACTCAAAGAAAACCCCAACCCTCTCTAGGAATTTTCAAAGTCAACAAAACCTCACTTTAACACATCTAAACATGCATAAGTGCTAAAAGAAATGAAATAATACAATAAAGGTGATAAATATACCTCATTTGGCATCTCAAGAAATTTCTTGAGTTGCCCCAAGTGCTCAAAATCCTTGCTTTCTTGGTCCAAAGTGCATATGGGGAGCTTGTGCATGTTTTTAATGAAGCGGGGATGATGTTTTGATGGATTTTTGGTGTAGTAGTGTGGAGGTAGAGGAGGTGGGAGGAAGTGGGCTGCCATGAGAGGAGAAGAAGAAGATATGATGAAGAAATTAAGAGGAATGGCTAAGGTTAAAGGAACCCCTCTCACACTTTCTCTCTTGCCCATACCCCTCACCATGCCACATTCTTTAATGTTTTCATTTCATTTTCTTTTGTTTTCCTTTATCTTTTCTTTTCTTTTAAAAACCCTAAAACAAATAAACCATACACAAAAAAATCATGGTAGGAAAATATAACAAGTGTGAAAAATGGCATGGTGCATGTCATGTGCACAAATCCGGCTTAATGTACGATTAGTGATATTTAATCGCGATTAGCATTAAAATTGTATATAATTAATTATAAAAATTCATAATTTGCCTAAATCAAATAAAACATTCTCATTTCAGTAATTTCTATAATTTTCCAAATATTTCCTGATTTATCGGTATTTAATTATACCGCACTAATAAAATATTCATAATATTTATTATTTAATTATAAAAATTCCCAAAAATAATATTTTATTTTTCTGAAATGTTACAGTCATGGATCAAGCTGCACGTACTTGGCGCTTTTGGTGTCCATAAGCGACCTCGTTTCTACGACAGTTATAACTTCCCTCTGATTATGCGCCTAGTTGACGCGTCCATTGTAAATCCATCACAGCGGGAGGCTAGGGGTGTGCTCCTTCGTCCGCTTATGGTTAGAGATGGCATGACCTTTGTCGATAAGGTTTTAACCATCAGCAAAGAATCCGCAAAAACGATGCAGCCTCTGCGCGATACTTTTAAAGATGGGGCATCTACCTTGAAAGCTCGGGAGATTATTCATTTATACTCCATCAGGTCGGGCTTTCTCGTGTTTAGGAAGAATGATTCGGCGTTGTTCGTGAGGTACAACCCGCACCGTTTCTCCCAGCAATCAAGTTATAATCAGGGCGTCCCGCTCGAGGCCTTCCTAGCTAAGCCAGTTGCCACAGAAGAAGGTATTCGCAACGCATTACACCATTTTATGCGGTTGAACACCGGCTCCAATCTCTTTATTAGTGAGCCGAGTTGCGTTCCGCGAATCTTGAATGCATATGTGGCGTGGTATCAACATTCAATGGGCGCCGTTATTAGGGAAGAAAAGCGATTGCTGCTTGATTGCAAGGGCACCGCCCCCGCTGGTAATCCAGCCGTTCCCTTGAACCGACGGACCGTCGTCTGTCCTCCCTTGAGAGGTGCTGCTGCAGCTGTGGTACCACGTGTTATGCCTGAGCTGCCCCTACCCCGCATGCCTATATAAGCGGTAGCTGTGGTGTCTCCCGAGTCTGGTGTGGGTGCGGAGATCGGGACTCGCCGTCCAAAATTGCCCACCAAGCGCAAGCTCGTGTTCTCGGCTGCCGTCACTCGCTCGCAGAAGAAAAAGAAGTCGATACTTTTTGCGGAAGTTGTATTCGTCCAGGAGCCTCATGCTCCTTACAGCGAGGGCCTAAGTGAGTACGGGACCAACGAGGGTTTATTTATGGCATCGGATGATACCGATCTAGAGGCTGCTATCGCGGTTTCAAAGCAGCTAGCTCGCGATGAAGCAGCCTTAATCACCATCGCACAATCAGGTATACTTTGGTCATATCTTTTCGCGGCTATTTTAATTATTATGCTTTGACTGACACTTTCTTTCTCAACAGGTATCTCCGCCGAAGAGGCTCTCGCAGCTTCCCTCAAGACTTTTGAAGAGGAAGAGAGGCTTCGCGTTTTCTTGGGCCTCAGTATATTTCGGCTCATTATGCCTTCATTCTCTTTTTCTTCATGGGTAGTCTGACCCTTCTTTTTCATCTTTTTGCAGGGACTACCTTGATCCAAGTTATCCTGTGTGCAGTGCCGATCCCGCAAGGTGGCGCGACGACGTTTCCAGGGCCGGTTGCTGAAGTCCCAGCTCCCTCAGTATTGCCAAAAGAGTCTTCGCTTAAGAAGCCGATGACGGACGCCATAACGGTTCCAGAGGTAGCTTATGGCTCGGACGATTACGTCACTTTGACGGAAGTCTTGAGGAGGTCTTTTCTTACCACCAAGGCTGACAAGAAGCGCAGAAAGCGTGTGGCGAGGGAACGTGATGTCAGCTTGGCTGCGGGTGCAGGTTCAAGCGCTATTCCATCCGTCGCTATTTCTTCCGAAGATGCCCCAGAAGCCCTATCTACCGTCCATAGACAAATGGTGCGCACGGCTCGGGAAGAAGCCGAAAAGCCTCCCCAAGGTAACACCACGCTGAGTCCTTTCTTAGAATTTGATCTTCAAATTCTTATATACCATATCTTGCAGGGCTAAGTCTTGACGATGAGGTGGCAGGTGAGATGACGACGACCACAGAGCCCGAAGTTGCTACTCTCTCTCGGGAGTCCGGGACTGTCCAAACCGCCGCTCTTTCCCTCTACGGTTCCCCGCCATCGCCTGGCACTGCGAGTGTCACGACGGCTCTTATAGAATCAGGGGATGAAGCCACTGGTGCTGAAACCATTCCACTGATGGAGTGCGAAGAAACCACAACGCCGAGTGATGCTTCCGTTGCAATTTTGGCTGATGACCAATCAGGTGGGTTTCGGGTTGCTGTTTATTTTCTATCTCACAATCCTTTTCAGCTTTTTCCGATGGTATTTTATTTGTAGGTGTAGCGAACATCGAGATTGTGCCATCTGAAACACTTGCGGTCGCTGCCATGATGGTTGCTCCCTCGCCTTCTCCTATGTCCTCCAAGATGCTGGAAGGTATAGATTTGCGATCCATTTAATTGAACTATGACCACCATCTTTCTTGTACTGACCATGTATCATCGCAACCTTGCAGGAGTTCTCTTCGATCATTTGTATCAAGTGTTGAACCCGCATTTCTCCTTCCAGTCTGAAGTCACTTTGCCTGCCGGTGCCGGTGAGTATAGTTTTTAACCGACATCCTTTCCTTTCTTTGACGGGTGACCCTGCCATTGTTAATTTTTAATTGATTGCAGCACTACAAATTGAAGGAGGGGACGAGAGAATCGTCGCACCACCAGTGCTCCCAACTCTACCCCCTGTCGCAGCTGGTATAGTAGACTTTATTGTTCATGCATTTTTTTAATCTTTTGAGCCGACATTTGATCATAATTCGTTTTGCAGCAATCGTATCGGCTCCTGCTCCGTTCAAGTCTCGCATCCTAATGCCGGAGGGGCCCTTTTCTAAACGTCCATCTTCCAAAGGCGCTGTGAACAGCTTGCGTATGTTGAGTGAATACGTCGAGGAGCTTGACACGGAGGCCCCTACACTCGCTGCAAATTTTGCTGCCGAGGTTAATCCAATGCTAGCGACGCTTGTGAACTTCTATAACGAAGGCATCGTTGAGTCTTGGGTTAATCACTACAGGAAGATTGAGGCATGTCTGTATGAGATTGAGCTCAGGTGTCCTGCTCTGGAGGTGTTAGCTTCGAACTCCCGGCGGGCTACATGGGTTGAGCAAAGTACCCTTTTCCTTCGCCATTTTGAACAAGAGGCGACCCTCAAGCGAAAGGAACGTGAAGCGACTTCCGCTGAGTCTTTCCAACTGCGTGCCCAGGTTTAAGCAAATGATGCGCAACTGAAATCCATCTTTGAAAGCCTACAACGATGTATTTCCGGCGGGCTGGTGCTGAGGAAAAATCTTGACTTTCCTGAGCAGGTCACGCAAAGTCAGGAGTCTGTTCAGCAAGAAATTGATGAGAAACTTTTATCCTGTCTGCAGCAATGGGCCCAAGTCGAAGCGGAGCTGGCCGCGGTGGCTGATCACGAAAAGGAGCTGAGAGGAGTGCGCGAGCTTCTCAGTAGCTGCCTTTGTATCGATTTTACATTTGTAACTTATGAATAACATGTATTCATTTCATCATTTTTTTATTCCATTCATTTTCATATGATGTAACTTGTATCCAATTGAATTTATGAATAAATGACACATTTGTTTTCTATCTTGTGTTATCGCCTTCTTTTCTTTGCTTTGTTGTCATGTGATTTTAGCAAATTTGGCATGTAAATGATAGATAATAGTTCATCTTGAACTCATCGTAGGTTAGTGATGGCTTAGAAAACAGGTTTAGATCTGCCGCTTAAGACTTTTCAATTTTATGAGCCATGAGGGTCTCAAAAAGATTTTTCTCCCTACGAGTTGTGAGGATCTCGTAGGTGTATTTTCTCCTTAGGAATCGTGAGGATTCCTAAGTGTGCTTTCTCTTCAGAGTCGTAAGGATCTCGCAAGAGAATTTTCTCCCTTACAAGTCGAGAGGACTCGTAAGTGGTTGATGAGTTGACTTGTTCCCGAGTCCAAGCGTTGCATCGACGGGGAGGTTGAGGGTTGACTTTCTCCGTTTTCTACAGTGTCGAGAATCGACTTTCTCCATTTTCTACGGTGTCGGGGATCGACTTTCTTCGTTTTCTACGGTGTCGGGGGTCGACTTTCTCCGTTTTCTACGGTTTCGGGGGTCGAATTTCTCCGTTTTCTACGGTGTCGGGGATCGACTTTCTCTGTTTTCTACGGGATCGACTTTCTCCGTTTTCTACGGTGTCGGGGATCGACTTTCTCCGTTTTCTACGGTGTCGGGGATCGACTTTCTCCATTTTCTACGGTGTCGGGGATCGACTTTCTCCATTTTCTACAGGATCGACTTTCTCCGTTTTCTACGGTGTCAGGGGTCGACATTCTTCGTTTTATACGGTGTGGGGGGTCGACTTTCTCCATTTTCTACGGTGTCGGGGGTCGACTTTCTCCGTTTTCTATGGTGTCGGGAATCGACTTTCTCCGTTTTCTACGGTGTCGGGATCGACTTTCTCCATTTTCTATGGTGTCGGGGATCGACTTTCGGTTGTCTGTTAACCGCAGAGTCTTGGAACTAGGGAATTTGCTGTGGCTCCGATTGGTAGTGTCCCGTCCGTATCCTGCTGGAATGAGGAGGAATGTCGTTGTGAGTTTCCAGGCTGTAGATGTCGCCGTCGAGATTTGACTCTCCGTTTGAAAGAGCCTGGTGGGGAAATGTGGTTCCCTTTTTATTTATGCCAATGGATTGTATACAGGGGTCGGTATGGACTCACCTGTAGGGCAAAAGTTTCATTTCATATATTTTGTTTTGTTTTCTTTCTGCGATACTCTATCATTTCAGCTTTTTGTATCGCGAAAGTCGCGATTGCCCAATCATTTCGGCTATTTTTCGCGATGCCAAATCATTTCGGCTGTTTTTTTACTTTTTACTCGCTGCTTTTTATTGCGAGTTGCCCAATCATTTCGGCTATTTTTGTATGCATATATTTTACTTGCTGATTTTGTTGCAAGTTGCCCCATCATTTCGGCTATTTTACATGCATTTTTTTCGAGTACGGAACTCAAGATCTGATACCAATATTAGCGTCAGCATCGCTGTGACTGGAATATTGCCAGGAGTGAATCATCATTTGCCGTGAAAGGACTTGGAACTTGATACCGATGTAGGCATCAGCATCGCTACAACTGGGACATTTCCAGGAGCGAATCATCATTTGCCTTTGTCGATTTAAACAAAGATGGCTTAGCAAACAGGGTTAGAACCTGTCGACTAAGGTTTTTGACTTCATGAGCCGTAAGGGTCTCATAAAGGTGTTTCTCCCTACGAGTCGTGAGGATCTCGTAGGTACATTTTCTCCTTAGGAATCGTGAGGATTCCTAAGTGTGTGTTCTCTTATAAGTCGTAAGGATCTTTACAAGAGTGTTTTCTCCTTATAAATCGAGAGGACTTATAAGTGTTTGTTCATCAAATGAAGGCATTCCTTGTCGTTGGTTGGACTCAGAAAGGAAATGATTATTTGCGCCCGTGGATTGTATAAAAGGGTCAGTATTTAACCGCCTGTAGGGCAGTCTGGGAAAGATGATGGCTTAAGAACAGGTTCAGATCCCTGTAGCTTAAGGCTTTTGAATCTTATGAGCCATGAGGGTCTCATAAGAGGGTTCTCCTTACGAGTCGTGAGGATCTCGTAAGTGTAATTTCTCCTTAGGAATCGTGGGGATCCCTAAGTGTGTCGCTCCTTTGTGAGTCGTAAGGATCTCACGCAGGTAGTTTTCTCCTTACAAGGTCGAGAGGACCTTGTAAGTGTCTTTTAACGAGATTGCACCCTTTCGGGTTTTCACAAACTCGCTGGTAGCCCTGCTGTTTTTACTCATGGAGCCCCTTCGGGTTTTCATCCGTGCCCATCTTGCTTATGGACGTACTTTTTTTTTGTTTTTTTTTATAGATTTTTTTACGAGTCTGCACCCTTTCGGGTTTTCACAAACATCGCCGGTAGCCTTGCTGTTTTTACTCATGGAGCCCTTTCGGGTTTTCATCCGTGCCCATCTTGCTTATGGACGTTCCGTTTTTTTTACAAGTCAGCCTAAGGATGCTGCGGGTTTGTAGTAGTTTAAAGACGTTTCGGTTAAGCGTATTATTTTTTTAAGAACCGACCGTTTACTGGCCAAAAGGGTCTTTCGCCATGCATATTCATGAGCAAGTAAGCCCCTCCTTGGTAGACCTTGTCTATGATATACGGGCCTCATAGTTTGGCTCGAATTTCCCCCGTTTGGCACGATTAAGGATCATAGGTCTTTTTATGACTAGCATGAGTCCGCCTTGGCGGAATGTTCTCGGCCTAGTCAATCTTTCATACGAGCGCGTCATCCTTGCTTTGTAAGCCTCCAGGTTTTGCTGCACCATGAGCCGGGTTTCGTCAAGGGCGTCGAGCTCCTCCAAGCAAAGATGAGCATTCTCTTCGTCCGTTAGCTCATAATGAACTGCCACTCGTAGAGAGGGTAGCTCTATCTCCAAAGGGAGTACTTCTTCAGCACCGAATACCAATGCATACGGCGTTGTGTTTGTGGCTATTTTGAACGAAGTTCGATACGCCCAGAGAGCTTCATGCAATCTCTCATACCAGTCCTTTTTGTTTTTGGACACCATCTTCTTTATGATCTTCGTCAAGGTCTTGTTGAAAGCCTCAGCCAAACCGTTAGCTCGGGGATTATAGACCGAAGAGTATCTCCAGTCTATGTTATGCTGTTGTGCGAAGCGGCTGATTTTGTGACTTCTGTAGGCCGGCCCGTTATCGGAGATAATTCGTCGTGGAGTGCCGAACCGATAGATGACGCGTGTCTTGTAGAAATGGAGAATATTCTCCATCTTCACTTCTCTTAGTGGTACTGCTTCTACCCACATAGAGAAGTAATCGGTTGTCGCCAATATGAACCGATGTCCTCTGGATGATACTGGTTCGATGGGCCCGATTATGTCAGTTCTCCTTATTTCGAACGGCCAGCTAGCCACCGTTGGGTGTAGCAGATTTGGATGTTGGTAGATGAAATCCCCGTGAATCTGGCATGAGTGGCACTGCTTCGCGTAATCGAGGCAGTCTTGAATCATCGTGGGCTAATAGTAGCCCATCCTTTTGATCTTTAGCTTCATCTTCGGCCCGGCTTGATGAGAACCGCAGAGTCTGTCGTAAGTTTCTTGGATTACTTTCTTTGCTTCTTACGGTCCTAGGCATCTTAGCCACAGAGAGTTAAACGACCTCTTATACAGCGTATCATTAACGAAGGCGAAAGACAGAGCTCGTTTCATGAGCTGATGTCTTGAGGACACATCTTCAGGTGTTCGACTGGATTTGAAGTAGTCTATAAAGAATTCCCTCCAATCCTTAGCCTTTTCCTGGTCTTTTATTTGCAGGGCCATTTGCTTGGTCGCTCCTTTTTCTTCAAACGACTCCGGAGATATTTCTGCCGATGCAAAAACCCGACGGCTTTGTACCACGATCCTTACGTCATCGAGGTTTTCGTCAGCCAGTTCTTTAGCTAGTTTGGCTAACGCATCTGCTTTGCTATTCTCCGCTCGCGGTATGCCTTCCAGGCATAGGAAGGGATTTGAGTCAGTAATTGTTGCACTCTCTCACCATACTTTACCAACTCTGGTTTGCACGTTTGATAGTCGCCATTTACTTAACTAACGACCAACTGGGAGTCTCTGTATATGAGGAGATTTTCGATTCTCATGTCGATAGAGATCTCAAGACCTGCTATCAAAGCTTCATATTCGGCTTCATTGTTCGTTCTCGGCTCTGTTAAGGAGAAAGAAAAACGCATTATCCCTCTTTGTGGAGTCATGAAGATGAGGCCTACCCCCGATTTGATTATAGGGGAGTTGTGCTTTCGTTTATTCATGGAAGATGCTCCGTCGAAATAGAGTTCCCATTGGGTATCATTCTCTCTTCTCCTCCTGTCGATCGTGTCAAACGCGTGCTCATCTGGCTGTTCGCAATTTAGGGGTGAATCGGCAGGTATCGGATGCTCAGCGAGTAAGTCACCATTTTGTCTCATGCTTAACCCTAACCACTCCACTTAACCCTAGTTGATTCTCTACACTTCACCATGGTTAGATTATGATAAGGATTCCTTTTATTTTCTATTTGGAAGATTATCATAAGAATATGCTTCTTCTTCTTCATCTTCTTTCATGAAGAAAGCTTCACTTCATCAATGGTGATTGATGAAAAAGAGTGAGAAATCCAATTCTAAAGTGAACCCACTTCCTATTTCTTCATCCTCTACCTCTTGCCAAGTAGTAGAGTGTGTTTCCTTCAAAAGTTTTCAAGGCTTGGTGAAGGTGGAGCTTGATCTAGTGATGCCTCGACGTAGATCATCTTCGGCACGTCGTCGATCACCTAGCCCGCTCTTTCTCCGATGAAGCCGATGCTAGAGCCCGGGATTTGATATGGACAGCGAGGAGACTTCATTGCGGAGCTATGGAGGTGGAGAAACGAATCTACAAAGGTTGTATTTCCGTATTCTTGTAGTTAAGTGTTAACTAGTTTGCTTTGTCGCCTAAAATTCTAGCCAACGATCCGTATCTAGGGTTTCTCGGCACCGTAAAAATTAAAATTGGCATGGTTGATGCCTTGTGAGACCTCTTGAGAGTGCCTAGGAGCCCTACAGTGGTATCAGAGACTAGCTAGAGCCTTAGGCGAAGTCTAGACGGAGTTTGAAGTCCGATCGAACCCGAAACCCCACTTTTCCACGCTCTCTGGACTTTTTCTGAAAACGTGGATTTTTCCAAATTAAAAATTGCTAAAAAATTCAGCAGGGAAATCTAAGAATTACGGCGCAAAAAGTTTCTCATGAACAGTACAACGTGCGGCGGAACCGCGGCAGAAGCTTGGCTTCTGCAGCGGTTCCGCGGCCATATGGTGACATCATCATTCCATGTTTGCACAGTAACTCTTATTTTATTATGCTGGATTTTCTGGGAATTTTTAATATTTATTCAAGAGTTGAATTTTTTGGGTTGTTTTGGGGATTCGAATGTTCGATCGGATTATCAAATTTTGTCTGTGTGGCTTTCCGGATAAATTTTAGAATATGTTAAAAAGTTCGACCGGATATAAATACCCAATTTTTCCCCTGTCGGGAAATTTCCAAGTGTTGGATTTTTCCGTAGTTTAAAGACGTTCTAAGTAGTGCAAGTAACTTGATGGACCCTCTAGAAGACAACAAACCTTAACTCGATTATGTGACCGTCTTGAACTGCCCTTTGAACCTTAGGGTTTGGGGGAGTACAGCGTACCACATGTGAGGCGTTGGCTTGACCCTTCTACGGCTGGACCGTTGGTACTGAGGCACGAACTAAATGTTTTTAGACTTGTTTCATGTGTTGATCTGTATCGGGAAAACTTGGGTGTTTGAATGTTCGATCGGAAAGTTTAACATTTTCTAATTATCTGGAATGGGATACAATAATTGGAATTCACAATAAGTTATGAGATAACTGAATGAATATTATAAACATAGAAGTTTAGTCTCATTTGATCGGTTGCCACGGAATTTTGATGTGATCAAAAGTCCGTCGCAATCACGTAGCGTACGCGGATACTCGCCGGGTAAACTTAATAGAAAGCCTCGCTCCATAGCCCCGACCAAGTGACTGAAGGAGAACCCTGTCACCGAAAGCATCCGTTCGGGTGCTCGCGGCAGCGGTGTTCCGCCTTGGTGCACTTCGTCGACGGTATCAGGGGTGCAGCCGTCTATTGAAGTTTGCGACGAGCATTCGATCAGGATGCCGGGAATCTTGTTGAATTGCCCGACTTGACATTGAGAGATATTTCGATTATGAGACTAAAATGCGGGGTTTATAATTGTTAGGCATGCGATGTCTAAAGAATTCATTTGGTCAGGCATGCGATGTCTGAGATGGTTGCGGATTCCAACTGTTGTAGTTTTACACTTTCTTTTCTGTGACCGTAAGTGTAATATGTGATATCGCCGGTTTCGTTGCTATATGTCAACGACAATTGGGGTGCGCATATTTACTTACGTTGATGACATGTGATGTTATGTGTTGCTGGATATGTTATATTGGATCGTCGTGTTTGAATAGCCGGGGGTTTTTATGTGAGATGAGTGTTTTTCATTTTCATTCATGTAAAAACTTGTATATAATATTCTTTTATTGGGGCACTTCCAGGTTGCGGAAGTTGTCACCCTTTGTATATTATTTACTTTTCCGCACTAGGATAGACCCAAGGAGGGGAGCACAAGTAACCGGGTTCTAGGGTCAAGTGGGAGACCAACTTGAGGAGTCGAGTCCGGGTCTCCTAACTCCAGAATTGGTAGGGTTGCTTGCCGCTCTCGTAGGGGTTTAGGGGTGTGGGTTTGGCTATTCATCACGACCGTGGAATCCGTGTTTTATACTGGCTCGTATTGAAAACACGGACGTCCTAGTATATCCAATATTTCATATGTTTCATCTGCTGCGATATCTGTGATGTGATCATGTGATGTTCTGTGATAGATACAGTATATAGTATATATGATATATTATATAGGCGTTACTTATGTTTTACACCTGCGCTAGCCCTGCCCTGCTCTGCCGTTAGTTACCTAACCTAACGGTGCACGAGGGGACATCGAGGCGAATGCGGATGGCATAAGTGTACGTCGTATTTATCTGTGATGTTTAGGTAACTTAAATGATGGGACTTCATTAATGTGATTAATGAAATAAAAGAAACCTAAGATGTTGTAGAATCGAATTTCAAAATTAAAACAGGTAGCTACAGTTCTTGCTTTGCACAGAGGTATATGTGATATATCCTGCACCTTGTTCGATGAGGAAAGGACCGAGATCCCTTCACCGGGAGTGACTCCTTTAGCAAAAACTGGCAGATGCTACACACTCGGTTTATTTTTTGATTGCTTTTAAGAGTTTTTGCTTTGCACAGTGATATATATGATATATCCCGCACCTCATTCGACGAGGAAAGGACCGACGATCCCTTCACCGGGAGTGACTCCTTTAGCAAAACTAGAAAAGCCTCAAAAGCACTCCATTTTAAAATCATTTGATTCTACAACGATATCAAGTTCATTACGCAATAGGTTTTCAGAAAAACCTGTCGTAGCCCTCCGTCATTTCAGATAAATCCTGTTTAGTATTCGTGCTGCGTTTGTTGACCTTGTCAAGGCGCAGTGTGCGGTAGCTAACCAGTATTTATCTGTTTATGCATATGATGCAGATTGGGTTAGGGTAGTCGTGCGGCCTTGTTGACCTTGTCAAGGGTCGTGCGGGTGGGTTTGATTCAATCAAGAAATGACGGGTTGAACTTGACTTGCGGTCTATGGTTTGTTGACCTTGTCAAGGTCATAGATCGTTCGGGGCAAAATATTATCGGGAATTTCAAGTGTTGAAATTTGCAATGAGATTGCATACCTTCTATGAGATAGTTGGATCCCGATACCCGCTGCGAGTAAGTGTTACTCCTGGGAGAGTTTTATACATTACAATTAGCCGATCAAGTAGGTGTCTAGAAAGGTGTTAACGAGGTTACGCCTCTGGGAAAACGAGGTTTACATTAATTAGGTTCGTGCGAAAGCACGGGGGACCTCCCTCAAAGTACCGACACTGGCCTGGCTGAAAGATTGGCGAACTTGTAGTGTGTAATTAATCCCGGCTAGTCTTTCCTTTTAGGGTTTGAAGGAAGATTTGATAAAAAGCAGTGGGAGCCATCCTGATTAGATAAAATAATAACCAATCTATTCTTGCAAGAGCGCACGCTAAGTGTTTTCTTCTCTCTCTCTCCAGGTAGCGACCATATCACGCCTTAATCAAGATAATAATACAGATATTTGACCGAACCCGCTTGTTATACTGAGCTGGGGAACGTTGGTCCCGCTCCAACTTATAATTGTTATAAGACAGAGCAGGAAATTGGGGAATACCAGATTTCCCGTGCCGCCCAAACGAAGAAAGTGCATATGATGCATCATCTTCAGGTGTGTTCGTTACAAAGAACTGTTTCTCTGTATCCTCTACGTCCTGGGTATTTGATACCGGATCAGGATCCCAGATATGTAATTTGTTACATGGGCTACAGATAGGTAAAGAACTGAGAACGGGTGATAAGTTTCATGAGGCAGAAAACGGGGCAAGTGTTGCAGCCAAGTCTGTTGGTCACTGTCACCCTGTATTACCAATACATTGATTCTGAACAAATGCTATTAGATACCGAACCTGATATACAAAATCATATCTGTCTCTTTATTAGTAAAGAAACGATAAAGTTTTGTATTGATGGATTATGTTTTGAACATTTCCTATATCAAAAGTTGATCGGATCTGGCACGTTATCTAAAAGCATTGTTGTTCTAAATCAAACTACAGTTCTTAGTATACGGAACACACACAAGAGGAAGAGTTCAGATATGAACGGATCCTTCTTGAGGCATCGTAGACTAGGTCATATCGATGCGTCCCGACTAGCTAAGTTACACATAGATGCATATTCAAATTCGTTTGAATTTACATCTTGTGAAACTTTCCAGTCATGTCACAAAGATAAAATGACCTCAGCTCCGTTTACTGGAAACAGAGAAAGAGTCAGTAAACTCTTGGGATGATACATGTTGATGTATGTCAGGTCCCCTGTCTACATATGCCAGGACTGGTTCTTTGTACTTCATTACATTCTCTGATGATCTTTCGAGATTCAGACCTATGTTCCTGTTGAAACACAAGTCCGAACCTTTTGAGATATTCACAGAATATGATTTAGAAGTAGAGAACCAAAATACGAGTATAAGTACTATGTGCTTTGATGAGATCAAAGAGGAGAATACTTGAGCACGGAAATCCTGCACTATTCTAAAGGAGAACGAGATTCTCCCTCAGCATTACTCCTCCGTATACACCATAGCACGATGGTATATCGGGGTGGAGCAGTCACACCCTATATGATAAGGTGTGCTCTATGATGAGTACTACTGAGTTACCTATTTCCTTTTTGGGGGCAATGCGCTTAAGAAGCTGCATACCTATTGAATAGGGTTCCAATCAAATCAGTTGCCTACCTCTTCATATGTGATATGGAAAGGGAAGAGCCCATATCTTAAGTTAGTTAAGATTTGGGGTTGTCCGACCTATGTCTAAAAGCATAATCGGGACAAGCTCGAGGCAAGATCTGCTATATAGAACTGGAAATGTTCCAGCTATACAAACTGCAGCTGATGATTTGGTATAACTAAAGGATTCAATAGTAACCAACGAACCTCAGCCTCTCCGCCGATCTAGTAGGGTTCCTCACCCACCTGAGAGATACTTCGGTTTCTCTATGACAGTGGGAGCGAGGATTGCATCATGAGATGATGACCCAACTAGTTTCGAGCAGGCCATCGAGAGTAGGGACTCTGTAAGAATGGCTGGATGCTTAGCGATCTGAGATGGAATCCATGTACACCAACAAAGTATGGATTTTGGTTGCAATATCTGAAGGGTTAAATCCCCATCAGGAGCAAGTATATCTTGAGAAGATTACTTGGTGTAGATAGAAAAGTTGAGACTTTCAAAGCTAGACTTGTTAAAGCTTTTCGTCATCGACCAGGCGTGGATTATGATGAAACCTTTTTCAAGTGACTATGCTTAAGTCCATCCAGATCCTACTTGCCACGGCTACATACCATGACTACGATATCTGGCGGTTGGGTGTCATGACTGCTTTTCTAAATGATGATTTAGAAGAGAGCGTCTATAAGTACACAGCCAGAGGGCTTCGTAGACAGTGGGAGCAGCGGAAACGTGTGCAAGATGTTTTATGTGATAAAGCAGGCATCGCAGAGTTGGAACATCTGTTTTGATGTGGAAGTCAAATAGTTTGACATCATCAAAATAGTAGATGAACCTTGTATATACAAGAAGGTAGTAGGGAGTATGGTAGTGATCCTCGTAGAGTACGTGGATGACATACTCTTGATAGGGAAGGAGTTTCCTATGCTACGCTCGGTCAATCTCCGGTTATCACAAGAATTCTCCATAATAGGATCAAAGTGATACCTCCTAAATCCTGGATTTTGGATCTATGCGATAGATCTAATTGGATGTTAGGATTCTCACTAGTTGTAGTGAGATGGTATCAATCGATCCTGGGGAGAATCACTGGAAGGGTTCCAGGGTGATAAAGACGACTGAATGTCAGTCACATGCATTGTCTTTACCCTTAGTAAAGGGACGGTATGTTGGAAGAGTTCCAAGCTAGATACCGTGACATACTAGACGATTAAGGCTGGATACATCGCTACTTAAGATGCTACCAAAGAGGCAGTCTGGGTGTATATTAGTTCATGAGATGAACTTTGTTCCTACCATTGTGTGACAATGGAGCTGTGGCTTATGCCAAGGAACGTCCGTCCCATCAGTGATCCAGACATATTCTAAGGCAGTATCACCTGATCATAGAGATGGTTGATCTCCAGGGGATCGAGGTAAGGAGAGTAGACTCAGAGGACAATACGGCGGATCCACTCACGAAGGCCTATTCCCAGAGAGAGATTTTTATGGGATGGTTGAGTATGAGATACTGCAACCACTGCTACAGATGGCCCTAGTGCAAGTGGGAGATTGTTAGTTATATGTATGCCCTAGAGGCCATTACTGTACATAGGATGTATATTGTAGTGGATGCTGGGACATATATAGGGAGGACTTTCTTGCTCGACATGATAGTATGCTATCTGGTTGAACTTTACCTTAACGTGTACACTGATTGTCTCTCTGTTACATGTTGGTAAAGCCCTTAGGATGTGTACTTGACTACCTGGACTATGATGCAGATCATACTAGTGGGGACAGATAGTCTATAAGTACATCCTTCAAAGTCCCTAGTCGTGGGTGTATCGAGACGGGGCATCGATATACCAGAGTAGACTAGCGTATACCTTCTCGACCCATACAGATGGGCGATGGATGATCCCATATCCATTGGTGTTTGACATCAGAGATGATATATAGGTGCTCAGTGGAGACTGGGTACACTGGACGGACTCTCCGAGAACTCCCAGATGGTATTATACCTTACGTCAGATGGCAGTTCTCTGGTGACACTGGTACAGAGTAGTCTGTTGACCCAAGATCGTCATAGAGTCTTGTGTGGTTCCCACTGTGCTTTGATTTCCATCTTACCACGTCCAAGAGGGCGTGCAAAACGGTGGTTTTTGGGTACAGTCCCGAGTCACATGGAGGCAATGAGCGATAGGAGGGGATTCATCTCTCCCGGTATAGGGAGTTGATGTTGCACTGTGTTCGATTGGCTATAACCGGAAATCCCTGGCCAGGGTTGCTGAGATTTACTGGTAAGTGTTACCAGTATTTTCTCGAACTGTTATAGACCTCATATCGACATGACTTATCAAGCTATTGGGGTCTGACGTTTACCACCCCTAGGCGAGATATGCGACATATCAGACGATCAGACCGGACTGTACGGTAGTGTTACTGGTTGGATTCACTGGAGTGTGAGCGGGCTTGCTCGTCGATCTTCTGATCGCTCAATACCCGGGTGGCCGTTACGTTTAGCAGACCGCTTGCGGCTTGTGGGTGCTTGATATGATCATCACCTGCTGCCGGCGTATTGACGAGTCTTTAGAGTCCTACACAGAGGTTTCCTGGTTCAAGCGAAACGAAATAGGAGCGCATATGAGATATGTGCGGGACCGAGAATAATGCGTGTATGTGATACCGTATTCCATTCTCGCGATGTTTGTGTCGAATGGTTATATGCGATATAACCTAGTTATCGAATCGAGGGTTGATTCGATAAGCCGATACATATGATACTAGTCGGTTATATGCGATATGACCGGATCATTGAATCAAGTGTTGATTTAATGATTTAATGCATAATTATATATTTGATATATTACTTTGCATTAACTAGTATTGGTTCACTTTAAAGGATTTTCTCACTTGGATGTACAAGTTGTATATGTGATATACTTTTTGTGCACATGATTGTATCATGTTTGATGATACATGATTTTTGGTTAAGTATAAAGAATTAAACCATGGTTATGTTGGAAATTAGGGTTTTGTTTTTTCCATCATTTATTTATTTGTTTATTTATTTTGGAAAATAAATGGCATAAAGAAATAAAATGGTGGCTCATTTTGGACTTGCATGTTGAAGCTTCATGAAGCTTTGACTAAGTCACCATTTTGTCTCATGCTTAACCCTAACCACTCCACTTAACCCTAGTTGATTCTCTACACTTCACCATGGTTAGATTATGATAAGGATTCCTTTTATTTTCTATTTGGAAGATTATCATAAGAATATGCTTCTTCTTCTTCATCTTCTTTCATGAAGAAAGCTTCACTTCATCAATGGTGATTGATGAAAAAGAGTGAGAAATCCAATTCTAAAGTGAACCCACTTCCTATTTCTTCATCCTCTACCTCTTGCCAAGTAGTAGAGTGTGTTTCCTTCACAAGTTTTCAAGGCTTGGTGAAGGTGGAGCTTGATCTAGTGATGCCTCGACGTAGATCATCTTCGGCACGTCGTCGATCACCTAGCCCGCTCTTTCTCCGATGAAGCCGACGCTAGAGCCCGGGATTTGATATGGACAGCGAGGAGACTTCATTGCGGAGCTATGGAGGTGGATAAACGAATCTACAAAGGTTGTATTTCCGTATTCTTGTAGTTAAGTGTTAACTAGTTTGCTTTGTCGCCTAAAATTCTAGCCAACGATCCGTATCTAGGGTTTCTCGGCACCGTAAAAATTAAAATTGGCATGGTTGATGCCTTGTGAGACCTCTTGAGAGTGCCTAGGAGCCCTACACGTATATCCCGACAGGTACTTTATTTGGTCATACCAACCCGAATAGGGTCGTCCAGTCTAAATAATTTGGCCGGCCGCTTCGCTCGCCTGATGGGCTAGTATCTGTTGAACGATATAATCATCCAGGGAGGCTTTGGAGATCGTCTCCTCTTTGGCTGCTGATAGAGTCGGAAGAGGGTTCGATGACTCCCCTCTATTGTCTTCGATTATTACTGGAGGCTCTTCGACTGGAAGGTCCGGCTGGATCATCATGTCGACCATGTCTTGGAATAAAAGCGCCATTTGTTTTATGTTGGCCGCTTGTTCCGCGGCCTCTCTGTCTCTCTTCTCGAGGATTCTGCGGAGGAACTCAGCATCGGTTTCCTGTTCTTGATGCTTCTCTGACGACGTCTCCGGGCTTTCTTTTGGACCAGTGAGTGCGGCCATCTGTGTTAGCATCTCTTGGAGTTTTTGCTGTTGTTGCTCCTGAGCCTTTGTCACTGATCTGGTGAGAGGTCGATGGCCCGTGGAAATACGACTATCCTCTTTCCCGGATGCCATATAAACAGTATGCACCACCATGCCCCCATACTTGGGGCGTTTAGGTTCAGTGCCCTTTAGATTCGTCGCAGACACGGGGATTTTCTCCGGCCTTCTTCTTTTGTGAGCGTCGAAGTTGAGGGGGCCGTTGCAGCGGGCACCCAAGTAGATGACACCTTTCATGGCATGGCGGAAGGATGGTCCCCCTCTTGCTGAATCTTTATTTTCTTCGATCGACGGGAGTAGTCCTTGTCGATTACTGAGTCTTGGACCTGTCGCCAGATTTTGTGAATTTTAGAGGACAGCTGCTGAGGGGGCTGCTCCAGCTTTGTCTTTGTAGCATTCTCCACAGGTGAAGGAGATCTCTTTAACACGACAGTCGGAGAGTTCTTGCGGACTCTCCTGAGTGGTTCAAAACTATTCCTAGTTGGAACAGCAGTATCAACTTCCACCGTTGGAGCTGGCGGTGTCAGTCCAGAAGGGGAATTGCCCCTAGCTTTCCTCACTCGGCGCCAGTGGCGACGTCGAGCATGCCTTGCAGACGGTATTGATTCAGATATAGAGATGGCTCCCTCATGCCCTCTGTCATGGTGAAGGGTTGCCGTTGGTGCCAGCCTATTGAAAACTGACATCCGTTGAGTGGGGATGGTCAACCTATCAAAGGCAGACTTACGAGCAGGGGAAGCAGCCTTGGTGACTTCGCCTGAAGCGGGAGTTGGAGCGGACAGTCAAGTGAAGACTGATCCCTTAGCAGGAGAAGCCTCTCTGATGACTTCATTCACTTGGGCAGGGATGGCTATCCGTTTCGGGATAACCCCTTCAGGTATTGCAGGATTTTTTACGGGCCCATTAGAGTTTTGGCCCAGTCTGTTAAAGACTGAGGCATTGGATTTGGGTGACCCGTTGAGAGGGGCCGCGGTAGTCATCAGCCAATCAAAGACCAACTTCTTCGGAGCTTCTTGCGACGACAGTGGGGCGTTGAAGTTCATGGGTGGGAACATGGTCCCAAAGAACAGTCCAGTGGTGGCCTGAGTCACCTGTTCCACTGGCATCATCAAAAGGGAGGCCGCTTGAGGCCCATAGGTCACTCCTCCAGCAAGGATGAAGTGAGAGTTGTTGCGGTTGTTGCAGTTAGTGCAGTTGAAAGCCATTGATCTTCTGTTTTCTGCACGGAGCAAGACACCAAATCTTAGTACCTCTAATCCACGGGAAACCATAGCAAACTGCGATTCGTTCGCGAAACAAGACGCACGAAGTGTGGAGTGGAAAGAGGAAAAGGTCCCACCGGACGTGCCGGAATCTGTTCACCGCCGAAAGACGCGACCAGGACGTTGGGACGTCCGGCCTGAATTTTGGGGGCAGATGCTATTTGGTTTTATCCGTCCACCTCTCTGAAGATGCCAAGTTGATTTATGGCACCATGTATCGAAGGTTTAGATGGATGCGGCCGATGTAGCAGACTTCGTCAGATTCTCCCTCATTGTGAGGGGTTTTTGATTGTGGGGATGCTCTTCCCTGTAGGCGCAAGCCCCTGCAGTTAATTACACTACGGCATCGCGGTAACCACTTTCTCCTTCTCCGGATGGTCATTTCGTGTCGTGTATGTTTGTTTTGTTTTTGGTTGCCCGTGGATTGTATACGGAGACTAATTTATGTTGTCGCTCGTAGGGCGTGGATTAGTCCAAATCCATATTTTCTTAGATTTTGGTTTGGGTTGGGTTTAAGGATCGTTAATCTTATTTGAGACTAAGATCAACTTAAACATTTGTTAAGGATAAATTAGTCTAATTTTAGACTAAGATCTACTTAACAGGATCATTTAGATCCAACAAAAGAGCATTTGGACAATATTGTTTTAGTTTAGGGACATTGCGGTCTATAAGTTTAAGGACATCATAGTCCATGACAGTTTAAAGACGTCATAATCTATAAGTTTAAAGACATCATAGTTTATGAGTTTAAGGACCTCACAGTTCATAAAGTTTAAGGACATCATAGTCCATGAGTTTAAAGACCCCACAGTCCGTAAAGTTTAAGGACATCATAGTCCAGTTTAAAGACATCATAGTCTGTGTGGTTTTGGTTCAACCGTTTGGGAATGCACCAAAAGTTATTGGTTATTGGGACCTTCCATCTCTCTGAAGACGTTGAAGAATTACAACGACATATATCAGAGCTATGAAGAGATGTACCCTTGAACCAATGTTGGTTGGGAGATCTGTAGTCAAGTTTGGGACTAAGATCAGTTAAAAAGATTTATAAGCATATGAGCTCAATTAATCTAAATGAGGGATCTGTAGCCAACTTGGGCTCAACCCATTCAGTTAAAATGTTGAACATTTAGCAATGCTGAGCTCAATTAATCTAAAGAACAGTTTATGTTCCCTCAGCGCACTCGTGAGGAGCACGTGGTGCGCTTGGCGCTGAGCGCCAGTTAATGAGTGCAGAGCGCTCCTTGTGAAATAGCGCACACGTGAGGAGCACGTGGCGCGCTTGGCGCTGAGCGTCAGTTAATGAGTGCAGAGCGCTCCTTGTGAAATAGCGTACACGTGAGGAGCACGTGGCCCGCTTGGCGCTGAGCGCCAGTTAATGAGTGCAGAGCGCTCCTTGTGAAATAGAGCACACGTAAGGAGCATGTGATGCGCTTGGCGCTGAGCGCCAACCTTGAAGCGCTGAGCGCCAATCTTAAAGCGCTGGGCGCTTCTTTGAATTGGAGCGCTGTGGCGCTGTGCGCCAGTTTTGGAGTGCTGAGGCACTTCTTTAAATTGGAGCGCTAGGAGAGCTGCGGTACTGTGCACCAGTTTTAGAGCGCAGATGCGCTTCTTTGAATTGGAGCGCTAGGAGCGTTGCGGCGCTGTACGCCAGAATTAGAGCACTGAGGCACTTCTTTTTAATTTGGAGCGCTAAGTCTCTTTTTTAGGCAAGTTTGATCAGTTCTGCGCTCTGAGAATTAAATTCTCGTTTATAAGAGACCTTATCTCGTGGGTCTAAGAACAAAGTTATTATTTTTATAGGAGATGTTACAATCTCTTATTTTTTGTGAAAGGCTTTGCCTTTATGGATCTGTGATCTTAAAAGAATTGAATTCTTCTTCCCCCCTTTTTATGATGAGATGTTATGATCTCTTTTATGAAAGACGTCTGTCTCATAGATCTATGATCTAGAAAAAGAAACTAAGTACCTATTCATTGGATGAGATGCTTTGATCTCTCTATTTTATTTACCTTGAAGAAATTCTTCTTCTTCCGAGAGCTTGCTCTTCTCTCTGAAATTTCTCAAAGTTTGTGTGGGGGGGGGGGGTGTTCCTCTACGCAAGACTTGAAGTCTTGGGTCCTTTATATAGGGGAGGCCGATTTGTTGATCAGTTGAAGAGATCTTTTCTCTAATTTATTTGGGGATGTTTCTCACCGTTGGATCTTTGATCCTAGGGTTTCTGTTTTACAGAAGGCAATCTTCTTGTTTTTAACAAGATTGGGAAAATCTTTTCCCATACAGAACTTATTCTGTATCTTAATGATTTTTAATCACCATTGGATCTTTGATCCAACGGTGCTCTAATTTTCAAAGGTAATTTGATGATTTTTAGTCATCTTTGTTGGATCTTTGATCTAAGGGTGGGGAACATTTAGTTCCAGCGCTAGCGCTCTCGTGCATTGCATGTGAGCGCTACATCAGAGTCTTTGACTCTTGGTGCTAGCGCACTTAGCGCTAGCGCTCTCGTGTTTTGCATGTGAACGCTGCATCAGAGTCTTTGACTCTTGGTGCTAGCGCACTTAGCGCTAGCGCTCTCGTGCTTTGTACGTGAGCGCTGCATCAGAGTTTTTGACTCTTAGCGCTGGCGCCGCTAGTGCTAGCGCTCTCGTGCTTTACACGTGAGCGCTGTATTAGAGTCTTTGACTCTTAGCGCTGGCGCATTTAGCGCGAGCGCTTTTATGAAGTGCCGCTTCATTTCAAATTTCAAAAATTTGAACAGAGCTTTGCTCTGATTGGGAGAAACACAAGTGTTGAGCTTTTTGGGTAATTTTGGATGTTTATTGATTCGATCGGAATGTTTAATATCGTCTGGCTAATTGTGTATTGTGATACAATATGTGGAATTCATATAGTTAGGCATGAAATCCGAAATATATGATATTTCGGGTTTATGATGTCTAAGAAGATTGTGGATTCCAAATATTGTAGTTTGACATTTTCTTTTCTGTGTCCGTAAGTGTAATTTGTGGAGTATCGCCGATTTCGTTGCTATATGTCAACGACAATTGGGATACACATATTTACTTATGTTGATGATATGTGATGCTATGTGTTGCTGTGATATGTTATATTGGATCGTCGTGTTTTGAATAGCCGGGGGTTTTATGTGAGATGAGAGTTTTTATTTTCATTCATGTAAAATTCAATGTATGTAATATTCTATTATTGGGACACTTCCGGGTTGAGGTTGATGTCACCATTGTTGTATATTATTTACTTTTTCACATTAGGATGGACCCAAGGAGGGGAGCACAAGTAACCGGGTTCTAGAGTCCAGTGGGAGACCGAATCGAGGAGTCGAGTCTGGGTCTCCTAACTCTGGAATTGGTAGGGTTGTTTGCCGCTCTAATAGGGGTCTAGGGATGTGGGTTTGGATATTCATCGCGACCATGGAATCCGTGTTTTATATAGGCTCAAAATAAAACACGGACCTCCTAGTATATCCAATATTTCATATATTATCTTCTGCTGCTGATATTCTGTGATGTGATCACTGTGGATTCTGAGACGAATGGCTTTATATTATATATGAGATATATAATAAACGTTGCTTATATTTTGCACCCACGCTAGTCCCGTCCCGATATGCCGTTAGTTAAGTAACCTAACGGTGTATAACGGGACATTGTTGAGAATGCGGATGGCATAAGCGTATGTTATATTTTAGTTTCATTTTTTGTGATTCTTAGGAAGATTTAAATGATGGGATATCATTAATGAGATTAATGAAAAGAAAAGAAACCTAAAAGATGTTGTAGAATCATCTTTTCAAATAGGGTAGCTTTAGTTTTTGCTTTGCATAGCGGTATTCTTTATAGAATATCCAGCACCTCATTCGATGAGGAAAGAGCCGAGATCCCTTCATCGGGAGTGACCTCTTTAGAAAAATCTAGCAGATGCTATAACCCACTCGGTTTTGTTTTTGACTGCTTCTTTTAGTTATTTCTTTGCATAGCGGTATTTATGAAATATCCCGCACCTTATTCGATAAGGAAAGAGCCGAGATCCCTTCACCAGGATTGACCTCTTTAGCAAAACTAGTAAAAGCCTAAAAAACACTCCTTTTCAAAAATCACTTGTTTCTACAACTATATCAAGTTCATACGCAAAAGTTTTCTTAAAAACTTGTCGTAACCCTCCGTCATTTTAGGAAGTAGAGTACTTAGTATTCGTGCTGCGTTTGTTGACCATAGTTAAGGCGCAGTATACGGTAGCTAAGTGATGTCTTCCTACATAGCATATGATGTAATTAATTAGGACAGTCATGTATCTTTGTTGACCATAGTTAAGGGTCATGTGGGTAGGTCTAATTAATCAAGAAATGATGGGTAGAACTTGACTAGTGCTTATGATTTGTTGACCATAGTTAAGGTCATGAGTCACTAGGGGTAAAAATATTCGGGAATTTCAAGTGTTGAAATTTGCAATGAGATTGCATACCTTCTATGTGATAGTAGGATCCTGATCCCACTGTGAGCAAAATTTGCTCCCGAGAGAATTTTGCACCTTACAATTAGCTAACTCATTAGGTGTCTAGAAAGGTGTCAACGGGGCTACGCTTCTGGGAAAATGAGGTTTATTTTAATTAGGTCCGTGCGAAAGCATGGGGAACCTCCCTCAGAAGTACCGGCACTGGCCTGGCTGAACGGTTAGCGAAGTTGTAAAATGCAATTAATCATGGCTGAATTTTCTTTTTAAAGGTTTTGAAGGAAAATTTGAGAATAGCAGTGGGAGATATCGATTAGATAAGATAAATAACCAATCTGATATTTGCAAGAGCATACGCTAAGTGTTTCTTCTCTCTCTCTGCAGGTAGCGACCATGTCAGGCCTTAATCAAGATAATAATATGGATGTATTGACTGAACCTGCATTTTATGCTGAGCAGGGGAACGTTGGTTCCGCTCTAACTTACAATTGTTATAAGTTCGAGCAGGAAATAGGAAAATATCCGGATTTCCACGCCACCCAAATGAAGAATAAGCATGTTGATGCATATTCTTCAGGTGTGTTGGTTACCGAGAATTGTTTCTCAGTTCACTCTACATCCTGGGTATTAGACACCAGATTGGGACCCCACATATGTAATATATTACATGGGCTTAAGAAAGGTAGAGAACTGGGAATAGGTGATCATTCCGTAAGAGTAGGGAATGGTGCAAATGCTGCAGCCAAAGAAGTTGGCGAATATCATCTTGTATTACCAAATGGTAATACATTGATTCTGAACGAATGCTATTACATTCCGACCTTGATATGCAATCTTATATCAGTTTCTTTATTGAGTAAAGAAGGATATAATTTTGTAGTACAGGATAATGTTATGAACATCTTTCTAAATCAAAAGTTGATTGGATCAGGATAAATAATGGCATATACGTTCTAAATCAAACTACAGTTCTTAATGTACAAAATACATACAAGAGGAAGAGTTCAGAAATGAACGAATCTTTCTTGTGGCATTGGAGACTAGGTCATATCAATGCGACACGACTAGCTAAGTTACATAAGGATGAATATTTGAATTCGTTCGAATTTCATCTTATGACACTTGCCAATCATGTCTCAAAGGCAAGATGACCAAAACTCCGTTTAGTGGACACGGAGAAAGAGTTACAGAACTCTTGGGACTAATACATAGTGATGTATGTGTTCCTATATCTACACATGCCACGAGTGGTGATTGGTAGAGTTTTTGCATGCTTAGTTAATTACTGCAATAAAGACGGTTTCGCTTGTAGCTAGCCGGTTGAGTACGGGTCGTCCGCAGGGAGATGGGAATCTTTTTCTATGTGCTTTAACGAGTTAAGTCCAAATGTCCAGGTTTGTTTTTAGATTAACTATGTGCTAAAATGATATATAAAGAGAGCTTGTTAGGGTTAGGATTAGGTTAGTTTGAGTTAGGAGTCGCTCACTTCTTTCGTTGCCACTCTTAATATCGGTGTTACGGTAATCGGCAACAACGGGGATTTGCACGACTAGGAAGGAACTTGCGAGTATAAGTTAGACTTTCCAACGCTTAAGTTCTTCCTTTTGGTGCTTGTCCGTCCGTTCTTGGCTCTTAGCCTTAACCTCCGGTTAATTCAACCACAAACGGTCTCACTAAGGAATCACCGCTATCATGTAGGATAGGGTGCCGTAGGGAGCGGATTGTGGTTCAATTAACGGGAGTCCGAATTAAGATATTGGGCAAGAAAAGAGTGAGAGAGATTTCCTTCTCTCAAACTTTCCTTATCCTACCCTAACAAGTGAGAAAACTACTCACCCATTACAAGAAAAAGGAAAATAAAACAAAGGAGGAAGATAGAGAGAAAGAGGTTAGAAGATTACAACTAGCTTATTGAGACCTCACTTTGGTAAGGATCAAGCTTAAGCATCATTGTTGTTTAAGGATAAAGAAAAAGAGAACAAGAAAGAAACAAACACAAATAACAACAACTAGATTAGCAAATGAAAAATACAAGCAATTATAATTAACAAAATAACAAGACAAGCAAGATAACAAAAAGAACTCCTTTATTCATCCTTCACTCACAAAAGCTCACTACAAGTTTTTAAAGGAGAAGAGATGAGAAGAGGAAGAAGAACAACAACATATATCCTAAAATCTAAATACAAGAATATGCACTCTTGGCTTTGGCAAGTTCTGGACTATTTATAGGCAGGGAACTGGAAACCTAGGGCAACAACCTGCCTACATATAGAATGACCAAAATACCCCTGAAACCTCATCCACTGCGGAGCCCGTACGGCCGCGGTTCCGCGGCCTAAGCATGCTTATGCCGCGGAACCGCGGCCCTTTAGTAGAGTTAGGCCATGAAATTTGGTGGTTTTCCCTACTTTTTAGTACTCTTCAGTGTGGTATATGTTGTTTCTCAGAATCTCTTCACAATATTTCCAGAATTTCAGCAGAACAAAAGGTGATGTAATGTGGATCTTTTGTCATGATTTTTCTTGAGCTCCGCGTAGATATGTTGGATCTTGTGTTGCCATTGAGCTTTGTGCATGAAAATGACATTGATTTGCCATTTTGTCCCTTAAACTGGTGTGCGACAACATACGGATAGAGAGCGGAGACCCGTGTTTTATCTGTGGTTGGCAGTAATCCGGAATTTGTCGTGCTTTTCCATGAATTTCACTGTTTAGAGCTGAGAACCTGTATCCTGCAATTTACTAGCAAACACGGCTCAAGAGTACCTACCGATAAGCAATGTGATAAAAATTGGGCGGTATAAAATGCAAAAATCTGATACGAACAAATACCCCCAAACTTATCATTTGCTCATCCCGAGCAAAGCCAATTTATTCACAAAAAATTCCTAACCTCACTTTCGCAGGGAACGCGATTGCACTGAGCATGTGCAACAAGCCGTTAAAACTCTAGGTGTCCCTAGTAGGAGGAGTGTTGTCTCCTGAGGGTTTTCAGCGGATACTACCCACAAAATCCGGTCAAGCTAGTTTTGCAAAATAATTATGATTCAAACCCTAAAGTTTTGTTTCAGAAAATAACGATTCTATTATCCTAAGTCTAGACTATCGAACCTTTATTTTTCACACCTCATTTCTTATTTAACTTAAGATTTTATGTCTTTACGTGAAGTGCAAATAGTGTCGTTAAGTTCCAGAAGGATCGATTAAAGTCATCATGTCACACAATAAAGCCCAGATAAAATTTTTTAAAGGATCACATAAGTTTTATAAAGAGTTAAGCATTTTTCAAGTTTCGTTTTCCAGTAAGGTTTCAACTTCAGAATTTCTATCTTCCTTAACAGGAAACTAGGTCTTATTTTTCACTCCACCTTTTTCTTGTTTTCATTTCATACACACCTCTGTGAACGTGCAATAGTCTTTATCATAGAATAAAACCTTCATATCTCCGCTAGAAATATTTTTTATAAAAACCTGTCTTTTGTCAAGATTATTCTCACACAAAGAACCGTTAGGAATTTTAACTCGGAGAGAACACTTGCTTGACTTTGTTTTAATCTGGACTTTCTAGGCTTCTTAACGAGCTTTGGGCCAATGCACCCAAACCAATTGGCTTTAAGGCATTAGGTGTAGAGACACCCCAGCGGACTTAATTACTCAAGTTACTTAGGCCCAAAAACAAAAGACAATTTAGCGTGAAAATCATGATGATTCAATGCGTACGGAGATATGACCGGCAGTTCAATTATATTTTTTTGGATAAAAGATGTGTTTAGTGGGTTCGGTGTGTAATCATTCCAATCAAGTTCCAGATGGGTTATTTTTCAGACTTAGTTCCAATTAAGGCATCAGTAACATTCCTTCATATTCACTTCACTTCATAAACTATTCTTGATATTACTTATTTCAGAACAAACCTATTTGATCCTCAGAAAATCATTTATCCATTTAAAAGTTTTTAGACATAAAAGACTTGTCATCTAATTTCCAAAACTCACGACACGTGTAGTGTGATGTAAAGACGTATATCAGCTATAGTTAACTTCAAAGGAGAGTTATCTTTCAGGTTTTCAAAATCTAAAAATAAGATTTAGTTATTCTTATCTTATCAAACAAAACCGTCAAAATGTTGAATCGGAGTTCTCCCACTAGCTAACTTGACAAAAAGTTTTTATGTTTTTAGAATTTTCTGATTTTTATGGATTTTAGTATGCAGATGCAAAATATACATATGAATGCTAAGGTTAGAAATGCGTACCGAGCGTACCCCCAAACTTAAACTGGACAGTGTCCTCACTGTTATTGCATGAAGAGATCATTGAAGGGTCAAAATTGTCGGTTAAATATACACAATTTTTTTTGTTTTTGTTTTTAGAGAAAAGAAAAATAGTAAAAATGGAAAAGAATATTCACAAATATATACAAAAAGGTATATACATACCCCCAAACTTATTTGGAATAGTGTCCACTGTTCTTGGCTGGATAACCGAAGTTTGGTGGTAGGCAGAGGAAGATTATGCAGGGTAAACCGGCTCCTGTAAGGCCAGGAGCTCCTCTGTTGGTTCGGCGCTAAGATACGGTTTAAACCGGTGTCCGTTTACTTTGAAAAATGAACCGTCCTTTGGATTCTCCAAATCCACAGCGCCATGCGGATACACATTCCGCACAAAATACGGCCCTTTCCAGCGAGATCTGAGCTTACCTGGATGGAAATGCAGCCGGGTGTCGTAAAGCAGTACCTGTTGACCAGGTACGAATGTTTTGCGCAAAAGGTGTTTATCGTGAAACACCTTCGTTTGGTTTTTAACGACAACCGCGTTTTCGTAAGCCTCATCCCTAAGCTCGCTCAATTCGTTCAATTGCAGCTTCCGATGGCTGCCCGCATCTTCGAGAGACAGATTCAGCTCCTTTATCGCCAAAATGCGCGATGCGCTATTTCCACAGGGAGGTGGCAAGCCTTTCCGTACACAAGACGATAGGGAGACATGCCAAGATCGGTCTTATAAGCAGTTTGAAATGCCCAAAGGGCATCAGTGAGTTTCAACGACCAATCCTTACGGTTCTTGGAAACCGTCTTTTCCAGTATCTGCTTGATTTGCCGATTTGAAACTTTGGCTTGCCCACAGGTTTGGGGGTGGTAGGGCATAGATAGCTTATGATTAATGGAATATTTCCGCATCATGGCCTCGAAAATCTTATTGCAGAAATGAGTTCCATTGTCGCTAATGATCGCTCGGAGGTGCCCAAAACTAGAGAAAATGTTTTCTTTAAGAAACCTAACGACAACCTTGTTGTCGTTAGTCCGGCTGGGCACAGCCTCGACCCACTTAGAGACGTAATCAACAGCGAGAAGGATGTACAAGTTCCCAAAAGAGCTGGAAAACGGCCCCATGAAATCTATCCCCCAAACGTCGAAAATCTCCACAACCAAGATTGATTGGAGCGGCATCTCGTTCCTCCTGGATATCCAGCCCAAGTGTTGGCACCGGGAGCAAGTCTTGCAGTAGTCATGAGCGTCTTTGAAGAGTTGTGGCCAGTAGAAACCACACTGCAAGATCTTCTCAGCTATCTTTCTGGGGCCAAAATGCCCGCCATATGCTTGATCGTGGCAAAATGACAGCACACTCTTGAATTCATCGTCAGGGACACACCGACGAATAATCTGGTCGGGACAGTACTTGAACAGATAGGGTTCGTCCCAGTAAAAGTGTTTTACTTGGGATAAGAAGCAAAGTCTGTCCTGACTTGACCATTCAGTCGGTAGTAATCCTGTGGCCAAATAGTTCACAATATCTGCGAACCAGGGTTCGCAAGATACTGTCAAGAGCTGTTCATCCGGGAAAACGTCGTTGATCGGAATTTGAAGCGATGGCGAAGAAGGAAGTCGTGAGAGATGGTCGGTGACTACGTTCTCACATCCTCTTTTGTCCTTGATGACAAGGTCAAACTCTTGAAGCAAGAGGATCCAACGTATTAGCCGAGATTTTACATCTTTCTTCACAAAAAGATGGCGCAGAGCAGAATGGTCTGTGTAGACAATGACTGAAGAGCCGATGAGGTAGGGCTTGAACTTTTCTAAAGCAAATACAACAGCCAAGAATTCCTTCTCGGTTGTTGTATAATTAAGTTGGGCGTCGTTCAGGATTCGACTAGCATAATAGATTACGTGCGGCATCTTGTTGATGTGTTGTCCAAGGACAGCACCAATGGCAAAGTCGGATGCATCGTACATAATCTCAAATGGGTGCGTCCAGTCAGGAGAAGAAAGAACGGGAGCAGAAGTGAGTGAGCTTTTTAATGACTCGAACGCAGTCACACAGCTCGAGTTGAAGTCGAATGGCGTGTCCTTGGCCAGTAGAAGAGTCAAGGGCCTAGCAATCTTGCTAAAGTCCTTGATGAACCGTCTATAGAAACCGGCATGGCCAAGGAAGGCTCGGATGTCTCTGACGCATCTGGGAGGAGGGAGATTGGAAATGACCTTAATTTTCGCTTTGTCAAGCTCTATGCCATTTTGCGAAATGATATGTCCTAAGACAATACCTTCGCTCACCATGAAGTGGCACTTCTCCCAATTCAAAGTGAGGTTCTTGTCTTTTCATCGGGTAAGGACAGCGTCGAGATGCAGCAAACACTCATTAAAGGAATCGCCGAAGATGGAGAAATCGTCCATGAATATCTCCAGGAATTTTTCCACCATGTCTGAGAGGATTCCCATCTACACCGCTGGAAGGTAGCGGGCGCATTGCATAACCCAAAGGGCATGCGACGATATGCAAACGTGCCGAAAGGACAAGTGAATGTGGTCTTGTCCTGGTCTTTTTCAGCGATGGGAATCTGATTATAGCCAGAGTAGCCATCAAGAAAGCAGTAGTACTCGTGTCCGGCCAATCGGTCAAGCATTTGGTCAATGAAAGGTAGCGGAAAGTGGTCCTTCCGCGTTGCGGCGTTGAGTTTTCTGTAATCGATGCATACTCGCCACCCAGTTTGGGTGCGAGTAGGGATTAACTCGTTCGCCTCGTTAGTGATGACCGTTATGCCTGATTTCTTAGGGACAACGTGAATGGGGCTAACCCACTGGCTATCAGAGATAGGGTAAATGATACCACTATCCAGACACTTTACGATTTCCTTTTTCACAGCCTCCTTCATGACTGGGTTGAGTCGCCTTTGTGGATCCCTGACTGGTTTGGCATCATCCATCAGATGAATGTGATGTTCAACGATCAGGGGACTAATCCCCTTGATGTCCGCCATGGACCAGCCAAAAGCTTGCCTATTACAGTGCAAGACCACAAGAAGGGCTTTCTCTTGCTCTGGAGCTAGAGAAGCCGAGATGATAACAGGGAGGGTCTCGTTCTCACCCAAGTAAGCGTACTTAAGGTGAGACGGCAAAGGCTTGAGTTCGAGCGTTGGAGGTGAAACGATTGAAGGCAAGATTGGTGAAAAGGTCTTGAACTCAAAGGATTCCAGCAAAGGTTCAAAACGAGTGTAAGCAACCGAGTTGGGTGGTTCAGGTAACTCATCCGGAAATTCGAAGGATTCAAACTCGGATGGTGAGTGGCTAAGATCGTTCGAGAAAGTGAAATACTCGTAGTCATTGTCGGGCGCAGAAACAGTAGCAGGTTCGAAGAGGAACGCACTAGTGGCGTTAAGGTTATCGTGATCGAACAAAAACTCCTTGAATTCACACTCTTCTGGGGTGATCTCCTGGATTAAGCAAACGTCTAGTATATGAGCATTAGGTTCGGAGGGCTGATTCCCCAACCTAAAAATATTGAGTTCAATTGTCATGTTTCCAAAAGATAGGTTCATCGAACCATTTCGACAATTGATCACAGCATTTGAGGTTGCAAGGAATGGGCGACCGAGTATCACCGGAATTTGATTCCGGGGGTTAGCTACAGGCTGTGTGTCTAATACAATGAAGTCAACGGGGAATATGAAGTCCCCAACCTTGATTAACACATCCTCTAGCTCACCCCTAGGATGGGTGATCGATCGGTCGGCCATTTGGAGAGTGCAGTGTATGGGTTTCAGCTCTCCTATATCTAGTTGCTCATATACTGAGTACGGAAGCAGGCTAACACTGGCACCAAGATCTAATAGTGCGCGGTTGATGTTCTTATCCCCAATGGTAATAGAAATCGTAGGACAGCCAGGGTCCTTCCGTTTTTGAGGTAAAGATTGGGTAAGAGCATCACTCACAGCACTAGCCAAGAAAACTTTCTTGGGTACCTGAGATTTCCTCTTTTTCATGCACAAGTCCTTTAAGATTTTGGCGTAGGAAGGGACTTGTTGGACAACATCTAAAAGGGGAATGTTAATGTTAACCTGCTTAAACAACTCCAGAATCTTCTCCATTTGTGGATTTTGTTTATTAGACCTCAACCGGTTTAGAAATGGAATGTTTTTAAAATTGGTTGAGTCCAATGCTTGTGGAGGAGATTGTGGAGTTGGAACGGATCCCAGAGCTGATGTTTTCGTGGAGTGAGAAGTGGGTCCGTTCAGAGCAGAAGAAGAAGAAGAAGAAGAAGAAGAAGAAGAAGAATGAAGAATAGGCTCAGAAGATGAGGAAGGAGAAGAAGAAGAAGTGGCCGGGGTGTCATCGTCGATCCGTGTGCCAATATTGTTTTGCAGCATCCTTCCCGATCTCAATGTAGTCACAGCACTCAAATTATGGTTCTGTTGTTCAAGAGCAACATGTACATTATGTGGGTGACCGGGATTTGGGAGTGGTTGAGATGGAAGCTTCCCCTTTTCTCGCTCGCTTAACGCCGCATTCAGCTGTGCAATCTGGGCTTCGATGGTCTTGATGCTTTGCCCGTGTGCAGCAGTGTGTTGAACCAAAGAATGAATAGACGACTGGATGTTTGCGGTGGATTGTGTCGATTGTTTAACGAATGCCTCCAGACTTCGTTCGAGCGAGGAAACCATATCGTTGTTTGACGGAACAAAGTTGTTTTGGGGAAAAGAATTGTTGGGTGCAAAGTTGTTCGTCTGATTTTGAAAAGGTTGGGGTTGGAAGGGCTGGTGAAACTGATGTTGAGTTTGTTGTTGCGCTTGTTGTTGCGGAGGAGGGGGCCTCTGGAAATTGTTGCCTTGGAATTGATGCTGATTTTGATTCCAGGCGAAATTGGGGTGGTTCCTCCAACCGCGATTGTAGGTGGAAGAGTATGGATCATTTCTCGGTCTTTGCTGAAATGCAGTATTAACCTGATCCTGTCCTTGAGATGGTGGATTGTAAGGACACTCTTCGGTTAAGTGAGAAGGATCGGAACAACAAGCACAAATGGTACGAAGGGGAAGAACAGGGGCAGGAGCAGGAGATGAAAATTTGTTCTCTATCGCTTCGAGTTTTCTCGTTATTGCAGCCATTTCAGCTTTCATCGCAAAAGAGACATCAAGTTGGTGAATTCCTACCCTAGACTGACCAGTAGAAGTGGAGGAGGAAGAAGAAGAAGTTGGTCTGGTGCTCTCCCATTGAAGCGTTTGTTCCGCAAGGTCGTCGAAGAATTGCCACGCTTCCTCGTCAGATTTCAATAGGAAGTGGCCCTGACAAATGGTTTCCAATAACTGCTTGGTTGCTGGGTTCAGGCCCTCGTAGAAGGTTTGGCAAAGTTGCCATTTCTCGATACCATGGTGAGGGCACTGAACAAGAAGGTCTTTATACCGGTTAAAGCACTTCCAGAAGGGTTCAGTAGGAAGCTGGGAGAATTGGTTGATTTCGTTACGGATCTTCGCGGTTTTATGATTCGGATAGAATTTCTTGAGAAACGCTTTCACAAACTCGTCCCAACTGGTTATGGAGTGGGAAGCAGTGCTATACAGCCACTTTTCAGCAAGATCGCACAAAGTGAACGGAATGACCCGTAGCCGTATAGCATCGTCCGACAGCTGGGTCGTTTTCATCACGGCACAAACATTTTGAAACTTGTTGATGAAGATATAGGCATCTTCAGATTCAAGCCCATGAAATTTCAGAAGCATGTTAATGAAGTAGGGCTTAATTTCAAAATTATCCCCATTGGCCGGTGGAAGGGAAAGACAGGTGGGAAGTGCAGAGCGGGTGGGATAGAAACGATTCTGGAGCGCGATTCGCTATGGCACTACGACAGGCGGTGGTGGTGGGTTATTCGCATCCATAGGAGGTCGAATCAATCCCGGTGGAGTTGTAGGGATGTTTGGATTAAATCCTGACATCGTGGAAGAAGAGGTTGGTGATGGTGAAGGTGAGGATGCATGAACAGAATTCCGGTCAACGTCGGAGTTGGCCGGCAAAGGTAAGGGTGAAAGAGGCGTGGACGGAGTTTCGACGTCTGAGTCGATCGCGCAGTCGGTAGCGACTAACGTAACGCGGACTAGGCGGGCGCTAGTGTCCCGAGTCCAAGCGGACATACACTAAACGAGTTTAGTATAGTCAAAGCGGAGAAGGTGAGGGTAAGAAAACGTCAAAGGAGAAATACGATGGGTGGTGGGTGAAAAAAATGGGATTTTGGAGACAAAGGGCAAATTTTTATAAAAGTTTTTGGTTTTTTTGTGTTTTTTTTAGAAAGGGCTTTACAGAAATATGTACGGACTTACGGCTTCAAACAATCACAAAAAAGATATGCACAATCACGCCTAGATCTAGGGTCACCTAGGTCAGCTAGACAGCTCCTAACTGTTCCAAAGGGCTAGAAATAGGACTTCAAACCGCCTCTTCTCCGCCAATTGCGGCCAGGTAAGTGCCAGGTAAATGGGAGGATCCCCACTACGTAAGTAGTGGTCCTAATTAAGTAACCACTTGCTTTGAACACACTTGCCTAGACACCGCAAAGTCAGGATAGGATAAATGGCCGATGCGTGTAACTAGTCCTCTGTCCTATTGAGCGCGAAGTCCTTAGGACTGAGTCTAGTATTTTTTAATTAAACAATGGTCAATGCATATGCTTTTTATGATTTCTGGGGTCCTGGGAAGGGTGATGAAATCCCTACCCAATCTGGATTGGTTTCAAGCCCCTTAAAGTCCGTATTAATATATGCAAAGCAGTAACAATCAATTGCAATCAATTTTTATTTTTTAGCGCGGCGTAAAGAATCCTGCACAAAAACAATTTATTGGAAGGGGGAAGAGAGTTTGCGCAAAGAATGCTGCAGAAAACACAGCTCAGCGGAGTCCAGAGGAGTGGGGAAGAGGAGAGAGATACTCACAGAAAATTTGGCACCCTGAAGGCACCAAACGGCCGCGGTTCCGCGGCCTAAGCTTGCTTATGCCGCGGTTCCGCGGCAATAAAATAGAATTGGGCTTTTGGATTTCTTGGGTGTGCTACCTTGTATGTCCTCTTCTTGTCTGGAGCTCCTGAATCTTGATTTGCTCACTGTATATGCTCCAGAATTTTACAGTAGACCGTTTGCTTCGTCTTGATCCGTCGCGGTGTAGCCGCGAGATATGGGTCTAACTTCCCACGTCTTTGGCATTGAACTCGAACTTCTTTTTATCCTGCACACTTGCACAAAAACTAATCAAAAATAATAAGATGATTTTTTTTACAATGTATATTTTTTTGTTTTGTTTTTTGGTTAGATTTATATTCACAAATTAACCCGAAATTACACAAAGAAATAAACTATCGTCTCCCCGGCAACGGCGCCATTTGATTGGTAGAGTTTTTGCGTGCTTAGTTAATTACCGCAATCAAGATGGTTTCGCTTGTAGCTAGCCGGTTGAGTACGGGTCGTCCGCAGGGAGATGGGAATCTTTTTCTATGTGCTTTAACGAGTTAAGTCCAAATTTCCAGGTTTGTTTTTAGATTAACTATATGCTAAAATGATATATAAAGAGAGCTTGTTAGGGTTAGGATTAGGTTAGTTTGAGTTAGGAGTCGCTCACTTCTTTCGTTTCTACTCTTAATATCGGTGTTACGGTAATCGGCAACAACGGGGATTAGCACGACTTGGAAGGAACTTGCGAGTATAAGCTAGGCTTTCCAACGCTTAAGTTCTTCCTTTTGTTGCTTGTCCGTCCGTTCTTGGCTCTTAGCCTTAACCTCCGGTTAATTCAACCACAACCGGTCTCACTAAGGAATCACTGCTATCATGTAGGATAGGGTGCCGTAGAGAGCGGATTGTGGTTCAATTAACGGGAGTCCGAATTAAGATGTTGGGCAAGAAAAGAGTGAGAGAGATTTCCTTCTCTCAAACTTTCCTTATCCTACCCTAAAAAGTGAGAAAACTACTCACCCATTACAAGAAAAAGGAAAATAAAACAAAGAAGGAAGATAGAAAGAAAGAGATTAGAAGATTACAACTAGCTTATTGAGACCTCACTTTGGCAAGGATCAAACTTAAGCATCATTGTTCTTTAAGGATAAAGAAAAGGAGAACAAGAAAGAAACAAACACAAATAACAACAACTAGATTAGCAAATGAAAAATACAAGCAATTATAATTAACAAAATAACAAGATAAGCAAGGTAACAAAAAGAACTCCTTTATTCATCCTTCACTCACAAAAACTCACTACAAGTTTTTAATGGAGAAGAGATGAGAAGAGGAAGAAGAACAACAACATATATCCTAAAATCTAAATACAAGAATATGCACTCTTGGCTTTGGCAAGTTCTGGACTATTTATAGGCAGGGAACTGGAAACCTAGGGCAACAACCTGCCTACATATAGAATGCCCAAAATACCCCTGAAACCTCATCCACTGCGGAGCCCGTACGGCTGCGGTTCTGTGGCCTAAGCATGCTTATGCCGTGGAACCGCGGCCCTTTAGTGGAGTTAGGCCATGAAATTTGGTGGTTTTCCCTACTTTTTAGTACTCTTCAGTGTGGTATATGTTGTTTCTCAGAATCTCTTCACAATATTTCCAGAATTTCAGCAGAACAAAAGGTGATGTAATGTGGATCTTTTGTCATGATTTTTCTTGAGCTCTGCGTAGATATGTTGGATCTTGTGTTGCCATTGAGCTTTGTGCATGAAAATGACATTGATTTTCCATTTTGTCCCTTAAACTGGTGTGCGACAACATACGGATAGAGAGCGGAGACCCGTGTTTTATTTGTGGTTGGCAGTAATTCGGAATTTGTCGTGCTTTTCCATGAATTTCACTGTTTAGAGCTGAGAACCTGTATCCTGCAATTTACTAGCAAACACGGCTCAAGAGTACCTACCGATAAGCAATGTGATAAAAATTGGGCGGTATAAAAATGCAAAAATCTGATACGCACAAGTGGTTCTTCATACTTCATTACATTCATTGACGATCTCTCAAGTTATGGACATGTGTTCCTATTGAAACACAAGTCTGAAGCTTTTGAGAAATTCAAAGAATATAAGCATGATGTTGAGAACCAGACGGGCAAAAGTATTAAAATCCTGCGATCCGATCGGGGAGGAGAATACTTGAGCACGTAATTTCGTAACTATCTAAAAGAGAATGGGATTTTCTCTCAGCTTACTCCTCCGTATACACCACAGCACAACGGTGTATCGGAACGGAGGAATCACGCCCTATTAGATATGGTGCGCTCTATGATGAGCACTGCTAAGTTACCTATTTCATTTTGGGGTTATGTGCTGGAGACAGCCGCATACCTATTGAATAGAATTCCATCCAAATCTGTGCCTACCACTCCATATGAGATATGGAATGAGAAGAGACCATCTCTTAAACGAGTTAAGATATTGGGTTGTCCGGCCTATGCTAAAAAGTAAAATCCAGACAAGCTCGAGGCAAGATCAGCTTTATGTAAGTTTGTGGGATATCCAAAGGATTTCTGTGGATATATATTCTATCACGCTGAGGAACAAAAGGTGTTTGTTTCTCAATATGCCACCTTTTTAGAAAAGGAATTTCTTGCTAAAGAAATTAGTGGAAAAGAGGTAGAACTGGAAGAAGTTCCAGATATACAAACTATAACTGAAGATTTAGTGGAACCGGAGAATTCGATAATGCCCAACGAACCTCAGCCTCTCTGCCGATCTAGTAGGGTTGCTCATCCACCTGAGAGATACTACGGTTTTCTCATTGATGGTAGGAGCGATGATTGTATCATGGAAGATGATGACCCAACTAGCTTCGAGTAGGCCATCACAAGTGGGGACTCTGTGAAATGGCTGGATGCAATGAGATCTGAGATGGAATCCATGTACACCAATAAAGTATGGACTTTGGAAGTTGCTCCTGAAAGGGTAAAACCCATCGGGAGCAAATGGATCTTTAAGAAGAAACTTGGTGTAGATAGAAAAGTTGAGACTTTCAAAGCTAGACTTGTTGCAAAAGGATTTCGTCAAAGACCAGGTGTGGACTATGATGAATCCTTTTCTCAAGTAGCTATGCTTAAGTCCATCCGGATCCTGCTTGCCATCGCTGCATACCATGACTACAAAATCTGGCAAATGGATGTTAAGACCGCCTTTCTAAATGATGATTTAGAAGAGTGCGTGTACATGACTCAGCCAGAGGGCTTCGTGGACAGTGGGAGCAGCGGGAAGGTGTGCAAGCTGCTTAAATCTATCTACGGGTTAAAGCAGGCATCGCGGAGTTGGAACATCTGTTTTGATGTGGTAGACAAAGAGTTTGACTTCATCAAAAATGTAGATGAACCTTGCATATATAAGAATATTGCAGAGAGTAAAGTTTTCTTCCTCGTATTGTACGTCGATGACATACTCTTGATAGAAAATAATGTTCCTATGCTGCACTCGGTCAATCTTTTCTTATCACAAAGATTCTCAATGAAAGATCTAGGGGATGCCTCCTACATCTTGGGGATTAAGATCTATAGAGATAGATCTGAAAGGATACTGGGATTGTCCCAATCCAGGTACATTGACACCATACTAAAGAGGTTTAGTATGGTAGATTACAAGCTTGGGTTTTTACCCACGATCTTAGGACTCACTCTCTCCAAAAATATGTCTCCCAAGACTGATTTGGAGAGAGCTCACATGCAAGGGATACCTTATGCTTCGGCAGTAAGCTCTATCATGTACACGATGCTGTGTACCAGACCTGATGTAGCATACTCACTAAGTGTAGTGAGTAGGTATCAAGCAGATCTAAGAGAGAGTCAAGAGCATTCTCAAGTACTTGAGAAGGACTAAAGAGATGCTCTTGGTGTATGGTAACGGAGAACTCCAAATGGACTCCTTTACCGATTGGAGCTTCCAGAATGATAAGGACGACTCTAAGTCGCACTCGGGATTTGTCTTTACCCTCAATGGAGGGGCGGTAAGCTGGAAGAGTTCCAAGCAGGAAACCGTGGCAGACTCGACGATGGAGGCTGAATACATCGCTGCCAACGATGCTGCCAAAGAGGCTGTCTTGATGAAGAAGTTCATAACTGAATTTGGAGTGGTTCTGTCCATTGTGCATCCAATACCTTTGTATTGCGATAACAATATAGCAGTGGCTTTGGCCAAGGAACCTAGGTCCCATCAACGATCCAGGCATATTCTGAGACGATATCACCTGATCCGGGAGATAGTTGATCCCCCGGAGATCGAGGTCAGGAGAGTTGACACGAAGGACAACACAGCGGATCCACTCACCAAGGCCATTCCCCAGATACAATTTGAGAGACTCTTCGGGATGTTGGGTATGAGATATTACAACAACTGGCCTTAGTGCAAGTGGGAGATTGTTAGTTATATGTATGCCCTAGAGGCCATTATTGTACATGTGATGTATATTATAGTGGATGCTTGGATATATATGGAGAGGACTGTCTTGCTCGACATGATAGTATGTTATCTGGTTGCTCTTTATCTTAACATATTGACTTGTATATGTGAAGCTGTCTTGCTCTCACATGTTGATAAAGCCCTTAGGTTGTGTACTTGACTACCAGGACTATGATGGAGATCATACTGGTAGGGCCAAGGGTTGTCCACAAGTATACCCTAAAATTGTTCCTAGTCGAGGGTGTATCAAGACAGGGCATCGATATTCCGGAGTAGACTAGCGTATACGCATCTTGACCCATATGATGGGCGATGGATGATCCCACATCCATTGGTGTTTGACATCAAAGATGGTATACGGGTGCTCAGTGGAGACTGAGTACACTGAACGGACTCGCCGAGAACTCCTAGTTGGTATTATACCTATCGTCAGATAGCAGTTCTCTGGTGACACTGGTACATGTTAGTCTGTAGACCCGAGATCGTCATAGAGTCTTGTGTGATTCCCACCGTGCTTTGATTTCCACCTTACCACGTTCAAAAGAACGTGCAAAATGGTGACTTTTGGGAACAGTCCTGAATCACATAGAGGCAATGAGCGATAGGAGGGGATTTGTCTCTCCCGGTATTGGGAGTTAATGTTGCGCTGTGCTCGATTGGTCATAACAGGAAAGTCCCTGGCCAGGGCTGATACAAAGATTTACTGATAAGTGTTATCAGTAGTTTCTCGACCAGTTATGAGCCACACATCGGCACGACTTATCCGTTATTGGGGTCTGACATTTACCACCCCTATACTGGATATGCGACATATCAGACGAAGAGACCGGATTGTACGGTAGTGTTACTGACAGTCTTTTGCAGGAGTTAGAGCGGGCTAGCTTGCTGATCTTCTGATCGTTCAATACCCGGGTAGCCGTTATGTCTAGCTAGTACCGCTGACGGCTTGTGGGTGCTTGTTGTGATCATCACCTACTGCCGGCGTATTGACGAGTCTTTAGAGTCCTACACAGAGGTTTCACTGACTCAGGCAAAACGAAGTAGGAGCACATATGTGATATGTGCGGGACCGAGATTAATACGAGTATATGATACCATATTCTATTCTCGCGATATAATGTATCGATCCGTTATATGAGATATAGCCGGGTTATCGAATCGAGTGTTGATTCGATAGGTCGATACAGTATCAGACGGTTATATGAGAGATAGCCGGGTTATCGAATCAAGTGTTGGTTCGATAAGTTGATACAAATTATATTAGTCGGTCATATGAGATATAACCGGATTATTAAATCAAGTGTTGATTTAATGATTTAATGTATAATTATATATATGATATATTAATTTACATTAACTAATATTAGCTCACTTAAGCATTTCTTTTTCTCACATGTGCACACTTGATATATATGTGATATATATTAATTGTGCTTTATTTATGTGTCATGGTTGATAATACATGCAACATGGGTGTATGAGACCTACACCATGATAATGATAATGTAGGGTTTATTTATTTAGAATAAAACAATTATTAGTTGGAATTTTGTCACATGGCATGAAGCTTCATGAAGCTTGGAGACCCATTGACTTAGTCCACTAGTTTTGTCTTATACTAGATATTTGTTAACCCAACAATTATCTAAACTCATGGTTAAGTCTCTATATAAGATATATTAGATATTTTCTCACCCATGGTTGCCATTCTCTCTCACATCTATTATTTGCTTCTTCTTCCTCAAAGCTCAAGAGAGCTCTCTAGGTTTTGAGAGAAGCTTAAAAATAAGTGAGAAAAGTAATTCTAAAGTGAACAAAAATCCTACATCATCATCCTCTACTAGATTAGCACTTTAGTATAGGGTGTTAGCTTCACTAATCCTACATTAGTGAAAAGTGTAGCTTGGGTTTGTGACTCCTCGACGTAGATCATCTTCGGCTTGGAAGACTTCAAGCAAGCATGCATTTTTCTTCTTGTGGAGATGTTCGAGTGTCCGCAAGATCCCAACTTGGAGCGAAGGGATTACTACAAGGAGCTAAAGAAGTGAAGGACCGGACTACAAAGGATGTAATCCCTAATGACTTAGTTGTAAAGTAGTTTACAATATGTTTTGTATGATTCTCTGGTTAAAGATTCTAGTTTAGGGTTCTTTAAAACGGCAAATTTTTGAAAATGGTATGGACGATGCCTCTCGAAACCTTGCTGTCGTTCATAAGAACCCTACAAGTTATATATAGTATATTATTTGAGTTGTATTTATCATAATCTGTGTCTTTCTTTCTATTGATGCTTTATGTTGTTTGCACATATTGATAATGACTCGATACAGTAGTATACTATTATGGTTTGACTTTATCTTAACATGTGCATATGTTATACTCGATATAACATATAGCAGTTACATGTTGATAAAGCCCATAGGATCTTGCTTGACTGCCAGCGTTATGATGGCGATCATACTTGTGGGAGCTAGGTAGTCCATAAGCATATCCTTAAAGGTCCTAAGTCACAAGAGTATCGAGATCGGGCATCGATACTCCAGAGTAGACTTGTGTATACATTTCTAGACCCCAACAAGCGGCGGTGGTTGGTCCCACAACCATTGGTGTGATCACCTAAGATTGTATACAGGTGCTCACTGGGGGTGAGTACACTGGACGGACTCACCGAGAACCTCTAGATGATATTATACTTATCGTCAGATAGTGGTTCTCAGGTGACATAAGTATAGGTTAGTCTTAGGACCTAAGGTCATCATTTGTCCCATATGAGTTCCCACTATGCTTTGATCACTACCCTACCACGGCTCTACTAAGTCGTGCAAACAGGTTTTAGTTGGGTGCAGTCTCGAGCCACATAGGGGCAGTGAGTGATTGTTAGGGATTCGTCTCTCCTGGTATTGGGAGTCGCTATCGAATCGTGTCCAGTTGGCTAGAACCAAAAGATCTTAGCCAAGAAAGTTAAGAACTTCTGATGGTTAGATCAGTAGTTTCTCGGATTGGCCCTGAGCCAAATCGACACGACTTATCGGATCAGTATGGGGTCTGACGTTTACCACCCCCTAAACCCGGTATGTGATACTCTTAGACAAAGAGACCGGACTGTACGGAGATTGTCACGGATAGGCTCAGCAGGGGTCAGGATGAGCTTGCTCGTCGGCCTTCTATTAGATAGGTACCTGGGTAGCCGTTACGTACAGCTAGTGCCGCTGACGTGCTTGTGGTTAAACCCACTGCCAGCATACTGTCGAGTCTTTAGAGTCTCACACACACAGAGGGTTTCTCTGATTCAGGCGAAACGATATGATGGCCATATATTTATACGTGCAGGGTTTCGATCGAATGATAATACTAATCGGCTTAGGATTAAGCCAGATTATTAAATCAAGTATTGATTTAATAATTTATGTGTACATATTTTGATATGTATATTCTAGTGTTATTTAGATTTTTCGATCGGACGGTTGATACTGGCGGGCTTAAGATTAAGCCGGTTCATTAAATCGGATATTGATTTAATGTTAGTATTATTTTAATGGTATTATCTTATCACTTAGGCGTTCGTATTTCGATACAAATACGGGTATGTATATACACTAAAATGTATTCTGTATTTATATGGTAAGAGATTCTAGAAGGAGGACATCTCATCATGTTTTTCCATTTTATTTAGTAAAATGGAAATGAGGTGTAAAATTAGGAATGCGGTGTAAATGAGAGAATGGCTTGAACCATGCTTGAATAGTGTTGACAAATGAATTGAAATTCATTTGTGCAAACTATTCAAGTATGGTTGCATAATCTTTATTGAAAATTGGTTTTTACAAAATCATGCTTCATGTTTTTTCTTCACATGGTTATTCATTCTCACAACATGACTCTCTCTCCTCATCTTAGCTCTCTTGAGTTCCTTTTCCTCCTTCATCTTCATCTTTCTCCCTACCATCTCATAAGTTGAGAATCAAGGGAGGAAGAGAGATAGAAATACACTAGACAAATCACCTCATCACCTTAGTAACCTAAATTAGCAAACTAGATCACTAAGTTTCTTCATTTGTGAAGCCAAGCTTGATTCAAGAACTCTCGGGTGGATCATCTAGGATCATGAAGGAGAACAAGTAAGATTGATCAAGGATCCTTGGGAGCTCTAGACGGGGGGTGAAGACCTGAAGGACACGGATCTCAAGGTATAAACATCTATCACAGTAGGTCGATCTTCTTAGATAGCTAGTTTCGGTTTATGGTTAGATTCTAGGACGGGTTTTCTAGTGCCGAATTTTTAAAATTGAAAGTTTTTCATTCCGCAACGGCCGTGGTAGACTGCCAGGGCACTAGGAAACCCAACACAAACTTGTTAAAAAAAAGCACATGTAAGGTCCTCACGACTTTGGAAGGAGAAAACACCTGCGTGAGATACTTACGACTCGCAAAAGAGCAACACACTTAGAAATCCACACGATTCCTAAGGAAAAAAATGCACTTACGAGATCCTCACGACTTGTATGGAGAATATACCTTCTATAAGACCCTCACGGCTTATAGAATTCAAAAGCCTTATATTACAGGGATCCAAACCTGTTCTTAAGCTACCAAAACCCATAAACTTTTCCACCCTATAAGTAGTCCAATGTCGACTCTGGTATACAATACACGGGCATAAATAAATATATTTTCCCATAAAGTCCTACCATTGGCAAGAAATATCCCCATATGGTGAACGACACTTATAAGTCCTCCCGACTTACAAGAAAAAGGTACTCATGTAAGATTCTAACGACTTATAAGAGAAAACACACTTAAGAATCCTCACGGCTCCTAAGGAGAAAATACACATATGAGATCCTTACGACTCATAGTGAGAAATACGTTTATGAGACCTTTATAGCTCATAGAGTCAAAAGTTTTAGTCGACAGGATCCTAACCCTGTTTGCTGAGCCAGGTTTTTCCAAATCAAGAAAGGTAAATGATGATTTGCTTATGGAAATATCTCAGTTGTAGCGATACTGATACCTAAATATGTATCAAATTTCAGTCCTCTCAAGGCATATGATGATTCGCTTCTGGCAATATTCTAGTTGTAGCGATACTGATACCAAGATTGGTATCAGATTCCAAACTTGCAATAAAAATAGCAATTAAAAATAAAAATGATATAGCTGAAATGATTGGGCACCGCGAAAAACAACCGAAATGATTGGGCAATCGCGACTTTCGCGATATAAAAAGCTGAAAAGATAGAGCACCACAAAAATAAATAAAAGATATATATAAAAAATTTCTGCCCTGCAAGTAATTCCATACTGACTCTTGTACACAGTCTATAGGTACAAATGAAAGAGGAATCATATTTTCCTACCTTGCTTCGTTAAAAGAAAAACCGGGACTTGATGGCACATCTACAGCTTAGAGACTAATTTGACATCTCTTTTACTCCAGTGGAGTACAAACGTGGTGTCGACAAGGCTCTAAGGAGCCAAATCAAAACGAAGCGATGGCAAAATCCTAGCTCCAGCTCGACTTTCCTTCTCGGAGCAGACGTGACGTTAACAAAGGACCCAAGGGTCAAATAAAAATGGAGCAATGTCAAAATCCTAGCTCCAGATCCTAATAGCAACACCTATAACTTAGAGATCATATCCACGTTCTTCTCATTCCGACAGGATGCAGATGCGACATCAACAAAGCTCCAAGGAGCCAAAATAAAAATAGAGCAACGGTAAAATCCTAGCTCCAGATCTTGATGGCAATATATACAGCCTAGAGATCATATTGACGTGCTTCTCAAGCCAACAAGATGCAGATGTGATGTCAACCAAGATCCAAGGGTCAAATAAAATTTGAGTGGCGGCATATCCCTAGTTCCAGACCTCGATGGCAATACATACAGCATAGAGGTCATACGGATGTCTATCCTACTTCAGCAAAGAATCTGTAACTCCACAGTAGCGCCCCGGCCGTCTAACAGACGCCAAATGCGGAACAAAAACTTTTTGACTGGCGCTATCGCGTACTATAACCCGGATCTGCCATTAAAGCTAAACTAACAAACTACAAAGTGGGTAGAAATGTTATACCGAACGATCCGAGTCCTTCGGTCTTCAACCATCATCCATCATTCCACGCTTTGTTGCGGCTGCTCCGATCTCCTGAATCTCCAGTCTTCTCGTCCAGGTGGCACCACGTCGACGGATCTTTAAACGGGCTCCCGCCTCTGAACCCAGGCAACTCGATCATCAAGTTTGCTAAAAGAGATGACCAAGATTGATGTAAAGAATGAGTAGAATACTTTGTCTCGTTACGTCCAAAGCTATGGACGAACGGTTAAAGAAGTTGCCGTTTGAAATTGTGATGGAATGAAAAGAGCTTTGAAATTTCCATACACATAAATTATAATCTTTTCTTAAAACTACAACCATACCTCTTTCAAGAGAGGGGCCGGCCTATTTGAAGAGGGGAGAGGTGAGTGTAGGAGGGGGGAGAGTGACCATAAGATCAATGAAGAGAATGAGTCACATAACACCTTGTATGAACACATTTAACGAAACAATAAATCATAACCCTTTGTCATCAAAACCATTAATGCAATAATCAATGCACTAATGACTCACAAGCCTAGTCACCATCCTAGTCACCTTCTAGAAGCTTCCACACTCATCTCAAGAAAAGATAAATCCGCATTTAACATAATGTCAAATACGGGCGATAGAAAACTGGAAACTGGCAACTTCCAAATGCGATCCTGAAACGAATTTCAGGATAACCCCGTATCAGTATAAACATACCCGTATTTGTATTACGACCGAATACAAATGCATCTGAGACAAAGATATTATATCTACACAGTATAATACTTGGATCCGGCTTAAACCAAAGCCCGCCAGTATTATCTTCCCGAAATATGACACGTGCGTAAACGCACGTGCATTTTCCGAACCCTGCCATAAAACCATACGGCCTCTACAACGTTTCGCCCGAACTTGGAAAACTGTCTGTGGGGGACTCTAATGACTCATCAACACACTGGCACTGGGTATAACCACTAGCACGTCAGAGGTACAAGCTGTACGTAACGGTTGCCTATGTATTGATTGGAAGGGAAGCTGACGAGCGAACTCATCTAGAAACCCTACTGAGCCTGACAGTGACAATATCCGTACAGTCCGGTCCGTTCGTCTAAGAGTATCGCATATCGAGTCTAGGGGGTGGATAAAGTCAGACCCCTAATAACGCGATAAATTGTGTCGGCATGAAGCCCATCACCACCTGAGAAACTACTGATCCAAATCAGTAATTCTCCACTACCTCGGCCGAGGATTTCTAGTGATGGCCACCCGTGCACTGTACGACATCAACCCCCAATACCAGGAGAGACGCATCCCCGACGATCCGCTCACTGCCTCCATGTGGCTCGGGACTGTACCCAACTAAAACCTGTTTGCACGTCTCCTTTGAGCGTGGTAGGTAGTAATCTAAGCACAGTGGGAACTCACACGAGACAAATGACGATCTCAGGTCGACAAACTAACCTGTACACATGTCACCAGGGAACTGCTATCTGACGATATATATAATACCAACTAGCATGTTTCCGGCGAGTCATGTCCGGTGTACTCAATGAGCACCTGTATACATCTTAGGTGAACCAACTGACACCAATAGCTTGTGAGACCGGCCACCGCCCCTCGTCAGGGTCTCGACTGTATACACTAGTCTACTCTGGAGTATCGATGCCCTGTCTTGAAACTCCTATGACTAGGGACACTTTTAAGGATGTGCTTACAGACCCCAGCTCCCACGTATATGATCACCATCATACTGCTGGCAGTCAAGCAAGAATCCTATGGGCTCTATCAACATGCAATAGAGAACTAAAGCATGTAAACGATGATAAAGACAAACCAGATAGCATACTATCATCTCGAGTAAGACAGTCATGTCGGTATAGGTCCTCCCTCAATCATTGCAATCACGTACCTGCGATCCAATAATTGACTTAGAGGGAACTATATCCAACAATCTCCCACTTTCACTTAAGGCTATTATTGCGATGTCGCATACTCATAGCCTCAGTGAGTGGATCCGCCCTGATGTTTCTTTCTATGTCTCTCTTAATCTCAAGTTCGCGGAGAAAGCCATCTCCCGAATCGAGTAATACCTGTCCTAGAATATGTCTGGATATATGATGGGACCTAGTTCATAAATGAACTCTAAATACAAACTTCTTAGACTGTATTGATAACTGAACCTAATCAGTATCGCGTACCATGCCTCCTACAGTATCCTCTTGGACCACCTATCCATAATACTGTCCCTCGTCAGAGGGAAAAACTATAACTCTGACAATCACTCTGTCATCCATGTCACCTTTGAAGCCTGGAATGATAACCGTCTCCCGAAGGAGGCTGCCGTCATCAAATCTGTAGAACATTCACTTATATTCTAAAACTGCTTCTAATGTTTCTCCAGGATTGGATTAATATAAACTTATCGCATCTAGTGCAAAAACAACATCCGGTGTGGTACTTGACATCTCACGATTGACTCAATTGCCTAAGCAAGTGATTTGCCAATCATGCATATCCCTCTCTCCTTTAGTCTATAAGACACCTTTAGAGAGGGTGACTCCATCATCTGCAGGTACACCACCATGCCAGGACTCATCTATTCTAAAATACCATTAGAATACTGTCAAAATACCCAAATTGGGAAACTACCCAATTCTAGATCTAAAACCATAGATCTAGTAACCAGAATGTCTGATATTATATCCATATCCTTTCTGGAGAAACAACTATGTGACGACCACAGTACAACCGATCGTAGTATAGAAATTTTACTTCCTACTCTGTGTATGTCATCCAAATACCAGGACATCACACCCTACTATCTTCTTAACAGATCCATCCCCTATTCTGATGAAGTCAAACCTATGACTGTCACATCAAAACTAGATGATCTATCTCTGCTATATCTGCTCAAGCCTATAAATAGACATAAGCTACTTTCCCACTATGCTTCCGCTGCTCCCACTGACTACGACAACCATCTGGCAAAATAATATATACATTCACTTCTAAAGCTAGTTTAGAACGACGCTATACTTATCCTCCTGCCGGGTCTCATAGTCTGGAACAACAGTAGTGTCAAGTCTGGGTAAACAAGAACCTCCCTGTCACCGTCCTTGAGGCTACCAGAGTACCTCTCGGGTGTCTGAGGTTACCCACCATATCTGCGGAGTGGCTATTGGAATGTCAAACCCGATTGAATATATAAGTCCTATTAAATTTTCCGTAATCGTTTGCGGTTCTGGAATCACTTCCAGTTCTACCATACTCCCACTATTGTTTTCTGAAAAAATCCATTTTTACTAAAACTGTGGCTAGTCAAGAACAATATCACTATTGATCTTCCAGATGGTAGAAAATCAACCCTCATCAAAGCCAGGGTCAACCTACAAACTGCCATTACAGAAACATACCTTGAGTTATCCAGTGTCTGGTTTTAAGCATAAGCTGGACAACTCCCCGTACCTTAACATCGTTAAGATATGAACCATTCTATATCCCATATAGAAACTTTTGGCACTTATTTAATTGGAACCAGATTCAAATCTTGCATCTGTCTCCAGTGTATATCGACTTAATGGAGAGAGGCTAATCAGCATTACTCAACTTAGGAATCCATCCAACTATGAGTAACCTGAAAGAGAAACAAGTTTCTCAAAACCATTACTACTATCTGAATACCAATCACAAGAATCTACATCTTCGATCTCTTTGAAGAATTCCGATACTTGTGATACCTGGTTCTCTACTTTATTCTTATACCCACAACTTCTCAAAACTTAGATCTTGTATTTCTACGAAATACTTGTCTAAAAACTAGAGAAGTCACAAGTAAATAGAACATAGTATGAGGACCTACCCCTTTGTCTTGATGGACACTGGACAGCATACAATACTCTGTATAAGTCCGCTGAGTTGAATAACTCAAAACCTGCGCATCGTAGGTTGAAAACTGTACTTATGGTTTAAGAACTACTCCGTTGTTTAATGCTCCTTACCCAATCGTCAACTGATGTAGGTAAATGTCACGGACATAATTTCAAAAAGTTATATCTCACTTTATAAAAATAAACGTACATATATATCATTTTAAAATTGGTGCACAACAACGGATACTCAAAACCAAATACATGCCATCCGGCAAAAACTCAGGTGACTTCCTCAAATATCACCAATTACAACGAATTCTGATATAATGACGATGGTCACCTTTATTCCCAATAACCTACTCCCACTCATCATCTGTAAAACCATACAGATGTAAGGATCATACCTAGTAAATACATACCCTGGAGTAAGAATCTAATCGGGAAATCAGTTTTCCTTTAACAATGCACTGAAACATGAAAATGTTTCGTAGGGGTATCCTAGTATTCCTAGTAATTCCTCTTCCATAATCCAATTCATGAATATAACCGTATATTTCTTTGCCATCTCTCCAAATCCTTTTATTTGTCTTTAGTCGTTACCTTCTATACACCTTCGTTAGGCTAAATGGTTTTCTTCCTTCCCTACCGTTCGGCATCAACCTATGGTTTGGAAGAAGACTATCCAGTAAGCATAATAGATGTACTCTCCTAATCCTAGGAGTACTCACAATTTGAGAGAAGGTGATGATAAAAGACAACTGAATGATACCTTATTCTATTTCTCCCAAACTGGGAAAAAAAGCAAAGGTGAAATAGAAGTGGCGATGAAGTACATGGTTTGGTCGTGAATGATAACAGTCGCAATTTACTTTTCCCTCTTTCTAATCCCTTTATTTTGTCTTTACATATTACCTTCTGTACACCCTACTTAGGCTAATTGGTTTTCTTCATTCCCTACCTTTCGGCACCTGCCTATGGTTTGGAAGAAGACTATCCAATAAGAGTAATAGGTGTACTCTCCTAAACTAAGGAGCCCTTGCAACCTGAGAGAAGGTGATAATAAAAGACAACTGAATAAACCAATTATATTTCTCCTGAACCTGGATCCATCCTTGAAGAAGTCCCTTCGAGCTCGTATATAACCATACGATGGATCTATCCAATGGAAGTGGATATCCGTAGTAATACGGGGTGTTCTGAGAAATGCAAATGGTAAAAGAAGGAGCAGCAATGACTTATGCAACTTTAGATAATCCAAAAGCCTGTATTTTAAGAAGGTTCGGTCAACTTGGTCACTTAGTCATAGTCTAGGGTCGGTCAAAGGTCGTTGCCAAAGAGAGAGAGAAAAGAAACGCTCTGCGTGCACTCTAACCTAGATCAGAATGGTTATTACTTTATCTAATCAGGAAACCTCCCACAAATTCTCCTCCAAACCTGAAAGAAGAATTAGTCGGGATCACCCGAAGAGTAAACCAACTCATCAGTGAGAATCGGGATCCAACTATCATCGCATGATAACTTGATAAAAGCCACTCAAGTTATCACACTCCAGAAAGTATGTGCATGCCTGGCAAGTTTGCTGTATGTTTGAAACCCCCGATGTGATTTTTGCCCCATACTCTTATGACCTTGGCGTTAGTCAAAATGTCATAAGTCGCATGCCAAGTTCTACCCGTCACTATCCAGGTCAATTTGAACCCACCCGCACATGTCCCTGACGTTGGCCAAATGGCAGAACGACTGTCCCAAACCAACTCATCTATCTATGCAACAAATGAATACCCAGCAGCTACCAAACACTATGCCTTGGCGTTGGTCAAAATACATAGCTTGAATACTACTGAATACCCAAAAGAAATGACGGAGGGCTACGGCTGGTTTTTGGCGAAAAACCTTTAACGTAATGAACTTAATCTCGTTGAAGGAACCAGATAGCTTTTTATAAAAATATAGCGACGAAAACCTTTGCTAAAGAGGTCACTCCCGGTGAAGGGATCTCGGCTCTTTCCTCGTGGAATGAGGTGCAGGATATTCCATCTGAATACCTCGATGCAAAACAACTTGTAATCGACTATATTGAAGTTATTACCCTGACGCAAACTTCTGCCCAAGGGGTCTCTCCCGGTGAAGGGATATCAGCCCTTGCCTCGTCGAATGAGGTGCTGGATATTCTAACTGAATATCACTATGCAAAACAAAAGGAAACGTCTTTGTAATAACACCTTTTAAATTTGTTCCAACAACATCAAAATATAGGTTTGTTTTATCCTTGTATTGATAAGAATCAATGCAGTCCCATCAATCAATCACACCAGAAAAGAACGAAAATAAAATGTACGTATATGCCATCCGCATTCGCCACTGGGTCCCGTCATCACCCGTTAGGTTACTTAACTAACGACAGAACGGGAGGTGGACTAGCGCGGGTGTAAAACATATACAACATCTAATAGTATATATACCAATATACAATAATCGCTCCAGGCGTGATAATATGCAACATTACAGAAAAGTAATAAGCATCACAGAACAATACAGATAATCTGGGATCCCCGGGTTTCACAGAGCCGCTACTGAAACCCGACGTTCCCCTGGTCGTGTGGATAGCCTGTGCAATGAAACCTAGACCCCTACGGGTGAGGCAAGTTACCCGCCAAAACCTGAAGCGAGGTAGTCCCCCACAGCATAGTGAATGGAACACCCGACACTTCACGGAATCCGGTAAGTTGAGCACCCCTTCTTGGGTCAACCTATACCCCCTACGAGTGCGGCAAATAGTCTGTCAATTATAGAGTGAGGTCCCTCTGCCTCTCAAAGTCATGAGATACGGACCCGTTGCCCTCCAGAACCCGGCTATCCGTGCACTCCTTCGCGGGATAAACCAAGTACAGAAATAAAAATATATACAACGGGTACATCGACCTCTGCCCGGTCGTGCCCCAAAAGAATATTATACAAACAGGCAGTGACGGCAGTCCACATGTTGGACGCTCTCCCCGCAATATCAAATGTACAAATAAATCCAAACTGCACTACCATTGCACACTGCAATCCACCACGACATATCCGCAACATCACAGCACAACACAGAACATCAACGCGGATATCAGGTTCGCAAACCCGTCTAAAAGAACTATAGCAATCAGACGCGGTTTACCGATCAAATGACATTCCCGGTCGGAGATATAATGTAAATACTGCTTACTAACAAGTTTAAAATTTCGATCGACAAAACTTCCTGAAGTGGGCCCCACGTACATCTGTTGTACTGTAATAAAATCTGGGCCCAAAAGAATATTACTAGAAACCACAACTTATAATGTAGAAACAACAGAAGAAACATGGTCCACTAAGTCACCAATACGGCCGCGGTTCCGCGGTCAAAGCAAGGCTTTGACCGCATTTCCGCGGCGGTTTGGTCGACTTAGTGGGTCATTTTCCTTCTGGTTCCTTAAAAAAGCCTGCTTAATTTTCTGGTATATGCAAAATAATTTTTAGACCCTTTTAAAAATCGATAGAAACTTTAACATGGAATTTTGCGGTTTTTTGAAAATCCGTTCGATCGATATTTTAAACGCGTTAGCACAAGTTAGTATAGCTTAATGGTGGGGCTCTGATACCACTGTAAGTCCACGGTAGCGCCCCAGCCGTCTAACAGACGCCAAATGCGGAACAAAAACTTTTTGACTGGTGCTATCGCGTACTATAACCCGGATCTGCAATTAAAGCTAAACTAACAAACTACAAAGTGGGTAGAAATGTTATACCGAACGATCCGAGTCCTTCGGTCTTCAACCATCATTCCACGCTTTGTTGCGGCTGCTCCGATCTCCTGAATCTCCAGTCTTCTCGTCCAGGTGGCACCACGTCGAAGGATCTTTAAACGGGCTCCCGCCTCTGAACCGAGGCAACTCGATCATCAAGTTTGCTAAAAGAGATGACCAAGATTGATGTAGAGAATGAGTAGAACACTTTGTCTCGTTACGTCCAAGGCTATGGACGAACGGTTAATGAAGTTGCCGTTTGAAATTGTGATGGAATGAAAAGAGCATTGAAATTTCCATACACATAAACTATAATCTTTTCTCAAAACTACAACTATACCTCTTTCAAGAGAGGGGCCGGCCTATTTGAAGAGGGGAGAGGTGAGTGTAGGAGGGGGGAGAGTGACCATAAGATCAATGAAGAGGATGAGTCACATAACACCTTGTATGAACATATTTAATGAAACAATGAATCATAACCCTTAGTCATCAAAACCATTAATGCAATAATCAATGCACTAATGACTCACAAGCCTAGTCACCATCCTAGTCAACTTCTAGAAGCTTCCACACTCATCTCAAGAAAAGATAAATCCGCATTTAACAGAATGTCAAATACGGACGATACAAAACTGGAAACTGGCAACTTCCAAAAGCGATCCTGAAACGAATTTCAGGATAACCCCGTATCAGTATAAACATACCCGCATTTGTATTACGACCGAATACAAATGCATCTGAGACAAAGATATTATATCTACACAGTATAATACTTGGATCCGGCTTAAACCAAAGCCCACCAGTATTATCTGCCCGAAATATGACACGTCCGTAAACGCACATGTATTTTCCGAACCCTGCCATAAAACCATACGGCCTCTACAACGTTTCGTCCGAACTTGGGAAACTGTCTGTGGGGGACTCTAATGACTCATCAACATACTGGCACTGGGTATAACCACTAGCACGTCAGAGGTACAAGCTGTACGTAACGGTTGCCTATGTATTGATTGGAAGGGAAGCTGACGAGCGAACTCATCCAGAAACCCTACTGAGCCTGACAGTGACAATATCCGTACAGTCCGTTCCGTTCGTCTAAGAGTATCGCATATCGAGTCTAGGGGGTGGATAAAGTCAGATCCCTAATAACGCGATAAATCGTGTCGGCATGAAGCCCATCACCACCTGAGAAACTACTGATCCAAATCAGTAATTCTCCACTATCTCGGCCGAGGATTCCTAGGGATGGCCACCCGTTCACTGTACGACATCAACCCCCAATACCGGGAGAGATGAATCCCCGACGATCCGCTCACTGCCTCCATGTGACTCGGGACTGTACCCAACTAAAACCTGTTTGCACGTCTCCTTTGAGCATGGTAGGGTAGTAATCTAAGCACAATGGGAACTCACACGAGACAAATGACGATCTCAGGTCGACAAACTAACCTGTACACATGTCACCAGGGAACTGCTATCTGACGATATATATAATACCAACTAGCATGTTCCCGGCGAGTCCTGTCCGGTGTACTCAATGAGCACCTGTATACATCTTAGGTGAACCAACTGACACCAATGGCTTGTGAGACCGGCCACCACCCCTCGTCGGGGTCTCGACTGTATACACTAGTCTACTCCGGAGTATCGATGCCCTGTCTCGAAACTCCTACGACTAGGGACACTTTTAAGGATGTGCTTACAGACCCAGCTCCCACGTATATGATCGCCATCATACTGCTGGCAGTCAAGCAAGAATCCTATGCGCTCTATCAACATGCAATAGAGAACTAAAGCATGTAAACGATGATAAAGACAAACCAGATAGCATACTATCATCTCGAGTAAGACAGTCATGTCGGTATAGGTCCTCCCTCAATCATTGCAATCACGTACCTGCGATCCAATAATTGACTTAGAGGGCACTATGTCCAACAGAATCGATGCGACATCATCAAAGCAAAAACGAAGTGATAGAATATTCCTAACTTCGGGTCTTGACAACAATACATACAAAGCCTAAAGACTATTGGAGATCATCCCACCCCAGATGGGTGCGATTATGACTCATCGAGGCTTCAATCTCAGCCTAATCTCAAGTAAAAAGTGCCATGGCCAATACCTAATGCTTGTTCTTCCGATGGTAATACATACACTCCAACCAAAGAAGATTACTTGAAGACGTCTTGTCCAGCCTCAGAAGAGATCAGAGACACGACAGTCGTAGGGCTACTCGAATAGCAACCTAAAGAACTGCATATCGAGAAATATATCAGCCAACACGACAGTACGATGGACATAAATCTAGTACCACAAACCTAACGGACCCCTGTCATAAAAGAGTGGGGGTTATCTACATTTTACGTTAGGATACACCTGCGAGATCCTCTCAACTCGTCTCGACTCATAGGAAGAAGCATCTTTATGAGACCCTCACGGCTCATAAAGGTGAATAGCCTTAGGCGACGAAGATATCAATCTGTTTCTTAAGTATTGTTGCCCTATAAGGAGGTCAAGACCGACTCTTGTATACTTCCACGGGCCACATTCGACAAAATTGGTAAAAGACGCCGCCATGAAAAACAGAAAGGTTTAACTTATGGGCCTCAGGGCTTAGAACTACATTTCTTAAGATTTAAGATTTGAGTCAATGATAGATGACGGCGCCGGTGCCCTCTCGTTGTCTTCTCAGATTGAAATTCTAAAAGCTGTGTACCATATGCCAGCCTGAAACCAGCCGTATGCTATGCATCACTCTACACTACTTCACTCACGTATATACCCGCATGAGCAAAGTAGTGGGGAGCATTTGTTCAAACCTGTTTGAGCGTTCACTTACAAACATATGCGTACTTGGATGAGAAATAGCATTGAAAGCATGATGATTTATAAATGCGTGTAAAAGGTTAGCGCATGACACGTGCACACGTGCAGGATACTTATATGTTTAAACGATACAATCAGAGGAAGAACATGTGCTGGAAATGAAGTATTCGGCAGTTAACGATAAAAGGAATGCATTTAAATAAACATTTTTATTCTACGGAGAAAAGGTCACCAAATATAGGATCAAAACTACAAGGGTTTACAAAACAATAAACAAAGTATCCTAAAGCCCTCTTAGCTTTCTCCACCATATTGAAGCGGCGATCCTCATGAAGAGTCGCTCCCCATTGATCAATGTCGTGCTCATCGATGAAAGCAGACATGATGGCCCACTGATCCCGTATCTGGCTCAGCAAATGAATGGAGCAATTCATTAGAGGCTTGGTAATCAAGCATGCCTCATGAACGCAGTCGATCTTGTCCTTCGCTGCGTCGAGCATCGCCAGAGTCATCTATGCTAGATGAGAAGGAATATCATCAAGCATTGCCAGGAAGATCACCCGGAGCCAAATAGAGCCGACAGGGATAGGAGATCCCCTACGGGTCAGGAGCTCATGCATCACCGTATCGCATTGATCAACCGTTAGAGCACGATTCGCCAAGCGTGCAGCAAAACGAGAAATAATTTCCTCGATAGGCACCTCCCATGGCTACCGAGGAGAAAATGGACGATTGCAGGCCATGACTCTTGCTATGTTAAAATGGTTCTTTCCTTATGAAAGAGAAGAAGAAAATTGCTTCACATTATAAAAAGAAAGCATTCAAGTCTCGTCACAGAAAATGTTGTGGAACGGTTTCCAAGCTCTGACTAAAAGAAGGCGTTGAAAAGGAAAATGTTGAATCTGGAAAAATAATAATAAATGAGGCAGCGCCATACGTGTTTCCCACATGCGCGCCAGTGCCAGCGTGTAGTAGGATTAAAAAATCCTATACAAGCGCCTCACGTGAAACACACGTGAGCGTCGGCGTGCAAGATACATGAGCGCCTGTTATATAAGAATTAAATTCTTAGGCGGAGTCCACGTACATAATATGTGAGTTTCAGTGCCTAAATTAAAAAGAGTTGTCATGCCCCGCTTCCCAGTGTACGGAAACGGTGACGTGGCGGGCCGCAACGTATTTACTAAGAAATAAATACGTAAGCGTAATTAAGCAATATATATAAAATGCACAAGAATGACAAGAGATATAAAATAAACAGCAACTTTTATTAACATTCATCTTTACAATACAACTGCTTTGAAAAGGAAAGATACAATGATATATAGCAATGCTTAAACAGTGGCATACAAACTGAATGTGAGTATAAGAGAGCTAGAAGTCCGGCTGGGCAGTGAACTGTTCCAAGTCCTCCTAGCTGGGATCGATCTCCTGAGAGTCCGGTCCTCCTGACGAACATTCCAAAGAAAGAAAAGACAGGATTGTCATCAGCGAACTAACGCTCGGTAAGTTCCAAAAGAAAGAATGGAATAGAACAAGTAATGAGAATTGAAACTGGTAAGTTGTACATGTATATGCGTGTTATTCTAACGTAGTTGTTTGTAGCTTGGTACATAAGATATTTGTGTATACGAGAGGAGTCCATATTATCCCGTGGACTATGGTAACATATAGTACAAGACCCCGTCAAAACCCACGGGACAACGACACGAGAGTTCATGTAGGTGTCTTTTAGTGACCATCTCGTGCCATGTTAATACATTTCGTACCAATCTACCCCGTCATTCCCGTGTAATGTATTGTATAGATTATATTAAAAGGATTGCCGAGACCATGGATACAAGTTGTTCAAATAGTCAGGTTCAGGATGTAATCTTATAGTCATGAAGTCATGTCAAGTTATAGACATGGTTCAGTCAAGTCAAGTCAAGCATTCAGGTTTGATATTGAAGTTTGATTTCAGGTATTCAGGTTCATGTTCAAATATACATGTTAGACTTTGGATTCATGTTTGAATTGGACTCTGATTTGAGTTTGGATTTAGGTTTCATTTAGTCTCAGACTGTGTCAAACCCTTGTAACTGATTTAGATCCTGAATTAGGTTCGGGAGTTATCGGTAACCGCTGCACATGGACGACAGCATTTGTGTCTTTTTCCAAGAAAATTATCATCGATAACTCCGTTATGTTTTCTACCTTAAATAGGTAAGCACTCACTTTCTCCGGCTCCCTAGGACTCAAGAGAATTGATCCCTCTTAAACCTATATTTACTAAAGTCCTTAAATATTGTTTTATATAACTCAAGGGGGTTTTAAGAAAAATATTTTTAATATAGTTTCAAAATAAGCTCGAGACGGTATTTATATTATTTAAGGTTTTCATGGATGTGAATTTTAAATATTTAAGGTATTTTAGTGATAATAGTTTAGCTTGGAAAGTTCATGGTAGTTTATTGTAAAACTTGTCTTTTGTTGATATCTTGATTAAAAATTAAATTTTATTTAAGTAGAAAAATGCGTATTTCTTAAAAACCGTATTTAAAACCTTTCGAGACCGAATACTCCGTGAGGAGCTTTGCATCTCGCTCTACTAGCCCAAGGATGTGCAATAATCTGCACCATCCAATAGCGGATCCTCTAAAGAGAGTTGTAGAGGCATATTTGCAAAGGAATTTAAAATACAATTTAAAAAGAATTCTGGTTTTATAGTAAATGGTATTTTTTTGTAATATTATATTCGTAGCAAAAATTTATAAAAGGATATATTGTGCTATGGAACCATGTATGTATGTGAGGGGTAGATCGTTACCCCGTGAATTTTTCTATAGGTATGTTTTAACAAAATACGAAAAGAGGTGTTATCTAAAGTTCATGGTATTTAAACGAAAAACATAAATTAGAGTTTTTTTACATGAGAATTTTTTATGGAATTTGATTCTAAATAACTATGATTTAAGGTTACAAGTGATGTGTATAAATTAGATTGAACAAAATACAAAAGAAGAGTAGTTTTCTAAGTTTTAGAAAAAGATATCGGTAGTAACTCCACTTACCGATATGATTTTTGAAATGGAATTTCAAAGAAGAAGAATAGAGATTGAGAGGGACTTACAAGATAAGAGGCTTAAAGAAAGGTAGAAGAGAGATGGTTGAATTTCGTGGCGTCGCGGGATCATCGGAATAGCTTTGATTCTTCGTCAGAAGTTGACTGCATGCTAACTCCTCTTCTACTCCACTTGTGCTTAAGAAATTTTGATATTTTTGGCTAGAATTTTCAAAATAATGAAGGCTTAGGGCATGGGGTAGTATTTATAGGGGAGAATTAGGGTTTTGGAATTAAAATGGTGATTAAAATGCATTAAAAATGTGATAAATTGGGAATTGAAGGGGCTCTGTTTTATTGTAGGGCAATCAAACACTGCAGAGAAGTTAGGGGTAGGGGAAAGGTTGTGTATGTAAAGCCCGGGCCTTATTGGCCATGGTTCACCCGTCGGTACCGACCCAAACCTAACTTCTACCGGCCGATCTAAGGCTTTGGTGCTCTGGATTTTGGCCACGTGTACATCTCTCTGTTTAAACCATTTTCCACATGTTTTATTTTTCTGACTTTTCATTTTTGTGTGTATTGCACGTGTAAATTTTTGTGCTTCCAAAAAGTTTTTTAAAAAAATCAGAAAAAATAATGTGTCTGATAGGATTCGAACACATGAGCTACATCACAGCAGTGCAAGACTTTACCAGTGAGCTACAAGTTGTTTCTTGTTGTTATTTAACAAAATAACTTATAACTCAATCTCAGGCTGTATAACTCATTTCTGTAAATTAAACTGGAAAATTGAATACAGTAAATTCAGAGTCGTTACATTCTACCCTCCTTATAAAAATTTCGCCCTCGAAATTTACATTTACATAGGGACTAATATACAAATAAGTAAGGGTATCTTGCATGCATGTCTTCTTCTCGTTCCCACATTGATTCTCCTGGCGAATCTTTTCTCCACATTACTCGGACCAAATTTACTTCCTTGTTCCGTAATGTCTTCACTTTTCTGTCCAGGATCTCAATGGGTTGTTGCTCGCAAGTCAGGTCAGTCTGGACTGTGAGCTCTGAGTGATCAAGGATGTGGCTGGGGTTGCTCACATATCTTCGTAGCTGAGATATGTGAAACATGTTGTGCACTCCTTCCAATAAGGGTGGAAGTACTAAACGGTATGCCACTTCTCCGACTCGTTTGAGAATGTCGAACAGTCCTATGTATCTGGGACTGAGCTTACCCCTCTAGCCAAAGCGAATCACTTCTCTGTTTGGAGAGATCTTTAAGAAAACATGATCTCTAGATTGGAACTCCAGATGTCGACGCTTTGCATCACCCCAATGCTTTTGTCGGTTTTGGACTATGTGAATTCTTTCCCTGATAGTGCGAATTACGTCCATAATTGCCACGATCATCTCTGGTCCCAACTTAGTAGTGAATGACACTTCCTTCCGTAGAGTGCTGCAAAGGGTACCATTCCAATGCTCTCCTGATAGCTGTTGTTGTATGAAAACTCCACAAGGTGTAGGTGATCTTCCCACGAACCTTCGAAGTCTAATATACAAGCTCTTAGCATGTCCTCCAGAATCTGAATTGTTCGCTCGGACTGTCCGTTTGTTAGTCGATTATAAGCCGTGCTGAAGTTCAGACTCATTCTCAGGCTAGCTTGCAGACTCTGCCTAAATTGTGATCAGAATATGGTATCACGATCGGAGACGATGCAAACTGGTACTCCATGTAATCTTACAATCTCCTGCATGAGTTCATGGGTATCAATATAATACATTTTGAAGAGTTAAATTTTACTTTAAATTCATGCTCACCTCCATGTACTTCTTTGCTAACGTCTCAGTAGATTGGCCAACTCGAAATGGAATAAAGTGAGCCGACTTGGTGAGTCGATCCACAATAACCCATACTGCGTCGTTACCCTTCGTGCTGCGAGGAAGGACGGTCACGAAGTCCATGGTAATGTGCTGCCATTTCCAATCTGGGATTAGTAATGGCTGAAGTAGACCAGCAGTTCTGTTATGTTTAGCCATCACTTACTAACACACCAAACACTTGGCTACGCTCCTTGCTACTTCACGCTTCATTCCATTCTACCAGTAGTGTTGCCATAGATCCTTATACATCTTTATACCACCGGGGTGTACTGAGTACGGAGAGTTGTGAGCTTCTTTCATCAACTCTTCTCGAACAGAACCTTGTGGTACACATAATCAACTTCCATATCGTAAGGATCCATTTTCGTGGATGATGAAGTTAGTTCGAAATCCACTTTCTACTTGTTCTCGGATCTTTTGTAGCTTGGCATCATTTGCTTGAGCTGCCTTGATCTGATTGACAATGGTAGACTGGACTTGTAAGTTCATCAAATACGAAGCATTACCTGGCATAACTACTTTGATCTCCATCTCGTGCAATTCTTGCTGAAGCTTCTACTGAGCGGTGAGATTCATTGTTAGCGGCTAGGGGCTAAGTGCATCAGGAACTGTATTCACCTTCCTGGGATGATACTGTAGGTTAATGTCGAAATCCGCCATGAGTTCTAGCCATTTTCTCTACCGCATGCTTAATTCCTTTTGAGTAAATACATACTTCAGACTCTAATGATCAGTGTATATATCCACTCATTCTCCCAAGAGATAGTGGCGCCAAAACTTAAGTGCAAAGATAATGGCTTCCAACTCCATATCATGTGTTGGATAGCTGTGCTCATGAACCTTCAGCTGTCTTGATGCAAAAATAACAACTTTTCCATGCTGGTGTAGAACACATCCTAATCTCTTACCGGAAGCATCACAATGTACAACGAAACCTCCAGATTGATCCGGTAACACAAGGATAGGAGCAAAAGTTAATCTTGATTTGAGTTCTACAAAAGTTTTTTCACATGCTTCTGACCATATGAATGCTTCATCTTTAAGTGTGAGCTTGGTCAGGGGTGCTGCAATCTTCGAGAAGCGTTCAATAAATCTTTGGTAGTATCCTACTAATCCCAAAAAACTTCGTATATCTTTCACAGTCTTGGGTGCCAGCCACTCGCTAACAGCTGACACCTTAGCTTTATTTACTAAGATTCATTCGCCTGAAACAATATGTCCGAGAAATCCAACTTGATCTAACCAAAATTGATAATTGCTGTACTTGGAATAGAGCTGATGTTATTGTAATGTCTTCAGGACAATCCGTATCGGCGTGCTCTTTCCAATTCTTTGAATGCACCAGGATGTCGTCGATGAAAATGACAACGAACCTGTCTAAGTACTCTCGGAAAACTTGATTCATCATGTTCATGAAAATAGCAGGTGCATTGGTCACTCCAAATAGTATTACAAGATACTCATAATGACCATAGCGAGTCCTAAACGCCGTCTTCGGAATATCCAGATTCTTTGACTTTCACCTGATGATAACCCGAACGAAGATCTAGTTTCGAAAATACACAAGACCCACTTAGCTGATCGAAAAGATCATCGATGCGCGGTAGTGGATACTTGTTCTTGATCGTCACTTCGTTCAGAGCTCGATAATCTACACACATCTTGTATGAACCTTCTTTCTTCTTCATAAGTAATACTGGAGATCCCAAACTTGAAGTACTGGGACGAATCCAACCATTCTTCAGGAGTTCGTCCAATTGAGTGCGCATTTCCTTCAATCCCTCAGGACTTAACTGGTACGGAGCTTTTATTACCGCTTGCACACCGGGTAGTAAATCAATGCTGAATTCAAGAGCTCGATCGGGAGGCAAACCTATTATATCTTTAAGGAACACATCCTCGAACTCTCGAACTACTTCTGGATTTTCTTCTTCCACCGATAGAGTAAACACTTCTACATTCTTTGGTTTAGAATGGAAAATTCCTAGCTCCAACGTTCTATCTCCACTCTTGAAGTAGAAGACTGTGTGATCTGGTATCTCAAATACAACCCTCCTTTGATGGCAGTCAATCATAGTATAGAAAACTTCCAGCCAGTCCATTCCTAACACAACATCAAAATTTAGGATATCCAGTACTTTGAAATTCGTGTAGAATTCTCGTCCGCAAACTACAACTGAACACTGATCAAATCCTATAGTTACCTTCAAAACTCCATTTCCAGAACTAACATTCCAACTTGAAATGAGTGGCTTCACGGGAATCGCATGCGTTCTCACGAATCTTTGCGACATGAAGCAGTGTGACGCTCCAGTGTCGAAAAGTGCGAGTGCAGGAAGGGTGGCTACCAGTATAGTACCTAAGTTGTGTGAAGTTGATTTTAAATATAGGAAAAGTTATTGAGATATACAAGGATTTAAAAAGATGAAAGGATTGGGAATTACCAGTGATAACTTGGTCAGTGGCTTCGGCTTCTTCAACCGTCATTGTGAAAGCCTGACGTCTGGGTACATTCCTCCTTGCTAAAGGTACATTCCTCTGCCCCTGGGGCACGTTTCTCTGCCCTTGAGGCATGTTCCTCTGTGCCTGGCAGAATTGACAAGGAGGTTGTGCAAGAGGTCCACGTGGAGATGGTGCAGGTAGAGCAAGATGAGATGCAGGAGCCTGAATAGCTGGCCGCTGCGGGATTGTGATGGCGAGTCTAGGTGCTGGAGATGGGTTGAGTCGATATGGACATACTCCTATGGCGTGAGTGGATGCGCCACAAGCCAAACACAGGCCATTTGCATGCCTGCAGTCTTTCGTCAGGTGTCCATTCCTCTTGCAGTAGAAGCAAAAATCTAGACTGGGCCGGTTAAATGATCCTCCCGGTCTTCTGGGTGCAAAAGTTGGCCTGGAAGAGGCTCCTCCTGCCACCTGTGTGGAAGGGCGTTTCACACCGGCAGTCTGCAGTCTGCCCCTCTTCTTCACAACTGCCTCATAAAGTCGGGCATCCTTCAGAGCGAGATCATAGGTTAGGAAATCCACTGTAGCGAGTGCAGCTTGGATTTTCGGGTCCAGCCCTTACTGAAATCGTCGTGCCCGGATCTTAGCGGTAGGAATCAGGTGTGCAGAGAACCTGTTACGACCTTGTGTTAGCATTGTAATGAGTGATATCAGGAATTTGAATGTGAGACAATATCTTACCTGCTAAGCATGGTAAACTCAGCATTGTATTCATCCATGGACTTGCTCCACATTGAGCCTTATTGTAAGTGGATGAACTGCTGTTCAATGTCAAAACGGGCTGTCTAATGGAAGTACTTCGTGTCGAATATATCATGAAACGTCTTCCATTCAATTGGTTGGGCGAGACGGCTTTCTTCAGCCTTCCACCAGACTCTGGCGTTGTCTATTAGTTGCAGCTTCACAACTCTCGCCCAGGCAATCTCTGGCACTTGTGCTGCTGCTAGGTCATATTCGATAGACTGAGCCTATTCTTCTGCCTCCACTGGGCTCCATTTTTCAAAGAAATGTTTCGGGTGTAGTGCCCGAAATTTTTTGACTCCGGGTGCCTCTGCTTCTGGACAGTGCATGAGGATAGCAGTCTGTTGCTACTGACCCTCCAAGAGGCTCTTGATTGCCTCAAGCAGTACCATTTGCTCGTTGATGGGAGCTGCAATGGTAGGTGGTGATGGTAGAGTAGGAGGTGGAGTGTTGCCATTGACGTTCGTACTCGTGTTGTTGGGAGAATCTATGGCCTTGATATAAAAGAAAGGTTAGGATAGAAATGTAAAGAATGTATAGTTGCTGATTCTTATAATTCTTGTGATATATATTGCTTAGGACTTCATGCAGAACTGACCTGCATGGGCCACCAACAAAACCTGTCATGCCCTGCTTTCCAGTGTACGGAAACAGTGACGTGGCGGGCCGCAACGTATTTACTAAGAAATAAATACGTTAAGGGTAATTAAGCAATATGTATATAAAATTCACAAGAATGACAAGAGATATAAAATAAACAACAACTTTTATTAACATTCATCTTTACAATACAAATGCTTTGAAAAGGAAAGATACAATAATATATAACAATGCCTAAACAGTGGCATACAAGCTGAATGTAAGTACAAGAGAGCTAGAAGTCCGGCTGGACAGTGAACTGGTCTAAGTCCTTCTGGCTAGGCTCGATCTCCTGAGAGTCCGGTCCTCCTGACGAACATTCCAAAGAAAGAAAAGACAGGAATGTCGTCGGCGAACTAACACACGGTAAGTCCCAAAAGAAAGAATGGAATAGAACAAGTAATGAGAATTGACACTGGTAAGTTGCACAAGTACATACTTGTTATTCTAACGTAGTTGTTTGTAGCCCGGTACAGAAGGTATTTGTGTATACGAGAGGAGTCTATCTTACCCCGTGGAAAATGGTAACATGTAGTACAAGGCCCCGTCAAAACCCACAAGACAACGGCATGAGAGTTTATGTAGGTGTCTTTTAGTGACCACCTCGTGCCACGTTAATACATTCTGTACCAATCTACACTGTCATCCCCACGTAATGTATTGTATAGATTATATTATAAGGCTTTCTGAGACCATGGATACAAGTTATTCAAGTAGTCAGGTTCAGGTAGCCATGAAGTCATGTCAAGTTATAGCCATGGTTCGGTCAGCTCAAGTCAAGCATTCAGTTTTGATATTGAAGTTTGATTTCAGGTATTCATGTTCATGTTCAAGTATACATGTTAAACTTTGGATTCATGTTTGAATTGGACTCTTATTTGAGTTTGCATTCAGGTTTGATTTAGACTTAGACTGAGTCACACCCTTGTAACTGATTTAGATCCTGAATTAGGTTCGAGAGTTATCGGTAGCCGCTGCACATGGACGGCAGGATTTGTGTCTTTTTCCAAGACAATTACTATTGATAACTCCGTTATGTTTTCTACCTTAAATACGCAAACACTCACTTTCTCCGGCTCTCTAGGGCTCAAGAGAATTGATCCCGCTTAAACCTATATTTACTAAAGTCCTTAAATATCGTTTTATATAACTCAAGGGGTTTTTAAGATTTTTTTTAATATAGTTTCAAAATAACCTCGAGAAGGTATTTATATTATTTAAGGTTTTCATGGATGTGAATTTAAGGATTTGAGGTATTTTAGTAATAATAGCTTAATTTGGAAAGTTCATGGTAGTTTATTGTAAAACTTGTCTTTTGTTGATATCTTGATAGTATTTTGGTGAAACTTTTAATTCTTTCATTTTAAAAAAGTAAGTTTATTATATTTTGAAAATATATGGATTTTTACTTTTTTATATAATTATTAAAAATTAAATTTTATTTAAGTAGAAAAATGCATTTTTTTCTTAAAACCCGTATTTAAAACCTTTCGAGACCGAATGCTCCGTGAGGAGCTATTCATCTTGCTCTACTAGCCCAAGGATGTGCGATAATCTGCACCATCTAATAGCGGGTCCCTTAACCAGAGTTGTAGAGGCATATTTGCAAAGGAATTTAAAATAAAATTTAAAAGAAATCCGGTTTTATACTAAATGGTATTTTCTTGTAATATTGTATTCGTAACAAAAATTCATTTAAGGATATATCGTGCTATGGAACCATGTGTGTATGTGAGGGCTAGATCGTTACCCCGTGAAGTTTTCTAAAGGCATGTTTTAACAAAATACGAAAAGAGGTGTTATCTCAAGTTCATGGTATTAAACGAAAAACTTAAATTAAAGTTATTTTACATGAGAATTTTTTATGGAATTTGATTCTAAATAACTATGATTTAAGGTTACAAGTAATGTGCACAAGTTAGATTGAACAAAGTATTAAAGAGAAGTAGTTTTCTATGTTTTAGAAAAAGATATCGGTAGTAACTCCACTTACCGATATGATTTTTGACATGGAATTTCAAAGAGGAAGAAGAAAGATTGAGAGGGACTTACAAGATAGGAGGCTTAAAGAAAGGTAGAAGAAAGATGGTTGAACTTCATGGCATCGTGGGATCGTCGGAATAGGTTCGATTCTTCGCCGGAAGTTGACCGCTTGGTAACTCCTCTTCTACTCCACTTGTGCTTAAGAAATTTTGATAGTTTTAGCTAGAATTTTCAGAATGATGAAGGGCTAGGGCATGGGGTAGTATTTATAGGGAAGAATTAGATTTTTGGAATTAAAATGGTGAATTAAAATGCATTAAAAATCTGTTAAATTGGGAATTGAAGGGGCTCTGTTTGATTGTAAGGCAATCAAACAGTGCAAAGTAGTTAGAGGTAGGGGAAAGGTTGTGTGTGTAAAGCCCGGGCCTTATTAGCCACGGTTCACCCGTCGGTGCCGGCCCAAACCCAACTTCCGCCGGCTGATCTAGGGCTTTGATGCTCTGGATTTTGGCCACATGTACATCTCTCTGTTTAAACCATTTTTCACATGTTTGATTTTTCTGACTTTTTTCTTTGTGTGTATTGCACGTGTAAAGTTTTGGACTTCCAAAAAGTTTCTTTAAAAAATCAGAAAAAATAATGTGTCTGATGGGATTCGAACACATAGCCACGTCACAGCAGTGCAAGGCTTTACCAGTGAGCAATAAGTTGTTTCTTACTGTTATTTAAAAAAATTAACTTATAACTCATTCTCCGGCTGTATAACTCGTTTCTGTACATTAAACTGGAAAATTGCGTACAGTAAATTCAGAGTCGTTACATGGGTAGAATTAAATTCTACATAGGGAATATTTCCCTAAAATCTGGGGACATTCTCTATTAAACAGAGCCGTTGGATCAAAAATCCGATGGTAGAATTAAATTCTATTAGGGGGAAATATCTCCATAATCTTTCTAAATAAGAAAGATATTCTCGGTTGGATCAAAGTTCCAATGATAGAATTAAATTCCAATATGGAAAATATTTTCCTGTATCTTTCTTAATAAAGAAATATATTCTCTGTTAAACAGTGCACCCTTGGATTAAAAATTCAATGGTGATTAAAAATCACCGTTTGATAGAATTAAATTCTATCTATGGGAAAATATATCCCTAATCTTGTTAAAAACAAGAAAATATATTTTGTAAGAACAGAAATTTTTTGGATCAAAGATCCAACGGTGGATAAACTCCCCCGAACAATTTTTGAGGCCAATTAAATCAATTGGAATCTCTCAAATGAGAGATTTTCTCAAATTAATTAACAATTTGCTTCTCCTATATAAAGGAACCAAGATTTCAAGTCTCATAGAGAAGATTGACCTCTCAAGCTTATGCAAAAAAAAAAAAAAAAAAAACAGAAGCCACAAAATTGAGAATTCATTTCTCCTCTCAAAGAAAAAGATTCTCGCTCATTCCAAACCCTAGGTAAAGAAAACAGAAATTAACAATCTCCTTTGCCTAGTATAAAATAAGAAAAAACAAGGTTTTAACCCTTCACAAAAAAAAAACTTAGTTCTTTCTCTGATCTGAGATCTGCAAAGCAGATCTCTCCACAAGTTGAGAATTTAATTCTCATCGGGAAGATTCTGTTCTTTAGACTCTAAATTTAGGGAAAAGAACTAGATTAAAAAAAAGGAGAGAAAAAGAATATACGTTCTAGGAATTTAATTTCTCTAAAATTAGGGTTTAACTCTACACAAAAGAACTTAGTTCTTATTAAAAGAACAGAAGAACATAGTTCTCCAATAAAATCGATCCCAGATCTTGAAGACAGAGATCTTGGTGATCATTAAGGGACAAAACGTTATTAAAAGAGATTAAATCTCTAAAAGAAAAGAGTTCAGCGCCTCACGTGCTTCCCACATGAGCGCCCTAAACAGGCTGCTCAGGAACTTACGTGAAACACATGTGAGCATCCAAAATCAAATATCTAGTGGCGCATGTGCTTCCTACGTAGGTGCTCAAAGCCGAACGCTCAGCGTCTCACATGCTCCCCATGTGAGCGTCCAAAACAGAAGACTTGACGTCTAACGTGAAACACACGTGAGCGCTGTATAAAAGTGTTGAGCACTATAAATTTAGTCAAAATGACAAAGTGCCTAGCACTGATTGGGTAGCGCCCATGTCTGAGTGTCTCACATGATACACAAGTTAGCGCCAGAGCCACAAATAAGTGCTTAGCACTTTTGAATAAAGGGAGACAGCCCAAGGCTGAGCAAACAGAGCCACAAAAAAGTGCTTAGCACTTTTTAATAAAAGGAAAAAGACTGAGCAGACCAAACCCAAATTAGCCAAGTCTCTAAGTTACTTACAACTGAGTCTAAATGCTCTGTTGTTGGATCTTAATAAAATTTGATGATCTTAAAAATATTGCTAAGTTGATCTTAGTCTCAAATAAGACTAACGTATCCTTAGTTAAAATAAATTGAGCTTAAACGGTCATATATTTAAGTTGTTCTTAATCTCAAACAAGATTAACGGTTTTTAAACAAAACAAAGTATTTTTTGAACTGATGGAATACATACGTCCTAAGTTCAATCCCCAAATCTAAAATATACAGATTTGGACTGATTCGCGCCCTACAGGCGACGACATAAACTAGTCTCTGTATACAATTCACGTGCAATCTTAACAAACAAAATAACACACGACACAAAATGAACTACCGAAGAAGGAGAAAGTTGTTATCGCAATGTGATAACGTAATTAACTGCAGGGGCTTGCGTCTACAGGGAAGAGCGTCCCCACAATAAAAAAAACCCTCAAAAATGAGGGGGAATCTGATAAAGTCTGCTACATCGTCGCATCTATCCAAACCTCTGATATACGGTACCATAAATCAACTCGATATCTTCGGAGAGGTGGATGGATATGTCCAAATAGCATCTGCCCTCAAATTCAGGCAAGACATTCAATCCCAGTTCGTCTCTGTTTTCGGCAGTAAACAACGGTGAATTAATAAGATTATATCCGATTGAATCTGAAACAATTTCAGATCAAATCCACGAACGGGTAAAGTCACAAGCACGCCAGTGACGCTAGTTGCATTTGACGGCTATCCAGATATATGTCAAAATGTAGGTCAATATGCAAACTCATCCGTACCCAACAAAATCTATTAGTGACAATTACCGTACAGTCTGGCCTTTTCGTCATAGACGCATATTAAGTCTAGGGTGTGGTTACTTCAGACCCTCAATAACCCAATAAGTCATGCATATACGAAACTCATAACCGTCCAAGATACAACTAATACCAGGAGAGACGAATCCCATCTTGATTTCTCGCTACCTCCATGTGTTTCAGGACTATACCCAATGAAAACATGTATGCACGACTCCATAGAGCCGTGGTTATGTAGAAATCAAAGTATAGTCGGAACACACATAAGGTACTATGACGATCTCAGGTCAAAAGACTACCTTGCACCATTGTCACTAGAGAACTGCTGTAACCCTTATATCCTGATATACATGTGTTAGTATTTATAAGTATTTAATTAAAAATGCTCATATTATTATTTGAATTTTTTTTATAGAAATTTTTATAAAATGAAATTGATCGTATTTTTGATAAACATGATACTTGAATTTTAAATGCGAATTTATTTTACATTATTATGCAAAGAAGTGGGGGTTATGCGTAATTGAAATATTTAGAGGAGCTAATTTGCAAAAATTACAAATCCTAGAATTCTCTTCCAAATTCTTTTCTTTTCTTTCCTTTTTTCTTTACTTTTCTTCCAAGTTTTTCTTTACTTTTCCTCCAAGTTTTTTTTCCTTATTCCATAAGCTTTTCTCTTTTCTTTTTATCATTTTCCTTCACTCCTTTCTTCTCTTTTACTCATTTATCCAAACTAAACTTTTACAAAAAAAAACTTTTATCAAGAGAAGTGAAGAGATTTGTAGACAAAATACATGAAAATTTGGATTACATGAAGATTTAGTATCCAAGTTTTAAAACTATCAAGAAGGGAAAAGAGGAGAAATCTAATTCCAAGGCAAGTGTTTTAACTTGTTTTTATAGAATTATTACTTGATTACTTGATTAATTTTTAATATAATTGTTTGCTTAATTACTAGGAATAATAATAGGGAAAGTTTTTTTTTCATTAAGTTATTTTAATAGATTTGTTAATTTATAATTCACCACTTGATTTATTGGTTTTCTTGAATAGTAGGAGTGCTGATTTTGTTTAACATATCATCTATTCCTCATATTATTGTAGATATGAATGAGTTAGGTTAACCATAATCTCTACACACACACACACACAAACACCAAACCCTAACCCTATCCCCCCATCATAAAATTTGGCCTTTCTTCCTTTGGTTCTCAAGTGAGGAAACTTAATTAAATCTAGTGTCCACCCACTATAAGTTTGAACCATTTCCTTTTCCCTTAAATCAGAGTATAGATCTGATCTCTGATAAGTTGCAATTTAGTATACATGAAAAATAGCTTTTTTTTTTTTATAGAATTACAAAGGTTAGATCAAATCTGGAACTAGATGGGGACTCTATAAAAATTTTAAAATATATAAGTGAGCTAATTGAACCAGTAGGCCATCATAATAGAAACCCGAGCCCCAAACTCCTACCCACGGCCGCCCCGTAGCCGCCAGTAGCGACCTGAACTTTGAGTTAGGATTTGGGGTTTTTATGGTGGGTTGTCCTGGTGTTAACTAAGCTAATTTTATATTTCAAAATTTTTCAGAAACTATATTTTAAAATCTGGAAGCATATAAATGCTAGATTGGTTAAGTTTAGGGTTTTAAAATCCGGTATTGGTAATTGCGTTGCTACCAGCTTGACTATACATGAGTTATATGATTTATATTTACTATTACAAGACCCTATGTTACATAATCAATTTCAGGTCAGGACACACACACACACACACGAAATATCGATACAATTACCGAAAACCAAGGACATAGATTTTCATGACATGATCTATATAAATTTACTGTTTCAAGATTAAATACAGTTTTCTTGGACATTGATACAATTCCTAGAAATCCATATACACAGATTTACATGTCATGACATGGTATTTACCTATTTCATGGCATGTCACTGTTATCATCAATTACTTGTTATAATTGTTTGTGTGTGTATGTGCGCGCGCGCGTGTTCACATGTTCCATGACATGACAATTTTGCATGTATATTGATACATTTACTGATACAATTCCAAGTAATAATAATGATATGAAATCATGTTTCAATCTATACAAATCCATAAATAAAACTGATACAGGCAGGGGATGGGGAAAGGAATTGGTAAACTCGGTTAATAGCTTTGAAAATCTTTATTTATGGTACCACATGTTAGGGCTCAACCATAGGGGTCCGGATAGTAGCTGAACTATCATATACCACTATTATTATTACAACTTGTTAAGGCCAGCCATGGCAGTCCGGATAGCTTGCTACCATATGTTACTGTTTTCTTACTCCATGAAAATGTTTTTACAAATTTTTCGAGCTATAATACAATGTTCAATGTTCATGAACGCCTAGCAATGTGTCCTGGGTCAGCACCAGGAATATAGGACCGTGGTCCCGGGTATGCACTGGATGCATTCCATTGTTACTCGCTGGCTATCAGGGACTTTCACAAATATAAGAATAAGTTGTTTAAGAACTTGACGTGAGCTACTACGTAAAAGTCGACCTTAGCACCACCATGAGTTTCTAGAAGCATCAAGCATGCCAAATTCTAAATTTTATTATGTGCTAAGTTAGACTAACAAGATCTTTACTAGATTATTAGGGTTTGCCTTTGTGATGTAATGAACTAAAAAGAAGAAAAAAGAGAATACAACCTTTGTAGTTCGAGTCCTTCACTTCACATGCTCCGTGTAGTAGTCCCGCGGCTCCACTAGGATCCACCTGAGGCTTTGGACGAGCTTCCTCCGATGACCTTCGTGCCGAAGATGATCCATGCGAAGTCCTTCCACCTCAAGCTACCTCTACACTAAACTCTTTAGCGTAGTAAACACGCTACACTCGATCGCTAGTTAAGTGTAGGATGGTGAAGTAGGGGATGTAAAAAGCTCACAAGTTTGTTTTCAAGCTTCATGGTTCACATCACATGTGACGGTTGAAGCTTGAACTATAGAAATTGAGGAAGAAGAAGAAGCTAGAGAGCAAGCATGGGAGCAACTCATGAAAATGGCTAAGTGTTGAGAATGAGCAAAGAATGAATGGCAACTCTTGACCCCCACTCATTCAAGCATGGAATTTTGCAATATAAAATTGCAACCATACTTGAATAGTGAGTCAAGATGAATAAACAAATATAAATCCCATGCTTGCAACCATGCTCTCATTTTCCACCCCATTTCCATTTTTCTCAAAAATAGAAATTCAAGCTATGCTTCATTATATATATATATATATATATATATATATATATATATTATGAAGAATAATTAGTGAGCTAATGATATTAATTAAGATATAATTATATCACATATAACATACATCACATTATTAAATCAACACTTGATTTAATAATCCGGTTATATCACATATGACCGACTAATATCATTTATCTGTATATCACATTGTCAAATCAACAATTGATACGATAATCTAGTTATATCATATATAACTGAACCGATAACAGATAACTGCCAGATTACAATACGGTATCACATACACATATTTAATCAGGCCCACACACATATCACATATGTGTCCTACTTCGTTTCTCTTGAACCAGTGAACTTCTGTGTGGGACTCTAAAGACTCGTCAATACGCCAGCAGTAGGTGATGATCACATCAGTTACCCACAAGCCGTCAGCGATACTAGCTGGACGTAACGACTACCCGGGTATTGAGCGATATGAAGATCAACAAGCAAGCTCGTCCATACTCTCCATGAAGCCTATCAGTAATACTACCGTACAGTCCGGTCTCTTCGTCTGATATGTCGCATATCATGTCTAGGGATGGTAAACGTCAGTCCCCAGTAACGTGATAAGTCATGCCGATGTCTGGCCTATAACGGTTCGATAAACTACCGATAACTCTTATCAGTAAATCTCGGCAGCAGCCCTGGCCAGGGACTTCCATTTATAGCCAATCGAGCATAGCGCAACATTAACCCCCAATACTGGGAGAGACGAAACTCCTCCTATCGCTCTTTGCCTCCATGTGACTCGGGACTGTACCCAAAATCCACCTGTTTGCACGACTCCTCTGAGCCGTGGTAGGGAGGAAATCAAAGCACAGTGGGAGCCATACAGGACTTTATGACGATCTCGGGTTTATAGAATAACTTGTACCAGTGTCACCAGAGAACTGCTATCTGACGATAGGTATACTACCACACAGGAGTCATCGACGAGTCCTGTTCGTTGTACCCATTCTCCAATGAGCACATGTGTACAATCTTTGATGTCACACACTAATGGTTGTGGGATCAACTATCACCTTCTAAGAGATAAGAAACGTACACACTAGTCTACACTGGAATATCGATGCCCTGTCTTGATATTCCCATGACTAGGAACTAATTAAAGGATGTACTTATGGACCACCCTGGCCCCACTAGTATGATCTCATCATAATCCTGGTAGTCAAGTACATATCCTAAGGGATTTATCAACATGTAAGAAACAGACAGTATAAATACCAGTATACATGTTAAGATAAAGGTAACCTGCATATTATCATGTCGAGCAAGAAAGTCCTGTGTGTGTGTGTGTGTATGTGTGTATGTATGTATGTATGTATCCAAGCATCCACTATATCATCAATAATGGCCTCTAGGGCATACATATTCCTAACAATCTCCCACTTGTACTAAGGCCAGTTGTTGTAGTATCTCATACCCAACATCCCAAAAGTCTCTCGAATAGCATCTGGGAGATGGCCTCGGTGAGTGGATCCGCTGTGTTATCCTCTATGTCAACTCTCCTAACCTCGATCTCCCGGAGATCAACTATCTCCCTGATCAGGTGATACTGCCTAAGAATATGTCTGGATCGCTGACGGGACCGGGGTTCCTAGGCTAAAACCACAGCTCCATTGTCATCATAATACACAGGTATTGGATGCCCAATGGTAGGAACCTATTTCATCTCATGAACTCTATTCATCCAGATAACCACTTTGGCAGCATCGTTGGTAGCGATGTAATTAGCCTCTATCAACGAGTCTGCTGCGGTATATAGCTTGGAACCCTTCCAACATACCGTCCCTCCACTGAGGGTGAAGACAAAACCCGAGACTAACTTTCAGTCGTCCTTATCACTATGGAAGCTCGAATCGGTAAAGGACTCCATCTGGAGTTCACCGTTACCGTACACCAAGAACATCTCTTTAGTCCTTCTCAAGCACTTATTTCTTCAGCCATCCAGTGGTTTTCCTCAAGATCTTTTCGATACTTATTCACTACACTTAGTGAGTAAGCTCCATATGGTCTGGCACATAACATCGCGTACATGATTGACCCATCTGCCAAAGCATAGGGTATCCCTTGTATGCGAGCCCTCTCCAAATCAGTCTCAAGAGATATCTTTTTGGAGAGAGTGATTCCTGAACAAGCGGGTACATTACCACGCTTAGAATCATCCATACTAAACCCCTTTAGTATGGTGTCTATGTAACTGATTCGGGACAATCGCTAATCCGTTTAGATCTATCTCTATAGATCTATATCCCCAAAATGTAGGAGGCACCAGTCAAATCTTTCATGGAGAACCTGTGTGATAAGAGGTGCTTGACCGAGTGTAGCATAGGAACATCGTTTCCTATCAAGAGTATGTCATCCACGTACAATACAAGGAAGACTACCATACTCTCTACAACCTTCTTATTTATACATGGTTCATCTACCTTTTTGATAAAGTCAAACTCTTTGACAGCTTCATTAAAATAGATGTTCCATCTCTGCGATGCCTACTTTAACCCGTAGATGGATTTAAACAACTTGCACATGCTTTCGCTGCTCCCACTGTCTATAAAACCCTCTGGCAGTGTCATATACCCGCTCTCTTCTATATCACCATTTAGAAAAGCGGTTTTGATGTGCAGTTTGCCAGATATCGTAGTTATAGTATGCAGCAATGGCAGTAGGATCCTGATGGACTTAAGCTTAGCGACAAGTCTAGCTTTGAAAGTCTCAACTTTTCTATCTACACCAAATTATCTTTCTCAAAGATCCTCTTGCTCTCGATGGGTTTTACCCCTTTCAGGAGCAACATCCAAATTCAATACTTTGTTGGTGTACATGGATTCCATCTTAGATCGCATAACATCCAGCCATTATACATAGTCTCCACTTGTGATGGCCTGCTCGAAACTAGTTAGGTCATCATCTCCATGATGCAATCCTTGCTCCCACCGTCTATGAGAAAACCGTAGTATCTTTCAGGTGGATGAGGAACCCTACTAGATCTTGGGAGTGGCTTTGGTTCGTCAGGGACTATTGAATCCTCCGGTTCCACCAAATTGTAGGTTAGTTTGTGTTTACTGGAACTACTTCCAGTTCTACCTCATCGCTACTAATTTCTTCCACAAGAAAATTCCTTTTTCCAAAAAGGTGGCATGTCGAGAAACAAAACATCTTTTGTTTCTCGGTGTGGTAGAAGATATACCCTCGCGAATGGTTGGGATATCCTATAAACTTGCATAGAACTGACCTTTCCTTGAGCTTGTCCGGATTTTGCTTTTCAACATAGGTCGGACAACCCCATATCTTAACTCGCTTAAGAGATGGTCTCTTCCCATTCCATATCTCATATGGAGTGGTAGGCAACGGACTTGATCGGAACTCTATTCAATAGGTATGCATCTTCTCAAGTGCATGTCCCTGAAAGAAAATAGGCGACTCAGCAGTACTCATCATAGAGCTCACCATATCTCATAGGGTGCGATTCCTCTATCCCGATATACCGTTGTGCTGTGGTGTATACGGAGGAGTAAGCTGAGAGAAAATCGCATTCCCTTTTAAATATTCTCGGAATTCCGTTCCCAAGTATTCTCCTCCCCGATCATATTGAAGGATTTGAATACTTTTACCCATCTGGTTCTTAACTTCGTACTTATATTCCTTGAAATTCTCAAAAGATTCAGTTTTGTGTTTCAACAAGAACACATGTCCGTATCTTGAGAGAACATCGGTGAATATAATAAAGTACACGGAACCATCCCTGGCATGTGTAGACATAGGACCACATACATCACCATGTATCTGTCCAAGAGTTCAGTAGCTCTTTCTCCGTTTCCAGTAAATGGAGATTTGGTCACCTAGCCTTTGAGACATGACTGGTAAGTTTCATAAGATGTAAATTCGAACGGATTCAAAAATGCATCCTTATGGAACTTCAGCTAGTCTTGTTTCATCGAAATGACCCAGTCTACAATGCCACAAGAAGACTTCTTTCATTTCTGAACTGTTCCTCTTATGTGTGTTCTGTACGTTTAGAACTGTAGTTTGATGCAGAACATGTACTCTGTTATACAACATACCTTACCCAATCAACACTTGATTTAGGAAAATATTCACAATATTTATTGGTACGAAATAACAATCGCTAAGAATCAATGTATTACCAGTTGGTAACACTAGGTGATATTTGCCAACTGCTTTGGCTACAACAATTGTAGCATTCTCTACCACTAGAGACATATCACATTTTCCCAGTTCTCCACCTGTCCATAGCCCATGTAACAAATTACATGTGTAGGATCCTAATCCGGTATCCAATACCCATGACGTAGAGGTAACTGAGGAACAGTTCTTGGTTATGAACACACCCGAAGACAATGCATCAACATGCTTATTCTTCGTTTGGGTGGCGTGGGAATCTGTATATTCCTCTATTCCTTACTCCGACTTATGATCATAAGACAGAGCGGAACCTAGTCCAGTATAATAAGTAGGTTCGGTCAATACATCCATATTATTATCTTGATTAAGGAATTTCATTGGTCGCTACCAAGAGAGAGAGAAGGACAATCACTTTGCGTGCGCTCTTTGCAAGATTAGATTGGTTATTATTTTATCTAATCAGGATGGCTCCCACTATTTTTATCAAATCTTCCTTCAAACCATAAAAGGTAAGATTAGCTGGGATTAATTACACCTTACAAGTTTGCTAATCGTTCGGCCAGGCCAGTGTCGGTACTTTGAGGGAGGTTCCCCATCCTTTCACACGGACCTAATTAAAATAAACCTCGTTTTCCCAGAGGTATTACCCCATTGACACCTTTCTAGACACCTACTTGATCGGCTAATTGTAAAGTGCAAAACTCTCCCAAGAGTAACTCTTACTCGCAGTGGGTATTGGGATCCAACTATCTCATAGAAGGTATGCAATCTCATTGCAAATTTCAACACTTGAAATTCTCGATAATGTTTTTACCCCTGGTCACTTATGACCTTAACAAGGTCAACAAATCATAAGCGCTGGCCAAGTTCAACCCGTCATTTCTTGATTGAATTAAACCCACCTATACAACGCTTAACAAGGTCAACAAAGCCGTACGACTACCCTAATCCAATCGCATCACATGCTGCAGATAAGTACTAATCAGCTACAGCACACTACGCCTTAACAAGGTCAACAATCGCAACACGAATACCAAATAGTACCAATCTGAAATGACAGAGGGCTACGTAGGTTTTTAAGAAAACCATGAGCGTAATGAACTTGATATCGTTGTAGAATCTAGTGATTTTTGAAAAGGAGTGTTTTTTAGGCTTTTGCTAGTTTTGCTAAAGAGGTCACTCCCGGTGAAGAAATCTCGGCTCTTTCCTCATCGAATGAGGTGCTCGATATTCATGAATACCACTATGCAAAGCAAGAACTAGAGAAGCAGTCAAAAGACAAAACCGAGTGGGTTGTAGCATTTGCTGGTTTTGCTAAAGAGGTCACTCCCGGTGAAGGGATCTCGGCTCTTTTCTCATCGAATGAGGTGCTGGATATTCATCAAGGAATACCACTATACAAAGCAAAAACTAGAGCTACCCTTTTTGAAAATTTGATTTTATAACATCTTTAGGTTTCTTTCTTTTCATTGATCACATTAATGAAGTCCCATCAATTAATGTTTCCTAAGCATTACAGAAAAATAAAACGAAAATAGAACGTACGCTTATGCCTCCCGCATTTGCCACGGGGCCCCGTCATGCACCGTTAGGTTACTTAACTACCGGCAGAGCAGGGGCTGGACTAGCGTGGGTGCAAAACATAAGCAACGTTTATTATATATCATATATATAATATTACATTCGTCTCACGCAGTTATATGATTAACATCACAGAAACAAGCAGCAGAAGCGACATATGAAATATTGGATATACTAGGATGTCCATGTTTTAAATTTAGCTAGTAATGTAAAACACAGATTCCACGGTCGTGATGAATAGCTAAACCCACATCCCTAGACCCCCTATGAGAGCGGCAACTAACCCTGCCAATTCTAGAGATAGGAGACCCCGTTTTAACTCCTTGAGATGGTCTCCCACTGGACTCTAGAACCCGGTTACTTGTGCTCGTCGTGAAAGAATAGCCGGGGGGTTTTATGTGAGATGAGAGTTTTTATTTTCATTCATGTAAAATTTGTATGTAATAATGCAGAAAAGTAAATAATATACAACAGTAGTGATATCATTCTCAACCCGGAAGTGCCCCAATAAAAGAATATTACATACAAATTTTACATGAATGAAAATAAAAACTCTCATCTCACATAAAACCCCCCGGCTATTCTTTCACGACGCTCCAATAAATCATATCAACAGCAACACATGATATCACATATCATCAACGTAAGCAAATATGTGTATCTCTAAAACTTGTTGACATATAGCAACGAGATTGGGATACCCCAGATATTACACTTATAGTCGCAGAAAAGAAAACAGAAAACTACAATAATTAGAATCCGCAATATCCTTAGACATCATAAACCCGGAATATCTCATATTCCGTACCTAACTTATAAAACTTGCATTTTAGTCTCAATTGAAAACTCTTTTCAATTGGTTGTCGGATAATTCAAAAAAATTCCCGACTTAGTGATCGCGTACAATACGCAGTTGCGACGGAGTTTTGATCCGAATCAAAACTTCGTGGCAATCGATCAATTGAGACTAAATGGCTAGTTTTACAATATACTAACTAGTTTTCATAAAACTAATTAATCCGGATTCTAATAATTGTATCACACACATCACAAAACTTGTAAAGTAACCGTGACATTAGAATTTCGCACGCAATTAGCAAACTTAACCAATTTTTCTAAGACTTGAAAAATCCAGTGAGCTAAAGTTCCAAAACCGATCGTTTTAAGCCAATCCGGGAGTCGAAACGAACTCGAAACCCTCCTGAATCTTCGTGGAAGTGAAGATACCAAAATTAACTATCGAATAGGGAGCCTCGGAGGGGTACCCACCCCGGGGGCCACCACGAAGTGGCCCCCTAGGGTAGGCAGACCCGAGAGCACCCAGTTGGGGTGCTCTCGGGTCACCCACCCCCAAGGCCACCTTGTAGTGGTCTTGGGTGTGGGTCCAGCCTCTGGTCCCCCAGAGTGTCCCCGGGGTGCGCACGCTCCAATCCGTGGCTTCTCGGTTCAAACTGTAAGTCTGCGGGGTATGCAAACAACTTAAAACATCATTTTTGAAACTGTTTTTATCGGCAGTTTTTTCGCGACAAAAAGGGCGGATTTCTAACGTCTCTACAAGTTACCCTAATGTTCTAACTTGGCTCTGATACCATGAAAGTCGACCTTAGCACCACCATGAGTTTCTAGAGGCATCAAGCATGCCAAATTCTAAATTTTATTAGGTGCTAAGTTAGACTAACAAGATCTTTACTAGATTATTAGGGTTTGCCTTTGTGATGTGATGAACTAAAGAGAAGAAAAAAGAGCATAGAACCTTTGTAGTTCGAGTCCTTCACTTCACATGCTCCGTGTAGTAGTACCGTGACTCCACTAGGCTCCACTTGAGGCTTTGGACGAGCTTCCTTCGACGACCTTCATGCCGAAGATGATCCACGTGAAGTCTCTCCACCTCAAGCCACCTCTACACTAAACTCTTTAGCGTAGTAAAAACGCTACACTCGATCGCTGGTCAAGTGTAGGATGGTGAAGTAGGGGATATAAAAAGCTCACAAGTTTGTGTTCAAGTTTCATGGTTTACATCATATGTGAGGGTTGAAACTTGAACTATAGCAATTGAGGAAGAAAAAGAAGAAGCTAGAAAGCAATCATGGGAGCAACTCATGAAAATGGCTAAGTGTTGAGAATGAGCAAAGAATGAATGGCAACTCTTGGCCCCCACTCATTCAAGCATGGAATTTTGCAATATAAAATTGCAACCATGCTTGATTAGTGAGTCAAGATAAGTAAACAAATATAAATCCCATGCTTTCAACCATGCTCTCATTTTCCACCTCATTTCTATTTTTCTCAAAAATAGAAATTCAAGCCATGCTTCATTATATATATATATATATATATATATATATATATATTAATATATATATTATGAAGAATAATTAGTGAGCTAATGATATTAGTTAAGATATAATTATATCATATATAATATATATCACATTATTAAATCAACAGTTGATTTAATAATCCGGTTATATCACATATGACCAACTAATATCATTTATCTGTATATCGCATTGTCAAATAAACACTTGATTCGAAAATCTGGTTATATCACATATAACCGAACCGATAACAGATAACTGCCAGATTACAATGCGGTATCACATTCACGTATTTAATCAGGCCCACACACATATCACATATGTGTCCTACTTCGTTTCGCTTGAACCAGGGAACTTCTGTATGGGACTCTAAAGACTCGTCAATATGCCAGCAGTAGGTGATGATCACATCAATCACCCAGATGCCGTCAACGGTAGTAGCTAGACGTAACGGCTATCCGGATATTGAGCGATATGAAGATTAACATGCAAGCTCGTCCATACTCTCCATGAAGCCTATCAGTAACACTACCGTACAGTCCGGTCTCTTCGTCTGATATGTCGCATATCATGTCTATGGATGGTAAACATCAGTCCCCAGTAACGTGATAAGTCATGCCGATGTCTGGCTTATAACGGTTCGATAAACTACTGATAACTCTTATCAGTAAATCTCGGCAGCAGCCCTAACCAGGGACTTCCAGTTATAGCCAATCGAGCATAGCGCATCATCAACCCCCAATACCGGGAGAGAAGAAACCTCTCCTATCGCTCATTGCCTCAATGTGACTCAGGACTGTACCCAAAATCCACCTGTTTGCACGACTCCTTTGAGCCATGGTAGGGAGGAAATCAAAGCACAGTGGGAGCCACACAAGACCCTATAATGATCTCGGGTCTACAGAATAACATGTACCAGTGTCACCAGAGAACTGCTATCTGACGATAGGTATACTTCCATTTAGGAGTCCTCGGCGAGTCCTGTTCGGTGTACCCATTCTCCAATGGGCACCTATGTACAATATTTGATGTCACACACCAATAGTTATCGGATCAACCATCGCCCTCTAAGGGACAAGAAACGTACACACTAGTCTACACTGGAATATCGATGCCCTGGTCTCGATATTCCCACGACTAGTAACTGATTAAAGGATGTACTTGTGGACCACCCTGGCCCCACTAGTATAATCACATCATAATCCCGGTAGTCAAGTACATATCCTAAGGGCCTTATCAACATGTAAGAGACAGACGGTATAAATACCAGTCTACATGTTAAGATAAAGGTAACCTGATAGAATACTATCATGTCGAGCAAGAAAGTCCTCTATATATATGACCAAGCATCCACTATATCATCAATAATGGCCTCTAAGGCATACATATTCCTAACACTACGTATACTCGGGTGTTGGAATAGGACAGTACCGGGTATATGCGAGGCAATTCATGATCACAAACTAAACAAAAACAACCTAAATAACAAACTTAATGATGAATTATTTAAGCTTAACATGAGCGACTATTTATATTCAGGTGCTGATTTTTTGAGATTTAGTGTGCGTGCGCTTTAAAATCAAAGTTAAGAATACCGCAATCAATAACGGTGTCGCTTGGTAGTTAGCTGGTTGAGTATCGGTCGGTCCATAGGGAAAACGTGTTCTTTTCTTTATGTTCTTACGAGTTAAGGCCTATTTTTGGTAGGTTTTGATTTTTATAAAAACTAAGATTGAATTTAATCTGAATTAAAACCTTGCTAGGGTTAGGATTAGGTTAGTTTGAAAAGAGAATTCTACTCACTGCTTCCTTTGCCCTAATTAAGAACATAGGTGTTAGGGTAATAGTCAACAAAGGGGATTAGCATGACTAGGAAGAAACTTCGTTTCTTCTATTTGGTCCTTGTCCGTCCTTTCTTGGCTCTTAGCGCTAACCTCTATGTAAATCAATCACAACCGGTCTAACTAGGGAATCACCGCTATCTTATAGGATAGGATGCCGTAGTGAGCGGTGGGTGTTTGATTTTACATAGAGTCCTAATTTAAAATATTAAGCGGGTAAGAAAGGAGTGAGTGATTTCCATATCTCAAACCTACCCAATCCTAACCCTAACAAGTGAGGAATTACTTACTCATTAAGAAAGTAGCAACAAAATTCATTTTTTATAATTTTGTTTTAATAACCTAATTAACTTGCAGGTAAATAAAGACAGATAAAAAAAATTGCAGAAATAAAATTCGAATAGAAAATTGCAAGATAAAAAACTTACTTTTATTGACACCTCTTGACGATTACAATGGAATTGAAAATTTAATCTAGAAAATAAAAGAGGCATGCCCCAAAAGAGGCTGTAGGCTTTCCTATTTATAGATAGGAGAAACCCTAGGGTTTACATCTGATCCACATTTGAAATTACAAGACTACCCTAAGAAAGCCGGGTCAAAGCGCTGACACCCACCGACACGCACACCGACACGTACACTGCACGGCCGCGGAACCGCGGCGAAATGCCATGTTTGGCCGCGGATCCGTGGCCATCTTGGGGGTTCTCTGTCTCAACTTTCCTGGGTTGCTTCATGTTGCTGATTACTTCTGTTTTCTTCACTTGGTTTCTCAGAATATCTTCTATTTTCTTCCAGATTTCCACAGTGCAGAATGTTGTGGACTTTTCGCCGTTAGCTTCACGTTGAAGTTTTTAATCCTGTGCTGCCCTTGTACTTTGTGCATTGAACCGTTCGCTGATCTTCGTTTGTTCCTTCAACTGTAGGCGGCATCATACAGATTCATCTATTTGTTGGACTTAGTTTCACATTTGTGGCGTCTTTTCCTGAATTTCACTGTATTGTTCTGAGAACCTGTAACCTGCAACTATTTAGCAGACATGGATCAAAAGCACCTATTTATTTATAATATGATTAAGATTGAGGAATATAATAATGCAAAATTCTGATATGAACAAATACCCCCAAACTTATTTTTTGCTCGTCCCGAGCAAACCCAATTTATTCTCGAAAAATCCTCACCTCACTTTCGCAGGGAACGCGATTGCACTGAGCTCGTGCAATAAGCCGTTAAAGCTCTAGGTGTCCCTAGTAGGAGGAGTGTTGTCTCCTGAGAGTTTTCAGCGGATACTACCCACAAAATCCAATCAATTTGGCCTATTGACCTTCATTCTTCAACGGTGTTCTAGCAAGAAATTCTATTATCTTTAACTTAGAAATCATCAACCCATATTTTTCTCTCTCACTTATCATTTAGCTTAATATTGTATATGTTCTGTAAATTTATTTATCTTTCATCATCTTTTGAATTTTCCTTCTAAGGTTCCATCTCAACTTAGGAATTTTTATCATCTCTACTGAAAATATAAGTCCTATTTTTCATTCCTATCTCTCATCAAAAACCCCAATCATATACCCCTACGTGTGTGTATGTATCACCCCTATAGTTGGAAATTCAATTCAAATTATCATAGTCTTGTCCATCGTCCAAAGTACTTTTAGTTGGTGAATTTTAGATGAAATTGCTCACACATCTTTCATGCGACTGTTAATACTTCTTGAGGTACTAAAGACCGATTACAAAATGTGTCCGCACATTAAGGCGTAATTCCTCGTCTTGCAATATCTAAGGCTTTAGCAGTGACTCCCAAACAAGTTGGTCTAAGGCACTAGGTGATAAAGCACCCTCGCTATATATATTTTTTTATTTTATGCAGCCTTAAGTAATTACAAAACCAGTGTACATTTTTTTATATCTCTCATTTCACACTTATACTTTAATTTTTTTCTCATAGTAAGGATTTTAGAATAGAGCATTTCAAGGTATCCTCTACTATCCCAAGTTTCAAGGTGCGTGTATGTGCGAGTTGTAGGGTGTTTATTTTCAGAATTTAGACTAAAGGTTCAGAATTATTTTTCAGACTTACACTTCAATAAAAATTTCAATACTCTTCTCTTATTTTGACTTAGCCCAAGAACTGAACTCAAAATTTGCCTATTTCTAAATAAACTATAAGGACATATATTTTCTACCGATAAACTTTAAGAAAGGTTATTTTTAGGATTTTTAATTTACTAAGTTTAGGATCTAGTTTTTCCTAGCTAGTCAAACGTCTTATCAAATTTAAGTCAAATATGGCCAAAATTTAACTTTTCAATTTTTATAATTTTTTTAAAAATTTTTTCCCAATTTTTATGGGTTTTAAAATAAGTATGCAAATGCAAAATATACATATGAATGCGAAGGAAGAAAGCTTACCGAGCACACCCCCAAACTTAAACTTGACAGTGCCCTCACTGTCAGGCTACACCAAGAGGGTCAAAATTGTCGGCACTCCCTTTTTTTTCTTTTTAAAATTTTTATTTTTATTATTAACAGAAAAAGAAAACAAAATATATATGCACAAAAAGGTCCTCTCCAAACTTAAGTGAAACAGTGTTTCCACTGTTTAAACGTTAAAGTTCAGAGTTAGGGAGAAGAAAAACACAGTATCAAGGTATACAAAGCCTTACATAGGCCAAAAGTGAGCACCGACCATTCAAATAGTCTATCTCTGTAGTGTGTTGGTTGGTGAAAGAATGCGGAGAGGAAAGAAATGTAATATACGCGAGACCGTGTTGGAAGAAAGGTGAAATACGGTCTCGGTATATTAGGAGAAGAATGACGGAAGAGAGAAAGAAGTGTAGTACGAAATTGAGGGTGTAAATTGAGTGAATAAATTAGCACAAATTGTGATGACCGATGTGTAAAAAGAGACTGTGCTAGTCTATCAACCCGTCGAGAAATGGGGTCAAATCCCTCAAGATTCGTGAGAAAACATGGGTACGTCGAACTTGGTAAACCAGACATAAAAAAATGAAAGTGTAACGGTTTTTTGCAAGGTCGGAACGAGGATGGAGGGAGGTGATTGAGGAAGGGTATCGGTTAAAGATTCAGGAGGGTGTGGGCAGTCAATGAAAGGGATAGAATGAATTGGAAAATCCGACTCCTCAAGTAAAACTGCTTCATCCTCAATAATTTCCTCAATACTCTCCTCAAAATTTAGCTTATCCATGCAATTCTCATCAAAATCAAGACGCGTATGAAGTTCGGGAAAAATAGTTAATGACTCGGGATGATGAATTGGAGAGAGAAACTCATCCAAATCTGTGGGTTCATCATCCAAAATATTCCCAGCGTCTATATACTCAATCAAGTGAAAATCAATTTTTTCAGACACCTCATCAAGAGCATGGATATTAATCAATTCAGGTTCTAGAGTGGAGGTGTAGAGATCGAAAGGATTGGTGATTGTTTCACTCGAAAGGGACCCTTCACAATCAGGTAAATCAAACATTACAAAGTCGCACAACTCATTAATCGTTCTATCTTCAACTGGTGAATCATTTGGAACATTTGACAGACATTCAAAACTGGAGTTGTGGGATTCAATAGGGGATCGGTAGGTTGGATTTGGAAAGGTGTACATCTCACTCTCACCACTCAAATTCTCAACCTGTCCTACCGCCTCGTCATACATTGGAAAATTTGGAGCTAGTTGGAAACTAGCTCCCGGGTCACTAGGTTGTATAAGGGCGGCCATGGACGCATTCAAATCCATCATCTGTTGGCCTGACGCTACCATAAAATCTTTCAACGACTGTTCCAGACTAGACATGCGTTGTGACAGGATTTCATTAAAAGATTCAAAGTTGTTTGGATATGTGAAACTCCCAAATGGCTGTGTAGAAGTAATGTTTAGGGAAGGTACAAAAGTCGGGTAGGACTGGTAGGAATTGAATGGTTGGACATGAGTAGGATCAATATTTGAATAAGAAGGTGAATGGAATTGTTGATCCAAAAAATTCGCAGTGGTGAAAGGAGTGAAAGATCGGTTACGAGATTGTTCAATATGTTCAGCAATAGACATGGCTTTCGGAGTTACAACAGGACTCGGAAAAGGAGTATCAACGTAAGAAGACGGTGAAGGTTGAAATGGTTGATATAAGGTGGATTGCGGAGTCCAACTGGTTGTCCTAGACGCGTCTATTCAATATTTCAAAGAAATTTTAGGCATGGAGCGGTCGTTCGAAATTCGACCAAAACAAGAAGCGTAGGAAGTAATGTCTGGTTAAGGGTACCAAAGTTTGGCAAGAGTTTTGCGAGGTGGGGTACCCATGATGTGATGAGAGAAAGGAGAAGAAAAAGAATGTGATTTTTATTTTATTTTATTTTATTTATATTTTTTTTTGTTTTTTAAAAAAAATTGTTTATTTTTGGAGTTTTGAAATTTTTGAAAGTGTTTTTATTATTTTTTTTAGAAAGAGTTTTTGCAAAATTTGTACGGAACCACGGCATAATTTCAAACAACCACAGTTTAAATATGCACAAACAAACCTAGAGCGAGGGTCTTCTAAGTCAACTAGACTGCTTCTAACTGTTCCAAAGTGACCAGTGGTGAGATATCCCTCAAATCGCCTCTTCACCGCCAATTGTGGCCAGGTAAGCACAAGTGAAGAAATGAGGGATCCGCTCACGAATTACCGTGAGACGGGCCTTTTAAAATTACCTTTCTCACTTGTCTAGCCTGGGCACCAGAAAATCGGGTTTAGATAAATAACTGATTGCCCACAACCTTCCTCTATCCTAATGAGCACGACAATCCTTAATTGGCCGAGTCTAAATATTTTTTAATTAACTCAAGGTTGATGCATATGCATTTTAGTGATTTCTGGGGTCTTAGCAAGGGTAATGAAATCCCCACTCAATCTTGATTGGTGTTATAACCCCTTAATTTCCGTATTAATTATGCAAAGCAGTTAACACACCAAAAATCTAAAACACTTGCAAATTTTTTTTTTATTTGGCAGCGCAAAGAATCCTGCACAAAAATGATTTATTGGAGAGGAAGAAAGATTTTGCGCAAAGAACCCTGCAAGAAAAATTTTCAGTGGAGATCAGGGTAGGAGAGGGGACAAAAATACTTACAGAAAATTTTGGGGTGCTGACGTCAACAATTGACCAGAACCGCGGTCAAACTCCTTCTTATGCTGCGTTTCCGCAGCAGTTTGGTTGGTTTGGATCTCCAAAATTTTCCTGTTTGTTGTTATGGTTCTTCTCTGTCTGTTCAGATCCTCTATTTCTTGATTTGTTCACTGTGCTTGCTCCAGATCTGAAACAGAGTTTGCTCCAAGCCTGCACACTTGCACAAAAACCTTTCAAAAAGAACAAGATGATTTTTTTTTTCAATTTTTATAATTTTTTTTTAAAATTTCAATTAACCCGAAATTACAAAAAGAAAATAACTACCGCTATCCCCGGCAACGGCGCCATTTGATTGTTTGAGATTTAGCGTGCGTTTTAAAATCAAAGTTAAGAATACCGCAATCAATAACCGTGTCGCTTGGTAGCTAGCCGGTTGAGTACGGGTCGGTCCACAGGGAAAACGTGTTCTTTTCTTTATGTTCTTACGAGTTAAGGCCTATTTTTGGTAGGTTTTGATTTTTATAAAAACTAAGATTGAATTTAATCTGAATTAAAACCTTGCTAGGTTTAGGATTATGTTAGTTTGAAAAGAGAATTCTACTCACTGCTTCCCTTGCCCTAATTAAGAACATAGGTGTTAGGGTAATAATCAACAAAGAGGATTAGCACGACTAGGAAGAAACTTCGTTTCTTCTTTTTGGTCCTTGTCCGTCCTTTCTTGGCTCTTAGCCCTAACCTCTATGTAAATCAACCACAACCGGTCTAACTAGGGAATCACCGCTATCTCGTAGGATAGGGTGCCGTAGTGAGCGGTAGGTGTTTGATTTTACATAGAGTCCTAATTTAAAATATTAAACGGGCAAGAAAGGAGTGAGAGATTTACATCTCTCAAACCTACCCAATCCTAACCCTAACAAGTGAGGAATTACTCACTCATTAGGAAAGTAGCGACAAAATTCATTTTTTATAATTTTTTTTAATAACCTAATTAACTTGCAAGTAAATAAAGACAGATAAAAAATACAGAAATAAAATTCGAATAGAAAATTGCAAGATAAAAAACTTACTTTTATTGACACCTCTTGACAATTACAATGGAATTGAAAATTTAATCTAGAAAATAAAAGAGGCACGACCCCAAAAGAGGCTGTAGGCTTTCCTATTTATAGATAGAAGAAACCCTAGGGTTTACATCTGATCCACATTTGAAATTACAAGACTACCCTAAGAAAGCCGGTTCAAAGCGCCGACACCCACCGACACGTGCACCGACACGTGCACTGCACGGCCGCGGAACCGCGGCGGAATGCCATGTTTGGCCGTGGATCCATGGCCATCTTGGGGGGTCTCTGTCTCAACTTTCCTGGGTTGCTTCATGTTGTTGATTACTTCTGTTTTCTTCACTTGGTTCCTCAGAATATCTTCTATTTTCTTCCAGATTTCCACAGTGCAGAATGTTGTGGACTTTTCGCCGTGAGCTTCACATTGAAGTTTTTAATCCTGTGCTGCCCTTGTACTTTGTGCATTGAACTGTTCGCTGATCTTCGTTTGTTCCTTAAACTGTAGGCGGCATTATACAGATTCATCTATTTGTTGGACATAGTCTCACATTTATAGCGTCTTTTCCTGAATTTCACTGTATTGTTATGAGAACTTGTAACTATTTAGCAGACATGGATCAAAAGCACCTATTTATTTATAATATGATTAAGATTGGGGAATATAATAATGCAAAATTCTGAAATGAACAGGTGCTGGAATGGGACAACACCGGGATATATGCGAGTCCGTTCATGTTCACGATATATTAAATAATAAAAATCCATATAATTAATTGATACTCAGTAATTAAAATTCATGCAACACTCATACTTGTTCCCCGCCGGAAGACGGACTGGGACGTAGGGACGTCTGGCCTGAATTCTGGGGGCAGATACTATTTGGATTTATCCATTCACCTTTTCGAAGATGCCATGTTGATTTATGGCACCGTATATCGGAGGTTTGGATGGATGCGACCATTGTAGCAGACTTTATCAGATTCCCGATCATTTTATGAGGGGGTTTTGATTGTGGGGACGCTCTTCCCTGCAGGCGCAACCCCCTGCGGTTAATTACGTTACCGTACTGCGATAACCACTTTCTCCTGCTCCGGAAGTTCACTTCGTGTCATTTGTGTTTTTGTTTGTTTTGGTTCCCCGTGGATTGTATACAGAGACTAATTTATGTTGTCACCCGTAGGGCGCGGATTAGTCCAAATCCGTATATTTTAGATTTGGGATTGGGTTTATTTAAGGATCGTTAATCTAGTTTGAGATTAAGATCGATTTAAAACAAATGAGCATTTGAGCTCAATTATTTTAGTTTAAAGACCGCACGGTCTATTATTGCCATGTTTGAGGTGAGATTTTAGTTTAGGGACATTTCGGTCCATTATCGTCGTATTTTAGGGCGAATGTTAGTTTAAAAACATTTCGGTCCAACATTCCCATTTTGGGGACGAATGTTAGTTTAAGGACATTTCGGTCCAACATTCTCATTTTAGGGACGAATATTAGTTTAACGACGTTTCGGTCCAATGTCTATCTTGTGCGCATGTGTATTTTTTACATAGCGGAGTGAACGATGGTGCCATGGAATGCGTCCAATTTGAGGTGCGATCCGATTTGAGGTGTGCACGTCAATTTGGAAGTGCATAGGAGTTGTTGGTTGTCGGGACCCGCCACCTCTCTGAAAACATTGAGAAATTACAACGACATATATCAGAGGTGTAGAAAGATATACTCTTGAACCAAATCCCGTATTTGAGGGAAAAAGAGGTTGCGGTGGACCTGAGAATCGTTAGTCATGTTTGAGACTAAGATTATCTAAGGAGATATGGGATGAATATCATTTTGGATATCATCAATAAGAGATTATTAGTCATGCTTGAGACTAAGATCGGTTTGGAAATCATGAGCAATATGGGCTCGGTTGATTTAAAATCAAAGGTGTTTCGCCTCAGGACACTTAGCCAATTTAGGCTGAGATTGGGTCTCTACACTACCCAGCAGTGCTAAGCACTAAGATATATAATGCTCACGTGTGTCTCAAGTGAGACGCTAGCGTAGTGCTAAGCACTAATCTTTTCTGGTGCTCACGTGCTCTTGATTGATACGAAAAATTGTGTTTGTAGTGTAACCGCAATCAATAACGGTGTCGCGTGTAGCTAGACCGAGATGAGTACGGGTCGTCCTCTGGGAAACGTGGAGCCTTTTACTCTTACTTTAGACGTGTTGAAAAAGAGAGGAGGGATAAAGAATATTGTAGAATGGTTGTAGGATCTAGATCTACGTTAAACACGGATGCAAAATATAGATCTAGATTAACTACGGATGTAAGTTTATATAAGAAGAGGGCTTGTAGGGTTCATTAGGATTTAGTAGTTATGGATGATTAATTAAAAATTACTCTTTCTATCCTTTAATAGATTTAAAAATAGAACGACAGTGATGCATGTAGATTAGGGTTTCTGGAGGGAAAAGGAATCCCACTCTTAACCCCTATCTCGACACGGAACTCCGTTCATATCTAGCCTTTACCAAAACAATCATTAATCTAATCTCTAATCGCGGTCGAGACTAACAATGAATTGGTAGAGCGCCCGATTAGGATGTTAATGATTCTTTTGATAAAGTTTATAAACTTTATAGGACGTAAAAAGAGTTTAGGTATTTTCATCATCCATTAGCCTACCCTAATCCTACGAACCCTAACAAGCGGAGAATTACTCGCGCATGTTGGGAGAAAAAGAGATGGAGAAAGAATTCATAATGAAACTACAAAGAAATATAATAAGAAAAAGAACTACCTTTATTAATCAACAAAACTCATTTACACTTTGTTTCCTTAGAAAATGATTACGAATACGAGTTTGCTTCTCGATCTCTTCTAAGGAGGTAGATGAACCGTTGATGATCAGCCTGAATGCGTGAGCCGTCTTGGACTTCGTGATCTCGTCGACTTGATAATTTTTCCAAGAGGCTCTCGGTTTTTATTTATAGTCCCAAAGCCAGAAACTTAGCTTCCTAATTTAGAATCAAGTAGTTAGTATCCAACAGAAAAAATCCCATCTCCTAAGTTTTCAAAACCGCGGCGGATCCGCGGCCAATAGGGGGGTTTGGCCGCGGATCCGCAGCAAAAAAGTGAGATCTCATGTTGATTTTTCTGGCCTTGCATCTTCATGACACGTGGTGATCAATGGAATCTTTGTAAACTGGAAATCCTTTCTTTGTTTCTGCCAGATTTGATTTCTTTAGTTTGCTTTCTTAATTAGGCAGGTTTGCTTTAACAACTTTGAATCCCTTGATTTTAGCCCTGCAAATTCTGCACAATAACTCAACAAATAATATTTAGTAGAGTTTGTTATATTTAGATATTAACTTAACCATTAAGACTTTGGTCAAAGGTATTTAATAAAGTAAGCATATTTTAAATGGGCCAAATGTTACATGGATATTATATGCTTACATTTTCCTACCAAATGTTAATTATAATATATAAACACATGAAAATAGTATTTTTTACAGATAAACCCTCATATGTATCATATATTATAATAAACATCTTTTCTAATATAGAAATAGTAGGAAAAATGTCATATTAAATGTGCGGTTTTATCAACTGAACAAATACCCACAAACTTATCTTTGATCGTCCCGAGCAAACTAGTTTATTCAAGAGAAGGAGAAACAGAAAGGGGAAAACTAAGCACACTTTTGTAGGCAAACACGATTGCACTGTGCACGTGCAACAAGCCGTTAAACCCCTAGGTGTCCCTAGTAGGAGGAGTGTTGTCTCCTGAGAGTTTTCAGCGGATTACACCCACAAAATCCTATAACAAAAAAAGAGATGGTGAAATTTACATATAAAGATAAGAACCATAAAAGAAATACTTTGAAAATTTAGAGTTTCCAACTATACAAGCTTTTCAGTTGTCATGAGTCCTACCTTAATAGTCATGAAAAGATGTTAGAAATCACATCATTCCTCAATAAAATATCGTCTTTATTATTCATTCCTACCTTTCATCCAAATATCGATCATATAACCCTACGTGTGTGTAATGGACATCCCTACACTCGGAGAATTCAATTCAAGTTATCATACTCTTGTCCATCTACCTCAGTACTTTTTAACTTGATGAATATTTATGGATTTGCTCACACATTTTCATGCGATCGTTAATACTTCTTAAGGTACTAACCGACCGATTACTTATGTGATTGCAGATTAGGTGATAGTATTTTTCTCGTCTTGCACCACCTAAGGCTTAGCAGTGACTCCCAAACTAGTTGGTCTAAGGCACTAGGTGATGAAGCACCCTTACTATATTTTTTTATTGCTGCCTTGGCGATAACAAAACCAGTGTTCATTTTTTTCTTTTCACCATTTTTATATTTTCTTCATTTTTTTATTTCCTTCATACTTTGGCTTTTAGACAAGAGCATTTCAAGGTATCCTCTACCATCCCGAGTTTCAAGACGTGTGTAAGTGCATATAGTAGGGTATCAACATTCAAATGTTTGGCTTACAGAATAGAAACTATTTTTCAGACTTATTTTTATCCTCAGATTAGTGACTTCCTTCATCTTACTAACCCTTGGGACAACAGTTCATAACTACTTATTACTAGTTCGTTTAAGAAAACTTCTAATTTTCTTGGTTTTCTTAAACTATTCCTATCTTTTGGATGTAATTTTTTACTTTCTACTCTTTTGTTATAAATTATTTTTTTTGAAAATGTTGTGCTTATCAAAATATGATGCAAATTGATGCGTAAATAAGCACAAACCTCCCCCAAACTTGTTTTCAACAGTGTCCTCACTGTTGCTATATATCTGCTGGATCACAAAAACCTGTAAGCTTGGGAGGTCATTATTAATGGGGGCAAGAATATATGAAAGTGAAAATCCTCCCCCAAACTTATTTTTGGCTCACAAATTTGAGGACAAAAGTTATGTTCAAGAGCCAAAAATATACCCTCCCCCCTCAAACATGAGTTAGACAATACGAAGCATTTTAAGAGGGGGTGAGTCGTTTGGTCAAAGTAAGACTTTACAAATACCAAAAGTTAACACCAACCATTGAAAGATTTTATCAGTATAGCGTATAGGTTGGTGGAAGAATGTGTTGTATCGAGTCAAGAAAAAATGGGGAAGGGATAAGAGGTGGTCTAGAAAGGGTTTGAAATTAGAGAAAAGAAAGAATGAGGATGAATGTGAATGATTAGGAAGAAGGAATGGTGACGGTTCAACCTCTATAGGTGGAGATTGATCAATCACAAAATCCGTATTGTTTAAAAATTCAAGTTCGTCAGCAAAAAGTTCTTCAAAACTTTTATCAATGGTGTGATTGAACATTTTGCTGTTAAAGAGTTTTGTGCCAGAATTTATCCTACTTGATTCATCAAAAATCATTGAGGTAGAGGACTCGAAAAACTCATCTACCTCATTTTCAAAAATATCCAAATCAAGTTGAATTTCTGGTATTATTGAACTTGAATTAACGGATTATGATTCATCAAAACTCACTGAAACTATAGGAACAGAAGAAGAACCGGAGAAAATAGAAGGTGAAATGGGTAAACAAATTGGTGTGTCGAGTGTTGTTGTACCAGATGTGGAAGATGGAGGCTGTATTTCGGTCTGATCTTCGGGTATACCATTATTATCAACTTCAAGACGTATTTGGGGTTCGGGAAGAATTAAAGGCTCAAGATGATGACTACAAGGAAGTGAAAGGATCTGATGAATTGGTGGGACAAAATCATCCAAAATTTCGGGTTCATCAATCAATATATCCCCAACGCCAATCACCTCATTCAAGTGAAGGTTAAAATTCTCAAACACCTCATCAAAAGTATGGTTTTCAATCAGTTTTGATTCAAGAGTGGAAGTGTAGAGATCACAAGGGTTGGGTATGGTTTCACTTGAAATGGACCCTTCACAGTCGGATAAATCAAACACTACAAAGTCACACAACTTATCAGACATTCTATTTGGTGTGCTTGATGAATCTATGAAACTGGAGTTGTGGATTTCAGTTTGGAATGGAGAGGTTTGATTAGGAAGGGTGTACAGTTCTGTCTCACCACCCAAATTCTCATTTTGTCCTATGCCCGAATCATATACTGAAAATTTTTGGGCTGGTTTGAAATTCTTTGCTTGCATCCACTCTGTTGTTTCCTTCCTAATTTGGTTCGACATTTCCAAAAAAATTTCTAATGTCTGCTCAAGATTAGACTTGGGTCGATAAGGGGTTTCAGGATAAGATTGAAATTCTTGTGGACGATTAAAACTCCCAAATGACTGATTAGAAGGACTGTATAGAGAAGGTGGAAAAGTAGGATTGGATTGATAGGAATAGAATGGTTGCGAAACTTGGGTAGGAGTAGGATCAATATTATGATAAGAAGAATATTGATATGGGTTGGTTGGTTGGCTATTTTCAATAGACATCTTATATGCCACAAACCGCCTATCAAACTCTTCTATGGACAGTGGTGGTGATGGTTGATATTGGTCCGGGTTGAAACTTTGGCCTCTAGCCCTAGCTATATGCTCAGCAATGGACATTCGTCTAGGGGCTTCCTCACTCTGGGTATGAACTGAAACAGGGTTCGTAGGATTAGGATACAGTTGATAAGACCTAGACTGAGGTGGCCAACTGTTTCTTCCTGCTTGTTCTATATGATCTCTTAAGGACATGGAAGAGCCGGACGGTATACCGAAGGGATTACGAAGACAAGAGATATCTGGTTGTGGACAGCAAAGCTCGGCAAGAGTTCGTCTGTTTAGGTCACCCATTATAAGAAGAGAAGAAGGGGGAAGGGGTAAAAAGAGAAGAAAATAATTGGTTTGTTTTGAAAAAAGACGGATTTAGACAAATCACACAAAAATGCACAAACAACCCTAGAACTATGGTTACCTAGGTCCAGTCTCTAGACCGCTCCTAGACTTCCAAAGGACAAGCCGTGGGATCAATCATCTACCGCCTCTTTACTACCCTTGTAGCCAGGTAAGTGTCAGGTGAGTGGGAGGCTCCCCACTACGAAAGTAGTGGTCCTAATTAAGTAACCACTCGCCTTAGACACACTTGCCTAGACACCACAAAAGTAATGCGGATAAGCGATAGATTACCCACGACCTTCCTCTGTCCTTATTGAGCGCGACAGTTCTTAGAGTCTGGTCTAGATATTTTTTAAATTAATATAGGGTTGATATAGATGCTCGGTTTGTGATTTGTGAGGCTTAGGAAGGGTGATGAAATCCCCGCCTAATCTGGATTTTGGTCTTGCCCCTTAAAAATCCGTATTAAAATATGCAAAAACAAACCGCAAAACAGAACTTTGCAAGAAGATTTTTGAGCGGCGATATTTTGCAAAGAATCCTACAGAAAAGATATTTTATTGGATTTCAGAGGAGAGAGAAGGAGGTTAGAATCTTACCAGAGAAGATTGAAGCCCTAGATCTCCTAACTGGCCGCGCTTCCGCCACCGATGTGCACTTCCGGCCGCGGTTCCGCAGCAAAAGGGAGATATCAATTGATGAATTTTTTTCTGTGGCCTTCTCTACTTCTTTGGATCTCAATGAATGTATCTGTCTCCTGTTTCCTCAAGTCTGTGACTCCAGATTCCCTCGCAAAATTCACACAATAATCGTTAAATATACAATTTGCAGTTTTGTTTTATTTATGATACAGATCGTATAAGAATTCAACACAAATAGTAAGAATAAAAAATTACGCATGTATCCCCAGCAACGGCGCCATTTGATTGATACGAAAAATTGTGTTTGTAGTGTAACCGCAATCAATAACGGTGTCGCGTGTAGCTAGACCGAGATGAGTACGGGTCGTCCTCTGGGAAACGTGGAGCCTTTTACTCTTACTTTAGACTTGTTGAAAAAGAGATGAGGGATAAAGAATATTGTAGAATGGTTGCAGGATCTAGATCTACGTTAAACACGGATGCAAAATATAGATCTAGATTAACTACGGATGTAAGTTTATATAAGAAGAGGGCTTGTAGGGTTCATTAGGATTTAGTAGTTATGGATGATTAATTAAAAATTACTCTTTCTATCCTTTAATAGATTTAAAACTAGAACGACAGTGATGCATGTAGATTAGGGTTTCTGGAGGGAAAAGGAATCCCACTCTTAACCCCTATCTCGACACGGAACTCCGTTCATATCTAGCCTTTACCAAAACAATCATTAATCTAATCTCTAATTGCGGTCGAGACTAACAATGAATTGGTAGCGCGCCCGATTAGGATGTTAATGATTCTTTTGATAAAGTTTATAAACTTTATAGGACGTAAAAAGAGTTTAGGTATTTTCATCATCCATTAGCCTACCCTAATCCTACGAACCCTAACAAGCGGAGAATTACTCGCGCATGTTGGGAGAAAAAGAGATGGAGAAAGAATTCATAATGAAACTACAAAGAAATAGAATAAGAAAAAGAACTACCTTTATTAATCAACAAAACTCATTTACACTTTGTTTTCTTAGAAAATGATTACGAATACTAGTTTGCTTCTCGATCTTTTCTAAGGAGGTAGATGAACCGTTGATGATCAGCCTGAATGCGTGAGCCGTCTTGGACTTCGTGATCTCGTCGACTTGATAAATTTTCCAAGAGGCTCTCGGTCTTTATTTATAGTCCCAAAGCCAGAAACTTAGCTTCCTAATTTAGAATCAAGTAGTTAGTATCCAACAGAAAAAATCCCATCTCCTAAGTCTTCAAAACCGTGGCGGATCTACGGCTAATAGGAGGGTTTGGCCGCGGATCCGCAGCCAAAAAGTGAGATCTCATGTTGATTTTTCTGGCCTTGCATCTTCATGACACGTGGTGATCAATGGAATCTTTGTAAACTGGAAATCCTTTCTTTGTTTCTGCCAGATTTGATTTCTTTAGTTTGCTTTCTTAATTAGGCAGGTTTGCTTTAACAACTTTGAATCCCTTGATTTTAGCCCTGCAAATTCTGCACAATAACTCAACAAATAATATTTAGTAGAGTTTGTTATATTTAGATATTAACTTAACCATTAAGACTTTGGTCAAAGGTATTTAATAAAGTAAGCATATTTTAAATGGGCCAAATGTTACATGGATATTATATGCTTACATTTTCCTACCAAATGTTAATTATAATATAGAAAATAGTATTTTTTACAGATAAACCCTCATATGTATCATATATTATAATAAACACCTTTTCTAATATAGAAATAGTAGGAAAATGTCATATTAAATGTGCAGTTTTATCAACTGAACAGCTCTTCACGTGAGGCACTGGCTTTTTAGCTTTGGGCACTCACGTGCTTTTCACATGAGGCTCTATAATAGTGCTAAGCACTAATTTTCTCTGGCGCTCACGTGTGTTTCACGTGAGACAGTATGTTTTTGGAGATTTAATCTCTGTTGATATTTTTAGAGAACTTAAATCTTTGTTAATGGTATTTTGACCATTAACAATTACCAAGATCATTATTTTGAGGATCTGGGATCCTGTTCTTTAAGAACTAAGTTTTTGATTTGAAGGAACTAAATTCCTGGAGTATTATGAACTCTATGTTTTCCATTTTCATGTTTTCAGATAGGTTAAACCTCTTTTAATGGTGTTTTGACCATTAAGGATCACCAAGATCACTATTTTGAGGATCTTGGATCGAGTTCTTTAAAGAACTAAGTTCTTGATGTAGGGTTAAACCCTAATTTCGGGGGAATTAAATTCCCAGAACATATGTTCCTTTTCTTTTTCTTTCTTTTTCTTTTTAACCTAGTTCTTCCCCCTAAGTTTTAAGTCTGAAGAACATAATCTCCCCGATGAGAATTAAATTCTCAACTTGTGGGGAAATTTGTTTTTGCAAATCTCAAAACAAAAGAAGAACTAAGTTCTTGTATGAAGGGTTAAACCCTTATATCCATTATACTAGACGGGAGGGATACTTTTTAATCTCTCATTTTTTATTTATCTAGAGTGCTTTTGAAGGAGGAAGGTCTTCTTTCACTGAGAATTAAATTCTTTGTTCTCTCAAAGGCTCATTGTATTTTTTTTTTTGCAGGAGCTTATAGAGGGTTTTTTCTATTCTTCCTGGTCACTCCCTGTGTATATCCCTGAGACTTGAAGTCTCGGGTCCTTTATATAGTGGAGGCAAGTTTGTTAATTAATTTTGAGAAAATCTCTCATTGAGAGATTCCAATTGATTTAATTGGTCTCAAAATCTGTTTGGGAAATTTTACCCACCGTTGGATCTTTGATCCAAGGACTTCTATTTTACAGAATATATTTTTCTTGTTTTTAATAAGATTGGGGGAATATTTTCCTATATATAGAATTTTATTCTATTGAACGGTGATATTTTTATCACCATTGGATTTTTAATCCAAGGGTGCTCGGTTTAACAGAGCACAATCTTTCTCTGTTTAGAAAGATATGGGAAATATTTTCCATCTCAGATAATATCCTTCCCAATGCTTAATCATCATTGGATTTTTGATCCAACAGTTCCCTGTTTAACAGAGAGGATCTTTCTCTTTTAGAAAAATCCACGGAAGTATTTCCCAAGAGTAGAATTTAATTCTACGTAAGGAGGCGTCCTCACGTGTTTAACACGTGAGGCTTACTTAGCTTCTCTCAATTTGCGCCTATATGCTTTGCATATAGGCGCTCACGTGTTTAACACGTGATGTCAATTTGACCTTTGGCCATTTACTCTTAATGCTCATATGCTTTGCATATAAAAATAAAATTTAATTCTATGCATAGATTTTAACTCTATCGGAAGCTAATGCTTTAAAAGGGTATCCTCACGTATTTAACATGTGGCCCAGTGTGGTTTTTTTTTGTGTGCTTTCATGTTTTATACATAGGCGCTCACGTGAGGCCCATTTAGCCTTTAGTTGTTTAATTGCAGCGCCTATATGCTCTGCATATAGGCGCTCACGTTTTTAACGTATGAGGCTTATTTAGTCTGTTAGTTTTTTGATTGCAGTGCTTATATGCTTTGCATATAGGCGCTCACGTGTTTAACACGTAAGGCTTATTTAGCCTATAGTTGTTTGATTGCAGCATCTATATGCTTTACATATAGGCGCTCACATGTTTAACACGTGAGGCTTGAGTCATGAGGAATTTTCTCCCCTTTTTTCTCTTTTTATGAGGGAACAAATGCCCCCAGCGTTGCTCTCACGTGGCTTGCACGTGAGTGCAACGCTGTCCATCCTTACAACCGTTGGATTGCCTAGGGGAACGGGAAAATGAACCGCTCCTCATCACGTCTTATAAATAAGGCGTTTGGCCCTTGAGATGACCACTGTTTCTTCATCTTCCTCCTTAATTCATTCCTTGAGAATTTAATTATCCTTTTAGAGCTTAGCTCTCTGCCCACAGAACTCCCGAGTTAAATTCTGCAAAAACTCTTTTTGGCAAGGATTATGAATGACATTCATCTCTTAGGATAACCCTTTTTTTGTTTTGGATTTTAAATCCATTAATAGAGCTTTACTCTTTTCTTGAACCGATCTCTTAGAGATCTAAAAAAACTCCTTTTTTTAGTAGACCATGGGTTTTGAATTAATGAGAATCGTTGGTTCTCCTCTTAGGGTTTTACCCTTTCACTGATCTTTGAGGATCTTTGGAATTTAATTCCATTTTCTTTGTTTTCCACCATGGGGTTTTCTGGGATTTAATCCCACTGTTAGAGGAATTTAATTCCTTTGTCTTACAGAGCTTAGCTCTGAGAGATTTTGGAACTTTTTGGAATTTTACTCCCTTTCCTGCTCTTGAGCATTTTCTTTCTTAGGGTTTGAATACCCTTTTTACAAATTTGAATCTGTTGTGTATTTTTAACAGAACTCGCTTTTCAAGGATGTTGAGAGTTTTTTTTAAACTCCACTGTTTATTTAATGAGAATCCTTTTAGATTCTCACAATGATTATCTTGCCTCATCATTGGTGAGCCGCCATTTTGATTTTGTGGGGCCCACTGGTTTTGTAGTTAGTAATCTTATGAGGCAAACTCATATATATATTTTTTTATTAATGGGTTTTCTTTTTTCTCTTTAGGTACAATGGTCTCACTTCCTTACTTCCCTTACACACGCTCGGAGGTTGCATTCCCACAGTCGTCATCAGACGAGGAAGTTATGGCAATGATCAGGGAACATGATAAGGACAATAAGAGCCTTCTTCTATGGGGAGTTTGGTACGGTCACATTATCAAGGGCCGCCGTAGTTTCACATGTAAAGTACCAGTAGAACCCATCTGCTCAATGTCATTGACGGAGCGTCCGCGTACTGCTTATGCAGTGGAAGCGGCTAATTGGACCCCCGCGGGCCGGCTTGAGCCATCAACAACAGGGATACCCAATCAACCCATGATGGCTATCGATATCTTGGGACGCCGAATATGTCAGGGTGAAGCCCGACCCTGGGGGCAGATCTATAAGGTAGGTGTTACCCCGTGTTACCCAATAGGCTATCATCCTTGGGCCTAGTACATTCTCTCCTTCCAACACTCATGGTTGCCGAAAGTTGGGTTGTATCAAGCGGTATACGCATTACTATTCTACTACCATGCTCCCCACGTCTGGTGGGTCAAGGCTTTTTTAAACCAGTGGAACCTTCCAACGAATACGTTTCTGCTAGGGGACTACGAAGTCTCTATTTCGCTGGAGGAGTTCCGTGAAATTTCAATGTTGCCGATTAGGGGAGAGCACTACGATGAATTATTGCCCCCCGAAGAGTATATATTTGCCACAATGCTAGCTGTACTTGAAGGTTTAACAACCGAAAACGTTGTTCGGCACAAGTACCCGAGCCTAATCAAGGCCTTGGGCATTTTTAGAGACTATTCATGGTATCGGAAGGACAAGGTGTCACTTTTGACGCTTTTATTGCTTGCTTTCTCCATAAAGATGCTCTATCCAAGAAATCTCCAAAATTTGCGAGGGTTGAGGATCCCTTCGGATTCAGCTCGGAGAAATTGCCAACTAAAGAAGAAGACTTGACGCAGTTTTATATTCCAAATTCGTCAGCCATGACATTTGACACAATCGCTGCCCCTGGAATAGACGAAGAAACATTTTTTGTCGGCTTCATCAGTCTCTGGCTTAGCTAGTTCGCCATGCCGATGCATCATCATTTTATGAGAGCTTCTGTTTTCTATCCTGCCCATCGCATAGCCGAAAGAGTACGATTGGCCGTTGGTGTTGCAGGGTTATCACACCTATACCATGGTTTAAGTACTGCCACCAACACTTCAAACCCAGGTGTAGACACCGTGAATTTCTCCCTCCACTACTTCACGTCGTGGATTGAGATGCATGTGTTAGGCGCATTTGCTGCACACCGGTGACCTACTTTCTATGAGTCATAGACCTTCCCATGGGTCATGAGGCCGGTCGATACTTCTGCTCCTGATCCGACTCAGTTAGGGGCTCTGCGCGTATTGCTTAATCCACATTCAAACGAAGGCGGGATGGTTTTCAGTGATTGAGTTCTCTCTGCGCCAGCGGGGCCCGTTCAACAGTTATTCGATTTGTCGAAGAATGGGGCTTCGGCTTTAAAACACTAAAAGATCATGCATTTATTCTCAATCAGGTCGGGGCATTTGTTCCGCCCAAATGACACTGCTCACTTCATGCGGTATAATCCGCATCGCTTCGCCCAGCAGCTAAGTTACAACCGGGGAATCCCCCTCGAAGACTTTTTAGTTGAGCCTACTCTCCCGCTGGAGGTCACCCACGACGTTATCCACCACTTCATTGGGTAAATGCTGATTCCCTATTCATGATTCTCGAGCCTGCCCATCTTCCAAGGCCTGTGGGACCCATCAAGGGATGGTATCGCCACTGGGTTAGTCCCATCATCGCAGAGGAGAGAAGGGTGCTCTTCGAGTGTAAAGCCCCTACTCCCGATCAAGCCATCAGCGCCTCGTTGCGGCCACGGTCGATTGTTTGCCCTCCTCTAAGGGACAGCGATTCAGTTCTTATTCCTAAAGTCGCTCGGGCAGAATCAGTCACCCGTACTGCTGGTATGCCGGTTCGCACTAGGGCCATGGCAGAGATTCCTGATAAAGTACCAACAGCGGCATCACTAAAACCAAATACCGAAGGCGAGGTCGGGAAACGCTGTGCAAAAGTGCCGAAGGGGAGGAAGTGCCCTTCTTCTAGTGCTAGCACGGGACCTAAAAGGAGGAAGAAATCGGTCGCCGGTATACTCGATGCCTTGCTTGAGTTTGAGCCTCTTCATGATGAGCCTATATCTGTGCATGAACCAGACGACGGTCTCCTCTTTCCTGGCACATCCGCCGAGGAAGCCGCTCAGATGGCCGAGGCTTTGAAGCATTCACAGGATGAAGCTGAAAACGTGCGTCCTAAGAAATGATGCTTTCTCCCTGTTGAATTCCGTGATGTTGATCCAGTCCCGACTATATTACCAGTTGTTCCTCTGACACTAGAAGAAGAGCGGGCTCTCAAACAGCCAATCTCGGCCGCTTCTGAAGACGAGGCTATTTTGAAGGCGGGCCAAGATTTATCTTCAATCGAAGCCCAACGGGCACGATTAAACAGAAAGAGCAGCGGCTCGAAAAGGCCATACTTCAGGCTCCCTAGCGTATTGGTATGTATCTTTTACATTCTTCTCAGTGGATTACTTTCATATCGTATTCATCTTTACAGATCTTTCCTTTGTCAGGCCTTCTAAGGCGGGCGCAGCTTCGAGTCCAAATCATGCCACAGAGCCTCCGGTGAAGGCCTTTATTCCTGCGGAGGTCACCGGACCGGCAATAGACTTTGCAAATATTTCCAGTGATGCACCGGAGGGTGTAGAGGAGATTACTGAAGCTTCTATCCCTCCAGTCCAGAATGAACAAAGTATCGAAGGTAATCTTATATAATTTTTTTTATTTTAACGACCCTTCCATATGTCTGACCCTTTCTTTTTCTCAGAATTGCGAGAGCCGGCGTCTTTTATTGTAGATCTTTCCCCAGAGGAAGCCTTCCAGCGTTTACTTAATATGGCGGACCCTCACGCGATACCCCCTAGAGTATCATCCTTTCCTCTGGCCAAGGTTGGTACTCTTTTGCCTTTCCGTTTTATATTTTCATGATGATGCTGATGTGACCCTTTATTTTAAAACAAAGTCCTAGAGGCCGATGACGAAGTTGAAGTTCTTGATGGGCCTGAGATCTCTCAGATCTGCCTTCTGTGACTGTGGGTAAGTGACGCCTTAGCACTGGCATTCTTTTATTTATTCCTGTTTGGAAGGATGAATAACCATATATGTATTTTCCCAGCTTTGCCCACCCTGACTCCATTAGAGTCCCGGATTTGCATACCACCAAGCCCTTATGCCAGACGCGTATCTGAGAGGATGGCAAAATAGAGCATTCACTCACTGGCGACTCTTATTGAAGATCTTTGCGCTGGCACTTCTGTCATGGCTGAAGAATTTGTTGTTGAAGCCAATGCTTCCTTATCCATTCTTACCACCTACCATGACGAGGTGCTGGTGTATACTTGGGTTAAATATTACCGTGAAGTTGAGGCTTCCCTACATAGAGTCGAATGCGTAAGCCTTCCTTCTAATATCTTATCCGTAAAGGCCAGCTTGCGTGGATGGATCGATCAGTGTGCGGCCAATATCCAGTCATGCGAGAAAAAGCTCAACCGGAAGTTTTCAGCAAGGGAGTTGGCTTCGAAGGCTTTGGGGGAACTTCAAGCCCAGCTCACCACCAAGACTACTCGGGCCTATGAAATTTGGCAGGTCCTCCAGGAGGTTATTACGGAGGTGGTGGCTCTTGATAAAGCCGTTATTTTTACACGCGAGATGGTTGAGACCCAAAAGACTGCCGAGAAAGAGCTTGAGAATCGGTTTTCCTCATATCAAAAACAACAGGTACAGGCAAAGACTCATCTTGCAGCGTTGCTAGAGCTTGTGGCCGAAGTCCGGCGGAAAAATGATGATCTAGTTGGCTTATTGAACTGCCCGCCATCTTAAATACTTTGTCACTGTATATCCTTCTTTCTTCTTTTCTTTTCCTTTTTTGTATCTTATATTCATTTGGATTTATGAATAAAATACATATTTTATTTCATGCTTGCGCCTCACTATCCTTTGATATCTTGAGTTGGTGTAAAGTAGTGTATGTACTCATTTCGGAGTTTATAGTTTATGTACTCATTTCGGAATTTGTAGTTTACTCACTCGTTTCGGAATTTCTAGTTTATGTACTCATTTCGAAGTTTGTAGTTTATGTACTCATTTCGGAGTTTGTAGTTTATTCACTCGTTTCAGAGTTTCTAGTTTATGTACTCATTTCGGAGTTTGTAGTTTATGTACTCATTTTTGAGTTTTTAGTTTACCTCCTTTGGGTTTACAGGCAAACTTGTCCTAACGTTATATGCAGATAACCCACATTCTTAACGACAGAGGTCCGTTAGGTTTGTAGTACTAGGGTTTTAGTCCGTTGTACCATCGCGTTGGCTGATGTATTCCTCGATATGCGGTCTTTAAGCCGTTTTTCGAGTAGCCCCACGACTATCGTGTCTATGATCCCTTCGGGGGCTGGACAAGACGTCTTCAAGTAATTTCCTTAGGTCATATGACTTTCAGAAGAGCAAACGTTAGGAATTTGCTATGACATTTTTTACTTGAGGTTAGGCTCAGTTTGCAGCCCCGATGAGTCATAACCACTCCGCTCCGGCGTGGGATGATCTACGATAGTTTATTAGGCTTTATATGAGTTGCCTTCAAGACCTGAAACTGGGAATATGTCGTTGCTTCATTTTTCGTTTTGACGATGTTGCGCCGATTCTTTGCTGAAGTAGGGTATATATCCGTATGACTTCTATGCTATATGTATTGCAATTGAAGTCCGGAGCTAGGAATATGCAATTTCTCCAATTTCATTTGATAGCCGCATTCGCATCCTGCTGAAATGGAGGGGAATGTCGGGATGGTCTCTAGGTTTTATATGCGCCGTCGAGACTTGGAGTTAGGAGTTACTCTATTTTCGGTTTCGACCCTTAGGTCTTTTGTTGACGTTACGTCTGCATCCTGCTGGAATGAGAAGGAACGTAAAGATAGTCTCTGAGTTGTATATGAACCGTCAAGACTTGGAGCTAAGATTTTGTTATGGCTCCATTTTTTTCTCGACTCTTGGGTCTTTTGTTGACGTTGTTGTTGGATATAGTGCCTTCAAGGCAATTATTGTAATTGCAGGCACGCAATTATGATAATTAAGGGAGGACCTATACAAGTAGAACAATCTTACTCGAAATGATAGTATGCTATCTAGTTTGTCTTTATTATCATGTACATACATTATGTAGTATTACAGATCACTATTACATATTGATAGAGCCCATACGATTCTTACTTGACTAAGCATTATGATGGCGATCATATACGTGAGAGCCGGGTAGCCTATAACCACATCCTTAAATGTCCCTAGTCGTGGGAGTATCGAGACTGGGCATCGATATTCCGGAGTAGACTAGTGTATAAGCTTCGAGGCCCCGACGAGGGGCGGTGGCCAGTCTCACAAGCCATTGGTGTTGTGACACCTAAGATAGTATACAGGTGCTCACAGGAGGTGGGTACACTGGACGGACTCGCCGAGAACTTCTAGATGGTATTATACCTATCGTCAGATGGAAGTTCTCAGGTGGCATGAGTACAAGTTAGTCCTTTGACCTGAAGTCGTCGTTTGTCTCGTGTGAGTTCCCACTGTACTTTGATTACTACCCTACCACAACTCAAAGGAGTCGTGCAAATAGGTTTTAGTTGGGTACAGTCCCGAGCCATATGGTGGCAGTGGTCGACTGTCAGGCATTCATCTCTCCTGGTATTAGGAGTCGATGTCACGCAGTGTTCGGTTGGCTATCACCAGAATCCATGGCCACGATAGGGGAGATTTACTGATAGTTGATCAGTAGTATCTCAGTTGGTGATGAGATAGACTCACGACTTACCTGGTTAGTAAAGCTCTGACTTTATCCACCCCCTAGACCCGATATGCGATACTCTTTGACCAAGAGACCGGACTGTACAGAGATTGTCATATTCAGTCTCAGTAGAGTATGGACGCACTTGATTGCCGACCCCCCTTTCGACAACTACCTAGGTAGCCGTTACATACAGCTAGTGCCGCTAACATGCTTGTGGTTAAATCCACTGCCAGCGTATTGTCGAGTCTTTAAAGTCCCACATAGAGGGTTTTTCCGGTTCAGGTGATAGATGTAGGAGCCATACAGTGGTACGTGCAGGGGTCCGATTAAATACGTGTATGCAGTAGACGGACTTTAATCGGACAGTTGATAATACTAGCCAATTTAGGATTAAGCCGGATTATTAAATCAGGTTTTGATTTAATAATTTATATATGTATTTTGATACATGTATTTTAGTATTATTGTTCACTATTTATTTTCTCTCTTTGGTGCTATCCGTATTTTTTTTTATACGGATACGCGTATATGTAGCGATACATATACCAGGTGAAGTATTCCGTATTTATACTGGAATGCTTCTAGAAGAATATGACCTCATATTTATTTTTCTATTTTAGAAAAATAAAAAGGAAAATGAGGTGGCAAGTGGAGAATTTGAAGCATGGGTCCAAGCATGGAAGAAAAGCGTGGCTTCATTTTTAAATTGATTTCTCATTTGGTTACACTATTTGTGCATAGTTCATTAAAGTGTAGCCATACTTTTTACTTCATGAGTGGAGGATATTTTTCGTCTTCTTGGCTTGAGCTCCATGGCTCATGTTGATGCTTCATCTTCTCAATCTTCTTCTTTTTCTTACTTCCATGTTTGAGCAAGATCCTAGAGAGAAAAATTTAGTGGAGTATTCCTACATCACCGGCCATCTAAACCTAGTGGCTTTGGATCGTCGGTTTAAGTCTCCTCCGCGTTCCCTCGGGTGGATCGTCTTCGGCAAGGGTGGTCAATGCTCAAGCGCGATCCCGACGGCTACGACCTTGGAAGGGTCTTCCACAATTGGGTGGATATGCGACAAAGATTGTATTTCTCAACCCTTTGCACTTCTTGATTAGCTAGTTTAGGCATATGGTTTGAATCCTGGGTTTCGCGGGAGTCCGGTGCTCGTAAGAAATTTTTGTTTTAGCTTCCGCTTTAGCCGCGACCTCCGTGGCACGGGTGCCGAATCCCAACATGGTATCATAACGAGAGAAAAGAAACAATCAGCGTGCACTATATCAAAATCAGATTGGTTATCACTTTATCTGATCAGGATGGCTTCCACTGTTTCCTCGAATTCTCCTTCAAACTCTAAAAGGAGAACTAGTCGGGATCATTTACACTTTAAATCTCCTGAGGAGTAATACATACTCATCAGTGGAAATCGGAACCCAACTATCATCATGTGATAACATGACAGAATCCACTCAAGTCACCACACTCCAGAAGATATGCACATGCCTGGCAAGTTTCCCGTATGTTTGAAACTCCCGATATGGGTTTTTTGCCCCTAACGCTTATGACCTTGACGTAGGCCAACATATCATAAGCCGTTATTCAAGTTCAACCCGTTATTATCCTGGATTGATTTAGACCCACACGCATAAATCCTTGACGTAGGCCAAAATAACTGTACGACTGTCCTAAATAACCGCATATCCATGCAGCGAACAAGTATTACCCAGCTACCATTCACTATGCCTTAATATAGGCCAACATACATAGAATGAATACTAGGTGATACTTGTAAGAAATGGCGGAGGGATACAGCTGGTTTTTGGCGAAAAACCTTTAACGTAATGAACTTGATATCGTTGAAGGAACTCGGGTGGCTTTGAAATGGAGTGGTTTAAGCTCCGTGTTTTTTAAAACTAGTAACATAAACTTTTTCTTAAGAGAGAACTCCCAAAGAAAGGATCAAGGCTCTTCTCTCATAGAATGAGGTACGGGATATTCCTAACCGAATACTTCTATGCAAAGCAAAAGAATACGACCATGAGTTTTGAAGAAAACCGAGCAGTTTTAAAATTGGTTCCGACAACATCATTTAGGTTTATTTTCCTTGCATTATTCAGATAATCATTTCCCATCATTTTATGTTTCCAAGCCACAAAAGAAACAACCAAAATAATATGCTTTTTATATGCCATCTGCATTCGCCACGGGGAACATAAGAGGATGTTCTTGGTATAGGATAATGACAACCTCCTCTGGGAGGCGGTTATCAGTTCAAGCTCCCCAAGTGACATGGATGACAGAGATGCTGTCAAGTTTTGAGTTTAGCATCTTCTGAGGATCAGTATGTTAGATAGTGTTCCAATAGGGATACTGAGGTAATCATGGAGCAGAATGCTGGTCATAACTCCACAGAGGATACAGCCTAAGAAGTTTGTTGGATAGAAGTTGTTCATTGATGAACTTGGTCCTATCAAGAATCCAGAAAAATTCTTGTAGTAGGGCATCGCTCAGTTTGGGAGATTGTTGATCTCTTCAAAGTTGAGATATAGAGAGAAGAAGTTAAAACATTATAGCGGATCCACTCACTGAGGTTATTTCCCGAACATGAATGTTGCTCAAACGAGATTTGAGAAACTGATTAGTAGAGAAGTTAGGTATTCGGTAGCATGCGAGCTGTGGGTATGCGATGCCGTAATAATTAGCCTTAAGTGCAAGTGGGAGATTGTTGGATATAGTGCCCTCAAGGCAATTATTGTAATTGCAGGCATGCGATTATGATAATTGAGGGAGAACCTATACAAGCAGAACAATCTTACTCGAAATGATAGTAAGCTATATGGTTTGTCTTTATCATCATGTACATATATTATGTGGTATTACAGATCACTATTACATGTTGATAGATCCCATAGGATTCTTGTTTGACTACCAGGATTATGATAGCAATCATATATGTGTGCACATCCTTAAATGTCCATAGTCGTGGGAGTATCGAGACTGGGCATCGATATTCTAGAGTAAACTATTATATACGCTTCGAGACCCCGATGAGGGGCGGTGGCCGGTCTTACAAGCCATTGGTGTTGTGACACCTAAGATAGTATACAGGTGCTCACAGGAAGTGAGTACACTGGACGGACTCACCGAGAACTTCTAGATGGTATTATACCTATCGTCAGATGGAAGTTCTCAGGTGGCATGAGTATAGGTTAGTCCTTTGACCTGAAGTCGTCATTTGTCTCGTGTGAGTTCTCACTGTACTTTGATTACTATCCTACCACGGCTCAAAGGAGTCGTGCAAACAGGTTTTAGTTGGGTACAGTCCCGAGCCATATAGAGGCAGTGGTCGACTGTCAGGCATTTGTTTTTTCTGGTATTAGGAGTCGATGTCGCGCTGTGTTCGGTTGACTATCACCAGAAATCCATGGCCACGGTAGGGGAGATTTATTGATAGTTGATCAGTAGTATCTCAGTTGGTGATGAGCTAGACTCAGACACGACTTATCGGATTAGTAGGGGTCTGACGTTATCAACCCCCTAGACCCGATATGTGATACACTTTGACGAAGAAACCAGAATGTACGGAGATTGTCACATTCAGGCTCAGTAGGGTAAGGACGCACTTGGTTGTTGACCCCCCTTTCAACAACTACCTGGGTAACCGTTACGTACAGCTAGTGCCGCTAACGTGCTTGTGGTTAAACCCATTGCCATCGTATTGTTGAGTCTTTAGAGTCCCACACAGAGGGTTTTCCCGGTTCATGCGACAGATATAGGAGCCGTACGGTGGTACGTGTAGGGGTCCGATTAAATACATGTACATAGTATACAGACTTTAATCAGATAGCTGATAATAGTAGCCGGTTTAGGATTAAACTGGATTATTAAATCAGGTTTTGATTTAATAATTTATATATGTATTTCGATACATGTATTTTAGTATTATTGTTCACTACTTATTTTCTCTCTTTGGTGCTATCCGTATTTTTTGTACGGATACACGTATATGTAGCGATACATATACCAGAAGAAGTATTCCGTATTTATACGGGAATGCTTCTAGAAGAAGATGACCTCATATTTATTTTTCTATTTTAGAAAGATAAAAAGGAAAATGAGGTGGCAAGTGGAGAATTTGAAGCATGGGTCCAAGCATAGAAGAAAAGCATGGTTTCATTTTTAAATTGATTTCTCATTTGGTTGCATTATCTATGCATGGTTCATTAAAGTGTAGCCATACTTTTTACTTCATGAGTGGAGGATATTTTTCTTCTTCTTGGCTTGAGCTCCGTGGCTCATGTTGATGCTTCATCTTCTCCATCTTTTTCTTCTTCTCGATTCCATGTTTGAGCAAGATCCTAGAGCGAAAAAATTAGTGGAGTATTCCTACATCACTGGCCATCCAAACCTAGCAGCTTTGGATCATCGGTTCGAGCCTCCTCCGCGTTCTCTCGGGTAGATCTTCTTCGACAAGGGTGGTCAATGCTCAAGCGTGATCCCGGCGGCTTCGTGCTTAGAGGGGTCTTCCACAATTGGTTGTACACGCGACAAAGGTTGTATTTCTCAACCCCTTGCACTTCTTGATTATCTAGTTTAGGTATATGGTTTGAATCCTGGGTTTCGCGGGAGTCCGGTGCTCGCAAGAAATTTTTGTTTTAGCTTCCGCCTCGGCTATGGCCTCCACGGCGCAGACGCCGGATCCCAACAGTTGCATCTGCATCCTGCTGGAATGAGAAGCGTTTCGAGCTGATCTCTAGGCTGTAGATATTGCCGTTAAGATCTGGCTCTCCTTTTGACGGAGCCTGGGGGAAAGTATGGTTCCCTGTCTTTCATTTTTGTCCATGGATTGTATACAAGAGTCAATATGGACCTACCTGCAGCGCGGAGGAAATTTCATTATATATATATATATATATATTTCCCGCGATGCTCTATCTTTTCAGCTTTCCAAATCGCGAAAGTCGTGATTGCCCAATCATTTCGGCTATTTTTTTTATAATTTTACTCGCTGCTTTTTATTGTGGGTTGCCCAAACATTTCGGCTGTTTTTATATACATATTTTTTGCTCACTGGTTTTTATTGCGAGTTGCCCCATCATTTCGATGATTTCATATGCCTTTTTTTTGCTACTCGCTACTGTTTTTTTATTGCTAGTTTGGACTCCAATACTAACCTTGGCATCAGAATCGCTACAACTGGAATATTGCCAGGAGCGAATCATCATTTGCCTTGAAAGGACTTGGAGTTCGATACCTTTTGAGGCATCAACATTGCTGCAACTAGGATATTGCCAGGAGCGAATCATCATTTGCCTTTGCTGATTTGAACAGAGGCAGTTTAGCAAACAGGGTTAGGATCCTGTCGACTAAGGCTTTTTGACTTTATGAGTCGTAAGGGTCTCATAAAGGTATTTCTCCCTACAAGTCGTGAGGATTTCGTAGGTGTATGTTCACCTTAGAAGTCGTGAGGACTTCTAAGTGGTACTTTCCCTCGTAAGTCATAAGGATCTTACAAGAGTGTTTTCTTCTTATAAGTCGAGAGGACTTACAAGTGTCGTTCATCACACGAGGACATTTCTCGTCGTTGGTGGAATTTGGTGGGGAATATTTATTCGTGCGTGTGGATTGTATACAAAGGTCAACATTGGACCGCCTGTAGGGAAACTTGGGGGATATGACAGCTTATGAACAGGTTTAGATCCCTGTTATTAGTTATATGTATGCCCTAAAAACCATTGTTGTACATGATTGTATATTATAGTGGATGCTTGGACATATATAGAGAGGACTTTCTTACTCGACATGACAGTATGTTATCTGGTTGCACTTTATCTTAACATATACGCTTATGTATCTCTATACAGTCTCTATATTACATGTTGATAAAGCCCTTAGAATATGAACTTGACTACCAGGGCTATGATGTAGATCATACTAGTGGGGCCAGGGTAGTCCACAAGTATATCCTTTAATTGTTCCTAATCGAGGGAGTATCGAGACGGGGCATCGATATTCCAGATTAAACTAGTGTGTACGATTCTTGACCCTGTATGGGGCGATAGTTGATCCCACAACTATTGGTGTTTGAAATCAAAGAATAAGCATAAGTGCTCATTGGAGAATGGGTACACCGAATAGGACTCACCGAGAACTCCTAGATGGTATTATACATAACGTCAGATAGCAGTTCTCTGGTGACACTGGTACAGGTAAGTCTGTAGACCTGAGATCGTGATAGAGTCTTGTATGATTCCCACTGTGCTTTGATTTCCATCATACCACATTCAAGAGAATGTGCAAACCGGTGGCTTTTGGGTACAATCCCGAATCACATGGAGGTAATGAGCGATAGGAGGGGTTTCATCTCTCCCGGTATTGGGGGTTGATGTTGCACTGTGCTCGATTAGCCATAACAGGAAACCCCTGGCCAGGATTGCTGAGATTTACTGGTAAGTGTTATTAGTAGTTTCTCGAACCGTTATGGACCTCATATCGGCATGACTTATCAAGTTATTGGGGTCTGACGTTTACCACCCCTAAACTCGATATGCGACATATCAGACGAAGAGACCGGACTGTACGATAGTGTTACTTATTGGATTCGCAGGAGTATGAGCAGGCATACTTGTTGATCTTCTGATCGCTCAATACCCGGGTGGTCGTTACGTTTAACAGACCGCTTGCGGCTTGTGGGTGACTGATATGATCACCACCTACTGCCGGCGTATTGACGAGTCTTTAGAGTCCTACACTGAAGTTCCTGGCTCGAGCGAAACGAAGTAGGGCACGTATGTGATATGTACGGGACCGAGATAGATACATGTATATGATACCGTATTCTGATTTCGCGATATAGGTTATATGTGATATAACCAGATTATCGGATCAAGTGTTGATTCGATGATTTGATATTAGTCTGGTATATGTGATATAACCGGATTATTAAATCAAGTATTGATTTAATAATTTAATATATATATATATATATTTGATATATTAATATATATATTAACTAATATAAAATTAGCTCACTTTCGAATTTTCTTTTCTTCATTTACATTTTATACACACACACACACACACACACACACACACATATATATATATATATAATGTATTTAGAATATTGTATCATGCTTGATGATACATGAAACTTGGATGTATGAGACTAACACTTAAGTTAAGATAATGTATAGTTTTAATTATTTAGATAAAACCAAAAATGAGGTGGAAATTAGCATGGTTGTGAAGCTTGGAGAAGCTTGTAGAAACCTTGACTAGTGTCACGACCTGAAGGTACAGAACGTCACCGGCACTTAAATTACGAGATGTCTAGAGGCGCAACGTAATCTAAGTAAGCCGAAGCCCAGAAATCTAAACCATTAAGAAGAAGTATAGGAAAACAAGTTTAAAAGCAACATCAAATTTTCTCAAAAATTTCGGCAGAGTCTCCTTTGTAAAAACTGGCCCCAAACGGGTACAAACAAGAAATATATAGACAATCAATAATAAGACATCCCCAAGAGGGAGCCGGCTCTTCGCCAATTGGCGGTCACAACCACGCAAGCAAAATAATATACAACGCCGAAGGGCGAGGATCAAAACTCAAAAGAAAACCAAAACCCACCAAAAAACCATCATAATACAAGCGCGACTCTAAGGTCGAAATAATAAACAACCGGTATTCTAAATCTATCAAGTAATACAAGCCTGGTTGATGGAGCTTACTAGATACAACTGAAATAAATAAATATACAACGGCGGTCACGATACAAGTAAACCAACCTACCAAGCAATCATCCTGAATGGAATAATGTGCTAGCAAGCCGCCAAGGAAACCTGTACATCTGAACCTGTAAGAAAAATTTGGCACAACGGGGGTAAGTTGCCAACTCGTGAGTAGAAGATATCTGCGAGTAGAAATCGCATGCACGACGATCTCCTAGGTCATAATAATATACTTACATAACACTAGTCATCCAGTAATGATAGGGTAATAATCTATGCATAAGTGCAATACTCAGTGCATCGTGTCAGTGTCACTAAGCAGTAATATGTCACATATCTGATGTATGAATGCATCATGAATGAGAAAATCAACCCTGAAATCTGAATAATCTGATATAAGAAAGCATCAATGAATCTTGTATAATAAAACTGAAACCTCATCAGTGAAATCGACAGAAATCCGTGTCAAGCATCGACACAAAATAGGTATATCTCAAAATTTTGAAATCTCATATCTCTGTATCTCAAATCTTAATATCTCTGTATCTCGGGCTCTGGCAGTCCGGATCGGCCCATATCATCCAATCTCACGACCACGGTCGGTATCCTCCGGATATCCGTCGCGTCAAAAATAACAACAATAACCGGTCGGTAGTGCTCCCCTGCCGGGCTCAACACCATCATCTGCGATCTTCTTGCCCTGGGGTACCGCACCGGGTCCACCATGTACCCGCAGATGGTGCATCCCCCTCCTCGAATCGGGTATATGATACTGCTCAAGAACCGAGAAAACTCATAGTGGACGGCACACACATCACATCATGAGAAAACCGCAGTTTTTCTTTGAAAATAATAATAAGTTATGAAATTGTTGTGGTTTTCCCCAAAATCCAGAAATCTCATAGAAAATCCAAATCCCAAAATCCTGAGTAAATAATTAATAAGTATCGGCATAAGCCCCACAAAACTGTATGACAGTATGAATATATAAATGCAGGAAGTGTCTGAGTAAGCAATGCAACATATAAACTAGCACATGAAGCAAGCGTACTAAAATATATTTAAACTACTAATTAGCAGCTATACTAAATGAAGTAGCTTTTCCTAAAGTGTGCCTGACATAGCAATTACCGATGATGATGTGTGTGAACCGGCAAATAAGTGTACGTGGAACATGCGCATCATCGGTAATTGTGCTGGTGTCCTAACATATGGAATCATAACAGTTAAGGAACATATGTATAAACATGCAATATAATGAGAATAACATGAATATAACAGAGAAGGAGTAATAACCGCAATACCAAAGAATATACACTTCTAGAATACGAGTCATACCATTTTGGTGTTTGAAAAAGCACGAATCGTGGTTTTTAGAAAAATAGGGGCTACGGTGTTTTTAAGAAAAGATACGACCTTTGAAAAATCCGTAGTATCCCTCAGGCTGTTTTTAAAAAAATACGCACGATTCGTTAGTTTTGAAAAATAAGTATGACTCGAGCCTAAACTAACATCTACCTAACCAACTAAGGGGCTAAACTAAAGAACTAGTCGATAGGTAAGAAGAGTCCACCTAAAGTCCGAGTCGATATCTCTAGTAATCGGCGATCCAGCCTAAATAGCATCACGTACATCGTACGACTTCCTCGAGTCAAGAGTGCGAATCAATCATCACATCTATATCTCGTACATTAAAATCCATCGTACGACATCCTAAAATCGGGGTACGGGTCAACTATCATATCTATACATCATCATTCATAAGGTATCATCATCAAACAATATCATGATCTGGTTACTGACCTAAAGTCTTGTGTAATCCGATGTCATCAACACATATTATCATATATGATTATACATTGCATAAGCGATCCATTATAAATATCATAACATATTTCATATCATATCTCAATCATATATCAACTATCATATATATATCATCAATCACATGGTATCATCGTCCAACGATTCACTATAATATCATGACATATCTCATATCATATCTCTATCACATATCAAATATCTCACGGCATCCTGCCCAGCCATATCGACTCATCCACAAGTATCATAAATCATCCTTATATCACGAGTATATGTTGTGTGTGTATATAGAAACCTACACACATTCATACACACACACACACATATACCCAAAGTCAAGTGTACGTGTGTGCGTGTGTGTGTCTGCGTGAAACCTATGAATTACCTCCAAGATAATCATCCTCTCGTTAAGTCTGTCTAAATCAACCTAATCCTACTTAAGGTCTTCAATGGTACTCTACTCGCCAAAACCTAAGGTCACGTCCGACTCAAAATAATAATACGCAATAACCTTACTCTACGTTTGCGGGGGTGCTATACGCCATCCACCCGACTTCCCACGTAGATATACATCTACTCACCTGAATCCTCACCTGTCGAAGTCGATGTCGCCATGCTCTTCCCGTCGTCTTGAAATCCACGTAAGGGTGCCTACATATAAACATATGGTATCGTAAATCGAAATCATGAATGAAAACCAGAACGGCACACGAAACACACATAGGTTAGAACCTATGGTCCTCGCATGCAAGAAAAGCCAAACAAATTCTCGATGTCGAGGTACAAACATCAGAACATCAAGTTAAAAACCTAAATGCCAAAACTAAGTTAAAACGAAGTCGTAAAACAATGCAGCAACTCAAGAAAATGGTCCAAGATTTTACCCGAAGTGAAATTAGCTAATTTTGCATATGGTAAGGGTCTAGTTTAATGAAATAACAGCCCTGACCAAACACGGAGGGGTTTTGCCCTACCCTGGCCACAAATTGCCGCCAGGAAGAATAAAATTGCAGCCTGGGTTTGGGGTTAGGGGCTCGGGTCTTCAGGAAATGATCCATATCACCGGCACATCTCTCTGTGTTCGCTAAAAAAATTTCAGGTCACCCGGGTTATAGCAGATCACCAAATTCCATCACAATTTCCAAAATTTTCCGACATCGGGGTTTCTAAATTTGCTAATTGGGGTTCTAATCTCTGGTTTAGTCCAGTATACAATCACAACAGGGGTTGTATGGTCTCTACTAGCCTCAATTACACTATCTCAATTCAAAATTACTTCAAAAGCCTAACTTGAAATTTTCAAAGTTCACTAAACCTCGATATATCGATTCTAAACTAACAATAGAAGCTAATAGAATGAAATACTATTCTAATGGTGATGAAATTACCTCATTTGGCAACTCAAGAAAATTCTTGAGTTACCCCAAGTCTTCAAAATCCCATTTTTCTTGGTCCAAAGTGTTTGTAATGAGCTTGTGAATGTTTTTAATGAAGGGATTTTGGTGTTTTGATGTATTTTTGGGGGTGAAGTGAGGTGTAGGAGGTGGTGGAGAGAGGAAGGCAGCCATGGGTGATGAAGGAAAAGAAATGATGAAGATGGTGAAGAGATGGCAATGAGCCAAGTCAAAAGGTCTTGGAAAATTCTAGGGCTCTCTCTCTCTCTCTCTCTCTTTCATTTCTCTTTTCTTTTTAATTAAATAAAAACACAATAAACCATACAATTTAAATAAGCCATGGTCACAAATATGAAACAAGTGTTTATAACATGTCATGGTGCATGTCATGCACAAAACCAGATTAATGCAAGATTAGTGAAATTTAATCGAGATTAGCATTTAATCTATTTACAAATAAGTATTTTGAAAATCAATAAATACTCATATCATATGAACACCATCAATTCAATAATTCTTATGAATTTCCAAATATTTTCCAAATTATCGGTATATAATTATACCAATTTATTGAAAACGTACCTCCATACTTTGAAATATTCATATATTAATTTATTTAATTATTTAAATTCCCAAAAACAATATTTTATTTTTTTGAAATGTTACAACTAGACTCCACTTGTTTTTGTTTTACTCTAAATATTATTTAACCTAACCCTATCCTAGCCTTAGTTAAGTCTCTACATGAGTTTATATTAGATATTTTCTCACCCATGGTTCATTAGATGCTTCATCTTCTTCATCCTTTTTTCTTGACTTGAGTTTTCTTGAGGTGAAAAAGAATGAGAGGAAAAATATTCTAAAGTGAGCTAAATTCCTAGTTCATCAATCTATACCCTATTAGCCATATAGTGTAGGTTGTTTTCTTCAGTTATTCATACATTAGTGAAGAGGTAGCTTGAGTTGAGTTTCCTTAAAGTAGATCATCTTCGGATTCGACGATCATTAAGCAAGCTCGTTCATTTCGACTAGTGGAGCATACGGAGAGTCCGGAACACCACTACATGGAGCGAAGGGACTTCTACACGGAGCATTTGAAGTGATGGACCGGTCTACAAAGGTTGTATTCCATAATCACTTAGGTTTATTCTTGCTTACTTGTTGTAAAACCCTAATTCTCTAATTCGATTCTAAGTTTGAGTTCATTAGAACACTATATTTTTTAAATTGTATACTTGATACACCTTGAAACCCTAGTCAATGTGCTAAGAAACTCCAACATCGTATCAGAGACAAGCTAGAGCATTAGGTATCGTCTAGGCAAAGTTAGAAGTCCGAACGAACACAGAAACCCCTAATTTCCCATGCTCTCTGGAATTTTTTCCAAACGTTTGAATTTTTGAGATTAAAAATATTCAAAAAATCATGCAGATGATTCTATGGACCCTCTTGAAGAACGAAACCCTAACTCGATTACTTGACCGCGGAACCGTGGCCAAATAGTGGTATTTGCGGTGGTTCCGCGGCGCCAAGTGTGAGGCTTGGGTTGGCACTTCAACGGTTGGTCCATAGGTACTGTGGCATGTTCTGGGTATTTTTTAACTGTGCTCAAGTGTTGAGTTTTTTGGGAATTTTGGGAATTCGTTGATTCGATCGAAATGTTTAACGTCGCCTAGCAATATGTTCTTTGTGATACAATATTTGGAATCCACAATTATAAGTTTTGTGAAAACTGGATTATATCTTATAAATCTAGCAATTTAGTCTCGAATCATCGGTTGCCACGAAGTTTCGATTTGGATCAAAACTTCGTCGCAATCCTGTAGAGTACGTGGATACTCGCCGGGTAACATTACTAGATAGCCACGCCCCACAGCCCCGACCAAGTGACTATAGGAGAACCCCGTTGCCAAAAGCATCCACTCGGGTGCTCGCGGCCATGGTGTTCCGCCTAAGTGCACTTCGTCGACGATATCGAGGGTGCGGCCGTCTACTAATATTTCCGACACGCATTCGATCATGTTGTCAGGAATCCTGTTGAATTACCCGACTAATTATTGAAAAGTGTTTTCAAGATGAGACTAAAATGCGGGGTTTGTAAAGTTAGGCATGAAATTCAGAATATGTGATATTCCGGGTTTATGATGTCTAAAGGATTTGAAGTGTTAGGCATGTAATCCGAAATATGTGATATTTCGGGTTTATGATGTCTAAGGATGATTGCGGATTCTAATTATTGTATTTCATATTTCTATTCTGCGGCCGTAAGTGTAATATGTGGTGTATCGCCGGTTTCGTTGTTATACAACAACGACAATTGGGATACGCATATTTACTTACGTTGATGACATGTGATGTTATGTGTTGCTGTGATATGATATATTGGATCGTCATGATAGAATGGCCGGGGGTTTTATGTGAGATGAGAATTTTTCCTTTCATTCTTGTAAAATTCATTGTATGTAATATTCTTTTATTGGTGCACTTCCGAGTTGAGGATGATATCACCATTGATGTATATTGTTTACTTTTCCGCATTAGAATAGACCCAAGGTGGGGAGCACAAGTAACCGGGTTCTAGGGTCCAGTAGAAGACCATCTCGACGAGTCGAGACCGCGTCTCCTAACCCTAGAATTGACAGGGTTACTTGCCGCTCTCGTAAGGGTCTAGGGATGTGGGTTTGGCTCTTCATCACGAACGTGGAATCCGTGTTTTTTACTGGCTTGATTTAAAACACGGAAATCCTAGTATATCCAATATTTCATATGTTGACTTCTGCTGCAATGTTCTGTGATGAGATCATATTACTGCCTGAAACGAATGTTTTATTATTATATATATGATATATAATAGACGTTGCTTATGTTTTGCATCCGCGCTAGTCCCGCCCCGCTATGCCGTTAGCTAAGTAACCTAACGGTGCATAACGGGACCTAATAGCGAATACGGATGGCATAAGAGTACGTTGTATTTTCGTTTCTTTATCTGTGATGCTTAGGAAGCATAAATGATGGGACTTCATTAATGAGATTAATGAAAAACAAAGAAACCTAAAGATGTTGTGGAATCAAATTTTTAAAAAGGGCAGCTCTAGTTTTTGCTTTGCATAGCGGTATTCCTTATAGAATATCCAGCACCTTATTCGATAAGGAGAGAGCCGAGATCCCTTCACTGGGAGTGACCTCTTTAGCAGAAGCTAGCAGATGCTACAACCAACACGGTTTTGTTTTTATTGCTTTTTTAGTTTTTGCTTTGCATAGTGGTATTTGTAGAATATCCAGCACCTCATTTGATGATGAAAGAGCAGAGATCCCTTCACCGGGAGTGAACTCTTTAGCAAAACTAGTAAAAGCCTCAAAAACACTCCTTTTCAAAATCACTAGATTCTGCAACGATATCAAGTTCATTACGCAAAAGGTTTTCTTAAAAACCTGGTGTAGCCCTCCGTCATTTCATTTAGGTGCTATTTAGTATTCGTGCTGCGTTTGTTGGCATCCGTCAAGGCGTAGTGTACGGTAGCTGATTAGCACTTATTTGCTAGCATGTGATGCAATTGGATTAGGGTAGTCGTGCGACTTTGTTGGCCTCCGTTAAGGGTCGAGCGGGTGGGTTTAATTCAATCAAGAAATGTACGGGTTGAACTTGACTAGTGTCCTATGGTTTGTTGGCATCCATCAAGGTCATAGGACGTCAGGGGAAAAATACTATCGGAAATTTCAAGTGTTGAAATTTGCAATAAGATTGCATACCTTCAATGAGATAGTTGGATCCCGATACCCGCTGCGAGTAAGAGTTACTCCTGGAAAAGATTTGCACTATACAATCAGCTAACCCATTAGGTGTCTAAAAAGGTGTCAATGGGGTTATGCCTCAGGGAAAACGAGGTTTACTTTAATTAGGTCCGTGCGAAAGCAGGGGGAACCTCTCTCAAAGTACCGACATTGGCCTGGCTGACCGGATAGCGAACTTGTAGCATGTAATTAATCCTGGCTAATCTTACCTTTTAGGTTTTGAAGGAAGATTTGATAAAAAAAATAGTGGGAGCCATCCTGATTAGATAAGATAATAACCAATCTAATCTTGTAAGAGCATACGCTAAAGTGTTTTTCTTCTCTCTCTCCAGGTAGCGACCTTGACATGCCTTAATCAAGATAATAATATGGATGTATTGACCAAACCTGCTTATTATACTGAGCTGGGGGACGTTGATTCCGCTCTTCCTTATAATTATAAGACTGAGCAGGAAATAGGGGAATACCAGGATTCCCAAGCCACCCAAACGAGGAATGAGCATATTGATGCGTCTTCTTCGGGTGTGTTCGTTACCAAGAACTGTTTCTTAGTACACTCTACGTCCTAGGTATTAGATACCGGATCAGGATCCCATATATGTAATATATTATAAGGGCTTAGAAGAGATAGAGAACTGGGAAAGGGTGAACATTCCATAAAAGTTTGGAATGGTGCAACTGTTACAGCCAAAGCAGTTGGTGAATATTACCAAGTATTGCCAAACATTAATACACTGACCTTGAACGGCCGTTACTACGTACCATCTATGATGTGCAATTTAATATCAATCTCTTTATTAGATAAAAAAGGATATAACTTTATAGTAGAGAAAAATGTTATGAACATTTTCCTAAATCAAGTGTTGATTGGGTTTGGTACGCTATGTAACGGATTATACGTTCTAAATCAGAATATAGTTCTTAATATACAGAACACACACAAGAAGAAAAGTTCAGAAATGAACGAATCCTTCTTATGGCATTGTAGACTAGGTCATATCAATGCGACACGGCTAGCTAAGTTACATAAGGATGGATATTTAAATCCGTTTGAAATTTCATCTTATGAAACTTGCCAGTCATGTCTCAAAGGCAAAATGACCAAAACTCCGTTTACTGGACACGGAGAAAGAGCTACTGAACTCTTGGGACTGATAGATAGTGATGTATGCGGTCCTATGTCTACACATGCCAGGAATGGTTTCTTGTACTTCATTACATTCACAGACGATCTCTCAAGATTCAGACATGTATTCCTGTTGAAACACAAGTCTGAAACTTTTGAGAAATTCAAGGAATATAAATGCGAAGTAGAGAACCAAACGGGAAAAAGTATTAAAATCTTTCGATCTGATCGTGGAGGAGAATACTTAAGCACAGAGTTCCTAGACTATTTAAAAGAGAATGGGATTCTCTCTTAGCTTACTCCTCCGTATACACCACAGCACAACGATGTATCGGAGCGGAGGAATCGCACCCTATTAGGTATGGTGCGCTCTATGATGAGTACTGTTGATTTACCTATCTCCTTTTGGGGTTATGCACTTGAGATAGCTGCATACCTATTGAATAGGGCTCCGACTAAATCTGTGCCTACCACTCCATATGAGATATGGGAGGGGAAGAGACCATATCTTAATTTTATTAAGATGTGGGGTTATCCGGCCTATGTTAAAAAGCAAAATCCGGATAAACTCGAGGCAAGGTCAGTTCTGTGCAAGTTTGTTGGATATCCCAAACATTCGCGAGGGTATATCTTCTACCACACCGAGGAGCAAAAGGTGTTTGTTTCTCGGAATGCCACATTTTTAGAAAAGGAATTTCTTGAAAAAGAAATTAGTGGCGATGAGGTAGAACTGGAAGAAGTTCCAGCTACACAAACTGCGACTGATGATTTAGTAGAACCAGAGGATTCGATAGTTCCCAACGAACCTCAGCCTCTCCGCCGATCTGGTAGGTTTTCTCATCCACCTGAGAGATACTACGGTTTTCTCGTAAACGGTGGGAGCGAGGATTGCATTATGGAAGATGATGACCCTACTAGCTTCAAGCAGGCTATCACGAGTGGTGACTCTGTGAAATGGCTGGATGCTATGCGATCTGAGATGGAATCTATGTACACAAACAAAGTATGGACTTTGGAAGATGCTCCTGAAGGGATAAAACCCATCGGGAGAAAGTGGATCTTCAAGAAGAAATTTGGTGTAGATGGAAAAGTTGAGGCTTTCAAAGCTAAACTTATAGCAAAGGGTTTTCATCAACTACCAAGTGTGGATTATGACGAAACCTTTTCTCCAGTGGCTATGCTTAAGTCTATCTGGATCCTACTTGCCATCGCTGAATACCATGACTACGAAATCTGGCAGATGGACATCAAGACCGCTTTTCTAAATGGTGATTTAGAAGAGAGCGTGTACATGACTCAGCCAGAGGGCTTCGTAGACAGTGGGAGCAGCGGAAAGATATGCAAGTTGCTTAAATCAATTTAGGGATTAAAGCAGGTATCGTGGAGTTGGAATATGTATTTTGATGTTGCAATCAAAGAGTTTGACTTCATCAAAAATATAGATGAACCTTGTATATACAAGAAGGTTGCAAAGAGTAAGATTGACTTCCTCGTATTGTACGTGGATGACATACTCTTGATAGGAAATGATGTTCCTATGCTGCACTCGGTCAAGCTCTTCTTATTACATAGATTCTCCATAAAAGATCTGGGTGGTGCCTCCTGCATTCTGGGGATTAAGATCTATAGAGATAGATCTAAACGGATATTGGGATTGTCCCAATCCAGGTATATTGACACCATACTAAAGAGGTTTAGTTTGGAAGATTCCAAGCGTGGTGGTTTACCCACATTTTCTAGAATCACTCTCTCCAAAGAGATGTCTCCCAAGACTGATTTGGAGAGGGCTCGCATGCAAGGGATACCGTATGCTTCGGCAGTAGGCTCTATCATGTATGCGATACTATGTACCAGACCAGATGTAGCTTATTCACTAGGTATAGTGAGCAGGTATCAATCGGATCTGAGGAGAATCACTGGACAACTATGAAGAACATTCTTAAGTACTTGAGAAGGACTAAAGAAATGTTCTTAGTGTATGGTAACGGTGAACTCCAAGTGGAGTCATTTACCGATTCGAGCTTCCAGAGTGATAGGGACGACAGTAAGTCGGTCTCGAGCTTTGTCTTCACCCTCAATGGAGGGGCGGTATGTTGGAAGAGTTCCAAGCAAGATACCGTGGCAGACTCGACGATGGAGGCTGAATACATTCCTGCCAACGATGCCGCCAAGAAGACTGTCTGGATAAAGAAGTTGATAACTGAACTTGGTGTGGTTCCGTCCATTGAGCATCCAATACCTTTGTATTGTGATAACAATGGAGCAGTGGCTTTGGCCAAGGAACCCAGGTCCCAACAGAAGTCCAGACACATTCTTCGACGGTATCACCTGATCCAGGAGATAGTTGATCGCCGGGAGATCGAGATCAGGAGAGTTGACACAAAGAATAACACAGCAGATCCACTCACGAAGGCCATACCCCAGATACAGTTTGAGAGACTCTTCGGGATTTTGGGTATGAGATACTACAACAGCTGGCCTTAGTGCAAGTGGGAGATTGTTAGTTATATGTATGCCCTAGAGGCTATTGTTGTACATGATTGTATATTATAGTGAATGCTTGGACATATATAGAGAGGACTTTCTTTCTCGACATGATAGTATGCTATTTGGTTGCACTTTATCTTAACATGTACGCTTATGTATCTTTATACATTCTCTATGTTACATGTTGATAAAGCCCATAGGATATGAACTTGACTACCAGGACTATGATGTAGATCATACTAGTAAGGCCAGGGTAGTCCACAAGTACATCCATTAATTGTTCCTAGTCTAGGGAGTATCGAGACGGGGTATCGATATTCCAGATTAGACTAGTGTGTACGATTCTTAACCCTGTATGGGGCAATGATTGATACTACAACCATTGGTGTTTGACATCAGAGAATGTGCGCAGATGCTCATTGGAGAATGGGTACACCGAACAGGACTCGCCGAAAACTCCTAGATGGTATTATACCTAACGTCAGATAGCAGTTCTCTGGTGACACTGGTACAGGTTAGTCTGTAGACCCGAGATCATCATAGAGTCTTGTGTGATTCCCATTGTGCTTTGATTTCTATCATACCACGTTCAAGGGAACGTGCAAACCGGTGACTTTTGGGTACAGTCCTGAATCACATGGAGGCAATGAGCGATAGGAGGGGTTTCGTCTCTCCTAGTATTGGGGGTTGATGTTGCACTTTGCTCGATTGGCCATAACAGGGAATCTCTGACCAGGATTGCTGGGATTTACAGGTAAGTGTTATCAGTAGTTTCTCAAACCGTTATGGACCTCACATCGGCATGACTTATCAAGTTATTGTGGTCTGACGTTTACCACCCCTAGACTCGATATGCGACATATCAGACGAAGAGACCGGACTGTACGGTAGTGTTACTTATTGGATTCGCAGGAGTTTGAGCAGGCATGCTTGTTGATCTTCTGATCGCTCAATACCCGGGTGGTCGTTACGTTTAGCAGACCGCTTACGGCTTGTGGGTGACTGATATGATCACCACCTACTGCCGGCGTATTGACGAGTTTTTAGAGTCCTACACAGAGGTTTCCTGGCTCAAGCGAAACGAAATAAGGCACATATATGATATGTGCGGGACCGAGATAAATACGTGTATATGATACCGTATTTTGATTTCGCGATATAGGTTATATGTGATATAACCAGATTATCGGATCAAGTGTTGATTCGATGATTTGATATTAGTCGGGTATATGTGATATAACCGGATTATTAAATCAAGTATTGATTTAATAATTTAATATATATATATATATATATATATATTAACTAATATAAAATTAGCTCACTTAAGAATTTTCTTTTCTTCATTTACATTATATATATATATATATATATATATATATTTAATGTATTTAGAATATTGTATCATGCTTGATGATACATGGAACTTGGGTGTATGAGACTAACACTTAAGTTAAGATAATGTATGGTTTTAATTATTTAGATAAAACCAAAAATGAGGTGAAAATTAGCATGGTTGTGAAGCTTGGAGAAGCTTGTAGAAACCTTGACTAAACTCCACTTGTTTTTGTTTTACTCTAGATATTATTTAACTTAACCTTATCCTAGACTTAGTTAAGTCTCTACATGAGTTTATTTTAGATATTTTCTCATCCATGGTTCATTAGATGCTTTATCTTCTTCATCCTTTTTTCTTGACTTGAGTTTTCTTGAGGTGAAAAAGAATGAGATGAAAAATATTCTAAAGTGAGCTAAATTCCTATTTCATCAATCTATACCATATTAGCCATATAGTGTAGGTTGTTTGCTTCACTTATTCATACATTAGTGAAGAGGTAGCTTGAGTTGAGTCTCCTCAAAATAGATCATCTTCGGCTTCGACGATCATTAAGCAAGCTCGTTCATTTCGACTAGTGGAGCCTACAGAGAGTCCGGAACACCACTATTTGGAGCGAAGGGACTTCTACACGAAGCATTTGAAGTGATGGACCGGTCTACAAAGGTTTTATTCCATAATCACTGAGGTTTATGCTTGCTTGCTTGTTGTAAAACCCTAATTGTCTAGTTCGATTCTAAGTTTTAGTTCATTAGCACACTATATTTTTTAAATTGTATACATGATACACCTTGAAACCTTAGTCAATGTGCTAAGAAACTCCAACACCTATAGTTTAAAGCTTTTGAATCTTATGAGCCGTGAGGGTCTCATAAGGGGAATTCTCCTTACGAGTCGAGAGGATCCTGTAAGTGTAATTTCTCCTTAGGAATCTTAGGGATTCCTAAGTGTGTTGCTCTTTTGTGAGTCGTAATGATCTCACGCGGGTATTTTCTCCTCACAAGGTTGAGAGGACCTTGCAAGTGCCCACGAATTTTTTAACTTACGAGTTTGCGCCCTATTCGAATGTTCACAAACGCGCCGGCAGTCCTGCTATTTTTACTCACGGCACCCTTTCAGGTTTTCATCCGTACCCATTTCGCTTGTGGACATACCATTTTTGGAACTCTCGAAAGCAGCTTCGTCGCAGGTGACCCATCTATTTACTAGTGGGATTTGGGGTTGGTTTCATCGCTAGAGTAGCTATATAGTCAGTGAGACTTGAGTTGCAACCTTCGTGTAACATTTCAGAAAATATAAAATATTATTTTTAGAATTTAATATTAAAATAATATTTTTCCCGAAAACTGCCCGATTTGCGAAATTGGGATTTTCGAAAAAGGGTATAAATATATACCAATAATTGTGAAATAAATGGAAATTTAAAATGATTTATTCATTTAAAAATATATTTAAAGAATTTAGCATTTTTAAAATTTATTATATGCGGTTTAAATAAAAACCCGATTAGTGCACTGCTAATCGCGATTAAGCCAAATCCGTATTTCTACAGTTTTCATGGTTAGTGCACTATGACATGTTTCATTTGGTTACATGTTCATTTGTGTTGTTTATGTTATGGTTTTATTGTGGTGAGAAAAGAAAAGAAAGGAAAAAGGTGTCATGATGACTTGAGGAGAGAGAGAGGGGACATCATGATGAGAGTGAGCATGCTTGGAGAGAGAGTGTGAGAATAATTGTGAGAGAGAGGGGGCTGCCTCATTTGTTTTCCTCCACCATTTTCTTCTTCTTCTTCCTCATCTCACTCCACCTTCTACCTTCATGGCCCACCTCAAAATACGCCCCAAAACCCTATACCCCTTTCACAAAAGATGATCACTTCCTCACCCTCATCGCAATGGACCAAGAAAAGTGGGATTTTGATAATATTGGGACTTCTAAGGTTTTGCTTGGGTATAACCATAAGGTATATCTCTTTTCATTTAGGGTTGTTTGATTGTTTGTGCACGCGTAGGCCATAAGTTCTAACCTATGAGCGCACCGTGTGCCGTTTTGGTTTTCCGGATTCGATTTTAATAGCGATTGCGATTGTGTATTATTATAGGTACCTTCGCGTGGATTCCAAGATGACGGAGCAAGGCGTCATCGACTTTGGCAAGCAAGGATCAAGGTGAGTAGATCTATATCTACGGGGGAAGTCGGGTGGATGGCGTATAGCACCCCTGCAAACTTTGATGGAAACCGATTTATATATATAGATTATGATTAATAAAACCTTTAATAGAAGACTATAGGTAGAGTAAAAAGGTAGTTAGAGAATCATATTAGAAACTAAGGATAGTTAAAAGTGATATGATACGACTTGTACGTGATGACGGGATTTGAGGATGATATTTGATGATATTGCCATTTAGGGTACTATAAGACTAGATAGTCGACGTAGATGTATCATCCGAACCATACTTATTTCCAAACTGCAGAATCATGTGAAACTTTTAAACAGATACCTTGAGGGACATTATGGATTTTCAAATGATATCTTTTCTTTAAAAACACCGTAGCCCCTACTTTCAAAACTACGATTCGCATCTTTCAAAAACTGTTTGTATGGTTCGGGTATGTATATTAGATTAGATACGTATGCTTATAGTAAAGGTAGAATGTAGTTGTAAAATTGACTTGATGTGGGATGTAAATGATATTAAAAGAATATATGATGTGTTATGATGATTTGATGATATGTTGGTATACGGATGTGAGTCGATTGAGATAATTGATACCTTGTCGGTCCCCTGATATGAGATTGTTATGGATGTGACCTGGGACATAGGTATATAGATACATATACATATAATGTTGTGAATCATGAGTGATTTCTGTACGTGACGTTAGGTCCGTACCCTCTTTGTCGTAAAGGTCGATAAGATCCCTACCGGTTTAATGCCGATGTACGATGATTTTCCGTACTTGATGATTTTGACTTGATGATTGATCCATACCCTTGACTAGAGGTTGTCGTACGATGGATTATACCATACATGGTGTTGTGGCTGGATGCTGATTGATTGATCCACTGACTCGATCATGTAGATACGTATACCTTACAGCTTTTAGCTGATGATTTACATTATGCTGCATTCATGTTATTCTCATGGTATTGTATATACCTGTGCTAGTACACTTACAACATTATCGATGATGTGTATGTTACACACACACAGATTGCCGGCTCACACACTTCATCATCGATAATTGCCATGTCACTACACAGTAGGGTTGCTGCATCATGATATGCATATTGTACACTCATACTTGCGTATATACCACTTGTACATCCATATTGGCGCACATACATATTGTACACTCATACATGCGTATATACCACTTGTACATCCATACTTGCGCACATACATATTGTACATTCATACTTGCGTATATACCACTTGTATATCCATACTTATTGCACATACATAGATGATGCTGGCTTTGGTTTTGGAGAATTAGGGACCGTATGAGATATTTTCAAAACTGGATCCATTTAAAAGAGTGGTTTCCCTTAATATGTCATATCACTGTCCCATGTTGCATGATATTCGGATATTCTTATATTTTTATCATATGTCGCATACATCATGCTTTATGATTTTACACATTGAGATATGTTGTTTTCGTGAGATTTCTGGATTTGAGAACCGTGGCTATTTCAAAAGAAAACATGTACTGTTTTAAAAATCTTGTTTCTCTTGATATGATATTTCAGTGCATCCACCATGTGATTTCTCAGTTCTGAGAGTGGCATGTGAAACCCGATTCGAGGAGCGGTAGGCACCGTCTGCGGGTACATGGTGGACCCGGTGAGGTACTCCAGGGCAAGAAGATTCGTATTGTTAGACGGTGAGCCTAGCAGGGGAGCACTACCTACCGGTGATAATATTTGGGCTCGGCGAATATCCAGAGGATACCGACCGGAGTCGAGAGATGATATGGGCCGATCCGGACTAACGGAGCCCGTGGGCCAATCCTGACCGACGGAGCCCGAGATATGAGGATTTACGTATCGATGCTGGACACGGGTTTCATGATGTTTTCGAGTGTCGATGTTGGGCACTCAGGTTCCATGATTTTGATATGTCGCGAGGGGCACACGTTGATTTATATCCTCATACATTCATGCATATGCTTTTATTATATTTACATGCATGATGTTGTTGTGTTATTGGTTGACACATGGACGGGATCCACATCCATACATACATTGATTATATTGTTGGATGATATCCGCATGCTGATAAGCATTTATTTATAGTGTTGGCACATATACAGACCCGGTCACCCTAGATATCATAGTATTACCTTTATGATATAGTTGACCTAGGAGTCGTTGTTTATTCGATTTCTATCTGTAGATGTTTTTCTACTCACGAGTTGGCAACTCACCCCCGTTGTGCCACAGTTCTTGCAGGTTGACCGTACGGATCATTAGCGGTATCGCTGGCACATAACTACGTTTGGGTGATTTGCTTGGTAGGTGGGACATTTGTATCGTGCCCACTCTTGTATTATATTTCATATTGTATCTAGTCAACTTCATCAATCAAACTAGTATTTGTATAAGTAATGAGACTTAGTGAGACTTGTAGTTGCGAGACTTGAGCGATAGGTTTTATGTTCGCATTTAGGGTTGATGTCTTGCTTATTTCTTCATCTTTTGTGGTGATCTTCGCCGTTGGGCGTCGTATACTTATATATACTGTCTTTCGTGGTTGTGATCCGCCGGTTGGCGAAAAGTTAGCTCCCGCTTTGGGATGCCTTTATCATTATTATGTATTTATGGTTTTGGATCAAAAAAATACAAAGGAGGTGCTGCCCAAATTTTTAAAAGACAAAACATGTTTTCAAACTAGAAATTTTCACTTGCATTTTCATGTCCCTTTCTATGAATTAAGAAAACTTGATTTCCTTATCCTTTTATTTCAAAACTTCACCTCTTTGATTTTTCTTAAAAAGGGTTTAGATTTCTGGGTTTCGGCTTACTTGAATTACGTGACTCCTTTAGACGTGACGTGATTTAAGTGCCGGTCATGAGCTAATATTTCGGGTCGTGACACTTCGCCGTTAGGACTTCGATTGCAATATAGATCTCAAGAGAGCATATCACTGTATTTGGGAGCGATGCGCTAGTTTAGGAACATTCCGGTCCATTATTACCATGTTTGAGGTGAAATTTTAGTTTAGGGACATCTCGGTCCAATGTCACCATATTTGAGGCGAGGTTCTAGTTTAGGGACATCTCGGTCCGTTGTTAGTTTAGGAACATCTTGGTCTATTGTTAGTTTAAGGACATCTCGGTCCGTTGTCGCCATGTTTGAGGCGGATAATTAGTTTAAGGACTTCTCGGTCCTTCATCGCCATGTTTGAGGCGACAGAGCTTCTTTGCATACTACTCTCAGAGTTCTAACTCAGGAAAAGAGCGAGCGGACACGAGCATCGTCATCTATCATAGACTTAAGTCGTGACTCGTGAAGCGTAGTATTTTTTGAGGAATCGGCCGTTTATTGGCCAGAAGGGTCTTTCGCCCTGCATATCCATGAGTTAGTTATATGTATGCCCTAGAGGCCATTACTGTACATATGATATATATTTTAGTGGATGCTTTGACATATATATAGAGGACTTTCTTTCTCGACATGGTAGTATGCTATTTGGTTGCTCTTTATCTTAACATGTACACTGATTGTCTCTATGTTACATGTTGATAAAGCCCTTAAAATGAGTACTTGATTACCAGGACTATGATGTAGATCATACTAGTAGGGACAGAGTAGTCGCTAAGTACATCCTTTAAATGTTCCTAGTCGTAGGTGTATCGAGACAGGGCATCGATATACCAGAGTAGACTAGCATATAGCTTCTCGACCCATGTAGATGGGCGATGGATAATCCCATAACCATTGGTGTTTGACATCGGAGACAGTATACGGGTGCTCAGTGGATACTGGATACACTGAACGGACTCCCCGAGAACTCCCAGATGGTATTATACCTAACGTCAGATGGCAGTTCTCTGGTGACACTGGTACAGGTTAGTCTGTAGACCCGAGATCGTCATAGAGTCTTGTGTGATTCCCACTGTGCTTTGATTTCCACCTTACCATATTCAAGAGAATGTGTAAAACGATGGCTTTTGGGTACAGTCCCGAGTCAGATGGAGGCAATGATCGATAGGAGGGGTTTCGTCTCTCTCGATATTGGGAGTTGATGTTGCGCTGTGCTCGATTGGCTATAACAGGAAGTCCTTGGCCAAGACTATTTCAGAGATATACTGGTAAGTGTTATCAGTAGTTTCTCGACCAGTTATGAGCCTCATATCGACACGACTTATCGAGTTACTGGGGTCTGACATTTATTGCCCCTAGACGAGATATGCGACATATCAGACGAAGAGGCCGGACTGTACGATTGTGTTACTGATTGGATTCGTAGGAGTGTGAGCAGGCTTGCTTGTTGATCTTTTGATCGCTCAATACCCGGGTGGTTACGTTTAGCAAACCGCTTGCGGCTTGTGGGTGTTTGATATGATCATCACCTACTGCCGGCGTATTGACGAGTCTTTAGAGTCCTGCACAGGGGTTTCCTGGCTCAAGCGAAACGGAGTAGGAGCACATATGTGATATGTGCGGGACCGGGATTAATGCGATATGTGATAGCACATTCTATTCTCGCGATGTGTGACATGAAAGGTTATATGTGATATAGCCGGGTTATCGGATCAAGTGTTGATTCGATAAGATTTTACATTATGATATTAGTCAGTTATATGTGATATAGCCGGATTATTAAATCAAATGTTGATTTAATAATTTAATGTATAATTATATATTTGATATATTACATTACATTAACTAATATTAGCTAACTTAAGATTTCTTTTCTCACTTTGGATACATTGATATATATATGATGTATGTTAAATGTATCATGCTAGGTTACAAATGCAACTAGGGTTAATGAGGGTTTAACCATGCTAGGGTTAAGATTAGGGTTTAAATTTTATCATTAAGTAATTCAAAAATTATGGATAATTGTCATGGTTGATATTTGTTGAAAGCTTGTAGAAGCTTGTAAGCATCTTTGATTTTGTCCATTTTCTTTGTCTAGCTTAGGATATTTTTTGACCTAACCTTTAACCTTAGCTCATGGTTAACTCTCTACAAGGGTTAAGCATGACATGCTTAACCCTTGGTTGCATTTCTAACCTCACATATAATTCATTTCCATCACAACTTGTTGTTCTTCTTCTTCTTGACAAAAGCTTTCTAGCATTTTCAAAAGTGATGATTTTGAGTGAGAAAATGATTTCTAATGTGAGAAAAATTCCTACTTCATCATCCTCTACTACTTGCCATTTAGTATAGGGTGTTTGCTTCACTAATTCCATAGTTAGTGAAGAGATAGCTTGGGTTAGTGTCTCCCCGACGTTGATCATCTTCGGCCTCGAAGACTTCGGAGCAAGCATATTCGTTTCTTCATCGGAGCCTCTCTAGAGTCTGGAGTTCACGATCGCAGCGAAAGGGACTATTACACGGAGCTATTGAAGTGAAGGATCGGTCTACAAAGGTTGTATTCCTTGCTTACTAGACTTGCAAAGTGTTTGCATTTACTTTTCCGTCGATTTCTAGTTAACGATTCAAAGTTAAAGTTAGCTAGAACGGCAAAAATTTGAATATGGCATGGACGATTCCTCCTGAAACCTTGTTGCTGTGCTAGGGAACCCAGATGTGGTATCAAAGCCATGCTAGAAATTTAGACGGATTTTTTTAGAATTACGAAACCGAAACAACTCCGAAACTTGCAACGCGAAACCCTAGTTTCTGTCGATTTTAGAAGTTGTTCAAAAAAAGTTTTAAACAAGTACAAAGTAATGTATGAGATATATCATGAACACCGTGAAAATTTCAGGGGGTTTCAAGAAATTTTGGCCGGCCACCATACACTAGATCTCGGCCAAATCCGAGCCCCCTCCCCTGAAAATTTTTGGGTGTTCCAGTGACTTGGTTTTGATGTTTTAGGTGTTGTTTGTTTTTGCTAATTTTGCATGTGATGTAATCTTACACTATAAGCAATTCAGAGTGTTTCGTATTCGTAGTTTTAACAATGTTTCGAGTTATTCACATATTGTCTAGGCGAAGTTAAAAAGTTCGATCGAATGTCAAAAACCCATTTTTCCAAGTTTAACGTATTCTGAAAAACATGCAAGTGATTCTATGAACCCTCTAGAAGAATGAAACCCTAACTCGACTTTTTTAGATCGCGGAACCGCGGTCAAACCCTAGGGTTTGACGTAGTTCCATGGCGACATGAGTGAGGCTTGGGTTTGCCCTTCTACGGCTGGTGCATAGGTACTGTGGCATATTCTAGGTATTATTGAACTGTGCTCAAGTGTTGAGGTGTCGGGAAATTATGGGACTTTGATGAATCGATCGAAAATTTTAATGTTCGTCCGGGTATCATGTGATGGGATATAATATTTGGAATCCACAAAAGTAGTAATGGGATAACTAATTTGAATGTTATAAATCTACCAGTTTAGTCTCATTTGATCGGTTGCCATGGGATTTTGATGTGATCAAAAGTCCGTCGCAATCACGTAGCGTACGCGGATACTCGCCGGGTAACATTAATAGAAAGCCACACCCCATAACCCCGACCAAGTGACTGTAGGAGAATCCCGTCGCCAAAAGCATCCGTTCGGAAGCTCGCGGCAGCGGTGTTCCGCCTTAGTACACTTCGTCGACGGTATCGGGGGTGCGGCCGTCTACTAAAGTTTCCGACGAGCATTCGATCAGGATGTCGGGAATCTTGTTGAATTGCCCGACTAGATATTGAAAAGTGTTTTCGAGATCGAGACTAAAATGAGGGGTTTATAATTGTTAGACATGCGATGTCTAAGGAATTCATTTGGTTAGGCATGAAATCCGAATATGAGATATTTCGGGTTTATGATGTCTAAGGAGGTTGCGGATTCCAACTGTTGTAGTTTTTCACTTTCTTTTCTGTGACCATAAGTGTAATATGTGGTGTATCGCCGGTTTCGGTGCTATATATCAACGACAACTGGGATACGCATATTTACTTACGTTGATGACATGTGATGTTATGTGTTGCTGTGATATGCTATATTAGATCGTCGTGTTTTTAATAGCCGGGGGTTTTATGTGAGATGAGAGTTTTTATTTTCATTCATGTAAAATTCATTGTATGTAATATTCTTTTATTGGGGCACTTCCGGGTTGAGGATGATGTCACCATTGTATATTATTTACTTTTCCGCATTAGGATAGACACAAGGCGGGGAGCACAAGTAACCGGGTTCTTGGGTCCAGTGGAAGACCATCTCGAGGAGTCGAGATCGGGTCTCCTAACTCTGGAATTGGTAGTGTTGCTTGCTGCTCTCGTAGGAGTCTAGGGGTGTGGGATTGGCTATTCATCACGACCATAGAATCCGTGTTTTATAAAGGCTTAAAATAAAACCCGAAAATCCTAGTATATCCAATATTTCATATGTTTTTATTCTGCTGCGATATTCTGTGATGTGATCATTGATTATATTCTGAGACGAATGCTTATATTATATATATGATATATATTATATATTGTTGCTTTCATTTCATATGTGATACTTGGGAAGTATAATAAATGGGAATTCATTGATGAGATTAATGAAATAAAAGAAAGCTAAAGATGTTGTAGAAACTTGTCTCGAAAACCGGTAGCTCTAGTTCTTTCTTTGCATAGCAGTATTCCTTGCAGAATATCCAGCACCTTATTCGATAAGGAAAGAGCCAAGATCCCTTCACCGGGAGTGACCTCTTTAGCAATAACTGGCAGATGCTACAAACTCGGTTTGTCTTTTGATTGCTTTTATAGTTTTTGCTTTCCAAGCGGTATTTGTGAAATATCATGCACCTTATTCGATAAGGAAAGAGCCGAAATCCCTTCACCGGGAGTGACCTCTTTAGCAAAACTAGTAAAAACCTCAAAAAGCACTCCTTTTCAAAATCACTCGATTCTACGACGATATCAAGTTCATTACGCTCATGGTTTTCTTAAAAACCTGCATAGCCCTCCGTCATTTCAGATAAGTACTTCATAATATTCGTGCTACGTTTGTTGGCTTTCGTCAAGGCGTAGTGTGCGGTAGTTATTTATGCTTATCTGCATAAACATATGATGCGATTGAGTTAGGGTAGTCGTGCGACATTGTTGGCTTTCATCAAGGGTCGTACGGGTGGGTTTAATTCAATCAGGAAATGTACAGGTTGAACTTGACTAGCAGCCTATAGTTTGTTGGCTTTCGTCAAGGTCATAGGATGCTAGGGGTAAAATACTATTGGGAATTTCAAGTGTTGAAATTTGCAATGAGATTGCATACCTCCTATGAGATAGTTGGATCCCGATACCCACTGCGAGTAAGAGTTACTCCTGGGAGGGTTTTACATATTACAATTAGCTGATCAAGTAGGTGTCTAGAAAGGTGTTAACGGGGTTATGCCTCTAGGAAAATGAGGTTTATTTTAATTAGGTCCGTGCGAAAACACGGGGAACCTCCCTCAAAGTACCGGTACTGGCCTGGCTGAAATATTGGCAAAATTGTAGGGTGTAATTAATCCCGGCTAGTCTTTCTTTTTAGGGTTTGAAGGAAGATTTGACTAAAACAGTGGGAGCCATCCTGATTAGATAAATTAATAACCAATCTAATCTTGCAAGAGTATACGCCGAGTGTTTTCTTCTCTCTCTCTCCAGGTAGCGACCATGTCACGCCTTAATCAAGATAATAATATGGATGTATTGACCGAACCAGCTTGTTATACTGAGCTGGGGAATATTGGTCCCGCTCCAACTTATAATTGTTATAAGACCGAGCAGGAAATAGGGGATTACCAGGATTCCCGTGCCGCCCAAACGAAGAAAGTGCATGATGATGCATCTTCTTCGAGTATGTTCATTACAGAGAACTGTTTTTCAGTTTCCTTTACGTCCTGGGTATGAGATACCGGATCAGGATCCCACATATGTAATATGTTACATGGGCTACAGAAAGGTAGAGAACTGGGAATGGGTGATAAGTTTTAAGAGTTAGAAATGGTGCAAGTGTTGCAGCCAAGTATGTTGGCAGTTATCATCCTGTATTACCAAATACATTAATTCTGAACGAATGTTATTAGATACCGAACCTGATATACAACATCATATCAGTCTCTTTATTAAGTAAAGAAAGATATAATTTTGTATTGTTGGATAATATTTTAAACATTTCCTATATCAAGAGTTAATCGGTTCAGGCACGTTATCTAAAAGCATATACGTTCTAAATGAAACTACTGTTCTTAACGTACAGAACACACACAAGAGGAAGAGTTTAGAAATGAACGAATCCTTCTTGAAGCATTGTAGACTAGGTCATATCAATGCGATCCGACTAGCCAAGTTACATTAAGATGCATATTTAAATCAGTTTGAACTTACATCTTGTGAAACTTGCCAGTCATGTCACAAGATAAGATGACCATAGCTCCGTTTATTGGAAACAGAGAAAGAGTTAGTGAACTCTTGAGATTGATACATGCTGATGTATGAGGGTCCCCTGTCTACACATGTCAGGACTGGTTCTTTGTACTTTATTACATTCACTGATGATCTTTCAAGATTCGCACATGCGTTCCTGTTGAAATACAAGTCTGAAGCTTTGGAGAAATTCAAAGAATATAAGTCAGTAGTAGAGAAGCAAAACAGGTATAAGTATTATGTCTTTTGATGAGATCAGGGAGCAGAATACTTGAGCACGAAAATCCTGGACTATTTTAAAGGAGAATGAGATTCTCTTTCGGCATTAATCCTCCGTATACACCACAACACGTTGGTATATCGGGGAGGAGCAATCACACCCTATGTGATATGGTGTGCTCTATGATGAGTACTACTGAGTTGCCTATTTCCTTTTGGGGGTTATGCACTTGTGAAGCTGCATACCTATTGAATAGGGTTCCAATCAAATCAGGTGCCTACCACTCTATATGTGATATGAAAAGGAAAGAGCCCATCTCTTAAGGATGTTAAGATTTGGGGTTGTTCGGCCTATGTCTAAAAGCAAAATCCGGACAAGCTCGAGGCAAGGTCAGTTCAGTGGAAGTTTGTTGGATATCCCAAGCATTCGCAAGGGAATGTCTTCTACCACACCGAGGAACAAAAGGTGTTTTATTTCTCGGCATGCCACGTTTTTAGAAAAAGATTTTCTTGTGAAGAAATTAGTGGTCATGAGGTAGAACTGGAAGGATTTCCAGCTATACAAACTGCAGCTGATGATTTGGTAGAACCGGAGGATTCAATAGCTCCCGATGAACCTCAGCCTCTCCGCCAATCTAGTAGGGTTTCTCATCCACCTGAGAGACACTTCGGTTTTCTCTATGACAGTGGGAGTAAGGATTGCATCATGAGATGATGACCCAACTAGTTTCGAGCAAGCCATCAGGAATGGGGACTCTGTGAGAATGGCTGGATGCTAAGCGATCTGAGATGGAATCCATATACACCAACAAAGTATGGACTTTGGTTGCTATATCTGAAGGGTTAAATCCCCATCAGGAGCAAGTATATGTTGAGAAAATTACTTGGTGTACAAGGAAAAGTTGAGACTTTCAAAGATAAGACTTGTTGCAAAAGGTTTTCGTCATTGACCAGGTATGGATAATGATGAAACCTTTTCTAGTGCCTAGGCTTAAGTCCATCCGGATCCTACTTGCCATTGCTACATACCATGACTACGATATCTGGTGGTTGGGTGTCATGACTACTTTTCTAAATAGTGATTTGGAAGAGAGCGTCTATAAGTACACAGCCAGAGGGCTTCGTAGACAGTGGGAGCAGCGGAAACATGTGCAAATTGCTTTATGATTTAAAGCAGGCATCACGGAGTTGGAACATTTGTTTTAAGGTGGTAGTCAAAGCGTTTGACTTCATCAAAATGGTAGATGAACCTTGTATATACAAAAAGGTAGTAGGGAGTATGGTGGTGATCCTCGTATTGTACGTAGATGACATACTCTTGATAAGAAAGGAGTTTTCTATGCTACACTCGGTCAATCTCCTCTTATCATAAGGATTCTCCATATAGGATCAAGGTGATACCTCCTAAATCCTGGGTTTTGGATATATGAGACAGATCTAAGTGGATGTTAGGATTCTCACTAGGTGTAGTGAAATGGTATCAATCAATCCTGGGGAGAATCACTGGATAGCTTCCAGGGTGGTAAGGTCGACTGAATGTCAGTCACAAGCATTTTCTTTACCCTCAGTGGAAGGACGGTATGTTGGAAGAGTTCCAAGCTAGACGCCGTGGCAAACTAGACGATAAAGGCTGAAAACATGGCTACCAACGATACTACCAAAGAAGTAGTCTGGATGTATATAAGTTCATGAGATGAACTTCGTTCCTACCATTGTGTGACAATGGAGTTGTGGCTTAGGCCTATGAACCCCCATCCCATCAAAGATCCAGACATATTCTTAGGCAGTATCCCCTGATCATGGAGATGGATGATCTCCAAGGAGATCGAGTTAAGGAGAGTAGACACAGAGGAGAACGGGACGGATCCACTCACAAAGGCCTATTCCCAGGAGAGACTTTTATGGGATGGTTGAGTATGAGATACTTCAACCACTGCTGATTGTTGGGTAAAAGATACTACAACAGATGGCCCTAGTGCAAGTTGGAGATTGTTAGTTATATATATGCCCTAGAGGCCATTACTGTACATACGATGTATATTGTAGTGGATGCTTGGACATATATATGGAGGACTTTCTTGCTCGACATGATAGTATGCTATTTGGTTGCTCTTTATCTTAACATGTACGCTGATTGTCTCTATGTTATATGTTGATAAAGCCCTTAGGATGAGTACTTGACTACCAGGACTATGATGCAGATCATACTAGTGGGGACAGAGTAGTCGCTAAGTACATCCTTCAAATGTTCCTAGTCGTTGGTGTATCGAGACGGGGCATCGATATACCAGAGTAGACTAGCATATAGCTTCTCGACCCATGTGGATGGGCGATGGATGATCCCATATCCATTGGTGTTTGACATCAGAGACAGTATGGGTGCTCAGTGGAGACAGGGTACACTAAACGGACTCACCGAGAACTCCCAGATGGTATTATACCTAACATCAGATGGCAGTTCTTTGGTGACACTGGTACAGCTTAGTCTGTAGACCCGAGACGTCATAGAGTCTTGTGTGATTTCCACTGTGTTTTGATTTCCACCTTACCACATTCAAGAGAACATGCAAAACGGTGGTTTTTGGGTACAGTTCTGAGCCACATGGATGCAATAAGCGATAGGAAGGGTTTCGTCTCTCCCGGTATTGGGAGTTGATGTTGCGCTGTACTCGATTGGCTATAACAGGAAGTCCTTGGCCAAGGCTGCTTCAGAGATATACTGGTAAGTGTTATCAGTAGTTTCTCGACCTGTTATGAGCATCATATCGACATGAATTATCGAGTTACTGGGGTCTGACGTTTACCGCCCCTAGATGAGATATGCGATATATTAGACGAAGAGACCGGACTGTACGGTAGTGTTACTGATTGGATTCGCAGGAGTGTGAGCAGGCTTGCTTGTTGATCTTCTGATCGCTCAATACCCGGGTGGCTATTACGTTTAGCAGACCGCTTGCGGCTTGTGGGTGTTTGATATGATCATCACCTACTGCCGGCGTATTGACGAGTCTTTAGAATCCTACACAGGGGTTTCCTGGCTCAAGAGAAACGGAGTAGGAGCACATATGTGATATGTGCAGGACTGAGATTAATACGATATGTGATACCACATTCTATTCTTGCGATGTGTGACATGAAAGGTTATATGTGATATAGCCGGGTTATCGGATCAAGTTTTGATTCGATAAGATGTTACATTATGATATTAGTCGGTTATATATGATATAGCCAGATTATTAAATCAAGTGTTGATTTAATAATTTAATGTATAATTATATATTTGATATATTACATTATATTAACTAATATTAGTTAACTTAAGATTTCTTTTCTCACTTTGGATACATTGATGTATATGTGATATATGTTAAATGTATCATGCTAGGTTACAAATGCAACTAGGGTTAATGAGGGTTTAACCATGCTAGGGTTAAGATTAGGGTTTAAATTTTATCATTAAGTAATTCAAAAATTATGGATAATTGTCATGGTTGATATTTGTTGAAGGCTTGTAGAAGCTTGTAAGCATCTTTGACTTTGTCCATTTTTTTGTCTAGCTTAAGATATTTTTTGACCTAACCTTTAACCCTAGCTCATGGTTAACTCTCTACAAGGGTTAAGCATGACATGCTTAACCCTTGGTTGCATTTCTAACCTCACACATAATTCCTTTTCATCACAACTTGTTCTTCTTCTTCTTCTTGACAAAAGCTTTCTAGTTTTTTCAAAAGTGATGATTTTGAGTGAGAAAATGATTTCTAATGTGAGCAAAATTCCTACTTCATCATCCTATACTACTTGCCATTTAGTATAGGGTGTTTGCTTCACTAATTCCATAGTTAGTGAAGAGATAGCTTGGGTTAGTGTCTCCCCGACGTAGATCATCTTCGGCCACAAAGACTTCGAAGCAAGAATGTTCGTTTCTTCATCGGAGCCTCTCTAGAGTCCGGAGTTCACGATCGCAGCGAAAGGGACTACTATACGGAGCTATTGAAGTGAAGGATCGGTCTACAAAGGTTGTATTCCTTGCTCACTAGACATGCAAAGTGTTTGCATTTACTTTTCCTTCAATTTCTAGTTAACGATTCAAAGTTAGGGTGGGTTAGAACGGCAAAAATTTGAATATGGCATGGACGATGCCTCCCGAAACCTTGTTGCCATGCTAGGGAACCCTGCAAGCAGGTAGCCTCCACCTTAGTAGACTTTGTCTATGATGTACGGGCCTTCATAGTTCGGCTCGAATTTCCCCCGTTTTGCACGATTGAGGATTATTGGTCTTTTGACGACTAGCATGAGTTCGCCTTGGCGTAATGCTCTCGGCATGGTCGGTATTTCATATGACCATGTCATCCTTGCCTTATAAGCCTCCAGGTTTTGCTGTGCTATAAAGAGAGTTTCATCGAGGGCATCGAGCTCCTCAAGCCAAAGATGAGCATTTTCTTCATCTTTCAGCTCGTATTGAACCGCTACTCGTAGAGAAGGGAGTTCTATTTCTACGGGAAGCACGGGTTCCGTGCCGAATATAACATGTATGGTGTTGTATTCGTAGCCATTTTAAACGTTGTTCGTTATGCCCAGAGAGCTCCATGCAACCTTTCGTGCAGATCTTTTTTGTTTCTGGACACCGTTTTCATAATAATCTTCATTAAGGTCATGTTGAAAGCTTCAGCTAGACCGTTGGCCCGAGATTTATAGACTGAAGTGTATCTCCAATCTATTTTATGATGTTATGTAAAGCGGCTGATTTTATGGCTTCTATAAGCTGGCCCATTATCCGAGATAATTCGTCGTGGAGTGCCGAACCGATAGATGACATATGTCATGAAGAAATGGAGGATATTCTCCATTTTCACCTCCCTTGGTGGTACTGCTTCTGCCCACTTAGAAAAGTAGTCAGCCGTTGCCGGTATAAACAGATGTCCTTTGGACAATGATGGTTCAATGGGGGAAATTATATCGGTTCCCCACATTTCGAACGACCAGCTAGCTATTGTTGGGTGTAGCGGATTTGGATGTTGGTGGATGAAGTCCCTATGAATTTGGCACGAGTGACATTGCTTTTCATATTCGAGACAGTCCTGAATCATTGTGGGCCAATAGTAACCCATTCTTTTTATCTTCAGCTTCATCTTTGGCTCAGCTTGATGAGAATCGCAGAATCCGTCGTGAATTTCTTGAACGAATTTCTTTGCTTCCTTCGGCCTCAGGCATCTTAGCCATAGACAGTCAAACGATCTCTTATATAGAGTATCATTGACGAAGGCGAAGGACAGAGCCCGTTTCATGAGCTGATGTCTACACGACGCATTTTTGGGTGTTCGTTGGGATTTGAAGTAGTTTATGAAGACTTCCCTCCGGTCTTTGACCTTTTCTTCGTCCTCTATTTGAAGGGCTACTTGTTCGGTCATTTCTTTTCTTTCGGATGGCTCCATTAAGTCTTCCGAAGATATATCTGTTGGTGCGAGAACCCTGCAGTTTTGCATAATGATCCTTACGTCATCGAGGTCTTCGTCAGCCAATTTGGCCAATGCATCCGCCTTGCTGTTTTCTGCCCGCGGTATACTCTCCAGGATGTAGGAGGGGATTTGTGTCAGCGGTTGCTGCACTCTTTCACTGTACTTTATCATCTCTGGCTTGCACGTCTGATAGTCGCCATTTACTTGGCCAACGATCAGCTGGGAGTCTCCATATATGAGGAGGTCTATGATTCCCATGTCGACAGCAATCTCGAACCTCCTATCAAATCTACATATTCTGCTTCGTTATTATTCCTTGGCTCTATTAAGGAGAGGGCGTAACGTAATATCCCTCCTTAGGAGTCACGAAGATAAGGCCCACCCCGGCTTTGATCATGGGGGTGTTTTTCTTTCGCATCTTCATGGAAGACGCTCCATCGAAGTAGAGTTCCCATTAGGAACATTTTCTTCTTTCTCTCCTTCGATGGTGTCGAATGCATGGTCATGTGGCAACTCACAATTTAAGGGGGAGTCGGCTGGTATCGGATGCTCCGCATGAAAGTCAGCAATAGCCTGGACTTTCACTGCTTTGAAGGGTTGATACGTTATCGAGAACTCCATCAGGAGGAGGGCCCATTTGGCAAGCCTTCCTGTTAATATAGCCCTTGACATTAGATTTTGATAGGGTCCGCCTTTGATATAAGATGGACCTCATGTGCCAAGGAGTAATGTCTAAGCTTCGTTATTGCGAAGATCAGTGCCAGGCAATGCTTTTTGATGGGGGAATAGTTGTTTTCAGCCCCTAGGAGAACACGACTCAAATAGTATAGAGCTCTCTCCTTTTCCTGATCATTCTCTTGAGCTCATAGCGCGTCTAGAGAAGCTTCAAGGGCCGTCATATATAGGATAAGGGGTTTTCCCTTAACCGGAGCGGTCAATACTGGCGGAGTTTGCAGGTATTGTTTGATTTCGTCTAGTGCATTTTGGCACTTTTGATCCCAGACGAACGGGGTCCCCTTCTTCATTAGATGACTATAGGGACGGTATTTTCCGGAGAGGTTGGCTATGAACCGTCGGATATATGCGAGCTTTCCTTGAAGAGATCGCAGTTGTTTGAGGGTTCTTGGCGTGGGCATTTCCATAATCGTCTTGATCTTTGAAGGATCGATTTTGATACCCCGGTGTCGTATAATAAATCCTAGGAATTTGCCTGAGGAGACACTAAACGCACATTTCAGAGGATTCATTTTCATATTATATTTCCGAAGACGTCGGAACATTATTTTTAGATGTTCTGAACGCTCCTCATGAGATTTTCTCTTTACCTCGAGGCCGTCGATGTAGCATTCGAAAATCTCGTGTATAAGGTTATCGAAAATCTTTGTCTTAGCCCTTTGGTAGGTACCGCTGGCATTCTTTAAACCGAAGAGCATCGCCTTATAACAGAATATGCCCAGCGGAGTCCGGAAGGCGGTATGTTTTTGGTCTTCAGGATGCATTTTTATTTGATTGTGTAACACCCTAGTTCATTTATACCATACTCTATTTGAGTATTTTATTTATCTTGTGGCTATTTCTTGATTTTATTTTGTTTTGGGTACGGATAGTGTTTCGGTATCTGTGTTTAGTATCCGACCCGACCCGTATACTTGAAACTCGTCTTGGTTCTTGATTACGATTTATCCTTGCTCGTAGTGAGGATCTGTGCACACATATGTCCTGTATACATGTATCTTATATCTAGCATCTGCATATATTTTAAATAATACAATTATAACCGAATATAATATTTTTAAATACCTAGCATGGCCTGCATCATACCCTATAGCCTATGGTTGCATCCATATATCGTGTTCACGTCCCGTTTAGTGAAACGGACTTATTTGGACCGCTGCATACATATTACGTGTATCCGTTCTTGGGGTTATGCATTTTCTTTAACCAGATATCGCATTATGGTTTTGGTTGATACGTATATTATCTGTATTTTCAAACTATATTTTTAGACACAACCCGGATACGTTTCGGAGTACTTTTGTATTAGCTATAAAACTCAAAATACATAATATAATATTCCTTATATTTTTCAACTGTCATATATATATGAGAATTGTCATATATATATGAGAATAATGGAGGAAAGATACCATAGAAGGGAATTTCCTCCTATGGCGTCGAAAAAATACACCCTTACTCATTATTTTCCGCCGATCGGCACCCACCATCTTCATCATAATCATCTAAGATGTGGGTACATAAAATTTCATGTGATTCTACAACCTTTTCACCGTTGATTTAGCAATGTAAAAATTTCTATTGTCGGTAAACCGTTAATTTTGAACCCACTAAATCAATAGTGAAAAAGTTGTAGAATCATATAAAATTTGGTATACCGACATCTTAGATGATAACGATGAAGATGGTGGGTGCCAATCGTCGGAAAAAATGAGGGAGGGTTTATTTTTTCGACGACATAGAAGAAAATTCCCTCATATGGCCTCTTTCCTCCATTAACCTATATATATATATATATATATATATATATATATATATATATATATATTCTAAATATATTTTTTTAATCCTAATCCTAACTAATCCCCACACCTCTCTCTGTCTCTCTCCTATTAATATATATATGTATATATATTAAATTTTAAAGAAAAGAAAAGAAAACCTATTCTTTTGATCCTAATCCTAACTAATCCTCACACCTCTCTCTGTCTCTCTCCTATTAATATATATATATATATATATTAAATTTTAAAGAAAAGAAAAGAAAACTTATTCTATAAACCCCCCAGCCTCTCTCTCTCTCTCTTCCCTATACCCAGCCTTCTTTTCTTCCTCGTTCGCTTCCTCACGAGAACCCTATCCCATGCCCTCGCTTTTGCCTTCGCTGCCACCATCCTCACCCTCATCCCCTTGTCGACCTCACCTCCACCTTATCCACTCTTCTTCCTCTCCATCCCCGAGCTCACAACCCCGAGAAACCCAACTCCCCGACCTCATCGCCGTCACCCTCGTCATCGCCAACAATCCAAACCCTCATCACCCTCTCCACCTCCTTTTTCTCCTCTCCTCATCTCCCATGACCCCTACAAGCCCTGACCACGACACCCCGCACTCCCCGACAACCAAGAAACCCACTGCGACTGCCGCACCCCTCACCGTAGGTGACCCTTCGTCGTCACTACCCCCTTCTCCTCTCATTCTCAACCTCGCCTTCATCTCCTCTCCTGCTCCCGACAAGAACCCATCTCCCCGAGCTCCTCTTCTTCCTACACCCGAAACCCTAGCACCCACTGCCCTTTACCGTGGACGTCGCCGTCGACAGCCCATCGTCGACATCACCTCCCCTCGCCTCTTCTGACCCAGAGCCAATACCAGAGCACCTTAAACCCCAGACTACCTTCTTCTTCTTCTTTTCTTGATTCTTGCTTTTCCGGTGATCACCGGAAAAACGCACGTCGCCGAAGATCCGAGCGACCCGGTCATTGTCCTCATCCAGCGTGGTCACGTTCTTGAGTAGCTTGGTTCATTTCTATACGCGCGTGTGTGCATCACGACGTTTACCCGACGTCAAATGCGGCATACGTACCCCGTCATGAGATACGATCAGGAAAGTTTATCTTGCTACAGGCTATGTCTATATATTTATACCCATATGAGTAAAAATAATACATGTATGTTGAATTGTGCATCCGATGTTACAGTTTACTGTTTTTCGATATCCGTTCGTATCCGTATTGTTTATTGCATATCTAGTTGCATGCCGGAATCTTATTATTTCATGTTACTGTGATATTAGTACACCATGCTTGCTAGTGTGCATTATACAACTCATGGACTTAAAAAATGTTATCCCAGATAGATACTTATGCATCCAGGCATTAACCGTGTTTCGATACTCGTTACAGTTTTACTTTGGGCATCCGTTTGATACATATGCACCACCTGACATGCCCTGATACACTACTTGACTTGTTACCTGATCTTGTTACTAATGCCGACAATCCTGACTTGTTGTCCTGACGGACGTAATCTGTTGTCTACATAGACAAATCTATACCCGCTTGATCATGTGTTGGCATTAGATTCATATTATCAATACCTGACTTGAACACATAACCTTGGGGGTAAGGAAAAATCAATAATGAAATATGACATGTAACTCGACAGATCGATGCTTATACTAATCAGTTTTTACAAGCTAGGCCATCTCCGGGATGCTGCTACTGACATCATTCATCTGTACATGTTACATGTTTACTGCCTAGCGGCACGTCTTGGATTTCATCCCGAGAATCTGGAGCGTGGTCCCGGGCATGCACGGGATACTATTGAGTTACATCGACGATTCCATTAAATTGATTTCACAAACTTTAGAGTAGATAACCCAGTAGACAGTTTAGATTTCTCACCGCACTTCACATACACATATACACCTCACTGTTTCATATCTGTGTATACTTGTTATATTCATGTTATTGTTTATATTCATGCCTGTATATCCGGCTACATCCTACTTATTACTGTTATTTTGATATTATGACGCACTGAAGTCTGGGTTTTCCATGGCCCGGTTCCTCTATCTTTATTGCAGGCTGATCAGGAGTATTTTATCCGTCAAGACGAGCAGTGAGGATCTTGTTAGTGATATTTAATTTAGTTATCTTCCGCAGCTTTTATTTCTTGATGTGAGCCCGTATTGGGACGTATTTTCCAGATGTTGCTGCTTATTGGATTTATCGTTTCCGCTTATACATTTTTTGACTCTTTTATTCTGGCAGATGGACATGTATTAGATAGTTTTAGTAGTTTTCTGTTCTTGATACCTTATTGACAGCCGTAATGTGACTGTGGAGGGATGTTTCCTAGCCACAGGTAGCATGGTTGACTCTGTCACGTGCTGTAGTTAGCGCACTCTGGGAAACGGGGCGTGACAGAGTTTATTCGGTATCATAGCCATAGGATTTAGGATTAATCGGGTTTGGTTCTTTTGTAGTCGGGTATTGAACCCAATACTCTAACTAGAAAACCCGTAATTAAGAACATGTCCTGCCATATTACTATCTCTCCATTCTTGAATCCATAACTATCATGTTTATTGAATCCTATTTATCGTGCTAATCCTTTTCAGTGTCTTGGCTTCAGAATCATGACGGATAGATATTTGCGATCGTACCAGATGCGTGTTGATAACGCCACATTGCTTGGAGTGATACATGGGATGCTGGAGAACCAGAAGCGGCATACCGATCTGAATCAGCGGTAGGACAAGGCCTTTCAGGAGGGTTTGCGGACAGTCAAGCAGTCCGTAGAAGCAGTAGCATCCAAGCCAGAACAGTGTGTGGGTACCGTGGCAGATTTTAGGAGACTTGGTCCATCCACATTCACTGGTTTGGAGGAGCCGTTGCCAGCGGAGCAGTGGCGGGTTGACACAGAGAATCTTCCCGTCGCCACGCAGATTCCAGATGACAAGAGAGTTGTCACAACCCAAGTTTGGATGTGACCGGCACTTAGATTGTATCATATCTAAAGATATGCACAAGTCCAAGTAAGCCGAAAACCAAGATCAAAATACCTTATTGCGGAATTATTTATGAAAATTTAGTTTTTAAGTAAAAATCCCAATTTATGAAGTTAATTTATTAAACAAATAATAAGGGTTAAGTTTAGTTGTATTCCTAGTTGGAATCAACAATGAACATGAATATAAACATATAGAACATCACCATGAATCTCATAAAGAAAGAAACTATGATACTGACCAACAGATCTCAACTGTCCATATATATATAATCTCTCCTTCTAAGTCAAAATACAGGTTTGATGGAGACTTTCTAGATACAAAATACAAAATCAAAAAGGAAGGTTACTACACATATAACCTACCTATCAAAAGATGAAATACAACTGCAAAAATAGCTCTGCCTCGCAACTACCCGTCCACTCTATCCCTGCAAGGAACTGTGGCACAACGGGGGTGAGTTGCCAACTCAGTGAATATGACTAACATATAACGGTGAATAAAGTAAATATGACAATCATACTACTGAAATATGAATCAATATGAAGTATGAGTATATGTGAAGTTCAACAATAAATCTCATGATACTACGGAAATCTTAACTCAATAAAATCAGTTCTCAGTGTCCATCAACGACACAAAACTTCCATTTCGTATAGGCATCATTCCCCGAATGATCCTAAATCAATAATACCGGTCGTTATCATCTAGATACACGCCGTATATTTATCACTAACTCCGGTATCGAGTAATCTCGCTAGGCTCCCCCGTCTCAATACGGCTATCCTGTCCCTCGGTCTCGACCGGGTCCACCATGTATCCAACTGTATATCTCCCCCACTCAGTATGGATAACGTAAAATCCGCGACCGTATATCTCCCCCACTCGGTCCGGAATAAAACCAAAACAGAAAACATCTCATGGTGGACATGACACATCAATCATGAAAACTCTGAATTTATGTAATAGTATTCAAAACTCAAAACCATAAATCCTCAATTCTGCATTTACCTCATATATAACACAGAAAACTCATATAGCAGCATGATATAAACGATGCAATTTACTACTAATAATGATATGTGACATACGATATAAATTTATGTTAACAAATATGATGTTTAAGTGTAAAGTGACATAGCAATATCGACGAGGTGTGTGTAGCATATAAGATGTGCACGTGGCATGACTCATCGATACTTGTGAAGTGTTCTAATCATCTAATCAATTTATATGTATATATTATGAATGCATATTATCAATTTGGCATAAGAATATAAAGTATTAAGTTAAGTAAAACTACGGGCGAAACACGCCATCTTTACAGAATTCCCCGGTAGATGTTTAGTCTACTCACCGGAAAGGTCGAATCTACTCCGGAATTGCTAATCCTTTTCCTTTCCTCGCTGCTTCCGTACTTCTTGCATCCGAATCCTCCAATATGTTGTAGGAATAACCCTCCAAGATATGAAATCCCTCCTAACTTGATGATAAACAAAACTCAAGAACAAAGCTCCTTCTTCCTCATCTTCCTCTTGTTCTTTCCTTTCTCTTTTAACTTTTCTTTTCTTTTAATTCTTTGAATTTTAATCTCAGTTTTGAACTGAGAATGAGCTATATATATGAGAGGAGGAAGGGATAAGGTGAAGGAGGAGGTGTCAAGGATTAAAATGTGCATGTTTCATGCAAGGAGGAGGTGGAGGTTGAAGGTGTGCATGCAAGCATGAGGTGGTTTATGCATTATCTTCAAATTTTTGTTTTAATTTGAATTAGATTTCAGAACTGAAATGATTTCATCTATTTTCACTTATACCCCCAATAATAACCTATTTGCATAAAAACTTAAACTTTACAAGTTAACCCCTCACAACTTAACTTATTATAAAACACACATTTTATTAAAATGAAGCTAAATTTATCATTAAAACCCTTATAACTTATTTAATTTGCATTCAAAAATTCTAATTTAAATTGTACTATATACAACTTATGATGATTGACATATTTGATTTTAACCGTTTTGTGATTTATCATTTTTATTTTTTAATTTAATTAATTTTATTTATTTCTAAATATTCCAAATGTTACAAGAGTAGATATTGTATGCATCCAACTGGTAGACTATGCCCGCGAGTGATGGCTCGTGGAAGAGACCCGTCTGCCCAAGCCGATCAGTTGGGCAACATTTTCGCAGAGATTCTTGAAGAAGTTCTTTCCGAAAACTGCTCAAGAAGAAATGGAGGAAATGTTTATTAGTTTGAAGCAGAACGGTGGATCGGTGGATGTGCATGCGGCTGAGTGGACGCGGCTGAGTCGATTCATAGAATCTTTGGTTGCCAACGATGCTGAAAGGGCACGAAGTTTTATGTGTGAAAGTGTGTCTTAGCACCACCACTAAGTTTATACAAGTATCAAGTATGCAATTTTAAAAAAATCTAGAATGCCAAGTTACACTAACCTAGAATCTAACTAGAGTATTAGGGTTTACATAGCATGAAAGTAAGATCTATACTGAGTGAAGAGGGTTACAACCTTTGTAGAACAAGTCCTTCACTTCTAAAGCTCCAAGTAATAGTCCTTAGAACTCTTCTTAGGCTCCACTAGGTACAAAGAACGAGCTTGCTTCATCGTCTTCGAGGCCAAAGATGATCCAACTTGAAGTCTCTCTAACTCAAGCTAATGCTTCACTAATCAAGTATTAGTGAAGCAAACAAGCTAAACTTATGGGCTAGATGAGTGTAGGTTGATGAAGTAGAAATTTTGCTCACTTTAGATATCTATTTCTCTTTTTATTTTCCAACTCAAGAAAAAACTAGAGAGGTAGAAGATGAACTTGGGTAAGTGAGAGAAAATGTTGTGCCAAATGAGAGTGTGAACCATGAGTTAAAGATAAACTTGGGGTTAAAAAATATCTAGAGTAAAAAAAAATGAGAGATGGGTCATGGCTTCTACATGCTTCCACAAGCATCCAAGCCATACTCACTAATCCACTCATTTTTATTTTCTCTTAATAAATAAACACCCAATTATCTTTAAGTTATGGTGTGAGTCTCATATACCCATGTTCAATGTATCATCCACCATGACACAATATTATTATTATTATTATTATATATATATATATATATATCATTATATATAACAAGAGAAGAAAATCATTAGTGAGCATCAATATTAGTTAATATATAAATATATCAAATATAAATATATATATATCAAATTATTAAATCAATACTTGATTCAATAATCCGGTTATATCATATATAACCGACTAATATCATCTATATGTATATCAAATTATCAAATCAACACTTGATTCAATAATCTGGTCACATCACATATAACCGACAACATTCAATATACTATATCAAATCAACACTTGATTCAATAATCCGGTCATATCATATGTAACCTGCCAATATCAAATATATATATATATAACATATCATTGAATTAACACTTGATTCAATAATCCGGTTATATCACATATAATCTAACCGATATCAAATATCGCGAGATTAGAATACGGTATCACATACTCGTATTTAATCAAGCTCCCGCACATATTACCATATGTGCCCTACTTCGTTTCTCTTGAGTAATGAAACCTTTGTGTGGGACTCTAAAGACTCGTTAATACGCCAGCAGTAGGTAATGATCACATCAGTCACCCACAAGCCGTCGGTGATACTAGCTGGATGTAACGGCTACCCAGGTATTGAACGAATAGAAGATCAAGCTTGTCCAAACTCCTGCAAAGCCTATAAGCAACACTTAGTGTACAGTTCGGTCTTTTCGTCTGATATGTTGCATATCATGTCTAGGGTGGAATCATCAAACCCCAGTAACTTGATAAGTCATGCCAATGTGTGGCCTATAACCGTTCGAGAAACTACTGATAACACTTACCAGTAAATCTCATCAGCCCTGGCCAGGGACTTGCTATTATAGCCAATCGAGCATAGCGCAACATCAACTCCGTATACCGGGAGAGTCGAAACCCCTCATGTCACCCATTGCCTCTATGTGAATCGGGACAGTACCCAAAATCCACCTATTTGCATGACTCCTTTGAGCCGTGGTAAGGAGGAAATCAAAGCACAGTGGGAACCACACAAGACTCTATAACGATCTCGGGTCTACAGACTAACCAGTACAAGTGTCACCAGAGAACTGCTGTCTGATGATAGGTATGGTACCATCTAGGAGTTCTCGGCGAGTCCTTTCGGTGTACCCATTCTCTAATGAGCACCTGTGTACAATCTTTGATGTCAAACACCGATGGTTATGGGATCAACCATCGTCCCATACAGGATTAAGAAACGTACACACTAGTCTACTCTGAAATATCGATGTCCTGTCTCGATATCCCCTTGACTAAGAACAGTTAAAGGATGTGCTTGCAGACTACACAAGCCCCACTAGTATGATTTGCATCATAGTCCTTGTAGTCAAGCTAACATCCTAAAGGCTTTATTAACATGTATTAGAGAGACATAATAATAATAATAAGTGTACATGTAAAGATAAAGTGCAACCAGATAGCATACTATCATGTCGAGCAAGAAATTCCTCTATATATATGTCCAAGCATCCACCATATCATACAATAATGGCCTCTAGGGCATACATATTCCTAACAATGCGCAGCATGGACGTGGAAATCCAGAGACACATTATATCTCTGGGATTAACCACTTTCTCACAGGTTCTCAAGACAGCCAGGGGTCAGCATAACCTATTGGTGAAAGCGAAGAGTATGCAGCAACAAGCCGTCGTAGTATGGAAGCCGGCATTTACGCCAAACCGAGCTCCTATACGCAGAGGCATCCCGGTGAACAGACGTGGCATTATACCTATGAAGAAGCCCGTCGTAGCAGATCGAAAAAAGAGCATGGTTTGTGACTTCAGCTATCTACCCGGACACCTGTAGAAGGATTGTCGAAGGAAGCTTAGACTCTGTCTGGTTTGCGGATCGGCTAAACATACTGTCAATGCTTGCCCATCAAAGCTACGATTGGGGGGCAATACTCAAAGGCCACCGCAGAAGTAAATTACTCAGGGGCCTAATCAAGCACGGGCCTTTACTTTGACGGCCGAGGAGGCCAAGGCTTCAGATGAAGTCGTTTCAAGTATCCTACTTGTTCATGATTTCCGGCATTAGCATTATTCGATTCAGGTGCATCCCATTGTTTTATGTTGTCCAAGTTTATTATTGCACACTCGATTCCATGTACGACACTTTTTAGTTGCTGGGACATACACACAGGGAATGGAAGATTATATCCAATAGCGAGTGCAAGGACTATTCGGTTGTTATTTGCGGACGAGAGTTATTCATGGATTTCTTAGTGATTGATACTGGCAGCTATGATGTTGTCTTGGGAATGGATTTTCTTGGCACTTTCCACACTCACATCGATTGTAGGGAAAAAAATGTGATTTTCCAGATTCCCGGACATCCGTTGTTTATCTTTGCAGGAGGTAGAAAATCTGTGGGGCCAGTCGAATTTAGGGCTAGGCCGACAAGCACCGTTCTTTCGTCGATGGAAGTAGATAAGGAGGAAGCGCAAACAGTAGTTCAAGAGTTTATGGACGCGTTCGAGGACATCTCGGGTTTACCGCCGAAACAAGATGTGGAGTTTGCGATTGATCTTGTTCCTGGAGCAGCGCCAATCTCAAAGGTGTATTATCCAATGGCACCAGTGGAGTTCAAAGAAGTCAAGAAACAGGTTGCCGAATTATTAGAGAAGGATTGGATTCACAGCAGCAATTCACCCTGGGGAACTCCAGTTCTTCTAGTCAAGAAGAAAGATGGCACGTGGAGGATATGCATCGATTATCGAGAATTAAATCGGGTGACTATTAAGAACAAGTACCCGATCCCTCACATCAGCGAATTATTCGATCAACTCAGTAGCGTGAGGGTATTCTTAAAGCTAGATTTGCGATTCGGATATCATCATGTTCGAGTAAAATCAGAAGATATTTGCAAGACAGCGTTCCGAACTCGATAAGGGCATTACGAGTACTTAGTGATGCCATTCGGAGTCACGAACACACAGACGATATTTATGGACCTGATGAACCAAATCTTTTCACCGTACTTGGACCAGTTTATAGTAGTGTTTATCGATAATATTCTGGTCTATTCGAGGACCCAAGAAGAGCATGCAGAACACTTGAAGATCGCACTACAAACGTTGAGGCAAGAAAAATTGTATGCCAAGATGAGCAAGTGCGAATTTTGGCTCGAAGAAGTAAAGTTTTTTGGGCATGTCGTGTCCAGAGATGGAATCGTTGTAGATCCTGAAAACATTGCAGCAGTTCATGATTGGCCGATTCCGAAGAATGTAGCGGAGATCAGAAGTTTTCTTGGACTCGCCGGATATTATAGAAGATTCATGGATAATTTCGCTCGAATGGCTGAACCATTGACCAAACTTATGCGAAAGGAGGTACCGTTCGTATGGACGGATAGATGTGCATCAGCTTTTGAGGCGTTGAAGCAAAAATTGACCACTGCTCCTATTCTGACCATGCCAGACGGTTCCGGAGGGTTGGTTATTCACAGCGACGCATCTGGGAAAGGCTTAGGATGAGTTCTTATGCAGCATGGGAATGTTATAGCTTACGCATCGAGAAAATTGAGGACCCACGAGAAGAACTACCCAACTCATGATTTGGAGCTAGCAGCAGTGATTTTTGTTTTGAATATTTGGAGACACTACTTATTGGGCGAAAGGGTCAAAGTATTCACCGATCACAAAAGCCTAAAGTATGTGTTTACGTAAAAGGAGCTCAATATGAGGCAACGTAGATGGCTAGAGCTGATGGCTGACTATGATCTTGATCTCAAATACCATCCGAGGAAATTTAATGTAGTGCCGGATGCGCTAAGTCGGTTTCCAGCGATACGAATGTTGACTGCACAGAAAAAGCTTATCGATGATTTCTAGAGATTCGAGTTGGAGATCGTGTTACTGCATTCTTCGGGACAGTTGATGCAGCTGCAAGTATAGTTGTCATTGATCAATAATATTAAAGCAGAGCAGTCACACGATCTAAGGTTACAGAAGTTTCGAGAACAGGTAGAAGCGGGACTTCAAAAGAACCTGTTGATTCATGAAGATGGTTCGTTATGATATGGGAGCCGTTTTTGTGTGCCGAAAGGAGATATTCGTGAAGAAGTTATGAAAGAGGCTCATAGTTCTACGTATTCCGTACATCCGGGAGGCATGACAATGTACAAAGATCTGCGACAACATTTCTAGTGGAAGGCATGAAAAGGGAGATTGCTCGTTTTGTAGCGAAGCGCTTGGTGTGTCAGCAAGTCAAGGCTGAACATCAAAGAGTGGCTGGTTTATTGCAACCACTTTCGATTTTTCAGTGGAAGTGGGAACGTATAATCATGGATTTCGTGACAGTATTACCACGGAGTCCAAAGGGCAAAAATCCAATTTGGGTGATTGTTGATCAATTGGCCAAGGCAGCTCATTTCATACCGTTTAGAGTTGATCAGTCGACGGAAGCGTTAGTAGAGCAGTACATACAGGAGATTGTGAGATTTCATGGAGTACCTGTGAGCATCGTTTTCGATCGCGATACTCGATTCTTATCGCATTTTTGGAGGAGTTTACAGGAAAGTTTGGGGACTCGATTGAAGTTAGCACCGCTTATCATCCTCAGACAGAAGGCCGGTCAGAAAAAATGATCCAAACTCTTAAAAATATGTTGAGAGCTTGCATGTTGGACTTCAAGGGTTCATGGGAGGATCATCTACACTTGGTGGAGTTTTCATATAATAACAGCTTTCAGGTGACTATCCAGATAGCTCCATTCAAACCATTATATGGTCGTAAATGTCGCTCGCCCGTCTGTTGGGACGATATTGGAGAATGAAGATTATTGGGACCGGATCTTATCGTGCAAACCGTGGAGAAAGTTAATGTAATCCGAAACCATATGAAGGCAGCGCAAGATCGACAGAAAAGTTGGGCCGATACTGCAAGAAGACCTCTGGAGTTCGCAGTTGGTGATCTTGTATTCTTGAAGATATCACCAACTAGAGGAGTGATTCGTTTTGGGAGTCGAGGCAAGCTTAGTCCTCGATTCGTGGGTCCTTTCGATATTATCGAGCGCATTGGAGAAGTATATTATCGATTGGCTTTACCACCATCCTTGACGAGTGTTCACGATGTATTTCATGTATCTCAACTCCGTAAATATGTTCGAGATAAGACGCACGTACTAGATCATTCGAAGCTGACAGTAAGGGAGGACTTGACATATGAAGAACGATCGATAGCGATTGTAGATCAAAGAGAAAAGATCCTCAAAAACAAGGTGATTCCTCTAGTACTTATTTCATGGGGGATCGTTCGGACGGAGAATCGACTTGGAAACGAGAAGAAGGAGATTCGACAGAGATTTCCATACCTCTTCTCTTAGATTCATGTTTGCTTGTCTTTTCTTGTTCCGGGAATTTCGAGGACGAAATTCTTTTTGTAGTTGGGTATAATGTAATACCCTAGTTCATTAATACCATGCTCTATTTGAGTATTTTATTTATCTTGTGTCTATTTCTTGATTTTATTTTGTTTTGGGTACGGATAGTGTATTGGTATCTGTGTTTAGTATGCGACCCGACCCGCATGCTTAAAACCCGTCTTAGTTCTTGATTACGATTTATCCTTGCTAGTACTAAGGATCCGTACACACATATGTCCTGTATACATGTATCTTACATTCGGCATCTGCATATATTTTAAATAATACAATTATAACCGAATATAATATTTTTAAATACCTAGCATGGCCTGCATCATACCCCATACCCTATGGTTGCATCCGTACATCGTGTTCATGTCCCGTTTAGTGAAACGGACTCGTTTGGATCGCTACGTGCATATTACGTGTATCCGTTCTTGGGGGTATGCATTTTCTTTAACCGGATATCGCATTATGGTTTTTGTTGATACTTATAATATCCGTATTTTCAAACTATACTTTTAGACACAACTCGGGTATGTTTCGGAGTATTTTTGTATTAGCTATAAAACTCAAAATACATAATATAATATTCCTTATATTTTTCAACTGTTATATATATATATATATATATATATATATATATATATATATATATATAATCCTGATCTTAACTAATCCTCATCCTTCTCTCTCTCTGTCTTACTCCTATTAATATATATATATATATTAAAAAAAATTTAAAAAGAAAACCTATTCTATAAACCCCCAGCCTCTCTCTCTCTCTTCTCTATACCCAGCCTTCTCTTCTTCCTCGTTCTCCTCCTCATGAGAACTCTAACCCATGCCCTCGCCTTCGCCTTTGCTACCACCACCATCGCCCTCATCCCTTCGTCGCCGACCTGATTAGTCAAAAATATTGCACATTTGAATGAACATTTTACCTATTATTGTTAAATACTAAAATGTGTTTATTGAAATTATGGAACATATGAGGGTTTATGTGTAAATAGTTCATTATCATATGTTTCTACACTATAATTAACATAATGAGGGAAAATACATGCATATAATATTTATATGAAATCTTAGTAATTAAAATATGCATATCATACCAAATATTTCTAACAATATTCTTAAGATTTAATATCATATAAAATGGTTAGGATAATGTCTCAAAAATACCAAATACTACTAAACACTTTGAGTTGAGATATTATGCGGATTAGACCAGGTCTGGAATCCAGGAGATCCGGGATGTCGGAATCAAATCTGCCGAAATATGGAAGCAAATCGTAAGATTTAGCAACGGTAGAGACTCAGAGCATTATTCTCAGAATCCAGATATCGAAGGAATCTCCACAAGTCAACAAGAGTGAGCAGAAAAAATCTTAAGTCCTGATCCCACTATATTGCCACAGAAGGGCAGCCAAAGGCATGGATTTGCGGCGGATCCGCAGCACATCTAGGGCCATTTGATGAGATATTTTGGTGATTGGATCGTATCAATGTATATTCACAGATGATATCTAGAGTTTCTAGTTTTTATGACTATAAATAGTACCGAGAGCTTCACATTAAAATCATCAAACCGAAGAGATCAAGAGGTCCAAATCGATCCACGCATCCAGGTGATCATCGGCTAGTCATCTACCTCCAACAAGGGAGAGAGAGAGAGAGAGCGATAGCAAAAACTAGGGTTCTTTGTAATCTACTTTCAAAAATGGAGAGTTGTATGAAATAGTTGATTAATAAAGGTAGATCTTAATTTATTTCTTTTCGCATTTACTTTCTGCATTTAATTTCTGCACTTACTTTCTTCATCTTAATCATGTTTTCATTCTTTAACATTTCTTCTAGATCTCAAACCATGAGTGAGTAATTCCTAGCTTGCTAGGGTTCGTAGGCTAGGGTAGATCAATGGATGATAAAATCATTTAAGATCTTTTATGCATTTTAAAGTCTACAAACCTTAGTAAAATAAATGTTAACATCCTTATCTGGCGAGCTGTCAATTTATTGATAGTCACGACCACAATTCAAAATCTGTTTAACACTTGTTTTGATAAGGGCTAGACATGAATAGAGATCAATGCAAAGACAAGTGTTAATAGTGTGAAACCCTGGTTTCTTCCAAAAACCCTAATCTACATTCATCCCTATCGATCTGGTTTTAAACTATTAAAAGATTTTAAAAAAGTCATTTTTAATCATTCATTCATTGCTACCAAGTCTTATGAACCCTATATGCCTTTTCTTTATAAACTTTACATCCGTTCAAATAGATCTACAACCCATCAACCAATCTTCTATCAACTCGTCTAAAGCTAGAAGAAGGTTCACATTTCCCTACGAACAACACGTACTCATCGCGGCTAGCTACTAGCGACACCGTCTTAATTGAGGTTACTTTACGAACATCACTTTTTCAAACGAACAATCAAATGGCGTCGTTGTCGGGGTAACGGCTATAATTTTTTTCTTTCTATTCAGGTTGAATTCTTATTAATCCATAATATAAAATAAACAAAACCGCATCTTGTGTATCTAACGATTATTGTGCGAGATTTTGCAAAGGAATCTGGAGTAACTGGAGCAAGGAAACAGAGATTCAGAAACTTTCATCATAGCCCAGAGGAAAAGAGGGGAGCACTGAAGAAATTTTGGCGAACAAACCTTCTACACTGCGGTGGAACCGCCGTGGGAACAAGCAAACTGTGGCGGAACCGCGGCAGCTTGGTGGATTTGGGCCCCCAAAATTTTCAGGTAATCTTCTAGTATCTTTCTCTCTCCTCTAAAACCCAATAATCTAATCTTTGCCTGCAGGATTCTTTGCAAATATCGCCGCTCAAAAATCTTTTTGCGTGTTTTGATATTGGTTTGTTTGTGCATATCTTAACCGGATATTAAGGGGCAATAACCCAAATCCAGATTAGGTGGGGATTTCATCACCCTTCCTAGGCCCCACAAATCACAAAACGAGCATACTTTCACCCTATATTAATTAAAAAATATCTAGACCAAGCCTCTAAGGACCATCGCAATCAATTAGGACAGAGGAGGGTCATGTGTAATCTATAGCTTATCCGCATTTCTCTTGTGGTGTCTAGGCAAGTATGACTAAGGAAAGTGGTTACTTAATTAAGCCCGATATTTCGGTGATTCATATAGCGGATATCTCCCACTTATCTGGTACTTACCTAGCCACAAGGGTGATAAAGAGATGGTAAAGGATTGATCATGTGATTTGTCCTTTGGAAATCTAGGAGCGGTCTAGTGACTTGACTTAGGTGACCCTAGTTCTAAGGATTGATTGTGCATTTTTGTGATTTGTTGAGTCAAGCCTCGTGTCCGAAACTTTTTTAAAAACAAACCTTTTTAAAATCGTTCTCATACACGCTGCCACGTGTGCTAAACCCGCTTAGTGCATCATCGGCTGGACACGGGATTCTATTGCCCGTCTTGTCGGTGTTTTTTCTATCGACTCCGAAATCAGTACTTCTTCTATTTCCCCTCCCCCCATCACATCTCCCGAAATGGACAAATCTCCGTCGGGATTTCACGATACCACCCTGCCACCACCTGTAGGTGCGTAGAATCCACCGCGCATCTCTCTCCAAGAAAGATGCTACCCCATACGCGGGACCCTTCCTACTTGTCTTTCTCTTCCACCGGCCAATGGAGATAATTTCGAAATTAAACCCCACTTCATCAATTTGTTACCTAAATTTCATACGTTTTCATAACCAAATTCAAGAACGTATGTGCAATGATGGGCACAACCCAACTTTCAGGGGATGCTATGCGATTACGTCTCCCTTTTACCTTGAGCGACATAGCAGAAAATGGCTTTATAGCACTGCCGCACATTCTATCGCCAAATGGGATGAATTCGTTATAGAATTCCTTAAGAAATTTTATCCCAATCACAAAACCATCCGTGTTCGAAGCGAGAATAACCAGTTTACCCAACTTCTCAACGAACCATTCTGGAAATGCTTTGAACGGTTTAAGGATCTTCTTCTACAATGCCCCATCATGGAATTGATAGATAGAAACTTTACCGAATTATATATGAGGGTGTTAATCCTGTCACGAAACAAATGCTTGAAACCATTTTTCAATGCCATTTCATGTCTAAAAACGATGGCGAAACTTGGCAATTCTTGGAAGATCTCGCCGAACAAACCTTACAGTGGGAAAGCGTTAGACCAACTTCATCTTCATCTTGGGAAGGTATTCATCAGCTCGATATTTCCATCGCAGTAAAAACCGAAATGGCAACGATACAAAAGAAACTCGAAGCTATAGAAAATAAATTTTCGTCAGCCTTCCTAAACCAAGTCACGCTCCACAAAACCGTATGTGGTTGCTGTTCTGACCCATCATATTTAACAGAAGAATGTCAATTAAATCCTCCGTTTCAAGGTCAAAAACAAACTAATGTTTCTTTTCAGCAACGATCTACAAACGATCCTTATTCTTCCACATACAATCAGGGATGGAGGAATGATCCTAATTTTGTTTAGAACCAAAACCAAACTCAAAATCAAAACCAGTTCCCAAGTAACTATCAAAGGCCTCCTACACAGCAACAACAGCCACCACAACAAAGTTAGCACCCTTTTCAACCGCAATCTTTTCAAAATTCGGCCAACAACTTTTCACCTTATAATAATTTTTCCCAACGGTCGGTACTGATAAATCCTCTGCACTCGAACGGAACTTAGAAACGTTCATTAAACAGTCTACACAAACTACGGTTAATTTAACGTCTTCTATCCAAACGTTAGTGCAACACACTGCTTCCCACGGGGAAAACATAAAATCGATAGAAGCACAATTTGCACGGTTAAATGCCGCAATGAGTAAGAGAGAGAAAGGAAGACTTCCATCTCAACCTCTACCAAATCCCGGCCACTCACAAAGCGCAAACATCGCTTTTAACCAACAACATCATAACGCGAGTGCCGTTACTACGTTGAGATCGGAAAGAGTGTTGCACAACCAAGTTGGGGAATAAGTTGAAGTTGATGAAACCCCGGCTACTATTTCTAAACCTAATTCGTCTAGTCCACTATCTTCTGAGCCTATTCTTCGTTCTTCACTAGGCTCAAACTCTCAGCTCAGTTCCTTGGATAAACCTCAAACGATCCCAAATCCAATTTTGGGATTCATTCCATCCCCACAAGCTTCTCCACAAATGTCAGACCCAACCCTTATTGATAAAGCTCCCTTTCCAAACAGGTTGAGAGCCAATAAACCAAATGAACAAATGGTGAAAATTATGGAAATGTTTAAGCAAATTAACATAAATATTCCTCTCCTAGATGCCATTCAACAAGTTCCGTCTTATGCGAAAATCCTTAAGGACTTGTGCACTAGGAAGAGGAAAACTCAAGTGCCTAAAAAGGTTTTCTTAACGAGTAATGTGAGCAACGCTTTTACCCAACAGTTGCCGAAAAAACGTAACGACCCCGGTTGCCCTACAATATCTATAACTATTGGGGGCAAAAGCATCAATCGCGCTCTACTCGATCTGGGTGCCAGTGTTAACTTGCTCCGGTATTCTGTATATGAGCAGTTAGGCATAGGAAAGTTGAAACTTGCGCACTGCACTCTCCAGATGGCCGATCGATCTATCACCCACCCTAGTGGTGGGCTAGAGGACGTGTTAATCAAAGTCGAGGAATTTATATTCCCTGTGGACTTTATAGTTCTAGATACACAGCCTGTGGCGAACCCACGGAACCAAATCCCGGTGATTCTCGGTCGGCCTTTTCTAGCAACTTCCAATGCTGTAATAAATTGTCGTAACGGTTCCATGAACCTATCCTTCGGGAAGATGACAATTGTTCTTAACATTTATAGGCTAGGAAGTCAACCCTCTGAACCTTCTGCTTATCTAATCAATATATGTTCTGTCAATGAGATAGCTTCCGACAGCTATGAAGTTGAGGAATTTTGCATTAATGATCTCGACGACAGTAGTGCGTCATTGTTTGATCTAGCAAATTAGTATACTAGTGAGGACCTTTTTGACAAGTCCAACCACGAGTTCGAATCCTTTGACTTGTCGCAAAAGTTAGTTGAGCTTCCCGAGTCAATATCCTACGCTAGTTATGAACCTCTTAAGGAGTTCGAGTATAATTCCCCTACCCTACCTTCTATCGTCTCTCCGCCGACACTAGATCTCAAGCCACTACCTTCTCATCTTAAATATGCATATTTAGGTGAGAATGAGTCGTTGCCCATTATCATATCCGCTTCTCTAGCTTTAGAGAAAGAGAGCGCTCTTTTGTCGGTCTTAAGATCAAATCGGCAAGCTTTTGGTTGGACAATGGCAGATATCAAAGGGATTAGTCTCTTGATTGTTGAACATCATATACATTTGATGGAAGAAGCCAAACCAACCCGAGACCCACAAAGACAATTGAATCCCGTCATGAAGGAGGCGGTAAAGAAAGAAATCGTCAAATGCCTAGATAATGGCATAATTTACCCAATATCTGATAGCCAATGAGTAAGTCCTATTCATGTGGTCCCTAAAAATTCCGGCATCACGGTCATAACTAATTAGGCTAATGAGTTGATCCAAACATGCACCCAAACTGGATGGCGGGTATGTATTGATTATAGAAAATTCAATGCCGCAATGAGGAAAGATCACTTCCCTCTACCTTTTATTGACCAGATGTTAGAACGATTAGCCGAGTATGAATATTACTGTTTCTTGGACGGATACTCCGGCTATAACCAGATCCCCATCGCCGAAAAGGATCAAGATAAGACAACATTTACTTGTACTTTGGTACTTTTGCTTATAGACGCATGCCCTTCAGGTTATGCAATACTCCCACTACATTTCAGCGGTGCATGATGGGGATATTCTCGGACATGGTCGAGAATTTTCTGGAGATATTTATGGATGATCTCTCCATATTTGGGGACTCCTTTGAGGAATGCCTTCATCATCTTGACGCTGTTCTTACCCACTGTAAGGATAAAAATTTGACTTTGAATTAGGAAAAATGCCATTTCATGGTTCAAGAAGGTATTGTCCTTGGGCATATCATTTCACGAAAAAGTATGGAGGTAGACAGAGCTAAAATAGATGGCATCCATAACCTTCCTCCTCCCAAATGCGTCAAAGATGTACGATCCTTACTTAGTCATGCAGGATTTTATAGGAGATTCATTAAGGATTTTAGCAAAATTGCTAGACCCTTAACTCTTCTCTTGGCCAAGGATACAATATTTCACTTCGATTCGGATTGTGAGGATACTTTTGAATCACTTAAAAGCTCCCTCACTACAGCCTCCGTTCTGTCATCTCCGGTCTAGAATTACCCGTTTGAGCTTATGTGTGATGTATCCGATTTTGCTATTGGTGCAGTCTTAGGACGGCGCATTGATAAGATGCCATAAGTAATTTACTATACAAGTAGGACCTTGAACGATACCCAAATGAATTATACAACTACCAAGAAAGAACTCTTTGCAGTTGTATTTGCATTAGAGAAATTCAGGCCCTACTTGATTGGCTCTCCAGTTGTAGTTTACACCGATCACTCCGTCCTAAGATATTTTTTATCGAAGAAGGATGCTAAAGCCAGGCTAATACGTTGGATCCTGTTGTTACAAGAATTTGATCTTGTCATACGTGACAAGAGTGGATGTGAAAACGTAGTAGCCGACCATCTTTCACGCCTTTCTTCTTCGCCAACGTCGACCTTACCAATAAACGGTTCCTTTCCTGACAAACAGCTCTTGACCTTATCCTGTGAACCATGGTTCGTGGATATTGTGAATTATTTAGTAACGGGACTTCTACCCAGCGAATGGTTAAAACAAGACAATCACCGATTTCTATCCCAAGTAAAACACTTTTACTGGGATGAACCTTATTTGTTTAAGTATTGTCCCGATCAAATCATTCGCCGATGTGTCCCTAATGAAGAATTCAAGAGTGTATTTTCTTTCTTCCATGATCAGGCATGTGGCGGTCACTTTGGTCCACAAAAAACGGCGGAAAAAGTTTTGCAATGTGAATTTTATTAGCCAACACTATTTAAAGATGCATATGATCATTTCAAAATTTATTCACGGTGTCAACACATGGGTCGGATTTCAGGGAGAAATGAGATGCTGCTCCAACCTATCTTGGTTGTGGAGATATTTAATGTTTGGGGAATTGATTTTATGGGCCCATTTCCCAACTCTTTTGGGAATTTATACATCTTATTAGCGGTTGATTATGTCTCTAAATGGATGGAAGCGGTACCTTGTCGTACTAATGACAACAAGGTTGTTATTAAGTTCCTTAAAAAAATATCTTTTTGTGATTCGGACACCTTCGCACTGTAATTAGCGATAATGGGATGCATTTCTATAATCGGTCTTTCGAGGTTTTGATGCTGAAATATTCAATCAACCACAAGCTTTCTATACTCTATCATCTCCTAACGAGCGAGCAAGCTGAGATCTCCAATAGACAGATCAAACAAATTTTGGAGAAAACGGTTTCTAAGAACCGTAAAGATTGGTCCACCAAATTAACGGATGCTCTTTGGGCATTTCGTACCGCTTATAAGACTGATCTTGGTATGTCTCCATACTGACTAGTGTTTGGGAAGGCTTTCCATATTCCTATCGAAATCGAACATAAAGTAATGTTGGCTATTAAAGAGCTTAACTGTGATTTTGATCAAATGGGCAACTATCGAAAGCTGCAATTAAATGAGCAAAGTGAACTTCGCGATGAAGCTTACGATAATGCGGTTATAATAAAGAACCAGACTAAAGTGTTCCACGATAAAAACCTTTTGAGAAAAACTTTCACACCTGGACAACAAGTCCTTCTTTATGATTCCCGTCTCCACCTTCATCCGGGTAAGCTTAAATCTTATTTGAAAGGACCTTTTATAGTGCGGTATGTGTACCCGTACGGGACAGTGGATATCGAAAATGTTTTAAATGGTTCTATTTGTAAAGTAAATGGGCATAGATTAAAACCGTATTTTTCCGCTAACCCAGCGAAGGAGCTCATGTTCCTACAGTAGCCGCTTTATCACAACTAACTTTCCTTCAACTCACTTCCATGTTTCGGTAACAGTGCTTCATCTAAGAATGGAGGTGAGTGGAAATAAGGTTATAATTAATTATCTGTGCGTGCCAAAGAACAAGTTTGGGGGTAGTTTTTCACTTAACTATTATTTTATCCCTAATATTCTCCTCCCAAGTCTACAGGTCTATGCGCTCAAAGAACAATATCAATAAAGACACTACTGTAAACAGGTTTGGGGAGAGCTTTGTATTTACTGAAATATCATTTGGCACTAGGCACTATATATATAAAAAAATTAATCATAAAAAAAATTTGGAAATCAAACTTAGAAAGTGAATAATTCATATGATAGGAAGGAAAAGTTTAAGAAATGCAAGAAAATTAAATGGTTTAAAACGAAGTTAGTAATAGGTAGTCATGAGCTGTTGTCCCAAGGGTTAGTAAGATGAAAGGAATCACTAATCTGATGATAGAAATAAGTCTGAAAAATAGTCGCTATTCTTAAATCCAAACACCTGAACATTGATACCCTACTATAGGCACTTGCACACATCTTGAAACTTGGGATAGTAGAGGATACCTTGAAATGCTCTTGTCTAAAAATCTTAGTATGAATGAAAAAGTATATAAATCAACAAAATAAAAAAATGGTGAAGAAAAATGAACACTAGTTTTGTAATTACTTAAGGCAGCATAAAAAAATATATAGCGTGGGAGTTTTATCACCCAGTGCCTTAGACCAACTGGTTTAGGAGCCACTGCTAAGCCTTAGGTGTTGCAAGACTAGGATATTGCTAATTACGCCTAAATAAGTGAGCACGTTTGGTAATCGGTTGGTTAGTAACTCAAGAAGTATTAACGGTCGCATGAAAAATGTGTGAGCAATTCCATCTGAAATATTCACCGACTAAAAAGTACTAAGGAAAATGGACAAGAGTATGATAGCTTGAATTGAATCCTCTAAGTGTAGAGATGTATTTTACACACACGTAGGGGTATATGATTGATGTTTGGAAGAAAGGCAGGGAGGAAGACTAAAGACGATGTTTTATTAAGAGATGATGTGATTTCTGACATCTTTTCATGACTATTAAGATAGGGCTCGTTGCTATTAAAAGGCTATTGTAGTTTGAAACTCTTATTTTCAAGTTCTTTCTTTTATATGTTCTTTATCTTTGTATGTAACTTTCATCTTCTTTCTTTTATTATAGGATTTTATGGGTGTAATCCGCAGAAAACCCTTAGGAGACAACACTCCTCCTACTAGGGACATCTAGAGGTTTAAAGGCTTGTTGCACGTGTTAAGTGCAATCGTGTTGCCTACGAAAGTTTGCTAGGTTTTTCTTTTTTTTTCTTTTTTCTTCTTCTCTTTAATAACTGTAGGGTTCCTAGGCACACTAATGAAGTCTCACAACAGATCAAACATGCCCAATTCAAATTTTTCTTGTGCCTACAAACCCTAGTACGGATCGTTAACTAGATGTATAGGCGATGCAATGCAAGTAAACGACTTTAACTTAAAGGAAAGGGGCTACAACCTTTGTAGATCCGGTCCTCCACCTCCATAGCTCCGTGATGAAGTCCCCTCGCTGAGATCATCGGATCCCGGGCTCTAGCATCGGCTTTATCGGAGAAATGGGCGGGCTAGGTCGTCGACTTCGATGCCGAAGATGATCTACGTCGAGGCAACACAAGATCAAGCTCCAACTTCACCAAGCCATGAAACTTGTGAAGAAAACACCCTATACTACTTGGCAAGTGGTAGAGGATGAAGAAATAGGAAGTGGGTTCACTTTAGAATTGGATTTCTCACTCTTTTTCTCAAGACACCATTAAAGGATGCAAGGTTTTCTTCATCTTGAAGAAGAAGAAGAAGAAGAAGAAGAAAGGAATATGATAAGTATTATTTTAAAATAGAAAACAAAATGATACTTATCATAATCTCAACCATGGTTTAGTGTAGAGAATTAACTAGGGTTTAGTTGAATGGTTAGGGTTAGGACATGAAGACAAAATGGTCACTTAGTCAAAACTTCATGAAGCTTCAACAACAAAACAAACTAAGCCACCATTTCATTTTTGCCCAAAATGAATTAATGAATAAATAAATAAATGAATAAGTAAGTAAATCAAAACCCTACCCATTAACATAACCATGGTTTAGTTCTTTACACAAACCCAAGTTTGCATGTATCATCAAACATGATACAAACAAGTGCACAAAAGTATATCACATATACAACTTGTGTACATCAAGTGAGAAAATCCAATTTAAGTGAACCAATACTAGTTAATGCAAAATAATATATCAAATATATAATTATGCATTAAATCATTAAATCAATACTTGATTTAACGATCCGGTCATATCGCATATAACCGACTAATATCCAATGTATCGGCTTATCGAATCAATCCTCGATTCGATAACTAGGTTATATCGCATACAACCAATCGATACATTCATCGCGAGAATGGAATACAGTATCACATACACGCATTATTCTCGGTCCCGTACATATCTCATATGCGCTCCTATTTCGTTTCGCTTGAGCCAGGAATCCTCTGTGTAGGACTCTAAAGACTCGTCAATACGCCGGCAGCAGGTGATGATCATATCAAACACCCACAAGCCGCAAGCGGTCTGCTAAACGTAACGGCCACCCGGGTATTGAGCGATCAGAAGATCGACGAGCAAGCCCGCTCACACTCCTGTGAATCCAACCAGTAACACTTACCGTACAGTCCGGTCTGTTCGTCTGATATGTCACATATCTCGCCTAGGGGTGGTAAACGTCAGACCCCAATAGCTCAATAAGTCATGCTGACGTGTGGTCCATAACAATCATGAAACTACTGATAACTCTTACCAGTATATCACTGCAACCCTGGCCAGGGATTTCCTGTTATGGCCAGTCGAGCATAACTCCTATCGCGCAACATCAACCCCCAATACCGGGAGAGACGAATCCCCTCCTATCGCTCATTGCCTCCATGTGAATCGGGACTGTACCCAAAAACCACCTGTTTGCACGACTCAGTAGAGCCGTGGTAGGGTGGAAATCAAAGCACAGTGGAAGACACACAAGACTCTATGACGATCTCGGGTCAACAGACTAAGCTTTACCAGTGTCACCAGAGAAGTGCCATCTGACGTGAGGTATAATACCATCTGAGAGTTCTCGGCGAGTCCGTTCAGTGTACCCAGTCTCCACTGAGCACCCGCATACCATCTCTGATGTCAAACACCAATGGATATGGGATCATCCATCGCCCATCACATGGGTCGAGAAGATATACGCTAGTCTACTCTGGAATATCGATGCCCTGTCTCGATATTCCCACGACTAGGAACATTGAAGGATGTACTCATGAACTACCCAGGCCCCACTAGTATGATCTGCATCATAGTCCTGGAATTCGAGTACACATCCTAAGGGCTTTATCAACATGTAACAGAGAGACAGAAAGTATACATGTTAAGATAAAGAGCAACCAGATAGCGTACTATCATGTCGAGCAAGAAAGTCCTACCTATATATGTCCCAGCATCCACTACAATATACATCCAATGTACAGTAATGGCCTCTAGGGCATACATATAACTAACAATCTCCCACTTGCACTAGGGCCATCTGTAGCAGTGGTTGCAGTATCATATACTCAACCATCCCATAAAAGTCTCTCTCTGGGAAAAAGCCTTTGTGAGTGGATCCGCCGTGTTGTCCTCTGAGTCTACTCTCCTAACCTCGATCACCCTGGAGATCATCTGTCTCCATGATCAGGTGATGCTGCCTCAGAATATGTCTGGGTCACTGATGGGACCAGGGTTCCTGGGCCAAAGCCACACTTCCATTGTCACACAATGGTAGGAACCTAGTTCATCTTACGAACCAATATACACCCAAACTGCCTCTTTGGTAGTATCTTTAATAGCAATGTTACCAGCCTTTATCGTCTAGTTTGTCACGGTATTTAGCTTGGAACTCTTCCAACATACCATCCCTCCACTGAGGGTGAAGACAATGCCTGTGACTGACATTCAGTCGTCCTTATCACCCTGGAACACTTCCAGTGATTCTCCCCAGGATCGATTGATACCATCTCACTATAACTAGTGAGAATCCTAACATCCATCTAGATCTATCTCGTAGATCCAAAACCCAGGATTTAGGAGGTATCACTTTGATCCTATATGGAGAATCCATGTGATAAGAGGAGATTGACCGTGCGTAGCATAGGAAACTCTTTTCCTATCAAGAGTATGTTGTCTACGTACAATACGAGGATGACCACCTTACTCTCTACTACCTTTTTGTATATACAAGGTTCGTCTACCATTTTGATGAAGTCAAACACTTTGACTATCACATCAAAACAGACGTTCCAACTCCGCGATGCCTGCTTTATTCTGTAAAGCAACTTGCACACGTTTCCGCTGCTCCCACTGTTTACGAAGCCCTCTGGCTGTGTTCTTATAGACGTTCTCTTCTAAATCACTATTTAGAAAAGTAGTCATGGCACCCAACCACCAGATATCGTAGTCATGGTATGTAGCAATGGCAAGTAGGATCTGGATGGACTTAAGCATAGTCCCTAGAAAAGGTTTCATCATTATCCACACCTGGTTGATGACTAAAACCTTTAACAAGTCTAGTTTTGAAAGTCTCAACTTTTCCATCTACACCAAGTAATCTTCTCAAGATATACTTGCTCCTGATGGGGATTTAACCCTTCAGATATAGCAGCTAAAGTCCATACTTTGCTGGTGTACATGGATTCCATCACAGATCGCTAAGCATCCAGCCATTCTTACAGAGTCCCTACTCTTGATGACCTGCTCGAATCTAGTTGGGTCATCATCTCATGATGCAGTCCTCGCTCCCACTGTCATCGAGAAACCGAAGTATCTCTCAGGCAGGTGAGGAACCCTACCAGATCGGCGGAGAGGCTAAGGTTCGTCGGGGATTATTGAATCCTTTGGTTCTGTCAAATCATCAGCTGCAGTTTGTATAGCTAGAACCTTTCCAGTTTTACAGAACTGACCTTGCCTCGATCTTGTCCGGATTTTGCTTTTGACATAGGCCGGACAATCCCAAATCTTAACTTATTTAAGAGATAGTCTCTTCCCATACCATATCTTATATGGAGTGGTAGGCACTGATTTGATTCGAATCCAATTCAATAGGTATGCAACTTCTCAAGTGCACAACCCCCAAAAGGAAATAGGTAACTCAGTAGTACTCATCATAGAGCATACCATATCTAAGATGGTGCGGTTGCTCCACCCCGATACACCGTTGTGCTATGGTGTATACGGAGGAGTAATGCTGAGAGAGAATCTCATTCTCCTTTAGAATAGTCCAGGAATTCTATGCACAAGTATTCTCCTCCCTGATCTTATCATAGGACATAATACTTATACCCGTATTTTGGTTCTCTACTTCTAACTTATATTCTGTGAATATCTCAAAACGTTCGGACTTGTGTTTCAACAGGAACATATATCTGAATCTTGAGAGATCATCAGAGAACGTAATGAAGTATAAAGAACCGGTCCTGGCATGTGTAGACAGGTGACCTTACATACATCATCATGTATCAGTCCCAAGAGTTCACTAACTCTTTCTCTGTTTCCAATAAACAGAGCTATGGTCATCTTATCTTTGTGACATGACTGGCAAGTTTCACAAGATGTAAATTCAAACTGATTTAAATATGCATCTAAAATGTAACTTCAGCCAGTCGGGTCATATTGATATGACCTAGTCTACATTGCCTCAAGAAGGAATCGTTCATTTCTGAACTCTTCCTCTTGTGTGTGTTCTGTATACTAAGAACTGTAATTTGATTTAGAACATCAATGCTTTTAGATAACGTGCCTGAACCGACCAACTTTTGATATAGGAAATGTTCAAAACATTATCCAACAATACAAAATTTTATCATTTCTTTACTTATAAAGAGACTGATATGATTTTGTATATCAGGTTCGGTATCTAATAACATTCGTTTAGAATCAATGTATTTTGGTAATACAGGATGACAGTGACCAACAGATTTGGCTGCAACACTTGCCCCGTTTTCTGTCTCATAAAACTTATCACCCGTTCTCAGTTTTCTACCTTTCTGTAGCCCTATGTAATAGATTACATATCTGGGATCCTGATCCGGTATCAAATACCGAGGATGCAGAGGATACTGAGAAACAGTTCTTTGTAATGAACATACCCGAAGGAGATGCATCATATGCACTTTCTTCGTTTGGGCAGCATAGGAATTCTGGTATTCCCCTATTTCCTGCTCTGTCTTATAACAATTATAAGTTGGAGCGGGGACCAACGTTCCCCAGCTCAGTATAACAAGCGGGTTCGGTCAATACATCCGTATTATTATCTTGATTAAGGCGTGATATGGTCGCTACCTGGAGAGAGAGAGAAGAAAACACTCAGCGTGCGCTCTTGTAAGAATAGATTGGTTATACATTTTATCTAATCAGGATGGCTCCCACTGTTTTTATCAAATCTTCCTTCAAACCCTAAAAGGAAAGACTAGCCGGGATTAATTACACTCTACAAGTTCGCCAATCTTTCAGTCAGGCCGGTGTCGGTACTTTGAGGGAGGTTCCCCGTGCTTTCGCACGGACCTAATTACAGTAAACCTCGTTTTCCCAGAGGCATAAACCCGTTGACACCTTTCTAGACACCTACTTGATCGGCTAATTGCAAAGTGCAAAACTCTCGCAGGAGTAACAATTACTCACAGTGGGTATCGGGATCCAACTATTACATAGAAGGTATGCAATCTCATTGCAAATTTCAACACTTGAAACTCCCGATAAAGGTTTTTACCCCTAGCACCTATGACCTTAACTATGGTCAACAAATCATAAGTACTAGTCAAGTTCTACACGTCATTTCGTGATTAATTAGACCCACCCACATGACCCTTAACTAAGGTCAACAAAGTCACGCGACTGTCCTAACTAATTGCATCATATGCGGTGTAGGAAGACATCACTTAGCTACCGTACACTGTGCCTTAACTAAGGTCAACAAACACAGCACGAATACTAAGTACTCTACTTCCTAAAATGACGGAGGGTTGCGGATGGTTTTTATGAAAACCTTTAACGCTTTGAACTTGATCTCGTTGCGGAATCAAATGGTTTTTAAATGGAATGTTTTTGAAGCTTTTCTAGTTTTGCTAAAGGGGTCACTCCCGGTGAGGGGATCGTCGGCCCTTTCCTCGTCGAATGAGGTGCGGGATATATCATATATATCACTGTGCAAAGAGGAAACTATAGAAGCGATCAAAAGACAAACCGAGTGTGTAGCATCTGCCAGTTATTGCTAAAGGAGTCACTCCCGGTGAAAGGATCCCGGTCCTTTCCTCATCGAATAAGGTGCATGATGTTCTACAAGGAACACCACGATGCAAAACAAGAACTGTAGCTACCTGTTTTATTTTTGAAATTCGATTCCACAACATCAATTAGGTTTATTTTCTTTCATTAATCTCATTAATGAATGTCCCATCATTTAAGTCCACCTAAACATCACAGATAAATATAACGTACGCTTATGCCATCCGCAATCGCCTCGATGTCCCGTCTGCACCGTTAGGTTAGGTAACTAATGCCAGAGCGAGGCAGGGCTAGCACGGGTGTAAAACATAAGCAACGTATATATAATATATCATATATACTATATATAATATCTATCTGAACAAATCACATGATTACATCACAGATAACGCAGCAGGAAAAATCATATGAAATATTGGATATACTAGGACGTCCGTGTTTTTAATACGAGCCAGTATAAAACACGGATTCCACGGTCGTGATGAATTGCCAATCCCACACCCCTAGACCCCTACGAGAGCGACAAGCAACCCTACCAATTCTAGGGTTAGGAGACCCGGACTCGACTCCTCGAGTTGGTCTCCCACTGGACCCTAGAACCCGGTTACTTGTGCCCTCCTCCTTGGGTCTATCCTAGTGCGGAAAAGTAAATAATATACAAAAGGTGACATCTTCCGCAACCTGGAAGTGCCCTAATAAAAGAATATTACATACAAGTTTTTACATGAATGAAAATGAAAAACACTCATCTCACATAAAAAAAAACCCCGGCTATTCAAACACGACGATCCAATATAAAATATCCAGCAACACATAACATCACATGTCATCAACGTAAGTAAATATGCGCATCCCAATTATTGGATCACAGGCACATGATTGCAATGATTGAGGGAGGACCTATCCCGGTAGAACAGTCTTACTCAAGATGATAGTATACTATCTGGTTTATCTTTATCATCGTGTACTGCTTTAGGTGACCAGACAGGTCGCTATTATACGTTGATAGAGCCCCTAGGATTCATGCTTGACTGCCAGCAGTATGAGGGCGATCATATAAGTGGGAGCTGTGGTCTATAAGCACATCCTTAAAAGGTCCCTAGTCGTGGGAGTTTCAAGACAGGGCATCGATACTCCAGATTAGACTAGTGTATACATTCGAGACCCCGACGAGGGGCGGTGGCCGGTCTCACAAGCCACTGGTGTCAGTTGGTTCACCTAAGATGTATACAGGTGCTCATTGGGTTATGAGTACACCGGACAGGACTCGCCGGGAACCTGCTAGTTGGGATTATACCAGACGTCAGATAGCAGTTCCCTGGTGACATGTGTACAGGTTAGTTCATCGACCTGAGGATCGTCATTTGTCTCGTATAAGTTCCTACTGTACTTTGCTTACTACCCTACCACGCTCAAAGGAGACGTGCAAACAGGTTTTAGTTGGGTACAGTCCCGAGCCACATGGAGGCAGTGAGCGGATCTTCAGGGGTTCGTCTCTCCCGGTATTGGGGGTAAGGTCACGCTGTGTCTAGGAGAGCCATTACATAAAGCCCTCGGCCGAGGCAGGAGATTTACTGGTAGGTATTCCAGTAGTATCTCAGGGTGTTCTGGGCTACACTCCGACACGACTTGTACCGCTTTTGGGGGTCTGACTTTTACCAACCCCCTAGGCCCGCCATGCGATGCTCATAGACGAACGGACCGGACTGTACGGATATTGTCACTGACAGGCTCAGTGGGGTGTCAGGATGAGTTCGCTCATCGACGTCCCTTTTGGTCAATACCTGGTAGCCCGTCACGTATTGGCTTATACCTCTGACGTGCTAGTGGTTAAATCCACAACCAAGGTGTTGACGAGTCTTTAGAGTCCCCCACATTCAGTTGCTCAAGTTTCGGGCGAAATGCTGTAGAGGCCGTATGGAGATATGGCAGGGTTCGATCAGATACGTGCGGTATTGCACGGATCATGATCGGACGGATAATACTAGCCGGCTTTGGTTTAAGCCGGATCCTAGTATAGTACAGTGTAGATTTTGTCTCATTGCATTTGTATTCGGTCGGAATACAGATGCGGGTGTGTATACACAGTATCGGGGTTTTCCTGTAATTTATTACGGGACCAGTTTTCCGGAGTTGCCAGTTTGTTTTCCGTTTCGGCCATTTTCATTTGTATCTTTCAATGGCCGAAGATTGGTGGAGGAAGGCTTATTTGCAATTGTGCAAATAAGCATTTGTGGAGGGTGGTGATTGCATTTTATTGTATCATGATGGTGAACCATCCCTTGACCATTTGACTTCTTCTTTCATGATGGCTTGACTTTGTGATGAGATGATGAGGTTGGTGGAGTGTGGTTTTGTGTTTGTGATCATTTCCCTTCATGATATCTTTTGATTCTCTTCTTGCATTATTGATCCATACACTCCCTCATTCACCTTCTCTCTCCATTCATGCATGGGCCGGCCACTAGTGAGGGGAGGGGACTTTCTCTTTTGGTTGTGAGAAAAATGTTAATCTCATTCTTTGCATGCTACATTTTTCTCACCTCTCTCCAAGTTCTTTTTCCTCCACCACAAAGGCAACATCCACTACCCTAAAATGAGACATGGTTCTACACATATTCTACAGCAAACCTTGGGCACGTCGGCTCGCCAACTTCGTGCCCGAGTTGCCTCGGTATAGAGGTGGGAGCCCGTAAAAGAAGCAGGCGACGTGGTGCCCTTCCGGCGACGAGGTGGAGACCGGAGCTTCCGCGGGAGATCTGGACGACGACAAGAAGACCGGAGGACACAGATCACTCGGTATATCTCTCTTCCCATCTTGTAGTTAGCTAGGACTAGTTTAATGGCACGATCCGGGTTTTAGTGCGCGGTGGTGCCGGTTTGAAAAATTAAAGTTAATCATCGCTTCCGCATTCCGGCATCGGATTGACGGCCGGGGCGCCGCCGTGCACTTACAGTGGTATCAGAGCCTCGCCATTAACATAGTCTAGCTTTGTCTAATGTATTTTACATTTCCGATCGAACAATTTTCTAAAAACCGTATTTTTCTTCACATCAGTTTCTGTCGAAATTTTTTGGAGTCCAAAAATTTTTCAGTATGTTGCAGAATGATGTGCAGGGAATCCTAAGAACACTGTAGAATTTTGGTCACCTGATCCTTCCGTACGACCGCGGAACCGCGGCCACAACCCCTCTTTGGCCGCGGTTCCGCCGCAGGAATTTGGATTCACGTCACCAATTTTTTGCAGTGGGCTTGTGGGCTGAAAATAGGGGTTTTAGTATACTTTGTTTGGGCCCAGAATTTCTTTAACTGCTACAGTATTGCTTGGGGCCCACTTGGGTAAATTTGATCGATCGGATATTTTAAACACATTATTTCACAGTATTTACATTATATCTGCGACCGTGAATGTCACTTGATCGGTAAATCCTGTCTAACTGCTATAGCCCGGTTAGACGGATTTGCGAACGTGATTTTCACGTTGATGTTCTGTGATTTTGCTGTGATGTTGCGGAGTGGTCGTGGGGGATAGCCTGGTTGCAGTGGTAGTACAGTTATGTTGTATTATGTACAATTGATATTGCGGGCAAGCGTCCGACATGTGGACTGCCGTCACTGCCTGTTTGTATTATTTTTTTTGGGGCACGGCCAGGTTGCGGTCGATGTACCCATTGTATGTATATTTTACTTTCTGTATAAGGATTACCCCAAGGTGGGGTGCACAGATAGCCGGATTCTAGAAGGAAACAAGCCCGCATCTCATGGCATTGAGACGGAGGGGGTTTTACTCTAGAATTGGCGGGCTATTCGCCGCACTCGTAGGGGGTACAGGTTGACCCAGGAAGGGTGCCCAAGTTGCTGGATTCCGTGAAGTGCCGGGTGGTCCATTCACGTCGCTGAAGGGGGCTGCCTAGCTTCAGGTTTTGGAGGGTAACTTGCCGCGCCCGTAGGGGTCTAGGATTTCATTGCACAGGCTATCCACACGACCAGGGGAACGTCGGGTTTCAGTAGTGGCTCTGTGAAACCCGGGGATCCCAGATATCTGTATTGTTCTGTGATGCTATACATTTCTGTGATGTTGCATTTTTATCACGCCTTGAGCGAAATATTATATATTGATATATATACTGGTAGATGTTGTATATGTTTTGCATCCGCGCTAGTCCAGTCCCCGCTCTGTCGTTAGTTAGCTAACCTAACAGGTAATGACGGGACCCAGTGGCGAATGCGGATGGCATATACGGACATCAGTATATTTTCGTTCTTTGTGGTGTGATCAATTGATGGGACTGCGTTGATTCGGATCAATGCAATTTAAAAACAAACCTATTCTGATGTTGTTGGAACACTTTTCAAAAAGCTGTTATTGCAAGGACGTTCACTTTTGTTTTGCACCGTGATATTCAGTTGGAATATCCTGCTCCTCAGTCGACGAGGCAAGGGCCGAGATCCCTTCACCGGGAGTGACTCCTTGGACAAAAGTTTGCGTCAGGGCAATAACTTCACTATAGCCGATTACTTTTGCTTTGCACAGTGGTATTCAGTTGGAATATCCTGCACCTCATTCTACGGGGAAAGAGCCGAGATCCCCTCACCGGGAGTGACCTCTTTAGCAAAGGTTTTCATCACTATATTTTCATAAAAGCTATCCGTTCCTTCAACGATATCAAGTTCATTACGTTAAAGGTTTTCGCCAGAAACCATTCGTAGCCCTCCGTCGTTTCATATGGGTGGTCAATAGTATTCAAGCTGTGTATGTTGGCCAAAGTCAAGGCACAGTGATTGGTAGCTATTGGGTATTCATATGCAGCATAGATAGATGCGTTGGTTTGGAGCAGTCGTACTACTATTTTGGCCAAAGTCAAGGGTATGTACGGGTGGGCTCAAATTAACCTGGAGAATGACGGGTAGAACTTGACATGTGACTTATGATATGTTGGCCAAAGTCAAGGTCATAAGAGCATGGGGCAAAAATCACATCGGGAGTTTCAAAAGAAACTGAAACTTGCCAGATATGCGCATATCTTCTGGAGTATGATAGCATGAGCGGATTCCGTGTCGTTATCATGCCGTGATAGTTGGATCCCGATTCCCACTGATGAGTTGGTTTACTCCTCGGGTGATCCCGACTAATTCTTCTTTCAGGTTTGGAGGAGAATTTGACGGTACAGTGGGAGGTTTCCAGATTAGATAAATTGGTAACCATTCTGATCTAGGTTAGAGTGCACGCTGAGTGTTTCTTTTCTCTCTCTCTTTGGCAGCGACTATTGACCCGACCCTAAGACTATGACTCAGTGACCAAAATTAACCGAACCTTCTTAACACTGGCTTTTGGATTGTCAGAGTTGCACACCTCATTGCCACTCCTACTTTTACCCTTTTCTCCAGGACACCCCGTATTACTACGAACGTCCACTTCCATTGGACAAAACCATCGTATGGTTATATACGAACTCGAAGGCATTTATTCGAGGATGGTTTCCGGTTCTGGAGAAAACGAATAGGACTATTCAGTTGTCTTTTCCTTTTACCTTCTCTCAGGTTGCGAGTACTCCTTGGTTTAGGAGATAGCACACCTATTACGCAAATTGGATAGTCTTCTTCCAAACCTTAGGCTGGTGCCAAACGGTGGGGAATGAAGAAAACCAATTAGCATAACGATGGTGTACGGAAGGTATTATGTAAAGACAAAGAAAGGGATTAGTAAGAGGGCAAAGTAAATTGCGACTGTTACTCACGACCAAACCAAGTATTTCATTACCACTCCCACTTCACCTTTGTATTTCTCCAGGACACTCCGTATCACTACGAAGATCCACAGTTTATTGGATATTCCATCGTATGGTTATATACGAACTCGAAAGGAACTTGTTCCAGTTCGGGGATGGATTCTGGTTCAGGAGAAATAGGAATAAGGTTTATTCGGGTGTCTTTTATCTTCACCTTCTCTCGCATTGCGAGTGTTCCTAGGATTTGGACAATACACCCATTATGCTTATTGGATAGTCTTCTTCCAAACCATAGGCTGGTGCCGAACGGTAGGGAAGGAAGAAAACCATTTGGCCTAAAGGGGTGTACAGAAGGTAATGACTAAAGACATATGAAGGGATTTGGAGAGGTGGCAAAGATTTATACGGTTACAGTTGTGAATCTGGAAGAGGCATTACTAGGAATACCAGGATACCCCATCGAAACATTTCAATGTTTCAGTTTCACTGTGTACTGTTAAAGGAAAACTGATTTCCCGATTAGATACTTACTCCAGGGTATGTATTTACCAAGTTTGATTCTCACATCTGTATGGTTTTACAGATGATGAGTGGGAGTGAGTAATTGGGAATTGGGTGATCATCCTCATTATATCGGGATTCGTTGTAATCGGTGATATTTGAGGAAGTCACTTGGGTTGTTTACCGGTCGGCAAAGATTTTGGTTTTGAATATCCGCTGTCATGCACCAATTTCAAATTGATATATCTGTACGTCTATTTTCATAGAGTGAGATATACCTTTTTGAAATTATGTCTATGACATTTACCTATATCAGTGGATGGTTAGGTAAGGAGCATTAAACAGCGGTGTAATTCTTCTTAACCATAAGTACAGTTTTCAACCTATGACACACAGTGAATGAGTTATCAGACTCAAGGGACTTATACAGAGTATTGTATGTTGTCCAGGGCCCATCAGGACAGAGGGGTTGGTCCTCGTACTATATTCGGTTTACTTATGACTTCTCTAGTTTTTAGACAGGTGTTTCATGGAAACACAGGGTCCGAATTTTGAGAAGTTATAGGTATTTGAATAAAGTAGAGAACCAGGTATTGCAAGTATTGGGATTCTTCAAGGTGATCGAAGATGTAGATACTTGTGTATGGTATTCAGTTGATAGTAGTGATTAAGAGAACTTGCTTCTCTTTCAGGTTACTCATAATTGGAAGCATTCCTAAGTTGAGTAACGCTGATCAGACTCTTTCCATTTAGTTGACATGCACTGGGGACAGCTGCATGATTTGAATCTGGTTCAATTAAATCAGTGCCTCTGGTCCTATATTGGATATAGAACAGTTCGTATCTTAACGATGTTAGGGTACGGGGAGTTGTCTGGCTTATGATTAAAACCAGACTCTGGATAACTCAAGGCACGTTTCTGTAATGGCTGTTTGTGGGTTAACCCAGGCTATGACGAGGGTTGACTTTCTACCATCTGAAAGATCAATAGTGATATTGTTCTAGACTCGCCACAGTTTTAATAAAAATGGATTTTTCAGAAAACAAAAGTGGGAGTATGGTAGAACTGGAAGTGATTCCAGAACCACAAACGATTACTGAAGATTTGATAGGAACCTAAAGATTCAATCTGGTTTGACATTCCATTGGCCACTCCGCAGATAAGGTGGGTAACTTCAGGCACCCGAGAGGTACTCCGGTAGCTTCAAGGACGGTGACAGAGAAGTTCTTGTTTACCCAGACATGCCATTGTTGTTGTTTCAGACTGTGAGACCCGGCAGGAGGATGAATATAGCGTCATTCTAAACTAGTTTTAGAAGTGTACGTCTATATGACTCTGCCAGAGGGTTGTCGTAGTCATTGGGAGCAGCGGAAGCATTGGTGGACAAGTGGCTTATGTCTATTTATAGACTAAAACGGATATAACGGAGATAGATCATCAATTTCTGATGTGACAGTCATAGGTTTGACTTCATCAGAATAGGAGATGGATCTGTTGAGAAGGTAGTAAGGTGTGATGTCATGGTATTTGGATGACATACACAGAGTAGGAAAAGAAACTCCTATACTACGATCGGTTATACTTTGGTCGTCACACAGTGGTTTCTCCACACGGGACTTGGACATTATATCAGACATACTGGTTACTAGATCTATGGTTTTAGATCTAGATTTGGGTGGTTTCCCAATTAAGGGTACTTAGACAGCATTCTAAGAGTATTTAGAATGGACGATTCCTGGCACGGTAGTGTACCTGCAGGTGATGGAGTCACCCTCTCTAAAGGTGTCTTACAGACTAAAGGGGAGAGGGATGTGCATAATTGGCAGATCACTTGCTCAGGCAATTGAGTCAATCATGAGATATCAAGTATCACACCAGATGTTGTTCTTGCACTAGATGCAATAAGTTGACATTGATCCTATCCTAGAGAAACAGTCGGAAGCAGTTTTAGAACATAAGTGGATGTTCTAGGGATATGATAACGACAGCCTCATTCGGGAGACAGTTATCATTCCAGGCTTCCAAGGTGACCTGGACGACAAGGAGGTTGTCAGAGTTATAGATTTTCCTTCTGATGAGGGGCAGTATTTTGGACAGGTGGTCCAAGGCAATATAGAGGGAGGCATGGCGCAGGATACTGATTAAGTTCAGTTGACGATACAGTCTAAGAAGTTTGGATTTGGAGTTCATTTATGAGCTAGGTCCCATCAGACATCCAGACACATTCTAAGACAGGTATTGCTCATTTCGGGAGATGGCTTTCTCTGCGAACTTGAGATATAGAGAGACAAAAAAAGAAACATCAAAGCGGATCCACTCACTGAGGCTATTCCTCGAACGCAATAGTTTCGCAAACGAGCTTTGTGAGACTGACAAGTAGAGGAGTTGGGTGTTCGGTATCACACGGGCTGTGAGTATACGACATCGCAATAATTAGCCTTGAGTGCAAGTGGGAGATTGTTGGAGATAGTGCCCTCAGAGTCAATTATTGGATCACAGGCACGTGATTGCAATGATTGAGGGAGGACCTATCCCGATAGGACAGTCTTACTCAAGATGATAGTATGCTATCTGGTTTATCTTTATCATCGTGTACTGCTTTAGGTGACCAGACAGGTCGCTATTACACGTTGATAGAGCCCCTAGGATTCATGCTTGACTGCCAGCAGTATGAGGGCGATCATATAAGTGGGAGCTGGGGTCTATAAGCACATCCTTAAAAGGTCCCTAGTCGTGGGAGTTTCAAGACAGGGCATCGATACTCCAGAGTAGACTAGTGTATACAGTCGAGACCCCGACGAAGGGCGGTGGCCGGTCTCACAAGCCACTGGTGTCAGTTGGTTCACCTAAGATGTATACAGGTGCTCATTGGGTTATGAGTACACCGGACAGGACTCGCCGGGAACCTGCTAGTTGGGATTATACCAGACATCAGATAGCAGTTCCCTGGTGACATGTGTACAGGTTAGTTCATCGACCTGAGGATCGTCATTTGTCTCGTGTGAGTTCCCACTGTACTTTGATTACTACCCTACCACGCTCAAAGGAGACGTGCAAACAGGTTTTAGTTGGGTACAGTCCCGAGCCACATGGAGGCAGTGAGCGGATCTTCAGGGGTTCGTCTCTCCCGGTATTGGAGGTGAGGTCGCGTTGTGTCTAGGAGAGCCATTACATAAAGCCCTCGGCCGAGGCAGGAGATTTACTGGTAGGTATTCCAGTAGTATCTCAGGGTGTTCTGGGCTACACTCCGACACGACTTATACCGCTTTTGGGGGTCTGACTTTTACCAACCCCCTAGGCCCGCCATGAGATGCTCATAGACGAACGGACCGGACTGTACGGATATTGTCACTGACAGGCTCAGTGGGGTGTCAGGATGAGTTTGCTCATCGACGTCCCTTTTGGTCAATACCTGGTAGCCCGTCACGTATTGGCTTATACCTCTGACGTGCTAGTGGTTAAATCCACAACCAAGGTGTTGACGAGTCTTTAGAGTCCCCCACATTCAGTTGCTCAAGTTTCGGGCGAAACGCTGTAGAGGCCGTATGGAGATATGGCAGGGTTCGATCAGATACGTGCGGTATTGCACGGATCATGATCGGACGGATAATACTAGCCGGCTTTGGTTTAAGCCGGATCCTAGTATAGTACAGTGTAGATTTTGTCTCATTGAATTTGTATTCGGTCGGAATACAGATGCAATGAGACAACACAGTATCGGGGTTTTCCTGTAATTTATTACGGGACCAGTTTTCCGGAGTTGCCAGTTTGTTTTCCGTTTCGGCCATTTTCATTTGTATCTTTCAATGGCCGAAGATTGGTGGAGGAGGGCTTATTTGCAATTGTGCAAATAAGCATTTGTGGAGGGTGGTGATTGCATTTTATTGTATCATGATGGTGAACCATCCCTTGACCATTTGACTTCTTCTTTCATGATGGCTTGACTTTGTGATGAGATGATGAGGTTGGTGGAGTGTGGTTTTGTGTTTGTGATCATTTCCCTTCATGATATCTTTTGATTCTCTTCTTGCATTATTGATCCATACACTCCCTCATTCACCCTCTCTCTCCATTCATGCATGGGCCGGCCACTAGTGAGGGGAGGGGACTTTCTCTTTTGGTTGTGAGAAAAATGTTAATCTCATTCTTTGCATGCTACATTTTTCTCACCTCTCTCCAAGTTCTTTTTCCTCCACCACAAAGGCAACATCCACTACCCTAAAATGAAACATGGTTCTACACATATTTTACAGCAAACCTTGGGCACGTCGGCTCGCCAACTTCGTGCCCGAGTTGCCTCGGTATAGAGGTGGGAGCCCGTAAAAGAAGCAGGCGACGTGGTGCCCTTCCGGCGACGAGGTGGAGACCGGAGCTTCCGCGGGAGATCGGGACGACGACGAGAAGACCGGAGGACACGGATCACTCGGTATATCTCTCTTCCCATCTTGTAGTTAGCTAGGACTAGTTTAATGGCACGATCCGGGTTTTAGTGCTTGGTGGTGCCGGTTTGAAAAATTAAAGTTAACCATCGCTTCCGCATTCCGGCGTCGGATTGACGGCCAGGGCGCCGCCGTGCACTTACACACATAACATCACATGTCATCAACGTAAGTAAATATGCGCATCCCAATTGTCGTTGACATATAGCAACGAAACCGGCGATATCACATATTACACTTACGGTCACAGAAAAGAAAGTGTAAAACTACAACAGTTGGAATCCGCAATCTCTTTAGACATCGCATGCCTAATCAAATGAATTCCTTAGACATCGCATGCCTAACAATTATAAACCCCACATTTTAGTCTCATTATCGAAAACACTTTTCAATATTAAGTCGGGCAATTCAACAAGATTCTCGACATCATAATCAAATGCTCGTCGCAAACTTTAGTAGGCAGCCGCACCCCCGACGCCGTCGACGAAGTGCACCAAGGCGGAACACCGCTACCGCGAGCACCCGAACGGATGCTTTCGGCGACGAAATTCTCCTACAGTCACTTGGTCGGGGCTATGGGGCGAGGCTGTCTATTAAGTTTACCCGGCGAGTATCCGCGTACGCTACGTGATTGCGACGGACTTTTGATCACATCAAAATTCCGTGGCAACCGATCAAGTGAGACTAAACTACTATGTTTATAACATTCATTCAGTTATCTCATAACTACTTGTGAATTCCAAATGTTGTATCACATTCCGGGTAAATGGAAAATGTTAAACTTTCCGATCGAACAATCGAACACCCAAGTTTTCCCGAAACAGCTCAACACATGAAATAAGTTTAAAAACATTCACTTCATGCCTTAGTACCAACGGTCCAGCCGTAGAAGGGTCAAGCCAACGCCTCATATGTGGCACGCCGTACTACCCCAAACCCTAAGGTTCAAAGGGCAGTTCAAGACGGTCACATAATCGAGTTAAGGTTTTTTGTCTTCTAGAGGGACCATCGCGTTACTTGCACTACTTAGAATGTCATTAAACTACGGAAAAATCCAACAATTGGAAATTTCCCGGCAGGGGAAAAAGTGGGTATTTATATCTGGTCGAACTTCTTAACATATTCTAAAATTATCCGGAAAAACACATAGACAAAGTTTGATAATCCGATCGAATTTACGAACTCCCAATACAACCCAGAAAACTCAACTCTTGAGTGATATTTAAAAAATCCCAGAAAATCCAGAACCAAAATATAGGAATTACTGTGCAAAAATTATTGGGCAATGTGACCAAACGGCCGCGGAACCGCCACAGAAGCCATGCTTCTGCCGCTGTTCCGCAGTGGTTTAGATGATTCAGGAGCTCCGTTTTGCACTATAATTCTTAGAACTTCCTGCATAATTTTTTAAGAATTTTTAATCTGGAAAAAACCCAGTTTTTAAAAAATGTCCAGAGAGGGTTGAATTCTAGGGTTTCGGGGTTCGATCGGGTTTCTAGCTTCGTCTACGCATCGTCTAAGGCTCTAGCTAGGCTCTGATACCACTGTAGGGTTCCTAGGCACACTAATGAAGTCTCACAACAGATCAAACATGCCCAATTCAAATTTTTCTTGTGCCTACAAACCCTAGTACGGATCGTTAACTAGAAGTATATGCGATGCAATGCAAGTAAACGACTTTAACTTAAAGGAAAGGGGCTACAACTTTTGTAGATCCGGTCCTCCACCTCCATAGCTCCATGATGAAGTCCCCTCGCTGCGATCATCGGATCTCGGGCTCTAGCGTCGGCTTCATCGGAGAAATGGGCGGGCTAGGTCGTCGACTTCGATGCCGAAGATGATCTACGTCGAGGCAACACAAGATCAAGCTCCAACTTCACCAAGCCATGAAACTTGTGAAGAAAACACCCTATACTACTTGGCAAGTGGTAAAGGATGAAGAAATAGGAAGTGCGTTCACTTTAGAATTGGATTTCTCACTCTTTTTCTCAAGACACCATTAAAGGATACAAGGTTTTCTTCATCTTGAAAAAGAAGAAGAAGAAAGGAATATGATAAGTATTATTTTAAAATAGAAAAAAAACTGATACTTATCATAATCTCAACCATGGTTTAGTGTAGAGAATTAACTAGGGTTTAGTTGAATGGTTAGGGTTAGGACATGAAGACAAAATGGTCACTTAGTCAAAGTTTCATGAAGCTTCAACAACAAAACAAACTAAGCCACCATTTCATTTTAGCCCAAAATGAATTAATGAATAAATAAATAAATGAATAAGTAAGTAAATCAAAACCCTTACCATTAACATAACCATGGTTTAATTCTTTACACAACCCAAGTTTGCATGTATCATCAAACATGATACAAACAAGTACACAAAAGTATATCACATATACAACTTGTGTACATCAAGTGAGAAAATCCAATTTAAGTGAACCAATACTAGTTAATGCAAAGTAATATATCAAATATATAATTATGCATTAAATCATTAAATCAATACTTGATTTAACGATCCGGTCATATCGCATATAACCGACTAATATCTAATGTATCGGCTTATCGAATCAATCCTCGATTCGATAACTAGGTTATATCGCATACAACCAATCGATACATTCATCGCGAGAATAGAATACGGTATCACATACACGCATTATTCTCGGTCCCGCACATATCTCATATGCGCTCCTATTTCGTTTCGCTTGAGCCAGGAAACCTCTGTGTAGGACTCTAAAGACTCGTCAATACGCCGGCAGCAGGTAATGATCATATCAAACACCCACAAGCCGCAAGCGGTCTGCTAAACGTAACGGCCACCCGGGTATTGAGCGATCAGAAGATCGACGAGCAAGCCCGCTCACACTCCTGTGAATCCAACCAGTAACACTTACTGTACAGTCCGGTCTGTTCGTCTGATATGTCGCATATCTCGCCTAGGGGTGGTAAACGTCAGACCCCAATAGCTCGATAAGTCATGCCGACGTATGGTCCATAACAATCGTGAAACTACTGATAACTCTTACCGGTATATCACTGCAACCCTGGCCAGGGATTTCCTGTTATGGCCAGTCGAGCATAGCGCAACATCAACCCCCAATACCGGTAGAGACGAATCCCCTCCTATCGCTCATTGCCTCCATGTGAATCGGGACTGTACCCAAAAACCACCTGTTTGCACGACTCAGTAGAGCCATGGTAGGGTGGAAATCAAAGCACAGTGGGAGACACACAAGACTCTATGACGATCTCGGGTCAACAGACTAAGCTGTACCAGTGTCACCAGAGAACTGCCATCTGACGTGAGGTATAATACCATCGGGGAGTTCTCGGCGAGTCCGTTCAGTGTACCCAGTCTCCACTGAGCACCCGTATACCATCTCTGATGTCAAACACCAATGGATATGGGATCATCCATCGCCCATCACATGGGTCGAGAAGATATACGCTAGTCTACTCTGGAATATCGATGCCCCGTCTCGATATTCCCACGACTAGGAACATTGAAGGATGTACTCATGGACTACCCAGGCCCCACTAGTATGATCTGCATCATAGTCCTGGAAGTCGAGTACACATCCTAAGGGCTTTATCAATATGTAACAGAGAGACAGAAAGTATACATGTTAAGATAAAGAGCAACCAGATAGCATACTATCATGTCGAGCAAGAAAGTCCTACCTATATATGTCCCAGCATCCACTACAATATACATCCAATGTACAGTAATGGCCTCTAAGGCATACATATAACTAACAATAACTAATTTGCTCGGGATGATCAAAGTTAAGTTTGGGGGTATTTGATTAGTCTAAAATATTGCATATTTGAATGAACATTTTCCCTATTATTGTTAAGTACTAAAATGTGTTTATTGTAATTATGGAACATATGAGGGTTTATGTGTAAATAGTTCATTATCATATGTTTCTACACTATAATTAACATAATGAGGGAAAATACATGCATATAATATTTTTATGAAATCTTAGTAATTAAAATATGCATATCATACCAAATATTTCTAACCATATTCTTAAGATTTAATATCATATAACATGGTTACGATAATATCTCAAAAATACCAAATACTACTAAACACTTTGAGTTGAGATATTGTGCAGATTAGATCAGGTCTGGAATCCAGGAGATCCGGGATGTCAGAATCAAATCTGCCGAAATATGGAAGCAAATCGTAAGATTTAGCAACGGCAGAGACTCAGAGCATTATTCTCGGAATCCAGATATCGAAAGGATCTCTACATGTCAACAAGAGTGAGCAGAAAAAATCTCAAGTCCTGATCCCACTATATTGCCATGGAAGGGCGGCCAAAGGCATGGATTTGCGGCGGATCCGCGGCACATCTAGGGCCGTTTGATGAGATATTTTGGTGATTAGATCGTACCAATATATATTCACAGATGATATCTAGGGTTTCTAGTTTCTGTGACTATAAATAGGACCGAGAGCTTCATATTAAAATCATCAAACCGAAGAGATCAAGAGTTCCAAAGAGATCCACGCATCCAGGTGATCATCGGCTAGTCATCTACCTCCAATAAGAGAGAGAGCGAGAGCAAAAACTAGGGTTCTTTGTAATCTACTTTCAAAAATAGAGAGTTGTATGAAATAGTTGATTAATAAAGGTAGATCTTAGTTTATTTCTTTTCGCATTTACTTTTAACATTTAATTTCTGCAGTTATTTCTGCATCTTAATCATGTTTTCATTCTTTAGCCTTTCTTCCAGATCTCAAACCATGAGCGAGTAATTCCTAGCTTTCTAGGGTTCATAGGCTAGGGTAGATCAATGAATGATAAAATCATTTAAGCTCTTTTATGCATTTTAAAGTTTATAAACCATAGCAAAATAAATGTTAACATCCTTATCGAGCGAGCTGTCAATTTATTGATAGTCACGACCACGATTTGAGATCGGTTTAACACTTGTTTTGATAAGGGCTAGACATGAATAGAGATCAATGCAAGGACATGGGTTAATAGTGTGAAACCTTGGTTTCTTCCAAAAACCCTAATCTACATTCATCCCTATCGATCTAGTTTTAAACTATTAAAAGATAAAAAAAAAAGTCATTTTTAATCATTCATCCATAGCTACCAAGTCCTATGAACCCTACAAGCCTTTTCTTTATAAGCTTTACATCCATTCAAATAGATCTACAACTCATCAACCAACTTCTATCAACTCGTCTAAAGCAAGAAGAAGGTTCACGTTTCCCTACAGACGACCCGTACTCATCGCGGCTAGCTACTAGCCACACCGTCTTGATTGCGGTTACTTTAGGAACATCACTTTTTCAAACGAACAATCATGACCCCTCGTCGACCTCACCTCCACCTCCTACACTCTTCTTCCACTCCATCCCCGAGCTCACAACCCCGAGAAACCCAACTCCCCGACCTTGTCACCGTCACCCTCGTCGTCGTCGACGAACCAAACCCTCGTCACCCTCTCCACCTCCTTTTTCTCCTCTCCTCTTCTCCTACGACCCCTACAAGCCCCGACCATGACACCCCGCACTCCCTGACAACTAAGAAACCACTGCGATTGCAGCACCCCTCACCGCCGGCAACCCTTCATCGTCACTACCCCCTTCTCCTCTCCTCCTCAACCTCGCCTTCATCTCCTCTCCTGCTCCCGACGAGAACCCATCTCCCCGAGCTCCTCTTCTTCCTGCACCCGAAACCCTAGCACCCACTGCCCTTTACCATGGACCTCACCGTCGATGGCCCATCATCGACGTCACCTCCCCTCGCCTCCTCTGACCCAGAGCCAATACTAGAGCACCTTGAACCCCAGACTACCTTCTTCTTCTACTACTACTTCTTCTCTTTTTGATTCTTGCTTTTCTGGTGATCGCCGGAGTCGCGCACGTTGCCGACGATCCGGGCGACCCAGTCGTCATCCTCATCCAGCGTGGTCATGTTCTTGAGTAGCTTGGTTCAGTTCTGTACATGCATGTATGCATCGTGACGTTTACCCGACGTCGAACGCGGCGTACGCCCGTCGTGAGATTCGATCATGCAAATTTATCTTGCTACATGCTATGTCTATATATTTATACCCATATGAATAAAAATAATACACGTATGTTGAATTGTGCATCCGATATTACAGTTTACTGTTTTTCGATATCCGTTCGTATCCGTACTATTTATTGCATATCTAGTTGCATGCCGGAATCTTATTATTTCATGTTATTGCGATATTAGTGCACCATGCTTCCTAGTGTGCATCATACGACTCATGGACTTATAAAATGTTATCCCAGATAGATACTTGTGCATCCGTGCATTAACCGTGTTTCGATACTCGTTACAATTTTACTTTGAGCATCCGTTTGATATATATGCACCACCTGACATGCTCTGACACACTACTTGAATTGTTATCTGATCTTGTTACTAATGCCGACAATTCTAACTTGTTGTCCTGACGGACGTAACCTGTTGTCTATATAGACAAATATGTACCCGCTTGATCATGTGTTGACATTAGATCCATATTATCAATACCTAAATTGACCACATAACCTTGGTGGTATGGGGAAATCAATAATGAAGTCTGACTTATAACTCGACAGTTCAATACTTATACTGATCAGTTTTATGGGCTAGGCCAGCCCCAGGATGATGCTGCTGACATCATTCATCTGTACATGTTACATGTTTACTACCTAGCGGCACGTCTCGGATTTCAGCCTGAGAATCTGGACCGTGGTCCCGGGCATGCACGAGATTCTATTGAGTTACATCAACGATTCCATTAAATTGATTTCACAAACTTTAGAGTAGATAACCCAGTAGCACAGTTTAGATTTCTCATCGCACTTCACATACACATATACGCCTCACTGTTTCATATCTGTGTTTACTTGTTATATTCATGTTATTGTTTATATTCATGCATGTATATCTGGCTACATCCTGATTATTACTGTTATTTTGATATTATGACACACTAACGTCTTGGTTTTGCATAACCCAGTTCCTCTATCTCTATCGCAGGCTAACCAAGAGTATTTTAGCCGTCAAGCCGAGCAGTAGGGATCGTGTTAGTGATATTTAGTATAGTTATCTTCCGCAGCTTTTATTTCTTGATGTGACCCCGTATTGGGACGTATTTTCCAGATGTTATTGTTTATTGGATTTATCGTTTCCGCTTATATATTTCTTGACTCTTTTATTCTGGCAGATGGACATGTATTAAATAGTTTTAGTAGTTTTCTGTTCTTGATATCTTATAAACAGCCGTAATATGACTGTGGAGGGATGTTTCCTAGCTACAAGTAGTATGGTTGGCTCTGTCACGTGAAGTAGTTAGCGCATTCTGGGAAGCGGGGGTGACAGATTGTATCCTGAAGATCCATCCATGAAGGAGAAGACCTCATGGGTTGACATGTTATTTCAATAGCTCGATAACAGGTACTGGAAAGTCATCATTCGGGCAGGCTTTGTTGAGGTCACGAAAGTCCACGCAGATGCGCACCATCCCGTTTTTCTTCTTCACTGGAACGATGTTAGCGATACAGTCGAGATATTGAACATCTTGGATGAACCCGGAGTCGATTAGTTTCTTGACTTCAGTGTTGATACTCATCTCAAGTTCGAGCCACATTCTTCTTGGCGCCTGTTTGACTGGCTTTATGTCCAGCGATATGGCCAGTTTATGTACCGCCACTTTTGGATCTAGACCTGGCATCTCAGATAGTTCCATGCGAAGCGGTCTTTATATTGTATGAGCACGTCTTTTAACGTGGCTACCTGTTTTTCAGATAGTAGCTCACTGACGAATTTTGTCCTCGAATCATTTTCCGTTCCTAAGTCAATTTTCCTTAGGTTGTCCGCCGTGGTGTGTATCCCATCTTCCAGCTCTTTTGGTGTCGGTAGAAACTCGGAGATCACCTCATCCTTATCTTCATTTGCGAAGCACATGTAAAGATCATCCATAGTCTTATGCCCTCTCTCGTTTGAGAGTGTTATCATATGGGAGGTACGAGCTCACTTCCCTTCTTGACGTTGAGTTGGTTCTATCCTCAGGGTATATGTCCTCTTACCCTCCAGCTGTCGAATAAAGCGAACCTGCCTTGTTGATACTGGTCTTCTACCCAGTGTTTGAAGGTGAAGCAATCTTTAAGAGGATGACCTATGGCTCGGTGGTAAGAGTAATAATCCAGATGAAGGACCTCATTTATTTGTTCGGGATGCCGAGACTTCGGGAGCGTCATCATTTGATGCTTCATGACAAGGTTAAATATTTTCCTCGTCTTGTCTTGGGGGAAAGAGTATTCCCAATCCATCTTCTTTATAAAGGACAGGTTCCAACCGAGTTTTTCTCAATCGCATGGCTTCTTAGAACCGCTTCGTTGTTTTAGAACGTTGTTTGCGTTCTTTGCCCTGTTTTTGCCTTTATTTCTGGATTTTCCCATTTTATGGGGACATACAGCGGGTCGGGGATGAAGAGCATTATAATCTTCTTTCTTCATGAATTGTTGATTGAGGCGCTGCATCCTGACCTTTTCATAAATAGCTATTTCACGGATGTGATCGTCTCGGCTCTTTCGACAAGCTTCTTTTATTAGCTTGTCTATTTGTTCTTTGAGCGAAGGACTTAACGTGTTTAGAGAGGGATTTCGCCCTGTTTCAACGTCACGGTCATTTGGAAGATTGTTTTCCTTTTCGCTGGAGCTATTTATGACACGGCAGCTGTGGAACTGCTCCCATTTCTTGGACCGAACGTATCCGAGCCCCGTTGTCTCCATCTTCCCATTGGGCAGCTTTCGCTGCGTCCCGGGATATCTCAAATCTTTTTGTAGAATTGGGCTTGTCGAAAAGTTTGTTTGAGGGGTACACCTTGGCATCTTAACAGCCTTTTCAATACCTTCATATAGTATCTTGGCAGACGGATTGGCTGAAACCTGTCGAATGCAAAATCGGCACCATGCCAAACTTTTCTTTCTACTTTGGTCCCCGTAGATTGGTAGAAGAGAATCGCCTTTTCACCTCTTCGCCTGGGAGGAACGTAAAAAGTCTGTAGTTCTTGTACGCTGTATGCATGGAGCGCATCAAGTTCCTTGCAATGCCGAGGCGGAGCCATCGTGATTTGCAGACTATGATCTTCTCTAGCGAGGGTTTGCACTGACAGGCGGATGGAGAACACTACGTTGGTCTTGTCCTCAGAGTTGCTGCCAAAGACCAGAATATGGATATATGGTCCGGGCCTATTGTTTTCTTTCTGGGGTTGCCCCAAGTAGATTATTTCTTCATCTTCCTCAGAATCGCTCTCAAAGATCGGGATAGTGGCGACGAACTTCTGTTTATCCTCCGGCTTATGACACCTTTCTGTATCTTCGAAGTCTGGTAGGAAGTACTTTGCGTCTTCATATTTTCGGACCTCGTTTACGGAGAACAGATTTAGCTCCCCTGTGACGGTGTATTCCAAGCCATCTTTGAAATACTTCATACACTGATATTGTGTAGAAGGGATGACGTTGTACTCATGTAACCAAGGCCTCCCGAGTAAAGCGTTATAGCAAGTCTTGGCGTCAATGACATGAAATTTGATGTCAGTGACGAGTAACCCGAAGCGTAGCGTTAGTATTACGGACCCGAGCATCCGTGACGACTGTGAGTCAAACCCGGAGATGGTAATTTTGTCTCGGGCCAGGTGCTGAACGTTCATGCAAATTTCTTTCAGCACTCTTACATTGAGAAGTGTCAGAGTTCAGAACATAGCATTGATAACTAACCCTCCTCTCTCTTTGTGTAGGTACTATAGCTTCCGACTCTTATTTCCCTTTTGTACGTTCAGAGAGCGCCTTCGCCGACACGCCCGTGGATCGGGAAGTCTTCACGCTTATTAAAGATCATAACCCGGAGCAGAAATCTCTTCACCTATGGGGGTCGTGGTACAATCAGATTATCCAGGGTCAGCGCAGTTTTTCTTGTGCAGCGCCCTCAGATCCCATTTCAGCAATTCATTACGCCGATTCGTATCAAGTGAATTATGTTGTAGAAGAGGCCAACTGGACTTCGGAGGGTCGCCTTCAGCCTTCTATGGCATCAATACCCATACAGCCGCCGATAGCTTTGGATATTTTGGGGCGGCGCATATGTTAAGACGAGTCGTGCCCTTGGGGAAAAGTCTATATGATAGGGTTAACTCCTCGCCAATCAGCCGGCTACCTGCAGTGGGCTCGGTATATCCTGTCGGCCAAGAAGTCGCTACTGCTGAAGCTTGGGCTATATCCTGCCATATATGCTTCCCTCTTCCAATATCCCGTGCCTTATGTGTGGTAGGTTAAGAATTTTCTGGAACAGTGGAACATCCCAACCCACACATTTCTTCTATCGGACCGGGAAGTCTCAATTTCCTTGGAGGAGTTTGCGGAAATTTCAGGCCTACCAGTCAGAGGGGAACATTACGAGGAGATACTTCCACCTGATGAGTACATCTTTGCCACCAAATCAGTTATAATGGGTCTCACTCCGGAGAATGCCATTCAACATCGGTTTCCGAGCCTAATCAAGGTGTTGAACATTTATGAGAGTCTGTTTTTAGAGTCTGGGGGGCACGGAGCTCGCTCGCTTTCTTAGCCCAGAAGTCTTGTCAAAACAAGCCGCAAAATTCGCCAAGCTTGACGACCCATTTGGTTTCGGTTTGGATAACCAGCCGACGGCGGAAGCGGATCTAAAAAATTTCTTTATTCCATACACTCTGGTCGTCCCTTTTGCAGAACTTGCTGCTTCAGACATCGATGATGAGACGTTCTTTCTGGGGTTCATCGGCCTGTGATTGAGCTGGTTTGTGCTTCCGATGCACCCTCGATAAATGAGGTCGTCCGTTTTTTATCTGGCCCACCGCATTGTCATAAGAACACGTGTATCCATTAGGATTGCAGGGCTAGCTAATCTATATCATGGCCTGAGCTTAGCGGCAGATACTACTCAGCCAGGGGTAAAACCTGTACATCTTCCGTTGCACTACTTCACGTCCTGGGTCGAGATGCACGTGCTGGGTGCTTTCGGTGTTCACAAACGACCCCACTTCTATGACAGCTACAATTTTCCTCGGGTCATGTATCTGGTTGACGCTTCTGCGTTAGATCCGTCGCAGCGAGAGGCTCGACGGTTGGTCCTTCGCCCGCGTATGGTTGGGGATAGTATGACTTTTGTCGATAGAGTCTTAACTATCGGCAAGGAATCTACTAAAGTGGTGCAACCATTGCGTGACACTTTCAGAGATGGGGCTTCCATATTGAAGGCTCGGGAAATCTTGCACTTGTATTCCATTAGGCCGGGCTTTTTAGTGTTCAGGCAAAAAAACTCGGAATTGTTCATGAGGTATAATCCGCACCGCTTCGCTCAACAGTCGAGTTACAATCAGGGCGTTCCTCTCGAGGAATTCTTAGCCGAGCCGGTCGCTACTGAAGAGGGTATTTGCAGCGCGCTACACTACTTTATGCGACTAAATACGGGGTCCAATTTTCTCATCAGCAAGCCGAGCTATGTTCCGAAAGCTTCGAATGCTTACGTGGCATGGTACCAGCATACGACGGGTGCTGTTGTTATCAGGGAAGAAAGGTGGTTATTGCTCGATCACAAGGATGCAGTCCCTGCTGGCAATCCATCTGTCCCATTAAAGCGACGGACTGTTGTTCGTCCTTCCTTGAGGGAAATTACTACAGCCGTAGTTCCTCGAGTCTTCCCTGAGAGGCTTCAATCTGATGTTCCCGTAACTGTGGTAGTCATGGCATCCCCGGAACTTGGCGCTGGTACGGAAATTGGGACCCGCCGCCCGAAAATGCCTATCAAACGCAAGCTCTTGTTATCGGCCGCTGGCGTCCGTTCGCAAAAAAAGAAGAAGTCACTATTTTCTGCCGATGTCGTATTTGGCCAGGAGCCGCATGCTCCCTACAGCGAGGGTTTGTGCGAATACGGTACCAACGAGGGTTTGTTCGACACGCCTACGACCGATACTGATCTTCAGGCTGCCCTCGCAGCTTCCGAGCAACTGGCTCGCAAGGAAGCGGCATTGATCTCTATCGCAGAGTCAGGTATACTACGGTTATATTCTTCTGCATCTATCCCTTTCTCGTTATTATGCTTTTACTAATGCTCTCTTCTTCAATAGATATTTCTACCGAAGAGGCTCTCGCGGCTTCCCCCAGGACGTTCGAGGAGAAAAAGAGGCACCGCGCTTCTTTAGGTCTTGGTATAAGTTACTTCATTACACCTTTATTCTTTTTATTCGTGCTCTGACCCACTCTTTCACCTTATTGCAGGGACTACCTCAACTCAGGTTATTCCAAGTGCAGTGTCGATCCCAAGTGGCAATACAGCAAAACTTCTAAAGCCGGCTGCTATAGACACGGCCATCCCACAGTCACCGCAGGAGGCTTTGCTGAAGCAGCCGATGATGGACACCGGAGCGGCTCCGGAGGCAGAGCTCGGTTCGTACGACGACGTCCCCCTGTCGGAAGTCTTAAGGAGGTCAGTTCTTACTGCTCAGACTGACAGGATGCGTGCGGCGAGGGAACGCGATGCCGTTTTGGCCGCAAGTGCAGGCTCAAGCAGTATCCCGCCTGCTGACACTCCTTCGGCGGATGTTCCCTCTGCCCTGTCTACCGCCCATAGACAAGCTGCACACGCAGCTCGGGAAGAAACTGAAAAGCTACTTCAAGGTAACGTAACACCCAGTCTTTTATTGGAACTCGGTCCTCGAATTCTGACATACGCATTTTCTTTTACGCAGGGCCAAGTCCTGACGATGGTATGGCAGGTGAAACACTAGCGATTACAGAGCCCGAAGTGGCTACTCTTTCTCGGGAATCTGGGACTGTCCAGACCGCTTCTCTTTCTCCCTATGGCTCCTTGGTATCGGTGGGAATCTACGACAGCTCTCTTCAAGTCAGGGGATGAGGCTATGGGCACAAAATCTATTCCCCTGATAGAGAGTGAAGAAGCCGTTACACCTGGTAACGTTTCCGTCGCGGTTTTAGTCCACGATCTATCAGGTAGTCCTTGGGTTGTTGTATTCAGGTTTTTCAATCCTGTTCAGCCCTTCTGATGATATTTCGTTTGTCTTGAGCATAGGCGCGATAAACCTTGCGGTTATGTCGTCTGAAGAAGTGTCTCCGGTCGCTGCTCTGACGGTCGTTGTCCCCTCACCTTCTTCTGTGCCCCCTCATATCTTGGAAGGTATGGGTTTCTCACTTATTTGTTTCACTGTAGATACAATCTTCCTTATATTGACTGTATATTGTTGCGACTCGGCAGGAGTGCTTTTTGACCATTTGTACCAGGTGTTGAGCCGGCATTTTTCCTTTCAGTCGGAAATCGTTCCACCTCCTGGTATTGGTCAGTATATTCTTCATCTAGTGTTCCCTCTTTTCTTTTATAAGTAGACTAAGTCTTCTTTGCATTGACCACAGTGTCACGGGTCGGTAGAGAAGACGAAAGAATAGCCGCGCCTTCGGTACTCCTCGTTCGGCCGCCTGCAACGGCCGGTATGATAGATTCCATCCCTTGGGTGTTTTCTTTGTTTCCTAAGTTGAATTTTGGCCATAATTCATTTTGCAGTGATTACACCTGGTCCAGTTCCTTTCGAGTCTTGCATTACCATGCCCATGGGGCCCTTTTCCAGACGTGTATCCTCCAGGGGCGCCGCGAATAGTCGACGAACGTTAAGCGAGTTTATCGAAGATCTAGACGCCGAGGCCCTCTCTTCTGCTACGGACTTTGCTGCCGAAGTCAATCCAATGCTGGCGACGCTCGTGGACTTCCATAATGAAGATCAAGTCGGTTCTTGGGTTTATTATTGCAGGAAGATTGAGGCTTGCCTGCATGAGATTGAGCTTAAGCGTTTCGCTCCTGAGGTGTTGGCTTCGAACTCTCAACGGGCTGCATTGGTCGAGCAGAGTGATCCTTTTATTCGCCATTTTGAACAAGAGGCGGCCCTGAGGCGAAAGGAACATGAGACAGCTTCCAACGAATCCGTCCAGTTGCGTGCCCAGGTTGAAGCGAATGCTGCACAGCTACAAGCTATTTTTGACAACCTCCAACGATGTATCTCGGATGGGTTGACGCTAAAGCAGAAGCTTGATTTCGCCAAGCGAGTCATGCAGGACCGTGAAGCTGCCAGGAAAAAAATCACTAAAAAGCTTTCCTCCTGTCTGCAGCAACGGACTCAAGTCGAAACGGAGTTGGCCACCGTAGCTGAACACGAGAAGATATTAAGGGGAGCGCGAGAGCGGCTTGTCGATTTTTTGAAGACGCCTCCTCCTTAATAACTATCATCGGATCCCTTTTCTTGTACCGGCTGTGAACTTCCGATTCAAGAATGTATCCATTTTGATGAAATGTATCTTGTATTCACTTGAATTCATGAATAAAAAAATATTTTTCTTCATACTGGCGCTTTCTTTCTTTTGTTGTCTTGCCTTACCATAAAGTAGTTTATATACTCATTTCAGAGTTTGTTTAGTCTATCTCACTTAGGTTTGTGGGTATACTGGTCCTAACGTCACAGCTAACCTCTGCTCTATATGACATGGGTCCGTTAGGGTCTGTGGTACTAGGGTTTTTGTCCGTCATACCGTCGCGTTCGCTGATGCATTCCCCGATACACAGTCTTGTTGTTCGGGTAGTCCTACGACTGTCGTGTCTCTGATCCCTTCGGGGCTGAACAAGACGTCTTCAAATAATCTCCCAGGTCCTATTACCGTCGGGAAAGCACGTTCTTTGTAGAAATCGTGAGGATTTCTAAGTGTTCATCACCTCCGTGAGTCGTAAGGATCTCACTCGAGTATTTTTTTTCCTTACAAATCGTGAGGACCCGTAAGTAGCTTCTTTATTTCAGTGGCAGGTAACTTTGGAAAATGTGGCCCGTAGATAGCCCATCTTGACCTCCTTGCAGGACAGTGATGGCTTAGGAAACAGGTTTGGATCTGCCGCCTAAGACTTTTCAACTTTATGAGCCGTGAGGGTCTCATAAAGAATTTTCTCTCTACGAGTCCAGAAGATCCCGCAGATGTATTTTTTCCTTAAGAGTCATGAGGACTTCTATATGCATTTTCTCTTGAGAGTCGTAAGGATCTCACAAGAGAATTTTCCCCCTTACAAGTCGAGAGGACTCGTAAGTGGTTTTTTTTTTCCTTGTCGATATTCGACTTTGGAGAATATGGTCCGTGGATAGTATACAGTAGTCCATCTTGGACCTACTTGCAGGGTCACAGTGCTTAGGAAACAAGTTGATATCCCCTTTGCCAAGGCTTTCCACCTTCACGATCAGGGTTTCATGAAGATGTTTTTCCCTACGAGTCGAGACGGGTCGACAAGTTCTCGCAGGAACATTGTTTTCCCTATGAGTAGAGACGAATTGAGAAGTTCTCACAAGAATGTCCTAATGTCACAGTTAACCTCTACTCTTTATGACAGAGGTCCATTAGGGTCTGTGGTACTAGGGTTTTTGTCCGTCGTATCGTCACGTTGGTTGATGCATTTCCTTATATGCAATCTTGCTGTTCGAGTAGCCTCACGATTGTCGTGTCTCTGATCCCTTCAGGGGCTGGACAAGACGTCTTCAAGTAATCTCCCAGGTCATATTACCGTCGGAAGAGCAAGCGTTAGGGATTTTCCATGCCGCTTTTTACTTGAGGCTGGGCTCAATTTGGGAGCCCCGGTGAGTCATGACCACTCCGCGCTGGTGTGGGATGATCTCCGATAGTCTTTCCGGTTTTATTTGAGTTGTCATCAAGACCCTGAAACTAGGGATCTTCCTTTGCTTCGTTTGTTGACATTTTGTCTGCTATATTGCGACAAATGTCGAGGTTGTCTCTAGCTTGTCTGTGAACCGTCGAGATTTGGAACTAGGGACTTTGCCATGGCTCTGTTTTGTTGACGTCGCGTATGCATCCTGTTGGAGTGAGAAGGAATGTCGTTGTTGATCTCTAGGTTGTCTGTGAACCATCGAGATTTGGAACTAGGGACTTTGCCATGGCTCCGTTTTGTTGATGTCGCGTCTGCATCCTGTTGGAGTGAGAAGGAACGCCGTTGTTGATTTTTAGGCTATCTATGAACCGTCGAGATTTGGAACTAGGGACTTTTCCATGGCTCTGTTTTGTTGACGTCGCGTCTGCATACTGTTGGAGTGAGAAGGAACGCCGTTGTTGATTTCTAGGCTGTCTGTGAACCGTCAAGACCTGTCTCTCCTTCTCATGGAGCCTGGTGGGCACATATAGTTCCTTTTTCACTTATGCCCATGGATTGTATACAGGGGTTGATGTGGACTCGCCTGCAGAGCTAAAACTTTCTCTTCTTTTTTTTATTTCTTTCCGCGATGTTCTATCATTTCAGCTTTTATATCGCGAAAGTTGCGATTGCCCAATCATTTCGGCTTTTTATCGTGGTGCCTAACCATTTCGGCTATTTTTCTTTTTACTCGCTGTTTTTTTAATTGCGAGTTGCCCCATCATTTCGGATATTTTTATATGCATATTTTTTTGCTCTCTGATTCTTATTGCGAGTTGCCCCATCATTTCGTCTATTTCATATGCATTTTTTGCTCACTGATTTTTGTTGCGAGTATGGAACTTGAGATCCGATACCAATCTTGGCGTCAGCACCGCTGCGAATGGAATATTGCCAGGAGCAAATCATCATTTGCCGTAAAAAGGACATAAAAATTGACACCTGTTCAAGTATCAGCATCGCTACCACTGGAATATTGCCGGGAGCGAATCATCATTTGCCTTTGCTGATTTGAATAAAGGTGGCTTAGTAGACAGGGTTAGGATCCTGTCGACTAAAGCTTTTGACTTTATGAGCCGTAAGGGTCTCATAAAGGGTTTTCTCCCTACGAGTCGAGAGGATCCCATAGGTGTAGGTTCTCCCTAGAAGTCGTGAGAACTCCTAAGTGATATTTTCTCTTGCAAGTCATAAGGATCTTACAAGAGTGTTTTCTCCTTACAAGTTGAGAGGACTTATAAGTGTCATTCACCACATGAGGACATTCCTCATCATTGGTGGAACTTGGTGGGGAAATCGTTTATTTGTGCTCGTGGATTGTATACAAGAGCCAATATTGACTGCATGTAGGGCAACTTGGGGAGTGTGATGGATTAAGAACTGGTTTAGGTCCCTGTGTCTTAAGGCTTTTGAATCCTATGAGCCGTGAGGGTCTCATAGGGGGGAATTCTCCTTACGAGTCATGAGGATCTCATAAGTGTAATTTCTCCTTAAGAATCATGAGGATCCCTAAGTGTGTTGCTCTCTTATGAGTCATAAGAATCTCACGCAGGTGTTTTCTCCTCAAAAGGTCGAGAGGACCTTGCAGGTGTTTTTATTTTAACGAGATTACGCCCTTTCGGGTTTTCACAAACTCGCCGGCAGCACTGCTGTTTTTACTTACGGAGCCCTTCGGGTTTTCATCCGTGCCTATTTTGCTTGTGGACGTACCATTTTTTTCTTTTTCTTTCTTACAACAAGATTGTGCCCTTTTAGGTTTTAACAAGCTCGCCGGTAGCCCTGCTGTTTTTACTCACGACACCATTTCTCTTGTGGGCGTACCGTTTTTTTTACCCCTCCGTTTGCCAATGGCACTTAGGGGGGACTTCGCCACCGGGGTAGCTATGTAGCCAGCGGGATTTGAGTTGCAGTCCTCGCTGCTGGGACTTGTAGACTTGAATTCCATTATCGCCGTGCTTGAGGCGACGTATTTAGTTTAAGGACATTACGGTCCATTTTTAGTTTAGGGACATCTCGGTCCGTTGTTAGCTTCAGGGCGAAGTTTTGCCGGATACTACTTACAGAGTCTGAACTCAGGAAGACAGCGAGCGGACACAAGCGTCATCATCTATCATTAACCTGAGTTGTGACTTGTCAGGCGTAGTATTTCTTAAGGAACCGGCCGTTTATTAGCCGGAAGAGTCTTTCGCCATGCATATCTATGAGAAAGTAGGCCCCACCTTGGTAGACCTGTGTATGACGTACGGACCTTCATAGTTCGGCTCGAAGTTCGCCCGCTTTGCACGGTTGAGGATCATAGGTCTTTTGGCAACTAGCACGAATTCGTCTTGGCGGAACGTTCTTGGCCTAGTTAGTCTTTCGTATGAGTGCGTCATCCTTGCTTTGTAAGCTTCCAGGTTTTGTTGCGCCATGAGACGAGTTTCATCGAGGGTGTCGAGCTCCCCAAGACGAAGATGGGCAATTTCTTCATCCGTCAGCTCATATCGAACGGCCACTCATAGAGAGGGTAGCTCTATCTCCAAGGGAAGTACCGCTTCTGTGCCGAATACCAATGCGAATGGCATTGTATCTGTGACCATTTTGAATATGGTTCGATAAGCCTAGAGAGCTTCATGCAGTCTCTCGTGCCAGTCTTTTTTTATTATGGACACTGTTTTCTTTATGATCTTCATCAAGGTCTTATTGAAAGCCTCAGCCAGACCGTTAGCTCGAGGATTATAGACTGAAGAGTATCTCCAATCTATATTATGCTACTGCGCGAAGCGGCTGATCTTATGGCTTCGGTAGGCTGGCCCGTTATCCGAAATGATCCGTCGCGGAGTGCCAAACTAGTAGATGACGTGTGTACTGAAGAAATGGAGGATATTCTCCGTCTTCACTTCCTTTAGCGGTACTGCCTCTGCCCACATAGAGAAGTAATCAGTTGTTGCCAATATGAACCGATGTCCCTTGGATGTTGCTGGTTTGATAGGCCCGATTATCGGTTCCCCACATTTCGAACAGCCAGCTAGCCAATGTTGGGTGTAGAGGATTTGGATGCTGGTGGATGAAGTCCCCGTGAATTTGGCACGAGTGACACTGCTTCGCATATTCAAGGCAGTCCTGAATTATTGTGGGCCAATAGTAACTCATTCTTTTGATCTTCAGTTTCATCTTTAGCCCGGCCTGATGGGAACCGCAGAGTCCGTCGTGAGTTTCTTGGACAACCCTCCTTACTTCCTCCGGTCCCAAGCATCTTAGCCACAAACTGTCGAACGATCTCCTATATAGAGTATCATTGACGAAGACAAAGGATAGAGCTCGTTTCATAAGCTGATGTCTTGACGACGCGTCTTCGGATGTTCGATGGGATTTGAAGTAGTCTATGAAGACTTCTCTCCAATCCTTAGCCTTTTCTTTGTCTTCTATTTGGCAGGCTGCTTGTTTGGTCGCTTCCTTTCCTTCAGAAGACTCTGGCGATATTTCTACTGGCGCGAGAATCCGGCGGCTTTGCACAATGATCCTTACGTCATCAAGATTTTCGTTGGCCAGTTCTTTAGCGAGCTTGGCTAACGCATCTGCCTTGTTATTTTCCACACGCGGTATGATTTCCAGGATGTAGGAAGGGATTTGCGTCAGCAGTTGCTACACTCTTTCATCATACCTGATCAGTTCTGGCTTGCACGTCTGATAGTCACCATTTACTTGGCTAATGACCAACTGAGAGTCTCCATATATGAGGATGTTTTCGATTCCGATGTCGACAGCAATCTCAAGACTTTCTATCAAAGCTTTGTACTCAGCCTCGTTGTTTGTTCTTAGCTCAGTCAATGAAAGGGCGAAACGCATTATCCCTCCCTGTGGAGTCACAAAGATAAGGCCCACCCCGGCTTTAATCATGGGGGTGTTTTGCTTTCACTTTTTCATGGAAGATGCTCCATCGAAGTAGAGTTCCCATCGGGAATTATTTCCTTCCTCCTCCTTGTCGATTGCGTCGAACGCGTGTTCATCTGGCAATTCGTAATTTAAGGGAGAGTCGGCTGGTATTAGATGTTCAGCGAGAAAGTCAGCGATGGCCTGGCCCTTCACCGCCCTGAGGGGTCGATAGATTATCGAGAACTCCATCAAGAGGAGGGCTTATTTGGCAAGCCTTCCTGTTAGTATAGCTCTTGACATCAAATATTTGAGAGGATCCATTTTTGATATGAGATGGACCTCATGTGCCAAGGCATAATGCCGAAGCTTTGTTATCGCGAAGATCAGTGCCAGGCAATGCTTTTCGATAAAGGAGTAGTTGTTTTCTGCCCCCAGGAGAACTCGACTCAAATAGTAGAGAGCTCTCTCTTTCCCTGATCATTCTCCTGTGCCCATAGCGCGTCTAAAAAACCTTCAAGGGCTGTTGTATACAGGATGAGGGGCTCTCCCTTGACCGGAGCGGTCAGTACCGGTGGGTTCTGCAGATATTGCTTGATTTCGTCCAGTGCATTTTGGCATTTACGATCCCAAACGAACGGGGTCCCCTTCTTCATTAGATGGCTGTAGGGGCGGCATTTTTCAGAAAGATTGGCTATGATCCGTTGGATATACGTGAGCTTTCCTTAGAGAGACCATAATTGTTTGAGAGTTCTTAGCGAGGGCATTTCTATAATCGCCTTGATCTTTGATGGGTCTATTTTGATGCCTCGGTGTCGTATAATGAAGCCTAGGAATTTGCCTGAGGAGATTCCAAATGCACATTTCAGGGTTTCATCTTCAGATTATATTTCCGAAGACGCTGGAACACTATTTTCAAATGCTCCCAGTGCTCCTCGTACGATTTTCTTTTCACCACGAGGACGTCGATATAAAATTCAAAAATTTCGTATATGGGGTCATCGAAGATCTTCGTCATGGCCCTCTGGTAGGTAGCACCAGCATTCTTCAGACCGAAGGGCATTACTTTATAGCAGAATATGCCCAGCGGAGTCCGGAAGGCAGTATGCTTTTGGTCTTCGGGATGCATCTTTATTTGATTATACCCTGAAGATCCGTCCATGAAGGAGAAGACCTCATGGGTAGACGTGTTATCGATCATCAGCTCGGTAACAGGCACTGGGAAGTCATCCTTCGGACAAGCTTTGTTGAGATCCCGAAAGTCCACGCAAATGCGTACTGTCCCATTTTTCTTCATCACTGGGACAATGTTAGCGATCCAGTCAGGATATTGAACTTCTTGGATGAAGCCGGAGTCGATTAGTTTCGTGACTTCGGCATTGATGCTCATATCGAGTTCGAGCCGCATTCTTCTTGGCGCCTGTTTGACTGGTTTGACGTTCGGTGATATCACCAGTTTATGCACAGATATTTATGGATCTAGTCTTGGCATCTCGGAATAGTTCCATGCGAACCAGTCTCTATACTGCATAAGCACGTCCTTTAGCGTGGCCACCTGCTTTTCAGACAGCAGCTCACTGACGAACGTTGGCCTCGGCTCATTTTCCGTCCCCAAGTTGATTTTTCTCAGGTTGTCCGTTGTGGTGTGTATCCCATCTTCCAGCTCTTTTGGCGCCGGTGGAAATTCTAAAATCACATCGTCCTCATCCTCGTCTGCGAAGCAGTGGGAGAGGTCGTACATATTCTCGTGCTCCCTCTTCTTTGAGAATGTTATCACGTGGCAGGTACGAGCTTGTTTCCAAGTTCGATATTGATCTGGACTTGCCCTCGCAATGTAGGTCGCTTTTGGCTCATGCTTTCATGGTGGGATCACCCTCCAACTGTCGGATAGAGCGAACCTAACTTGTTGATACTGGTCTTCGACCAGTCTTTGAAGGTGAAGCAGTCTTCAAGAGGATGCCCTATTGCTTGTTGGTAAGAGCAATAATCTAGGTGATGGACCTCGTTTATCTGTTCGGGGTACCGAGACTCTGGGAGCGTCATCATTTGATGCTTCATGACAAGGTTGAATATTTTCCTCACCTTGTCTTGAGGGAACGAGTACTCCCGACCCATCTTCTTCATAAAAGACGGGTTCCAGCTAACTTTTTCTCGATCACGTGGCTTCTTGGATCCGCTTCGCTGTTTTTGAACGTCATTCCCATTCTTGACCCTGTTGTTGCCTCTGTGTCGGACTTTTTCCTTACCACGAGAGTGCACAGCAGGCTGAAGGTGAAGGGCATCGTAGTCTTCTCTTTCCATGGACTGCTGAATGAGACATTGCGTCCTGGCTTATAAATGGCCATTTCGCGGCTGTGGTCATCCCGAACCTTTTGACCCACTTCTCTTATTAGCTTGTCAATCTGTTCTTCGAATGATGGACTTAGTATTCGTACGGCGGGATTTCTCTCTGTTTCAATATCAGCGCTATCTGGAATAGCATTCCCTTCTCCACCCAAATCGTTTATAACATGGAAGCCATGGAATCGCTCCCGTTTCTTAGACCGAACGTATCCAAGCCCGGTCATCTCTATCCTCCCGTTGGGCATCTTTCGCTGAATCCCGGGAACGTCCCAAATCTTGTTGTAGAACTGGGCTTGTCGAGCGGTCTGTTTGAAGGGCACGCCTTGACATCTTAATAGCCTTTTCAATCTCTCTGCGTAATATCTGGGCAGACGGATTGGTTGAAGCCTATGAAGCGCAAGTTCAATATCATGCCAGACTTCTTTTTCCACTTTAGTCTTTGTAGATTGGTAGAATAGGATCACCTTTTCACCTCTTCGCCTAAGAGGAACGTAAAAGGTCTGCAATTCTTGCACGTCGTATGTATCGAGCGCATCAAGTTCCCTGTAATGCTGCTGCGGAACCATGGTGATTTGTAAACTCTGATCAGCTCCAGTGAAAGTTTGTGCAGACGGGCGGACGGAGAACACTGCATTGGTCTCATTCTTAGAGTCACTGCCGAAGACAAAAATAGGGGTAGATGGTCCGAGCCTGTTGCCTTGGGATTGCCCCGAGTAGACTATCTCTTCATCTTCCTCGATATCGCTCCCAAAGACCGGGATAAGGGTGACGGCTTTTTGTCGGTTCTTTGGCTTACGACATCTTTTCATGTCTTCGAAGTCTGGTAGGAAGTACTTAGCGTCTTCATATTTTCGGACTTCATTTACGGAGAATGTGTTTAGCTCCCTTGTAACTGTATACTCGAGGCCATCTTTGAAGTACTTCATACACTGATGTTGTGTAGAAGGGATGATGTTGTACTCATGTAACCAAGGCCTGCCGAGCAAAGCGTTGTAGCAAGTCTTGTCCTCGATGACATGAAATTTGATGTTAGTGACGAGCAGCCCGAAGCGTAACGTCGGTATTACAGACCCGAGCGTTTGTGATGACTGGGAGTCAAACCCGGAGATGGTAATTTTGTCCCAAGCCAGGTGTTGAACGTTCATGCAGATCTCCTTCAGCACCTTCACATTGAGAAGGTTGACAGAGGACCTGTTGTCAACCAAGATCTTCCCTATCTTGATATCGTGGCAGTACCCGGTTACATACAAAGGACGGTAGTGCTCACACGTTCTGAGGAGGAGGTCTTCATCGCTGAAGGTGATATCAGCTGTGCGAACTTCTTCCAGCTCGTTTTTCATCTTTTCTTCTGCAAGGAAGGCTTGAAACTGATCAGGCTCTTGTAACGCCCTGATCAGAGAATCTCGTACCTCTTTAGACAGGAAAAGGGCATCCAAAATTCTCAATTGGGAGGGTATCTTCATCAAATGTGCCAGAACATTGTAATCCACCTTGTTTTTCTTAGGCGGTTCCTTAGCTGCGAGCTCTTTGACGACTCTATCATCGAGGGAAATCTCCTCAGGGAATTTTTCCTTCCCCTTGTCTCTTTTGCTTGGACCTTTGTTCGTAGGCCCGAGGTTCTTTTCAAGCAACGTACGGTTATGCAGCTGAATGTTCTCGCAGTTCTTCTCATCTTCTTCTTTTCCACAAGTGGATTCTTTGAAGAGAGGGCCGAGGGTTATTTCTTCCTCAGAATCACTCCCGAATGTAAGAACTTGAGATTTTCCTTTTGTCGAAATGGTATCAACCATATGACAATTATGAGTTATTCCTTCACGCTCATCTGTCGTGCTTCTCTGCTCCCGACGGGCTTTGCGCTTCATCCGTTTGAAGTGTTGTCGGTGGGCAACGTATCCTTGCCGCCACTTCTTGAAGGCTTGCACTCTTCGGTGGTGTGTGTGACCCTCCGATGATATAAGCAGTAGTTCGGATGTACATTCGCTTCGTCGAGGCATATACTCCTAGGAGTATTTCCTTTGAAAGGTGGCAGCTTCATTCCCACTGACAGGGCTTTGGCGAACCGTTTCCCCGTCTTAAACCAGCTTTCGTCTGCCGCGGGTGTGCTTTGATCTGGTTAGAGTATTTTGTGACTCTTCCTCGCCGCAGCTTCTTCATCCTGATGCCGATGCTTGGCCTTTCCGTATACAGCCGTTTCACATTCTCGGTCAGCTTTGCTCTTTTGAAGGGCTTCGTTTAGCAGCCTATCAATCAGGTCGTCTGACGGTTCCAAGGATTTTGGCGCTGGTTCTGCCCCCAGCTTCTCTACGTTATTTTCTAACGCCGAGGGAGCTTCTTTACCATTCACTGATGAATGAGAGATCATGTGGCAACTCGCCACATAATCCTCGGGTTCTTCTGACGAGTCGTCTCCCTCGTCATTGTCACTGTCTCCATTCTCAAGTATGTGGTTGAGAAACTCTTCAAGTGTGACTGGGGACCGCGCCTTCTGGTTGTATCTCTCCCGGGCGTCGAAGTATTTTTGTAGATCCATACGCTTGTCATCGTACTCGGCAGGCTGCATAGGCTTCTTGGTCCTCTTCTTTTTCATCGAAGACTTCGAAGGCTTGACCTGGGTGTTCTGCCCATCATTACCAGCTCTCGGTGTTGGGCATGGTTTAAGCATCCCCACAATGATCACAGGCTCCAGCGGGTTTTTTCACCTGATCGCCGGGCACGCCTGAAGATCCTTCAACATCCTTTTAGTTTTAGCCGAAAGGACAACTTCCCACGGAGCTTGTTCTACGAATGAGCATGATGCCCCCAGCGTATCCACCTTTTTAGGAGCGTACTACTGTGGCAGGTTTACCTTCCAGTTTTCGGACAGCGCGAACTTGCCTTGTTGGTATTGGTCCTCAACCCAGTTTTTGAAGAGGTAGCAATCTTCGATTGGGTGACCCATTACTCTATAGTAGGGCAGTAGTTGGGACTGTTGACGTCACCAAGCTGCAGTGGGCGTCTTGGATCCGGCAGAGTGATGAGCCCGTTGCGCACCGTTAGTTCAAACAATCTCCTCATTTTATCCCGGGGAAATGAGTAAGGACGTCTCAACTTCTTTTCGAGGGATCGGCGTGTGTTGCTTTAGCGAGCAACCGGTTTCGGGTCACTCGGTTGTTGTTGAGCGTTGGCAACGAAGGTCACTCTCCCTTTGCCCTTTTCATTCCGGAGATCCGTTTTTGAAAAGGACGGCTTATGGCCCATCTGGTCCATTTAGGCCAGCTTGTCAATCAAGGCCTGGAAGGTGGTCGGCTTGAAGAACATCATAAATTGGGATATAGTTGCCTAAGGATCAAGGGTCCCCACGAACATGCCCACGGCAAGAGCTTTTTCTATACGTTGTTCGCATTTTGACCATAGGTTCTGCCATCGAATTGCGTATTGAACCCAGGTCTCTCCTGACTTCATCCTGGCATTGATTAACGCCGTGATCGGGGTGCGCTCGCTTGCGCTCGTGAACCGCTGCGTGAACAGTAGCTCCATTCCTGTAAAATTTTTGACGGAGTCATTCGGAAGCTCCGAGTACCATTCAAATGACCTCTCTGACAAGCTGCCAACAAACTGGCGAAGCGGTACTTTGTCGTCGCCTCCAGTATTACCGCACAAAGCTCTGAATTGAGCAACGTGCTGGTGTGGATTGCCCATCCCCTTATACACATGGAACTTACGGATCGTATATCCTGGAGGGTACTTTATTTGATCGTACCAGGATAAGGTCGCCCAGTTATGACGACTTGGCCAGCCGCTTCACTCTCTTGATGAGCTTGTATTTGTTGAGCTATGTAGTCATCAATGGTAGCCTTGGAGATTGTCTCTTCCTGGGCTGCTGAAACAGCCGAGGGAAAGTTTGACGTTTCCTCTCTGTCATCTTCGATGATTATCGGAGGGTCTTCGGCTGGAGGTTCCAGCTGGATCATCATCCCAACCATGTCTTGGAATAGAAGCGCCATCTGCTTTATATTAGCGGCCTGTTCCGCAGCCTCCTTATCCTTCTTTTCGAGCACTTTTCGCAGAAATTCTGTATCAGACTCCTGCTCTTGGCGTTGTTCAGACGTCGATTCCGGGCTTTTTTTTTGCCCAGTGAGTACTGCCATTTTCGTCAGCATCTCCTGGAGCTTTTGTTGATACTCCTGAGCTTTCATCAATGAACGAGTTTGTGGTCGATGGCCCATGGAAGTTCGGCTTTCCTCTTTCCCGAAAGGCATGTACACCGTGTGCACGATCAAGCCCCCAGACTTAGGGCGTTTGGATCCATCACCCTTAGGATTTGCCGCCGGCGGTGGGAGATTCTCCGTCCTTCTCTTTTTGTGAGAAGTCGAATTCGAAAGAGGTATTGTAACAGGCGTCTGAGAAGTCCCTCGCTGCATGCTAGAGAGATGACTTTCCTCTGGTCGAACCTTCATTTTCTCCGGTCGACGAGAGTAGTTCTTGTTGATCACAGAATCCAGAACTTTTCGCCAAACCTTGTGGATTTGGGAAGACAGACGCTGAGTGGGCTGCTTCGACTTTTCCTGCTTCATGCTTTTGGCTGGTGGGGGAGATTTCTTCAGCACTACGGTTGGGGAGTTCCTCCGCACCCTGCTTAGCGGTTCAAAGTTGTTCCCAATTGGAACAGCAGCGTCAATTTCCACCATTGGAGCTGGTGGAGTAAGTCCAGAGGGGAAGTTGCCCCAAGCATTCCTCACTCGGCGCCAATAGCGACGTCGAGCATGTCTTGCAGATGGGATTGCCTCAGTTGTGGGAGTGGCTTCCTTATGCCCCCTGCTTTGGTGAAGGGTTACTGCTGGTGTCAGCCTGTCGAAGACTCGTGTCCGTTGAGAGGGGACGGTCAATCTTTCGAAGGCCGACCTTTTGGCAGGGGAAGCAGTCTTGATGACTTCGCCAGAAGCAGGAGTTGGAATGACCAATCTTGCGAAGACCGATCCTTTAGCAGGAGAAGCCCCTTTAACGACTTCACCCGCCGGAGCTGGAATGACTATCCGTTTCGGGATAACCCCTTCGGGTATTGCGAGCCTCTTTGTGGGCCTACTTGAGCTGTGGCTCAGCCTGTTGAACACTGAGGCATTAGAATTGGACGACCCATTGAGAAGAGCCGTGGAGATTGCAATTCGATCGAAGACCGACTTCTTAAGAGCTTCCTATGATGGCACTGGGGTGCCAAAGCTTGTCGGCGGGAGCATGGTCCCGAAAAATAATCCAGTGGTGGCCTGAGTCACCTGTTCCATTGGTATTGAAAAGATGCAGGCCGGATCGGCCCATATGTCACTCTTCCAGCGGGGACGGAGCGGGAGTTGCTCTTGCAGTTGGTGCAGCTAGAAGCCATTGATGTTCACTTCTTTTCCTGCATAGGAGCAAGACACCAAATCTTAGTACCTTAAATCCAGGGGTAACCATATTAAACCGCGATTTGTTCACGAACACGACACACGAAGTGTCGAGTGGAAAGAGGAAAAGGTCCCACCGGGCGTGCCAGAATCTATTTACCGCCGAAAACAGAGACGAAACCGCGTAGGTTGTCTTGCCTGAATTTGGGGGCAGATACTATTTGGATTTATCCATCCACCTCTCTGAAGATACCAAGTTGATTTATGGCACCGTATATCGGAAGTTTGGACAGATGCGGCCGTTGTAGCAGACTTCGTGAGATTCCCCCTCGTTTGCGAGGGGTTTTTTTATTATGGGGACGCTCTTCCCCACAGGCGTAAGCCCCTGCAGTTAATTACGTTACCGCATCGCGATAACCACTTTCTCCTGCTCCTGAAGTTCACCTCGTGTCGTATGTTTTTGTTTTATTTTTGGTTGCCCGTGGATTGTATACGGAGACTAATTTATGTTGTCTCCCATAGGGCGTGGATTAGTCCAAATCCGTATATTCTTAGAGTAGGGTTTGGATTGATTTAAGGATCGTTAATCTCGTTTGAGATTAAAATCAACTTAAATATTTTTTGAGGATACGTTAGTCTAATTTTAGACTAAGATATACTCGACCAGGATTTTGGGATCATTCAGACCCAACAAAAGAGCATTTGGGCTCTATTGCTTTAGTTTAAGGACGTTTCGATCGATAAATCACCAATTTTGAGGTGAGGGTTTAGTTTAAGGACATTTCGGTCCATATTGGGATGTGCCTATTGGTTTGGGAGTGCACCAAAGAGTTGTTGGTTGTCAGGACCCACCACCTGTCTGAAGACGTTGAAGAATTACAACGACATGTATCAGAGGTGCGGAGAGATGTACCCTTGAACCAATTTCCGGATTGAGGGGAGGTGTGAGATGAATATCCTATCGGAAGATCACTAGTCGTGTTTGGGACTAAAACCAACTTGGAAAATAATGAGCACATGGGCTCGGTTGATCTGAATTAGGGATCTGGTCAACTTAGGCTCAGCCCACTCAGTCTTTGTCATTTAAATAAAGTGCTAAACACTTGCTTAGGCTCGGTCCCCTTTCTGTGCGAACAATGTTGGGTATTTATATGGGTTCTGACGCTCACACTTTACTTTACTTTTCCCTTTTTTTTGTTTTTATGGAGTGTTAAACACTCTTTATGGCGCCCACATGCGGAGCACGTGAGGCACTTGGTGCTAAGCGCTGGGCGTTAGGCGCTGTCTAATTAGTACTGAGCACTTTATGTTGAATAGCGCCCACGTGTGGGGCATGTGAGGCGCTTGGCGCTGAGCGCCAACCACCGAGTGCTAGGCACTCCTTATTAAGTAGCGCCCACATGAGGCGCTTGGCGCTGAGCGCCAACCACCGAGTGCTAGGCACTCCTTATTAAGTAGCGCCCACATGAGGCACTTGGCGCTGAGCGTCAACCACTGAGTGCTAGGCACTCCTTATTTAGTAGTGCCTACGTGAGGGGCATGTGAGGCGCTTGGCGCTAGGTTTTCTTCATATATTCTGTTCTGAAGAATTCAATTCTCTGTTCTTTTTTGGATCTTTGATCCCCAAGAACAAGTTCACCCCAATAAGAATTAAATTTACATTTATGGGAGACTTGTCTCATGGATCTCAGATCCAGAGAAAGAACTAAGTTCTTTTATAAGGGTTAAACCTTTGGATATGCAGATGAGATGCTCTGATCTCTATTATTTTTATTTACCTCGAAGAGAGGTATTCTTCTTTCTTCCCTCTTAAAGCTTTCTTCTTGCTTGCTCTCTCTTTTTTTTTGAAGTTTATGGGGGGGTTCCTCTGTACAAGACTTGAAGTCTTGGGTCCTTTATATGGTAAAGGCAAGTTTGTTGATTTAGTTAAAGAAATCTCTCATTGAGAGATCATTAATTGATTTGGAGATTTTATCCACCGTTGGATTTTTGATCCAAGAACTTCTATTTCACAGAAGATATCTTTCTTGTTTTTAACAAGATTAAGGAGATATTTTTCCATACAGAATTTATTCTGCAGATATGTGATTTTTAATCACCATTGGATTTTTAATCCAGTGTTGCTCTGTTTTTTAGAGAGTAATCTTTCTTATTTAGAAAGATTTGAGGAATATTTCCTCAGCGGAATTTAATTCTGCATTTTGATAATTTATCACCTCCGTTGGATCTTTTATCCAACGGCTCTGTCTAACAGAGAGCTTTTAGTTCTGGCGCTGGCACCCTCGTGCGAGGCACGTGAGGCACTGCCTAAGAATTTTTAACTCTTGGCGCGGGCGCCCTCGTGCAAGCCACATAAGGCGCTAGCGCTCAAATTTTGAACAGAGCTTTGCTCTTTTATTGGGGGAAACACCTGCCTACGATTACAATAATTGCCTTGAGGGCACTATAGCCAACACATATAACCATGAATTTCGTGACAGCTTTACCACGGAGTCCAAAGGGCAATAATGTTGTTTGGGTGATTGTCGATCGATTGACCAAGGCAGCTCATTTTATACCATTTCGAGTTGGTCAGTCGATGGAGGCTTTGGAAGAGAGGTACATGCAGGAGATCGTGAGAGTGCATGGAGTACCTATGAGCATCGTTTCCGATCGTGATACCCAATTTTTATCACACTTTTGGAGGAGTCTACAGGAAAGTTTGGGAACTCGTTTGAAGTTTAGTACAGCCTATCATTCTCAGACAGATGGCCAGTCTGAGAGAACGATCCAAACTCTTGAAGATATGTTGAGAGCATGCATGTTAGACTTCAAGGTTTCATAGGGGGATCGTTTGCACTTGATGGAGTTTTCATACAATAACAGCTTTCAGGCGACTATACAGAGGGCTCCATTCGAAGCATTATACGGTCGTAAGTGTCGCTCGCCGGTCTGTTGGGACGATATTAGAGAAAGAAGATTATTGGGACCGGATCTTATTGTGCAAACGGTGGAGAAATTTAACGCGATCTGAAATCATATGAAGGCGGCACAGGATCAACAGAAAAGTTGGGCTGGTATTGGACGAAGACCTCTGGAGTTCGCAGTTGGTGATCTTGTATTCTTGAAGATATCACTGGCCAAAGGAGTAATCCGATTTAATAGTCGAAGAAAGCTTAGTCTTCGATTCGTGGGGCCTTTTGATATCATTGAGCGTGTTGGAGTGGTAGCTTATCGATTGGCTTTACCACCATCCTTGGTGGGTGTTCATGAAGTATTTCATGTATCTTATCTCCGCAAGTATGTTCGAGATGAGACACGCGTCCTAGATCATTCGGAACTGACAGTAAGGGAGGATTTCATATATGAAGAGCGACCAATAGCGATTGTGGATCGACGAGAAAAGGTCCTCAATAAAAAAGTTATTCCTCTAGTACTTGTTTCATGGGGGAATCGTTCGCATGGAGAATCCACTTGGGAACGTGAAGACGAGATTCGACAGAAGTTTCCATACCTCTTTTCTTAGATCCGTGTTTTCTTGTCTTTCTTTTTCCGTGAATTTCGAGGACGAAATTCTTTTGTAGCTGGGTATAATGTAACACCCTAGTGCATTTATACTATTTTATGTGGGGTATTTCAAGTCCTGCGACAAATTTCTTTATTATTATTGCTTTTGGGTTGCGGATAGTGCAATTAGCGGTTATGGTTATTATCCGATCCGACCCGCATGGTTGAAACCTAACATGGTTCGAGATTATATCAAATATTTGCTAGTACGGAGTATCCGTTCAAATCTAGATTCTTTACACATATATAATATATTCCACATATGTTTTAATAATACAAAATAAAAACCAAATAACATATTTGGTTATCTAGCCTTGAATATCATGGTACCCCATATCATGTGATTGCACCCATATATCATATTCATATCTTAATCGTCAAAACAGACTCGTTTTTTATTACTATATATATTTACGTAGATCCGTACTTGGGGGTATGCATTTTTATTGACAGGAGATCACATTATGGTTTAAACTTTTACGTATATTCTCCATATTGAAAAACTAGATTTTTGAAGGGATACGGGTAATATTCGGAGTAATCTGATATTAGCTGTACAATCATATATAGATAGATATAAAATATCCTATATAACTAATATATATATATATATAATATATTAATTAATATTATAAAAATCTCTCTCTCTCTCTCTCGTCTATGTCTCTGTCGCTTTCTCTCGCCTCTCTCTCTTTCCGTGTCTCTCTCTCTCTTCCTTTCTTCTTCTTTTCCCGAGCACACCCTGCACTTTCTCCCCGACGCCAAGAAACCCTAACCCACGCCCTCATCACACCTCGTTGCCACCATCTCTCCTATGTCCTTGCCAACCCCATAACCCAGTAACAGCAACCTCTTCTTCATCTTCTTCTTTCGTTTCTTTTCTTTTTCGGCCGTCTCGTCGGAGTTGCGCGCATCGCCGACGGTCCAAACGACCCAGTCACCGTCGTCTAATCTAGTCACCACGTCACATCACTGCTCATCCAGGTCCAGTCCTGCGCACGTAAGTTTTGCATCGCGATGTTATTTCAACGTCGGAACGTGACATCCTACGTAAGATCCGATCATGAAAGTTCTAAACTTGCAACATGCTAGATTGTTTATATCAATAATTATAGGTTTAACTATAGTACATGTGTTTTACTATTCAGCAGAATTTACCGACTTACGGTTTTACCGTATCCGTCTGTATCCGTACAGATAATAGCTTATCTAGTTGCATGCCAAAACGTCACGATGTTAATATTAGTTCAATATGTTATCTATATTGCAATATACATGGTAATGGACGTATAATGGTTATTACAGATAGATACATATTTATCATGTCATTAGTTGTGTTTACCATGTTTAGATATTGGTTACAGTTTTACATTGGTGCCTATTTTGGTTACAATATATTACATGACATGTTCACGACCTACTACTAGACTTGTTACTTAGATCTTATTGCTAATACCGACAATCCTGACTTGTTGTCCTGACGGACGTGACTTGTTGTCTACATAGACAGAACCTGTACCTGATTGATCCTGTGTTGGCATTAGATTCACATCTTCAATACCTGACTTGAACACAAAACCTTGGAGGTAAGGAGAAATCAATAATGAAACATGACTTGTAACTCAACAGTTCGATACTTATACTGATCAGTCTCTACAGACTCGGCCAACCACAGAATGATGGTTGTTCACCGTAGAAAACAGAGACGAACTAGGATAGATCGTCTTGTCTGAATTTGGGGGCAGATGCTATTGGAAATATCTACCCACCTATCCGAAAGTACCATGTAACAACACCATTTTTAAGGTACGAAGAATTGATTTAAATTCAAAGTGTACTTGGAGTATTTAATGTTACTGTTACCTCTTTAAGTATTTATTTTCCCACAATAATTACAAGAAGGAGCTTGTAGCTCATTGGTAATACCTTACATTGCTGAACCAAGCCACCAGAGTTCAAATCCCCTGCCCCACATTATTTTTATATTGTTTTTGTTTTAAATTCTTAGGAAGCCTAACAGTCCACACACCATAACTTCCAAAACTTGAACTTCACCTGAAAAACTAAAAGTACCAGAGCCTTTACCTGACGACCCCCCGACCACCTGACTCGGCCCGACTCGGCCGAGTCGACCGGGCGGCCGAGTCCCCAACATGAAAGTTGGGGCTCTTCGTCTCCTCTACCCCCCTGTATACTCCAAATTAATGGATCGGTTCCCGAGACTTAAATATATCCCATTTACTACAATTTTTAATGATTTTCTCATATTTTTACAATTTTTTTTATTAAAAACCCTTCACCTACCCTACCTCTAGCCTACCCTATAAATACACCCCCTACCCTCTACCCTCTCATCCCAAAATCCTGAGCCCACTCTCTCAAAATTTTCCAAGAGTTGTGTACTTTGAAAACAAGTTCGAAGCGAAGCTCCGACGAAATTTTGGCGGAAATTCCGACGACGTTTTTAGGAACAACCGGCGACGAAGCAACGCATCGGCAACCCCTTTAGTCCCCCCTCACTCCTTTGTATAATCAAAACCCGTAAGTCCCGTTCTATCTCTCTTTCCTATTCTCTAAAATACGAAATTACAAAACCCGACGGAATCGGAACAAATCCGATTTCCAATTCGGTTTTCTATAAAATTTCACTTCTCACCAATACAATCATGCTTAAACATACTTATGTTAACTATTAAACACTTACCAAACAATTTGAACAAGTTTCATCACATGAAATGATAGCTTTCTCAATTTATCGTATTTTCACTTAAATACCACAATGTTTCGATTTCACATTTAATCCGCTTAACCTTGCTATACATTTAAAGTAGAGCACGAGGTAATGACCTACCTCCTCACACACGCATATACAATCTAAAACGATATCATCAAAAATTTAGAATATGATAAAACAATACTTTCATTTAAATACCACATCCTTAATAAAACCATTTCTAAAAGTTTTAGCCTTGATACACTTTTAAAATAAATACCTCTGAATATGAAAATACGATAAGTTATGGAAATCGGTCGTTTATCTAAACCTGACTTTATGGTGTCTAAGCTAGGCAAGTGAGAAAGGTAACTTTAAAAGGCCCGTCTCACGGTGATTTGTGAGCGGATCCCTCCTTTCTTCACTTGTACTTACCTGGCCACAATTGGCGGTGAAGAGGCGATTTGAGGCATCTAACAACTTGTCGTTCAGACCATTTAGAAATAGTCTAGTTGACTTAGGAAACCCTAGAACCTAAAATACGGAAAATTGACATTTTTACAAATAAATACCATTTACTTTATAAAACCGTTTTCTACAGGATTTAGTATTTTACAATCTTAGTAAAGCGCCGCTACAACCCATTTTGGGGAACCCGTTTGGGATTTTGCGGTTTATCGCACACCCTCGGGCTTAGTAGTGCGAGATTCAGACCTCCGCAAGGAGCATTCGGTCTCGAAAGATTTAAAATACGACATCTTAAGAAAATGAGATTTTTGGAATATCAAGTATTTATTAAAATTATTTTTGTATAAATATATGTATATTTATCATTAAAATATCTATTTTGTTATAATATAAATATTCCACCCATTTTCTAAAATCACAAGAATAAATTTTACACTAAAATACCATGAATTCCAAATAAATCAATAATGCAAATAAATACCTTTATTTATGAAATTAGGATATTTTCACTAGAAATATCACAATATAAAATCCACCTTCATTACAACTCTAAAGACGAATAAGGAATACTTGAGGTGTATTTTGAAAAATATATAAAATGTATTTTTACATAAAACCCCCTCAAGTTTTATAAATTACTCTAAGGACCTTAGCAATTATAAGTTAAAGAAATAATCGTGATTCCAATTTACACTTCTGATTGTCTGACTCGGGTTTGAGTCTGATTAATCTGACTTGAATACGATTCAAGTCAATCTACATTCTACAATATTCCAATTCAATATGAATACATGAATCCATGAATCCAATTATCAATCTATACAACTTGACTGAACCGAACCATGGATATATTCCTTTTACATGGTTCTCCAGTTATTCCATTTACATGATTCTACGGTTATAACCGTCTACTGATATCATGGTATCGGTCAGTCTTTAAATTATACACTCAATTCAATTTACAGTACAAACAATACAAATAAAACACTACGGGGTTTAAGGGGTAGATTGGTACGGAAGGTGTTAAAGGTGGCACGAGGCGGTCAGATTAAGACACCTAACCTATATTCCGTTGCTGTTGTACCGTGGCTTAACGGTTCCTTGTACATTCCGTTTGCCCTGGTCTCTAGTATATAGAGACCCCTCTCGTATACACCGGCATCCTTCCGTACTAAGCTACAAACAACTGCGTTAACACAACATTACAACAATATTATACAACTGTAAAAGATACTCTCTTATTCTGTCTATTCTACTTTCCTCTTATCTTTGGGATTTACCGAGCGACCTGTTCGCTGACGACATTCTATTTCTTCTTCTTTGAATGTCGTCAGGTGATTTGGACCCGGCAGAGATCGAACCATCTGCAGAAGACTTGGAGCAGTTTACCGAAAATCCAGCACTGTAGTTTCATTGTACACGTTTCCATTCAGTACTTGTCATTTCCTGTTATGCCACTGTTTAGGCATCTTTTTATTTCAGTTGTATTTCCTTTTCATGCATTGTACAAAAGAATGTTAATAAATAAAAGTTGTTGTTTTATTATATCTTGTCTCTTGTGTATTTATTTTATATTGCTTAGATATGCTTAGCGTATGTACTTCTGAGTATATACGTAACGGACCGGTCGCGTCCCCTTCGTCGTATACCGGGAAGCGGGGCGTGACAACCAAGTTGATTTATGGCATCATATATCGGAGGTTTGGATAGATGCGACTGTTGTAGAAGACTTTATCAGATTCCCACTCATTTGTGAGGGTTTTTTTATTGTGGGGACGCTCTTCCCTATAGGTGCAAGCTCCTGCAGTTAATTACGTTATTGCGTTGCGATAACCACTTTGTCCTTCTCCAGTAATTCACTTGGTGTCGTGTGTATTTTTGTTTATTTTGGTTGCCCGTGAATTGTATAAGGAGACTAGTTTGTGCCGTCGCCCATAAGGCGCAGATTAGTCTAAATCCGTATATTTTAAATTTGGATTTGGGTTCTTAACATAGGTTATATATTTTTTTAGTTCAAAAATATTTTGTTTTATTTAAGGACCGTTAATCTAGTTTGAGATTAAAATCAACCTAAATATATGAGCATTTGGGCTCAGTTTATTTTTAACTAAGGATACGTTAGCTATATTTGAGACTAAGATCAACTTAGCAATATTTTCAGGATTATTAAATTTTATTGAGATCCAACAACAGAGCATTTGGGCTCGGCTACTAGAGACTTAGCCAATTTGGGCCGAGTCTGCTCAGTCTTCTTTTCTTAAGTGCTAAGCACTTATTTGTAGCTCTGGCACTCACATGTAAAACATGTGAGGTGTTCAGATATGGGCGCTGCCCAATCAGTGCTAAGCACTTAGTCATTTTGACTGAATATGGAGTGCTGAGCACTTTGTATGGCATTCACGTAGAAAGCACGTGAGGCGCTGATCATTGATTTTGGGTTTTGTTTGTTCACCCATTTTTCTCTATATAAAAGTGCTAAGCACTTGGTTAGAGCTCTGGCGCTCACGTGTGAAGCACGTGAGGCGTTTAGCCTTTTCATTTTGGGCACTCATGTAGGAAACACGTGAGGCACTATAATAGTGCTAAGCACTAATTTTTCTTTGGCGTTCATGTGTGTTTCACGTGAGATGCCAAGCTCTTTTCCTTTGTAGAGATTTAATCTCTGTTAATGACACTTTGGCCACTGATGATCATCAAGATCTCTATTTTGATGACCTTGGATCGTATTTTTTATTGGAGAACTAAGTTCTTCTTTTCTTTTTATAAGAACTAAGTTCTTTATGTAGGGTTAAACTCTAATTTCGGAGGAATTAAATTCCCAGAACACATGTTCTTTTTCTTTTTCTTTCTTTTTAACCTAGTTTTTTCCCCTAAGTTTTGAGTCTGAAGAACAGAATCTCCCCGATGAGAATTAAATTCTCAACTTATGGGGAGATTTGCTTTTGCAAATCTCAAATCAGAGGAGGAACTAAGTTCTTATATGAAGGGTTAAACCCTTGTTTCCATTATACTAGGCAAAGGAGATATTTTGATCTCTCCTTTTTCTTTACCTAGAGTCTTGAAGGAAAAAGATCTTTTTTCTATTGAGAATTAAATTCTCTGTTGTTTTTTAGAGCCTTCTGTGTGTTTTTTTTTGCAAAAGCTTATGGGGTGTTCCCTCTATATGTCTGTGTGTTGAGACTTGAAGTCTCGGGTCCTTTATATAGTGGAGGCAAATTGTTAATTAGTTTTTTGAGAAAATCTCTTATTGAGAGATTCCACTTGATCTAATTGGTCTTAAATTTTGTTTAGGGAATTTTACCCACCGTTGGATCTTTGATCCAAGAATTTCAATTTTACAGAATATGTTTTCTTGTTTTAACAAGATTGGGGGAATATTTTCCCATATATAGAATTTATTCTATTAAATGGTGATTTTTTTTATCACCATTGGATTTTTAATCCAAGGGTGCTCGGTTTAACAGAGCACAATCTTTCTCTGTTTAGCAAGATATAGGAAATATTTTCCATCTCATTGGATCTTTGATCCACCAACTTTCTGTTTAACAGAAAATATGCTTTTCATTTAGAAAGATCAGGGAGATATTTTCCCCCAATAGAATTTAATTCTATGTATAATCACCATTGGATGTTTGATCCAACGGTTCTCTGTTTAACAGAGAGGATCTTTCTCTTTTAGAAAAATCCAGGAAGGTATTTCCCAATAGTAGAATTTAATTCTATATAGGGAGGCGCTCTTACGTGTTTAACACGTGAGACTTATTTAGCTTCTTTCATTTGGCGTCCATATGCCTTGTATATGGGCGCTCACGTGTTTAACACGTGAGGTCAATTTGGCCTTTATCCATTTACTCTTAATGCTTATATGCTTTGCATACAAAAATAGAATTTAATTCTATGCATAGAGTTTAACTATATCTGAAGCTAATGCTTCAAAAGAGTGTTCTCACGTGTTTAACACGTGACCCCGGTTTGGTTTTTTTTGTGTTTATATGCTTTACACATAGGCGCTCACATGTTTAACACGTGAGACTTATGTAGTCTTTAATTGTTTGGTTGCAGCGCTTATATGCTCTGCATATAAGCGCTTACGTGTTTAGCACATGACGTTTGAGTCGTGGGGAATTCTTTCCCCTTTTCTCTCCCTTTTTATAAGGGAACAAATGCCCCCAACGTTACTTTCACGTGGCTTTCATATGAGTGTGACACTGTCCATCTTTACCACCGTTGGATGGCCTAGGGGAATGAGAAGCTGAACCTCAAGTCTTATAAATGGGGGCCTTTGTCCCTTGAGATGACCACTATTTTTCCATCTTCCTCTTTGACTCTTTTCTTGAGAATTTAATTCTCATTTCAGAGCTTAGATCTCTGCCAACAGAACTCCTTCTGATCAGAGTTAAACTCTGCAAAAAAAATTTGGTAAGGATTATGAACAGAATTTATCTCTTAGGAAACTTTTTCTCTTATCTTGGATTTTAAATCCATTAACAGAGCTTGGCTCTTCTCTTGAACTGGGCTCTTAAAAAAAACTCTTTTTTTTAGTAGACCATGGATCTCGGATTAATGGTCATTCTTTGAGAATTGTTGGTTCTCTTTATCGGGTTTTACCCTATCATTGATCCTGATCTTTGAGGATCTTTGGAATTTAATTCCATTTTCTTTATTTCCCGTCATTGGGATTTATGGGATTTAATCCCATTGTTGGAGGAATTTAATTCTATTGTCTTGCAGAGCTCAGCTCTGAATTTTGGAACTTAGGGAATTTTATTCCCCTTACTGTTCTTGAGTATATATTTTTTCTTTTTTTAATGCCCACTTTACAGATTTGAATCTGTTATTATTTTAACAGAACTCTCTTTCTTTTAGGGATACTGGGAGTTTTTAACTCTACTATTCATTTAATGAGGATCCTTTTAGATTCTCACAATAGGCACATGTCTCATCATTGACGAGTCGTCATTTTGATTTCGCGGGGTCCATTAGCTTTTTAGTTAGTAGTCCCATAAGACCAACTCATACTTTTTGTTGACTTTTGTTTTGTTCCCTTCTTTAGGTACAATGGCCTCACTTTCCTACTTCCCTTATACACGCTCAGGGCTTGCTTTCCCACAGCCGCCGTCAGAAGAAGAAGTGATAGCTATGATTAAGAATCATGATAAGGACAAAAAGAGCTTTTTTCTATGGGGTGTCTGGTACGGTCGCATCATAAGAGGTCATTGCAGTTTTAAGTGTAGAATACCGACGGAACACATTTGTTCAATTTCGTTTATGGAGCGTCCGCGTACTGCTTATGCAGTGGAGGCGGTTAATTGGACTCCTGAAGGCTGGCTTGAGCCATCAACGATAGGGATTCTCAATCAGCCCTTGGTAGCTATTGACATTCTGGGACGCCAAATATTCCAAGGTGAAGCTCGACCTTGGGGGCAAGTCTACAAGATAGGCGTCATCCAGAGGGCTATCTTCCTTAGGCCCGTTATATTCTTTCCTCCCAACGCTCCCCTTTACAGAAAGTGGGATTATAACAGGCGGTTTACACATTTTTGTTCTACTATCATATTCCTCACGTTTGGTGGGTTAAAACCTTTTTGAACCAATGGAATCTTCCAATGCACACGTTCTTTTTGGGGGGTCGCGAAGTTTCCATTTTGCTGGAGGAATTCCGAGAAATTTCGGGACTGCCAATCAGGGGAGAACACTATGAAGAATTGTTACCCCCTGACGAGTATGTTTTTGCTACGGTGTCAGCCATGCATGAAGGCTTGACAACTGAGAATGCTGTTCAGCATAAGCATCCAAGTTTAATCAAGGCCTTAAGTATTTTTGAGAGCTTGTTCATGGTATCAGAAGGGAAAAATGTTAGTTTTGACGCTTTCATCGCTCGCTTTCTTCATAAAGATGCTCTATTGAAAGCTCCGAAATTCGCGAAGGTCGAGAATCCCTTTGGATTTGGCCTGGAGAAATTGCCGGCTAAAGAAGAAGATCTGCCACAATTTTATATCCCAAATTCGTCGGCCGTGACTTGATGCGATTGTTGCCCCAGGGATGGACGAGGAAACATTCTTTGTAGGCTTCATCAGTCTTTGGCTCAGCTGGTTTGCCATACCAATGCATCGACGCTTTATGAGAGCTTCCGTCTTCTATCCCGCACATCGCATAGCCGAAGGGGTATGACTGGCCATTGGCGTTGCAAGGTTATCACACCTGTATCATGGCTTAAGTACCGCCGCCGACACTTCAAACCCAGGTGCAGACACCGTGAATTTCTCCCTCCACTACTTAACGTCCTGGATCGAGATGCACGTGTTAGGCGCGTTTGCTGTGCACCGATGGCCAGATTTTTATGAATCATATACTTTCCCACGAGTCATGAGATTGGCTGATTCCTCTGCTCCTGATCCGACTCTGTTAGGGGCTTTGCGCGTGTTGCTTAACCCGTATTCTAACGAAGGTGGCATGGTTTTCAATGATCGGGTCTTTTCTGCGCCGGCGGGGCCTATTCAGCAATTATTTGATTTGTTGAAGAATGGGGCGCCAGCTTTAAAACACAAAAAGATCATGCATTTGTATTCAATCAGGCCGGGGTATATAGTGTTTTGATTAAATGGCGCTGCTCTCTTCATGCGGTATAATCCGCATCGCTTTGCCCAGCAGTTGGGCTATAACCAGGGCGTCCACCTTGAATATTTTTTAGTTAAGCATACTCCCTCGTTGGAGACTGCACGGGATACTATTCATCATTTCATGAGGCTAAATACCGGTTCCCTCTTCATGATCCCTGAGCCCGACTACATTCCAAGGCCCATGGGACCCTTCAAGGGCCGGTATCGTCACCGGGTTAGTTGCATTATCACAGAGTAGAGACATATGCTTTTCGAGTATAAGGCCCCTGCGCCTGCCCAAGCCATCGACACTCCGTTGCGACCACGGTCGGTCGTTTGCCCTCCTCTGAGGGACAGTGATTCAGTGCTTATTCCAAAAGCCGCTCAAAGAGAGTCGGTCCCTCGTACTGCCGATATGCCAGTTCGCACTGGAACCGATGCAGAGACTCTTGATAAGACACAAGTAGCGGCGTCATCAAAGTTGGATCCCGAAGATGGGATTGGGCAGCGCCATACAAAAGTGCCAAAAGGGAGGAAGCGTCCTTCTACTAGTACTAGCTCGAGCCCTAAAAGAAGAAAGAAACCGGCCGCCCATTTATTCGATACTTTGCTCGAGTCTAAACCTCTCATTCATGATAAGCCTATGTCTGCGCATGAACCAGATGATGGTCTTCTCTTTCCTGATACATCTGCCAAGGAGGCCGCTCAACTGTCCGAAGCCTTGAAGTGATCACAGGATGAAACCGAAAACGTACGCCCCAAGATGGGAGGCTTTCCACCTGTTAAGTTCCGTGATATTTACCCAGCTCCTACTATATTACCAGTAGTTCCTTTAACACTGGCAGAAGAACGGGCTCTTAAACAGCTAATATCGGCCGCTTCTGAAGACAGGGCTGCTCTAAAGGCCGGTAGGGATTTATCTTTGATCGAAGCCAGACAAGCGTGATTAACCAGAAAAGAGCAGCGGCTTCAAAAGGCTATACTTCAGGCGTATCGGTATATACCTTTTATTACCCCCTCAATAAATGATTTATATTGCTTCCATATCGTATTAGTCTTTATACATTTTTCTTTTGTAGGGCCTTCTACGGCGGACGCAGTTTCGAACCCTGATCGCGCCTTAGAGCCTCCGGTGATGACTTTTATTCCTTCAGCGAAGGTTGCCGGACTAGTTATAGATTCTGTAAATATCTCTAGTGGTGCATCAGAGGATGTAGAGGAGATTCCTGAGGCTACTATCCCTTCGGTCTAGAATGGATGAAGTATTGAAGGTAATCTTATATATTTTTTTGTTTAATGACATTTCTACATGTCGACCCTTTCTTTCTCTCAGAACTGTGGGAGTTGGCGTCCTCTATTGTAGATCATTCTCCGGAGGAAACCTTCTTGCGTCTGCTTAACATGGCGGCCCCGCACGCGATACCCCCTAACGCATCGTCCTTTCCTCCGACCAAGGTTGGTATTCTTTTGCCTTCTGTATTATATTTTCATAATGCAACTGACATGCCCTATACTTTAAACCACAGTTCTTTAGGCTGATGACGAAGTTGAAGTTCATGACGGGCCTGGGGATTTCTTAGATTTGCCTTCTATGGCCATGGGTAAGTGATGCTTTAGCCCTGATATTCTTTTACTTATTCCCCATGCAGATAGGCGACTAACCATACATGTATCTTTCACCGTTTTGCCAACCCTGACTCCACTAGAATCCTATATTTGCATGCCACCGGGCCCTTACGCCAGACGTATGTCTGAGAGAATGGAGAAATAGGGTATTCATTCACTGGAAACTCTTATTGAGGATCTCCATGCTGGCACTTCCGTAATGGCAGAGGAATTTGCTGTCGAAACTAACACTTCTTTGTCTGTCCTTACTACCTACCATGACGAGGCGCTGGTGCATACTTGGGTCGAGTATTGCCGTCAAGTAGAGACTTTTTTGTATGGAGTCGAATGCGCACGTCTTCCCTCTGATATCTTATCTGTAAAGGCCAACTTACGTGAATGGATTGATCGGTGTGCTGCCAACCTCCGATCTTGTGAGAAAAGACTCAACCGGAAATTTTTGGAGAGGGAGTTGGCTTCGAAGGCTCTAGGGGAACTCCAAGCTTAGCTCGCAACTAAAATTACTCGGGCCTATGAAATTTGGCAAGTTCTTTAAGAGGCAATTACGGAGCTAGTGGCTCTCGATAAAGCTGTTACTTTTACGTGTGAAATAGTTGAGACTCACAAGACCGCTGAGAATGAGCTTGAGCATCGGTTTTCTTTGTATCAACAACAATAAGCACAGGCAGGGGCTCAGCTTGCGGCGCTGCTAGAGCTTGAGGCGAAAGTTCGGCGGAAAAATGATGATATATCTGGCTTATTAAACTGTCCGCCGTCTTAAAATTTTTATCGCTGTATATTTTTCTTCTTTTTTGTATCTTGTATTCATTTTGGTTTATGAATAAAAAACATATTTTATTTCATGCTTGCACCTCTCTAGCTCTTGATGTCTTGATTTGGCGTGAAGTAGTTTATGCACTCATTTCGGAGTTTGTAGTTTATTCACGCATTTCGGAGTCTCTAGTTTATGTACTCATTTCGGAGTCTATAGTTTATTCACTTATTTCGGAGTCTCTAGTTTATGTACTGATTTCGGAGTCTCTAGTTTATGTACTCATTTCGGAGTGTTTTTAGTTTACCTCCTTTAGGCTTACAGGCAAACTTGTCCTAACGTTGTATGTAGATAACCCCCATTCTTTACGACAGAGGTTCGTTAGGTTTGTGGTACTAGGGTTTTAGTCCGTGGTACCGTCGCGTTAGCTGATATATTCCTCGATATACGGTCTTTAAGCCGCTGTTCGAGTAACCCCACGACTGTCATGTCTCTGATCCCTTCGGGGGCTGGACAAGACGTCTTCTAGTAGTCTCCTTAGGTCATATTACCATCGGAAGAGCAAGCGTTAGGAATTTTCCATGACGCTTTTTACTTGAGGTTAAGCTCAATTTGGAGCCCCGATGAGTCATAACCGTACATTTCTAGGGTGGGATGATCTCCAATGGTCTTTTAGGCTTAATATGAGTTGCCGTCAAGACCCGAAGCTAGGAATATACCGTCACTTCGGTTTTTTTTACGATGTCGCGCCGATTCTTTGCTGAAGTCGGGAAAACATCTGTGTGATCTCTATGCTGTATGTATTTCAATCAAGATCTGGAGCTAGGGATACGCCATTGCTCTAATTTCTTTTGATAGTTGCGTCTGCATCCTGCTGAAATGAGGAGGGACGTCTAAATAGTCTCTAGGTTGTATATGAACCATCAATACTTGGAGCTAGGATTTTGCCATTACTCCATTTTTATTTGACCCTTGGGTCTTTGTTGACGTTGCGTCTGCATCTTGCTGGCATGAGAAGTACGTCGAGCCGGAGTTAGGATTTTGCCATTACTCCACTTTTATCCGATTGTCGTGTCCGCACCCCGTTGTAATGAGGAGAGCGTAGGGATATTCTCTAGTTCGTATATGAACCGTCAAGACTGGGAGTTAGGATTTTGTCATTACTCCATTTTTGTTTCAACCCCGGGGTCTTTCTTTTTTATGATGATGTTGCGTCTGCATCCTGCTGGAATGAGAGGAACATCGAGCTGATCTCTAGGCTGTAGATGTTGCCGTCGAGATCTGGCTCTCCCTTTGACGGAGCCTAGCGGGAAAATATGGTTCTTTCGCTTTCATTTGTGCCCATGGATCATATACAAGAGTCAATATGGACATACTTGCAGGGCAGAAAAGTTTCATTTTCATTTCATTTTTTTATTATATTCTTTATTTTTCCACGATACTCTATCTTTTCAGCTTTTTAAGTCGCGATTGCCCAATCATTTCCGCTATTTATCGCGGTGCCCAATCATTTTGGATATTTTTGTTTTTACTCGCTGCTTTTTATTGCGAGTTGCCTTATCATTTCGGCTTTTTTTGTATGCATATTTTTTTTGCTTGCTTATTTTTTATCGCGGGTTGTGGACTTGGTCCTGATACCCATTGTGGCATCAGCATCGCTGCCACTGGAATATTTTCAGGAGCGAATCATCATTTGCCTTTTGTCGATTTGAACAAAAGTGGCTTAGCAAACAGGGTTAGGATCCTGTCGATTAAGGCTTTTTGACTTTATGAGGCATAAGGGACTCATAAAGGTGTTTCTCCCTACAAGTCATGAGGATCTCATTGGTGTATTTTCTCCTTAAGAATCGTAGGGACTCCTAAGTGTGTTTTCTCTTGTAAGTCATACGGATATTGCAAGAATGTTTTCTCCTTATAAGTCGAGAGGACTTACAAGTGGCATCACCATATGGGGACATTTCTTTTTATTGGTGGAACTTTATGGGGGATATATTTATTTATACCCGTGGATTATATACAAGGGTCAACATGAGACCTCATGTAGGGAAAAAGGGTTTTGATGGCTTAAGAACAGATTTAGATCTTCGTAACTTAAGGATTTTGAATCCCATGAGCCGTGAGGGTCTCATAGGGGGAAATTCTTCTTACGAGTCGTGAGAATTTCGTAAGTGTAATTTCTCCTTAGGAATCGTGGGGATTCCTAAGTGTGTTGCTATTTTGTGAGTCGTAAGGATCTCACACAGATTTTTTTATTTTAACAAGATCGTGCCCTTTCGGGTTTCCGCGAAGCTCGCCGGCAATCCTGCTGTTTTTACTCACGGCGCCCTTTCAGGTTTTCATCCGTGCCCATTTTTTTGTGGACATACCTTTTTTTAAATTTTTTTTAGCACGGTGAAACTCTTAAGAATAGTTTCGTCACAGATGACCCATCTGTTTGCCGGTGGGACTTAGGGGTGGTTTCATTGCTGGAGTAGCTGTGCAGCCAGTAGGACTTGAGTTGCAACCTTTGCCACTAGGACTTCGATTGCAACATAGATCTCAAGGGAGCACATCGCTGTATTTGGGACGATGCGCTAGTTTGGGGATGTTCCAATCCATTATCGCCATGTTTGAGGCGAATTTTTAGTTTAGGGACTTCTCGGTCCAACGTTAGTTTAAGGACGTTTCGGTCCAACATTCCCATTTTGGGGGCAAATGTTGGTTTAAGGACATTTCAGTCCAACATTCCTATTTTGGGGGCGAATGTTAGTTTAAGGACATTTCGGTCCAACGTTCCCATTTTGGGGACGCGTGTTAGTTTAAGGACATTTCGGTCCAACGTTCCCATTTTGGGGACACATGTTAGTTTAAGAACGTTTCGGTCCAACGTTAGTTTGGGGACGTTTCGGTCCAACGTTAGTTTAGGAATGTGTCGGTCCATTGTCGCCGTTTTTTAGGCGACGGAGCTTTTTGGATACTGCTCTCGGAGTTCTGACTCAGGAAGATAGCGAGCGTACGCAAGCATCGTCACCTATCATTTACCAAAGTTACGACGCTTCAAGCGTAGTATTTTTTGAGGAATCGACCGTTTATTGGCCGGAAGGGTCTTTCGCCATGTATATCGATAAGCAGGTAGGCTCCACCTTGATAGATTTTGTCTATGATGTATGGGCCTTCATAGTTCGGCTCGAACTTCCTCCGTTTTGCACGATTGGGGATCATTGGTATTTTGACGACTAGTACAAGTTCACCTTGGCGGAATGTTCTCGGCCTAGTCAGTTTTTCGTATGACCGTGTCATCCTAGCCTTATAAGCCTCCAGATTCTGCTGTGCTATAAAGCGAGTTTCGTCGGAGGCATCGATCTCCTCAAGCCGAAGATGAGAATTTCTTCATCTGTCGGCTCGTATTGAACTGCTACTCATAGAGAGGGGAGTTATATTTCCAGCGGGAGCACCGCTTCCGTGCCGAGCACCAACGCGTATGGTGTTGTATTCGTGGCCATTTTGAATGTTGTTCTGTACGCCGAGAGAGTTTCGTGTATCCTTTCGTGCCAACCTTTTTTGTTTCTGGAAACCGTTTTCTTTATAATCTTTATCAAAGTTTTTTTGAAAGCTTCGGTTAGACCGTTGGCCCGAGAATTATAGACTGAAGAGTATCTCCAATCTATTTTATATTGCTGTACGAAGCGACTGATCTTATGACTTCTATAAGCCGGCCGATTATCCGCGATAATTCGTCGCGGAGTGCCGAACCGATATATGACATGGGTTATGAAGAAATGGAGGATATTCCGTCTTTACCTCCCTTAGTGGTACTGCTTCTTCCCACTGAGAAAAGTAGTCGGTCGTTTCCAATATAAACCGATGTCCTTTGGATGATGTTGTTTCAATAGGACCAATTATATCGGTTCCCCACATTTCGAACGGACAGCTAGCCACTGTTGGTGTAGTGGATTTGGATGTTGGTGGATGAAGTCACCGTGAATTTGGAACGAGTGGCAATGCTTTGCATATTCGAAGCAGTCCTGGATCATTGTGGACCAATAGTAACCCATTCTTTTTATTTTCAGTTTCATCTTTGGTCCAGCTTGGTGAAAACCGCCGAGTCCGTCGTGAGTTTCTTGTATGACTTTCTTTGCTTCCTTCGGTCCTAGGCATCTTAGCCACAGATAGTCGAACGATCTCTTATATAGAGTATCATTGACGAAGATGAAAGACAAAGCTCGTTTCATGTGCTGATATCTAGACGACACATTTTTGGGCGTTTGTTGGGATTTGAAGTAGTCTATGGAGACTTCTCTCCAATCCTTAACCTTTTCTTCGTCCTCTATTTGAAGGGCTACTTGTTCGATTGCTTCTTTTCCTTTGGGTGGCTCTATTAAGTCTTCCGAAAATATATCCGTTGGTGCGAGAATCCTGCAGCTTTGCACAATGATCCTCACGTAATCGAGGTCTTCATCGGCCAGTTCCTTAGCCAATTTGGCCAATGCATCTGCCTTGCTGTTTTCCGCTCGCGGTATATTTTCCAGTGTGTAGGAAGGGATTTGTGTCAGCAGTTGCAGCACTCTTTCACCATACTTTATCAGCTCTGGCTTGCATGTCTAATAGTCACAATTTACTTGGCTAACGATCAGCTGGGAGTCTCCATATATGAGGAGGTCCTTAATTCCCATATCGATAGCGATCTCTAGACTTGCTATTAAAGCTTCTTATTCAGCTTCATTATTAGTCATTGGCTCTGTTAAGGAGAGGGCGTAACGCAATATCCCTCCTTGCGGAGTCACAAAGATAAGGCCCACCCCAGCTTTGATTATGGGGGCGTTTTGCTTTCGTCGTTTCATGAAAGATGCTCCATCGAAGTAGAGTTCCCATTAGGAATCATTTTCTTCTCCAATTGGATCAAATGTGTGTTCATCTGGCAACTCGCAATTCAATGGGGAGTCGGCTGATATCGGATGCTCCGCAAGAAAGTCGGCAATGGCATGCCCTTTCACTGCTTTGAGGGGATGATACGTTATCGAGAACTCCATTAGGAGGAGGGCCCATTTGGCAAGCTTTCTTGTTGGTATGGCCTTTGACATTAGATATTTGAGAGGATCCACTTTTGATATAAGATGGACCTCGTATGCCAAGGCATAATGTCTGAGCTTCGTTATTGTGAAAATCAGTATGAGGCAATGCTTTTCATGGGGGAATAGTTGCTTTCTGCCCCCAAGAGAACTCGACTAAAATAATACAAAGCTCCATCCTTTCCTTGATCGTTCTCTTGTGCCCACAATGCGCCTAGAGAACTCTCAAGGGCCGTTGTATATAGGATAAGGGGTTTTCCCTTAACCGGAGCGGTCAATACCGGCGGATTTTGCAGGTGTTGCTTGATTTCATCCAGTGCGTTTTGGCACTTTTGATCCCAGACAAACGGGGTCCCCTTCTTCATCAAATGACTGTAGGGACGGCATTTTCGAGAAAGTTTGGTTATGAATCGCCGGATATACACGAGCTTTCCTTGGAGAGACCGCAGTTGTTTGAGGGTTCTTGGCATGGGCATTTCCATAATCGTCTTGATTTTTGAGGGATCGATTTCGATACCCTGGTAACGTATGATAAATCCTAGGAATTTGCCTGAGGAAACTCCAAACGCGCATTTTAGAGGATTCGTCTTCAGATTATACTTTCGAAGATATTGAAACACTATGTTTAGATGTTCCCAATGTTCCTCGTGAGATTTGTTCTTTACCACAAGGTTGTTGATGTAGCATTCGACGATCTCCTGTATGAGGTCATCGAAAATCATTATTATGGCCCTCTGATAGGTCGCGTAGCGTTCTTCAAACCGAAGGGCATCACTTTATAGCAGAATATGCCCAATGGGGTTCGGAAGGCAGTATACTTTTGGTTTTCAGGATGCATTTTTATTTGATTGTATTCTGAAGATCCATCTATGAAGGAGAAGACCTCATTGGTAGACATGTTATCGATCATCAGCTCGATAACAGGTTCTGGGAAGTCATCCTTCGGGAAAGCTTTGTTGAGGTCCCGAAAGTCCATGCAGATGCGCACCGTCCCATTTTTCTTCATCACTGGAATGATGTTAGCGATCCAGTCGGGATATTAAACCTCTTGGATGAAATTGGAGTTGATTAGTTTCTTGACTTCAGCGTTGATTCTCATCTCAAGTTTGAGTCGCATCCTTCTCGGCGCCTGTTTGATTAGCTTTATGTCCGGCGATATGACCAGTTTATGTACCTCTACTTTTGGATCTAGACCCGGCATTTCGGAATAGTTCCATGCGAAGCAATCTTTATATTACAGCAGCACATCTTTTAATGTGGCTACGTGTTTTTCAGATAGTAGTTCACTAACGAACGTCAGCCTCGGATCATTTTCTATCCCTAAGTCAATTTTTCTTAGGTTGTCCGCCGTGGTGTGTATCCCATCTTCCAGTTTTTTTGGTGCTGGTGGAAACTCTGAGATCGCCTCATTCTCATCTTCATTTGCGAAGCACCTGTAAAGGTCATTCATAGTCTCGTGCCCTCCCTCTTTTGAGAGTATTATCATATGGCGGGTACGAGTTCGCTTCCATTCTTGATGTTAAGCTGGTCCTATCTTCACGGTATAGGTCCTCTTTGGCTCATGTGCAGCAGGGTTACCCTCCAGCTGTCGGATAAAGCGAACATGCCTTATTGATACTTGTCTTCTACCCAGTTTTTGAAGGTGAAGCGGTCTTCAAAAGGATGACCTATTATTCGGTGATAGGAGCAATAATCCGGATGATGGACCTCATTTATTTGTTCAAGGTGCCGAGACTATGGAAGTGTCATCATTTGGTGCTTCATGACAAGGTTAAATATTTTCCTTATCTTAGCTTGAGGGAAAGAGTATTCCTGACCCATCTTCTTCATAAAGGATGGGCTCCAATCAACTTTTCCTCGATTGCATGGTGTCTTGGATCCGATTTGTTTTCTTTGAACATCATTTACGTTCTTTGCCCTGTTTTTGCCCCCATTTCGAGGTTATCTCATTTTGCGAGAACATATAGTGGGCCGGGGATGAAGAGCGTTACGTTCTAGTCTGGCCGCAGATTGCTGACTGAGTCGCTGCATCCTGGCCTTTTCGTAAATAGCCATTTCACGACTGTGGTTGTCTCAACTCTTTTGACAAGCTTTTTTTATTAGCTTATCGATTTGTTCTTCGAGTAACGGACTTAATGTTCTTAGAGCGGGATTTCGTTCTGTTTCAACGTCACAGTTATTTGGAAGAGTGTTTTCCTCTTCACTAGAACTGTTTATGACGCGGCAACTGTGGAACCGCTCCCGTTTCTTGGAACGAAGGTATCCGAGCCCGGTTGTCTCCATCTTCCCATTGGGCATCTTTGGCTAAGTCCCGGGAATATCCCAAATCTTTTTGTAAAATTGGGCTTGTCGAACAGTTTGTTCAAGAGGCACATCTTGGCATATTAACAGCCTTTTCAATCCCTCCGCATAGTATCTTGGCAGACGGATTGGTTGAAGCCTGTCGAGCGCAAAATCGGCACTATGCCAGAATTCTTTTTCTACTTTGGTCTCCGTAGATTGGTAGAAGGGAATCGCCTTTTCACCTCTTCGTCTGAGAGGAATGTAGAAAGTTTGCAGTTCTTGTACGCTGTACGTATCGAGCGCATCAAGTTCCTTATAATGCCGAGGTGGAGCCATTATGATTTGCAGAATCTGATCTGCTCCGGTGAAGGTTTGCATTGACGGGCGAATAAAGAACACTGCGTTGGCTTCATCCTCAAAGTCGCTGCCAAAGACCAAAATAAGAGTATATGGTCCGAGCCTATTATTTTCTTTATGGGGTTGCCCCGAGTAGACTATTTCTTCATCTTCCTTGGTATCGATCCCAAAGATCGGGATAGTGGCGACGGAATTCTGTTTATCCTCTGGCTTATGACACATTTCCGTATCTTCGAAGTCTGGTAGGAAGTACTTTGCGTCTTCATATTTTCGAACCTCGTTTACGGAGAATGGATTTAGTTCCCCTATGACGGTGTATTCCATACCATCCTTAAAATACTTCATACACTGATGTTGTGTAGAAGGGATGACGTTATATTCATGTAACCAAGGCCTGCCGAGCAAAGCGTTATAGCAAGTCTTGGTGTAATTGACATGAAATTTTATGTCAGTGACGAGCAGCCCGAAACGTAACGTCAGTATTACGGACCCAACCGTTCATGACGACTGTGAGTCAAACCCGGAGATGGTAATTTTATCTCGGGCAAGGTGCTGAACGTCCGTGCAAATTTTCTTCAGCACCCTCACGTTGAGAAGGTTGACGGAGGATCCGTTGTCGACAAGGATTTTCCCTATCTTGATATCGTGGCAGTGCCCAGTCATATATAACGGGCGATTATGTTCGCATGTACCAAGAAGGAGATCTTCATCGCTGAATGTAATGTCAGCCGTGTAGACCTCTGCCAGTTCATCCTTCATCTTTTCTTCTGCGAAGAAAGCTTGAAACTGATTGAGCTCTTGTAATGCCTTGATCGGGGAATCTCGTGCCTCTTTGGACAGGAGGAGAGCATCCAATATGCTCAGTTGCGAGGGTATTTTCCTCAGATATGCTAGGACGTTGTAATCCACCTTGTTTTTCTTAGACGGGTCCCTTGCGGTGAGATCTTTGACAACTCCATCGTCAAGAGCAATCTTCTCAGAGATTTTTTCTTTCACTTTGTCTTTTTTATTCGAACCTTTGTTTATAGGTTCAAGGTTCTTCTCGGGCAGCGTGCGGTTACGCAGCTGAATATTCTCGCAGTTCTTCTCCTCTTCTTCTTTTCCGGAAGTGAATTCTTCGAAGAGAGGGCTGAGGGGTATTTCGTCCTCAGAGTCTCTCCCGAAGGTAAGAACTTAGGGGTTTTCCCTTTCCGAACTGGTACTAGCCATATGACAGTTGACAGTCATTTCTTCATGCGTGTTTGTCACACTATTTTGCCGTCGATGAGCACGCGCTTTGCGCTTCATCCTCTTGAAGTGTTTTTATGGGCAACATATCCTTGCCACCACTTCTTGAAGGCACTGCATCCGTCGGTGGAGTGGGTGACCCTCCGATGATATAGGCAGTAGTTCGAGCATGCATCTTCTCTATCGAGGCATATGACCCCGGGAGTGTTCCTTACGAGAGGTGGCAGCTTCATGATGAGATTGGATTAGGGTAGTCGTACGACCTTGTTGACCTCTGTCAAGGGTCGTGCGGGTGGGTTTAATTCAATCATGAAATGGCAGGTTGAACTTGACTAGCAGCCTATAGTTTGTTGACCTCTGTCAAGGGTCGTGCGGGTGGGTTTAATTCAATCATGAAATGGCGGGTTGAACTTGACTAGCAGCCTATGGTTTTTTGACCTCTGTCAAGGTCATAGGATGCTTGGGGCAAAATATTATCGGGAATTTCAAGTGTTGAAATTTGCAATGAGATTACATACCTTCTATGAGATAGTTGGATCCCGATACCCACTGCGAGTAAGAGTTACTCCTGGGAGAGTTTTACACATTACAATTAGCCGATCAAGTAGGTGTCTAGAAAGGTGTTAACGGGGTTACGCCCCTGAGAAAACGAGGTTTATTTTAATTAGGTCCGTGCGAAAACACGGGGAATCTCCCTCAAAGTACCGACACTGGCCTAGTCGAAAGATTGGCGAATTTGTAGGGTGTAATTAATCCCGGCTAGTCTTACCTTTTAGGGTTTGAAAGAAGATTTGATAAAATCAGTGGGATCCATTCTGATTAGATAAAATAATAACCAATCTAATCTTTCAAGAGCTCACGCAGAGTGTTTTCTTCTCTCCCTCTCTCTCCTGGTAGCGACCATGTCACGTCTTAATCAAGATAATAATATGGATGCATTGACCAAACCTGCTTATACTGAGCTGGGGAACGTTAGTTCTGCTCTATCTTATAACTGTTATAAGTCCGAGTAGGAAATAGGGGAATATCCGGATTCCAATGCCACCCATTTGAGGAATGCGCATGTTGATGCATATTCTTCGGGTGTGTTCATTACCGAGAACTATTTCTCAGTATCCTCTACGTCCTAGGTATGAGATACCGGATCACGATCCCATAAATGTAATATGTTACATGGGTTACAAATAGGTAGAGAACTGAGAATGGTTGATATATCTCTAAGTGTTAGAGAATGGTTCAATTATTGCAGCCAAGTCAGTTGGAAAATATCACCTTGTATTACCAAATGGTAAATGCATTGATTCTGAACAAATGTCATTAGATATCGAACCTAATATACAACATTAAATCAGTTTCTTTATTAAGTAAAAGAAGGATATAATTTTGTATTGATGGATAATGTTGTGAACATTTTCCATAATCAAGAGTTGATTAGATCAGGCTAATGGCATATACGTTATAAATCAAACAACAGTTCAAAATATGTAGAACACACACAAGAGGAGTAGTTCAGAGATGAACGAATCCATCTTGTGGCATTGTAGACTAGGTCATATCAATGTGACACGACCAGCTAAGTTACATAAGGATGAATATGAGAATATGTTCTAATTTTCATCTTATAATACTTGCCAGTCTTGTCTCAAAGGTAAAATGACCAATACTCCGTTTACTGAAACAGAGAAAGAGTTAGTGAACTCTTGGGACAAATACATGATGATGTATATGTAGGGTTAGCATAGCACCTTGTGAAGGTTTTGGCAAGTATCAATCATGCTACTTTAAAAATTTTGGGGTGCTAAACAAACCCTAACCGAGATCTTAACTAGAGACATAGGGTTAAACATGCATGTAAACAACTTTACATCTAAGAGTTAGGGATTACAACCTTTGCAGTCCGTTCCTTCACTTCATAAGCTCCGTGTTGAGGTCCCTTCACTGCGATCATCAAGTATCCGGACTCTAGAGAGGCTCCATGAAGAGAAAAGCTTGCTACCAATCTTCAACTACTAAGTTGATCTACCTTGAAGAATCTCAAACCCAACCTCTTGCTTCACTAATCAAGTATTAGCAAAGCAAACACCCTAATCTAAGTGGCTAGAATAGATGAGGATGATGAAGTAGGAATTTAGCTCTCATTTGTTTTCTTTATCTCACTCAAAATCATCACAAACCCAAAAGCTAGAAAGCTTTTCAAGAGGAAGAAGAAGAAGAATTTCATTTGTGATGAATAATGAATTATTGTTATTGTTACAAATCAACCATGGGTCAATCATGAAGGCTTAACCCTTGTAGAGAGTAAACTAGGGTAAAAGGTTTGGATTGGGTTAATAAATATCAACACAAAATATCTAAGCAAAAAACAAAAGGAAGCTTCATGAAGCTTCATGCAAAAGCTAACCCAAATGCTAACCCAAATCAAATCCTAACTTGTTTAAACTCCACAAATCATGTTGCATTTGTAACCCTAACTTGTTACAATATTATATATCACATATATAATATATTTTTGTAACAAAATAAAATAATACAATTAACATATATCACATATATATCAATGTATTATCCAAGTGAGAAAAAGAAACTTTAAGTGGGCTTATATTAGTTAATGTAACTTAATATATCACATATATAATTATATATTAAATTATCGAATTAACACTTGATCCGATAATCCGGCTATATCGCATATAACCGACTAATATAATCTATATCTATTCATCGAATCAACAGTTGATCCGATAACCCGGCTATATCACATATACCCGGCCGATATCATATATCGCGAGAATGGAATACGATATCTCATATCGTAATATTCTCGGTCCCGCACATATCACATATATTCCCCTACTCCGTTTTGCCTGAGCCAGGAAACCTCTGTGTAGGATTCTAAAGAATCGTCAATACGCCGGCAGTAGGTGATGATCATATCAAACACCCACAAGCTGCAAGCGGTCAGCTAAACGTAACAGCCACCCAGGTATTGAGCAATCAGAAGATCAACAAGCAAGCCTGTACATTCTCCTGTGAATCCAACCAGTAACACTCCCGTACAGTCCGGTCTCTTCGTCTGATATGTCGCATATCTCGCCTAGGGGTGGTAAACGTCAGACCCCAGTAATTTGATAAGTCGTGTCGATATGAGGTCCATAACAGTTCGAGAAACTACTGATAACACTTACCAGTAAATCTCAACAACCCTGGCCAGGGATTTCCAGTTATAACCAATCGAACACAGCGCAACATCAACTCCCTATACCGGGAGAGACGAAACCCCTCCTGTCACTCATTGCCTCCATGTGATTCGGGACTGTACCCAAAAGCCACCGTTTTGCACGCCCTCTTGGACGTGGTATGATAGAAATCAAAGCACGGTGGGAATTACACAAGACTCTATGACGATCTCGGGTCTACAAACTAACCTATACCAGTGTCACCAGAGAACTGCCATCTGACGTGAGGTATAATACCATCTGGGAGTTCTCGGCGAGTCCGTCCAGTGTACCCAGTCTCCACTAAGCACCCGTATACCTTCTCTGATGTCAAACACCAATGGATATGGGATCATCCATCGCCCATCATATGGGTCAAGAAGCGCATACGCTAGTCTACTCTGGAGTATCGATGCCCTGTCTCGGTACTCCCACGACTAGGAACATTTGAAGGATATACTTGGCGACTACACTGTCCCCACTAGTATGATCTGCATCATAGTCTTGGTAGTCAAGTACTCATCCTAAGGGCTTTATCAATATGTAACATAGAGACAATCAGAGTACATGTTAAGATAAAGTGCAACCAGATAGCATACTATCATGTCGAGCAAGAAAGTCCTCCCTATATATGTCCAAGCATCCACTACAATATACATCGTGTGTACAGTAATGGCCTCTAGGGCATACATATCACTAACAATCTCCCACTTGCACTAGGGCCATCTGTTGTGGTATCGCATACCCAACAATCAGCTGTGGTTGAAGTATCTCATACTCAACCATCCCATAAAAGTCTCTTCTGGAAAATAGGCCTTTGTGAGTGGATCCGCGCTGTTGTCCTCTGTGTCTACTCTCCTAATCTCGATCTCCCTGGAGATCAACCATCTTCATGATGAAGTGATACTGCCTAAGAATATGTCTGGATCACAGATGGGACTGGGGTTCCTAGGCATAGGCCACAACTTCATTGTCACACAATGGCAGGAACGAAGTTTATCTCATGAACTTATATATATATCCAGACTGCCTCTTTGGTAGCATCATTGGTAATGATGTATCTTTCCTTTAATCGTCTCGTAAGTCACGGTATCTAGCTTGGAACTCTTCCAACATACCGTCCCTCCACTGAGGGTAAAGACAATGCCTGCGACTGACATTCAGTCGTCCTAATCACCCTGGAACCTTTCCAGTGATTCTCCCCAGGATCGATTGATACCATCTCACTATAACTAGTGAGAATCCTAACATCCAATTAGATCTATCTCATAGATCCATAACCCAGGATTTAGGAGGTATCACCTTGATCCTATATGGAGAATCTTTGTGATAAGAGGAGATTGACCGAGCGTAGCATAGGAAACTCCTTCCCTATCAAGAGTATGTCATCCACGTACTATACGAGGATCACCACCATACTCTCTACTACCTTTTTGTATATACAAGGTTCATCTACCATTTTGATGAAGTCAAACTCTTCGACTACCACATCAAAACAGACGTTCCAAGTTCTCGATGACTGATTTATCGCATAAAACAACTTGCACACGTTTCCGCTGCTCCCACTGTCTATGAAGCCCTCTGGCTGTGTACTTGTAGACGCTCTCTTCTAAATCATCATTAAGAAAAGCTGTCATGACACCCAACCGCCAGATATCGTAGTCATGGTATGTAGCAGTGGCAAGTAGGATCTGGATGGACTTAAGCATAGCTTTGAAAGTCTCAACTTTTCCATGTACACCAAGTAATCTTCTCAAGATATACTTGCTCCTGATGGGGATTTAACCCTTCAGATAAAGCAACCAAAGTCCATACTTTGTTGGTGTATAAGGATTCCATCTCAGATCGCAAAGCATCCAGCCATTCTCACAGAGTCCCCACTCCTGATGGCCTGCTTGAAACTAGTTGGGTCATCATCTCATGATGCAATCCTCGCTCCCACTATCATAGAGAAACCGAAGTATCTCTCAGGTGGATGAGGAACCCTACCAGATCGGCGGAGAGGCTGAGGTTTGTTGGAAACTATTGAATCCTCCGGTTCTACCAAATCATCAGCTGCAGTTTGTTTAGCTAGAACTCCTTCCAGTTCTACCTCATAACCACTAATTTCTTCATAAGAAATTCCCTTTCCCAAAGGTGGCATACTGAGAAAACATCTCTTGTTCCTCAGTTTGGTAGAAGATATTCCCTTGCGAATGCTTGGGATATTTTACAAACTTCCACAGAATTGACCTTGCCTCGAGCTTGTCCGGATTTTTCTTTTGACATAGGCCGGACAACCCCAAATCTTAACTTCCTTAAGAGATGGGCTCTTCCCATGCCATATCACATATGGAGTGGTAGGCATCTGATTTGGTTGGAACCCTATTCAATAGGTATGCAACTTCTCAAGGGCATAACCCCAAAAGAAAATAGGCAACTCAGTAGTACTCATCATAGAGCACACCATATCACATAGGGTGCGATTGCTCCGCCCCGATACACCGACGTGCTGTGGTGTATACGGAGGAGTAATGCTGAGAGAGAATCTCATTCTCCTTTAGAATAGTCCAGGAATTCCGTGCTCAAGTATTCTCCTCCTTGATCTCATCAAAGGACATAATACTTATACCCATTTTTGGTTCTCTACTTCTAACTTATATTCTGTGAATATCTAAAAAGCTTCGGACTTGTGTTTCAACAGGAACATATGTCTGAATCTTGAGAGATCGTCAGTGAATATAATGAAGTACAAAGAACCTGTCCTGGCATGTGTAGACAGGGGACTTTTACATACATCATCATGTACCAATCCCAAGAGTTCACTAACTCTTTCTCGGTTTCTAATAAACGGAGCTGTGGTCATCTTATCTTTGTGGCATGACTAGTAAGTTTTACAAGATGTAAATCCAAACTAATTTAAATATACATCTTTATATAACTTCAGCTAGTCGGGTCGCATTGATATGACCTAGTCTACAATGCCTCAAGAAGAATTCGTTCATTTCTGAACTCTTCCTCTTATGTGTATTCTGTACGTTAAGAACTGTGGTTTGATTTAGAACGTCTATGCTTTTAGATAACGTGCCTGAACCGATCAACTCTTGATATAGGAAATGTTCAAAACATTATCCAACAATACAAAATTATATCCTTCTTTACTAATAAAGAGACTGATATGATGTTGTATATCAGGTTCGGTATCTAATAACATTCGTTCAGAATCAATGTATTCTGCTAATACAGGGTGATAACTGCCAACAGACTTGGCTGCAACACTTGCATCATTTCCAACTATTGAAACTTATCACCCGTTCTCAGTTCTCTACCTATCTGTAGCCCATATAACAAATTACATTTGCGGGATCCTGATCCGGTATCTCATACCCAGGACGTAAAGGATACTGAGAAACAGTTCTCGGTAATGAACACACCCGAAGAAGATGCATCAACATGTACTTTCTTCGTTTGGGCGGCACGGGAATTCTGGTAATCCCCTATTTCCTGCTCGATCTTATAACAATTATAAGTCAGAGCGGGACCAATGTTCCCTAGCGCAGTATAACAAGCGGGTTCGGTCAATACATCCGTATTATTATCTTGATTAAGGCGTGACATGGTCGCTACCTGGAGAGAGAGAGAAGAAAACACTCAGCGTATGCTCTTGCAAGATTAGATTGGTTATTAATATATCTAATCAGGATGTCTCCCACTGTTTTAGTCAAATCTTCCTTCAAACCCTAAAAGGAAAGACCAGCCGGGATTAATTACACCCTACAAGTTCGCCAATCTTTCAGCCAGGCCAGTGCCGGTACTTTGAGGGAGGTTCCCCGTGCTTTCGCACGGACCTAATTAAAATAAACCTCGTTTTCCCAGAGGCAAAACCCCGTTGACACCTTTCTAGACACCTACTTGATCGGCTAATTGTAATGTGTAAAACTCTCCCAGGAGTAACTCTTACTCGCAGCGGGTATCGGGATCCAACTATCTCATAGGAGGTATGCAATCTCATTGCAAATTTCAACACTTGAAAGTCCCTATAATATTTTACCCCAAGCGATCTATGACCTTGACTAAGTCAACAAACCAGAGACCGCAAGTAAAGTTCAACCCGTCATTTCCCGATTGAATTAAACCCACCCGCACGACCCTTGACTAAGTCAACAAGGCCGCATAACTACCCTAATCCAATCTCATCATATGCTTTGCAGATAAGCACTAATCAGCTACCGCACACTACGCCTTGACTAAGTCAACAAACGCAGCACGAATACTAAAGACTACTTATCTGAAATGACGGAGGGCTACGACAGGTTTTTAAGAAAACCCTTTGCGTAATGAACTTTATATCGTTTGTAGAAACGAGTGAATTTTGAAAAGGAGTGTTTTTGAGGCTTTTACTAGTTTTGCTAAAGAGGTCACTCCCGGTGAAGGGATCGTCGGCTCTTTCCTTATCAAATAAGGTGCGGGATATTTCACAAATACCACTATGCAAAGCAAAAAACTATAGAAGCAATCAAAAGACAAACCGAGTGTGTAGCATCTGCTAGTTTCGCTAAAGAGGTCACTCCCGATGAAGGAATCTCGGCTCTTTCCTTATCGAATAAGGTGCTGGATATTCTACAAGGAATACTGCTATGTAAAGCAAGAACTAGAGCTACTAGTTTTTAAACAAGTTTCTACAACATCTTTAGGTTTCTTTTATTTCATTAATCTCATTATTGAAGTCCCATTTTATTATACTTCACAAGCATCGCATTTGAAACGAAATCAGCAATATAACATATATCTCATATATATAATAAAACATTCGCCTCAGGCAGTAATATGATCTCATCACAAAACATTGCAGCAGAAGAACATATATGAAATATTGGATATATTAGGAGGTCCATGTTTTCTTGCGAGCCTAAATAAAGCACGGATTCCACGGTCGCGATGAATAGCCAATCCAATAACCCTAGACCCCTACGAGAGCAGCAAGCAACCCTACCAATTCTAGAGTTAAGACACCCAGTCTCGACTCCTCGAGATGGTCTCCCACTGGACCCTAGAACTCGGTTACTTGTGCTCCCCACCTTGGGTCTATCCTAATACGGAAAAGTAAATAATATACAATGGTGACATCATTCTCAACCCGGAAGTTCTCCAATAAAAGAATATTACATACAATGAATTTTACATGAATGAAAAATGAAAAACTCTCATCTCACATAAAACCCCGGCTATTCAGAACACGACGATCCAATATAACATATCACAGCAACACATAATATCTCATATCATCAACGTAAGCAAGTATGCGTATCCCGATTGTCGTTGATGTATATCAACGAAGCCGGCGATACACCACATACTACGCTTACGGTCACAGAAAAGAAAGTGTAAAACTACAACGGTTGGAATCCGCAACCTCCTTAAACATCTCATGCCTAACAAAATGAATTCCTTAGACATTGCATGCCTAACAATTATAAACCCCGCATTTTAGTCTTAATATCGAAAACTCTTTTCAATATCAAGTCGGACAATTCAACAAGATTCCCGACATCCTGATCGAATGCTCGTCGGAAACTTTAGTAGACGGCCGCACCCCCGATGCCGTCGACGAAGTGCACTAAGGCGGAACACCGCTGCCGTGAGCACCCGAACGGATGCTTTTGGCGACGGGGTTCTCCTGCAGTCACTTGGTCGTGGCTATGGGGCGTGGCTATTTATTAAGTTTACTCGGCGAGTATCGGCGTACGCTACGTGATTGCGACGGACTTTTGATCACATCAAAATCCCGTGGCAACCGATCAAATGAGACTAAAAACTGCTATCTCATAACTACTTGTGGATTCCAAATATTGTACTACATTCCAGATAAACAGACAATGTTAAACTTTCCGATCGAATAAAAAAACACCCAAGATTTCCCTTTAGTTCTCAACACTTGAAATTAGTTTAAAAGCATCCATCACATGCCACAGTACTAATGGTCCAACCGTAGAAGGGTCAAACCAACGCCTCACATGTGGTAACGCCGTACTGCCACAAACCCTAAGGTTTAGAGACGGTTCAGACGGTCACATAATCGAGTTATGGTTTTAGTTCTTCTAGAGGGTCCACCGCGTTACTTGCACGACTGTGAATGTTCTTTAACTAAGGAAAAAATCCAACACTTGGAAATTTTCCGGCAGGGGAAAAAGTGAGTTATTGATATCCGTTCGAACTTTTTAACACGTTCTAAATTACCCGAAAAAAGTTAAACGAGTTAAATTATCCGATCGAATCAACGAGTTCCCAATATAACCCAGAAAGCTCAACACTTGAGTAGAACTAAAAATTCCCAGAAGCATGAAAAAGTACCCAAGAATAAACCTTTGAAGTATGAGCTACCAACTCCCAAAGTTGGTCGCGGAACCGCCGCCAAACGCATGGTTTGGCCGCGGTTCCGCGGTCACTTGAGTGAGTTGTGACTTCGTACTTCACAGTAATTCTTATAATTCCCTGCATGATTTTCTGAGTATTTTTAATATGAAAAATTTCCAGAAACTAGGATTTATCGGGGTTTCGGAGTTCGATCGGACTTCAACTTCGTCTAGACAACGCCTAATACTCTAGCTAGGCTCTGATACCACTGTAGGGTTAGCATAGCACCTTGTGAAGGTTTTTGCAAGCATCAATCATGCTACTTTAAAATTTTTGGGGTGCTAAACAAACCCTAACCAAGATCTTAACTAGAGACATAGAGTTAAACATACATGTAAACAACTTTACATCTAAGAGTTAGGGATTACAACCTTTGTAGTCCGTTCCTTCACTTCATAAGCTCCGTGTTGAGGTCCCTTCGCTGCGATCATCAAGTATCCGGACTCTAGAGAGGCTCCATGAAGAGAAAGATGCAAACTTGCTACCAATTTTCAACTACTAAGATGATCTACCTTGAAGAATCTCAAACCCAAGCTCTTGCTTCACTAATCAAGTATTAGCAAAGCAAACACCCTAATCTAAGTGGCTAGAATATATGAGGATGATGAAGTAGGAATTTAGCTCTCATTTGTTTTCTTTATCTCACTCAAAATCATCACAAACCCAAAAGCTAGAAAGCTTTTCAAGAGGAGGAAGAAGAAGAATTTCATTTGTGATGAATAATGAATTATTGTTATTGTTACAAATCAACCATGGGTCAATCATGAAGGCTTAACCCTTGTAGAGAGTAAACTAGGATAAAGGGTTTGGGTTGGGTTAATAAATATCAACACAAAATATCTAAGCAAAAAAACAAAAGGAAGCTTCATGAAGCTTCATGCAAAAGCAAACCCAAATCAAACCCCAACTTATTTAAACTCCACAAATCATGTTGCATTTGTAAGCCTAACTTGTTACAATATTATATATCACATATATGATATATTTTTGTAACAAAATAAAATAATACAATGAACATATATCACATATATATCAATGTATTATCCAAGTGAGAAAAAGAAACTTTAAGTGAGCTTATATTAGTTAATATAACTTAATATATCACATATATAATTATACATTAAATTATCGAATCAACACTTGATCCGATAATCCGGCTATATCGCATATAACCGACTAATATAATCTATATCTATTCATCGAATCAACAGTTAATCCGATAACCCGGCTATATCACATATACCCGACCGATATCATATATCGTGAGAATGGAATACGATATCTCATATCGTAATATTCTCGGTCCCGCACATATCACATATGTGCCCCTACTCCGTTTTGCCTGAGCCAGGAAACCTCTGTGTAGGACTCTAAAGAATCGTCAATACGCCGGCAGTAGGTGATGATCATATCAAACACCCACAAGCTGCAAGCGGTCAGCTAAATGTAACAGCCACCCAGGTATTGAGCAATCAGAAGATCAACAAGCAAGCCTGTACATTCTCCTGTGAGTCCAACCAGTAACACTCCCGTACAGTCCGGTCTCTTCGTCTGATATGTCGCATATCTCGCTTAGGGGTGGTAAACGTCAGACCCCAGTAGCTTGATAAGTCGTGTCGATATGAGGTCCATAACAGTTCGAGAAACTACTGATAACACTTACCAGTAAATCTCAGCAACCGTGGCCAGGGATTTCCAGTTATAGCCAATCGAACACAGCGCAACATCAACTCCCTATACCGGGAGAGACGAAACCCCTCCTATCGCTCATTACCTCCATGTGATTCGGGACTGTACCCAAAAGCCACCGTTTTGCATTCCCTCTTGGACGTGGTATGATGGAAATCAAAGTACGGTGGGAATCACACAAGACTCTATGACGATCTCGGGTCTACAAACTAACCTGTACCAGTGTCACCAGAGAACCGCCATCTGACGTGAGGTATAATACCATCTGGGAGTTCTCGGCGAGTCCGTCCAGTGTACCCAGTCTCCACTGAGCACCCGTATACCTTCTCTGATGTCAAAAACCAATGGATATGGGATCATCCATCGCCCATCATATGGGTCAAGAAGCGCATACGCTAGTCTACTCTGAAGTATCGATGTCCTGTCTCGGTACTCCCAGACTAGGAACATTTGAAGGATGTACTTGGCGACTACACTGTCCCCACTAGTATGATCTGCATCATAGTCCTGGTAGTCAAGTACTCATCCTAAGGGCTTTATCAACATGTAACATAGAGACAATCAGAGTACATGTTAAGATAAAGTGCAACCAGATAGCATACTATCATGTCGAGCAAGAAAGTCCTCCCTATATATGTCCAAGCATCCACTACAATATACATCGTGTGTACAGTAATGGCCTCTAGGGCATACATATCACTAACAGTATACGGTCCTATGTCTACAAATGGCAGGGTTGGTTCTTTGTACTTCATTACATTCATCGACGATCTCTCAAGATTCGGACATATGTTCCTGTTGAAACACAAGTCTGAAACTTTTAAGAAATTCAAGGAATATAAGCTTGAAGTTAAGAACCAGACGGGTAGAAGTATTAAGGCCTTCGATGTGATCGAAGAAGGGAATACTTGGGCATGGAGTTCCTGGATTATTTAAAAGAGAATGTGATTCTCTCTCAGCTTACTCCTTCGAGTACACCACAGCACAACGGTGTATCGGGACGGAGGTATTGCACCCTATGAGATATGGCGGGCTCTATGATGAGTATTGCTGAGTTGCCTGTTTCCTTTTGGAGTTATGCACTTGAGAAGTTGCATACCTATTGAATGGGGTTCCGTCCAAATCAATGCCTACCACTCCATATGAGATATGGAATGGGAAGAGACTATGTCTTAAATGAGTTAAGATATGGGGTTCTCCGGCCTACGTTGAAAAACAAAATCCGGACAAGCTCGAGGCAAGGTCAGTTCTGTAAGTTTGTTGGATATCCCAAACATTTGCGAGGGTATATCTTCTACCACACTGAAGAGCAAAAGGTGTTTTGTTTCTCAGCATGCCACCTTTTTAGAAAAGGAATTTCTTGTGATGAAATTAGTGGTCATGAGGTAGAACTGGAAGAAGTTCCAGCTGGAAAAACTAACAGCTGATGATTTGGTGAAACCAAAGGATTCGATAGTCTCCAATGAACCTCAGCCTCTCCGCGAATCTGGTAGGGTTTCTCTTCCACTTGAGAGATACTATGATCTTCTTGGTGACAGTGGGAGCGAGGATTTCATCATGGTAGATGATGGCCCAAATAGGTTCAGGCAGGCCATCACGAGTGGGGACTCTGTGTAAAGGCTGGATGCTATGCGATCAAAGATGGAATCCATATACACCAATAAAGTATGACTTTGAATATTGCACCTAAAAGGGTAAAACCCATTGAGAGCAATTGGATTTTGAGAAGATTCTTGGTGTAAATGGAAAAGTTGAGACTTTCAAAGCTATGCTTAAGTCCATCAGGATCGAAGCAGGCATCGCGGAGTTGGAACATCTGTTTTGATGTGGCAGTCAAAGAGTTTGACTTCATCAAAAAGGTAGATGAACCTTGTATATACAAGAAGGTTGTAGAGAGTGAGGTTGTCTTACACGTATTGTACGTAGATAACACACTCTTGATAAGAAATGGTTTCATATGCTACATTCGGTCAAGCTCCTCTTATCACGTGGATTCTCCAAGCAAGATCTGAATGATACCTACTACATGTTGTGGATTATGATCTATGGTGATAGATCTAAGTGGATGTTGGGAGTGTCCCAAATCCAGGTACATTAACACCATACTAAAGGGGTTTAGTATAGAGGATTCTAAGCGTGGTGGTTCGCCCACTTACTCAGGAATCACTATCTCTAAAAAGATGTCTTCCGATATTGATTTGGAGAAAGCTCGCGTGCAAGGGATACCCTATGCTTCGGCAGTGGGCTCTATCATGTATGTGATGTTATGTACCAGACCAGATATAGATGAATCACTAGGTGTAGTGATAAGGAATCAATCAGATCTTGGGAGAATCATTGGACAGTGATGGAGGACATTCTTAAGTACTTGAGAAGTATTAAATGAATATTCTTGGTTCGAAGCTTCCAGAGTGATAAGGTCGACTGAGAGTCAGTCACAAGCATTGTCTTTACCCTCAGTGGATGGACGGTATATTGGAAGAGTTCCAAGCAAGATACCGTGGTATACTAGACGATAAAGGCTGAATACATTGCTACCAACGATACTACCAAAGTGGTTGTCTAGACATTTCTTGTTCATGAGATGAACAAGGTTCCTACCATTGAGCGTCCAATAACTATTATTGTGACAACAATGGAGTTGTGGCTTTGGCCTAGGAACGCAGGTCCCATCAGCGTTCCAGACATATTCTGAGGCAAGTATCACCTGATCAGGGAGATGGTTGATCTCCACAGGATCGAGGTCAGGAGAGTTGACGCGAAGGATAACACGGTGGATCCACTCACAAAGGCCTTTCCCTAGAAAGACTTTTATAGGACGTTGAGTATGAGATACTACAATAAATGGCCTTAGTGAAAGTGGGAGATTGTTAGTTATATGTATGCCCTGGAGGCCATTACTGTACATGTGATGTATATTGTAGTGGATACTTGGACATATATAGGGAGGACTTTCTTGCTCGACATGATAGTATGCTATCTGGTTGCTCTTTATCTTAACATGTACACTTATTGTCTCTCTATTACATGTTGATAAAGTCCTTAGGATGAGTACTTGACTACCAGGATTATGATGTGGGTCATACTGGTAGGGCAGAGGGAGTCGGTAAGTACATCCTTCAAATGTTCCTAATCATGGGAGTATCAAGGCTGGGCATCGATACTCCAGAGTAGACTAGCGTATGCGCTTCTCGACCCATATGATGGGCGATGGATGATCCCATATCTATTGGTGTTTGACATCAGAGAAGGTATACGAATGCTCAGTGGAGACTGGGTACACTGAACGGACTCGCCGAGAACTCCTAGATGGTATTATACCTATCGTCAAATAGCAGTTCTCTGGTGACACTGGTACAGGTTAGTCTGTCGACCCGAGATCATCATAGAGTCTTGTGTGATTCCCACTGTGCTTTGATTTCCACCTTACCACGTTCAATAGATCGTGTAAAACGGTGGTTTTTGGGTACAGTCCCGAGTCACATGGAGGCAATGAGCGATAGGAGGGGATTCGTCTCTCCCAGTATTGGGGGTTGATGTTGCGCTATACTCGATTGGCCATAACAGAAAATCCCTGGCCAGAGTTGCTGAGATCTACTGGTAAGTGTTATCAGTAGTTTCCCGAACAGTTATGGACCTTGCATCGGCATGACTTATCAGGCTATTGCGGTCTGACGTTATACCACCCCCGGGCTGTGATATGCGACATATCAGACGAAGAGACCGGACTGTACAGTAGTGTTACTGATTGATTCGCAGGAGTATGAGCAGGCTTGCTTGTTGATCTTCTAATCGCTCAATACCCGGATGGCCGTTACGTTTAGCAGACCGCTTGAGGCTTGTGAGTGTTTGATATGATCATCACCTACTGCCGGCGTATTGACGAGTCTTTAGAGTCCTACACAGAGGTTTACTGGTTCATGCGAAACGAAGTAGGAGCACATATGTGATATGTGCAAAACCGAGATTAATACGAGTATGTGATACCGTATTCTATTCTCGCGATATGTGATATCGGACGGTTATATGAGATATAGCCGGGTTATCGGATCAAGTGTTGATTCGATAGATTGTTACATTTGATATTAGTTGGTTGTATGTGATATAGCCGGATTATTAAATAAAGTATTGATTTAATGATTTAATGTATAATTATATGTGTGATATATTAATTTACATTAACTAATATTAGCTCATTTAAACATTTCTTTTTCTCACTTGTGTGCATATAGTATATATGTGATATATATTAATGTACATTTATATGTGTCATGTTTGATGCCATATGCAACATAGGTGTATGAGACTTACACCATGCTTGATATAATATAGGGTTTATATTTATCTAAGTAATTCAAAAATGGATGGATTTTTGTCATGGCTACAAGCTTGTAGAAGCTTGTGGAAACATTGACCAAGTCCACTCTTTTTGTTTCACTTGTAGATATTTATTAACCTAACCATTAACCCTAGCCCTAGTTAAGTCTCTACATGAGTTAGTGTATGACACTAACTCACCCATGGTTGCTATTCTTACCTCATAGTAGTTCATTCTCTTCTTCACTTCATCTTCTTCTTCCTCTTGAAAAAAGCTTTCTAGGGTTTGAAAAGGTGATGAAATATTGTGAGAAAAAATAATCTATAGTGAGCTCATTTCCTACTTCATCATCATCTACTATATTAGCCATTTAGTTTAGGGTGTTTGCTTCACTAATCTACCATTAGTGAATAGGTAGTATGAGCTTGAGTCTCCTTGACGTACATCATCTTCGGCCTCGAAGACTTCGAGCAAGCTTATTCATTTCTTAATGTGAGTTCGGGTGTTCACTACTTGGAGCGAAAGGACTACTACACGGAGCTTTAGAAGTGAATGACCGGTCTACAAAGGTTGTATTCCTCATTCACTTAGATGTAAAGTTGTTTACATTACTTGTTCGTCTAAATTTCTAGTTAAGATTCTAGGGTTAGGCTTCTTTAGTACGGCAAAAATTTTAAAACGGCATGGACGATACCTCCCGAAACCTTGCTACCGTGCTGGGTAACCCTACACTTCCCTATAGACGCAAGCCCTTATAGTTAATTATGCTACCGCGTTGCAATAACCACTTTCTCCTTCTCCAGCAGTTCACTTCGTGTCATGTGTATTTTTGTTTATTTTGTTTGCCCGTGAATTGTATACAGAAACTAGTTTGTGTCGTCGCCTGTAGGGCGTAGTTTAATCCAAATCCGTATATTTTAGATTTGGATTTGAGTTCTGAACTTAGGTTATATATTTCGTTAGTTCAAAAATATTTTGTTTTATTTAAGGACCGTTAATCTAGTTTGAGATTAAGATCAATTTAAATATATGAGCATTTTGGCTCAGTTTATTTTTAACTAAGAATACGTTGGCCGTATTTGAGACTAAGATCAACTTAGCGATATTTTTAGGATCATTAAATTTTATTAAGATCCAACAATAGAGCATTTGGGCTCAGCTGCTAGAGACTTAGCCAATTTGGGCTGAGTCTGCTCAATTTTCTTTTTTGTTCAAAAGTGCTAAGCATTTATTTGTAGCTCTGGCACTTACATATGAGGCGCTCAAATATGAGCGCTGCCCAATCAGTGCTAAGCACTTAGTCATTTTGACTGAATATAGAGTGCTAAGCACTTTATATGGCACTCACGTGGGAAGCACGTGAGGCGCTGAGCATTGATTTCGGGTTTTGTTTGTTCACCCATTTTTCTCTATACAGAAGTGCTAAGCACTTGGTTAGAGCTCTGGCGCTCATGTATGAAGCACGTGAGGCGTTTAGACTTTTCATTTTGGGCACTTATGTGGGAAACACGTGAGGCACTATAATAGTGCTAAGCGCTAATTTTTCTCCGGCGCTCACGTGTGTTTCACGTGAGATGCCAAGCTCTTTTTCTTTGTAGAGATTTAATCTCTGTTAATGACACTTTGGCCACTGATGATCATCAAGATCTCTATTTTGAAGACCTTGGATCATTTTTTTATTGGAGAACTAAGTTCTTCTTTTATTTTTATAAGAACTACATTCTTTATATAGGGTAAACCCTAATTTCGGAGGAATTAAATTCTCAAAACACATGTTCTTTCTCTTTCTTTTTAACCTAGTTCATTTCCCCTAAGTTTTGAGTCTGAAGAACAGAATCTCCCCGATGAGAATTAAATTCTCAACTTGTGGGGAGATTTGCTTTTGCAAATCTCAAACCAGAGGAAAAACTAAGTTCTTATATGAAAGGTTAAACCCTTGTTTCCATTATACTAGGCAAAAGAGATATTTTGATCTCTCCTTTTTCTTTACCTAAAGTCTTGAAGGAGTGAGATCTTCTTTCTTCTATTAAGAATTAAATTCTCTGTTGTTTTTTAGAGCCTTCTTTGTTTTTTTTTTATTTTTGCAAAAACTTATTGGGGGTTCCCTCTATATGTCTGTGTGTTGAGACTTGAAGTCTCGGGTCCTTTATATAGTGGAAACAAATTGTTAATTAGTTTTTTGAGAAAATCTCTTATTGAGAGATTGCACTTGATCTAATTGGTCTTAAAAATTGTTTGGGGAATTTTACCCACCGTTGGATCTTTTGATCCAAAGATTTCTGTTTTACAGAATATATTTTCTTGTTTTTAAAAAGATTGGGGGAATATTTTCCTATATATAGAATTTTATTCTATTAAACGATGATTTTTTTTATCACCATTGGATTTTTAATCCAAGGGTGCTCGGTTTAACAGAGCACAATCTTTCTCTGTTTAGCAAGATATAAGAAATATTTTCCATCTCATTGGAACTTTGATCCACTAAATTTCTGTTTAACAGAAAATATCCTTCTCATTTAGAAAGATTAGGGAGATATTTTTCCCTAATAGAATTTAATTCTATATTTAATCACCATTTGATTTTTTATCCAACGGTTTTCTGATTAACAAAGAGGATCTTTCTCTTTTAGAAAAATTCAGGGAGGTATTTTCCAAGAGTAGAATTTAATTCTACATAGAGAGGCGCCCTCACATGTTTAACACGTGAGGCTTATTTATCTTCTTTCATTTGGTGCACATATGCCTTGCATATGGACGCTCACGTGTTTAACACGTGAGGTCAATTTGGCCTTTGGCCATTTACTCTTAAGGCTCATATGCTTTGCATACAAAAATAGAATTTAATTCTATGCATAGAGTTTAACTCTATCTAAAGCTACCGCTTCAAAAGAGTGTTCTTACGTGTTTAACACGTGGCCCCATTTGGTTTTTTGTTTTTGTTTATATGCTTTACACAGAGGCGCTCATGTGTTTAACACGTAAGACCTATGTAGTCTTTAATTATTTGGTTGCAGCGCTTATATGCTCTGCATATAAGCGCCCACGTGTTTAGCACATGAGGCTTGAGTCGTGGGGAATTCTTGCTCCTTTTCTCTTCCTTTTTATGAGGGAACAATGCTGCTGACATCATTCGTCTGTACATGTTACATGTTTACTGCTTAGCGGCACATCTCGGATTCAGCCCGAGAGTCTTGACCGTGGTTTCGGGCACGCACGGGTTACTATTAAGTTATATCGACGATTCCATTAAATTGGTTTCAAAGACTTCTAAAATAGATAACTTAGAAGCACAGACTTTAGGATACACATCACATACATACAGCTCACTGTTTTACATCTGTGTTTATTATTCGTACACATGTTTAATAATAGTATCATATCCTGGTTACTACTATTAATTTTGATATTATGACGCACTGACATTTGGGTTTTGCATGGCCCAGTTCCTCTGACTCTATCGCAGGCAGATCAAGAGTACTTTAGCAATCAAGCCGAGCAATAAGGAGCTAGCTATTTAGTTTAGACACTCTTAGTTTATTTATTTCAGCAGTTTATTTCTATTGATGTGAGCCCATATTTGGACGTGATTCAGATACTATTGTTTATTGGATCTTGATTCGTTTTCGCTTTATGTATTTTCTTAATTCTATTTACTGCGGCAGATGGACATGTGTTAGCTAGATTATATTTTACTGTTCTTGATATCCGCTTGACAGCCGTAATGTGACTGTGGAGGGGTGATTTCTAGCCACAGGTAGCATGGTTGGCTCTGTCACGTGCCGTATTTATGTGTTTTGGGAAGCGGGGCGTGACATGTTTTCCCGACCATACCTATTCCGGTGTTTTACTACCTAGCGATGTATGAGATGACCGATTCACAATATAACACGCCGTATTTATCGCTTCTTCCCAAAACTCCTTACCGAGCCCTGCGTTGGATAACATGCACCGCACTTTCTCCAAAAGAGTCCGGTTCATCCGCTCCATGATTCCATTCTGTTGTGGTGTGTAGACAATAGTATAATGCCAAACCGTCCCTTCGTTTTTGCAGAAATCATTGAAATATCTACCGCAAAACTCTAACCCGTTGTCTGTTCTCGGTCTCTTGATCTGCTTGTCTGTCTGCTTGAATATAGTAAACACATCACTTTTGTGTTTCAAGAAGCAGACCCAGACTTTTCTCGAAAAATCATTAATGAAGCTAAGCAGATACTTGGCACCGCTTCCTTTAGAAGCAACTGGAGAGAGTGCCCAAAAATCCGAATGGATATAATCAAGAGTACATTTTGTGTTGTGCACCGCCGAACTGAAACTAACACGTTTCTGCTTCCCAAAAAATACAATGTTCACAAAACTCCAGCTTAGTCGTACTCTTCCGACCAAGTAAACCCTGCTTAGACAACTCGGCCAATCCTCTCACTCATATTCCAAAGCCTCATGTGCCATAATCTAGTAGTTTCCAAATCAGTCATAAATTTACATAATGAAATAGCCGTCAATCCGGAAGTTGTCGAACCCTACAATGAATATAAGGACACTTTCTTCAAATCCTTCATCACAACTAAAGCGCCTTTGGTTACCTTCAAAACTCCACCTTCAGCGGAAAACTTATAACCTTTGTCATCAAGTGCACCCAAAGAGACGAGGTTCTTCTTCAAATCAGGTACGTGCCTGACTTCCGCTAATATCCTCACAACACTATCGAATATCTTGATTTGGATTGTCCCTTTGCTAATAACTCGGCATGAGCTATTATTGCCCATCAAAACTACTCCACCATCAACGGACTCGTACATGGTGAACAAATCTCTATTGGTACACATGTGGTAAGAACAATCTGAATCCATAATCCACCCGTCCTTAAATCGCTATGTGTTGTCGATAACCATAAGAAGATCTTTTTTTCCTTCCGATATACTCGCTTCAGCCGAAAACTCCTTCTTTGATTTGCCTTCCTACTTTAGCTTGTTCTGCAACTTAAAGCAATCGAACTTGAAGTGCCCATTCTTCTTACGATATTTGCATGTCGTATTTTTAGTCTTGGATTTTGATCGCAACTTCCTATTTGCTTCCGGATCTCTCTTTTCTGCTCGCCCACGAACAAATAAGCCAGATGATGAACCATCTGCTTTAGTAGAAGTCAACACCTTGTCGATCTTCTCTTTGTTCATCAAATTCTCCTTGAAATTCTTAATTGATCTCGCATCTCGTCTATAAACCAAGGTGTTACGGAAGTGCTTATATGAAGGCAGCAACGAACACAACAAGAAAAGAGCCTGATCTTTATCATCAATCTTACCCTGATCTTTATCATCAATCTTACCCTGATCTGTAATGATTGAATTAAATTCACCAACATGAGATTTTATTGGAGAGCTTTCTAACATGTGAAGTGTGTAGAGACGTTTCAACAAGAGTCGATTCGTGAGAGATTTCCTTAAATATAGCTCCTCCAATTTATTCCACAAATCAACCGCCGTTTTCTCTACCAAAAGTTCTTGTAGAACTTCATTTGTCAAACACAACTGGATAACTGTGAGGGTTTTTTCATTTATCTCCTCCCAAGCTTCCTTCGTCATAGTGGAATGCTTTTTTTCCTTCTCTAGAATCGCCTTCTTCAAATTATTTTGAGTCAAAACGGAAACCATACGGACTTACTACAAACTAAAATTCATATTTCCATCGAACTTCTCGATATCGAACTTCATGATTGTCGGAGACATGATGCGGGATCAAATAAAAAACACGATGTGCTAACGAATCCTAAACTTCAAAATCACGATCTAAGAAAATGGGGAAGAGGACGTAGTTGTCGTTATCCACCACTGACCGAGATCGTAAAATTAAAGACCTAATGATTCAACCAAAATATCTCACAACACGCAACAACAGCTCTGCTATCAGTTTGTTGCGGATCGAGACAATCACAAAGCCAAACTAGAGATATAAAGAAGTAGAACAAATTACAGGCAAATAGAAATACGAGCACTTATGAATTGGCGAAAGCGAAGTTTTATTAATTAACAAAATCCGGAGGAGTACAAATCGATGGAGAATTACAAATCTCTCTCAAATAAACCCTACCTCTCTCACAATACAATAGGATTTCTCAATCTATCAAAATCTATCAGATTTAAGGCTAATATAAACTATTATATGAATAGGATACAAAAGATTTTGCTAAAAAAACTAATTTCCAAACAAAGAAAATATCCGGTCTAAACAGACGGCAGACGTCCGCTGAAGGAAAAGGCAAACGTCTGGAATTGTATCACGAAAATCTAGAGCGCTACCAGACGTCTGCAGAAGGATCTGGCAGACGCCAGGAATTCCAATCGAAATAACAGAGCGCTTGGCAGTCGTCTGAATCTCAACGAGACAGACGCCTGCATAAGGAAAGATCACGCGTACGAGACGAAGGCGGACATTTTTCGCGATGAGTTTCAGACGTCCGCCTTGCTGATAACACCAAATCTTCGAGTTATTCGTGATAATGCCGGATCTTTAATATAGAAAATCTTCAGGGGTCGAATGAGAAGCATATCTAACACGCCTTCCACGGCCAGGTAGCCGAATCCGCCATCTTTCTCATTCCATTTTTCATCCTGAATCCTATGGATATTTATAAATTTTCAAGCTTGTATCAAGGAGTAAATCATTTGGTATAGAATTGTCTAAAGTAGTTTGAATAAGAAAAGCAGTGTTGAAGAAATGTTCGGGGAAAAAAATAGGAAAAAGGAAAAACATACCTAGCTTATGTGAAAATGAATCGAGAAAAAGTATAGTATAAAATAAATAGGACTTCCATTTTTACAGTCCAAAGAAACCAAAATACCAGGCTTTTCCGTATTTCTCTAAAATGGACATTTTGAAAGTCCTAAGATATCAAAAGTTCCTCAATTTTACCTTCCTTCAAAGTGAGCACAGTCTACGCATATGTGAACAAACTTTTGTAAAACAAGGTACGTTTCTGATGCTGGCTTGCTTCACATGAAAACAAATTCTCTCTCACCACATAATCAAGACAAGCTTCATCAAAAGGTCCTCAACTTCAAGACCTCGTGTTTTCCACAGCAAAGCAAAACAAATAGCATCAACCGACTATTTTTACACTCCAGCAAAACCAAAACACAGCCAAATCAATAACCACCTGAAAATATTACTGAAATCCTACCGCTACAACTTTGGTAACAAATGAGTGAATCATAACAGGCAGCCATAAGACCTACAGTCTGAACTTTACACAAGTTGAAATCTCTATCAGAAAACACCAAAAGATTAAAAGGGGAAAAGAAATCCACATCAGTGTTCGTCTGACGTTTTGAGGCCTCCTATTTAGAATTAGAAATTGCAGCATATTCATTGTGCTTCGAGGATCTCTCGGATTTCTAATCCACCGTGCTCTCCTTATTTCTTATTGCATCATCATTTACAGAATCAAATATAAAATTTTCGGCTGGAGTACTCTGAACATAATCCTCTTCCATCAATTCTGAAACATACAAAAGTGAATGACAAAAGCAAAGAAATCTACAGAAAACAATGGAAATTAATTGAGAAACCCACCTTTGTTCACATCATTAATGCCTGATGGAGAACAAGCAGTACCCTTTGTGCCAGAGACCTCTGTGCCATTTATAGCATATTTTATCTCTTCCCAATTAGCAGCTGTTGGTGTTCGTGTCATTTCTTCCTCAAGTATAGACTCCATTGTGCCTGAACCTTCGACATGAATTTTGGTACCAGCTGAAATGGCACACATTTCATTCATGGTAAATTTAAGAGCGCTTCAAAAGCTTGCAAATTAAAATAAGAGGATAGTATAAATAATCTAAAACTTCATTTAATTAAAATTGTGTAACAAGGTTTAAGTCTTTAACAGGCCATTTAATCGGTCGCTTAAAAGTATGGGATAGCAACAGCCAACCGCATCAAATAATTTTAAAGGATGTAATTGGTGTGAAGTATACGGACGTTTGCCATTTAATCAAGCGCATAGACTATATGCATGCGTACCCAATATCCAAATCAACGGATCTTTCTTTCTTTCTTTAAATTTATAAGGATATTTCTATATTATATACATATTAAAATATATTTCTGTGAAATTCCATGCAATCTGATTAAGCCATAGATGTGCAATGCAAATGAGTGTGTTTTACAACTGTGCATATGATATATATCAGATAACATGTTTGTCACGTGCTGCAAGTGCACAAAGGAAGTCATAGGACATTGACGGAAGTCATGGATTAATTTTCAAAATTTATTATTAGTTTTATAGGAGTTGTTTGGAAAATAGTATATTTGTAGTATGTGCCACAAGACATCCAAAACAATTAGCCACAAGGCATTCAATACTACAAAAATATTAAATTGCAAACCCCCAACATGCCTTCCCAAAAAACTATATAAAAAAGAAGAGTTTGCATTATAATAAGACAGTCGCTTCGGTTCCAAACAAGGCAACATGAAGCAGATATAGGTATTCCCAAATTTATATTTGTTGCTTCAAGTGTATGCAAATACGAGAAATGAATATCATTCGAATAATGTTCTGATATTGAATTAAATATTTACATATTTACTAAAAAAGGCTTCGCAGGAATAAATTTATCTGTATCAGCCTGTTATAATGAACAAAACCCAAAAGTTGGATAGTATAATGGATCAGGCCTTTAATTTCGTCTTTGTATAATAAATAGATGATTAGATGGAAACAAACAAGATCACATTAGCTTTCCTTGGATTTAATTAAGTGTTACTGATGTAATATTGCCTTAAATTTAAGTGATAGCTTGCATGATGTGAGTGTTAAGATATGAGATATAATAAAGATACACATATGCATCCTTATATGATGTATATGGTATATTCGCATACGAATCCAAATGATTTCAGATAGCTATCACTATAATAGGGTTATCCATTCTCAAAATGGAAGTCAGAATTTGAACAGGAACAAGCATAGTCATATTTGTTCGCACCAACTATCCTTTCTTTTATCCTCTTTTCTTCTTCTTTTATTGGTTGCTTGAAGTGTTTAGTTGTAAGATGATATATGATCTTTCTGATGTAATTTTCCTGTTTTGTTATATTTTTGTAAAAGAGTAGTAGGTTTTTTAAGTGAAAATGAGAGGTTTTTAAGGCCCTGCTCCTTACTTCAAAATATATATATTTGTTCGCACCTAGAATAGTGGACCAACTATATTATGTTCTCTACTGTGGAGGTAGCAAATAATTATAAAAGTAATATAACTATATAAGAAATAATTAATATAATTATATTATATTCTCTACTGAGAACATTTTTTAGTTTTGTGAATGAATTAACTGTAAAAACATAACTGATGTTAAGAAAATAATTAAATCCTTTTGGCTACTCATGATCAACACTTCCTTTAACCTAGACTCCTTGATGTGAAATTTTGCTGGGCAGCTTCCCCATGAGCAAACTATTGATTACCAAGGGAACATTTTCTAGCCAATTTAGTTTCATGGACAGATCTGGTCTTGGCCTCATATGCCTGTGTTAGAAATTTGGCACTAAAAAATAGATGGCTGGGTCGTCAGTAGATGATAAATTGGCAATCAGCTCTAAAGGGTTAGCAAGAACTGCTACTCTCTCGTTGCGGTCTCAGGAATTGGAGTTCTCATGACCGCCATCATTTTGATGGAAAAAATGTAATTACATGAAATATATGAGATATTACGATTATATTTTCCTTAATAGAAAGTTTAATGAAATGCTGCATTTTTATGCCTTCATAGATAGTTTAATGAAATGCCGCATTTTTATACCTTCATAGATAGTTTAATGAAATGCTGCATTTTTATAACATCATTACGTATCAAACCAGAAGTTGATATATAGTTTGAAATAAAAACTACAAAGCCAATTAAAAAAAGATGACCGAAAAAGAAAGAACTTAATATCACCTTGAGAGTCCTCGCCCTCATGAGATTTGGTGACTGCTGGTGCTTCTGCGGTATCTATTTCCCAAAAATCTTCATATTTGCCATGATCCATTTTTTCTTCTTCATGTGCCTGGTGCCTAAAATGAGCTATGTCGTTTGCAACATTTGCTACTTCGCTATCCTTACGAAACAAGTCTTCTACAAGGAACTGCATTGGACCAGGAGCAGTCCATGTTTCTTCAACATTAAAATTCTGCTCAAAGCTTTCAAATGTACCTGCAAGTATGGACAACCCTTCATTTAATCGATAGTTGCTGATTAGAAAAAGAATAGGCTTAATGCCTAACCCACCTTCGTGTACATTTAACTCTTCGGATTGAAAGTAAGTTTTGGAACTTGAATCAGTGATTGCTGCAGCCAAAGTTTCTCTACTTATCGACAGTGGTTGATCTTCAGCAGGAAACTCTTCAATATTTTCAGAAATCTCTCTGGACTCAGATTCTGCAAGTCTAGCACTAGCGTTTATTGTACTGAAATTTGGACCCTCTTCTACCTCTACATCATCGTCATTGTTAGCATTATCAGCATTCTCACTTCCGATTTCAGAGAATGCAGTAGTATCAACTGCATTCAAGTTATCATCTTCCCCCAAAAAATTAAAAAAAAATAATGCTTCAGTATTTAATTGCATGTGGGGAAAAAATAAGAACATTAATGTACCCTCTTCTACAAGCAAAAATGTGAAAATGAAAATACACAAGAAAAAGAGAAGCTGAGAATCAAAAACAGAAGAGCTCTTTTGCTTATCTCATACCTTTAAATTCAAAAGTATCTGCAGTCATTAGAAATATGCTCTCAGATGTAGACGGTTCTTTGCAATTCTCCATTATTATCGTGGTTTCCAATACACTTGCTGGCTTGATCGAAGAAGCTTGTGCTCTTTCTTCCTCATAAAAATTTTCTAACGCAGCAAGGGAATCTTTGTGGTTATCAAGTTCTTCCAGGGCATAATGGGGTAATCTCGGTTCCACGTTCTCTCCTATTTCCTTTCCATCTTCTGAACTGGCAATGGATTTAGGAGATAAATCAGTAAAGCAAGTGCCTGGTGATTTATCCAACCCAAGACTACCCCCATCAAAAATTTCCTTTTTGCATGTAGCTGTCCCTGTAAGAGTAAACAGAGCTCAAGAAACAACACAGGTGTCTTTCTAGCCTAGTTGATGCCTTTAAAAAGAGCAAGACTTAAATATGATAACTCTAGTATGTAAAGGTTCCAAGCCAATTCATATTAAGAAAGTGAAAGAGCTAGAGTCAGCCAGTTAATATTACAGCTTTATGAAAAAAGCTCTCATAAATAAAATTTCTCAAAGGGAATCGGTCACCCATGTATCTAGCTTCGCTATGCAAATACACAATTTTCAGTAAAGTACACAGTTTTATTGCACTGTATTCGCTAAAATGCCTTATTTGAAAATATTTAACCTCTTGATAGTACAATCTGAGAGGCAATGGTTTCTAACATTATAGAGGTAAAAATTGCTTAAAATTTGGCAATTTTTTTAGTTCTCCTTCACATTCTTGCTGTTTTATCAGAGGAATGGAACTGATGGAAGATAAAAACTCTTATTCTCTAGAGACTCTTCTTCTCCATAAGCTTTTTCAGTATTATCTTTATTCGATTTTTATATATATTTTCAAGAATGAGGGCGATTATATATATTATTTATGAGTGTACACGGGCTTTTGATATAAGTGGGCTCCATCAATAATACTTAAGCGTTGTTGAGTTTTGTCCCATCTTATATCTTATACCCATGTACCTCTCATCGTTTTGTTTACAATGTGGGCATATCTCAACACTCCCCCTCACGTGCAACCATCACTTTTTCTTGGTGTGGTTGTCACGTGGATTGCACAACCCTTGTAGAGCCAGGTCTCTCAGCGACATTATTTGTGCTTGTAGCCTGCTTCTCTCAGATATATTGTCGATGTTTTGGATCGAGCCATTGGCTCTCATACCATATTAGATTTTTATATATTTTTTCAAGAATGAGGAGAGCGATTACCTATATTATTTATGTGTGTGCACGGGCTTTTGATATAAGTGGGCTCCATCAATAAGACTAAAGCCTTGTTGAGGTTTGTCACATCTTATATCTTATACCCATGTGCCTCTCAAAGTTTTTTTTTCAATGTGGGACTATTTTAGTCTCTCACATCTCAACAATCTTCATCTAATAGATCTTTATTGGATAGTGCTACCAACATTTTAGGCGAACTCGGAGCTGTTGTGAAGGAAAATATATCGAATATACTGCATGTTAAACAGACCATTAATTCTACTGAAATTCAAGAGACCCGAGATCCTAAATTTTCAAACACGAGGACATTCCAAAAACATCAATACAAGAGCATGGCATCCTAAACTACTAATGGGAAAAGAAAAAAACGAACTAGTCACACTCACCATTTCCATCAAATGTTGACAAGGGAGATTTTCCAAGTGGAAGGACCCTCTCTTCTCCTGGCAATAGAAAATACAATTCATAAGTTCCAAATGCAGTAAACAAAAACTGTATACACCGCAGATGTTCTATACACATTAACAACCTAAACTTGTTAAGGAGCCAATAGTTGCCATTGGTTTTGCACCTGGTCCAAGGCTTCTTTCAATCTCGACATCAGTTGGTTTGTTCGTGGATCTGGCAGTTTCTGGCAGATTTTCAGCAATCACATTTAGTTCATCTACATACTCGTGTTCTCTAGGTGCTGATCTGGGACTTCTGTCCAGATAATTTACACCAAGATTTTCTGTCACGTTTACTGTTGCAGTCCTTGCATCCTCATCATCTGTTAGCATTCAAGACGAGCTATTAAATTATAAACTGTACGGTTGAAGTAATTAAGACTAGATTTTCGGATAGCACATTGATATAGATTTAGCGGATATGGTGTATAAAATATAATACAACCATTAGATTATATAGCTTAGAAAAAGCTAATTGAACAGACAAGTGGTGCAGCATTCTGCATTTCGTTTCTACTGAACACCTTGATCTTTTTAATTCGAAGTATTTGGTTTTAAGGTTAATCTGCGAAGTTGGTTATGTAGTTACTACAATTGAATGTCGACTCTGCCTAATTCAGGATATTCTATAAAATGCATTATAAAAATTGAAAAGGGTACATGGGCATGATAAATGGAAGCAAAATCATTACCACATTATATCGATGAAAATTTTACATGTTATCTTACTAACCGGGAAAAATAGGAAAATTATGAATGTTTGATTGCTCGGCTGCATCTTCATGTGACACAGGTGCTTCAGTGCTGCTTATAGGCAAATTTTCTTCACGACAAGTGAAAGACACAGGTAATGTAGGTAAATCAACTTCCTCGACCACTTTCTTGTCATCTAAGAAATTTGCATCAGCTAAAGATCTGTCGTCATTAGTGAAAGAAGAAAATCCTGTATATTCATCATCAACATCGGAGAACCTATCTTCTTTCTCCATTTGATTCACTGACTTGCTAATAGCATCCAGTGATCGAATAGGACTCGTATGGTCAGGTTCCATAAAAGCATCCTTCGAGTTCTCTTCAGCATCTTCTGTATCTTTATCGTACATATTCTGAGTAAAATCGGATTGCAATTCAGCCACTACATCCTTAGATGATGACTGAGTTGGATGTTCCTTCAAATGATCATTCGGCGAAGATGGTCTCACCTCATCTTCATTCCCTTCAGGATCATTCATTCCATCTGAAGTTTCAATATTATCATTCATGGCAACTAATGGACTAGACGATACCCAGGTTTCCTTAATTGTTTCCACACAACTTTCATATATCTGTGAATAGCTATCACCAGGAGGAGATTCGAATTTCTTCACAGCATCGCACTCCCCATGAGTAAATTGGTCTCTTAATAGTGTATCTGTGTCTACATCGCAATTTTCCATCTCATTGTCAAATAATCTTTGGATGCTTGATAAATCTCCTGTGTCCCTATCTACTGTCAAAGGAACCTCCAATGTGTTACCTGCAAAGCATGATAAATATCATATAGAATTTAATTAAAAAGTAAAATGAAACATGTTGAACACAACAGAATACTGAAAACATCTTAACTTACGAAAGTCACTTGGTTCAATGAGAAAATTATCAGAAGGAGAAGATTCTTTGTTCATAGCAGGAATTTCTACATTTGTAGACTTGGACAACAAAGGTGTGCCAGCAGTATTTGTTGCCACTTTCAAATTAAGCTCTTCGACAACAAGATCAGAAAGGGTTTTAGTACAAACTTCAGTATCAGATAGGACTGGATCATTAATGGTCGTTGCTTCATTGTCTGCCGTGACAACATCACCTGCCGTGACAACATTGCTTGGACCATCAGCTACTAGTTTTGAATCATTATCAGATGTCAAGTAAACTCCTTGTTCCGAGCTTTTGCAGACCAAAGTTGATCCACCAGCATCTGCTGCTTCACGATTAATTTCAATTTCCAAACTAGGCCCTTCAAGATCAATTTGAGAAGAAGCTTCCAAATCAGCTGTGAGTGATACTTTTTCAGAACTTTTGCATGGAAATTGAGGACTTGAGATATGAATTGTTTCTTCAAGTTCAATGTCAGCTTCAATTGCTGAATCTGGTCCCTTAAAATGTGCCACAGTAGAAATTTCAGTATCAAAAGATGCTGGCACTTCTTCAAGTCTTTCTAGAGGTGCTAAAGGGGTGGTAATGTTTTGTGACTCCGATGTTCTTTCAGCCTCCATGGTAGCATCAACATTTGAAACAGTCTCTTCTAAAGAACCTTGAGATGTTATCTCAGCGATAGCTATTGATCCAAATGGTTTAGAAGCTTCAACCTCGTTCCCACCTTGAACATCCTGCTCTTCATGCATATGACTTGATTGCTTATTCGTATGGTTTTTCCCCAAAGAGCTTTTACCTTTCATTTGCGAGTCATTTTGACTGCCTTCAATCAATTTTGAACCTGTGTGTGGAGAGCATAATCTTGGACTTTTTCTTTGTGAACTAGTTGGGCTTGCCTTCATCGCTCCTTTCCTCCTAACTTCTCGAACAATTTCGTCTTCTTTGGAAACTGTATCCCTCATTCTCTTCTTTCCCCCTTTTCCTAACAAGGCAGCTGAAATGCATGATTCATCATGCTCAGAAGCACTTCGTGTTGATCTCCTTGGAAGTTCTTTATGCTGTTCATGTGCTTCTTCATTAACGTCTCCCAATTTTGCGGGCACTGATAAAGGTGTCTCAGCTTTCAACATATTATGCTTCAAGGAACTGTGAGTTGATCTCCTGTTGGACTCGGTGATGACTAGGCTGCCAGATGCAAAAGCTAGTGAATCTCCATCTTTTGAGGTTGAAACCTTTACTTTCTTTCCAGATTCGTCCTTGTGAACCGCTTCATTGACTTTGCCTAATTTTTCAGCTTCCAATAAATTCCCATCTTCCAACAACTTTGAAGAGCTACGAAAAGATCCCCTTATTGACATGGTCACAGCTGGGCTACCTACTACTGATTCTGTCGAATCTCCACCTTTCAAAACAGAATTCTTCTTTTTTAATCCAGATTTTTCCTTACTTGCTGTTTTATTATGGTCACCCAATTTTTTAGCTTCTATTAAAATCCCATCTTCCAACAGCTTTGAACTACTACGAGTCGATCTACTTATTGACTCAGATACTGCCGGGCTACCCGATACTAATTTTGACGAGCTTCCATCCTTTAAAGCATATTCTTTTGATATCTTGGACGATTTTTCCTTAGTAACTGATTCATTCTCTTTGCTTAATTTTCCAGCTTCTAGTAAAATACCATCTTCCAACACCTTTGACGGATTGTGAGTTGATCTCCTTGCAGGTGAAGTCAAAGTTGCATCATCTGACACAGGTGCTATTGCATTTCCCATTTTTGAAGAAGGCTTCTTTGATTCCTTCCCTGATTTCGCCTTTCCAACTTCATCATCATTGCCTAAAGTTTCTACTTCTAGTAAAGACTCTACTTCAGACAACTTCGAAGAACTGCGAGTTGATCTCCTTGTAGGCATGGTGACCTCTTCATTCACCGTCAAAATCACTGTTGAATCTGCTGTTTTTGAAGCAAGAGCCTTTGGTTGTTTTCTTCGCTTGTCGTTTCTAATTGCTTCAGCACCACTGTCTAATTTTCCAGCTGAAGTTAAGTGAGCATCAACTTCTAACAATTTAGAAGAGTTCCTTGTCCATCTCCTTGTAGGTTCAGCTGCAGCTTCGCTATCAGCTAGGAAGGCTGTTGAAACTCCTCGCTTCCTGTTAACAGGCTTTCCAACAACTTGTATGCAAGTCCCATTATCCAAAAAAGATGAAGAGCTACGGGTTGATCTCCCTATGGGAACTTCCACATCCGGCAATGAGGTTGTTAAGTCTCCTCGACCCTTTGCTTGCTTAAGCGATTTGACAGGCTCGCCTCCTTTAATTGATTTTTCGTCTTCAAACAAGGTTGAAGAACTACGAGTCGATCTCCTTACAGACTCTGCTACAACTTCAACAGAATGTCCCTTTGCTTGCTTTACCCATTTTGCATTCCCGACTGCTTCACCCTCTTCATTTGATTTTTCAACAGCTGAAGAACTGCGTGTTGATCTCCTCGTTGCCATGGCCACAACTTCATTATTCGATGTTATATCTGTGGAGTCTCCTCCCCGCTTTGAAGCCCGAGCCTTTCCTTGGCCCTGTGCCTTCGCATCTTGAGACTCCAAGGTATTAGCATTCGATCTCTTTGCAGCACCTCCTCCATCTAAAACTTCGGTATCACCTTTTCTACGTTTCTTGGACCTGCCAACATCAACTTCTTCAGTAGCCACACTTTCCTCCACCTTCACATTGTTCCGACCGGGCTTTCTCGGAGCAGCCTTGTCTTCAATCAAGCATTCATCTCGAGATCTTTTTCGAAGATTTCTCCTTCCTACAGCCTCATCTTCAACCAACAAAGGCACGGCCTTTTCGCTTTCTTCCTTCTTATCGCTACCTTTTTTATTCAGGGTGATCCTCGGATTCTCGACTGTAACTACCCTATTTCTCAGAGCTCTAGCTGTAGGAATCGGGTTATCATTTCCTCGAACACCTTCCGTGCGGTCTCTTGAATTTTTCTTCCTCTTCTCGATAACAGGAGACCACACTACAGCCTCAGCCAACCCAGGAGACCTCGTACTTCTCCTTTGAATGCCAGTGACATTCTTTGGCCTCTCAGCACTCGATTTCTCCAGTTCGGGCGCAACTCCAGACCTCCTTCTAATCGAGTTCTTCTTCGATTTTCCAACTGGTTTTCTTCTAGATTCCTCAAAACCATCCTCCTCTTCATCTACAATCACAAAACTAACCTTTTTCGAATTTCCTTCGCCGTTGCTCCCTGCAGAGCCCTTCAAGCAACCCTTCCGCTTGTTTTTCTCCTCGTTCTGTTACAAATTAGGTAAAATTTTCAAACAAAAGCACACCCACAACAAACTTGAATGAAAAAATGAGATTTTTAATAGATAGGTTACCTCTAGAATCGAAGAGAGACTTGCAATCATCTGAGAATTAGTAGAATTCGCAGCTAGGCCGTGCTTTTTGCAAAGGGCTTGGAGTTCCTTTCTCATCATCGATTTGAAATCCACCTCGAATCGAAGAAAGGGAAAAAGGATCAAAACCCTAATTCACTTGAATCGCTTCAACGAAAAGGGGAAATTGTAGCTGACCTCAGATTTTGCTGCCGCCTCCATTTATTGTAGAATTAAGAGAATAATTGTTGTTGGAATCGAGGGATCGAGAGAGAGTGAGAAAGTGAGGAACCCGCATCGAAAAAGGAAATTTGAAGTTAATTCTCGAATAGGGGATGGGATAAATTTGGGTAAATTCGTCCTTGGGGAAGTATGGGGAGACACGTGGGGGGAGGGCGTGGGGGGACGGGGGTAATTTTTGTTTATTAACCACTTGGTAAATTCGTGATAAACGAACAGCGGTGGCATTTTGCAAGATTTTCTTTTTCCCATTATTCCTCGAGTGAATATAGAAAAGCAAACCTAAGAATTTGGAGGTTTTTGAGAAAGCACGGTTGAAATTAAAAATGCCATGCGACCTTTTAAATGGACAATGATTTCAAAACATAATAGTCTTGTCCTGGTTTTGTTAACTCGTTTAAAACACGAATGGGCTAAATAATCCTAAAATGACCTCGAATGTCGATTAAAAGTCCTAAATGAACCAACATGCATTTTTTAACAAAAAATACACCTCAACCTTTTGACCGAAAATTATCTTCGAAGAGTATTTCCATAACCTTTTAAAGTTCAGTGGTGTAGTCTCATATATTCTGAAAATCGATGGTGCTTTATAATTTTTTACCTTTTTTTTTTACTTCGGGATATATTGTCACAATCTACCCCCAATACAGACCGTATTGTGCGCTCTGTACGAAACCGTACGGTTTTGTCCTTAGGAGCAAACCGAATCTGACCAGGAGCCACTTCCAAGGAAGTCATCCATCCCAGAATTTCTCTGACTCGAGCACGCTTTTCTCAACCTTATGTAGTGCCGGTTTACTTAAAATGCGTCTCTGTATTGAAGAGTGGTATCATTCCATTTATACTACAGATCTGCCCTCTACCGAAATGTATTCTGAAAATTCCTCATTGTTCTACAGATCTGCCTTTTGGCGTGGCACTTTGTTCCGTGTGGCATTTTATTCCGTGAGCAAGGATCGAGGCCCGACATCCTCCATACTTTTGAACAATGGTTCGTTCTCAAACCACAGACCTACTATCGAGGGACCGGCTCTAATACTATTATGTCATGACCCAACCCCAACACAGTCGGTATAATGCCGGTTCACTTAAAATGCGCATCTGTATTAAAGAGTGGTATCATTCCATTTATAATACATATCTGCTCTCTTTCGGAATGTATTCCGAAAATTCCCCATTATTCTACAGTGGGTCCTGCGGACTTAAAAGATGGCCCCCACGGATTCAAGAGGTGGCCCAGCCCTTTGGCGTGGCACTTTATTCCGTATGGTACTTTATTCTGTGAGTAAGGACCGGGGCCCGACATATATAAATAGTACTGAAGATCAAAGTTCTATGAGAAAAAATATGCTTTTGGTTACATTTTGATATTGTTTGATTCGTAAGTAAGGGATTAATCTCTTTGATAAAGAACACAAGTTGGATGTGTGATCGGATTGTGTTACATAACTTTGTCAGTTTCTCAATCTCTTGATCTTCACTTCAGCGAGAACTCAAACGAGTCTACACTCAATCAATACGAAAGTGCGTTACTTCGGCTCCTTGTTTTGCCACCTGAGAGAAACCTAAACTTAGAATTTATTCTCTTTAGAAGCTGAGAGTTAAAATAAACAAGAGTCAAGTGAGTTTTCATCATTCTGCCTTTAATATAATCTATTTATATGAGTGGAATGATAAACACTATTGGTTATCATTCATGCATATAACCCATCATAGGGCACATGTCATATTCCAACAATAAGTAACCATGTTATCAAAAAATTGTCTTCTAACCATAATTTGATAGGAAAAAACTTAAGTAATAATGATTGTTTATGCCAAATCATACAAGCGCATATAAATGATTATTTTGGATGCGACCTTTTCAAAAATTAAACTAGCGACTATTTCGGAAATTGAAGATGGTTGAAATAGTTGGATATAGTGCCCTTAAGGCAATTATTGTAATTGCAGATAGGCAATAATGATAATTGAAGGAGGACCTATACGATTAGAAAATCTTGCTCGAGATGATAGTATGCTATCTAGTTTGTCTTTATCATTAATGTGTATATGTTTTACTTGTTATTATGTGTCGCTAATACATAATGAAAAAAGCCGTAAGATCTTTGCTTGACTACCAGAGTTGTGATGACAATCATATTTGCGAGAGCTGGGTAGTTCATAAGAACATCCTTAAATGTCCCTAACCATGGGAGTATCGAGACCGGATATCGATATTCCAGAGTATACTAGTGTATGCATTTCTAGACCCCGACGAAGGGCGGTGGCAGATCTCATAGACATTGGTGTGTTGCACCTAAGATTGTATACAGGTGCTCACTGGAGGTGAGTGCACCGGATCGACTCGCTGAGAACTTCTAGATGGCACTATACCTATCGTCAGATAGCAGTTCTCTGGTGACATAAGTATAGGTAGTCTGTTGACCTGAGATCGTCATTTGCCTGGTGTGAGTTCCCACTGAACTCAGATTACTACCCTACCACGGCTCTACTGAATTGTGCAAATAGCGTTTAGTTGGGTACAGTCCCGAGCCACATGGAAGCAGTAAGCGATCGGAAGGGGTTCGTCTCTCCCAGTATAGGAAGTCGATGTCGCGTTGTATTCGATTGGTTATCACTATAAATCCCTGGCCAGTGTGGATGGGATTTACTGATTGGAGATTAGTAGTTTCTCGGTAAGTGATAATCTTGACACCAGCACGACTTATCGGGTTATTAGGGGTCTGACGTTATTCACCCCCTAAACCCAGTATGCGATACTCTTAGACGAAGAGACCGGACTGTACGGAGATTGTCACTTACAGGCTCTATAGGGATATGGACGAGCTTGCTTGTCGACCTTCTTTTCTTTTAATATCTGGGTAGTCGTTACGTACAGCTAGTATCGCCGGCGTGCTTGTAGTTAAACGTATTGCCAGCGTATTGCCGAGTCTTTAGAGTCCCACACAGAGGGTTTCCCGGTTCAGGCGAAACGATGTATTGTGCGTATTTTGATAAGTACAGGGGTTCAATTAAATACGTGTACTTGATACACATACTTTAATTGGACATTTTGATAATACTGACAGATTTGAAAGATAGCCAGATCATTGTGAGCTAGTATTATATCTCTCATTATCTCTCTTTTGGTATTCGTATTTTTATATGAATACGGGTATTTATACGAATACAACTACTTGTATGAATATGGGTATTTGTATCTTGATTCGAATACGGGTATTTATACGAATACAATATTTGTATTTTAACACGAATATAGGTATTTGTACGAATACAGATATATGTATTTTGATACATAGTTGGGGGGTGTACACACACGTGTGTATGTGTATTTTATACACATTCTTTTCTCTTCTCATTTAGAAGATTTGTGAAGTGTGTAGGATTGTGAGTCACATGAGTGACTCAAACATCCCACCCACTTCACAAAAGGATAAGAAGAAAAGAAAGGGATAAGGAAATGTTTGGATGAAATCATATCCTCTTCTTTTTTTCTTCTAGGTTAACTTCTAAAAGAGAAAAGAAAAGAGAGAAAAGAGAGATAGCTTGAGATAAACTTCACTACATAACTCACCATCTATTCTTAGCAAGCTTAGCCGGTGAGTTGTTTCACTTGATATTTGGTGTGAAGCTAAAACTTGTTAACGGCTTCTCTCGGGTAGATCATCTTTGGCAAGGTCGATCGGTGTGTAAGCTTATTCCCGACGACTTCGGTAATGAAGTTCTTAGCACTCTAACCGCTAACCCGCAACCTTTGCGGAAAGAAAAACTTTAAATTTTAAAATATTGGCGCTAGCAACTACGACCTAGAATCTTAACCAAACATTAAACCAGATAACAAGAAGGAGTTTTAACTACTCGGTTAAGTGTTACAACCTTTGTAGTCGTATCCTCTGTCTTCAAATCCACTTCCTTAGCTTCTCGGAACTTCGGTATCGAGCTTGTAAGCTGGTCCTCCTTCGTCAAAGATGATCCACCTTCAAGGCTCTAGCTTCACAAAAAAAAAACTAGTGAAGCAACTAAAGACCCTAGGCTGCTAATCTAAGGTGCTTAGGGATATAGTGATGTGTTCTAGTATTTTTCTATCTTTCCTTTCCTTTGATTCTCAACACATGAGAGGTTAAGGGAAAGGAAGAAGAATGGGGAGCTCAAGGGAAGAGTGAGAAAGAAAATGGTGAGAATGAATTTTCTTAAATAAGAGAAAAAGGCTAGCATGGTTTTGTAAAATCATTTTCCAAATAGAAAATAACAACCATACTTGAATAGTGTAGAAAAATGTAATAAACAAATAAAAAGGTCATTCCTCTCACCATTCCTTCTTTACACCCCACCCTTCCAACTCATTTCCAATTTCCATAAATGGAAATTTATATAAATGAGGTGTCCTCCTTCTAGAATTTATATTTGTATACATACAAAAATACGTCGCCGTAAATACATACTCGTATTCATATAAATATGGATACCCAAGAGATAGGAAAAATACAATGAATATAATACTAGAATATATATATTAAATCAATACTTTGTTTAATAATCTGGATTAATTCTAAGCCGGCTAGTATTACCATCCGTCCGATTAAAATTCGTGTAACTAGCACACGTATTTAATCAGAACCCTATACATATCAAACTATAACCACCACATCATTTCACCGAAGTGGGAAAACCCTCTGTGTGGGACTCACTCGACAGTACGCTGGCAGTGAGTTACTGGATAAATCCATAACCACAAGCACGTCAGCGGCACTAGCTGTGCGTAACGGCTAGTCAGGTATTTGTCGAAAAGGAAGGCCAGCAAGCAAACTCATCCAAAGCTCTACTGAGCTTGCCTGTGTCAATCTCCGTATAGTCCGGTCTCTTTGTCTAAGAGTACCGCATACCGGGTCTAGGGTTGGTAAACGTCAGACCCTAATAACCCAATAATTCATGCTGATGTGACCTAGGACCAATTCGAGAAACTACTGATCTAACTATCAGTGAATTTTATCTGCCTTGGCTAAGGTCTTATGGTGCTGGCTAACCGAACACAGTACGACACCGACTCTCTATACCGGGAGAGAAGAATCCTTAACAATCGCTCACTGCCTCCATGTAGCTCGGGACTGTACCCAACTAAAACATGTTTGCACGACTCGGTAGAGCTGTGGTAGGGTAGTAATCTAAGTACAGTAGGAACTCACATGAGACAAATGACGATCTCAGGTTTAGATACTAACCTCTACTCATGTCATTCGAGAAATGCTATTTGACGATAGATATAATACCATCTAGAAGTTCTCAGCGAGTCCATCCAGTGTACTCACCCCCAGTGAGCATATGTATACGATCCTAGGTACTACACACCAATAGCTGTGGGACCAACCATCGTCCCTCGTCAGGGTTTAGAAATGTATACACTAGTCTACTCCAGAATATCGATGCCCAGTCTCGATACTCCCACGACTAGGGACTTTTAAGGATGTGCTTATGGACTACCCAACCCCCACATATATGATCGCCATCATAACGCTGGTAATTAAGCAATAATCTTGTGGGCTTTATCAATATGTATTAACGATACGTAATAACAAGTAAAACATATACACATGTTAAGATAACGACAAATCAAATAATATACTATCATATCGAGAAAGATTGTCTTGTACATATATACCTCCAGCATCCTATACAATAAAGGCCTCTAGGGCATACATATCCAACATTCGGAGCCTAGCGAGAGTCCATGCAGATTTGTAGGGGTCTTCCGTGATTAGGCGGACATGCTACAAAGGTAGCTAGCCCCTTAACCCTGTATGCTTGTTTGCTAGTTGAGTGTTTGGAATCGATTTCTAGGGTTTTGGTCGCTAGTGCTTGTATAAAAGTTTTTGTTTTCGCTTCCGTCTTGGCCGCGATCCAACCAAATATTAGAACTAGTTGTAGATGTTGTCGTAGTTTCGAGACCGAAAATTTAACCGAATCGTATTTCGAATGTCAAGTTTCTATCCATTTTTTTAAACGGAACATGAAATTTTTTTAAAGTGTGCCAATGGACATGATTTACAGATATAAAACTTGGCACAAAATTTGAGGACAGGGGGACATAACTCGGCCGACCAAAAAATGCTTTTGGCCGACTGGGCAGCCAGGTTGTGGTCCCCTGCCTCGAAATTTGTGCAGTAGTTTTATATATTAGAAACTTGATTTTTGGAATACTTCTTTTTTGTCCAGGTCTCTGTTTGTGTGATCTGGAGTTGTTTTGGTTAGTCGGGAACTTTTCGGTCGAAACTTAAGTATCGTTTATGATCCGTAGATTTGTATGTGTGTTGTTAAACGTCGTCTAATTGCTATATATTCGATTAGACGGGGTTACACATAGTTTGTTTGTGATGTTGGTTTGGATATATATCTTATGATGGTTTAGCCGGATTGTCATGACAGATAGCTTATCGTGTGATTTGATTGTACAATTTTGAATGTGTATTCATTTATTCGGGACGAGTGGCCGGATTGTGGCCATTGTTGCCACTTGATGGATATTTGTCACGCCCCTCTTCCTAGTAGACGGAAACGGTAACATGGCGAACCCGCGACATATTTATCCAGAGAAGGTCATTCTTTAAATAAATATACCAAACGTATTGAAACAATAATACACAATACAAGAATAAATGGAGACTGTAAAATTTTTCAACAAGCATTTTCATTTACATTCAACTTCTAATATTTACAAATACATGAGTTTATGCTAGAAAGTAAATACAATAAGGAAAATGTCTAAACAAATGGTATACATAAACTGAAGAAAAAGTGAAGCTGAGCTAGTGTAACGACTCCAATTTCATCGTACAAAATTTTTTAAATTAATGTACAGAATAGAGTTTCAAACCTGAGCACAAGTTATAAATTAAAATTGTTTAAGAACAGCAAGAAACAACTTGGAGCTTATTGGTAAAGCCTTGCACTGCTATGATATAGCCCCCATGTTCGAATCCTTTTATCCACATATTATTTTTAATGATTTTTCTTTTAAACTTTTTGGAAGCCCAAGAGTTTACATGTGCAATACACGTAAAAATGAAAAGTCATATAAAATAAACATGTGCAAAAAGATATTTATATAGCCTTGGACACGTGGCCCAAATCCTACCCCCCATCTCACCACATGGGCCGGCGAGACCAGGAAAACGACCGGTGCCGACGGTTTTTCCGTAGGTAATGGTCGCCAAACTCTTCACACTAGTCTTTTGGCCTATCCCCACTATCCCCATGCTGTTTGATTTCTCTGTAATTTAACAGAGAACTTAAATCCAAACTTTAATACATTTTAATTCTCTCTTCAATTCTCAAAACCCTAATTTTACCCTATAAATACAACTTCATCCCCTAGCCCTCCTCATTCTGAAATTTATTGTCAAAAATTCTAAAAAATTTCCAAGTCAAAGAAGAGTACAAGTGGAGTTAGCCCAAGTTTCTTTTCCGGCAAGGATTCGAAGCACTTCCGGCGACCCCACGACTACAAGAAGGCCATCATTCCTCTCCTCAATCTCCCTTCTATCTTTTTAACTTATAAGTCCCACTTCTTTCCTCCTCTTCTTAACTTAAAATGTTCTCTTTTCAAATCACGTCGGTAAGTGGAATTATACCAACCCTTAATTCTATTCTCTTTTAAATTTCAATTTTCTCTTAAGAACCACTTAACCATATTATTACATCTTACTTGTTAAACATTAACTAATTTTTAGAAACAAGTTTCATTTTAAAATTTCATGTAAAACAACTTTTATTAAGCTTTTACGCTTAAATACCATGAAATTACACATGACATCGTTTAATCATTCTTGCTTATATTACCTTTAGAAAACCTCACGAGGTAATGACCTACCTCTCACAAACACGCATCTTGATATAGCACGATTCTCTTGAACAACAATTTTGTAGCAAATACGACTTTTACATCAAAATACCATAAACTATTAAAAAAAACGTATTCTTTTAATTGTGTTATTTAAATTCCTTGCAATTATGCCTCTACAACCCATTTTGGGGAATCCGATTTTGTTGGTGCGGGTTATCATACATCCATCGGATTAATAGGGCGAGATGCAGACCTCCTCATGGAGCGTACGATATCGATGGAAATTTTAATGCAATTATTAAGAAAAACGTGATTTTCTATTTAATAAATAAATTTTATTTTTAATAATTATATATAAATATTATCAAACCATCTATTTTAAATATATAATAAATTCCATGTTTTTCTAAACAAAGGAAAAGAATTACAAGTTTCATGAAAATACCATCGAGAATCCATATAAGTCAACTTTACAATAAAATACTTTATATTATTCAAGCTAGGTATTTATTCACTAGAATACCTCACTTTTAAAAAAATTACATCCATGAAAACCCTAAAGAATATAAATAGATACTTGAGGATTATTTTGGAATTATATGTAAAATATTTTTCATAAAACCCGCTTAAGTTATATTAATTTACATTAAGGACCCTAGTAAATATAGATTTAAACGGGACCGATTCTCTTGAGCCTCAGGGAGCCGGAGAAATTGGGTGCTTGCCTATTTAAGGTAGAAAACTAAAATGGGATTATCAATGGTAATTGGCTTGGAAAAAGTCACAAATCCTGCCGTCCATGTGCAGCAGTTACCGATAACTCTTAAACCTAATTCAGGACTCAAATCTGTTTAAGTGTCTAACTCAATCTGAATCTCTGTCCAATCTGAATACAATCCAAACATGAATCCAACCATATATCTAATGCAACATGAATCCAATGTATCAAGCATGAACACTTGAACTTGAACATGAATACCGAACAATACAAACATGCAATATGACCTGATTGGACCAAACCATGGGTATATTTTGAACTTGACTACATGACTATCCGTTTACATCCGAACCGTTTACATGAACAACTTATACCATAGTTTCGGCAAGTCTTATACAACAAATCAATACAATCAATACAATATACATTACGAGGTTTAACGGGGTAGATTGGTACGGAATGTATTAGAAGTGGCACGAGATGGTCACTATAATACACCTAACCTGAATATCCGTGCCGTTGTCCCGTGGGTTGATGGGGCCTTGTACTCCGTATACCTTAGTCCACGGATAGTTGGACTCCTCTTGTATACACTGATGTATTCTGTACCAAGTTACAAACAACTACGTTAGTATAACAAAAATAGATAGATACCAGACCTATTCCATTTACTTGATCTATTCATATCTCTCTCTTGGCACTTACCGAGCGATTGTTCACTGACGACAGTCCTATTGAGGACCCGACTCTCAGGAGATCGAGCCCAGCCAAGACGACTTGGAGCATTTCACAGAGGAGTCGGAGTTCTAGTTTCTAGTTGTACTTACTTTACTTTCAGTTCATATGCCATTATTTAGGCATCGCTTTCCCTTATTGTACTTTACTTTCCAGTTGTATGTAAAGAATGAATATAAATAAAAAGTTGTTGTTTCATTACATCTCTTATTATTCTTGTGCTTTACTTTTATATTGTTTATTTACGCTTAACGTGTTGATTTCTGAGTAAATACGTCGCGTCCTTGTCATGTCCTCTTCCCCGTACATTGGGAAGCGGGGCATGACAGATTTTGTTAGCGGCCCATGCAGGTCAGTTCTGCGTGGAAACCTACATAACCATGCAGGGTCAGTTCTGCATGGAAACCTAAGCAATATATCACAAGAATTATAAGAATCAGCAACTAAACATTCTTTACATATTCCTTGAATTTATCCTAACCCTATTTTTCTTTCAAAGGTTATGGATTCCCCGAACAACACCAGCACCAATGTGAATGGCAACACCCCACTATCACCTCTACCACTTACACTATCGTAGCAGCTCCTATCAATGAGCAGACGGTATTGCTTGAGGCAATCAAGAGCCTCTTGGAGGGACAACAACAGACTGCTATCCTATTGCACCGTCCAGAAGCTGAGGCACCCAGTGTGATACAATTCCGGGCACTGCACCCTAAACAATTCTTTAGGAAAGAGAGCTCTTTGGAAGCAGAGGAATGGGCTCAGTCGATCGAAGACGACCTGGCAGCAGCACAAGTGCCAGAGATCGCTTGGGTAAGGGTTGCGAAGCTGCAACTCACTGACAACGCCAGGGTATGGTGGAAGGCAGAAGAAATCCGTCTTGCCCGGCCGATTTAATGGAGGATTTTTTACGAGATGTTCGACGCGAAATATTTTCTCGAAACTGCCCATTTTGATATGGAGCAGCAATTCATCCACCTGCAATAAGATTCGGTGTGGACCAAATCTATAGATGAGTATGACGCTGAATTCACCATGCTGAGCAGGTAAAATATGTCTCAAATATTCGCTTTTATAATATCACATACTACACAGCTAACACAAGACCATAACAGATTCACAGCACATCTCATACCGACTGCTGAGATCAGAGCTAGACGATTTCAACAAGAGTTAGACCTGGAGATCCAACCTGCTCTAGCTACAAGCGATTTCCTAATCCACGACCTTGCTTTGAAGGCTACCCGAAGATATGAGGCAGTTGTGAAGAATAAGGGCAGACCTCAATCTGCCGGTATGAAGCGCGTTGCTACTCAGATGGCAGGAGGAGCCTTTTCCAGGCCACCGTTTGTACCAAGGAGACCGGGAGTAACTTTTAACCGGCCCAGTCCAGACTTTTGCACCTACTGCAGGAGAAATGGACACCTGGTGAAGGACTGCAGGCGTGCAAACGGCCTGTGCTTAGTTTGCGACTCATCCACTCACGACATTGGTGCATGTCCTCGTAGACTCAATCCGAACCTAGATTACAGACCAGCCATCACTTATTCGCAGTGGCCAGCTATTCAGATACCTGCTCCTCAACTTAATCTCCTAGTTCCACCTCCTCGTGGACCTACTGCACCTCTTCCTCGTTAGTTCCATCAAGCACAAAGGAACCTAGCTTAAGAACAGAGGAACAAACAGAGAAATGCTCCCCCAGCAAGGAAAAATGTACTTAGACGTCAGGCTTTCACAATGACTGTGGAAGAAGCTGAAACCACTGGCCAAGTCATCACTGGTAACTTCCCATCTTTCAAATCTGTTCAATACTTGTTTACATCCAAATATCTTTTCCTATACCTAAACATATTCCACACGACTTAGATACAATCTTAGTAGCCTCACTTCCTGCACTAGCACTCTTTGATACTGGAGCATCACATTGCTTTATGCCGCAACGGTTCGTCCGAACTCATGCGATTTCAGTAAAACCGCTCGTATCCAGCTGGAATGTCAGTTTAGGGAACGGCGTTCTAAAGACAACTTTGGGATACGGCCTGTGTCCAGTGGTCGTCTGTAGCAGAGAATTTTATGCTGACTTCAAGATGCTAGACATACCGAACTTTGATGTAGTCTTTAGAATGGACTGGTTAGGAACTTTCTACTCCACCATCGACTGTCGTCAAAGGAGGGTAGTGTTTGAGATTCCAGATCATCTGGTCTTTTATTTCAAGAGTGGAGATCGTACACTAGAGCCTAGCACCTATAAAGCTAAACCAAAGAAGGCAGTGGTTGCTATACTTCGGGTAGAAGAAGACAAGCCAGAGGTTGTTCGAGAGTTTGAAGATGTATTTCCTGAAGATATCTCAGGTTTGCCTCCCGATCAAGCTCTTGAATTCGGTATTGATTTAGTACCTGGTGCACAACCGGTGATCAAAGCACCATATCACTTAAGTCCTGAAGGATTGAAGGAGATCTGTACTCAGTTGGAAGAACTTTTGAAGAAAGGATGGATTCGTCCCGGTATTTCAAGTTGGGGATCTCTAGTTTTGCTTATGAAAAAGAAGGAAGGTTCATACAGAATGTGTATTGACTACCGAGCTCTGAACAAAGTCACGATAAAGAAAAAGTATCCACTACCGCGAATCGACGATCTGTTCGATCAGCTAAGTGGATCTTGCATTTTCTTAAAGTTAGATCTTCGTTCGGGTTATCATCAGGTGAAGGTCAAAGAGTCTGATATTCCGAAGACAGCATTAAGGACTTGCTATGGTCGTTATGAGTTTCTCATGATGCCATTTGGAGTGACCAATGCACCAGCCATATTCATGAATCTAACGAACCATGTTTTCTAAGAGTACCTAGGTTCGCTGTCATTTTCATCGACGATATCCTAGTATATTCAAAGAATCGGAAAGAGCACGCTGAACATTTGAGGATTGTCCTGGAGACTTTGCGATAGCATCAACTCTATACCAAGTACAGTAAGTGCGAATTTTGGCTAGATCAAGTCGGATTTCTCGGACATATCGTTTCAGGCGAAGGAATCTTTGTGGATCCAGCTAAAGTATCAAAAGTAACCGAATGTCTAACACCAACGACAGTGAAGGACATTCGAAGTTTCTTGGGTTTAGCAGGATACTACCGAAGATTCATAGAGGGCTTTCCGAAGATTGCAACACCCCTGACTAAGCTCACACGTAAAGATGAAGTTTTCGTGTGGTCAGAAGCATGCGAACAAGCTTTTGTAGAACTTAAGTCAAGATTAACATCAGCTCCTATCCTTGTAATATCGGACCAATCTGGAGGTTTCGTTGTGCATTGCGATACATCCGGTAAGAGATTAGGATGTGTTCTATACCAGCAGGGAAAAGTTGTAGCTTGTGTATCAAGACAGCTGAAAATTCATGAGCACAATTATTCAACACATGATTTGGAGTTGGTGGCCGTTATATTTGCACTGAAGATTTGACGTCATTATCTGCTTGGATAGCGAGTAGATATATACACAGACCACAAAAGTCTGAAATATGTGTTTACTCAGAAAAAGTTGAATATGCGGCAGAGAAGATAGCTAGAACTTATGGCGGACTTTGACATCAACCTACAATATCATCCAGGGAAGGTGAATGTAGTTCCTGATGCACTTAGTCACCATCCATTATCTATGAATCTCACCGCACAGTGGAAGCTTCAACAAGAATTACACAAGATAGAGATAGAAGTGGTTATGCCAGTTAATACTTCAAGTTGATGAACTTACAAGTTCAGTCTACTATTGTCAATCAGATCAAATAAGCTCAAGCAAGTGATACCAAGTTGTAAAAAATCAGAGAACAAGTAGAAAGTGGACTTAGAAAAGACTTCCTCATCCATGAAGACGTATCTTTGAGATACGGAAGCAGATTGTGTGTACCCAAGGTCCTGTTCCGGAAGAGTTAATGAAAGAAGCTCACAGCTCTCCATACCCAGTACACCCTGCTGGTACAAAGATGTACAAAGATCTATGTCAACATTATTGGTGGCATGAAATGAAGTATGAAGTAGCCAGAAGCGTAGCCAAATGTTTGGTGTGTCAGCAAGTAAAAGCTGAACATCACAGCACTGCTGGTTTACTTCAACCGTTACCTATTCTAGAATGGAAATGACAACACATCACCATGGACTTCGTGACTGCACTTCCTCACAGCACGAAAGGTAACGATGCGGTATGGGTTATTGTGGATCGGCTCACAAAGTCGGCTCACTTCATCCCATTTCGAGTTGGCCAATCTACCGAGACACTATTAAAGAAATACATGGAAGTAAGTCTGAATTTAAGTAAGATTTAACTCTTCATAGTGTACTATTTCTGATACCCATGAACTCATGCAGGAGATTATGAGATTTCATGGAGTACCGGTTTGCATTGTCTTCGATCGTGACACCAGATTCCGATCGCAGTTTTGGCAGAGTCTGCAAGCTAGCCTGGGAACGAGTATGAACTTCAGCACAGCTCAACACTCACAAACAGATTGTCAGTCTAAGCGAACGATTCAGATCCTTGAAGATATGCTAAGAGCGTGTATGTTAGACTTCGGAGGATCGTGGGAAGATCACCTACACCTTGTGGAGTTTTTATACAACAACAGCTACCAGGAGAGTATTGGAATGGCACCCTTTGCAACTCTCTATGGAAGGAAGTGTTGTTCACCATTAAGTTAGGACGACATCGGAGATAGGGAACTCCTTAGACCAAAGATGATCGTGGCGACTGTGGACGTAGTTTGCACAATCAGGAAAAGAATGCGCATAGCCCAAGACCGACAGAAGTACTGGGCTGATGCAAAGCACCGACATCTGGAGTTCCAGCTGGGAGATCATATGTTCTAAAAGATCTCTCCGAACCATGGAGTAATTCGCTTTGGCAAGAGGGGTAAGCTCAGTCCGAGATACATTGGACCGTTCGATATTCTTGAACGAGTCGGAGAAGTGGCATATCGTTTGGCACTTCCACTGTCATTGGAAAGAGTGCACAATGTATTCCACATATCCCAGCTTTGAAGATATGTGAGCGACCTAGCCACATTCTTGATCACTCCGAGCTCACTGTACAGTCAGATCTATCTTGTGAGCAACAACCCGTTGAGATCCTGAATAGAAAAGTAAAGTCACTTAGGAACAAGAAAGTAAACTTGGTCCGAGTGAAGTGGAGAAAAGATTCACCAGGAGAATCAACATGGGAACGAGAAGACGATATGCGTGCAAGATACCCTTACTTGTTTGTAAACTAATCCTCAAATAATTGTAAAATTCGAGGACGAAATTTTTGTCAGGAGGGTAGAATTTAATGACTCTAATTTCATTGTACAAAATTTTTTAAATTAATGAACAGAATAGAGTTTCAAGCCTGAGCACAAATTATAAATTAAAATTGTTTAAGAACAGCAAGAAACAACTTGTAGCTCATTGGTAAAGCCTTGCACTGCTGTGATATAGCCCTTGTGTTCGAATCCTTTCAGCCACATATTATTTTTAATGATTTTTCTTTTAAACTTTTTGAAAGCCCAAGAGTTTACATGTGCAATACACGTAAAAATGAAAAGTCGGATAAAATAAACATGTGCAAAAGGGTATTTATACAGCCTTGGACATGTGGCCCAAATCCCACCCCTCATCTCACCACATGGGCCGGCGAGACCGGGAAAACGACCGGCGCCGACGGTTGGACCGTAGGTAATGGTCCCCAAACTCCGCACACTAGTTTTTTGGCTTACCCCCACTACCCCCATGCTGTTTGATTTCACTGTAATTTAACAGAGAACTTAAATCCACCCTTTAATCCAAACTTTAATACATTTTAATTCTCTCTTCAAATCTCAAAATCCTAATTTTACCCTATAAATACAACATCATCCCCTAGCCTTCCTCATTCTGAAATCTATTGTCAAAAATCTTCAAAATTTTCCAAGTCAAAGAAGAGTACAAGTGCCAAGTTCCTTTTCCGGCAAGGATTCGAAGAACTTCTGGCGATCCCACGACTACAAGAAGGACATCATTCCTCTCCTCAATCTCCCTTCTATCTTTTTAACTTGTAAGTCCCACTTCTCTTCTCATCTTCTTAACTTAAAATGTTATCTTTTCAAATAACGTCGGTAAGTGGAGTTATACCGACCCTTAATTCTATTCTCTTTTAAATTTCAATTTTCTCTTAAGAACCACTTAACCATATCATTACAACTTGCTTGTTAAACATTAACTAATTTTTAGAAACAAGTTTCATTTTAAAATTTCATGTAAAGCAACTTTTATTAAGCTTTTACACTTAAATACCATGAAATTACATATGACATCGTTTAATCATTCTTGCTTATATTACCTTTAGAAAACCTCATGAGGTAATGACCCACCTCTCACAAACACGCATCTTGATATAGCACGATTCCCTTAAACAACAATTTTGTAGCAAATACAACTTTTACATCAAAATACCATAAACTATTAAAAAAACCATATTCTTTAATTGTGTTATTTAAATTCCTTGCAATTATGCCTCTACAACCCATTTTGGGGAATTCGATTCGGTTGGTGTGGGTTATCGCACATCCGTCAGACTAGTAGGGCGAGATGCAGACCTCCTCACGGAGCATACGATTTCGATAGAATTTTTAATACAATTTTTAAGAAAAATGTGATTTTCTATTTAATAAATAAATTTTATTTTTAATAATTATATATAAATATTATCAAACCATCTATTTTAAATATATAATAAATTCCATGTTTTTCTAAACAAAGGAAAAGAATTACAAGTTTCATGAAAATACCATCGAGAATCCATACAAGTCAACTTTACACTAAAATACCTTGTATTATTCAAGCTAGGTATTTATTCACTAGAATACCTCACTTTTAAAAATATTACATCCATGAAAACTCTAAAAAATATAAATAAATACTTGAGGATTATTTTGGAAGTATATGTAAAATATTTTTCATAAAACCTGCTCAAGTTATATTAATTTACATTAAGGACCCTAGTAAATATAGATTTAAGCGGGACCGATTCTCTTGAGCCTCAGGGAGCCGGAGAAAGTGGGTGCTTGCCTATTTAAGGTAGAAAACTAAAATGAGGTTATCAATGGTAATTGGCTTGGAAAAAGTCACAAATCCCGCCGTCCATGTGCAGTTACCGATAACTCTTAAACCTAATTCAGGACTCAAATCTGTTTAAGTGTCTGACTCAATCTGAGTCTCAGTCTAATCTGAATACAATTCAAACATGAATCCAACCATATATCTAATGCAACATGAATCCAATGTATCAAGCATGAACACTTGAACTTGAACATGAATACCGAACAATACAAACATGCAACATTATTTGACTGGACTGAACCATGGGTATATTTTGAACTTGACTACATGAATATTTCGTTTACATCCGAACCGTTTACATGAACAACTTATACCATGGTTTCGGCAAGTCTTATACAACAAATCAATACAATATACATTACGGGGTTTAACGGGGTAGATTGGTACGGAATGTATTAGAAGTGGCACGAGACGGTCACTATAATAGACCTAACTTGAATATCCGTGCCGTTGTCCCGTGTCTTGACGAGGCCTTGTACTCCGTATACCTTAGTCCATGGATATTTGGACTCCTCTCGTATACACTGATGTATTATGTACCAAGCTACAACCAACTACGTTAGCATAACAAAAACAGATAGATACCAGACCTATTCCATTTACTTGATCTATTCATATCTCTCTCTTGGGTCTTACCGAGCGATTGTTCGCTGACGACATTCCTATTTCTTCTTTTTTTTGGAATGTTGTCAGGAGGACCCGACTCTCAGGAGATCGAGCCCAGGCAAGATGACTTGGAGCATTTCACAGAGGAGTTAGAGTTCTAGTTTCTATTTATACTTACTTTACTTTCAGTTCTTATGCCACTGTTTAGGCATCGCTTTCCATTATTGTACTTTACTTTCCAGTTGTATATAAAGAATGAATATAAATAAAAAGTTGTTGTTTCATTACATTTCTTGTTATTCTTGTGCTTTACTTTTATACTGCTTATTTACGCTTAACATGTTTACTTCTGAGTAAATACGTTGCGTCCCTGCCACGTCCTCTTCCCCGTACATTGGGAAGCAGGGCGTGACAGCTAGCTCTGGGTAGTGATCTGGTTGTAGTCCTCCTCTGTGGCTTCCACTTCCTTTGTCTCGACCGTATCTGACGAACATTCCAAGAGAAGAAAAGTGGGTGGAATGCTCGTCAGCAAACTAGCGCTCGGTATGTCCCAAAGATAAGTGAGAACAAAGAAAATGACAATCGTAGAATATTTATATGACGAGTAAGAGTATATGATCACGGGTAAATATATTCTATAGGTCTCTAAATGGTCCCTATGTTAACGTTAAGTTCCAAGTGTGAATGTCAACGCAGCCGTAGAAGTATTCACGAGCTTAAGAGTAGGGCCCCAAGAGCAAGAAAACATGGGCCAATTTCATGTGTTCGCATCGGGGCTCTAGGCCGTGGATGAGTCAACCCGACTGATATTCGAGTAAAATAAAAAACAGCTTAATACGGGACTCCTGAAGCTCCGTTGGATTCACACAAGAAACTATCCCAAACACTTCGAGTATAATATATTATAACTGGTTAATACACTTAATTGATTTGATTGATTAACATGTCTTGATCGAAACAATAAATTGCAAAAGATGTAGAATGTAGTCGAGTGAGTCAAGTAATATGCGAGTCATGACAATTGTAATCTTAGTTCGAGTCAAGTTGGTTCGAGTAGTTTGGGTTTGAGTTCATATTCGGGTTTAGATTCGAGTTAGGTTAGAGTTCGAGTTTGTGTTCAAGTTTAGATTCGAGTTTGGATTCGAGTTCATGTCTTTTCATAGGAATTGATTTAAACTGTTAAAAATCTTATGTTCGGGAGAAATTGGCAACTGTTGCACAAGGACGGCAGGATTTGTGTCTTTTCCAAGACAATTGCTATTGATAACTCCGTTAAGTTGTCTAACCTAAATAGGCAAGCACTCACTTTTTCCGGCTCTCTGGGGCTCAAGAGAAATGATACCGCTTAAATCTATATTAATTCTGGGGTCCTTAAAATATTGTTTGCATATCTCGAGTGGGTTTTATGAAAAAATACTTTAATATAGTTTAAAAATAAATCTCGAGGGTGATTTGTAATATTTAAGCTTTTCATGAACATTTATTTTAATTGTTGTGGTGTTTTGGTGATAAAATCTAGCTTTCTGAAAGTTTATGGTATTTTTATGAAAACTACTACTTTTGGAAACTTAGTGGTATTTTATTAAGAATCCTAACTTTTCATTTTAAAGAATATAGTTTCATAATATGTATTTATTGAAAATACGGATTCAAAATTTCTATATAATTTTTCAAAAATTAGTTTTGTTTAGAAAAGTCGTATTTCGTAAAAACCGTATTTTTATTTCCTTTCGAGACCGAATACTCCGTGAGGAGTTTTGCATCTCGCTGTACTATCCTTAGGATGTGCAATAATCCGCACATCCATTAGCGAGTCCCCTAATGAGGGCTGTAGAGTCGTAATTGTCAAGAATTTCAAAATACCGATTAAAAGAAACCCGTTTTGTAAAAGTATGGTATTTTAATGTAAAAGTTATTCTTTAAATGAACCATAGAACTAGGATACCATGCTATAAAACCATAGTTTGCGTGGGGGGTAGGTCGTTACTGTAACATTTCAGAAATATAAAATATTATTTTTGGAATTTAAATAATAAAATAATAAATTTCACGAAAACTATATAAGTGTGAATTTCGATTTTCGTAGAATGGTATAATTATATACCAATATTTGGAAAATAATTGAAGATTAATATATATTATTAATTATAAAGGCATTTATTGGATTTGGATATTTTATAAATAATTATGCAATTATTTATGTGCTGGTTTATATTAAACTTGATCAGTGCACTGCTAATCATGCTTTAAACCAAATCCATTTTTAATGACCATTGCTAATGTACCACGACACATTTCATTGTTGCATGCATGGTTCTATTTTGTTTGTTGTATTTGGTTTTTAAAAGAAAGGAGAAAAAGAAAAAGAAAAAGAAAATGGGGGACAAAGATGACATGGAGGGGGACATTGAGACATGGGCTCGAGAGAGGGGGGAGGGTTATCCTACAACCTTGGCATCATTCTTCTTCACTTCATTTCTTTTCTTCATCTCATCCTCCATCTTCATTCTCATCCTCCACCTCCTCTGCCACCATGAAACCACCCCAAAAACACCTCAAAACCTCACCCCACCTTCACAAAAAATGTTCACCGCCTCATCCTACACCCCATGGTGAGCTCAAGTTTGGATTTTGAGCACTTTGCACCATCTTGGAATTTTCTTCAGTTTCTCCAAGAAGTAAACCCTTCACTTTTCTTCTTGTTATCAAGTTTCTTCATCTCCTATTTGTGTTTAGAGTTCGATTAAGCTAGATTAATGACCTTGGGAATTTCTAGGATGTTTTTAGTGGATGATTTGAGTAGTAGAGATGCAATTGAGGTTTAGTTAGTGACCCCAAGCCATTAATGATGATATTCTGGCCAGACTTGAAATTAGAACCCCAAAACACGAACTTAGAATTTTCCTGATGTCGATTTTTGACAAATTGTGATGACTCTGTAGAATCTGCTGTGACCCGAGAGCTCTATAAAATAAGTTTCCATCACAGTGAGATGTGCAGGCCACCTAGAATTTACCCCTGAAACCCGAGCCCCTACCTCCTCACTATGGCCACAGATTTATTGATTGTGGCCGCAAATTGCGGCCACATTCTGGAATTTGGAGTTGGTTCTTGGTCCATGGTTCACTTATCTGATATGTAGATCTACCCTATATGCAAAATCTCCTAGTTTGACCTAGGATAGAATCTGGGAGTGTTTCTCCATATTGCGGATTTTGGGTTTTCGATTTCTGAAAACTTGGTTTTGGTATTTGAGTTTTGGCACGGCCGTTGGACGTTTGAACATAAACGCAGAGGGTTAATTGGTTGTTCTTGCATGCGTGAGCTATAGGTTCTAATTTATGAGCACTTCGTGTGCCGTATCGGTTTTCAGACTTGCTTTTAATATCGTTATGATGTTTATTGATTTGTAGGTACTTTCGCGTGGACTTCCGAGATAATGAAGGAGAACAAGAAGTTCATCGACTTCGGCTAAAGCAAGGATTAGCAAGTGAGCAGATCTATATCTATGGGGAATTCGGGTGGATGTCGTATAGCACCCCCGCAACCATAATAATAGGAGAACCAATATATAGAATACATTTTGGAGAAACTTATTGATTAGTCGAAAATATTGCATATTTTAGCCGGCAATTTCCTCATCATTTGCATTCATATAGAAGTGTTCGGCATTCATAATTCACATATTAGCAAAACTGTCACAAAATATCAGATTGCATGTGTTAGACTCTAAAACCGACACTATAAAGGAAATTGACTATATTTCATGGTATCGCATCATCTCTACATTTGCGCAACACTTGTTTTGAGATCTGTGCAGGAAAATCCAGCAGAAAGGCCAAAATTTACAGGGTACAGCTAAAACGTTACGCCAACTCACTAACTTCAGATTTGGTATCAATCCAAAGGAGCAATGACAAATTAACACATCAGAGAAAAGCCCAAACTCCAGTACAAAGCTTTACCAGAAGAACCAAAGTCCAAGCCCATCAATGAGCCACGGATCCGCGGCAGGAGCTGGCCGCGGATCCGCGGCAGGAGCTGGCTTGAGCCGCGGATCCGCGGTGGGTCCAGGGATTCAGACATCAATCTTTGTACCACAATGCTTCATTCAGGGCCCACTGCTCAGAAATGTATCTCAAATTCCAGAAGACTCCAGGGGTTTCTGCCAGATCAGCAAACTAGGGTTTCCAAGCTTAATTAATCCTAGCTTAAAACCTAAGCTAGCTCCTAACAAACTCTTTCTAGAAACTCCTCAACAAACTTTTGAAGGGAATTGTAATTTCAAACCTAGACCTAGGGTTTGGGAAGTCTATAAATAGAAGCCTAAACCTAGGGTAAAGAGGATCCCAATCTAGTATCAAACTAGAGCCATTTCATCTCTTATCTCATCTTCTTCTTCCACAAATCTAGTGAGAGGATTTGTGTGAAACCCTAATCCTAATTCCAATCAAAAGCCAAGATCCCGAGTACTCATTCAAGCAAGAAGCCTTGCAACCTTTTAGGAGCCGAGCCGGTCTTCAACAGAGCAAGTGGTCCAAGCCGATTCGCGACTCACGGAGCCGAGCAAAGCCAAGTCGACAATTTAATTCTTCCTCTTGTAGTTCTTGAGCGACTGTAATCAAATTGTTGATATAAATAAAAGGTGATATTCTTTTATCTTGTTCTCTTTAAATTCTTGCATCATGAGTCAATCTAAATTTCTAGTTATAATTCTTGTTGTGATGTCTGAGTAAAACTCCGCTCGTCGAGGAGTTGTGACGATCAATAGAATGATGATGTAATATACTGTAAATCGATTCTTGAATCCCACGAGTTTTGTAAACCCTAGCAAGATCAAGAATCGACAACCCAATTCATTGCGATGCTTTCTTGATTGATATCGCATCAAGATTGGGGAGTTACGATTGTTTCTTGAAATTACTAGAGGCTAGAATGTGAATGATAATCGATGAAAGAACAAGGGTTAAACGATGAAACCCTAGTTTCATCAAGAAAGCCCTAACTCTCATCGACCATCATCGATCTAGTATCAATCCTTCGAAGGACGAGAACACGAAATCTTGATATTACATCACGTCTATAAATCCGATCAATTCCTACGAGCCTCATTTAGATTCTTGGCATTTTGGTTGGAAATATTATCGAAACCCAATTCTTGATTGTTTATCAGTTTCTTGATTCTTGATTAAACATCGTGACACCTGAATCAATTGATAAATTCTTGAATCATGTTTTCTTTTCTTTTCTTTTCAATTAACTTTTCGATTCAAACAAATTAAACATTGAAACGAATCGCACAATCCCTGTGGACGATCCGCACTCGCTTACGATCTACAACTGACACCGTAGTTGATTGCGGTCAAATATAATTCTTTGATTGTGAATTTTATTCATTTTCTTAAACACACACAAAGAAATGACAATCAAAATGGCGCCGTTGCCGGGGATCGCGCGCTAATTCGTTTCATATTATAGTTTGAATTGAAAGAATTATTCCATTGTTGTTTTTTGAGATCAAAATTCGTGCAAACCCTAAACGATTTGCTGTTGTTCATTGCAAGGAAATCTGGAGCTGTTTGGCAATTGAAGAAAATTTTTGGAAAATACCAGAGAGCTGAGGGAGTCCACAGAAGCTCCCTGAAGAAGTTTGGTTCAGTGATCCAACACCTCGACCGCGGAAGGGCGGCATTAGAGGGCTATTGCGGCGGAACCGCGGCCCCTTTGAGGGATCTCTGTGCAATTTTTTCTCTATAAGTTTCTTACCTTCTTCTCTCTCCTCTTTTTAGCTCCAACTAACACTTTGCTGCAGGATTCTTTGCAAATAATCGCAGCGCCGCAAAAGCAAAATTAAATTTGTGCGTGATTTTGATTTCTTGGTTGTTTGCATTCTAATACGGATATTAAGGGGCACAACCAAATCCAAATTAGGTGGGGATTTCATTACCCTTCCTAGGCCCCGAAAACCACAAAACTTGCATCCGCATTGACCCACATTAACTAAAAGAAATCTAGAGAAGACTCTAAGGACTGTCTCGCTCAATTAGGACAAGAGAAGGCCGTGGGTAATTCATTGCTTATCCGCGTTTTCTTGTGGTGCCTAAGGCGAGTGTGTCTAAGGCTAGTGGTTTTTAATTAGGCCCACTACTTACGTAGTGGAGTACCTTCCCACTTACCTGGCACTTATCCAGCCACAGGGGGACAAAGAGGCAGTGGAGGATTCTATCCCGCGACTTGTCTTTTGGCAGTTAGGAGCGGTCTAGAGCCGGACCTAGGTGACCACTAGATTCTAGGGTTGTGTGCTGCATTTGTTTTGTCGCATCATTTTTTCAAAAATCCGTCCCTTTTTCAAAAGCAAACACCGCATTCATTACCCCTAATTATAAGTCAACGCTGCCACTTGTACTAACCCATTTTAGTACAAGATAGGCTGGACACGGGATTCTAGTACCCGTTTAGTCCGCGTACCCTTTATCGACTCCGAAGTCGATATTTCTCCATTTACCTTTCCTTTACCCACTACCACACCCACACCGATGGATCCAAATCCATCAAACTTCTTTAACCCTAATCTGCCGCCGTCCGTTGGTGCGCAGAATCCACCCCGCATCTCTCTCCAGGAGAGGTGCTACCCTATTCGAGGTCCTCTTTCGACCTGCTTATCCACACCACCAGCCAATGGGGATAACTTTGAGATTAAGCCCCAGTATATCAATCTTTTACCCAAATTCCACGGACTCGAGACTGAGGACGCTTACGTTTTCATTACCAAATTTGAAAACGTATGCGCAATGATGGGTACGTCACAACTTTCAGTGGATGCAATGCGTCTACGACTTCTTCCATTTACTTTGTGCGATATAGCCGAGAAGTGGATATATAACACTACCGCACACTCTATTACGAATTGGGAAGAATTCGTCGCTGCATTCCTTAAGAAATTTTACCCAATACAAAAGACAGCTCGAATCCGTAGCGAACTGAATCAATTTGCCCAGCTCCCTGCTGAACCATTTTCAAAATGCTTTGAACATTTCAAGGATCTATTGGTTCAGTGTCCTCATCACGGCATCCCGAGATGGGAGCTTTGCCGAATCATTTATGAGGGCATTAACCCAAACACCAAACAGAGCCTTGAAAACATGTGTCAAGGTACTTTTATGACCAAAGATGATGGGGAAGCTTGGAAGTACTTAGAAGAGTTCGCTGAAAAATCACTACAGTGGGAGAGTGGAACCCAACCATTGAATAGGGGTGGCGTACACCAAATAGATGTGTCCATAGGTGTTCGAGCTGAAATGGCAGCAATGCAAAAGAAGCTCGACGCTATGGAACACAAATTTGCAGCAGCCTCCCTAAACCCAGCGTCACTCCCCAAAACTGTTTGTGGGTGCTGTTCTGATCCGTCTCATTTAACGGAAGAATGTCCATTAAACTCTGCGTTTCAAGGTCACGAGCATTCTAATGCCGCATTTCAAAGACCTCGAAACGATCCATATTCTTCCACGTACAATCAGGGTTGGAGGAATCACCCGAATTTTGCTTGGAACCAAAACCAATCTCAAAACACGGTTCCAAACACGAATCAATTTCAAATGGTTCTTCCTCCACCACAACAGCAACCCCTTCAACTCACTCAGCACCCCTATCAGTCACAAAAATTCCAAAACCAGGGCAACACTCCTGCACAGTCTAATCCTATGCAGTCCTGTTCTGACGAGTTCTCTCAATTCACTCAAATCATGAAATCACTTTTGTCAAATTTCATAGAGGTTTCGACTGAGGTTAGATCTTCCGTCAGTGAGATAAAGAAAAACTCAGCGTCCCAAGCTGAGAGTATCAAATCGATGGAAGCTGAAATCGCACGCCTAAAAGCCGAAATGAGTGCGAGAGAAAAAGGGAAACTTCCCTCTCAACCCCTACAGAATCCTGGGCATTACAATGTAAATGCCATCACAACGTTGAGATCGGGAAGAGTGCTGAACAATCATGTCGGGGAAGGTATTGATGATACTGAAAATCATATCAACACCCCGGCTGAGACCTTTCCACACACACACACTTCTCCTTCTGATCTTTCTTCTTCTACCACACCACTTTCTCGCGAGCCTATTCTCCATTTCCCACTAGGCTCGACACCTTCTCCCAATCCTTATAGTTCTCCACAGACGGTCCCCACACCTCTTTTGGGACCACGTCTACCCCCTCTTCCTTCTCCTGTGATGGACCCTGCGCTTATTGCGAAAGCTCCTTACCCGAACCGGTTAAGGGCAAATAGAACGAGTCCTCATATGGAGAAAATTTTAGAAATGTTCAAACAGGTTAACATCAATATCCCTCTCCTAGATGCTATTCAGCAAGTCCCCGCTTATGCGAAAATTCTTAAGGACTTGTGCACTAGGAAGAGGAAGACCCAAGTGCCAAAGAAGGTCTTTATGTCTAATAATATCAGCACTGCTTTTATACCCCAGCTACCAAAGAAAAGAAAGGACCCAGGATGTCCTACAATATCGATTTCGATTGGGGGTAAAAACATAAATCGTGCTCTTTTAGACCTTGGCGCAAGTGTTAACCTGCTCCCTTATTCTGTCTATGAGCAATTAGGGATTGGAGAGCTGAAACCTGCTCACTGCACTCTCCAGATGGCAGACCGATCTATCACCAAACCAAGGGGTGAATTAGAGGATGTATTGATAAAGGTCGGGGAATTTGTTTTCCCTATAGACTTCATTGTTCTCGACACACATCCTGTAGCAAACCCCCGGGGCCAAATTTCGGTGATTCTGGGTCGTCCTTTCCTTGCCACTTCCAACGCTGTTATAAACTGTAGAAATGGTTCAATGAACTTATCATTTGGAAATATGACCATTGAACTAAATATCTACAAAGTTGGAAGTCAGCCATCAGAACCCTTTGCTCATATTTTAGATGTGTGCTCTGTCCATGAGATCGCTTCCGATAGTTGTGGAGCTGAGGATCTTTGCTTTACTGATCTCGATGACATTACCACATCTCTGCTTGATTTCACACATGATCTTAGTGAGGACACTTTCTCTACACTTGAGTCCTGCACTTCTGACTTTTCTCCACCCGAGTCTGTATCTTTCACAGGCTCTGAGCTTCTTTGTAAATCCAAAAATCGCTCAATGATCCCTCCTTCTATCATTTCTCCGCCCGAATTAGATCTCAAAATTTTACCTTCTCACCTGAAATATGCATATGTAGGTGAGAATGAGTCTTTACCGGTTATCATATCCGCTTCTCTTGCATCAGAGCAAGAAAATGCACTTTTATCGGTATTGAGATCTAACAAAGAGGCGTTTGGTTGGAGTATGTCGGACATCAAAGGGATTAGTCCCTTGATAGTTGAACATCATATACATGTGATGGATGATACCAGACCAACCCGAGAACCACAGAGACGGTTGAATCCCGTCATGAAGGAAGCGGTCATGAAAGAGATCGTCAAATGCTTAGATAATGGTATTATATACCCCATCTCCGATAGCCAGTGGGTGAGTCCTATACATGTCGTTCCTAAGAAATCCGGCATCACAGTTATAACCAATGAGGCAAATGAGTTGATTCAGACACGCGCCCAAACTGGGTGACGTGTATGTATTGATTATAGAAAACTCAATGCTGCCACGAGGAAAGACCACTTTCCTCTACCATTCATTGATCAGATGCTGGAACGCTTAGCAGGACGAGAATATTATTGTTTTATAGACGGATACTCAGGCTACAATCAGGTCCCCATCACCAAAAAGGATCAAGATAAAACCACTTTTACTTGTCCTTTTGGTACCTTTGCTTACAGTCGCATGCCCTTTGGGTTATGCAATGCTCCCGCTACCTTTCAGCGGTGTATGATGGGGATATTCTCTGATATGGTAGAGAATTTTCTGGAGATCTTTATGGACGATTTCTCGATTTTTGGAGACTCTTTTTCCGATTGCCTAGCGAATCTTGACGCTGTTCTTACTCGTTGCAAAGAGAAGAACTTGACTTTGAACTGGGAAAAATGCCATTTTATGGTCCAAGAAGGAATAGTACTTGGACATGTCATTTCACAGAAAGGTATTGAGGTTGACAGAGCTAAGATAGATGTCATTCAAAACCTCCCTCATCCCAAAAGCGTCAAAGATATTTGATCTTTCCTTGGCCATGCGGGCTTTTATAGGAGATTCATTAAGAACTTTAGCAAAATTGCTAGACCTTTAACTCTTCTCCTGGCCAAGGATACAACCTTCCATTTTGACTCGGACTGCGAGACAGCTTTCGACTCACTTAAACACTCACTCACTTCAGCCCCCGTGCTATCATCACCAAATTGGGACTACCCCTTTGAGCTGACGTGTGACGCATCTGATTTTGCAGTAGGTGCAGTCTTAGGACAGCACATTGAAAAGATGCCACACGTAATATACTATGCAAGTAAGACCCTGAATGATGCGCAAATCAATTATACAACCACAGAAAAAGAACTCTTAGCGGTTGTATTTGCATTAGAAAAATTCAGGCCTTACTTAATTGGCTCACCTATAGTTGTGTATACTGACCATTCCGCTTTAAAACATCTTCTGGCGAAGAAAGATGCAAAAGGTCGACTAATACGTTGGATCCTTCTATTACAAGAATTCGATCTTGTTATCAAAGATAAGAAAGGATGTGAAAACGTAGTAGCTGACCATCTTTCACGCATCATTTCTTCCCCTGTGACCATGCCGATTAATGACTCGTTCCCTGACGAACAACTCTTGAGCATATCCGCTGAACCATGGTTCAGGGATATTGTGAACTATCATGCCACGGGACTAATACCGAGCGATTGGTCAAAACAGGACAAATATCGTTTTCTTTCCCAAGTAAAACACTTTTACTGGGACGAGCCCTATTTGTTTAAATATTGTCCTGATCAGATCATTCGCCGGTGTGTCCCGAATGAAGAGTTCAAGAGTGTTCTTTCATTTTGTCATGATCAGGCCTGTGGGGGTCACTTTGGTCCTAGAAAGACAGCGGAAAAGGTTTTGCAATGTGGATTTTATTGGCCGACCTTATTCAAGGACGCATTTGAGTATTGCAAAACCTGTACACAATGTCAGTACACGGGTAGAATATCCCAGAGGAATGAAATGCCTCAGCAACCCATCTTGGTTGTTGAAATATTTGATGTTTGGGGCATTGATTTTATGGGTCCTTTTCCCAACTCCTTTGGGAATTTGTACATATTGCTGGCGGTTGATTATGTCTCAAAGTGGGTAGAAGCCATTCCATGTCGCACTAATGACAAGAAAGTTGTCATTAAGTTCTTGAAAGAGAATATCTTTTCGCGATTTGGACACCCACGCGCTATCATTAGCGATAATGGGACACATTTCTGCAACAGATCTTTTGAGACTCTGATGCGAAAATACTCAATCAACCACCGACTTTCTACACCCTATCATCCCCAAACAAGCGGGCAGGCTGAAATCTCAAACAGACAAATCAAACTTATCCTGGAGAAGACTGTTGCTAAGAATAGAAAAGACTGGTCGACCAAACTGACGGATGCTCTTTGGGCATTCCGAACTTCATATAAGACCGACCTAGGAATGTCTCCATATAGGATAGTGTTTGGAAAAGCATGTCATTTACCCGTCGAGATAGAGCATAAAGCATTGTGGGCCATAAAAGAAATAAATTTTGATCTAAACCTTGCTTGCAACTTCCGGAAGCTGCAACTTAATGAGCTAAGCGAACTCCGCGATGAAGCTTATGATAACGCTGTAATCACAAAGAATAGGACTAAGGTTTTTCACGATAAAAACATTTTGAGGAAAACATTTTCACCTGGTCAACAAGTCCTTCTTTATGATTCACGATTACACCTTCACGCGGGTAAGCTCCGATCTCGATGGAAGGGACCTTTTGTTGTGCGGTCTGTATACCCACACGGGGCAGTAGAAGTAGAAAATGTTAAAAACGGCACCTTTTTCAAAGTAAATGGACATAGACTAAAGCCGTATTTTTCCACTGACCCCACGGAGGAGCTCTTGTTCTTACAAGAGCCAGTTTATTTGGATTAAAATTCCTCCGTCCCACCTTCATGTCCAGTATATCATTGCATCATTTTTTTGAATGAAGGTGAGTGAAAAGAGTAAGTTTGGGGGAAGTTCTTCACTTATATATTTTGCCCCCACTAATAATTCCCCCCAGGCTTACAGTTTTGTAGGTATATCATTTGGCAACAGTGAGGACACTGTTGAAAACAAGTTTGGGGGAGGTTTGTGCTTATTTTCGCATCATTTGCATATCATCTGCATAAGCACAAAACATTTCTTTAAAAATCTATAAAAATTGAAAAAATTTCAAAACCCATAAAAATTTAAAAAAATTTCAAGTATAAAAATAATTTTAATATTTACACTTTTTTGTACATAAATAAGATAATAAAAGTATAGATAGTGAAAAAAATTACATCCATGAGATTAGAAAAATTTTAGAAAACTAAGAAAATTAGAAGTTTTCTTATACGAACTAGTAATAAGTAGTTATGAGCTGTTGTCCCAAGGGTTAGTAAGATGAAGGACGTCACTAATCTGAGGATAAAAATAAGTCTGAAAAATAGTTTCTATTCTGGAAGCCAAACATTTTGAACGTTGCTACCCTGCTATTCGCACTTACACACGTCTTAAAGCCTGGGATAGTAGAGGATACCTTGAAATGCTCTTGCCTTTAAGCCGATGTATGAAGGAAATAAAAAGAAAAAAATGATGAATAAAGAAAATATAAGTGGTGAGAAAAATGAACACTGGTTTTGTTATCACCAAGGGCAATAAAAAAATATATAGCGAGGGTGCTTCTTCACCTAGTGCCCTAAGGCCAACTGGTCTGGGAGTCACTGCTATGCCTGAGGTGGTGCAAGACGAGGAAAATACACCGAATAAGCAAGCACATGAGTAATCGGTCGGTTAGTACCTCAAGAAGTATTAACGGTCGCATGAAAGTGTGTGAGCAATCTCATCTAAATATTCATTAATTAAAAAGTACTGAGGCTGATGGGCAAGAGTATGATAGCTTGAATTGAATTCTCCGGGTGTAGGGATGTCTTTACACACACGCAGGGTGATATGATCGATGTTTGGAAGAAAGATAGGAATGAAGAATAAGACGATGTTTTATTGAGAGAGGACGTGATTTCTAACATCTTTTCATGACCATTAAGATAGGGCTCATGACAACCGAAAAGCTAGCTTAGTTGGAAACCCTAATTTTCAAAGCTTTTCTTTTACAATTCTTGTCTTTAAATGTAATATTCATGATCTTTCTTTTATTATTGGATTTTGTGGGTGCAATCCGCTGAAAACCCTCAGGAGACAACACTCCTCCTACTAGGGACATCTAGAGGTTTAAAGGCTTGTTGCACGTACTCAGTGCAATCGTGTTGCCTACGAAAGTGTGCTAGATAGTTTTTCTCTTTCTTTATTTTCTCCTTCTCTTTTTGATAAAACAGTTCGCTCGAGACGATCGAAATTAAGTTTGGGGGAATTTGATTAGTCGAAAATATTGCATATTTTAGCCGGCAATTTCCTCATCATTTGCATTCATATAGAAGTGTTCGGCATTCATAATTCACATATTAGCAAAACTGTCGCAAAATATCAGATTGCATGTGTTAGACTCTAAAACCGACACTATAAAGGAAATTGACTACATTTCATGGCATCGCATCATCCCTACATTTGCGCAACACTTGTTTTGAGATCTGTGCAGGAAAATCCAGCAGAAAGGCCAAAATTTACAGGGTACAGCTAAAACGTTACGCCAACTCACTAACTTCAGATCTGGTATCAATCCAAAGGAGCAATCACAAATTAACACATCAGAGAAAAGCCCAAACTCCAGTACAAAGCTTCACCAGAAGAACCAAAGTCCAAGCCCATCAAAGAGCCGCGGATCCGCGGCAGGAGCTGGCTTGAGCCGCGGATCCGTGGTGGGTCCAGGGATTCAGACATCAATCTTTGTACCACAATGCTTCATTCAGGGCCCACTGCTCAGAAATGTATCTCAAATTCCAGAAGACTCCAGGGGTTTCTGCCAGATCAGCAAACTAGGGTTTCCAAGCTTAATTAATCCTAGCTTAAAACCTAAGCTAGCTCCTAACAAACTCTTTCTAGAAACTCCTCAACAAACTTTTGGAGGGAATTGTAATTTCAAACCTAGACCTAGGGTTTGGGAAGTCTATAAATAGAAGCCTAAACCTAGGGTAAAGAGGATCCCAATCTAGTATCAAACTAGAGCCATTTCATCTCTTATCTCATCTTCTTCTTCCACAAATCTAGTGAGAGGATTTGTGTGAAACCCTAATCCTAATTCCAATCAAAAGCTAAGATCCCGAGTACCCATTCAAGCAAGAAGCCTTGCAACCTTTTAGGAGCCGAGCCGGTCTTCAACAGACCAAGTGGTCCAAACCGATTCGCGACTCACGGAGCCGAGCAAAGCCAAGTCGACAATTTAATTCTTCCTCTTGTAGTTCTTGAGCGACTGTAATCAAATTGTTGATATAAATAAAAGGTGATATTCTTTTATCTTGTTCTCTTTAAATTCTTGCATCATGAGTCAATCTAAATTTCTAGTTATAATTCTTGTTGTGATGTCTGAGTAAAACTCCGCTCGTCGAGGAGTTGTGACGATCAATAGAATGATGATGTAATATACTGTAAATCGATTCTTGAATCCCACGAGTTTTGTAAACCCTAGCAAGATCAAGAATCGACAACCCAATTCATTGCGATGCTTTCTTGATTGATATCGCATCGATATTGGGGAGTTACGATTGTTTCTTGAAATTACTAGAGGCTAGAATGTGAATGATAATCGATGAAAGAACAAGGGTTAAACGATGAAACCCTAGTTTCATCAAGAAAGCCCTAACTCTCATCGACCATCATCGATCTAGTATCAATCTTTCGAAGGACGAGAACACGAAATCTTGATATTACATCACGTCTATAGATCCGATCAATTCCTACGAGCCTCATTTAGATTCTTGGCATTTTGGTTGGAAATATTATCGAAACCCAATTCTTGATTGTTTATCAGTTTCTTGATTCTTGATTAAATATCGTGACACCTGAATCAATTGATAAATTCTTGAATCATGTTTTCTATTCTTTTCTTTTCAATTAACTTTTCGATTCAAACAAATTAAACATTGAAACGAATCGCACAATCCCTGTGGACGATCCGCACTCGCTTACGATCTACAACTGACACCGTAGTTGATTGCGGTCAAATATAATTCTTTGATTGTGAATTTTATTCATTTTCTTAAACACACACAAAGAAATGACAATCACTTATGCTTATGAACTTATGTATATAATTACGGGATTGAGTACGAGATGACATGATGAAAAGAGAACATGAGTGGATATGTTGATATGAGATGCGAGACGATATATATATAATGAAACAAGAGGACATGAGTGGATATGTTGATATGAGGATGTGAGGCGGTATATATATAATGAAATAAGAGGACATGAGTGGATATGTTGATATGAGGATGTGAGGCGATATATATAAATAATGAAACGAGATGACATGGGCCGATATGTTGACTTGAGGATGCAAAGCAAAATACATATTTATATTCATATGCCAAGATATGATATGAGATTGAGTTATATATAAATGAGAGCAAGAGATGATAGAATGTACGAGACCATTGATCCGTACCCTTGATTTATGATACGAAAGAGGGATTGTACCGTACGCAATATTATGTATAGGACAATAGATCCTTATTCTGATTTGGTGACACCGTACGATAGATTATACCGTACGTGATATGATTTATCGGATGATTGATCCGCACTCTTGACTCGAGGATGATGTATGAGGATTATACCACATCTGATACTATAAGGCTGGATCGCCGACTTATGGATTGTCTTGATTCAGAGAATCATTATTTTATAAACACCTTGGTGGATAGTGGATTACACTGGAAACATACAGTTATGTGTAGTTACGTACCTGATCCCGTTCATGTTTATGCTGTTTTATTCCTCGTGACATGCGTACTATGTTCCTAGAACTTATCTTTATATATGGCATCGTCTGCTAGTACACTTGCACTATTACCGATGATGCGCATATTACACATACACAGATTTGCCGGCTCACACACTTATCATCGGTAATTGCCATGCCAATTACACAGTAGAACTGTTAAATCACTGTATTGCTCTTAAACTATAAAAGCACAATCATTACTCAGTAATTATCACATGACATGCTTACATGATAACACTTGAGATACTTACAGTACTGTTCTATGCTTGCATATATTGCACTTTATTGTTACATGCTTATGAGATACTGTTTTCATGAGATCTCTGGATTTGAGAACCGCGAACATATTTCAAAAGAATTATGATTGTTTTAAAAACACAGTTTCTCGTGATGTGATTTGTGGCGTCCACTATGAGTTTTCTCGGTTCTGACCTATATGTATACCCGATTCGAAGAGTGAGGAGGCACCGTCTGCGAGTATATGGTGGACCCGGTACAATACCCCCGGGCAAGAAGATCGTATAGAAAGTCATTGAGCCCGGTAGAGGAGCACTACCGACCGGTGATAGTTTGGGCTTGGCGGATATCCGGAGGAAACCGACTGGAGTCGTGAGATCAGGTGGATATGAGGGCCGATCCGATAAGACGGAGCTCGAGATATGAGGATTTACGTGTCGATACTGGACACGGGTTTTATGATATTTTGAGTGTCGATGCTGGACACTCAAGTTTCATGATGATTGATGTGTCGTTGATGGACACACGTTGGATATTCACATACATACATGCATATGAATCAGATGACTTGATACATATACTGATACTAGCATGACATCATTATTGTACACATATGTATACATGATCACCCTGGTTACCATATAGTATTACCTTTATGTTACAGTATGACCTAGGGATCATTTTTTATTCGATTTCTACCTGCTGATATTTTCTACTCACGAGTTGCCAACTCACCCCCGTTGTGCCATGGTTTTCTTATAGGTTCGACCGCTTGGATCGATAGCGACTCGCTGGTGCACAGCTTTCTTCAGAGTGTTTTGCTTTGGTAGATGGGATACACATTTGGATCGTGACCACCCTTGTACCTATTTATTTCTGTTGTATCTAGTTAAAACTCCATCAACCAGAAACTAGACTATGTATATTTGGCAGACCGAGACACAGACTTATATATTTCTTGAGACTTAGAGCAAGAAGGGTGTATTGTCTCTTATTTGAGCTGGATGATGTCTTGGTTTTACATATTCTCTTTCTGTGATTGATTTTCGTCGTAGGGCGTCGTATACATATGCTATGTGCATGGTTGCAATTTTCGCCAATTGGCGAAGAGCTAGCTCCTGCTTGGGGATGCCTTTATTATTGTATGTATATGGTTTTGGATTAAAATATACAAGGGAGGTGCTGGCCAAATTTCAAGGACGAAAATGTTTTCAAAGATAGCATACAATCATTACATTTTCATATGATATGGCTTATACTTTTAAAAGATGGCCTGAATTTCTTATGCCGATATTTCAAAACTGTACCTCCACTATTTTTCCGCAAAAAGATTTAGATTTCTGGGCTTCGGCTTACTTGAATTATGGCAGGTTCTTGTAGACTTCACGTAATTCTCGTGCCGGTCACGTGCCAATTCCGGGTCGTGACAGTTACCCCGTGAAGTTTTCCTAAAGGTATCTTTTTTTAACAATTATTGAAAATGGGTTATACTAAAATTCATGGTATTTTAATGAAAAAGTTCGTTATATGTTTGTTTCACATGAAATTTTTGTTAAACTAAAAGCTAAATGATGGGAAATAAGGTTAAGATTAGTATAGGATATTAGTTTGATCTAATTTGCTTACCAAGTGGAATACAAAAATTAAAAAGAAGATTAAATTGGAGATGACTCCACTTTTGTCGATTTGTTTTAAAAAAATTGTTTTGAGGTGGAAAAGGATAGTGATGAAGGGACTTACTGTTTTAGGTAGTTAACAAGAGAAAAAAGAAGTCCTTGGGGGTCGTGGTTTCGTCGAAGATACTTCGGTCGTCGAGTTTGGCTTGCTACTCCATTTGGGGGGCTTAATTCCACTTGGTAGTTAGGAAGTTTAAGAGAATTTTTGCTAGAAATTTCAGAATGGAGAATAGCTAGGGCATGAGATTGTATTTATAGTGAAGAATTAGGGTTTGGGAATTAAAAAATGTGGATTAAAAGAATTTAAATAGTGTTTAATGGTGAATTGAAGGGTCTTTATTTGATTGCAGGAAAATCAAACAGTGCAGGGGAGTTCAGGGAAGTTGAAGAGATGAGTGTGTAAAGCACAAAAGGATTTGGCTTCATCATGACCATCGGCGCCGGCCATATCAAGGAAACGGGCGGTTGGGATTTGTTGATCCGTCTCGAGATTTGTGCCACGTGTCACGTTGGGTGTGCACACCTCATTGCGTCTGTTTGATTTTTCTGAAACTTTTCATTTCTTCGTGTATTGCACGTGCAACTCTTGGGCTTCCGAAAAATTAAAAAGAAAAATCCTAAAAATAATTGGGTCTGATGGAAATCGAACACACAGGCTATGTCACAGTAGTGCAGAGGCTTTACCAGTGAGCTACAAGTTACTTCTTGCTTTTATTTAACAAAAATAACCTTATTACACAGGCTGTAATACCCTTTACTGTGAAGTAATAAGAAATTTCTGTACTGGAATTTCAGAGTCGTTACATTCTACCCTCCTTATAAAAAACCCGTCCTCGAAATTTACAATTACATAGAGACTAATTTTCAAAAAGGTAAGGGTATCGTGTACGCATATCTTCTTCTCTTTCTCAAGTTGATTCTCCTGGCGAATCCTTTCTCCACATCACTCGGACCAAGTTTACCTCATTGTTCCGTAATGTTTCACCTTTCGGTCCAGGATCTCAACTGGTTGTTGCTCGCAGGTTAGGTCAGTCTATACCGTGAGCTCTGAGTGATCAAGTATATAGCCGGGGTCGCTAACATATCGTTATAATTGGGATATATGGAACACGTTGTGCACTCCTTCCAACGAGGGTGGTAGTGCTAATCGGTACGCTACTTCTCCAACTCGTTCGAGTATGTCGAACGGTCCTATATATCTTGTACTTAGCTTACCCCTCTTGCCAAAACGTATCAATCCTCTATTTGGAGAGATCTTCAGGAATACATGTTCTCCGGGTTGAAACTCCAGATGTCGACGCTTTGTATCTGCCCAATGCTTCTGTTGGTCTTGGGCTATGCGCATCTTTTTCCTGATCGTGCGGACCACATCTACAGTTGTCACGATCATCTCTGGTCCTAGGAGTTCACGATCTCCAATGTCGTCCCAACTTAGCGAGGAACGACACTTCCATCCGTAGAGTGCTGCGAAAGGTGTCATCCTAATGCTTGCCTGATAGCTGTTGTTGTATGAAAACTCCACAAGGTGTAGGCGATCTTCCCACAATCCTTTGAAGTCTAACATACAGGCTCTCAGCATGTCTTTTAGGATCTGAATTGTTCCCTCGGACTGTCCGTCTGTTTGTGGATGGTATACTGTGCTGAAATTCAGACTTGTTCCCAGCCTAGCTTGTAGACTCTACCAGAACTGTGATCGGAATCTTGTGTCACGATCGGAGACGATGCAAACAGGTACTCTATGTAATCTTACAATCTTCTGCATGAGTATATGGGTATCAAGTATGGTACATCTTGAAGATTTTAAATCTTACTTTAAATTTTTACTCACCTCTATGTACTTCCTTGCCAACGTCTCAGCTGATTGGCCAACTCTGAATGGAATAAAATGAGCCGACTTGGTGAATCGATCCACAATAACCCAAATTGCATCGTTACCCTTCGTGCTGTGAGGAAGAGCAGCCATGAAGTCTATGGTAATATGCTGCCATTTCCATTCTGGAATTGGTAATGGCTGAAATAGACCAGTAGTTCTGTGATGTTCAGCCTTCACTTGCTGACACACCAAACACTTGGCTACGCTCCTTGCTACTTCGTGCTTCATTCCATGCCACCAGTAGTGTTGCCGTAGATCCTGGTACATCTTTGTGCCACCGGGGTATACCGAATACGGAGAGCTGTGAGCTTTTTTCATCAACTCTTTTCTAATAGGTCCGATTGGCACGCATAAACGTCTCCTATACCACAAGGATCTATCTTCGTGGATGATGAAGTCAGTTCGAAGTCCACTTTTTACTTGTTCTCGGATCCTTTGTAGCTTGGCATCATTTGCTTGAGCTGCCTTGATCTGATTTACAAGAGTGGACTGGACTTGTAAGTTTATCAAAGATGAAGCATTTCTTGGCACAACTACTTCAATCTCCAATCTATGCAGTTCTTGTTGTAGTCTCCACTGAGCGGTGAGGTTCATTGCTAATGGCTGGCGATTAAGGGCATCGGGAACTATGTTCACCTTTCCAGGATGATACTGTAGCTTGATGTCAAAGTCCGCCATGAGTTATAGCCATCTTCTCTGCCGCATGTTGAGTTCCTTCTGAGTAAATACATACTGAAGACTTTTATGGTTAGTGTATATATCCACTCGTTCTCCCAAAAGATAGTGGCACCAAATCTTGAGTGCGAAGACCACTGCTGCTAGTTCTAGATCATATGTTGGATAGTTGCGTTCATGGTCCTTTAACTGTCTTGATGCAAAAGCCACAACTTTTCCATGCTGGTGTAGAATATATCCTAATCCTTTACCGGACGCATCACAATGCACAACGAATCTGCCAGATTGATCCAGTATTATAAGAATTGGTATAGAGGTTAACCTCAACTTGAGTTCTATAAAAGCCTTTTCATATGCTTCTGACCACACGAATGCTTCGTCTTTACATGTGAGATTGGTCAGGGGTGCTGCGATTTTTGAGAATCCTTCAATGAATCGTCGGTAGTATCCTGATAAGACTAAAAAACTTCGTATATCTTTCACTGTCTTTGGTGTCGTCCAATCACTGACAGCTGACACTTTAGCTGGATCTACAGAGATTCTTTCGCTTGAAACAAAATGTCCAAGAAATCCGATTTGATCTAGCCAAAACTCACACTTGCTGTACTTAGCGTAGAGCTGATGTTGTCGTAATGTCTCCAGGACAATCCGTAAGTGCTCGGCGTGTTCTTTCCGATTCTTTGAATACACCAGGATGTCGTCGATGAATATAACAACAAACATGTCTAAATACTCTCGGAAAACTTGGTTCATCAGGTTCATAAAGATGGCAGGTGCATTGGTCACTCCAAATGACATTACGAGATATTCATAATGACCATAACGAGTCTTAAACACCGTCTTCGGAATGTCAGACTCTTTGACCTTCACCTGATGGTAACCCGAACGATGATCTAGATTTGGAAAAACACAAGATCCACTTAACTGATCGAAAAGGTCATCGATGCGTGGTAGTGGATACTTGTTCTTAATTGTCACTTCGTACAGAGCTCGATAATCCACACACATCTTGTAGGGGCCTTCCTTCTTCTTCACCAGTAGCACCGGAGATCCCCAGCTCGAACTACTGGGACGAATCCAAGCTTTCTTCAGGAGTTCATCCAACTGAATGCGGATCTCCTTCAATCCCTCCGGACTTAATCGGTACGGAGCTTTTATTACTGGTTGTGCGTCGGGTTGTAAATCGATGCTGAATTCAAGAGCTCGATCAGGAGGCAAACCCGATATATCTTCCGGGAATACATTCTCGAACTCTCGAACTAACCCTGTCTTTGATTCTTCTGCTTGCAACGCTGCAATCTTTGCCTTCTTTGGTTTTGCTCCGTAGACGCTAGGTTCCAAGGTTCGGTTTCCACTTTTGAAGTAGAACACATGATGATCTGGTATTTCGAACACTACCCTCCTTTGGCGATAGTCGATGGTAGTGAAGAAAGTTCCCAGCCAGTCCATTCCTAAGACTACGTCAAAATTTGGTATGTCCAGCACTTTCAAGTCCGCATAAAATTCTCGGCCGTAGATAACCACTGGACACAGATCGTATCCCAAAGTTGCTATTAGAACGTTGTTCCCTGAACTAACGTTCCAGCAGGATACGAGCAGTTTAACTAGGATCATATGAGTTCGGATGAACCGTTGCGACATAGAGCAATGTGATGCCTCAGTATTGAAGAGCGTGAGTACAGGTAGGGAGGCTACTAAGATTGTACCTAAGTCATTTGGGATAGGTTTAGGTATAACAAATATAAGATAGCTATGAATTGAAAGGTCTTGAAAGAGAATACGGAAGAGATTTACCAGTGATAACCTGACCCGTAGCTTCGGCCTCTTCGACCGACATAGTGAATGCTTGGCATCACGGCACTTCCCTCTGTGCCTGGTTAAACACTCGGCGTTGGGGTTGAGTGGTCTGGGTGTGGGGAGTTGGAGCTGGTAGAGCTAACCGGGTAGGAGGAGCTTGGATCGCCGGTCTAGCTGGAGGGTTGTTGGGTCCTCAGTTCTGGGGGGCTTGCTCCAATGGCGTGAGTAGAAAACCCACAAATCAGGCACAAGTTGCTTGTGACAGTTCTTCATAAGATGCCCTGTTTTTTTGCAGTAGATGCAAAAGTCTGGCTTACTGTTGGCGAACGAACCTACTGGCTTCCAAGATGGTCCGTTAGAAACTGCCGGGAAGAGGCCCCTCCTGTGATCTGGTGCATAGGGCGTTTCACACCGCCAGCTTGCGGCCTGCCCTCTTCTTCATAACTGCCTCATAGCGTTGGGCAGCCTTCAAAGCAAGCTCATGGGTTGGGAAATCCCCTGTAGCGAGTGCAGCTTGGATTTTTGAGTCCAACCCTTGCTGAAATCGTCATGCCCGGATTTCAGCATTGGGAATAAGATGTGCGGAAAACCTGTTATGACCTTGTGTTAGCAGTGTGGTGAGTGAGATCAGAAAATTGAATTTGAGACTATATCTTACCTGCTGAGCATGGTAAACTCAGCATCATATTCATCCACTGACTTGACCCACATCGAGCCTTGTTGTAAATGGATGAATTGCTGCTCCATGTCAAAGCGGACAGTCTCTAGGAAGTACCTGGAGTCGAAGAGGTCTCGGAATGTTTTCCATTCTATCGGTTGTGCGAGACGGCTCTCCTCAGCCTTCCACCATATCCTGGCGGTATCGGTCAGTTGCAACTTAGTAACTCTCACCCAGGCAATATCTGGCACTTGAGCTGCTGCCAGGTCATCCTTGATCGCTTGAGTCCATTCTTTTGCTTCAAGCGGACTCTCTTTACCAGAGAAGTTCTTTGGGTGTAAGGCCCGAAACTGTTTAACTTCGGGTGCTTCGTTTTCAGTGCAGTGGATAAGGATAGCAGTCTGCTGCTGCTGACCCTCCAATAGGCTCTTGATAGCCTCAAGCAATACCGTTTGCTCATTGATATGAGCTGCAATGGTAGGTAGTGGTGGTGGTAGTGTAGGCGGTAGAGTATTGCCATTGACGTTTGTGCTGGTATTGTTTGGAGATTCTATCACCTTGATATAAAAAATAGGTTAGGATAGATTTAAAGAATTTGAAATGTTTTTTGAATTAATTAATTCTTGAGGTATATTGTTTACGACTTCATGCAGAACTGACCTGCATAAGCCACCAATAAAACCTGTTACGCCCCGCTTCCCAGTAGACGGAAACGGTAACGTGGCAAGCCCGCGGCATATTTATCCAGAAAAGGTCATTCCCTAAATAAATATACTAAGCGTATTGAAACAATAATACACAATACAAGAATAAATAGAGACTATAAATTTTTTCAACAAGCATCTTCATTTACATTCAACTTCCAATATTTATAAATACACGAGTTTATGCTGGAAAGTAAATACAATAAGAAAAATGCCTAAACAAGTCGCATAAATAAACTGAAGAAAACGTGAACCTGAGCTAGCCCTGGGTAGTGATCTGGTTGTAGTCCTCCTCTATGGATTTCACTTCCTCTGTCTTGACTGTATCTGACGAACATTCTAAGAGAAGAAAAGTGGGTGGAATGCCCGTCAGCGAAATAGCACTCGGTAAGTCCCAAAGATAAGTGAGAGTAAAGAAAATGACAATTGTAGAATATTTATATGACGAGTAAGAGTATATGATCATGGGTAAATATATTCTATAGGTCTCTAAATGGTCACTATGTAAACGTTAAGTTCCAAGTGTGAATGTCAATGCAGCCGTAGAAGTATTCACGAGCTCAAGAGTGGGGCCCCAGAAGCAAGGAAACACGGGTCCATTTCATGTGTTCGCATCGGGGCTCTAGGCCGTGGATGAGTCAACCCGACCGATATTCGAGTAAAATAAAAAAGAGATTAATACGGGATTTCTGAAGCTCCGTTGGATTCACATAAGAAACTATCCCAAACACCCCGAGTATAATATATTATAACTGGTTAATATACTTAATTGATTTGATTGATTAACATGTCTTGATCGAAACCATAGATTGCAAAAGGTGTAGAATGTAGTCGAGTGAGTCGAGTAATATGCGAGTCATGACAATTGCAATTTTGGTTCGAGTCAAGTTGGTTCGAGTAGTTTGGGTTCGAGTTCATATTCGAGTTTAGATTCAAGTTAGGTTAGAGTTCGAGTTTGTGTTCAAGTTCGAGTTCAAGTTTAGATTCGAGTTCATGTATTTTTCCATAGGAATTGATTTAAACTGTTAAAAATCTTATGCTCGGGAGAAATCGGCAACTGCTGCACATGGACGACAAGATTTGTGTTTTTTCCCAAGATAATTGCCATTGATAACTCCGTTAAGTTGTCTAACTTGATTAGGCAATCACTCACTTTCTCCGGCTCCCTGCGGCTCAAGAGAAATGATACCGCTTAAACCTATATTAATTCGAGAGTCCTTAAAATATTGTTTGCATATCTCGAGAGGGTTTTATGAAAAAATACTTTAATATAGTTTAAAAATAAACCTCGAGGGTGATTTGTAATATTTAAGATTTTTATGAACATGTATTTTAATTGTTGTGGTGTTTTGGTGATAAAACCTAGCTTTTTGAAAGTTAATGGTATTTTTATGAATACTACTACTTTTGGAAACTTGTGGTATTTTATTAAGAATTCTAACTTTTCATTTTAAAAAATATAGTTTCATAATATGTTTTTATTTAAAATACGGATTCATATTTTTATATAATTTTTCAAAAATTAGTTTTGTTTAGAAAAGTCGCATTTCTTAAAAACCGTATTTTTATTTTCTTTCGATACCGAATACTTCGTAAGGAGTTCTGCATCTCGCTCTACTATTCTCAGGATGTGCGATAATCTGCACTATCCATTAGCGGATCCCCTAACGAGGGTTGTAGAGGCGTAATTGTCCAGAATTTCAAAATACCGATTAAAAGAAACCCGTTTTCGTAAAAGTGTGGTATTTTAATGTAAAAGTGTCACGCCCCGCTTCCCAGAGTGCGTAAACTAAGGCACGTGACAGAGCCAGCCATGCTACCCGTGGTCAGGAAATATCCCTCCACAGTCATATTACGGCTGTCTATAGGATATCAAGACCAGTAAAATAGAAAACTAGTTAATACATATCCATCTGCCATAGTAAATAGAGTCAAGAAAAAATGTATAAGCGGAAATGAATTAAATTCTGATAAACAACATCTGAAAACTTTTCCCAATATGGGCTCACATCAAGAAAATAAAATTGCGGAAAAATAAGCTAAGAGTCTAAAAGCTAAATATCTCTAAACCACACATAATCAATTCCTCACTGCTCTGCTTGGCTGCTGAAGTACTCCTGTTCAGCTTGTGATAAAGATAGAGAAACCGGGCCATGGAAAATCCAGATGTCAGTGCGTTATAATACCAAACAACCATAATAACCAGGATGCAACGATATAGGTAAACATGAATATAATGAATAACACGGATATGAAACAGTGAGGCATGTGCGTGTATGTGAGGTGCGATGTGTCACCTAAAATTGTGTTTCTAAGTTATCTATTCTAAAGTCCTTGAAATTAATTTAATGTAATCGTTGATGTAACTCAATAGTATCCCGTGCATGCCCGGGACCACGGCCAAGACTCTCGGGCTGAATCCGAAACGTGCTGCTAGGCAGTAAACAGGTAACATGTACAGACGAATGATGTCAGCAGCAACATCCCGGGGCTGGCCTAGCCCATAAAGACTGATCAGTATAACTATCGAACTGTTGAGTTACAAGTCGGGTTTCATTATTGATTTCCCCTTACCCCCAAGGTTATGTGTTCAAGTCAGGTATTGATGATATGAATCTAATGTCAACACGGGATTAAGCATGTACAGGTTCTGTCTATGCAGACAACAAGTTACTTCCATCAGAACAACAAATCAGGATTGTTGGTATTAGTAACAAGATCAAAACGAGTCAGGTAGTGTGTCGTGAACATGTCATGTGATGCATATGTATCAAATGGATACCCAATGTGAAACTGCAATCGATATCAGAATCACGGTAAATAGTGCTGATGTAGGGATGCATATGTGTCTATCTGTAATAACTTATATATATATATATATATCCATGACTACATATAATGCACATTAGAAAGCACGTTGTACTAATATAATAGTATACCGATATCATGATGTTCCATCATGAAATTAGAAATGCGATTATCGGTATGGATACGAACGGATATTGTAAAACTGTAAATCTATTACATTTGCTATATAATAAAACACATGTACTATTTTTATTCATATTGACATCGAAATAGTAACATAGCATGTTGTAAGATAAACCTGTCTAATCGGATCTCACGTCGGGGTACGTACGCCACGTTCGACGTCGGATAAATGTCGCGATGCAACTCACGCGCATACAGGACTGAACCTGGCTAATCAAAGACGTAACCACGCTGGACGACGATGATGACTAGGTCATCCGGATCGTCGGCGACGTGCGCGACTCCGACGAAAGTCCAAGAAAGCAAGAAAAAGAGAAAGAAAGAAAAGAGAACAAGGAGAATACGAGGATTGGGGTTCGGTATCGGCTCTGGGCAGATGACAGAGGAGACGACGATGAGGTCAGGGTGATTGGCAGTGAGGAGTTGCAGGCGTGGGCGTCGGGGCTGTACAGGGATGGGTGCTCGGGGTTCTTGGTGTCGGGGGTTGGAGAGAGGTGAGGAGAAGGAGAGGGTGACGATGACGAGGTCGTGGGTCTCCGGCGAGGTGAGGTTGCTGGGTTGGGGACATGGTTGTGGGTTCTCGGGTTGGGTCGGTTGCTTGGAGCTCGGGAATGGAGAGGGATGAGAGGAGGAGATGGTGAAGGTGGTGATGAGGGTGATGCTGGCAACGTCGGGGTGAGGTCGACGAGGGTTGGCGAAGGCGAAGCTAGGGTTTGCGCTCGAGTTTCGCCGCGAGTAGAATAGAGAAGGAAAGAGAGAGGTTTAGTATTAGGTTGTATAATATTATATATATTTATATATAAAGAGAGAGTGGGACAGAGGGATGGAGAGAGAGAGAGTTAGAGCGAGAAGAGAGAGGGATTGCGAGAGGAGAGAGAAAGGGTGAGCAGAGAGAGAGACGGTGAGATGAGAGAGAGAGCAGAATTATTTAGTTTATATATATATATATATATATATATATATATATTAACTGTTAGTATAGTTTAGGTTTTTAAAAAATATTATAATATATTTTCTAGGATTTTATCGCTAATACAAAAATACTCCGAAAAATACCCGGGACTCTTCTAAAATTCTAGTTTTAAAATATGAATAATATACGTACAAGACAAAACCATAATGCGATGTCCGGTTAAATAAAATGAATACCCCAAGAACGGATACACATAAAATCACGTAGCGATCCAATCGAGTCTGTTTTAACAATCTGGACTGGAACATGATATATGGATACACTTACAAGATATGGGGTATAATAACCAGCCATGCTAGATATAAAAAAATATTATCTGGTTATAATTTGTATTATTTAAAATATATGTAGATACTAAATATATGATATGAATATATAGAATCTAGATATGCACGGATCCTCTGTACTAGCGAATATATGACGTAATCTAGAACCATGATGGGTTTCAAGCATGTGGGTCGGGTCGGATACTAACTACAGATACCAAATGTACTATCCGCACCCAAAACGATAATAAACAAGAAGTTGTCAAAAATCAGAAAATACCCAAATAAAAAATATGGTATAAATGCACTAGGGTGTTACATTATACCTAACTACAAAAGAATTTCGTCCTCGAAATTCCCGAAACAAGAAAAGACAAGATAACATGAATCTAAGAAAAGAGGTGTGGAAACTTCTGTCGAATCTCGTCTTCACGTTCCCAAGTTGATTCTCCATGTGAACGATTCCCCCATGAAACAATTACTAGAAAGATCACCTTGTTCTTGAGGACCTTGTCTCGTCGATCCACTATCGCCATTGGCCTTTCTTCATATGTTAAGTCCTTCCTTACTGTCTTCTCTGAGTGATCTAGGACATACGTTTCATCTCGAATATACTTGTGGAGTTGAGATATATGAAACACATCATGAACACTCGCCAAGGATGGTGGTAACGCCAATCGATAAGCTACTTCTCCAACGCGCTTGATAATATCGAAAGGCCCCACGAATCGAGGACTAAGCTTGCCTCGACTCTTAAATCGAATCACTTCTCTGGTCGGTGATATCTTCAGGAATACAAGATAACCAACTACGAACTCCAGAGGTCTTCATCCTGTATCGGCCCAACTTTTTTGTCGATCTTGTGCTGCCTTCATATGATTTCGGATCACGTTGGCTTTCTCTACGATATGCACAATAAGATCCGGTCCCAATAATCTTCTTTCTCCAACATCGTCCCAACAGATAGGCGAGCGACACTTGTGACCATATAATATTTCGAATGGAGCCATCTATATAGTTGCCTGAAAACTGTTGTTATACGAAAACGCCACCAAGTGCAAATGATCCTCCCATGAACCCTTGAAGTCTAACATGCATGCTCTCAACATATCTTCAAGAGTTTGGATCGTTCTTTCAGACTGGCCATTTGTCTGAGGATGATAGGCGATGCTAAATTTCAAACGAGTCCCCAAATTTTCCTGTAGACTCCTCCAAAAGTGCGATAAAAATCGGGTATCACGATCGGAAACGATGCTCACAGGTACTCCATGCAATCTCACAATCTCCTGCATGTACCGCTCTGCTAAGGCTTCCGTCGATTGACCAACTCGAAACGATATGAAATGAGCTGCCTTGGTCAATCGATCAACAATCATCCAAACTGCATTATTGCCCTTTGGACTCCGCGATAAAGCTGTCACGAAATCCATGGTTATATGTTCCCACTTCCATTGAGAAATCGGAAGTGGTTACAATAAACCAGCTACCCTTTGATGTTCAGCCTTGACTTGCTGGCACACCAAATACTTCGATACGTAGCGAGCAATCTCCCTTTTCATGCCTTCCCACCAGAAATATTATCATAGATCTCGGTATATCTTTGTGCCTCCCGGATGTCCAAAATATGTGGAACTATGAGCCTCCATCATGACTTCTTCACGAACATCTCCTTTAGGCACACATAGACAACTACCATATCGTAACGAACCATCTTCATGAATTAACAAGTCCGTTCGAAGTCCCGCTTCTACTTGTTGTCGAAACTTCTACAACCTTGGATCGTGCGACTGCGCTGCTTTAATGCTATCGATCAAGATCGACTGTACTTGCAACTGTATCAACTATCTCGAAGAATACGGTAGTACAATCTCCAACTCAAATCTCTGAAAATCATCTATAATCTCCTTTTGTGCAGTCAATATCCGTATTGCTGGAAACCGACTTAGCGCATCCGACACTATATTAATTTTCCCCGGATGGTATTTTAGATCAAGATCATAGTCAGCCATCAGCTTTAACCATCTACGCTGCCTCATGTTGAGTTCTTTCTGTATGAACACATATTTTAGGCTTTTGTGATCGGTAAATACTTCCACCCTTTCGCCCAATAAGTAGTGTCTCCAAATCTTCAAAGAAAAAATCACTGCTGCTAGCTCCAAATCATGAGTTGGGTAGTTCTTCTCATTGGTCTTCAATTGTCTCGACACGTAGGCTATAACCTTCCCATTCCACATTAGAACACATTCCAAGTCTTTCCCAGATGCGTCGCTGTGAATAACCAACCCTACGGAACTGTCTGGCACTGTCAAAATAGGAGCGGCGGTCAATTTTTGCTTCAACGCTTCAAAAGCTGACACATATTTCTCTGTCCATACGAATGGTACCTCCTTTCGTGTTAGCTTTGTAAGGTTACTTAGCAAGGCAGTAAGGTTTCAGGAGGTATCGTCCATGCCGTTTTCAAATTTTTGCCGAATTAAAGAACCCTAACCCTAGAATCTTAACTAGAGAATTAAACAATATAACATGCAAACATCTTTGCAACTAAGTGAATGCGGAATACAACCTTTGTAGACCGGTCCTTCACTTCAAATGCTCCGTGTAGAAGTCCCTTCGCTGCGAGTAATGATCTCTCGAACTCTTGAGAGGCTCCACAAGGTGAAAGATGCAAACTTGCTCGAAGTCTTCGAGGCCGAAGATGATCTACGTCGAGAAGACTCAAGTTCATGCTACCTCTTTACTAATATGTGAATTAGTGAAGCAAACATCCTAAACTAAATAGCTAATAGTAGAGGATGATGAAGTAGGAATTGGGCTCTCTTTAGATTTCTTTTTCTCACAATATTTCATCACTTAGAAAAAAGTTAGCAAACTTTTTCTCATTAGGAAGAAGATGAAGTGATGAAGAGAGAATGAACTCATGAGGTGAGAATAGCAACTATGGGTGAGTTAGTGTCATACACTAACCCTTGTAGAGACTTAACCATGGCTTAGGATAATGGTTGGGTAAACAAATATTTTAAGTAAAACAAAACAAGTTGACTAAGTCAAGGAACTCATAAGCTTCTTGCCATGACAAAATCCAACCAATTTTTTGAATTACTAAAATAAATAATACCCTAGCCTTATCATAATCATAGTGTGAGTCTCATACACCCATGTTGCATGTATCATTTAGCATGACACAAAATAATATACACAAATATATATCACATATATACTTAATGCACACACAAGTGAGAAAAAGAAATGTTTAAGTGAGCTAATATTAGTTAATGTAAATTAATATATCACATATATAATTATACATTAAATTATCAAATCAACACTTGATTTAATAATCCGGCTATATCACATACAACCGACTAATATCAAATGTAACAACTTATCGAATCAACACTTGATCCGATAACTCGGCTATATCGCATATAACCGACCGATATCGCATATCGCGAGAATAGAATGCGGTATCACATATGAGTATTAATCTCGGTCCCGCACATATCACATATGTGCTCCTACTTCGTTTCGCATGAACTAAGAAACCTCTGTGTAGAAGTCCAAAGACTCGTCAATACGCCGGCAGTAGGTGATGATCATATCAAACACCCACAAGCCGCAAGCGGTCTGCTAAACGTAACAGCCACCTGGGTATTGAGCGATCAGAAGATCAACAAGCAAGCTTGCCCATACTCTTGCGAATTTAATCAGTAACACTACCGTATAGTCCGGTCTCTTCGTCAGATATGTCGCATATCGCAGCCTGGAGGTGGTATAACGTCAGACCCCAATAGCCTGATAGGTCTTGCCGATGCAAGGTCTATAACGGTTCGAGAAACTACTGATAACACTTACCAGTAAATCTCAGCAATCCTGGTCAGAGATTTCCTGTTATGGCCAATCGAGCATAGCGCAACATCAACTCCCAATACCGGGAGAGACGAATCCCCTCCTATCGCTCATTGCCTCCATGTGACTCGGGACTGTACCCAAAAACCACCTTTTTGCACGATCTCTTAACCGTGGTATGGTGGAAATCAAAGCACAGTGGGAATCACACAAGACTCTATGATGATCTCGGGTCGACAGACTAACCTGTACCAGTGTCACCAGAGAACTGCTATCTGACGATATGTATAATACCATTTAGGAGTTCTCAGCAAATCCGTCCAGTGTATCCAGTCTCCACTGAGCACCCGTATACCATCTCTGATATCAATAATTAATGGATATGGGATCATTCATCGCCCATCATATGGGTCGAGAAACGTATATGCTAGTCTACTCTGGAGTATCGATGGCCTGTCTCGATACTCCCACGACCAGGAACATTTGAAGGATGTACCTATCGACTACCACTGCCCCACTAGTATGATCCGCATATAATCCTGGTAGTCAAGTACTCATCCTAAGGGCTTTATCAACATGTAATAGAGAGACTATAAGTGTACATGTTAAGATAAAGAGGAACCAGATAGCATACTATCATGTCGAGCAAGAAAGTCCTCTCTATATATGTCCAAGCATCCATTACAATATACATCACATGTACAGTAATGGCCTCTAGGGCATACATATAACTAACAATCTCCCACTTGCACTAAGGCCATTTGTTGCAGTATCTCATACTCAATGTCCTATAGAAGTCTCTCTAGGGGAAGGCCTTTGTGAGTGGATCTGCTGTGTTATCCTTCGCGTCTACTCTCCTAACCTCGATCCCCTGGAGATCAACCATCTCCCTGATCAGGTGATACTAGCCTCGGCATATGTCTGGAATGCTGATGGACCTATGTTCCTAGGCCAAAGCCACAACTCCATTGCTGTCATAATAACAGTTATTGGACACTCAATGGTAAGAACCTTGTTCATCTCATGAACAAGAAATGTCCATACGGCCACTTTGGTAGTATCGTTGGCAGCGATGTATCCAGCCTTTATCGTCTAGTATATCACGGTATCTAGTTTGGAACTCTTCCAACATACCGTCCCTCCACTGAGGGTAAAGACAATGCCTGTGACCGACTTTCAGTCGACCTTATCACTCTGGAAGTTTGAACCAAGAACATTCATTTAGTGCTTCTCAAGTACTTAAGAATGCCCTCCACAGCTGTCCAGTGATTCTTCCAAGATCTGATTGATTCCTGATCACTACACCTAGTGAGTCATCTACATCTGGTCTGGTACATAACATCGCATACATGATAGAGCCTACTGCCGAAGCATAGGGTATCCCTTGCACGCGAGCTCTCTCTAAATCAGTCTTGGAAGACTCCTTTTTGGAGAGAGTGATTCGTGAGTCAATGGGCGAACCACCACCCTTAGAATCTTCCATACTAAACCCCTTTAGTATGGTGTTAATGTATCTAGATTTGAGACACTCTTAACATCCACTTAGATCTATAACCATAGATCATAATCCATAAGATGAAGTAGGTATCATCCAGATCTTTTACTAAGAATCCTCGTGATAAGAGGAGCTTGACCGAGTGTAGCATTGGAAACCATTTCTTATCAAGAGTATATCATCTACGTACAATACATGGAAGATAACCTTACTCTCTATAAGCTTCTTGTATATACAAGGTTCATCTATCTTTTTGATGAAGTCAAACTCTTTGACTGCCACATCAAAACAGATATTCCAACTCCACGATATTTGCATTGATCCTGATGGACTTATGCATAGCTTTGAAAGTCTCAACTTTTCCATCCACACCAAGAATCTTCTCAAGATCCATTTGCTCCCAATGGGTTTTACCCCTTCAGGTGCAACATGCAAAGTCATACTTTGTTGGTGTACATGGATTCCATCTTTGATCGCATAGCATCCAACCATTTCACAGAGTCTCCACTCGTGATGGCCTGTCTGAACTTGGTTGGGCCATCATCTACCATGATGCATTCCTCGCTCCCACTGTCACCGAGATGACCGTAGTATCTCTCAAGTCGATGAGGAACCCTACCAGATTCGCGGAGAGGCTGAGGTTCGTTGGAGACTATTGAATACTTTGGTTTTACCAAATCATCAGCTGTTGGTTTGTCTAGCTGAAACTCTTTCCAGTTCTACCTTATGTCCACTAATTTCTTCAAAAGAAATACCTTTTCTGAAAAGGTAGCATGCTGAGAAACAAAACACTTTTTGCTCCTCATTTTGGTAGAAGATATTCCCTTACAAATGTTTAGAATATCCAACAAACTTATACAGATCTGACCTTGCCTCGAGCTTATCCGGATTTTGCCTTTCAACATAGGCGGACAACCCCATATCTTAACTCGTTTAAGACATGGTCTCTTACCATACCATATCTCATATGGAGTGGTAGGCACTGATTTGGATGGAACCCCATTCAATAGGTATGCAGCTTCTCAAGTGCATAACACCTAAAAGGAAATAGGTAACTCAGCAATACTCATCATAGAGCGCGCCATATCTCATAGGGTGCGATACCTCTACCCCGATACACCATTGTGCTGTGGTGTATACGAAGGAGTAAGCTAAGAGAGAATCTCATTCTCCTTTTAGAAACTTCAGGAACTCCATGCGTAAGTATTCTCCTTCTCGATCACATCGAAGGACTTAATACTTCTACCCGTCTGGTTCTCAACTTCAAGCTTATATTCCTTGAGTTTCTCAAAAGTTTCAGACTCGTGTTTTAACAGGAACATATGTCCGGATTTTGAGAGAATATCAGTGAATATAATGAAGTATGAAGAACCAACCTTGGCATTTATAGACATAGGACTGTATACATCATCATGTATTCGTCCCAAGAGTTCAGTAACTCTTTCTCCGTTTCCAGTAAATGAAGTATTGGTCACTTTACCTTTGAGACAAGACTGACAAGTAGCATTAGATGAAAATTCGAACAGATTCTTAAATTCATCCTTATGTAACTTAGCTGGTCATGTCGCATTGATATGACCTAGTCTACAATGCCACAAGAAGAATTCGTTCATTTCTAAACTACTTCTCTTATGTGTGTTCTTGATAGTTTGAACTGCGGTTCAATTTAGAACATATATGCAATTTCATAACGTGCCTGATCCAATTAACTCTTAATTCAGGAAAATGTTCACAACATTATCCTCCAATACAGAATTATATCCTTCTTTAACTTAATAAAGAATCTGATGTAATGTTGTATATCAGGTTCGGTATGTAATAGCATTTGTTTAGAATCAATGTATTAATACAAGGTAATATATGCTAACTGACTTAGCTGCAACAATTGCACCATTCTCTAACCCTTAGAGACATATCACCCATTCTTAGTTCTTTACCTTTCTGTAGCCTATTTAACATATTACATATGTGGGATCCTGATCCGGTATCACATATCCAGGACGTAGAAGATATTGAGAAATAGTTCTCGGTAATGAACACACCCGAAGAAGATGCATCAACATGAACTTTCTTCGATTGGGTGGCATGGGAATCCGGATATCCCATATTTCCTGCTCGGACTTATAACAATTATAAGATAGAGCGGAACCAACGTTCCCCAGCTCAGTATAATAAGCAGGTTCGGTCAATACATCCATATTATTATCTTGATTAAGGCATGACATGGTCGCTACCAGGAGAGAGAGAAAAGAAAACACTCTGTGTGCGCTGTTGCAAGATCAGATTGGTTATTATTTTATCTAATCAGGATGGCTCCCACTGTTTTAGTCAAATCTTCCTTCAAACCCTAAAAGGTAAGACTAGCCGGGATTAATTACACCCTACAAGTTCGCCAATCTTTCGGCCAGGCCAGTGTCAGTACTTTGAGGGAGGTTCCCCGTGCTTTCGCACGGACCTAATTAAAATAAACCTCGTTTTTCCAGGGGCGTAACCCCGTTAACACCTTTCTAGACACCTACTTGATCGGCTAATTGTAATGTGTAAAACTCTCCCAGGAGTAACTCTTACTCGCAGTGGGTATCGGGATCCAACTATCTCATAGAAGGTATGCAATCTCATTGCAAATTTCAACACTTGAAATTCCCGATAATACTATGCTCCTAGCATTCTATGACCTTAACGAAAGCCAACAAACCATAGTCCACTAGTCAAGTTCAACCCGTATATTTCATGATTGAATTAAACCCACCCGCACGACTCTTGACGAAAGCCAACAAAGTCGTACGACTACCCTAATCCAATCGCATCAAATGCTGAAGCAGAAAAGCACTAATAAACTACCGCACACTATGCCTTGACGAAAGCCAACAAACGTAGCATGAATACTAAATACTACTTATCTGAAATGTCGGAGGGCTACGACAGGTTTTTAAGAAAATTTTTTGCGTAATGAACTTGATATCGTCGTAGAATCGAGTGATTTTGTAAAGAAGTGTTTTTGAGACATTTACTAGTTTTGCTAAAGAGATCACTCCCAGTGAAGGGATCTCGGCTCTTTCCTCATCGAATGAGGCGCATGATATTTCACAAATACCACTATGCAAAGTAAAAGCTATAGAAGCAATCAAAAGACAAACCGAGTGGGTTGTAGTATCTGCCAGTTTCGTTAAAGAGGCCACTCCCGGTGAAGGGATCTCGGCTCTTTCCTTATCGAATAAGGTGCTGGATATTCTACAAGGAATACCACTATGCAAAGCAAGAACTAGATCTACCAGTTTTTAAAACAAGTTTCTACAACATCTTTAGGTTTCTTTTATTTCATTAATCTCATTAATGAAGTCCCGTCAAATTATGCTTCTTAAGCATCACATAAGAAACGAAAGCATCAATATTTATTATATCTCATAATATATAATATAAGCAATCATCTCAGAATATCAAGTGATCAAATCACAGAATATCAGCAGCAGAAGAATCACATATGAAATATTGGATATACCAGGAATTCCGTGTTTTAAATTAAGCCAGTAAAAAACGCGGATTCCACGGTCGCGATGAATAGCCAAACCGACATCTCTAGACCCCTACGAGAGCGACAAGCAACCCTACCAATTCTAGTGTTAGGAGACCCGGTCTCGACTCCTCGAGATGGTCTTCAACTGGACCCTAGAACTCGGTTACTTGTGCTCCCCTCCTTGGGTCTATCCTAATGTGGAAAGGTAAATAATATACATCAATGGTAACATCATCCTCAACCCGGAAGTGCCCCAATAAAAGAATATTACATACAAGTTTTTACATGAATGAAAACGAAAAACTCTTATTTCACATAAAAAAAACCCGGCTATTCAAAACACGGCGATCCAATATAACATATCACAGCAACACATAACATCACATGCCATCAACATAAGTAAATATGCATATCCCAATTGTCGTTGACATATAGTAACGAAACCGGCGATACACCACATATTACACTTACGGTCGCAGAAAAGAAAGTGAAAAACTACAACAATTGGAATCCACAACCATCTTAAACATCATAAACCCAATGTATCACATACTTTGGATTTCATGCCCAACCAATTGAATTACTTAGATATCACATGCCTAGCAATTATAAACCCCGCATTTTAGTCTCGATATTGAAAACACTTTCCAATAACCTATCGGGTAATTCAACAAGATTCCCGATAAAGTGATCGAATGCTCGTCGGAAACTTTAGTAGACGGCCGCACCCCCGATGCCGTCGACGAAGTGCACTAAGGCGGAACAGCGCGGCTGCGAGCACCCGAACGAATGCTTTCGGTGACGGGGTTCTCCTACAGTCACTTGGTTAAGGCTATGGGGTGTGGCTATCTAGTAAGGTTACCCGGCGAGTCTCCACGTACACTACGTAATTGTGACGGGCCTTTGATCAACATCAAAATCCCGTGGCAACCGATCAAATGAGACTAAATCGCTAGATTTAAAAAATTCAAACTGGTTATCTCATAACTAATTATGTGGATTCCAAATATTGTATCACAATCACAGATAGCTAGACGAAATTAAACTTTTCGATCGAATAAACAAACACCCAAAATTTCCCGATAAGCTCAACACTTGAGCGGAATTCAAAAAGTACCCAGAAACTGTCACAACTCCTGTGAACCATCCGTAGAAGGGCCGACCCATGCCTCACTCATGTTGCCGCGGAACTGCCGCAAACCCTAGGGTATTGCCACGGTTCCGCGATCCAAAAAAGTCGAGTTTGGGTATCGTTCTTCTAGAGAGTCCACAGAATCGCTTGCATGATTTTCTGAAAATTTTAAACTCGGAAAAATCCAACTCTTGGAAAATTTCAGCGATGGAAAAATTAGGTTATTGATATCCGTTCGAAATTTTTAACATCGTCTAAATAACCCGAATACATATTAGAATTACGATTACGAAACACTCCGAGTTGTCTTTGCAGAAAGGTAACATCACATGCAAATTTAGCAAAAACCAGCAACACCTGAAACTCCAAAACCCAGAGACTGGAACACACTACAAAATTCAACCCAAAACCTCTTCACTTGGACGAGCACACCGGTTTTAAGCTTCATCTGGCTGGCCAAAAACCGTCGAGAGGGGTTCAATTTTGTACTTTGTTCATGTTGTATCGCATACAACATTCCGCAGTTACTAAAAATATTTTTAGAGCCCTTTAAAAATTCGATAGAACCTGGATTCAAGGGTTTCAAGTTTCGGAGTAGTTTCGGTTTCGTAATCTAACAAACATCGTTTAAATCTCTAGCTTGGCTTTGATACCACTGTAGGGTTACTTAGCAAGGCAGCAAGGTTTCGGGAGGTATCTTCCATGCCAATTTCAAATTTTTGCCGAACTAAAGAACCCTGACCCTAGAATCTTAACTAGAGAATTAAACAATATAACATGCAAACATCTTTGCAACTAAGTGAATGCGGAATACAACCTTTGTAAACCGGTTCTTCACTTCAAATGCTCCGTGTAGAAGTCCCTTCGCTGCGAGTAATGATCTCTCGAACTCTTGAGAGGCTCCACAAGGTGAAAGATGCAAACTTGCTCGAAATCTTCGAGGCCGAAGATGATCTACGTCGAGGAGACTCAAGTTTATTCTACCTCTTCACTAATATGTGAATTAGTGAAGCAAACATCCTAAACTAAATGGCTAATAGTAGAGGATGATGAAGTAGGAATTGGGCTCTCTTTAGATTTCTTTTTCTCATAATATTTCATCACTTAGAAAAAATCTAGCAAGCTTTTTCTCATGAGGAAGAAGATGAAGTGATGAAGAGAGAATGAACTCATGAGGTGAGAATAGCAACCATGGGTGAGTTAGTGTTATACATTAAGCCTTGTAGAGACTTAACCATGGCTTAGGATAATGGTTGGGTAAACAAATATCATAAGTAAAACAAAACAAGTGGACTAAGTCAAGGAACTCACAAGCTTCTTGCCATGAAAAAATCCAACCAATTTTTGAATTACTAAAATAAATAAAACCCTAACCTTATCATAATCATAGTGTGAGTCTCACACACCCATGTTGCATGTATCATCTAGCATGACACAAAATAATGTACACAAATATATATCACATATATACTTAATGCATACACAAGTGAGAAAAAGAAATGTTTAAGTGAGCTAATATTAGTTAATGTAAATTAATATATCACATATATAATTATACATTAAATTATCAAATCAACACTTGATTTAATAATCCGTCTATATCACATACAACCGACTAATATCAAATGTAACAACTTATCGAATCAACACTTGATCCAATAACCCGGCTATATCACATATAACCGACCGATATCGCATATCGCGAGAATAGAATGCGGTATCACATACGAGTATTAATCTTGGTTCCGCACATATCACATATGTGCTCCTACTTCGTTTCGTATGAACCAAGAAACCTCTGTGTAGGACTCTAAAGACTCGTCAATACGCCGGCAGTAGGTGATGATCATATCAAACACCCACAAGCCGCAAGCGGTCTGCTAAACGTAACGGCCACCCGAGTATTGAGCGATCAGAAGATCAACAAGAAAGCATGCCCATACTCTTGCGAATCCAATCAGTAACACTACCGTACAGTCCGGTCTCTTCGTCAGATATGTCGCATATCACAGCCTGGAGGTGGTATAACGTCAAACCCCAATAGCCTGATAAGTCATGCCGATGCAAGATCCATAACGGTTTGAGAAACTACTGATAACACTTACCAGTAAATCTCAGTAACCCTGGCTAGAGATTTCCTATTATGGCCAATCGAGCATAGTGCAACATCAACTCCCAATATCGGGAGAGACGAATCCCCTCCTATCGCTCACTGCCTCTATGTGACTCGGGACTGTACCCAAAAACCACCTTTTTGCATAATCTCTTGACCGTGGTATGGTGGAAATCAAAGCACAGAGGGAATCACACAAGACTTTGTGACGATCTCGGGTCGACAGACTAACATGTACCAGTGTCACCAGAGAACTGCTATCTGACGATAGGTATAATACCATCTAGGAGTTCTCGGCGAGTCCGTCCAGTGTACACAGTCTCCACTGAGCACCCATATACTATCTCTGATGTCAAACACCAATGGATATGGGATCATCCATCGCCCATCATATGGGTCGAGAAGCGTATACGCTAGTCTACTCTGGAGTATCGATGCCCTGTCTCGATACTCCCACGACTAGGAACATTTGAAGGATATACCTTCCGACTACCACTGCCCCACAAGTATGATCTGCATCATAATCCTGGTAGTCAAGTACTCATCCTAAAGGCTTTATCAACATGTAATAGAGAGACAATAAGTGTACACGTTAAGATAAAGAGGAACCAGATGGCATACTATCATATCGAGCAAGAAAGTCCTCCCTATATATGTCCAAGCATCCACTACAATATACATCACATGTGTTGGATATATGTATGCCCTGGAGGCTATTATGTGATAGTGGATGTATTTGTACACACACACACACACATATATATATATATATATATATATATTCAGTGTACATTCTTGGTCGACATAATAGTATGCTATCTGGTTCTTCTTTATCCGACATGTTGATTTGATCATGCTTTTATTCATTCATACATGTTCTTAAAGCCCTGAGGATATCGGATTGACTACTGTGATTATGATAGAGATCATACTAGTGGGACATCTGTAGTTTATAAGCATATCCTAGAATGTCCCTAGTCATAGGTATATCGAGACGGGGCATCGATATACCAGAGTAGACTAGCGTATATGATACTAGACCCATGCGATGGGCGATGAATATTCCCACATTCATCGATGTTTGACATCGAGATCATATACGGGTGCTCAGTGGTGACTGGGTACACTGGACGGACTCACCGAGAACTCCTATATGGAATTATATCTATCGTCGGATAGCAGTTCTCTGGTGACACTGGTACAGGTTAGTCTTTAGACCCGAGATCGTCATTGAGTCTTGCATGTTCTCCCACTGTACTTTGATTACCACCCTACCACGGCTCTACTGAGTCGTGCAAACAGGTGGCCGTTGGGTACAGTCCCGAGACACACGAAGGCGATGAGCGATAGGAGGAGTTTCGTCTCTCCCGGTATTAGGAGTTGATGCTGTGCGGTACTCGACTGGTTATGTCAGTAAGTCCCTGGCCAGGGCTGCTGAGATTTACTGATAAGTGTTATCAGTGGTTTCTCGATCTGTTATAGACCATTCATCGGCACGACTTATTGAGTTATTGGGGTCGATGTTACCATCCCTAGACTCGATATGCAGCATATCTGACGAAGAGACCGGACTGTATGGTAGTGTTGCCGGTTGGCTCGACGGGAGTTGTAGCAGGTTCGCTTGCTTTCTTCTGATCGCTCAATACCCGGGTGGCCGTTACGTTTAGTTGACCGCTTGCGGCTTGGGGGTGCTTGATATGATCATCAGCTACTGCCAGTGTATTGACGAGTCTTAGAGTCCCACAAAAGAGTTACCTAGTCCAGGCGAAACGTTGTGGTGCGCATATGCGATATGCGCATGGACCCGGTTAAAATGCGCGTATAAGATACCGCATATTAATCGGGCGGCTTGCTTTTGGTCGGGTCGTATGTGATATGACCGGAATGCTAAATCAAGTGTTGATTTATCATTTAACTATTAGTCTCTCACTAGAAATCCTTTCTTGTCATTATGCATGCACGTATGCATTCATTCTCATTCATGCACATAGGATGTGCATGCACACATACATGCATACATAATGGTTATCATGGTTATATATACATAGAAAATGGTGGCAATATAAGACTCACACCTTATGATTATATATGGATTTTTATTTGTATTTGTGTTAAAACAAAAGAAAAAGAAAAAGGTTAATTCATGGTTAAGTTTCTACACTCTTCTTTTAACTAACCTTGTTCACCCATTTTTTAACCATGGGTTAACTTTCCTTTTGTATTTTAACTCAAATACAATAATATCTTTATTATGTAACCATGATTTGAGATGAAGAGTAGAAAATATATATATACTTATATTTTCTATTTTTCAAGTGAGATTATCATTTCTCTTGTTTTTCAAAAGCCATCATCTTCTTCCTCCTTGCTCTTTTGCTCTCTAGATTTCTCAAGTGAGAAAAACACTCACTAAGTTAGGATTTTGAAGTGAGAAAAGTAACCACAACACCATTCTACACTAGTCTTGCCCATTAGTGGAGAGTGTTAGCTTCCATTTTCTTTTCTTGATCTTACGAAGTTACAAGCTTGGACAAAGCGGACTCCGGGTGGATCATCGTGGACCTAGAGGAGTTCAAGCGAACCTTTTCCAAACCCCAAGTAGCCGAGGAGTCTAGCGTAGAGAGTTACAAAGGTTGTACTCTCAAAGCCCTAACTTTATCTACTTGTGATGATGTGTTGTTTTAGAAACCCTAAAATTCTAGTGATGATTCTATGTTTGTTCACTTAGCACCTTAAAAATTTGATTTTGACACATGTGATGCTTCCAAACTCTTCATGAGGTGCTAGGTAAACCTAACAATGGTATCGGAGCCGACCTAGAACTTTAGGCGACACTTTAACGAAGTTAAAACTCCGATCGAACCGAAAAATACGGATTTTTAGCACTCTCTGGACATTTTTTCAAAACTGTTATTTTTCAGAATTAAAAATATGTAAAAAATTCAGCAGTGAATTCTAAGAACAACTGTAGAAAACGAAGCCCTAATGCTTTAATCCCACCGCGGAACCGCGGCTAAAGCTTGCTTAGGCCATGGCTCCGCGGCCGTATAGATGGATTAAGCCCTCGTTTTTGTACAATGATCTTTATACCTGCTTGTAGACATTTTAGGGTATTTTTAATCTGGTTTCAGTGATATATGTTCTGGAGATTGTTTTAGATTTGGTGATTCGATCGGAATTTTAATCTCGTGCCTTATTTCCGGGTAATTTAGAAAGTATTGAAATGTTCGAACGAGTATCATTAACTCACCTTTTCATGGGGTTTAAATCTTTCGGAAATATGTGCAAGTTTTTTTTGTGGTGGACCCTCCAGAAGACAACAAACCTTAACTCGATTATGTGACCGTCTTGAACTACCTTTTGAACCTTAGGGTTTGAGGCAGTACGGCGTGCCATATGTGAGGCGTTGGCTTGACCCTTCTACGGTTGGACCGCTGCTACTGTGACACATTCCGAGTTTTTGAACTCCGCTCAAGTGTTGAGCTTTGGGAAATTTTGGGTATTTGATCACTTGTTCGAAAACTTTAATACTCTCTAATTATCTGGAATGTGATGCAATATATGGAATTCATATAGTTGGACATGAAATACGAAGTATGTGATATTTCACATTTACGATGTCTAAAGAGAATGTGAATTCCAAATATTGCAGTTTTACACTTTCTTTTCTGTGACCGTAAGTGTAGTATGCAGTGGTATTGCCGATTGTCGTTGCTATACATCGACGACGATCGGTGTATGCATACTTACTTACGTTGATAATATGAGATATTATGTGTTGCTGAGATATGATGTGCTGGATCGTCGGGGTTGAATAGCCGGGTTTTTTTATGTGAGATGAGAGTTTTCTTTTCATTCATGTAAATTCAAATGTAAAGTAATATTCTTTTATTTGGGGCACATCCGGGTTGAGGTTGATGCCACCAGTGTTGTATATTATTTACTTTTCCGCATTAGGATGGACCCAAGGAGGGGAGCACAGGTGACCGGGGGCTGTGGTTCAGTGGGAGGCCATCTCGAGGAGTCGAGACAGGGTCTCCTAAACTCCAGAATTGGTAGGGTCGCTTGCCGCTCTCGTAGGGGTCCAGGGTGTGGGATTGGCTATTCATCGCGACCGTGGAATCCGTATTTTCTATTATTGGCTAAATACTAAATACGGACGTCCTAGTATATCCCATCATATCTGTGTTTCTGCTGCCTGTATTCTGTGATGTTATATCTGAGACGAATGATATATTATATATATGATATATAGTAGATGTTGCTTATGTTTTACACCCGTGCTAGTTCCGTCCCGGTATGCCGTTAGTTAACTAACCTAACTGTGCATAACGGAACATTGCGGCGAATGCGGATGGCATAAGCGTACGTGTTATTTTCGTTTCTTTTCTGTGATTGGCTTAAGGACTTAAATGATGGGACTACATTAATATGATTAATGTAAAGAAAATAAACCTAAAAAAATGTTGTAGAATCAGATTTTAAAACCACTCGGCTCTTTATGAAAAAGCAACATTTCAAAACTGTGGAGCTTAAGCCACTCCTTTTGAAAACCATTTGATTCTACAACGATATCAAGTTCAAAGCATTAAAGATTTTCTTAAAAATCATCCGCAACCCTCCGTCATTTTAGAAAGTAGAGTACTTAGTATTCGTGCTACGTTTGTTGACCTTAGCCAAGGCGTAGTGTACGGTAGCTAAGTGATGTCTTCCTATAATGCATATGATGCAGATTAATTAGGACGGGTATATGACTTTGTTGATCTTAGACAAGGATCATGTGAACGGGTCTAATTAATCAAGAAATGACGGGTTGAACTTGACTAGTGCTTGTGATTTGTTGACCTTAGCCAAGGTCATGAGTGCTAGGGGTAAAAACCATATCGGGAATTTCAATAGTTGAAATTTGCAATGAGATTGCATACCTTCCATGTGATGGTTGGATCCCGATCCCACTGTGGGCAATAGTTGCTCCCAGGAGAGTTTTGCAGTTTACAATTAGCTAACTCATTAGGTGTCTAGAAAGGTGTTAACGGGGCTACGCCTCTGGGAAAATGAGGTTTACTTTAATTAGGTCCGTGCGAAAGCACGGGGAACCTCCCTCAAGTACCGACACTGGCCTGGCTAAACGGTTAGCGAAGTTGTAGACTGTAATTAATCCTAGCTAGTTTTTCTTTTTAAGGTTTGAAAGAAAAACTCGATTAAAGCAGTGGGAAACATCGATTAGACAAGATAATAACCAATCTGATCTATGCAAGAGCTTTCGCTGAGTGTATTCGTTTCTCTCTCTTAATGGCAGATACCCATGACTGGACTCAAGCTTCTACTAGATAAAAACAAACTGAATGAGACCAATTATAAAGACTGGCTGAGGAATCTAAACATTGCCTTGACATATGATAAGGTATCATATGTCCTCATGGCTCCATCCCCGCCCGTCCCAGGCCCAAAATCCTCAGTTGCGGATATTGAAGTCCGCAAGACATGGGACGCTGACTGTACCACGGCCAAATGTCTCGCGCTTGCATCGATGGATAACACACATCAAAAGCAGCACGAGAATATGGACATTCACGCCATATTGCTCTATGCAAAGGAGTTGTATGGAGAGCAATCCCGCGTATTACGATACGAAGCATCAAAGAAATTGTTTCAGATGCGAATGGCCCCTGGCACACCAGTAGGAGACCATGTTCTGAAGATGATAGCTCTCATAGAAGAGCTTGAGGACCTTGGATGGACGATGGACAATGAATAATATACGGATATTATTCTGCAGTCCCTCCCCTCCACCTTTGCTCAATTCATAGTTAACTTCAACATGCACAACATGGAGAAGGAACTACCTGAACTCCTTAATATGTTAAGGAATGCAGAGAGCACTATGAAATCAGTGAAAGCTCCTGTTATGACTGTTGCACAATCTTCCTCTTCTCGCCCAAAGGCAAAGGCCAATGGAAAGAAAAAGAAGAAGGCCACCAATCCTAAGGGTGGAGTTAAAAAGGTGAAGGGAAAGGAAAAGTCCAAAGCTGGAGACTCGGGGAAAGGGGAATGTTTTCATTGCCACAAGACAGGACATTGGAAATGCAACTGCACGGAGTACTTAAATCTCAAGAACAAGCATGGGGATGCTTCAGCTTCAAGTGCGTTTGTGACAGAAAACTGTTTTTCAATAAACTGTGCTTCCTGGGTATTGGATACCGGTTCAGATTCTCACATTTGCAATTCTATGCAGGGGCTGAGAAATAGCAAGGTTTTGAAGACAGGTGACCATACTCTCCGCGTTGAAATGGTTCCAATGCACATACAGTCGTAGTGGGAGAGTATCATTTGTGGTTGCCATCTGGATGTATATTGGTTTTGAACCCATGTTATTTTGTACCAAGTATGCTTTGTAATATAATATCCGTTTCTTTGTTAGACAATAAAGGATATAATTTTGTATTGCAGAACAATGTTATGAACATTCACCTGAATCAAATGTTGGTTGGGTATGGTACGCTTAATAACGGGATATATGTCCTAAATCAACACACAGTTTTCAGTATACAACACACTAATAAAAGAAAACTTTCAGAAATAAATGAAGCTTTTCTTTGGCACTGTAGACTTGGTCATATTAACGAAACAAGACTAAATAAGTTACACAAAGATGGATATTCAAACCCTTTTGAATATAAATCTTATGCGACTTGCCAGTCTTGTATCAAGGGTAAAATGACTAAAACTCCGTTTACCGGACACGGAGAAAGAGCTACCGAGCTCCTAGGCCTCATACATAGTGATGTATGCGGGCCATACATAGTGATGTATGCGGGCCAATGTCTACACAGGCTAGAGGCGGTTTTTCATACTTCATTACGTTCACTGACGATTTCTCAAGATTCGGTCATGTGTTTTTATTAAAGCACAATTCCGAAGCTTTCGAGAAATTCATTGAATATAAACAAGAAGTAGAAAAACAAACCGGCTTGAGTATCAAGATGCTTCGATCAGATCGAGGTGGAGAGTATCTCAGTACAGAATTCGCAAACTTCCTAAAAGAGAATGGGATTCTCTCTCAGCTCATTCCTCCTTACACACCACAGAACAACGGTGTGTCAGAACGACAGAATCAGACCCTATTAGATATGGTCCGTTCCATGATGAGTGATGCTGAGTTACCTGTCTCATTTTGGGGGCATGTATTGGAGACTGCAGCGTTTCTACTGAACAGGGTTCCAACCAAAACCGTGTCTACCACGCCATATGAGATATGGCATGGGAAGAGACCATCTCTTAAGAGAATTAAGATTTGGGGTTGCCCGGCCTATGTTAAAAAGCAGAATCCGGACAAACTCGAGACACGGTCGGTCATGTGTAATTTTGTGGGGTATCCAAAGAATTCTTATGGATATCTATTCTACCACAAGGAGGAACAAAAGGTGTTTGTTTCTCAGCATGCCACCTTCTTGGAAAAAGAGTTTTTCACAGATAAGGCTGATGGTAATGTGGTAGATCTAGAAGAGGTTCTAGAGACACAAACTACAAATGACGACTTGGTTGAACCGGCTGTTGCAATAGAAACTGAGGAACCTCGGCCACTCCGTAGGTCTGGTAGGACTTCTCGCCCACTGGAGAGGTACTACGGTTTCCTCATTGATGGTGACAGAGAAGACTGCATCATGGAAGATGATGATCCTACCAGCTTTCAGCAAGCTATCACGAGTGGAGATTCTGTGAAGTGGCTGGATGCCATGGGATCCGAAATGGAGTCTATGTACACCAACAAAGTATGGACTTTGGACGTTGTACCCCCTGGGGTAAAACCTGTAGGGTGCAAATGGATCTTTAAAAGAAAGATTGGTGTAGATGGGCAGGTGGAGACCTATAAGGCAAGACTTGTGGCGAAGGGTTTTCGTCAAAGACCAGGTTTGGACTATGACGATACTTTTTCTCCCGTAGCCATGCTTAAATCCATTCGGATCCTACTTGCTATTGCTGCTCACTACGACTATGAAATCTGGCAGATGGACGTTAAAACAGCATTTCTAAAGACAAACCGAGTGGGTTGTAGTATCTGCCAGTTTCGTTAAAGAGGTCACTCCCGGTGAAGAGATCTCGGCTCTTTCCTTATCGAATAAGGTGCTGGATATTCTACAAGGAATACCGCTATGCAAAGTAAGAACTAGATCTACCAGTTTTTAAAACAAGTTTCTACAACATCTTTAGGTTTCTTTTATTTCATTAATCTCATTAATGAAGTCCCGTCAAATTATGCTTCTTAAGCATCACATAAGAAACGAAAGCATCAATATTTATTATATCTCATAATATATAATATAAGCAATCATCTCAGAATATCAAGTGATCAAATCACAGAATATCAGCAGCAGAAGAATCACATATGAAATATTGGATATACCAGGAATTCCGTGTTTTAAATTAAGCCAGTAAAAAACGCGGATTCTACGGTCGCGATGAATAGCCAAACCGACATCTCTAGACCCCTACGAGAGCGACAAGCAACCCTACCAATTCTAGTGTTAGGAGACCCGGTCTCGACTCCTCGAGATGGTCTTCAACTGGACCCTAGAACTCGGTTACTTGTGCTCCCCTCCTTGGGTCTATCCTAATGTGGAAAAGTAAATAATATACATCAATGGTAACATCATCCTCAACCGGAAGTGCCCCAATAAAAGAATATTACATACAAGTTTTTACATGAATGAAAATGAAAAACTCTTATTTCACATAAAAAAAAAACCCGGCTATTCAAAACACGGCGATCCAATATAACATATCACAGCAACACATAACATCACATGCCATCAACATAAGTAAATATGCATGTCCCAATTGTCGTTGACGTATAGCAACGAAACCGGCGATACACCACATATTACACGTACGGTCGCAGAAAAGAAAGTGAAAAACTACAACAATTGGAATCCGCAACCATCTTAAACATCATAAACCCAATGTATCACATACTTTGGATTTCATGCCCAACCAATTGAATTACTTAGATATCACATGCCTAGCAATTATAAACCCCGCATTTTAGTCTCGATATTGAAAACACTTTCCAATAACCTATCAGGTAATTCAACAAGATTCCCGATAAAGTGATCGAATGCTCGTCGGAAACTTTAGTAGACGGCCGCACCCCCGATACCGTCGACGAAGTGCACTAAGGCGGAACACCGCGGCCGCGAGCACCCGAACGAATGCTTTTGGTGACGGGGTTCTCCTACAGTCACTTGGTCAAGGCTATGGGGTGTGGCTATCTAGTAAGGTTACCCGACGAGTCTCCACGTACACTACGTAATTGTGACCGACCTTTGATCAACATCAAAATCCCGTGGCAACCTATCAAATGAGACTAAACCGCTAGATTTAAAAAATTCAAACTGGTTATCTCATAACTAATTATGTGGATTCCAAATATTGTATCACAATCACAGATAGCTAGACGAAATTAAACTTTTCGATCGAATAAACAAACACCCAAAATTTCCCGATAAGCTCAACACTTGAGCGGAATTCAAAAAGTATCCAGAAACTGCTACAACTCCTGTGAACCATCCGTAGAAGGGCCGACCCATGCCTCACTCATGTTGCCGTGGAACTGCCGCAAACCCTAGGGTATTGCCACGGTTCCGCGATCCAAAAAAGTCGAGTTTGGGTATCGTTCTTCTAGTGGGTCCACAGAATCGCTTGCATGATTTTCTGAAAATTTTAAACTCGGAAAAATCCAACTCTTGGAAAATTTCAGCGATGGAAAAATTAGGTTATTGATATCCGTTCGAAATTTTTAACATCGTCTAAATAACCCGAATACATATTAGAATTATGATTACGAAACACTCCGAGTTGTCTTTGCAGAAAGGTAACATCACATGCAAATTTAGCAAAAACCAGCAACACCTGAAACTACAAAACCCAGAGACTGGAACACACTACAAAATTCAACCCAAAACCTCTTCACTTGGCCGAGCACACCGGTTTTAAGCTTCATCTGGCTGGCCAAAAACCGTCGAGAGGGGTTCAATTTTGTACTTTGTTCATGTTGTATCGCATACAACATTCCGCAGTTGCTAAAAATATTTTTAGAGCCCTTTAAAAATTCGATAGAACCTGGATTCTAGGGTTTCAAGTTTCGGAGTAGTTTCGGTTTCGTAATCTAACAAACATCGTTTAAATCTCTAGCTTGGCTTTGATACCACTGTAGGGTTACTTAGCAAGGCAGCAATTCAGGAGGTATCTTCCATGCCAATTTCAAATTTTTGCCGAACTAAAAAACCCTGACCCTAGAATCTTAACTAGAGAATTAAACAATATAACATGCAAACATCTTTGCAACAAAGTGAATGCGGAATACAACCTTTGTAGACCGGTTCTTCACTTCAAATGCTCCGTGTAGAAGTCCCTTTGCTGTGAGTAATGATCTCTCGAACTCTTGAGAGGCTCCACAAGGTGAAAGATGCAAACTTGCTCGAAGTCTTCGAGGCCGAAGATGATCTACGTCGAGGAGACTCAAGTTTATTCTACCTCTTTACTAATATGTGAATTAGTGAAGCAAACATCCTAAACTAAATGGCTAATAGTAGAGGATGATGAAGTAGGAATTGGGCTCTCTTTAGATTTCTTTTTCTCACAATATTTCATCACTTAGAAAAAATCTAGCAAGCTTTTTCTCATGAGGAAGAAGATGAAGTGATGAAAAGAGAATGAACTCATGAGGTGAGAATAGCAACCATGGGTGAGTTAGTGTCATACACTAAGCCTTGTAGAGACTTAACCATGGCTTAGGATAATGGTTGGGTAAACAAATATCATAAGTAAAATAAAACAAGTGGACTAAGTCAAGGAACTCACAAGCTTCTTGCCATGAAAAAATCCAACCAATTTTTGAATTACTAAAATAACTAAAACCCTAACCTTATCATAATCATAGTGTGAGTCTCACACACCCATGTTGCATGTATCATCTAGCATGACACAAAATAATGTACACAAATATATATCACATATATACTTAATGCACACACAAGTGAGAAAAAGAAATGTTTAAGTGAGCTAATATTAGTTAATGTAAATTAATATATCACATATATAATTATACATTAAATTATCAAATCAACACTTGATTTAATAATCCGTCTATATCACATACAACCGACTAATATCAAATGTAACAACTTATCGAATCAACACCTGATCCGATAACCCGGCTATATCACATATAACCGACCGATATCGCATATCGCGAGAATAGAATGCGGTATCACATACGAGTATTAATCTCGGTTCCGCACATATCACATATGTGCTCCTACTTCGTTTCGTATGAACCAAGAAACCTCTGTGTAGGACTCTAAAGATTCGTCAATACGCCGGCAGTAGGTGATGATCATATCAAACACCCACAAGCCGCAAGCGGTCTGCTAAACGTAACGACCACTCGGGTATTGAGCGATCAGAAGATCAACAAGCAAGCATGCCCATACTCTTGCGAATCCAATCAGTAACACTACCGTACAGTCCGGTCTCTTCGTCAGATATGTCGCATATCACAGCCTGGGGGTGGTATAACGTCAAACCCCAATAGCCTGATAAGTCATACCGATGCAAGGTCCATAACGGTTCAAGAAACTACTGATAACACTTACCAGTAAATCTCAGTAACCCTGGCCAGAGATTTCCTATTATGGCCAATCGAGCATAGTGCAACATCAACTCCCAATATCGGGAGAGACGAATCCCCTCCTATCGCTCATTGCCTCTATGTGACTCGGGACTGTACCCAAAAACCACCTTTTTGCATGATCTCTTGACCGTGGTATGGTGGAAATCAAAGCACAGTGGGAATCACACAAGACTCTGTGACGATCTCGGGTCGACAGACTAATATGTACCAGTGTCACTAGAGAACTGCTATCTGACGATAGGTATAATACCATCTAGGAGTTCTCGGCGAGTCCGTCCAGTGTACACAGTCTCCACTGAGCACCCGTATACTATCTCTGATGTCAAACACCAATGGATATGGGATCATCCATCGCCCATCATATGAGTCGAGAAGCGTATACGCTAGTCTACTCTAGAGTATCGATGCCTTGTCTCGATACTCCCACGACTAGGAACATTTGAAGGATATACCTTCTGACTACCACTGCCCCACTAGTATGATCTGCATCATAATCCTGGTAGTCAAGTACTCATCCTAAAGACTTTATCAATATGTAATAGAGAGACAATAAGTGTACACGTTAAGATAAAGAGGAACCAGATGGCATACTATCATATCGAGCAAGAAAGTCCTCCCTATATATGTCCAAGCATCCACTATAATATACATCACATGTGTTGGATATATGTATGCCCTAGAGGCCATTATGTGATAGTGGATGTATTTGTACATATATATATATATATATATATTCAGTGTACATTCTTGGTCGACATAATAGTATGCTATCTGGTTCTTCTTTATCTGACATGTTGATTTGATCATGCTTTTATTCATTCATACATGTTGATAAAGCCCTGAGGATATCGGCTTGACTACTGTGATTATGATGGAGATCATACTAGTGGGACATCTGTAGTTTATAAGCATATCCTGGAATGTCCCTAGTCATAGGTATATCAAGACGGGGCATCGATATACCAGAGTAAACTAGTGTATATGATACTAGACCCATACGATGGGTGATGAATGTTCCCACATTCATCGATGTTTGACATCGAGATCATATACGGGTGCTCAGTGGTGACTGGGTACACTGGACGGACTCACCGAGAACTCTTATATGGAATTATATCTATCGTCGAATAGCAGTTCTCTGGTGACACTGGTACAGGTTAGTCTGTAGACCCGAGATCGTCATAGAGTCTTGTGTGTTCTCCCGCTGTATTTTGATTACCACCCTACCACGGCTCTACTGAGTCGTGCAAACAGGTGGCCGTTGGGTACAGTCCCGAGACACACGAAGGCGATGAGCGATAGGAGGGGTTTCATCTCTCCCGGTATTGGGAGTTGATGCTGTGCTGTGCTCGACTGGTTATATCAGTAAGTCCCTGGCCAGGGCTGCTGAGATTTACTGATAAGTGTTATCAGTAGTTTCTCGATCTGTTATAGACCATTCATCGGCACGACTTATTGAGTTATTGGGGTCGACGTTACCATCCCTAGACTCGATATGCAGCATATCTGACGAAGAGACCGAACTGTACGGTAGTGTTGCCGGTTGGCTCGACGGGAGTTGTAGCAGGTTCGCTTATTTTCTTCTGATCGCTCAATACCCGGGTGGCCATTACGTTTAGCTGACCGCTTGCGGCTTGGGGGTGCTTGATAAGATCATCACCCACTGCCGGCGTATTGACGAGTCTTAGAGTCCCACAAAGGAGTTACCTAGTCCAGGCAAAACGTTGTGGTGCGCATATGCGATATGTGCATGGACCCGGTTAAAATGCGCGTATAAGATACCGCATATTAATCGGGCGGCTTGCTTTTGGTCGGGTCGTATGTGATATGACCGGAATGCTAAATCAAGTGTTGATTTATCATTTAACCATTAGTTTCTCACTAGAAATCCTTTCTTGTCATTATGCATGCATGTATGCATTCATTCTCATTCATGCACATAGGATGTGCATGCACACATACATGCACATAATGGTTATCATGGTTGTATATACATAGAAGATGGTGGCAATATAAGACTCACACCTTATGATTATATATGGATTTTTATTTGTATTTGTGTTAAAACAAAAGAAAAAGAAAAAGGTTAATTCATGGTTAAGTTTCTACCCTCTTCTTTTAACTAACCTTGTTCACCCACTTTTTAACCATAGGTTAACTTTCCTTTTGTGTTTTAACTCAAATACAATAATATTTTTATTATGTAACCATGGTTTGAGATGAAGAGTAGAAAATATATATACTTATATTTTCTATTTTTCAAGTGAGATTATCATTTCTCTTGTTTTTCAAAAGCCATCATCTTCTTCCTCCTTGCTCTTTTGCTCTCTAGATTTCTCAAGTGAGCAAAACACTCGCTAAGTTAGGATTTTGGATTGAGAAAAGTAACCACAACACCATTCTACACTAGTCTTGCCCATTAGTGGAGAGTGCTAGCTTCCATTTTCTTTTCTTGATCTTACGAAGATACAAGCTTGGACAAAGCGGACTCCGGGTGGATCATCATGGATCTAGAGGAGTTCAAGCGAACCTTTTCCAAACCCTAAGTAGCCAAGGAGTCTAGCGTAGGGAGCTACAAAGGTTGTACTCTCAAAAGCCTAGCTTTATCTACTTGTGATGATGTGTTGTTTTAGAAACCCTAAAATTCTAGTGATGATTCTATGTTTGTTCACTTAGCACCTTAAAAATTTGATTTTGACACATGTGATGCTTCCAAACTCTTCATGAGGTGCTAGGTAAACCTAACAACATGTACAGTAATGGCCTTTAGGGCATACATATAACTAACAAGCCTGGTCAATGGTTCAACAATTCAAGCGAAATTCTCGACGAACCTTCTATAATATCCGGCAAGCCCAAGGAAACTTCTGATCTCTGCTACGTTCTTTGGAATTGGCCAATCGTGAACTTCTGCAATCTTTTCAGAATCATCGGTAATTCCATATCCGGATACAAAATGACCCAAGAACTTCATTTCTTCGAGCCAAAACTCGCACATGCTTATCTTAGCATATAACATTTTTTGCCTCAATGTTTGCAATGCGATCTTCAAGTGTTCTTCATGCTTTTCTTTGCTCGTCAAATATACCAGAATATCGTTAATAAACACCACTATGAACTGGTCCAAATATGGTGAAAAGTTTCGGTTCATCAAGTACATAAATATGGCTGGTGCGTTCGTGACTCCAAATGGCATCACTAAGTACTCGTAATGCCCATATCGAGTTCGGAACGCTGTCTTGCAAATATCTTCTGATTTCACCTGAACTTGATGATATCCGTATGGCAAATCCAGCTTCGAGAATACCCTCGCGCTACTAAGTTGATCGAATAATTTACCAATGCGAGGGATCGGGTACTTGTTCTTAATAGTCACCCGGTTTAATTCTCGATAATCGATGCACATCCTCCGTGTGCCATCTTTCTTCTTGACTAGAAGAACTGGAGCTCTCCAGGGTGAATTGCTGCTGCGAATCCAACCCTTCTCTAGCAATTAAACAACATGTTTCTTTACTTCTTCTAGCTCCACTGGTGCCATTAGATAATAGGCCTTAGAAATCGGAGCTGCTCCAGGAATAAGATCAATTGCGAACTCCACACCTCGTTTTAGCGGTAAACCCAAGATGTCTTGGAACACGTCCATAAACTCTCGAACTACTGCTGGCGCTTCCTCCTTGCGTACTTCCATCGAAGAAAGAACGGAACTTGTCAGCCTAGCCTAAAGTCGACTGGCCCGACAGATCTGCTACCTCCTGAATATATAAACTCCGGATGTTCAGGAATCTGGAAAATCACTTTCTTTGCCCTAAAATCGACGTGTGCATGGAAAGTGCCAAGAAAGTCCATTCCCAAGATAACATCATAGCTGCCTGTATCGATCACCAAGAAATCCGCGAATAACTCTCGTCCGCATATAACAACCAAACAATCCTTGCACTTACTACTAGATATAATCTTTCCATTCCCAGTGTGTATGTCCTAGCAACCAGACAGGACTGTGTGTGGAATTGAGTGTGCACCAATAAACTTGGATGGCATAAAACAATAGGATGCACCTGAATCGAATAATGCCAATGCGGGAAAATTATAAATAAGTAGGATACCTGAAACAACTTTGTCTGAATCTTTGGCCTCCTCGGCTATCAAAGTAAGGCCTGTGCTTGATTAGGCCTATGAGTAATTTGTTTCTACCCCTGAATCTGCTTCTGCGGTGGCTTCTGGATATCGACCCTCAATCGTAGCTTTGAAGGACATGCATTGATGGTATGGTCAGCTGATCTGCAAACAAGACAGAGTCCAAGCCTCCTTCGACATTCCTTCTGTAAGTGTCTGGGTAGATGGCAAAAGTCACAGATCACACTTCTTTTCTAATCGGATACGATGAGCTTCTTCATAGGTACAATGCCTCGGCTGTTCACCGGGATGCTTCTGCGTACAGGAGTTCGGTTTGGAATAAACGCTGGCTTCTGCACTACAATGGCTTGCTGTTGCGTACTCTTCGCCTTCACCGATAAACTCTGCTGCTCCCTGGCTGCCTTGAGAACTTGGGAAAAGGTGGTCAATCCCAGAGATATAATGTGTCTCTGAATCTCCACATCAAAGCTGCGCATAAACCTCCGTGCCCTATCTGCATCGTTGGCAACCAAAGGCCCCATAAATCGACTGAGCCGAATCCACTCAGCCGCATGCGCATCAACAGATCCACCATTCTGCTTCAGGCTAATAAACTTTTCCTCCATTTCTTATCGAGCAGTTTGTGGAAAGAACTTTTCCAAGAAACTCTGCGAAAACGTTGCTCAACTGATCGGTTTGGTCAGGCGGGTCTCCTCTACGAGCTACCACTTGCGAGCATAATCTACCAGTTGGATGCGTACTACATCCACCCTTTTCTCCTATGGAATCTGCGCGGCGACAAGCAGATTCTCTGTGTCAACTAACCACTGCTCCACTGGCAATGGCTCCTCCAATCCTGTAAATGTGGACAGATCGAGCCTTCTGAAGTTCGCCACGGTGCCTTCATGCTGTGTTTGCCTGGGTGCTCAAGCGACTACGGACTGCTGGACTGTCCACAGGCCCTCCTGGAAAGCCTCGGCCTGCCGCTGATTCAACTCGGTTTGCCGCTTTTGGTTTTCCAGCATACCACGTATAACTCCAAGCAAAGCGGCGAGAAGAGAGAGAGAGGGATTGCGAGAGGAGAGAGAAAGGGTGAGCAGAGAGAGAGAGCGGGACGATGAGATGGGGGAGAGAGAGAGATAGAGCAGAACTATTTAGTTATATATATATATATATTAACTGTTAGTATCGCTAATACAAAAATACTCCGAAAAATACCCGGGACTCTTCTAAAATTCTAGTTTTAAAATATGAATAATATACGTACAAGTCAAAACCATAATGCGATGTCCGGTTAAATAAAATGCATACTCCCAAGAACGGATACACGTAAAATCACGTAGCGATCCAAACGAGTCTGTTTTAACAATCTGGACTGGAACACGATATATGGATGCACTTACACGATATGGGGTATGATAACCAGCCATGCTAGATATAAAAAAATATTATCTGGCTATAATTTGTATTATTTGAAATATATGTAGATACTAAATATATGATACGTATATATAAAATCTAGATATCCACGGATCCTCTGTACTAGCGAATATATGACGTAATCTAGAACCATGATGGGTTTCAAGCATGCGGGTCGGATCGGATACTAACCATATATACCAAATGCACTATCCGCACCCAAAACGATAATAAACAAGAAGTTGTCGCAAAATTAGAAAATATCCAAATAAAAAATATGGTATAAATGCACTTGGGTGTTACAAAAAGTTATTCTTTAAATGAACCATAGAACTAGGATATCGTGGTATGAAATCATAGTGTACGTGTGGGGTAGATCGTTACCCCGTAAAATTTTCCTAAAAGTATCTTTTTTTTAACAATTATTGAAAAGGGGTTATACTAAAGTTCATGGTTTTTTAATGAAAAGTTCGTTATATGTTTGTTTCACATGACATTTTTGTTAAACTAAAAACTAAATGATGGGAAATAAGGTTAAGATTAGTATAGAATGTTAGTTTGATCTAATTTTCTTATCAAGTGGAATACAAAAATTAAAAAGAAGATTAAATCAGAGATAACTCTACTTTTGTCGATTTGTTTTAAAAAAATTGTTTTGAGGTGGAAAAGAATAGAGATGAAGGGATTTACTATTTTAGGTGGTTAAAAAAAGAAAGAAGAAGCCCTCGGGGGTCGTGGTTTCGTCGGAGATGCTCCGGTCGTCGAGTTTGGCTTGCTACTCCACTTGGGGGGCTTAATTCCACTTGGTACTTTGGGAGTTTGAGAGAATTTTTGCTAGAAATTTCAGAATGGAGAAGAGCTAGGGTATGGGGCGGTATTTATAATGAAGAATTAGGCTTTGGGAATTAAAAAATATGTATTAAAAGAATTTAAATGGTGTTAAATGGTGAATTGAAGGGTCTCTGATTGATTGCAGGAAAATCAAAGAGTTGAGGGGAGTTGAAGAGACGAGTGCGCGAAACACGGAGGGATTTGGCTTCATCATGACCGTCGGCGCCGGCCATATCAAGGAAACGTGCGGTCGGGATTTGTTGATCCGTCTCGAGATTTATGCCATGTGTCAAGTTAGGTGTGTACACCTCATTGCGCATGTTTGATTTTTCTGAAACTTTTCGTTTCTCCGTGTATTGCGCGTGCAACTCTTGGGCTTCTGAAAAATTAAAAAGAAAAATCCTAAAAGTAATTAGGTCTTATTGGAATCGAACACACAGGCTGTGTCACAGCAGTGCAGAGATTTTACCAGTGAGCTACAAGTTGCTTCTTGCTTTTATTTCATAAATATAACTTTTAATTCTTACACAGGCTGTAATATCCTTTATTATGAAATATCAAGAAATTTCTGTATAGGAATTTTAGAGTCGTTACAATATTCTTTTTGGGACACGTCCAGGATGCAAGCATTGTTGCTTTTGTATATTCTTTCAATACATATACTAGGTTAACCCACGGAGAAGTGCTCGAGTCACCGGGTTCTAGAGTGCGTAAGGTGGTCGTTTCATGGTGATGAGTTCATGCTGCCTTGCTATAGAATTAGCGGGTTGCTCAACGCACTTATAAGGGTTATAGGATTGACCCAATGAGAAGTGTTCAAGTTACTGGATTCTAAGAAGTGTTGGGTGACGCACTCATGACATTGAGTGCGGGTTGCCTCACTTCTAGAATTGGCGAGCAAGTTGCCGCACTTGTAAGGGTCTTGGTTCGATATTGTACGGACTATCTACACGACCGGGGAACGTCGTTTGCAGCCCAAATGAAACACGGGACTCCTAGCTTATCTTCTTTTCCATCTTATTTGTTGTTTATCGCATGTTTGCGATGTTTTTTACTTGTCTATGATGATGATATATACATTAGATGCTTTTATGTGTTTTGCATCCGCGCTAGCCCTGCACCCGCCCTGCCGTAACTTAAGTAACCTTACGGTGAAAACCCGAGGCCCCATGGTGAATGCGGATGGTATATAAATGCATGTTATTTTGATTGTTTCTGTTGTGGCTGGAAACTTAAATGATGAGACTGCATTAATTTGGATTAATGCAAAGTAAATATACTTAAATGATGTTGTCGGAACCATATTTCAAAACCACTCGGTTTTCTACAAAATCAATTGTCTTAAAAGAGAAGCCTAAACCACTCCTTTTCAAAGCCACTTAAGTTTCTTCAACGATATCAAGTTCATTACGTTAAAAGTTTTTTGCCAAACACCAGCCATAGCCCTCCGTCATTTTAGATTAGCAGTATTTAATATTCGTGCTGCGTTTGTTGACCTAGTCAAGGTGCAATGTACAACAACTAAGTGGTGTTTTTCTGTGTATAGAGATGTGATTGGTTAAGACAGTCGTATGACCTTATTGACCTAATCAAGGGCTCGTGCGGGTGGATTTAATGCAATCAAGAAAATGATGGGTTGAACTTGACTAGTGGTTTATGGTTTGTTGACCTAGTCAAGGCCATAAGCCGTTAGGGGAAAAACCATATCAGTTGTTTCAAATATATGGGAAACTTGCCAAGCATGCGCATACCTTCTGGAGTGTGGTGACTTTGGTTGGCTTCCATCAAGGTTATCACATAATGATAGTTGGGTCCCGATTTCTACTGATGAGTAGATATTACTCCTGGAATATTTTCACTTCACAACTAGCTAACCCATTAGGTGTCTAGAAAGGTTTTAACGGGGCTACACCTCTGTGGAAATAGGGTTATTTAATTAGGTCCGTACGAAATCACGGGGAGCTTCCCTCGGAATACCAACACTTGCCTAGCTGAACGGTTAGCGAACTTGTAAGGTGTACATGATCCTGACTAGTTCTCATTTTAAGGTTTGAAGGAGAATTCGAGAAAACATTGAGAGTCATCCTGATTAGATAAAGTGATTAACTATCTAATCTTGATAGAGTGCATGGTGAGTGTTTCTCTCTCTCTCTCTCTCTCTCTCTCTCTGGCGCGAGCATGATTGACCTTAAACTAAAACTCGTAAACCAAATCAACCGAACCTTTTTACAAAACTTTGGCTTTGGATTGTTATGATTCACGACAAAGTCATATATATCCCCGCCATTCCTACTTTACCCTTTGCATTCTTTAGAACATGTCGTATCACTACAGTTATCCATATTGCTTGGAACAGTTATCTCATATAATTATATACGAACTCGAAGAAATTTATTTCAGTCGAGGATGGCCACATATTATGGAGAAAATTGAATTGGATAATTCTGTTGTCTCTTCTTCTTCACCTTCTCTTTAGTTGAGAGCTCCTTGCATAAAGAGAGTACACCAGTTACGCTTGTTGGATAGTTTTCTTCCAAAGCTTAGGCTGATGCTGAAAGGTAAGGAAGGAAGAAAACCAACTAGCCTAAGTATGGTGTATAGAAGGTAAGATATAGAGTCATATAAAAGGATTGAAGTGAGGGCAAAATAAATAGCAACTAGTGTAATAAATCAGGGTAGTGTAAAAGGCGTTACTAGGAATACCCGGCCACCCCTTGGAACATTTTAATGTTTCGGTTTTTCTGTGCGGTTGTAATTGAAAACCGTTTCCTAATTAATTCTGACTCTTGGGTATATGTATACCGGATTAGAATCCCACATCTGTAGGGCGTTATAGATACTGAGAAGGAGTAGAATATCAGGAAATGGGTGATTTGATTCTCAATATCAGAATTCGTAGCAATTTGTGATATTAGATTAAATCACCTGGTTTTGCATAACGACAAATATTTGGTTTTGAATAACCATTGTTATGCACCAATTTTAAAAAAATGATATATCCATATCTTTATTTTATAAAGTGGGATATAATTTTTGAAAATTGTGTTCTAGACATTTACCTTTATCAGTTGAACATAAGGTAATATGTATTGAATAACGGTATAGACGTTCATAAGCAAAATACAGTTCTCAATTTACAACACATGGAGTTTGAGTTAATAAACTCAATTAGGACTTATACATGATAATGTATGTTGTCCGGTGTCCTTTAGGAAAAGGGGATGGTACTCTCACTTCATTTTGTTCTGCCTATGAGTTTTGTGGTTTTTAGACATGCATTCGTTGATATGCAAGGTCTAAAGATTTTGAAAGTTCATAGGGTATAAGAATAAAGTAAAGAACCATACATCGGAAGTATCAAGATTTTTCGATGTGATCGAAAATGTAGATATTTATTCTTGGCATTCGTCGTAGTAATGTTGAGAATTTGATTCTCTCATAGGTTACTCATCTGTGGGTACGCTCCTTGATGAGTAATATTGTATGACCTTCTTCCATTTGAGGATATGCACTGGATACAGTTGCATAACATTTGAATCTGGTTCCATCTAAATTAGTGACTTTGATTCTATATGGACATAGAATGGTAGCATATCGTAAGGGTTGTTAAGATATGGAGTAATCCGGTTTGTGCTGATAGCAGAATCCGGATATACTCAAGGGACATTTCAGTAATGGCAGTTTGTGGGTTATCCCAAACATTTGCGAGTGCTTAACTTCTACCATTTGCAATATCAAAATTTGATTTATTCTTGACCCGCTACCTTTTTTATAAAATGAATCTTTTTTGCAAAGGAATTAGTGGGAGTATGGTAGAACTGGAAGTGATTCCAGAACCACAAATAGTTACTAAAAATTTAGTAGGACCTAGAGATTCAATTGAACTGACAAACCATTATCTGCTCGGCAAATTTAGCAGGTGACCTCTGCCACCTGAGAGATACTTCGGTTTTCTCGTAAACGGTGACAGGGAGTTTTGTATCATGGTAATAATGACCCTACTTGCTACTACTGCTATTCATGACTATGAGATATGGCAGGTGGATTGAATGTTCCTAATGCCCTTGCCGCAATAACCGCAGCCGATGTGGAATCGAAAATAAAAATTTTACGGGGAGCTCTAGAAACTAATCCCTAGCGATCGTTCCAAAAACTAAACTACTAAACTAAACATGCAAGGTTTTGGAATTATAACTTTTGATGCGTATCTATCCAATCATGGAAGACTCCTCCAACCTCCTCGTAGGTCGTCAGGAATAAGCTTGGGAGGCAACCGTCCTTGCCGTAGATGATCCACCCGAGAGAAACTGATCCAAACTCCAGCTTCACCCAGTGAAGCAACCGACGCTCGAAGCTTGCAAGAAATGGAGTGTGGGGATGTAGGAATTTTCCACTATCATTTTCACTCATCTCTCAAAGCTCAAGAGAGCAATGAAGAAAAAGGAAGAGGAGGTGAGAAACTAACCATAATCTAAAATGAGCTAAGTGTATGAGAGAATGTCTTCTATTTTATTTTCAATCATGAAATAAAATGATGAGACAATTTTGCAATAAAAAACTCAAAGCCATCCCTCTCTACATGCTCATCTTTACACCTCACCTAGCCACCTCATTAATAATTTCCTAAAAAGGAAATTCCTATAATGAGGTGTCCTCCTTCTACAAGTATTCCGTATAAATACGGAATACAACCTGATATACGTATCGAAATACATATATGCGTATTGATATAAAAATACGGATAACCAAAAGAGAGAAAATGAATAGTAAACATAATATTAGAATATATATATATATATATATATAAATTATTAAATTAATACTTGATTTAGTAATCAGGCTTAATCCTAAGCCGACTAGAATTATCAACCGTCTGATTAAAGTACGTGTAGCAAGTACACGTATTCAATTGAACCCTGCATGTATCAATATACGGCCTCTACATCATATCGCCTGAACCGGGAAAACCCTCTTGTATGGAACTCTAAAGACTCGATAATACGCTGGAAGTGATTTACTGGATAAATCCAAAAACCATAAGCACGTCAGCAGCACTAGCTGTACGTAACGTCTACCCAGGTATTTGCCGAAAGGGAGCCGACAATCAAATCCGTCTGTACCCTACCGAGCCTGAATGTGACAATCTCCATACAGTCTGGTCTTTTCGTCTAAGAGTATCACATACTGAGTCTAGGGGGTGGATAACATCAGACACTTAATAACCGGATAAGTCGTGCCGGAGTCAAGCTCATCACCAACCGAGAAAGTACTGAACTCCTATTAGTAAATCTCATCCACCGTGGCCATGGATTTATGGTGATTTCCAACCGAACACAGCGTGACATCGACTCCTAATACCAGGAAAGACAAATCCCTGACAATCGCTCACTGCCTCCATGTAGCTCGGGATTGTACCTAACTAAAACCTGTTTGCATGACTCCTTTGAGCCATGGTAGGGTAGTAATCTAAGTATAGTGGGAACTCACACAAGACAAATGACGATCTCAGGTCAAAAGACTAACCTGTACTCATGCCACTAGAGAACTACTATCTAACGATAGGTATAATACCATCTAGAAGTTTTCGGCAAGTCCATTCAGTGTACTCACCTCCAGTGAGAACCTGTATACTATCTTAGCTGACACGACACCAATGGCTAATGAGACCGGCCACCGCTCCTCGTCGGGGTCTAGAAACGTATACACTAGTCTATTACGGAATATCGACGTCCAGTTTTAACACTCCTTCGACTATCGACATTTAAGGATGTGATTATGGACTACCCAGCTCTCACGTATATGATCGTCACCATAATGCTGGTAGTCAAGCAAGAATCCTTCGGGCTTCATCATTATGTATTAGCGACATATAATAACAAGTAAAACGTATACACATCAATAATAAAGACAAACCAGACATCATATTATCATTTCGAGTAAGACTGTTTCACCAGTATAGGTCCCCATTCAATTATCATAACCGCCTATTTGCAATTACAATAATTGCCTTGAGGGAACTATATCCAACATGGATGAGTATAACGTCTTTCTAAATGAGAATTTAGAAATGTACGTGTATATAACCCTATCAGAGGGTTGCCGTAATCAATGGGAGCAGCGGAAGGTATGCAAGTTGTTTATGTCTATTTATAAACTAAAGCAAGTATATTAGAGATGGATCATCTATTTTGATGTGAAAATCAAGGTGTTTGACTCATCGAAATAACAAATGAATCTGGTAAGAAGGATGTAGAGAGTGTTGTCATGGATGATATACTCTAGATAGGAAGTGATGTTCCTATACTACAATCGGTCAAACTGTGGTTATCACAAATGTTTTTTCACAAAAGATCTGGATAATATATCAAGGATTCTGGTTACTAGATCTGTGTCGATAGATCTAGATTTAGGAAGTGTCCCAATCAGGATACTTGGATACCAATCTAAAGGTTTAGAATGGATGACTCATAACATGGCGGTCTACTCGCATGTGATAGAGTCACCCTTACTAAAAAAATATCTTCTAGATTGATGAGGAGAGGGACTCGCGTGAATGACATTTCAAATGCTTTGGCAATTAGGTCAATCATGCGATGTCATGTACCAGACCAGATATTGCTTTTGCACTTATTCTAGTAAGCAGATATTAATCCAATCCTGAAGAAACAAAGAGAAGCAGTGCAAAACATATCAGGATATTCTTGGTGTAGGGTAATAGCAGCCTCCTTTGGGAGGCGGTTACCGATTCTAGCTTCTAAAGTGACCTGAATGACAGAGTGACTTTCAGAGTTATAAGTTTACCATTTTCTGAGGGGCGGTATGTTGGAAAGGGTTCCAAGCGGAATACTGAGGTAGACATAGCGCATGTTGCTGATTAAATTCAGTGGAGGATACAGCTTAAGAAATTTGTTGGATAAAGTGTCCATTTATGAACTTGGTCCCATCATGTATCCAGACAAATTTTAAGGCATGTATCGCTCATTTCAGGAGATAGTTGATCTCTGCGAAGTTGAGATAGAGAGAGAAAATATTAGAAACATTATAGCGGATCCATTCACTGAGGCTATTTCTCGAACACACGAGCTGTTAGTAGAGAAATTAGGAATTCGGTAGCACACGAGTTGTGGGTATGCGATGCCGCAATAATCGATCTTAAATGCAAGTAGGAGATTGTTGGATATAGTGCCCTCAAGGCAATTATTGTAATTGCAGATAGGCAATTATGGTAATTGAAGGAGGACCTATACGGTTAGAACAGTCTTGTTCGAGATAATAGTATGCTATCGGGTTTATCTTTATCATTAATGTGTATACGTTTACTCGTTATCACGTATCGCTAATACATAATGATAAAGTCCATAAGATCTTTACTTAATTACCAGAGTTGTGATGGCGATCATACTTGTGAGAGCTGGGTAGTGCATAAGCACATCCTTAAATGTTCCTAGTCGTAGGAGTATCGAGATTGTGCATTGATATTTCATAGTAGATTAATGTATACATTTCTAGACCCCGACGAGGGACGGTGGCAGGTCTCATAGCCATTGGTGTGTTACACCCAAGATTGTATACAAGTGCCACTGTAGGTGAGTACACTGGACGGACTCACCGAGAACTTCTAGATAGTATTATACCTATCGTCAGACAGCAGTTCTCTGGTGATATGAGTACAGCTAGTCTGTTAAGCTGAGATCGTCATTTGTCTCGTATGAGTTCCCACTATACCTAGATTACTACCCTACCATGGCTCTACTGATTCGTGCAAACAGATTTTAGTTGGGTACAGTCTCGAGCCACATGGAAGCAGTGAGCGATCGGAAGGGATTCATCTCTCCTAGTATAGGGAGTCGAAGTCGCGTTGTGTTCGGTTGGCTATCACTATAAATCTCTGGTCAGGGTGGATGGGATTTACTGATAGGAGTAGTTTCTCGATGGGTGATGAGCCTCACACCGGCATGACTTATCGGGTTATTAGGGGTCTGATGTTATCCATTCCTAGACCAGGTATGCGATACTCTTAGACGAAAAGACTGGACTGTATAGAAATTTTCACTTACAGGCTCTGTAAAGATACAGACGAGCTTACTTGTCGACCTTCCTTTCGTTCAATACCTGGGTAGCCGTTACATACAGCTAGTGCCGCTGACATGTTTGTGGTTAAACCCACTGCCAGCGTATCATTGAGTCTTTAGAGTCCCACACAGAGGGTTTTTCTGTTCATGGGAAACAATATAGTGTGCGTATTTTGATACGTACGGAGGTTCGATTAGATACGTGTGTAGGGTGTTTTTCGTCACCCCATTGAGATAGGAATACGCGCGCGCTTGTCAGGCGTACTACAGATTCCCCCTGCGTAGGGTAGGCTGGGGTTTATTGATTGTGGGGATCCGAATCTCCGGCAGCCATGGATTAAGCTGCCGTTAATTACCCCTCGCATTTGGAGCGAAGGAACCTTCGATTGACGGGTTAAACTAGACATGCGAACTCAATATGCAGTGTTGTGTTTTGAAGGGGTTTTGGGAATATCAGGGGCCCCGCAGAGTTTTTACGGGGGTTCCGCTACCCAGATAGCGGGCTGGGGGTCAAGGGGGCTAGCAGCCCCCTTGTGGGGTGCGGGTCAGCGCCCCGTTAGAATTTTTTTTCTAATGGGGAAGATATATTTAGTGTGGAGTATGTGTGTGTATATATAAATAAAATAATAATAATAATAATAATAAAAGGGGGGAAACTGGGCTCCTATTTAATGGGAGCCTCCCCTCACAAGAGGGGGCCATCACATGCTCAGCATGTGACCCCTCACATGCTCATGTGAGGGGGGCCCATCGCATGCTCAGCATGTGAGGGGGCCATCACATGCTTAGTATGCGACCCGTCACATGTAGCATGTGAGGGGGCTATCACATGCTTAGCATGTGACCCGTCATATGAGGGGGGCCAAAAGTTTTTTTTAATATATTTTTATGTGGAGTTCAACTCCAAAAGAATTTTATATGGCTGAAAAGATATAATGTGGAGTTAAACTCCCCAAAAAAAGGATTTTTACTGTGGAGTTAAACTCCAAAAGAATTTCTGTAGTGGAGTTAAACTCCAAAAGAATTTTATTTATGGAGTTGAACTCCAAAAGATTTTCTCTTTTCTCCTTTGAGAAGAAACCCAAAATGGGTTCTCTTGAAACTCCAAGATCTAGATCTTGGATGATAAAAAAAGAGACCCTTTTTCTTCTCTTGATCGAGTTTTAGGAGATGGGTTTATGGTAAAACTTTATTTAGTTTTTTAAAAAAAAAGAGCTAAGCTCTTGATTTATTTGGAAAATGAAAAGGAAGAGGAAGAACTTGAAAAAGAGAGAGTGGAGGCACAAATCCTAGTTTTTTGAGGGAATGAAAAAGTGTATTTTTTATTCATCATCATGTTGCCTCTTACAGGCTTACACATTTACATATAGCCCCTTGGGCTTTACAAAATGGCATTTTGCCCATCCCATACCTCATGTGCATTTCTTTTGCATATAAGCCATGGGCTTTACAAAAATTTGGTTTTATGCCCATTTTACGTACATTCATGCATAAAAAATTACATTAAAATTATTTATTACATGACTTTTTATTTTGGCATGGAGGAGGGCCGGCCGCTTCATGTTCGGACTCGACCTGAGTATGGGCCCACATAATCTGGGCTTGGGCCCACCTGGCTTGGGGTTGACCTTGACTTTGACTTGGTCAACCGGGGTGCAATTTTCGACCCCAACAAAGTGCTCCCCATTAATAAATGCACACCACACATTTGAGTTGTGTGTATGAAATTGATGGATCTTGAAGCTGGACTTCGAGGTGGAACATCATTCCGGGGGTGGAGCATCTCTCGGGGAGCATGATTCCCGGGGATCAGAGTATCATTCCAATTTGCGGAGCATAATTCCAGAGTCGGAGCATGATTCCTGAAGAGCAGAGCATGATTCCAGGGATCAGAGCATCATTCCGAAGAGTCCGAGGATAATTCCGAGGGTTGGAGCATAATTTCGGGATCGGAGCATCATTCCTGAACAGCGGAGCATGATTCCAGGGATCGGAGCATCATTCCGAAGAGTCGGAGCATAATTCCGAAGAGTCGGAGCATAATTCCGAGGGTTGGAGCATAATTCCGGGATCGGAGCATCATTCCTGAAGAGCGGAGCATGATTCCAGGGATCGGAGCATCATTCCGAAGAGCGGAGCATGATTCCAGGGATCGGAGCATCATTCTGAAGAGCGAAGCATGATTCCAGGGATCGGAGCATCATTCCGAAGAGCGGAGCATGATTCCAGGATCGGAGCATCATTCCTGAAGGGCGGAGCATGATTCCAGGGATCGGAGCATCATTCCTGAAGGGTGGAGCATGATGAAGGGTCCCGGCAGCGCCCCGGCCATCGAATCGCGACCAAAATGCGGAACAAAAATTTCTAAATCGGCGCTACCGCTACCCGATTTACGGATCGACCTTAAACCCTAAACTAGCGAGTTAACTAAGAGTTAGAATTGTTATACCGAGTTGATCTGTATCCTTCGGTCTTCATTCCAAGCTCCTAGTGATCCTTTGACGATGTTTGGTTGCCGGTCCTCCTTCGTCTCCGATGATCCACCCAAGGGAAACGACACAAGCTCCAGCCTCGACAAATGAGGCAACCGTTGCTCCAAAATCGCTAGCGATGGAGAGTGGGGGTGTATGAAAATGTCACTACAATTTTTCTCTCAACCATGAGCTCCATGGAGCAATTCAAGAAAGATGAAGAAGGAGGTGGACTTTTATGAGCAAAAATGGCTAAGTGTGCAAGTAATGAGAGTGAGAGAGTGGGCTAGCATGTAAATTAATCATCCATCAAATGAAATGAATCCCTCTCCCACAAAATATTGGCCGCCCCCCCTCTCCCTCTCTCATCAAATAAAAATCATTTTCTTTTTTTAATCAAATAAACAATTGCACACCATACTTAAAGACCATGCTTTGACCCATGCCTATGCCACATCATCCATTCCACCTCATTTATAAAACAAATGATTATCCAAAATGGAAAATCATATAAATAAGGTGGCATCTTCTTCTAGAAGCTATTCCGTACAAAATACGGAATACTTCCCGGTACATGTATCGAAATACATATACGCGTATTCGTACAAAAATACGAATAGCCAAGAGAGAAAATAAATAGCGAACAATAATACTAGAATACATATATATAAATACATATGTAAATTATCAAATCAAAACCTGATTTAATAAACTGGCTTAATCCTAAGCCGCTAATATTATCAACTGTCCGATTAAAGTCTGCGCAGCAAGTGCACATATTTAATCGGACACCCATATGTACCAACATACGACATGTACACCATATTGCCTGAACCGTGAAAACCCTCTGTGTGGGACTCTAAAGACTCGTCAATACGGTGACAGTGGGTTTAACCACAAGCACGTCAGCGGCACTAGCTGTACGTAATGGCTACCCAGGTATTGAGCGAAAGGGAGGCCGACGAGCAAACTCATCCTGAACCCCTACTGAGCCTGTCAGTGACAATATCCGCACAGTCCAGTCTGTTCATCTAAGAGTATCGCATATCGAGTCTAGAGGGGTGGATAAAGTCAGACCCCCAACAACACGATATTTAGTGTCGGTATGAAACCCATCACCACCTGAGAAACTATCGATCCTGGATCGATAATTATCATCCACCGTGGCCACGGATTTATGGTGATGGGCATCCGTACACAACGCGACATCAACCCCCAATACTGAGAGAGACGAATCCCCGACGATCCGATCACTGCCTCTATGTGGCTCGGGACTGTACCCAACTAAAAGCTATTTGCAAGACTCCTTTGAGTCGTGGTAGGGTAGTAATCAAAACACAGTGGGAACTCACACGAGACAAATGACGATCTCAGGTCGACAGACTAACCTGTACACATGTCACCTGGGAACTGCTATCTGACAATAGGTATAATACCAACTAGCAGGTTCCCGGCGAGTCCGTCCAGTGTACTCATAACCTAATGAGCACCTGTATACTATCTTAGGTGAACAAACTAACACTAATGGCTTGTGAGACCTGGCCACCGCCCCTCGTCAGGGTCTCGATCAGTATACACTAGTCTACACTGGAGTATCGATGCCCGGTCTCGATACTCCTACGACTAGGGACATTTAAGGATGTGCTTATAGACCCCAGCTCCCACATATATGATCGCTATCATAATGCTGGCAGTCAAGCAAGAATCCTATGGGCTCTATCAACACGTATATGATGATAAAGACAAACCAGATAGCATACTATCATCTTGAGTAAGACTGTTTTATCGGTATAGGTCATCACTTAATCATCATAATCACAAGTCCGCGACTATGATAATTGCCTTGAGGGCACTATAGCCAACAATCTCCCACTTGCACTTAAGGCCAATTATTGCGATGTCGCATACTCACAGCCCGTGTGATACCGAACACCCAACTGCTCTACTAATCAGTTTCGCAAAGCATGTTTGCGAAAATGATTGCGTTCGAGAAATAGCCTCAATAAGTGGATCCGCTCCAATGTTTCTTTCTGTATCTCTCTTAATCTCAACTTCGCGGAGAAAACTATCTCCCGAAATGAGCAATACTTATCTTAGAATTTGTCTAGATATCTGATGGGACCCAGTTCACAAATAAACTACAAATCCAGCAAACTACTTAGACTGTATCGTCTACTGAATTTAACCAGTATCCCGCGCCATGCCTTTCCTCAGTATCCGCTTGGATCACCTGTCCAACATACTGTCCCTCAAAGGAGGGAAAAACAACAACTCTGACAGTCACTCTGTCATCCAGGTCACCTAGGAAGTCTGAAATGATAACCGTCTCCTGAAGGAGGCTGCCGTTACTATATCCCAAGAACATTCACTTATGTTCAAAAACTGCTTCCTAATATTTTTCCAGGATTGGGTTAATATATGTTTATTACAACTAGTGCAAAAACAATATCTGGTGTGGTACTTGACATTTCATGACTAACTCAATTGGCCTAGCCAATGATATGTTAATCATGTAGAACCCTCTTCCCTTTAGTTCGTAAGACACCTTTAGAGAGGTTGACTCCATCACCTGCAGGTACACCACCATGCCAGAAGTCGTCCATTTAATGTCAAAGTACCCAGATTAGGATACTTCCCAAATCTAGATCCAAAACCATAAATCTAGTAACCAGAAACCTGATATTATATCCATATCTTATATGGAGAAACAATTTTGTGACAACCATAGTACAACCGATTGTAGTATAGGAATATCTCTTCCTATCAAGTGCATGTCATCCCAATACCTGGACATCACTCTCTACTACCTTCTTACCAGATCCATCTCCCATTCTGATGAAGTCAAGACCTATGACTATTGTATCAAAATTAGATGATCTATTTCCGCTATACCTGCTTTAGTCTATAAATAGACATAACCTACTTGTCTACTACGCTTCCGCTGCTCCCGCTGACTACAATAACCCTCTGGCAGAGTCATATACACGTGCACTTCTAAAACTAGTTTAGATTGACGCTATACTCATCCTCCTGCCAGGTCTTATAGTCTAGAACAGCAGTAATGGCAAGTCTGGGTAAACAAGAACCTCCCTGTTACCGTCTCTGAGAAGACCGAAGTACCTCTCAGGTGCCTGAGGTTACCCACCAAATCTGCGGAGTGGTTAATGGAATGTCGAAACTAATTGAATCCTTAGGTTCTATTAAATCTTCAGTGATCGTTTGTGGTTCTGGAATCACTTCCAGTTCTAACCATACCCCCACTTCTATTTTTCCGAAAAAATCCATTTTATTAAAACTGTGGCGAGTCATGAACAATATAAATATTGATTTTCCTGATGGTAGAAAGTTAACCCTCGTCAAAACCCGGGATAACCCACAAACAGCCATTACTGAAACGTGCCTTGAGTTTATCCGGATTCTGGTTTTAAGCATCAGCCGGACAACTCCCTATACCTTAACATCTTTAAGATATAAATTGATTATATATATATCTGATATAGAAACAAAAGCACTAATTTAATTTGAACCAGATTCAAAATCATGCAGCTGTCTCCAGTACATATCAACCAAATGGAAAGAGGACAATCAGCATCACTCATCTAGGAGTGCATCCATATATGAGTAACCCGAAAGAGAAGCAAGTTCTCAAAACCATTACTATCAGCGGAATACCAAACACAAGTATCTACATCTTCGACTTCATCGAAGAATCCTGATACTTCCAACAAATGGTTCTCTACTTCATTCTTATACCTATAAGTTCTCAATATCTGGACTTTGCATTTCAACGAAATACTTGTCCAGAACTGGAGAAGTCACAAGTAAACAGAATATAGCACGAGTACCAACCCCATTGTCCTAACGGATACTGGACAACATACAATACTTTGTATAAGTCCCCTGAGTCCAATAACTCAAACTTTATGCGTCGTAGGTTGAAAAACTGTACTATGGTTAAGAAGAATTACACAGCTGTTGAATGCACCTTACCTAATCACCAACCGATATAGGTAAATGTCACAGACATAATATCAAAAAGATATATCCCACTTTATAAAAATAAACGTACATATTTATCAGTTTGAAATTAGTGCATAACAACGGATATTCAAAACCAAATATTTGCCATCTGGCAAAATCCAGATGATTTCCTCAAATATCACCAATTACAACGAATTCCGATATAATGAGGATCTAATCACCCAATTCCCAATATCTTACTCCCACTCACCATCCGTAATAATATACAGATGTGAGAAACTGATCTGGTAAATACATACCCTGGAGTTAGATTCTTATTGGAAAACAGTTTTCAATTAATATCGCACAGTAAAACTGAAACATGAAAATATTTCAAAAGGGGTAACATGGTATTCCTAGTAATGCCTCATCCATTATCCTGATTCATGACAGTAACCATATACTTACCTGCCCTCACTCCAGTCCCTTTATTATGTCTTTACTTATTACCTTCTGTACACCTCCTTTACGCTAATTGGTTTTCTTCATTCTCTACCTTTCGGCACCAGCCTAAGATTTGGAAGAAGACTATCCAATAAGCGTAATAGGTGTACTCTCCTAATCCTAGAAGCCCTCGCAACCTGAGAGAAGGTAAAGAGAAAAGACATCTGAATAATCCTATTCATTTTTCTCCTGAACTAAAATCCATCCTCGAAAAAGTTCCTTCGAGTTCGTATGTAACTATACGATGGATTTATCCAATGGAAGTGGATATCCGTAGTGATACGGAGTGTTCTAGAGAAAAGCAAAGTGGATGTAGGAGTGGCAGGGGTATACATGATCTTTGTCGTGAATGATGGTGATCGCAACTTTCTTCGCCATTATTCTAATCCCTTTATATGTCTTTATTTATTACCTTCTGTACACCACAGTTAAGCTTGTTGGTTTTCTTCTTTCCCTACCGTTCGGCCCCTGCCTATGGTTTGGAGGAAGACTATCCAATAAGCTCAATAGGTGTACCCTCTCCTAATCCTAGGAGCCCTCACAACCTGAGAGAAGGTAAAGAGAAAAGACAACCGAATAATCCTATTCAGTTTTCTCCAGAACCAGAATCCATCCTCGAAAAAGTTCCTTCGAATTCGTATGTAACTATACGATGGATTTATCCAATGGAAGTGGATACTCGCAGTGATACAAGGTGTTCTGAAGAAAATCAAAGGTGATATAGAAGTGGTAATGATGTATGTGATACCGTGACATTCCAAAATCCATAGTGTTTGAAGAAGGTTCGGTCAACTTGGTTTTATGAGTTTTAGTCAAAGGTCGGGACATCGTTGCAGCCAGAGAGAGAGAGAAGAAACACTCAGCGTGTACTCTAACCTAGATCAGAATGGTTAATCATTTTATCTAATCTGGATGGTTCCCACTGTTTTCTCAAATTCTCCTCCAAACCCAAAAGGAGAATTAGTCGGAATTACCCGAGGAGTAGTCCGACTCATCCGTGGGAATTAGGATCCAACTATCATCGCATGATAACTTGATGGAAGCCACTCAAGTCACCACACTCCAGAAGGTATGCGCAAGCCTGGCAAGTTTCCTGTATGTTTGAAACTCCCGATATGATTTTTACCCCAAGCGGCTTATGACCTTGACTAGGTCAACATATCATAAGTCACAATTCAAGTTCAACCCGTCATTATCCTGGATTAATTAGACCCACCCGTATCCTTGACTAGGTCAACATGACCGTACGACTGTCCTAACCAATCGCATATCCATGCAACAGAAAAGCACTACAGAGCTACCGAACATTACGCCTTGACTAGGTCAACATACGTAGCACGAATACTAAGCAATACTCGTCTGAAATGACGGAGGGCTACGGCTGGTTTTTGGCGAAAAACCTTTAACGTAATGAACTTGATATCGTTGAAGGAATCCAAGTGATTTTATAGATATATAGTGGCGAAAAACTTTTGCTAAAGAGGTCACTCCCGGTGAAGGGATCTCGGCTCTTTCCCCGTCGAATGGGGTGCAGGATATCCCAAAATGAATACCACGATGCAAAGCAAAAATAATTGACTATAGTAAAGTTATTACGTTGACGCAAACTTTTACCCAAGGGGTCACTCCCGATGAAGGGATCTCAGCCCTTGCCTCGTCGAATGAGGTGCGGGATATTCCAAAATGAATACCACGATGCAAAGCAAAAGTGTACGTCTGTAATGTCAGTTTTTAAAAAACTTGGTTCCAAAAACATCATATATAGGTTTGTTTTATCTTTGCATTGATAAGAATCTATGCAGTCCCATCAATTAATCACACCAGAAAAGAACAAAAATAAAATGTACGTATATGCCATCCGCATTCGCCACTGGGTCCCGTCATCACCCGTTAGGTTACTTAACTAACGACAGAGCGGGGACTGGGCTAGCGTGTGTGCAAAACACATACAACATCTACTAGTATATATAAATATATATAACATTCGTCTCAGGCATGATATAAGAAACATCACAGAAACATCACAGAAGCAACACAGAATGGTGGATAATCTGGAGCCCCGGGTTTCACTTGAGCCACAAGTGAGATCCGACGTTCTCTGTCGTGTGGATAGCATGTGCAATGAAACCTAGATCCCTACGAGCGTGACAAGTTACCCGCCAAAACCAGAAGTGAGGCAGCCCCTTTCAGCAACGTGAATGGACCACCCAGCACTTCACGGAATCCGGTAACTTGAGCACCCCTCCTGGGTCACCTATACCCCCTACGAGTGCGGCGAATAGCCCGCCAATTCTAGAGTAAGGTCCTCTCCGTCCCAACGCCATGAGATGCGGACCCGTTGCTCTCTAGAATCCGGCTATTCGTGCACTCCACCGCGGGGTAATCCTAGTACAGAAAATAAAATAATATACAAGGGTGACATCAACCTCAGCCCGGTCGTGCCCCAAAAGAATAATATACAAACTGGCAGTGACGGCAGTCCACATGTCGGACGCTCGCCCCGCAATATCAAATGTACAAATGAAATAAAACTGTACTAACATTGCACCATTGCTATCCACCACGACGATCCAACCAACATCACAACACAACACAGAACATCAACGTGAATGTCACGTTCGCAAACCCGTCTAAAAGACATATAGCAATTAGACGAGTTTATCGATCAAGTGACATTCACGGTCGTAGAATATAATGTATGTACTGTCAAACACACGCTTAAATTATCGATCGACTAAGTTCCAAATTGGCCCCAATAGCAAAACAACACTTCACTGAAACCTGGGCCAAAACAGAATATCAAAAAAAATCACAATTCCATGTCTCTGAGCTACAGTGAAAAATTGAAGACTCGTCGCCAATAAATGGCCGCGGATCCGCCGCCAATGTGGGGTTAGTGCGGCGGTTCCGCGGCGCTTTGGAGGCGTCAGGGACTCAAATTTTTTCTGTACCCATAAAATCGCCTGCACGGATTTTTAAGCTACTTAAAAATATTTTTTGAACACTTTTGAAAAACGGCTTAGAACAGAAAAATGGAAATGTGATTTTGGAAATTTTCGTCGATCGATCTTTCAAGCACGTTTAAAGAAGCTAGTAAAGGGTTTAAAGGGTGGCTCTGATACCATGAAGGGTCCCGGCAGCGCCCCGGCCATCGAATCGTGGCCAAAATGCGGAACAAAAATTTCTAAACCGGCGCTACCGCTACCCGATTTACGGACCGACCTTAAACCCTAAACTAGCGAGTTAACTAAGAGTTAGAATCGTTATACCGAGTTGATCTATGTCCTTCGGTCATCATTCCAAGCTCCTAGTGATCCTTTGACGATGTTTGATTGCCGGTCTTCCTTCGTCTCCGATGATCCACCCGAGGGAAACGGCGCACGCTCCAGCCTCGACAAACGAGGCAACCAACGCTCCAAAGTCGCTAGCGATGGAGAGTGGGGATGTATGAAAATGTCACTACAATTTTTCTCTCAACCATGAGCTCCATGGAGCAATTCAAGAAAGATGAAGAAGGAGGTGGACTTTTATGAGCAAAAATGGCTAAGTGTGCAAGTAATGAGAGTGAGAGAGTGGGCTAGCATGTAAATTAATCATCCATCAAATGAAATGAATCCCTCTCCTACAAAATATTGGTCGGCCCCCCTCTCCCTCTCTCATCAAATAAAAATCATTTTCTTTTTTTAATCAAATAAACAATTGCACACCATACTTAAAGACCATGCTTTGACCCATGCCTATGCCACATCATCCCTTCCACCTCATTTATAAAAAAAATGATTTTCCAAAATGGAAAATCATATAAATGAGGTGGCATTTTCTTCTAGAAGCTATTCCGTATAAAATACGGAATACTTCCCGGTACATGTATCGAAATACATATACGCGTATTCGTACAAAAATACGAATAGCCAAGAGAGAAAATAAATAGCAAACAATAATACTAGAATACATATATATAAATACATATGTAAATTATCAAATCAAAACCTGATTTAATAAACTGGCTTAATCCTAAGCCGCTAGTATCATCAACCGTCCGATTAAAATCTGCGCAGCAAGTGCACATATTTAATCGGACACCCGTATGTACCAACATACGACATGTACACCATATTGCCTGAACCGTGAAAACCCTCTGTGTGGGACTCTAAAGACTCGTCAATACGCTGGCAGTGGGTTTAACTACAAGCACGTCAGCGGCACTAGCTGTACGTAACGGCTACCCAGGTATTGAGCGAAAAGGAGGCCGACGAGCAAACTCATCCTGAACCCCTACTGAGCCTGTCAGTGACAATATCCGCACAGTCCGGTCTGTTCGTCTAAGAGTATCGTATATCGAGTCTAAAGGGGTGGATAAAGTCAGACCCCCAACAACGCGATATTTAGTGTCGGTATGAAACCCATCACCACCTGAGAAACTATCGATCCTGGATCGATAATTCTCGTCCACCGTGGCCACGGATTTATGGTGATGGCCATCCGTACACAACGCGACATCAACCCCTAATACCGGGAGAGACGAATCCCCGACGATCCGATCACTGCCTCCATGTGGCTCGGGGTTGTACCCAACTAAAGCCTGTTTGCACGACTCCTTTGATCCGTGGTAGGGTAGTAATCAAAGCACAGTGGGAACTCACACGAGACAAATGACGATCTCAGATCGACAGACTAACCTGTACACATGTCACATGGGAACTGCTATCTGACAATAGGTATAATACCAACCAGCAGGTTCCCGGCGAGTCCGTCCTGTATACTCATAACCCAATGAGCACCTGTATACTATCTTAGGTGAACAAACTAACACCAATGGCTTGTGAGACCTGGCCACCGCCCCTCGTCGGGGTTTCGATCAGTATACACTAGTCTACACTGGAGTATCGATGCCCGGTCTCGATACTCCTACGACTAGGGACATTTAAGGATGTGCTTATAGACCCCAGCTCCCACATATATGATCGCCATTATAATGCTGGCAGTCAAGCAAGAATCCTATGGGCTCTATCAACACGTATATGATGATAAAGACAAACCAGATAGCATACTATCATCTTAAGTAAGACTGTTTTATCGGTATAGGTCATCACTCAATCATCATAATCACAAGTCCGCGACTATGATAATTGCCTTGAGGGCACTATAGCCAACACATGATTCCAGGGATCGGAGCATCATTCCGAAGAGTTGGAGCATCATTCCGAGGGTTGGAGCATAATTCCGGGATCGGAGCATCATTCCTGAAGAGCGGAGCATGATTCCAAGGATCGGAGCATCATTCCGAAGAGTCAGAGCATAATTCCGAGGGTTGGAGCATAATTCCGGAATTGGAGCATCATTCCTGAAGAGCGGAGCATGATTCCAGGGATCGGAGCATCATTCTGAAGAGCGGCGGACATTCTGATCGAAGTATAATTTCGATGCAGAGGTTGATTCCCAGGCGAAACATAATTCCGACAGGGAAAGCAGATACTCCGAGGCGAAGCTTGATTTCGATGCGGGGTACACTCTGAGACGAAGCATAATTCCTGTCCCACCCCGCTTCCCAAAATACGGAATACGAGGGGTAGACAAGGCCAGCCATGCTCCTACGGTCAAGGAAATGTCCTGCCGTAGTCACACTTCGGCTTCTAGTTTTTCATGGTAAACAGTAAATGATGCGCAGGTAATGAGAAATGCAGTAACTGAAAGAAACAATAATATAAACTGACCTGATGGGAAACAAACGAATGTAACTCGGAGTGGCAAGTCAAGGAGTCTGTGTTGCACGTCTAGTTCTGGTCCAGGCTAAATCTTCTCCTCACACTGAGCATGCATACTCAGGTCGTCAGAGCGACACAATAGCAATATAATATATATAAAATCAAGTGACAGTTCTAACAGTGGTAATAAATATGAATAACAGTAAATCAATGACAACATGAACATGAATGTGCAGTAATCGATGCAGCGGAGCAGTAAAGTAGTAGAACGATATGTCACGAATGTCAACACCGTATATAAGGTATATAAATGCCCGTATCCTTATCAGTCTCTAAGTCTCACTGTACAGGTCACTAAGCCTATCGTCAGTCCAAGTGTGAGAGTCAACCACTCGCGAGTGTCCTCCACCCAAGGGTAGAACCCAAGGGCAAGGGACCACGGGCCCAACATGTAACATGTATATCACGGTGTATATCACATACCCTGTAAATCTCCATATATCTCCCTAAATATATAAGCCGGCATGGGACTCCTGAGATTCTCTTGAACTCACACTTAAACTACCCCACACTCCGTGGTCTACATCAAACGCTAACCATAACCCTAAATACTAATCGATCCGTGACAAGTCTGCGCGAGAACTGGAGGCAGGACCTCCATCAAGCACGTCCCGACTAATATCTAAGATAAATGGCAGTGTCGGATGCCTTATCTGTGACACCCGTGCAAGCGCTTCCATAAGTGTCCCATACCACTTATAGTCACACGTACACGCATCCCACAAACGTCGACAATGCAATAGAATAATAGGGTCACTGATTGTGTACAGGTACGTATCACTTTCACTTAATCACGGATACACGAACACTGACGTACTTGCCACAATCATCACTAGAATTTAACACTGGGTAAATGCACGATATCACTAGGTTATCACTACAATGATATGGGTATGATATGATGCGTGAACAGTATATAAGCACAATTAAGGTGTCATAAAATAGGATTCTATCACTTGCACGATTTATCATGAAACGTACGTATATAGTTTAGCGAAACGATAAACAGGTAATAATTAGTATGTTCAGTTATCTATCCATCGAATTTAGTTTCAAGCCAATCAGGTTCCAGGATCATTAATTATATCCATTTCATTTTAAGCGTTCGCGGCTGGAAATCCGGTTTCAGAATCAGGTGTCCGTTTCGCAACGCATTTTAACCCCAGTTGGGATCAGAATTTAGCGACGCTACAGTTGGATGAATTCTAGGGTTTTCAGTAAGGTTTTCAACGCAACAGATGGATCTTTGATCGCGTCAGTACGTCAGGAGACATACACCGTTTACTATTAATTTGTCAATTCTGATTCTGTTGGGACTGTTATGCGTCCTGATCTTTTAAATTACAGAATAAATATCAAATGGTAACGAAACAGAATGAAATCAATTGTGTTGTCTAGCTAACAGATTTATCTATAATGAACAGCAGAGTTCCTCAACCTACGAGTTTAGGAAAACATGTGGTACCCACTACGAAACAGCAAGCAACAATTGGAGTCGCTCTGGACTGCAGTCCAGAGTCGCACTCCGATCCAAATATTGACACCGTTTAATTACAGAAACTATTATAAACTTGCACAGGGTTAAAGTTCGTCGAGTCTTCTTCGATTTGAGCCCTCGAACGCATCATTCTAGTATGTATATAATTTATGGTGAATTTAACGGTTTTCAGGTACAATAAAATTCCAGTTTTACGGTTAAACTTGGGGGTAGTTGTTTTAGTCATTAGCAGTCATATTATCCAACGAAATTCATACACTAAGTTCACAGCTATACGGGCCAAACAATACCGTTTAGTTACGCCAAATTTGATGGGTATTTTCTTTGGGAACATATGTCAAACAGGTGCGGTACATAATTAATCCAAAAGTGTAACACTATGATTTATGAAATTAACGATTGTAGCTAGGATATATAGCATGTAAGCAAGTAAAATACTTGCCTGGACACGTGTCGACGAAGGTACGGCAGCGGCAACGGCACGATCGCGACACACGCGCGGCTCGGCACTTGACTTGGCTCGAACACGAGTCTCGACAACGACGGCTTGGTGACGGGCTGTTGCAATCTCAAGCGATGTTATGGTGGTGATTGGTTGATGGAAGAGGGAGAGACGGATGAGAGTTGGGGGGAGATAGAGAGTGCTAGAGAGAGAGAGAGAGTAGGTAGAGAGAGGGGGATGTGAGAGAGAGAGGGATGTACAGAGATATTAGAGAGGTTTATAGAGAGAGAGAGAGAAATAGAGAGTGAGAGAGAGAAAGAGGTTTAGAGAGAGAGAGAGACAGAGAAATAGAGAGTGAGAGAGAGAGAGAGAGGTTTAGAGACAGAGGGAGAGATTGAGAGTGGGGAATCGAAGAGTGATGATGGCAATGGTGATGATGATGATGATGCTGCGAGGTGGTGAAGGCGGAGGCGAAGCGACGTGGGCACGAGGTGGCTGCAGTCGTCGACGTCGTCGTCGGGGAGGCAGGCGGTGGTCGGTCGATTATGGAGGTGGGTCAATTGGAGAAGGAGGCAGTGAAGGAGGGTGGAGTTGACGGTGGGGAGATGGTGGAGAAGGGGAGAAACGGGGACGAGGGTGGAGGAGAGCCGGCGGTGAGGGGACGGCGGTGTGTAGAGACCCGAGTGGGTGCAAGGGAGTGAGTCGGGGAAGCAGGTGAAGGAGACGAGAAGGAAGTGGGGGAGCTCGTGGTTTTGGGTATTGAGTGGTGGTTGCAGAGGAGAGTGAGGGAAGGAGTTTTGAAGGGTGGTAGGTCGTCGGCGGTGGCGAGGCGAGCGCGGCCGTGGGTTCGTGAGAGGGAGCGGGAACAGAGAAGGGAGAAAGTGCGAGATGAGAGAGAGAGTGTGTGTGTGGGCGTGCACGAGAGAGGAGAGGTGGTGAAGGGTAGAGGGGACCAAGGGTGCGCGTCGTGGGGTAACGGCGCGAGCGTGAGCGTCGGCGGAGGAAATGGATCGCGCGCGTGAAAGGAGGAAAGAGCCGTTGGAGGGAAGATGAATAGAAGCGGGTCGGGTAGGGTGAAGAGGAAGCGGGCGAGGGGAAAGGTGGGCCTGGGCTGGAGATTTAAATTTAAGTTAGGGGAATGGATTTAGGAGATGGGCCGAGGGAATAAAACAACAACAAAAAAAAAATAGATAAGAAGTGAAAGGGCCGGGCTTTGGTGGGCTGGGGGTTAAATTAGGAATTTAATTTAGAATGTGTGTGGGCTGTTTGGGGAACGGGCCAGAAAAGAAATTGAATTTAATTTTATAAGAACATTGGGCTGAGGGAAGATTTAATAGTAAGGGAAAAATGGTGTTGGGTTTAAATCCTAATGAATGGGAGAAATAATAATGGAGAGGCCCGGGCTTATTAATGGAAAAAATAGGCTGAAGAAATATATGTTTGGGTTTTATTGGTAAAAGAAAAATAGGGTTTTGAAGAATTAAATTTCTAAATAAAAATAAATGAAATTATAATTAAAATAAATAGAATTCTAAAGTACAAAATACAAAGTTGGTATAAGAGAGGCTGGGTATTACAATTCCGACGCAGAGCTTGTTGGCTGACTTGATTCCGAGACAAAGCATAATTTCAACATGGAAGGCAGCTACACCGAGGCGAAGCATCATTTCGACACAGGGTGCATTTTGAGACGAAGCATGATTCCGACACAGAGCTTGCTGGTTGACTTGATTTCGAGGTGGAGGATAATCTCGACAAGGAGGCCGTTGGTTGATTCCGAGCCGAACCATAATTCCGACACAGAGCTTGCTGGTTGACTTGATTCCGAGGCAGAGCATAATTCCGACGAGGAGGTCGTTGGTTGATTCCGAGCTGAAGCATAATTCCGACAGGGAAGGCAGATACACCGAGGCGAAGCTTGATTTCGACGCGGGGTACACTCTGAGACGAAGCATAATTCCGACGCAGAGCTGGTTGGTCGATTTAATTCCGAGACGGAGCATAACTCCGGCAGGGAAGGTAGATATCCCGAGGCGAAACATGATTTCGAAACGGGGTAAATTCTGGGACGGAGCATGATTCCGCCGTAGAGGTTGTTGGATTGATTTGATTTGGGTTGACATCAGCATCGCTACACTGGAATATGGTACCAGGAGCGAATCATCATTTGCCATGAGTGGATTTGAGGATTTCGGTTTTGGTTTGGCATCTACATTGCTACACTGGAATATGGTACCAGGAGCGAATCATCATTTACGTTTGCTTATTAGAAAACGACGGCTTAGGAGACAGGTTTTAGGTCCCTATCACTTAAAACTTTTCAATTTTGTGAGTCGTAAGGGTCTCACAAAGCATTTTCTCCCTACAGGTCGTAAGAATCCCGTAAGTTTATTTTCTCCTTAGGAGTCGTGGGGACTCCCAAGTGTATTGCTCTTTTGTGAGCCGTAAGGATCTCACGCGGGAATTTTCTCCTCACAGATTCGAGAGGACTTTGCGAGTGCATTTCATCTCTTTTTCACGAGTTTACGCCCTTTCTGTTTTTCACAAACTCGCCGGCAGTCCTGCTGTTTTTACTCACGGAGCCCTTTCGGGTTTTCATCCGTGCCCATTTTGCTTGTGGACATACCTTCTTTTTCTTCTTTTTTTTTTGAATCTCTACCGCCGGTGGGACTTTGAATGTGGTCTCACCGGTAGAACTTGGGAGAAATTGAGATCGTTTTACGCCCATGGATTCTATACGGTTTTGCAGGATGTATGATCCAGACCGTAGGGCCAAACAAATTTCGGGACTTTGTTGGCGTCTGCATCGCTGCATTGGAATATGGTACCAGGAGCGACCCCATCATTCGTCGTTTTGGGGTTTAGAATTTGGTTGGCGTCTGCATCGCTGCACTGGAATATGGTACCAGGAGCGACTCATCATTCGCCACTTAGGGATCGGGATTTGGAATTTGGTTGGCGTCTGCATCGCTGCATTGGAATATGGTACCAGGAGCGACTCATCATTCGCCACTTGAGGATTGGGGAGCGATGGCTTAGGAGACAGGTTTAGATCCATATCGCCTAAGGCTTTTCAATTTTATGGGCCGTAAGGGTCCCATAAAGTATTTTCTCCCTACGAGTCGTAAAGATCCCGTAGGTGCATTTTCTCCTTAGGAGTCGTGAGGACCCCAAAGTGTGTTTTTCCTTTGTGAGTCGTAAGGATCCCACGAAGCTTTGTTCTCCTCATGCATCGTGAGGACACATGGGTGGGTCTTCCTAATGGAGCATAATTTCAAGGACGGAGACCAACCGCTGGACTGGTGATTGCAGTGGGGCATGGGTATAATGAGAATTATTTGAGCCTATGGATTGTATACGGTAGTCGACTTGGGGACCAACCGTAGGACCAGAAGAATTTTGGAAAATTGGATTTTTGTTGGCGTCTGTATCTCTGCACTGGAATATGGTACCAGGAGCGACTCTTCATTCGCCGTTGGGATTTGAGTTTCGGACGGCGTCTGCATCGCTGCACTGGGATATGGTACCAGGAGCAACTCATCATTCGCCGTTGGGACATTCAGAGTTTTGGACGGCGTTTGCATCGTTGCACTGGAATATGGTACCAGGAACAACTCATCATTCGTTGTTGTTTTGTTTTTTTGTTTTGTTTTTGTTTTTGTTTTTTTTTGTTTTACCGCGATTGCTCTATCATTTCAGCTTTTCTTATCGTGAAGATGGCGATTGCCCCATCATTTCGTCTTTTATTCGCGGTTGCCCCATCATTTCGGCTTTATTTTCATTTTTATTTTTACTCGCTGATTTTTATTGCGAATTGCCCCATCATTTCGGCTTTATTTTAATTTTTATTTTTACTCGCTGATTTTTATTGCGAGTTGCCCCATCATTTCGGCTTTTCTTTATTGTTCTTTTATTTACACATTTTTTTTGTTTATTTACACACACACACACACACACACATATTTACATTCCCAGTTTAACGACTTAGAGGTCGATTATTCCCAGTTTAATGACATGGTGGTCAATTATTTTCAGAGAAAGGCAGATGTCTGAGAGAATCAGTTTCACGAAGAATTTCGGTCTCCGTTTGTATGAAATTGGCGGTCGCAGCTTGACTGTTTACTAACACGCCTTTAGATAGTTCTATCTCTCCTGCTTTGTATTGCTTTTCGACCCAATCTTTGAAGACGAAGTAGTCCTCAATGACATGACCTATCACTCTGTGATAGGGGCAGTATTTGGGATCGTCGGTCATATTCGCTTCATGCAGTCTTTTTGACTCTGGCAGTTGTAGAACGTTCCTCAGGGCATCTTTGAATATTTTACGAATTTTGTCCCTTCTGAAGGAATAGACCTTATCCATCTTCTCTTTCAGTGGAGATTCTCCTCCCTCTCCGAACACTGGCTTTCAAGGCTGGTTAGCACTAGGCCCGCTCATCTCTCGCTTATTTCGGTTAGCCGAAGTGTTGAAAGATTCAGAATCGTCGGAATTTCCGCCTTTGCGATTATCGTCCTTTCGGTTTCTCCAGGACCTATTGTTATTTTGGGAATCCGAGGAGGACTCCTGGTTTGAGCGCTCCAGCATCTGAACTTTTCTGGTCAGCTCTTGGAATGTTTTAAGACCCGCGGTGCATAAGAACGGGGCCATCCAATTGTTGAGATTTCCGACAAGGAGGCTGACAGATTGGTCCTGCTCTATCGGCGGTTCACATTTGACGGAGAGATTGCGCCATCGGGTTATACAATCCGTGCTGCTTTTATTGTTCTTTGGCTTGGTCCTTACAAGCTCGGCAATGGTGATCTTATCGCTGACGCTCATGAACCTCTGCCGAAATAGAAACTCCATTTGGACGAAGGTTGTGACGGAGCCATCTGGTATGCTCGCATACCAGTCAAAAGCAACATCGGCCAAGCTATTAACGAACTGGCGGAGGAGAAGCGCATCATTGCCCCCAGTATTCCCGCATGAGGCTTTAAAGTGGCGATGTGCTGATTCGCATTTCCCGTCCCATCGAATCTTCCGAATTTAGGGATGACATAGCCGCTAGGAAATTATACCAGATCATACCGAGCAGGATATGGTCTCCCGCTACTGCTAACCTCTTTTTGCGCTTCGGTTTCAGCTACCAATGATTTGACTTTGTTGGCAACCAAATCCATGATTTGATCTTGAGTTAGCGGGCTACTGTCATCGGTAGCCAAGACATTTCTTGAGATAGGATGTGACTGGCTTTCGTGCGGTCCGCCCACCTTTGGATTTGGGGGAATATGCATCGGCTGTCTCGGGACACCGTTTCCCGGTTCATGAGTAGAGCCCTGCGTTTGATTGGGCGGCTGAGAGGCAAGCTGGGCCGTGAGCTGTAAGACGACGTTTGTCAAGTCGTCAATTTTTGAGTAGAGCTTGGCCATCTCCTTGTCTTTGTTTCTAAGCTGCTTTCGGAGCTCCTGGAGAAGTTGCTGTTCTGCGGTCTTAGGATGGAAAGTTGGCTTATCTTCACTTTCCGAGCCTGACTCCTTGTGAACTGAGGGCTCTCTCCACCTATCAGCCTTACTGGGAGGATTTTCATCACCCTCCGGAGGATGCTGGTCTTGAGAAGTGACAGCTATGTTCATACCGGGTTGGATTTGAGATGTGGTGGCCCCGTCCTTGCTCTTGCTGCACGTGCCCACCATATAAACAGTGTGGACTACATATCCAGCCATCTCTTATCTTTGGCGGGGTAACCCTGTTCCTCGAACCTCATGAAGTTCAGCCTAGCAGGAGCCCTAGCCCTTTTATTGGCTCTGTACCTGAGCCTTTTCTGTCTTAGCTTCTCAATTTTAAGGGCTTGGCGGGCATCCGTCATCCAGGAAGCCGTCGTGAGCCGGTTAACAGGGAGCTTAGAGAAGATACCCAATTGAGCAGTTGTCAGGGACGCCGCTGGAGCTTGCCCAAGATGCCTCGTTGCTTCATTGGCGTTGATGGCCTTGCCCCCAGCTCGAGCGATGGAGAGTCGTTCGGAAACGGATTTGTGCTTGGGTTGAGGTGCCCTCACGACCATGACATTCAGCCTTTTCCCTTTTAAAACCGGTTTGTCTGTTACCGGAGCTTGAAGAGCTGGGACGGCATTAGCTGACACGAACATAATAGAGCCAAATGGTAGCGGCGGCTCCTCCCATTGTCGCCCGAGACTGGCCGAAAGGACCGTCTTAGAGTCTATCTTCATCGTGTAGGAGACGGGAGCCATGCTGAGAGCTGAGTTCATCTTTAGAAACATTGTTGAAAAGTGATTTCTTGAAAACCTGTATGAAAGAGTATTATTTTAGTATAAATATAGGTATGTATATTGATTGAGTTCGCATGAACGTTTAACCCGAAATATGGGAGGAGAGATAACTCCTACCGGGTGTGCCAGAACCTGTAAGGTGTTTTTCGTCACCCCATTGAGATGGGAATACGCGCGCGCTTGTCAGGCGTACTACAGATTCGCCCTGCCTAGGGTAGGCTGGGGTTTATTGATTGTGGGGATCCGAATCTCCGGAAGCCGCGGATTAAGCTGCCGTTAATTACCCCTCGTATTTGGAGCGAAGGAACCTCCGATTGACGGGTTAAACTGGTCATGCGAACACAATATGCAGTGTTGTGTTTTGAAGGGTTTTGGGAATATCGGGGGCCCCGCAGAGTTTTTACGGGGGTCCCGCTACCCGGATAGCGGGCTGGGGGTCAAGGGGGCTAGCAGCCCCCTTGCGGGGTGCGGGGCAGCGCCCCGTTAGAAATTTTTTTTTAACGGGAAAGGTATATTTAGTGTGGAGTATATGTGTATATATAAATAAAATAAAATAAAATAATAATAATAATAAAAAAGAGAGGAAAACTGGGCTCACATTTAATGGGAGCCTTCCCTCACATGAGGGGGCCATCACATGCTCAGCATGTGACCCCTCACATGCTGAGCATGTGAGGAGGCCATCACATGCTCAGTATGTGACCCCTCACATGCTCATGTGAGAGGAGGCCATCACATGCTCAGCATGTAAGGGGGCCATCACAGACTTAGCATGTGACCCGTCACATATAGCATGTGAGGGGGTCATCACATGCTTAGCATGTGACCCGTCACATACTGAGCATGTGACCCACATATGAGGGGGGCAAAAGTTTTTTTTTACATGGAGTTTAACTCTAAAAGAATTTTATATGGCTGAAAAGATATAATGTGGAGTTAAACTCAAAAAAAAAAGATTTTTACTGTGGAGTTAAACTCCAAAAGAATTTCTGTAGTGGAGTTAAACTCCAAAAGAATTTTATTTGTTGAGTTGAACTCCAAAAGATTTTCTCCTTTCTCCTTTGAGAAGAAACCCAAAATGGGTTCTCTTGAAACTCCAAGATCTAGATCTTGGATGATAAAAAAAGAGACCCTTTTTCTTCTCTTGATCGAGTTTTGGGAGATGGGTTTATGGTGAAACTTTATTTAGTTTTAAAAAAAAAAAGAGAGCTAAGCTCTTGATTTATTTGGAAATTGAAAAGGAAGAGGAAGAACTTGAAAAAGAGAGAGTGGATGCACAAACCCTAGTTTTTTGAGGGAATGAAATAGTGTATTTTTTATTCATCAACATGTTGTCTCTTATAGGTTTACACATTTACATATAGCCCTTTGGGCTTTACAAAATGATATTTTGCCCATCCCATACCTCAATTGCATTTCTTTTGTACATAAGCCATGGGCTTTACAAAAATTTGATTTTATGCTCATTTTACTTACATTCATGCATAAAAAATTACATTAAAATTATTTATTACATGAGTTTTTATTTTGGCATGGAGAAGGGCCGGCCGCTTCATGTTCGGACTCGACCTGAGCATGAGCCCACTTGATCTGGGCTTGGGCCCACCTGGCTTGGGGTTGATCTTGACTTTGACTTGGTCAACCGGGGTGCAATTTTCGACCCCAATAACGTGAACTTGATACACGTATTTTAATCGGACATTTTGATAATACTAGCAGATTTGAAAGATAACCGGATCATTGTGAGCTACTATTATATCTCTCATTATCTCTCTTTTGGTATTCGTATTTTAATACTAATACAGGTATTTGTATCTTGATACGAATACAAGTATTTATACGAATACGGCTATTTATATGAATACGTGTATTTGTATTTTGATTTGAATACGGGTATTTGTACGAATACGATATTTGTATTTTGATACGAATACAGGTATTTGTACGAATACAGATATATATATTTTGATATATATTTTGGTGTATGTATATATGTGTATATATGTGTGTATTTTATACACATTCTTTTCTCTTCTCATTTAGAAGATTTGTGAAATGTGTAGGCTTGTGAGCCACATGAGTGACTCACACATCCCACCCACTTCACAAAAGGATAAGAAGAAAAGAAAGGGATAAGGAAATGTTTGGATGAAATCCTATCCTCTTCTTCTCTACTTCTAGGCTAACTTTTAAAAGAGAAAAGAAAATAGAGAAAAGAGAGAAAGCTTGAGATAAACTTCACTACATCACTCGCCATCTATTCATAGCTAGCTTAGTTAGTGAGTTGATGTGAAGCTAAACCTTGTTATCGGATTCTCTCGGGTGGATTATTTTCAACAAGGTCGATCGGCGTGCAAGTTTGTTCTTGACGACTTCAGAGCTCAGCGAGAGTCCATACATATTTGAAGGGATCTTCCATAATTAGGAGGATACGCTACAAAAATATCTAGCCTTCTAATCTTGTATGTTTGTTTTCTAGTTTAGTGTTTGGAATTAATTTCTAGGGTTTTGGTCGCTAGTGCTTGCATAAAAGTTTTTTTTTTCGTTTTTGTCTTGGCCGCGAGTCTTGCGGCGCGAGCACTAAGGACGTAACAGAAAGTACGGCTATCCTAAACTAACACGAAACCAAAACATGCACCAAGCGTTAAGTGTGGCTGTCATGTCCTACCTAATTCCATATTTAATGGTTATATATGGAAATTAAAAAAGTCTTTATTTTTATTCACTTTAGGGGTTGTTCAGTTGCCAAACTTGAAAATATGGCCTCTTCATTCCAAAACACATCATCCCCAACGAATCCATATTATCTTGTTTGGTTGCATAGATTATGCAAACTCTTAATTTCAAGGAATCCACATTCTCTCTTATCAAATATTTGGTTGAATGAAGCAGAAAAAAAAGATAATGATAGATTACACTTGTTAATTGATGAGTGGTCTAAAAAATAAAGTATTGAATTGTTTAATATGTTTTGTTCTCTACTTCACCCAAATCCTTACAAAAATACTCAAAATTACAATTCCAACTTTTGCCCATGTGGCATGGTACTTTAGCGCAATTCTTGTCCCGTGCTTTATATATTATGAACCTAACAACAAACTTGCAATTCCCATGGATTTAAACCTACTCCCAAATCTTGTCCCCTCTAATCCTCTCTAAATCTGCAACCAAACAGCCCTTTAGCTTACTAAAGTTTGAAGCAACTTGCAATATTTAATTATGTCCCGCTGTATTTCGCTTGAAAACATATCATGTTTTGCTTTAGATAAAAGCTTAAAGATTTCGTATAGATTGAATCGGGGTTTGGATTAGATATGAACTTCGAAAAATAAATATATTCACTGCCTTACATCAATTTTCTAAGTCCGAAGCTAAAGAAAAATATGTTGTAAAGAAATCAAGTTTCTGGAAAGGAAATAACTAATCTCTTGTATTATAACTAAAATATAAGAGGGACATGTGGCATTTTCTTATCTTTTCTAATAAGAAATTAAGAAAATTAGAAAATTTCTCGTTTTAATCTTAATTCTAGAAACGTCGTTTCAACCCACTACTCTCTCAATTTGTGACGCAGGACGGGCTACAAGACTAAACACGCATGCAAATATGAGACAACACACAAAAAATCCGATTTCGATAATTGCGAAAAATAATTGATATAAAAACAACAGGCTAAAATTCTGCAATTGAACTTTCCAAGAGGATAAATAACTAGCCAATCCTCGCATGTATCCAAATTTTAGGACAACAGGATATTCAAATTCAAATACTTCTAGATTAAGCATCAAAGATATGCCAATATTTAGAACTTAACCCAAAAATCAATAGCCAAAAAAAAATGTCCCAAGCATCCAAAGAGAACACCAGTGTCTTCTGTTACCTTTTACTGATGTTGTTTGATGTAAGCCCTCAATATAAAATTATGCTTGTATTAAATTAATCTTCCATCAAGATGAAATCAGAAAGTTCGGGCTCTTTCTTAATTGATGTTCCAACGTGATTCTACGTTGTCCAATCGAGTTAGAGATCCCTTGATGTTGACTTTATTGATGACAAGCTGCGATACCTTAGACTTTTGATCTGACTTTGATGTCGTCAGTGGATCTCATAGGCTGACTCTTTGTCGACCATCGATCGGAGGCAAGGGTTGAATCTTTATTTGGCGAAAATGATGATGTTTTAACGATCAACACGCAGTCGATCTTGGGTTTTGGCAGCAGCTGAAGATAAGAGGGATCGAGATAGCAGCTGATGAATAACAACTCCAGAGTCACGAATCTCAATCTCATATCTCAATTGGAAAAATATCAATCATTTCCTGCTCTAAAATGCAATAGAAATTAGGGTTTCTTAAATAACCAAACCCTAGTTAGGCTTATTTCAAAAGAGCTTGTAATTATGTTAAAATTACGAGAATACCTAACAAAACATAAAAATAACAAATACCTGGAAATTTTTTTATCAAGAGATGGTCTCTCATCACACACACACTCTCTCTCTCTTATTACTCATGAAAAGAACAATAAATAAGACGAAGACATGCATATTTAAATTAGGACTCGAGTTCATGCATGATCTCTTTAAATCTTTGTTTTTCATTATCTCATCAGCTTCGAGTCAAGTATACATATCCAGGACAAGCATCATGGCGTGCATAATGATGCATTTGGCCCTCTTGCAGGGCCGGCCTTTATACTCAACAGCGCCCCCCCACGCTTTCAAATAAGCTTTCAACCCCCTCGTCCTTGCTCTTTTTTCAAGCTCCACTAATTTGAATGCAGAGAGGAGATGTCGAAGCCTGACTATAACGCTTTCTTTACATGTTTGTTGTAAGTTCTTTTCATTTGTGTACTGCCTACAAAAGATAGAATATATAGGTTGTGAAAATGCAAAATGCTTTTCTATTCTCATTTCATATAATTTTACACTTTACAAGATTATTCTAGATCCTTAATTAAAGGATTAATCACAACAAATTGGATGTTAATAAGGAAAACAATATTTGTGACAAATCAATCAATAATTTTGTTCACAAACACTACTACAAATAAGGGTTGCCCCTATAAAAAAATAACCTGTAGATGCAAACGCCGTAGGTGCAAGTTGAAGCCCTGAACTTGACCCTACGGGCAAAAACTTGCCCCTACGGAGTTCTGTGTAGGCCCCGTTGCACCTACGGAGTAGACCGTAGGGGAAAAAAAGTTATTTTATTTACGGTTTTTTAAAACATATTAAGTGTATCTACGGATGTATCCGTAGGGCCAAGTACTATCCCTTACGGATACATGCGTATCCGTAGGGGCAAAATATCAGAAATCATGATATTTTGCCCCTACGGATACTTTCGTAGGGGCGTTTGTTTGCCCCTACGGATATATCCGTAGGGGCACTCCCAACCCCCGATACTGAGATCAGGGGGGAAATATCAGTTAATGCTGATATTTTGCCCCTACGGTTTAATCCGTAGGGGTAACATATGTACTTACGGATTAATCCGTAGGTACACATTATCTGTTTTTTTTTAAAAAAAAAGGGCTGTCCGATTTTTTTCTCGCCCTGTGCACAATAATATATATATCAATCAAATATAAAATTAATCATCACACAACATATATCGCAGTATTCATAATCACATCTCACGCATATGATATACAAAAGAAATCCCAAAACTGAATATGATATAAATATAAATCAATATCAATATCAATATCGTTTCAAAATGTAGTACAATATGTATCATATAAATAAATACATGTTTCAAAAAACAAGAATCAAAAAGCTACGCTAGCTCGGTCCAGCTTCACCTCTGATAAACGATAGAATCTGGCGCGCCTGCTCTTCGGTCAATAAACCATGCAATTCGGCGCGTGCGGGAGTCTGAGCGGCCTGTGGAGCTGGCGATGTGGTCTGCGCAGCCGCCGTCGAGGTAGTAGCTTGCGGAGCCGCGACTGCGGGAGTCTGAGCGGACGTTGGAGCTATAGGAGCTGTCTGCGGAACCGCAGCCGATGTAGTGGCTTGTGGAGCCGCAGCCGAAGGAGATGCATGTGGAGGCTCGGCCGATGTACCCTGTCGCGTCTGGACCTAACGTGTGTAAGAAGCGTGTAAGAACTGTGTATTATTCGAATTCGTATCATTATCAAGTTATTTCGAAACCCCATTTGGATATCTAGTTTGGAAAACCGTTGTTTATTTTAATTACATATGTATGCATGATTAATCAAAACTTAGTCTAAAACCAAATAAGCTCAGGCTACGTACTAATTATGGATATGTTGATATCTATAATATGACATGATATTTTACTATAAAGTAGTATACATACCAGCATCTCCTTCAACTCCTGAACGGTGGCCCTCAAGCTCTCCAGTTTTTGCTGGACACGTCGCTCACTGGAGATGGAGGAAGTAACCGCCGGGGTGGAGTCCAACCTCATATGGGCCCTGCTAGGGTCCAGTCCCCGGCCTCTCTCCCAACCTCCGTGGTGCCCTCCATGTGCGGCGTCCAGGACCGGGGTCAGCAGTCTCGGATCGCTCTGTCCAGTAAAATCGATCCCCGAGGCCTCGGCCTGCTCAACCACCCGCTCCTACACCCATATTAAGCAGTAAAGTATAAGTATAAAATTTAAATTTGAACCTTCAAAAACTAAAATTTCAAATATGGGTAGAATAAATATTAACACTTACGCAATACTCCTGGGTAGCGACGTCGGGATATCGAAGCTCGCCCGTGGCGGGATCTGTCGAGGTGCCATAGACGGCAAGATATGCGGACAGCACGCTCGGTGTACCACCTTGCGCCACTGTCTGAGCTGTCTGCAATATTAGAAAATAACTCTTAATATTAGAAATATTAGAAAATAACTCTTAATATTGCAGAATATCACAAAGGTCGGTCTATTGTAATTTACCGATAACTCCATGGCTCGAGTAATATTCCTCGAGCCACCTGTGTAAGTGGGGCGATCCCTCTTCGCCGACTTCCTGTTCTCTGAATTCTGAGCGGCCTGTTTCTGCACAACGCATTAACATTTAGTTTTCTAATTAATGAACAAAAAAAAATAAATTATATCCTAAACAATGAATTACATTTAAAATACATACCTGTTTGCGTTGGGAGTCGAAATATTCGCACAATAGAGGCCATGTCTCTACGTCGACTCTCACAAACGCCGGAGTAGATAGGAGGGCCTCTCTCTCTGCCTCGGGGTCGCCATCCACATGGAGTAACAGTCGGCCTTCAGCTCAATCCTGTTGTATCGGACATTGGTCTGCATGTTCTTCATCAGGCCATTGTACAGAGCATGAAGGTCGAGTACCCTCCCAGGGTGATCAGGATCGGGTACAGGCTGAAAATCGTAATCCAACTGAAAATACAAAAAAAACATTGTTATTAGATTGCAAGTGTTAATAATAAATATATTGGATAAATCAAATGAAAATATATATTAATACGTACCCGAGCCTGATCAAAGAAGAGGGCGAATGAGCACCGGTGCTGCTCGCCCCACTCAACGTGAAGTGGATAGTTCTTCACAAGCCGGCTCTCGTCCCCCATATACCGGCCGAACCTCTAGGCATGAGGACCGGTATATCGATAGTCAAGGGTAAAAAAGAGGGGGAATGTTGCCTCTCCCCTAGCTCTGTCAGGCCTCAGCCTATGGGACTGATTCGGGCCTCGTGTCCCCCTCTGGGGATGGGGAGGCCCTACGTCTGCACGAAATATCAAGACAATCAATATTAAGACAAAGTTGTATTAAGAAATCAAGTTTAAACGAAAATTGAAGTGTGATATATACCTCCGGTGACTAACGCACGAGCCTGGGCCTGGGAAGCAGCACGAGCGGGACGATAGTTCCTCCGGTGAGGAACAGCCGGGGTCCCGGTTGCGGACGCATCCCCTCCAACTAGAAAATAAATATTGACGCTAAATTTTCATGAAGTTCATATTTATTCTATAGAGCATATGTAACATGAATAAATATTTTATATTTATTCATACTAACCTGCAGACGATGCGGAGGGTATGGAAGCGGCAGGAGTGGCCCCTGCGGAAGATGTGGACGCACAACCTATAATTAGACAATTAAAAATAAATTATATAAGTAATTGCAAAAAAATGTGTAGATCAATAATATAACGTTCTAAATCAATATGCATGCACTATAGGATATATAAACATACCCGCAGGTGCGGTGGTGTCACCACCTACAGCTAGACAATAATAAAAATTGTTAAGTAAGAACAAAAGGAATGTGTGTATATTTATGATATAGCATTCTAAATCAATATACATGCACTATATGATATATAAACATACCTGGAGGAGCGGGAGTGGCCTCTGTCCCAGATGTGGACGCATCTCCAACAACTAGACAATCAAATATTGACAATATAAGCAATTTTGACATAAACATGCATGAATATCTGTAATATTACATTCAAAATGGATATGCGTGCAGTATACCTGGAGGTGTGGCAAAATCCACACGGAAGGAGGCATCCGAAGGGGTCTCCGATCTGGGTGCAAGACCGACCCTCTGAAGCTCCCTACGCAGCTCTCCGGGCAGCAGAACCGATCTGCCTCTGCCTCTTTCTCTGCCGCGGCTGGAGCTCCTGCCGCCCCTCGCTGCTCCCGACATCGTCATCAAATCTAGATAAACGGTTCGAGTAAATTTTCTTGTTGTATGTGTGTGTTCCGGCTGTCGGGGGTAAGGCTTCTATCCCATTAAGAATGTATAGAGCGAACACCCATCACTTGTGCTTTCAACCGTTTCGAGTAAATTTCGGCAGCACCTCCCCGCTGTTCTTCGAGTACACTGTAATAGAATAGATAATCATTTCAAAGCTGTGAAACAACGTTGAAATGAATATCTAATCTATCTTTGTACACGGAGAACCAGCGGAAAGGTACCGACGAAATATCTCGAAATGGATGAAAACACAAGTGAATGAAGGTGTTTGCTTTATACATTCTTAACTTGTTCACACGGGACAAATCTATCGGTTACCATACGATTGAATTTTCTCGTCGCATAGACTATACGGCGGTTGTTAGTATCGAGCTATATCGTTCGATATTTAACAACCTTCATATAGTTCTATGTCACGACGAACATCGCACGTATGTTAACCGATAGACGGGGACTAAGTGGCGCTTTTAGTTTCATATATGAGTATCAATGAGAATATGAAGGTTTCATATTATCATCGAGTATCATATATTGGTTTTACATATGTTGTAAAAGTGATTATAACCTTTTGATGATGCCGATAAACCAATAACCCTTTAACCCATTAAAGAACCCACTAACCAAATAAGAAACTTAATGCTAGAACCCCATATATCAATTGATGAACTCAATACCAAGGTTTGGAATTTTCGTATCGGAATTGATTAACACATATAGGTTTATAACTAAATTAATAAATTCTAAAGAGGGCTATAAGTAAATGCCAAATTGAAATTATAGATAGAAGACTCGAACAAGCATGGATTAAAAGTAAGATACTGATATATGAAATGGAATTTCATTGATGAACGAAATCAAAATGGGTTTGGAAAACATAGAGAGACGGAAAGTAAAATACTATAGTTCCCTGAAATTGAGAATAATAAGAATATAAATGGGACTATGGTGATGTAGGGTTCCTAGGCACTCCCAAGAGGTCTCACAAGGCATCAACCATGCCAATTTCAAAAATTACGGTGCCGAGAAACCCTAGACTAGATCGTTAACTAGATGTCTAGGCGATACAATGAAACTAGTTTACAACTAAACTAAATGAACGGAAATACAACCTTTGTAGATCCGTTTCTCCACCTCCATAGCTCCATGATGAAGTCCTCTCCGCTGTCCAAATCGAACCATGACTCTAGCATCGGCTTCATCGGAGAAAAAGCGGGCTAGGTCATCGACGACGATGCCGAAGATGATCTACGTCGAGGCATCACTAGATCAAGCTCCACCTTCACCAAGCCATGAAAACTTGTGAAGGAAACACCCTATACTACTTGGCAAGAGGTAGATGATGAAGAAATAGGAAGTGGGTTCACTTTAGAATTGGATTTCTCACTCATTTTCTCAACTTGCCATTGATGATGCAAGCTTTTCTTCATGTGAAAAAGAAGAAGAAGAAGATGAAAAAATTATGATAAGTGTTTCAAAATAGAAAAAGAATTGAATACTTATCATAATCCAACCATGGTCAAGTGTAGAGAATGAACTAGGGTTAAGTGAATGGTTAGGGTTAAGCATGAAGACAAAAATGGTGACTTAGTCAAAGCTTCATGAAGCTTCAATATCCATCCAAAGAAAGCCACCATTTTTCTTTATGCTTATTGTTGGGGTAAAAATTTACACTCCGGTTGACCAAGTCAAAATCCAAGTCAACCCCAAGCCAAGTGGGCCCAAGCCCAGACCCAGTGGGGCCCATGCCCGGGTCGAGCCCGAACATGGAGCGGCCGGCCTCCCCCACGCCAAGATAAAATTTTTGTAATAAATAATTTTGTTGTATTTCTTTTATTTTATTTTTGGACAAATGTAAGGAAAAATAGGCATAAAGCCAAATTTTTGTAAAGCCCATGGCTTATGTGCAAAAAGAAATGGCACATGAGCCATGGGATAGGCAAAATGCCATTTTGTGAAGCCCAAGGGGCTATGTGTAAAGTGTGTGGCCTATAAAGGCAAAGATAATGGAAATATCTCAACAACTTTTTCTCTCTCCAAAAAGTTTCAAATCTGAGATCTTTCTTCCTTCTTCAAGGTTCCAAAACCTTCTTTTTTCTTTTGAATTAAATCAAGAGTTCTACTCTCCTTTTTATAAAATAAATTAGTTTTTCACCACAAAACCCATCAAGGGGAACTCAGATCTTCCATTAGATCTCAAAAAGGAGTGATTTTTAAAATTCCATATCTCTTGATCTTCAAGATCCAGCCAACAGAGGAGGAAGAAGAAGAACCCATTTCCCCAACCAAAACATTTTTCTTTTTTTTCAGGAGTTCAACTCCACTAATTTCTCTTTCGAGAGTTTTTAGGGCTAAAAGCCCTCTTTTCCTCCAGCGCGCAGCGCTCGTGCGCAAAGCGCCCACGTGATGACACGTGGCGCGCGCGCTTGCGCACCAGCGCGATGCGCAAAGCGCCCACGTGCCGACACGTGGCGCGCGCGCTTGCGCACCAGCGCGATGCGCAAAGCGCCCACGTGCCGACACGTGGCGCGCGCACTTGCGCACCAGCACGCTTGCGCTCCAGCGCGCAGCGCTCATGCGCAAAGCGCCCACGTGCCGACACGTGGCGCGCGTGCGCTTGCGCTCATGCGCAAAGCGCCCACGTGCCGACACGTGGCGCGCGCGCTTGCGCCTGAGCGCACAGCACCTAAGCGCACAGCGCCCAAGGTGCTGCCCCACGCATCCTTTGGATGCCTTTTCCCTTTTTATTTATATATATATGTATATATATACATTTGTATACAAATGTACACATACACATACTCCGCCACATTCTCCCCCTCCAAAAAATTTTCGAGCCGGAGCGCTGCCCCGAACCCCGCAAGGGGGCTGCAGCCCCCTTGACCCCCAGCCCGCTATCCGGGTAGCGGGACCCCCGTAAAAACTCTGCGTGGCTCCCGATGTATCCAAAACCCCCCTTTCAAAATAGAACACATGCACACTGCACATTGGGTTCGCATGACCAGTTTAACCCGTTAATCGGAGGTTCTCTCGCCCCAAAGGCGAGTGGTAATTAACGGCAGCTTAGTCCGCGGCTGTCGGAGATGCGGATCCCCATAATCATTAAACCCCGGCCTACCCTAGGCAGGGGAAATCTGTAGTACGCCTGACAAGCGCGTGCGTATTCCCATCTCACTGGGGTGACGAAAAACACCCTACAGATTCTGGCACGCCCGGTGGGACTGATCTCTCCTCCCATATTTCGGGTTAAACGTTCATGCGAACTCAATCAATATACATACCTGTATTTATACTAAAAATAATGCTTTTTCATGCAGATTTTCAAGCAATCAACCTTCGACGACAATGTCTCCCCAGACGAATTCAGCGTCCAACGTGACCCCGATTCCGTACGTGGTCAAGATCAACGCTCGTGTGGTTCTCCCCGCAAGCCTCAGTCGACAGTGGGAGGAACCGCCCCGCCAGTTCGGCTCCGTCATCATCTACCCTGCCGGAAGCGCTCATCTGGCAGAGATCCCGGCGGAACAGGTGGCCAAGCCGGTCTCAAGGGGCAAGAGGCCGAATGTCGTGATCGCCAAGGCACCACAACCGAAACTTAAGATGCTATCTGAACGATTCTCTGGTGCTCCAGCGGGGGGCAAGAACTTCGGTACAAAAGGCAACATCAAATGTTGCGGACGAGCTCAGGTGATAACTCCAACAAATGCACAATCGAGCGTATCTCCAAGGCCCTCCATCGCTCGGTCTGCGGCGTCTTCCCAAAAAGCCGAAGTCTTCCAGGTGCTTAGAACAGAAAAGTTAAGGCAGAAGCGGCTCAGGTATCGAGCCAACAAGAGGGCCAAGGCTTGAGCCAACAAGAATCGTGTGAAGTTCCAAGTGCAGGGTTGCCCAGCGACGACGGCTGAGTCGGACGTAAGAATCAGCAATTCCTTCGAGCCTCTGAAGTGGGTTCAGAAAAATGCCATGACCGCCAGAATCAAGAAGACAGCGGTCCGAATAGTGCCACGAAGAGACGTGTCCCGGCCCCAACAGAAGAAGTATGACACTGTTTCTTCAAGAGTCTATCAAGCACTCTGTGCCGCACGAAAGCAGCGGGGCAAACCCAGAAAAGAAGCGCCAGCACCATTCAAGAACCTGGTTAGGCCAGCCGCCTTCAATCGACTACCAGCTACCGAAACAAGGGGGTCAAGACAGCAATCCATGAAATCAGCTGCCAATGATAGAGAGACGGCTGGATATATCATCCATACGGTCTATATGGCGGGCGGTCGCCCCAGCGACAACCTTCGCAGCAAAAGCAAGGATGGGGCCACCACATCCCAAGCTCAATCTAGCCCGAATGTGGTTGCCGCTGCCCAAGAACAGCCGCCCCCGCTGGATGAGGAAAACCCTCTCGATGAGGATGATAGGCAGAAAGACCCCTCGGTCCATGCAGAGTCAAGCTCGGACAGCGAGGAAGAGCCGACTTTCCGCCCCAGGACTGCGGAGCAAGAGCTACTTCAAGAGCTTCGAAAACAGCTCAGGAGCAAAGATAAAGAGATGGCCAAGCTCTATTCGAAGATTGACAACTTAACGAACGTGGTGATGCAGCTTACGGCTCAAATTGCTCGAGCGCCTCCCAATCAGGCACAAGCCGCTACTAATCAGCCGGGTGATGACAATCCGAGGCAACCAATGCCGGTTCCTTTGGGACCGAGACTGGTCGAGCCACATGAAAGCCGGCCACACTCCGCTTCTGGGGACGCCTTAGCCCCAGATAGCACTATCCCGCTAACACAGGACCGGATAATGGATTTGGTCACCAGCAAGGTTAAAACATTGGTGGCCGAAGCTGAAGCTCAGAAAGAAATCGGCAGTAGTGGGCGGCCATATCCCGCGCAGTACGATCTGATTGAGTTTCCGAGCGGCTATATCATTCCTAAGTTCGGAAGATTTGATGGAACGGGGAATGCAAATCAGCACGTTGCCCACTTCAAAGCATCGTGCGGAAATACAGGGGGCAATGACGTGCTCCTTCTTCGTCAATTTGTCAACAGCCTGACCGGTGTCGCTTTCGACTGGTACGCGAGCATACCAGACGGGTCCGTCATTACCTTTACCCAAATGGAGTCTCTGTTCCAGCAAAGATTCATGAGCGTCAGTGATAAAATCTTCATTGCCGACCTTGTGAGGACCAAGCCGGGGAAGAATGAAAGCAACACTGACTTTATCGCTCGATGGCGTAATCTCACAGTCAAGTGCGAACCGCCGCTGGAGCAGGACCAGTCCGTCAGCCTTCTCATTGGGAACCTCAGCAATTGGATGGTCCCATTCTTGTGTACAGCGGGCCTCAAGACATTTCAGGAGCTAACCAAGAAAGTTCAAATGCTGGAACGCTCGAAGCAAGAGTCCCCGCCGGACTCTCAGAGAGACAAAACCTGGAAAAGCAAACGGGACGACAACCGTAGAAGCGGAAGTTCCAGCAGTACCAATGTCTTCAATGCGTCCGACGGTGAAGAAAAGCGAAGGGCGGGCGAATCCAAAACCAACCGGTCTCGAAAGCCATTGCTGGGAGGAGATGGGCCTTCCCTAGAAGAGAAGAAGAACAAGGTTTACTCTTTCAGAAGGGACAAGGTCCGTAAGATATTTAAAGATGCCTTGAACAACGGCCTACAATTGCCGGAGTCGAAAAGACCACAAGAAGCAAAAATGACCGACAATCCTCTGTATTGCCCGTACCACCGAGTAGTGAGCCATGCGATCGAGGATTGCTATATCTTCAAAGATTGGGTCGAGAAGCAATACAAGGCTGGAGAGATCGAACTGTCCAAAAGTGTGTTGGTGAACAATCAAGTTGCAACCACCAACTTTATACAGACAGAAACTGAAGCCTTCTGGGAGCAGACAGCCGAACCCGCTGCCCTGAGAAATGAAACGGACTCATCGCGGCCTCCGTGGAGTACGCACATATCTAATAAGACGAAGAAGATGATAAAGCTACTTCGGAAAGAACCCAGGACGGAATGGGAAGGGCAGAAGAAGCCTACAAGTCCAGCTGCCAATGCGGCTCCATCAGGCTCAAAATCCAAGAAGCTCAAGAAGAAGAAAAGTACAGCTCGGCGCGAAAAAGAGTCTGCAGGGAGATCGACCATTCAAAAATATATCGATTCTCTCGAAGAATATGAACAAAAGGAAAGAACATTGATTCAATTGAAGGAGTTCTTCCCTGTACAAGCGGCTGAAATTCTGGAGGAGTTAGAAGAAGACTCCAATGAAGAGATCCCAGTAATGACCTGCTATGCCATCCATCTTGGCAGCGACTCCGAGGATGAGCTCTGTTTTCCCGAAGAGGACGAGGAGCTCACCACAAAGGCCAATCAAATCCAGCTCAGAAGCGGCAGGGCTCTACCGCAAAATCAGGGCAACGCCCCAAAAGGGAAGGAAAAACAAGTCGCTAATGAAGAAGATGGCAGAGAACCGGCTGATGAAAACATAAGTCCTTCCTCGGTGGACTATAATGTCTTGGCACATCTCCGGAAGCTTCCGTCCCTCCCGAGCATCTACGACGCCTTGGTCCTATCTAAGGAGCTTAGAGATGTTCTTATTCACGCTCTCCAAAACCCTGAGCGGTATCAGGCTCACTTTGCGGAAATTAATATGAAAGAAGCCCAGCATGCTTTGCATGCTGCCGCAGTCACATTTAAGGATGAAGACTTGCTACTGGGAACGGCTGAGCATAATCGGCCGCTTTACGTGACCGGGTACAGCGACGGAGATCGAATTAATCGCATATTGATTGATCCGGGGTCCTCAGTGAACATCATGAACTTGCGAACTCTGAAGAGTTTATCAATGGACGTCCGACACCTGTCAAGGGAAAGGATTGTCATTCAAGGCTTCAACCAAAATTGCCAGCAAGTTCTGGGGTCTATAGCCTTGCCAATCAAATTTGGGGATCTGCAAACTGAAGCTAAGATATATGTGATTGATGCCGACACATCTTATAAGATTCTCTTGGGGCGGCCCTGGCTCCATGATTACGGCATCATTCCGTCAACTCTCCATCAATGCATGAAGTATACTAAAAATGGCGAAGAAAGACGCATTGACGGAGACATCCAGCCGTTCGGTGTGCATGAAGTCCGATATGAAGATTCTCGGTACTTTATGAACCACCAAAATGCTAAGCTACAACTGACCAAGGATAGACCGGCCCCAAGACTCAAAAGCAAATCTGTGCCGGCGGTCACTTTCAAAAGCAAAAATACTCAAGTGCGCCCGCATTTCGGCAGCGACACTGATGAGTCTGATGATGGAAGCCCATCCTTCCGTAAAACTCGCCCCCATTACGGCAGCGATACGGACGAATCTGTTACTGAAGGCCCATCTAGCAGCAAAGTCTGCCCTCATCTTGGCAGTGACACTGAAGAGTCAGAAGAAGAGGACCTGCCGTGTAACAGCTGTGCAGATTGGCCCCCCATGCAGCAAGCGAAACTACGAGAGACCTTCGAGGTCGCAGAAGGGTCCCTGGCCATCACAAGGGTGCCGGAACGGATGTGCAAAGAGCTCGACGCATTGTCAGTCTCTACCGTGGACCAGCTGAAAACTTTCTACGTGCCCGGGAGGAAAAATGGACAGAAGGGCATCCTGTTTTACAGGTCAAACCCCGTTGTGCACCCGGACGATCTTTCTGTCGCGTGCCTTCCCTATGAGAGAGGCATAAGAGCCGTCCTCAATCCCCGATACTATGCGCCCGAGATGCGGGAATACTTTAAGAAGTGCGGATGCCGGTTATATCAAACGGAGTCCGAAGCCAAGTTTTACGAAGGGCTATGGTATCTGTCCCAAGTCCGAGCACTCATCGATGGACGAACTCCAGATAGACGGGGCATAGGCTACATTCAACCTGATTCCAAAGCATGCTACATGATCCATGTTGGTGAGGCCCGCGAAAGATCGAATGATGATGACGAGATAGCCGAGCCAGAAGAAGCTCCTCAAGAGCTCGAAGATGGCGGACAAGCAACCTTTGATGAGCTAACCGAGATTGACTTAGGAATGCCCGATAATCCGAGGCCGACCTACATCAGCTCACTCTTGTCGGAGGAAATGAAAGAGCAGACAATCGCCCTGCTGCATGAGTTCGTCGACTGCTTCGCGTGGACATACAAAGAAATGCCTGGCCTTTCCCCTGAAGTGGCCGTACATAAGTTGGCTATATCTCCTGATGCTAAGCCAGTCAAACAAGCTCCTCGAAGAATGAGAAGGGAGTTGGAAGAAAAGGTCATCGAGGAAACCAAGAAACTCATCGATGCCGGCTTCATCAGGGAAGAGAAATATGCAGACTGGATCGCATGCATAGTCCCAGTGAAGAAGAAAAATGGACAGATCCGAGTTTGTGTTGATTTCAGGGACCTCAATAAGGCATGTTCTAAAGACGACTTCCCGCTACCGGTCATGGAAATGATGGTCGATGACGCCTCAAATTATGAACTGTTCACCTTTATGGATGGCTCGTCTGGATATAATCAGATCAAGATGTCGCCTGAGGATGAGAAGCACACAGCATTTCGAACCCCGATCGGAATATATTGCTACAAGGTAATGCCATTCGGACTGAAGAACGCAGGTGCTACATATCAAAGGGCGATGACTAATATCTTTGATGACCTGATCCATAAAGTCATCGAATGCTATGTTGATGATCTGGTCGTCAAGACTAAAGCCAAGGCCGATCATATCCAAGATCTCAGGACCGTTCTCACCAGGCTGAGGGAATACGATCTGAAGATGAATCCTCTGAAGTGCGCTTTTGGCGTATCATCGGGAAAATTCCTGGGCTTCATAGTTCGACATCGAGGGATCGAAGTTGACCCATCAAAGATAAAGGCCATCATGGAGATGCCCCCTCCAAAGAGTTTGACGCAGCTAAGATCTTTTCAAGGCAAGCTTGCTTATATACGGAGGTTTATCTCAAATTTATTGGGGAGATGTAGGCCCTTCTCAAAGCTCATGAAGAAAGGAGCTCCTTTTATCTGGGATGCCGAATGTCAAGCAGCGTTCGAAAGCATCAAACAATACTTGTTGCACCCTCCAGTGCTGGCCGCTCCCATTCCAAATAAACCGCTGATTCTCTACACTGCCGCGCTGGACGAGTCACTCGGTGCGCTCCTTGCGCAGAATAACGAGGAGGGAAAAGAAAATGCCCTCTACTACCTCAGTCGAACTCTAGTCGGGGCAGAACACAACTACTCCCCAATCGAAAAGCAATGCCTGGCTCTGATATTTGCTGTGAAGAAGCTGAGGCACTATCTGCTCGCTCATCGGGTTATGCTGATCTCCAAGGTCGACCCGCTCAAACACTTGATAACCAAAGCAAGCCTAGCCGGCAGAATGGCAAGATGGGCTGTCATGCTACTTGAGTTTGATATAGTTTATACCCCTCAGAAAGTAGTAAAAGGGCAAGCTCTTGCAGACTTTCTCGTTGCTCATCCCATACCAGAAGGGTCGCCGCTAAATTGTGAGTTACCCGACGAACAAGTGCTGCACCTCGAGAATGACGAGGCATGTTGGGAGCTCTACTTCGATGGGGCCTCATCGATAAGAACCTCCAGTAAATCAAGCGTCCCGGAGATAAAAGCAGGGATAGGATTGGTGTTCATCACACCATCAATGGGAACCCTACGGCGTTCTTTTGCTCTCACCGAGCCTCGGACAAACAATGAAGCTGAGTATGAAGCTCTGATAGCTGGTTTGGAGCTCGCCATAGAAATGGAAATCCGTCGGCTACGAGTTTACGGTGACTCCCAGCTCGTCATCAACCAAGTAAGCGGCGACTATAGGATATACAAACCCGAGTTAGCTCGGTACAGAAGCCGGGTGGTGGAACTCATGAAACGGTTCACTTATATTGAACTAATGAGAATTCCCAGAGCGTTGAACGGAAAGGCCGACACACTCGCTCGCTTAGCCAAGGAGCTGGCTGATCCTGACATGGACGAAATTCTGATCACAGTCAGGAGCCGACAAATTCTACCCCCAGTCTTTCTACGAGAAGAGGAAAGCGCGGAACATAAGAGCTGTCCCGCCGAAGAAGCTTCGATCATCCAAGATGAGCCCGATTGGAGAGAACCCTTCATAGAGTACCTCCGATACGACAAGCTGCCCGAAGAAAAATCTGCGAGGATTCAGCTGAAGAAAAGAGCTCTCCGATACGTGTTTGTAAATGACACGCTATACCGCAGGTCATATGACCAACTCTGGCTCAGGTGCCTGTCATCGGCCGAAGCCCAAAAAGTCATGAAAGAAGTTCACTCAGGCTTTTGCGGTGCTCACCAATCTGGCCCCAAGATGCGACTGCAAATTAAACGGCTTGGGTATTACTGGCCCACCATGATACGGGATTGCGGAAAGCATGCAAAGAAATGTTATATCTGCCAAATTCATGGTGATTTTATTCACAAGCATCCCAATCCATTGCATCCTACGGTGGCGTCGTGGCCCTTCGAAGTCTGGGGCACCGACATTGTTGGCCCAATTGATCCTCCGTCATCCAAAGGCCATCGGTTTATACTGGCCGCGACAGACTACTTCTCCAGATGGGCTGAAGCTGTCCTGCTAAAAGAAGTCAAGACAAAAGACATTTTGACATTCTTCCAACACAATATTCTATACCGCTTTGGTACACCAAGAAGAATCATTTCTGACAACGGGCCTTCTTTCAAGAGCTTCAATGTCTCGAGGTTCGCTGCTCAGCACAAGATAGACTGGAGATATTCCTCCATCTATAATCCAAGAGCCAATGGGCTAGCCGAAGCCTTCAATAAGACTCTGTGCAAGCTCCTGAGGAAAAATGCTTCAGCCAACAAGAGAGACTGGAATCTCAAGCTCCACGAGGCATTGTGGGCATATCGTACCACGCACCGTACTCCAACTCAGTCCACTCCATACTCATTGCTCTTCGGAGTGGAGGCGGTCCTCCCCCTCGAAGTCGAAGTTCCAAGCTTAAGAATGGCCATTCAGCATGAGTTGACGGAGGAGGAAAACGTGCTCCTTCGACTTGAAGAACTCGATGCCCTCGAAGAAAAGAGGCTCGCGGTGCAGCAAAATCTGGAGCTATACCGAGCTCAAATGTCACGGGCCTATGACAAGATAACCCGTCTCCGCACTTTCAAGAAAGGTGAATTGGTGTTGGTCCTCAAAAGACCGATCAACCCCAATCGACATGTCAAGGGAAAATTCGAACCAAACTCGGAAGGACCATACGTCATCGAGAAAGTGTTCGACGGAGGATCCTACCAACTAATAAGTGCCGAGGGAGAAAGGCCCATGCCACCCATCAATGGCCGATATCTCAAGAAATACTACACGTGAATGCTCCAAGTCGCAGGAGAATTGAGCACATCAGCCCTACGGTCTGGATCATACATCCTGCAAAACCGTATACAATCCACGGGCATAAATGACCCCTATCTCTCCCAAATCCTGCCGGTGAGACTACTTTTAAAGTCCCACCAGCGGCAAAAAAAATAAAATATATATATATATATATATATATATATATATATATATATATAAAAGAAATAAAAAAAAACAAAAAAACGGTATGTCCACAAGCAAAAAGGGCACGGATGAAAACCCGAAAGGGCTCCGTGAGTAAAAACAGCAGGACTACCGGCGAGTCTGTGAAAACCCGAAAGGGCGCAAACTCGTGAAAGGAGATGAAATACACTCGCAAAGTCCTCTCGACCTTGTGAGGAGAAAACCCCTGCGTGAGATCCTTACGACTCACAAAGGAGCAACACACTTAGGAATCCTCACGATTCCTAAGGAGAAAATACACCTGCGGGATCCTTACGACTCGTAGGGAGAAAATGCTTTTATGGGACCCTCACGGCCCATAAAATTGAAAAGCCTTAGGTGGTAGGGACCCAAACTTATCCCCTAAGCCATCGTTCCCCAACGGGCAACGGCAAATGATGAGTCGCTCCTGGCATTTCGCTTCAGTGTTAGCGGTGCTGATGCCGACCAAAAACCTAAATCCCAAGTCCTCCCAAGGCAAATGGTGAGTTGCTCCTGGCATTATTCCAGTGCAGCAATGCTGATGCCAAACAAGATCCGAATTCCAAATCCCCAAACGGCGAATGATGAGTCGCTCCTGGTATCATATTCCAGTGTAGCGATGCAGACGCCAACCAAATTCCAAACCCCATACCCCAACGGCGAATGATGAGTTGCTCCTGGTACCACATTCCAGTGCAGCGATGCAGACGCCAACAAATCCCTGAAATCTTTCCGGCCCTACGGTCTGGATCATACATCCTGCAAAACTGTATACAATCCACGGGCGTAAAACAATCCCAATCTCTGCTGAGCAACCAAATCTAAATTCTCTCGGGGCAAATGATGAGTTGCTCCTGGCATTATTCCAGTGCAGCAATGCAGATGCCAAACAAAAACCAAAATCCTAGAATCCCCTCAATGACAGATGATGATTCGCTCCTGGTACCATATTCCAGTATAGCGATGCTGATGTCAACCCAAATCAACAAGTCAACTTCCACTCCGACACCGCAGAAAGCGGAGCGGGTCAGAATCCAATCTCGACACCGCAAGAAGCGGAGCAAGTCAAGTCTACCCCTGACACTGCAAGAAGCAGAGCAAGTCAAATCAAGTATCGACCGTCCACGTCGCTAAAATGGCAGCACCGACCGTCCAAGTCGCAAAAAGGGCAAAACCGACCGTCCAAGTCGCAAAAAGGGCAGCACCGACCGTCCACATCGCTAAAAGGGCAGCATCGACCGTCCACGTCGCTAAAATGGCAGCACCGACCGTCCAAGTCACAAAAAGGGCAGAACCGACCGTCCACGTCGCTAAAAGGGCAGCACCGACCGTCCAAGTCGCAAAGAGGGCAGCACCGACCGTCCACGTCGCTAAAAGGGCAGCATCGACCGTCCACGTCGCTAAAATGGCAGCACCGACCATCCAAGTCGCAAAAAGGGCAGAACCGACCGTCCACGTCGCTAAAAGGGCAGCATCGACCGTCCAAGTCGCTAAAATGGCAGCACCGACCGTCCAAGTCGCAAAAATGGCAGCATCGACCGTCCACGTCGCTAAAAAGGCAGCAACGACCGTCCAAGTCGCAAAAAGGGTAGCACCGACCGTCCACGTCGTAAAAAGGGCAGCACAGGATTCCTACAAAGCGGGAACCAGATCACTCTGGGCCAGGGAAACGTCTATCACGGACACTCCGTCTCAGAGACATGTCAAGCAACGACCGTCCATGTCGTAAAAAGGGCAGTGCCAGCTTCCCAAAAGGTGGGAACCAAATCAAGCCGCCTCCACGTGAAAGAAGATCCATCAATTTCATGCACACGACCCACATATGTGGTGTGCATTTATTGATGGAGGGCAATTTGTTGGGGTAAAAATTTACACCCCGGTTGACCAAGTCAAAATCCAAGTCAACCCCAAGCCAAGTGGGCCCAAGCCCAGACCCAGTGGGGCCCATGCCCGGGTCGAGCCCGAACATGGAGCGGCCGGCCTCTCCCACGCCAAGATAAAATTTTTGTAATAAATAATTTTGTTGTATTTCATTTATTTTATTTTTGGACAAATGTAAGGAAAAATAGGCATAAAGCCAAATTTTTGTAAAGTCCATGGCTTATGTGCAAAAAGAAATGGCACATGAGCCATGGGATAGGCAAAATGCCATTTTGTGAAGCCCAAGGGGCTATGTGTAAAGTGTGTAGCCTATAAAGGCAAAGATAATGGAAATATCTCAAAAATTTTTTCTCTCTCCAAAAAGTTTCAGATCTGAGATCTTTCTTCCTTCTTCAAGGTTCCAAAACCTTCTTTTTTCTTTTGAATTAAATCAAGAGTTCTACTCTCCTTTTTATAAAATAAATTAGTTTTTCACCACAAAACCCATCAAGGGGAACTCAGATCTTCCATTATATCTCAAAAAGGAGTGATTTTTAAAATTCCATATCTCTTGATCTTCAAGATCCAGCCAACAGAGGAGGAAGAAGAAGAACCCATTTCACCAACCAAAACATTTTCTTTTTTTTCAGGAGTTCAACTCCACTAATTTCTCTTTCGAGAGTTGTTGGGGCTAAAAGCCCTCTTTTCCTCCAGCGCGCAGCGCTCGTGCGCAAAGCGCCCACGTGCCGACACGTGGCGCGCGCGCTTGCGCACCAGCGTGATGCGCAAAGCGCCCACGTGCCGACACGTGGCGCGCGCACTTGCGCACCAGCACGCTTGCGCTCCCGCGCGCAGTGCTCGTGCGCAAAGCGACCACGTGCCGACACGTGGCGCGCGCGCTTGCGCACCAGCGCGATGCGCAAAGCGCCCACGTGCCGACACGTGGCACGCGCACTTGCGCACCAGCACGCTTGCGCTCCAGCGCGCAGCGCTCATGCGCAAAGCGCCCACGTGCCGACACGTGGCACGCGCGCTTGCGCGCAGCGCTCATGCGCAAAGCGCCCACGTGCCGACACGTGGCGCGCGCGCTTGCGCCTGAGCGCACAGCACCTAAGCGCACAGCGCCCAAGGTGCTGCCCCACGCATCCTTTGGATGCCTTTTCCCTTTTTATTTATATATATATGTATATATATACATTTGTATACAAATGTACACATACACATACTCCGCCACATTCTCCCCCTCCAAAAAATTTTCGAGCCGGGGCGCTGCCCCGAACCCCGCAAGGGGGCTGCTAGCCCCCTTGACCCCCAGCCCGCTATCCGGGTAGCGGGACCCCCGTAAAAACTCTGCGTGGCTCCCGATGTATCCAAAACCCCCCTTTCAAAATAGAACACACGCACACTGCACATTGGGTTCGCATGACCAGTTTAACCCGTTAATCGGAGGTCCCCTCGCCCCAAAGGCGAGTGGTAATTAACGGCAGCTTAGTCCGCGGCTGCTGGAGATGCGGATCCCCATAATCATTAAACCCCGGCCTACCCTAGGCAGGGGGAATCTGTAGTACGCCTGACAAGCGCGTGCGTATTCCCATCTCACTGGGGTGACGAAAAACACCCTACACTTATTATTTTCCATAAAGAATAAATAAATAAATAAATAAATAAATAAGAAAACCAAAACCCTAACCATTTAAATAACCATGGTTCAATCTTTACACAAACTCAAGTAAACATGCATCATCAAACATGATACAATCATTTGCACAAAAAGTATATCACATATACAACTTGTACATCCAAGTGAGAAAATCCATTTAAAGTGAACCAATACTAGTTAATGCAAAGTAATATATCAAATATATAATTATGCATTAAATCATTAAATCAACACTTGATTCAATGATCCGGTCATATCGCATATAACCGACTAGTATCCAATGTATCGGCTTATCGAATCAACCCTCGATTCGATAACTAGGTTATATCGCATGCAACCTTTCGATACATTCATCGCGAGAATGAAATACGGTATCACATACACGCATTATTCTCGGTCCCGCACATATCTCATATGCGCTCCTATTTCGTTTCGCTTGAGCCAGGAAACCGCTGTGTAGAACTCTAAAGACTCGTCAATACGCCGGCAGCAGGTGATGATCATATCAAACACCCACAAGCCGCAAGCGGTCTGCTAAACGTAACGGCCACCCGGGCATTGAGCGATCAGATGATCGACGAGCAAGCCCGCTCATACTCCTGTGAATCCAACCAGTAACACTTACCGTACAGTCCGGTCTGATCGTCTGATATGCCGCATATCTTGCCTAGGGGTGGTAAACGTCAGACCCCAATAGCTCGATAAGTCGTGTCGATATGAGGTCTATAACAGTTCGAGAAACTACAGGTAACACTTACCAGTAAATCTCAGCAACCCTGGCCAGGGATTTTCGGTTATAGCCAATCGAACACAGTGCAACATCAACTCCCTATACCGGGAGAGAAGAATCCCCTCCTATCGCTCATTGCCTCCATGTGATTTGGGACTGTACCCAAAAACCACCGTTTTGCACGCCCTCTTGGACGTGGTAAGATGGAAATCAAAGCACAGTGGGAACCACACAAGACTCTATGACGATCTCGAGTCAACAGACTACTCTGTACCAGTGTCACCAGAGAACTGCCATCTGACGTAAGGTATAATACCATCTGGGAGTTCTCGGCGAGTCCGTCCAGTGTACCCAGTCTCCACTGAGCACCCGTATATCATCTCTGATGTCAAACACCAATGGATATGGGATCATCCATCGCCCATCTGTATGGGTCGAGAAGGTATACGCTAGTCTACTCTGGTATATCGATGCCCCGTCTCGATACACCCACGACTAGGGACTTTGAAGGATGTACTTATAGACTACCATGTCCCCACTAGTATTATCCGCATCATAGTCCAGGTAGTCAAGTACACACCCTAAGGGCTTTACCAACATGTAACAGAGAGACAATCAGTGTACACGTTAAGGTAAAGATCAACCAGATAGCACACTATCATGTCGAGCAAGAAAGTCCTCCCTATATATGTCCCAGCATCTACTACAATATACATCCTATGTATAGTAATGGCCTCTAGGGCATACATATAACTAACAATCTCCCACTTGCACTAGGGCCATCTGATAGCAGTGGTTTGTAGTATCTCATACTCAACCATCCCATAAAAGTCTCTCTCTGGGAAAAAGCCTTTGTGAGTGGATCCGCCGTGTTGTCCTCAGAGTCTACTCTCCTAACCTCGATCTCCTTGAAGATCAACTATCTCCATGATCAGGTGATACTGCCTTAGAATATGTCTGGATCACTGATGGGACCTGCGTTCCTTGGCACAAGCCATAACTCCATTGTCACACAATGGCAGGAACCTAGTTCATCTCATGAACCAATATACTCCCAAACAGCCTCTTTGGCAGCATCTTTAGTAGCGATGTATCCTGCCTTTATCGTCTAGTGTGTCACGGTATCTTGCTTGGAACTCTTCCAACATACCGTCCCTTTACTGATGGTAAAGACAATGCCTGTAACTGACTTTCAGTCGTCTTTATCACCCTGGAACCCTTCCAGTGATTCTTCCCAGGATCGGTTGATACCATCTCACTACAACTAGTGAGAATCCTAACATCCAATTAGATCTATCTCATAGATCCAAACCCAAGATTTAGGAGGTATCACTTTGATCCTATATTGAGAATCATTGTGATAAACGGAGATTGGCCGAGCGTAGCATAGGAAACTCCTTTCTTATCAAGAGTATGTCATCCACGTACTCTACGAGGATCAGCACCATATTCCCTACTACCTTTTTGTTTATACAAGGTTCATCTACCATTTTGATGATGTCAAACTCTTTGACTACTTCATCAAAACAGATGTTCCAACTCCGCGATGCCTGCTTTATCCTATAAAGCATCTTGCACACGTTTCCGCTGCTCCCACTGTCTACGAAGCCCTCTGGCTGTATACTTATAGACGTTCTCTTCTAAAACATCATTTAGAAAAGCAGTCATGGCACCCAACCGCCAGATATCGTAGTCATGGTATGTAGCCGTGGCAAGTAGGATCTGGATGGACTTAAGCATAGCCACTTGAAAAGGTTTCATCATAATCCACGCCTGGTCTATGACGAAAAACTTTAACAAGTCTAGCTTTGAAAGTCTCAACTTTTCCAAGTACACCAAGTAATCTTCTCAAGATTTATTTGCTCCTGATGGGGATTTAACCCTTCAGATATAGCAACCAAAGTCCATACTTTGTCGGTGTATAAGGATTCCATCTCAGATCACTAAGCATCCAGCCATTCTTACAGAGTCACACTCCTGATGGCCAGTTCGAAACTAGTTGGGTCATCATCTCATGATGCAGTCCTCGCTCCCACTGTCATCGAGAAACCGAAGTATCTCTCAGGCGGATGAGGAACCCTACTAGATCGGCGGAGAGGCTGAGGTTCGTTGGAATCTACTGAATCCTTTGGTTCTATCAAATCATCAGCTGCAGTTTGTATGGCTGGAACATTTCCAGTTCTACATAACAGACCTTGCCTCGAGCTTGTCCGGTATTTTGCTTTTAGACATAGGCCGGACAACCCCAAATCTTAACTAGCTTAAGACATGGGCTCTTACCATACCATATCTCATATGGAGCGGTAGGCAACAGATTTGATTTGAACCCTATTCAATAGGTATGCAGCTTCTCAAGTGCATAACTGCCAAAAAGGAAACAGGTAACTCAGTAGTACTCATCATAGAGCACACCTTATCATATAGGGTGTATCTGCTCCGCCCCGACATACCATCGTGCTATGGTGTATATGGAGGAGTAATGCTGAGAGAGAATCTCATTCTCATTTAGAAAATTTCAAGAATTCCGTGCTCAAGTATTCTCCTCCCTGATCGCATGAAAGGACATAATACTTATACCCTCATTTTGGTTCTCTACTTCTAACTTATATTCCGTGAATATCTCAAAAGGTTCGGACTTGTGTTTCAACAAGAACATATGTCTGAATCTTGAGAGATTATCAGAGAATGTAATGAAGTACAAAGAACCAGTCTTGGTATGTGTAGACAGGGGACCTTCATACATCAACATGTATCATCCCAAGAGTTTACTAACTCTTTCTCTGTTTCCAGTAAACGGAGCTATGGTCATCTTATCTTTGTGACATGACTGGCAAGTTTCACAAGATGTAAATTCAAACTGATTTAAATATGCATCTACATGTAACTTCAGCTAGTCGGGTCGCATTGATATGACCTAGTCTACAATGCCACAAGAAGGATTCGTTCATTTCTGAACTCTTCTTCTTGTGTGTGTTCTGTATACTAAGAACTGTAGTTTGATTTAGAACATCAATGCTTTTAGATAACGTGCCTGAACCGATCAACTTTTGATATAGGAAATGTTCAAAACATTATCCAACAATACAAAATTTTATCATTTCTTTACTAATAAAGAGATAGATACGATTTTGTATATCAGGTTCGGTATCTAATAACATTCATTCAGAATCAATGTATTTGTAATACAGGGTGACAGTGACCAACAGACTTGGCTGCAACACTTGCCCCGTTTTCTGTCTCATGAAACTTATCACCCGTTCTCAGTTCTCTACCTTTCTGTAGCCCTATGTAACAGATTACATATCTGGGATCCTGATCTGGTATCACATACCCAGGACGTAAAGGATACTGAGAAACAGTTCTCTGTAATGAACACACCCGAAGATGATGCATCATATGCACTTTCTTCGTTTGGGCGGCACGGGAATTCTGGTAATCCCCTATTTCCTGCTCTGTCTTATAACAATTATAAGTTGGAGCGGGACCAACGTTTCCCAGCTCAGTATAACAAGCGGGTTCGGTCAATATCCCGTAGTATTATCTTGATTAAGGCGTGATATGGTCGCTACCTGGAGAGAGAGAGAGGAAAACACTCAGCGTATGCTCTTGCAAGAATAGATTGGTTATTATTTTATCTAATCAGGATGGCTCCCACTGCATTTTATCAAATCTTCCTTCAAACCCTAAAAGGAAAGACTAGCCGGGATTAATTACACACTACAAGTTCGCCAATCTTTCAGCCAGGCCAGTGTCGGTACTTTGAGGGAGGTCCCCCGTGCTTTCGCACGAACCTAATTAATGTAAACCTCGTTTTCCCAGAGGCGTAACCCCGTTGACACCTTTGTAGACACCTACTTGATCGGCTAATTGTAATGTGTAAAACTCTCCCAGGAGTAACTCTTACTCGCAGCGGGTATCGGGATCCAACTATCTCATAGAAGGTATGCAATCTCATTGCAAATTTCAACACTTGAAATTCCCGATAATATTTTGCCCTTAACCTCCTATGACCTTGACAAAGGCCAACAAATCATAGGATGCTAGTCAAGTTCAACCCGTCATTTCCTGATTGAATTAAACCCATCCGCACGGCCCTTGACAAAGGCCAACAAGGTCGCACGACTACCCTAATCCAATCTGTATTATATGCATAAGCAGATAAGCACCAGTTAGCTACCGCACACTGCGCCTTGACAAAGGCCAACAAACGCAGCACGAATACTAACTACTACTTATCTGAAATGACGGAGGGCTACGACAGGTTTTTCTGAAAACCTATTGCGTAATGAACTTGATATCGTTATAGAATCAAATGATTTTAAAATGGAGTGCTTTTGAGGCTTTTCCAGTTTTGCTAAAGGAGTCACTCCCGGTGAAGGGATCCTCGGTCCTTTCCTCATCGAATGAGGTGCGGGATATATCATATATATCACTGTGCAAAGCAAAAACTCTTAAAAGCAATCAGAAGACAAACCGAGTGTGTAGCATCTGCCAGTTATTGCTAAAGGAGTCACTCCCGGTGAAGGGATCTCGGTCCTTTCCTCATCGAATAAGGTGCAGGATATATCACATATACCGCTGTGCAAAGCAAGAACTGTAGCTACCTGTTTTATTTTGAAATTCGATTGTACAACATCTTAGGTTTCTTTTATTTCATTAATCTCATTAATGAAGTCCCATCATTTAAGTACCTAAACATCACAGATAAATACGACGTACACTTATGCCATCCGCATTCGCCTCGATGTCCCCTCGTGCACCGTCAGGTTAGGTAACTAACGACAGAGCGGGGCAGGGCTAGCGCGGGTGTAAAACATAAGTAACGTCTATATAATATATCATATATATACTATATACTGTATCCATCACAGAACATATCACATGATCACATCACAGATATCGCAGCAGAAGAATCATATGAAATATTGGATATACTAGGACGTCCGTGTTTTCAATACGAGCCAGTATAAAACACGGATTCCACGGTCGTGATGAATAGCCAAACCCACACCCCTAGACCCCTACGAGAGCGGCAAGCAACCCTACCAATTCTAGAGTTAGGAGACCCGGACTCGACTCCTCGAGTTGGTCTCCCAGTGGACTCCAGAACCCGGTTACTTGTGCTCCCCTCTTTGGGTCTATCCTAGTGCGGAAAAGTAAATAATATACAAAAGGTGACATCTTCCGCAACCTGGAAGTGCCCCAATAAAAGAATATTACATACAAGTTTTTTACATGAATGAAAAAGAAGAACACTCATCTCACAAAAAAAAAACCCCGGCTATTCAAACATGACGATCCAATATAACATATCCAGCAACACATAACATCACATGTCATCAACGTAAGTAAATATGCGCATCCCAATTGTCGTTGACATATAGCAACGAAACCGGCGATATCACATATTACACTTACGGTCACAGAAAAGAAAGTGTAAAACTACAACAGTTGGAATCCGCAATTTGCATAGACATCGCATGCCTAATCAAATGAATTACTTAGACATCGCATGCCTCACAATTATAAACCCCGCATTTTAGTCTCATTATCGAAAACTCTTTTCAATATCAAGTCGGGCAATTCAGCAAGATTCCTGACATCCTGATCGAATGCTCGTCGCAAACTTTAGTAGGCGGCCGCACCCCCGATACCGTCGACGAAGTGCACCAAGGCGGAACACCGCTGCCGCGAGCATCTGAACGGACGCTTTCGGCGACGGAGTTCTCCTACAGTCACTTGGTCGGGGATATGGAGTGAGGCTGTCTATTAAGTTTACCCGGCGAGTATCCGCGTACGCTACGTGATTGCGACGGACTTTTGATCACATCAAAATTCCGTGGCAACCGATCAAGTGAGACTAAACTACTAGATTTATAACATTCATTCAGTTATCTCATAACTACTTGTGAATTCCAATTATTGTATCCCATTCCGAATAAGATAGAAAATGTTAAACTTTCCGATCGAATAATCGAACACCCAAGTTTTCCCGAAACAGCTCATCACATGAAATAAGTTCAAAAACATTCACTTCGTGCCTCAGTACCAACGGTCCAGCCGTAGAAGGGTCAAGCCAACGCCTCACATGTGGCACGCCGTACTGCCCCAAACCCTAAGGTTCAAAGGGCAGTTCAAGACGGTCACATAATCGAGTTAAGGTTTGTTGTCTTCTAGAGGGACCATCGCGTTACTTGCACCACTTAGAATGTCTTTAAACCATGAAAAATTCCAACACATGGAAATTTCCCGACAGGGGAAAAGTTGGGTATTTATATCCGGTCGAACTTTTTAACATATTCAAAAATATCCGGAAAGCCAAATAGACAAAGTCTGATAAACCCGATCGAATCATCGAAGCTCCAAAACATCCCAGATTATTCAACTCTTGAATAAATATTAAAAACTCTCAGAAAATCCAACACCAGAAATGAGGAATTACTGTGCAAAAATTATGTGGCAATGTGACAATACGGCCGCGGAACCGCCGCAGAATCCTTGCTTCTTCCGCGGTTCCGCCGCAATTTAGAGGCATCTTTGAGTAATTTTTGCACCGTAATTCTTAGAATTCCCTGCTGAATTTTTAAAGAATTTTTAATCTGGAAAAAACCACTTTTTCAGAAAAAGTCCAGAGAGCGAGAAATTTTAGGGTTTCGGGTTCGTTCGGGTTTCAAACTTTGTCTACGCATCGCCTAAGGCTCTAGCTAGGCTCTGATACCACTGTAGGGTTCCTAGGCACTCCCAAGAGGTCTCACAAGGCATCAACCATGCCAATTTCAAAAATTACGGTGCCGAGAAACCCTAGACTAGATCGTTAACTAGATGTCTAGGCGATACAATGAAACTAGTTTACAACTAAACTAAAAGAACGGAAATATAACCTTTGTAGATCCATTTCTCCACCTCCATAGCTCCATGATGAAGTCCTCTCTGCTGTCCAAATCGAACCATGACTCTAGCATCGGCTTCATCGGAGAAAAAGCGGGCTAGGTCATCGACGACGATGCCGAAGATGATCTACGTCGAGGCATCACTAGATCAAGCTCCACCTTCACCAAGCCATGAAAACTTGTGAAGGAAACACCCTATACTACTTGGCAAGAGGTAGTGGATGAAGAAATAGGAAGTGGGTTCACTTTAGAATTGGATTTCTCACTCATTTTCTCAACTTGCCATTGATGAGGCAAGCTTTTCTTCATGTGAAGAAGAAGAAGAAGAAGATGAAAAAATTATGATAAGTGTTTCAAAATAGAAAAAGAATTGAATACTTATCATAATCCAACCATGGTCAAGTGTAGAGAATGAACTAGGGTTAAGTGAATGGTTAGGGTTAAGCATGAAGACAAAAATGGTGACTTAGTCAAAGCTTCATGAAGCTTCAATATCCATCCAAAGAAAGCCACCATTTTTATTTATGCTTATTATTTTCCATAAAGAATAAATAAATAAATAAATAAATAAGAAAACCAAAACCCTAACCATTTAAATAACCATGGTTCAATCTTTACACAAACTCAAGTAAACATGCATCATCAAACATGATACAATCATTTGCACAAAAAGTATATCACATATACAACTTGTACATCCAAGTGAGAAAATCCATTTAAAGTGAACCAATACTAGTTAATGCAAAGTAATATATCAAATATATAATTATGCATTAAATCATTAAATCAACACTTGATTCAATGATCCGGTCATATCGCATATAACCGACTAGTATCCAATGTATCGGCTTATCGAATCAACCCTCGATTCGATAACTAGGTTATATCGCATGCAACCTTTCGATACATTCATCGCGAGAATGAAATACGGTATCACATACACTCATTATTCTCGGTCCCGCACATATCTCATATGCGCTCCTATTTCGTTTCGCTTGAGCCAGGAAACCTCTGTGTAGGACTCTAAAGACTCGTCAATACGCCGGCAGCAGGTGATGATCATATCAAACACCCACAAGCCGCAAGCGGTCTGCTAAACGTAACGGCCACCCGGGTATTGAGCGATCAGAAGATCGACGAGCAAGCCCGCTCATACTCCTGTGAATCCAACCAGTAACACTTACCGTACAGTCCGGTCTGATCGTCTGATATGCCGCATATCTTGCCTAGGGGTGGTAAACGTCAGACCCCAATAGCTCGATAAGTCGTGTCGATATGAGGTCTATAACAGTTCGAGAAACTACAGGTAACACTTACCAGTAAATCTCAGCAACCCTGGCCAGGGATTTCCGGTTATAGCCAATCGAACACAGCGCAACATCAACTCCCTATACCGGGAGAGACGAATCCCCTCCTATCGCTCATTGCCTCCATGTGATTCGGGACTGTACCCAAAAACCACCGTTTTGCACGCCCTCTTGGACGTGGTAAGATGGAAATCAAAGCACAGTGGGAACCACACAAGACTCTATGACGATCTCGAGTCAACAGACTACTCTGTACCAGTGTCACTAGAGAACTGCCATCTGACGTAAGGTATAATACCATCTGGGAGTTCTCGGCGAGTCCGTCCATTGTACCCAGTCTCCACTGAGCACCCGTATATCATCTCTGATGTCAAACACCAATGGATATGGGATCATCCATCGCCCATCTGTATGGGTCGAGAAGGTATACGCTAGTCTACTCTGGTATATCGATGCCCCGTCTCGATACACCCACGACTAGGGACTTTGAAGGATGTACTTATAGACTACCATGTCCCCACTAGTATGATCCGCATCATAGTCCAGGTAGTCAAGTACACACCCTAAGGGCTTTACCAACATGTAACAGAGAGACAATCAGTGTACGCGTTAAGGTAAAGATCAACCAGATAGCACACTATCATGTCGAGCAAGAAAGTCCTCCCTATATATGTCCCAGCATCCACTACAATATACATCCTATGTATAGTAATGGCCTCTAGGGCATACATATAACTAACAGGTGACAAATTATGCACAAGTATCTAAAGGCATCATCTGACCAGAGGTATCTCTTGGTGTCTTATAAAAAATTTCATGAACAGCCAGCACTTGGTTATTTGTAACTAGTTTGCAACGAATTTCGATGTTCGGTGTTGTGATTGTTGAAAGTCCTATTCCATTGGTAATTTAATAGAATGAATTTTATCCACAGAAGATGTGAAATTGAATTAGTTGCAATTTTGACCTAACACATCGAAAGGTGAATACACCCACAATAAGTTACGGCTCCAAACTTCTAAATATGCAACCAAACAACAAACATTTTATCAAACACTCCAATCAAAAGCAATCAAACAATGGAGGCAGAGATTACCATCAAACAATTCCAAACGTTGTAAACCCTAATTCTAAGCTTATTCCTAAGCACAAGCAATCAAGTCACTTTGGAGAGTTGCAAGACTACCAAAACAACATTTTGCCTAAACCCTCAAAAGGGCATTAACATGTAACTAAAAAAAATCCCATGATACCCAAAAAAATATGTATATATCAATTTTCTTCACAACAAAATTCATTTTTTCTTCAATCTCATTATTCTTCAAGCAAAAATAAAAATTACCTACTTCATGCAAACCCTAGAAATGTAAAGATAAACAAATTCGGATGATGAATAGAAGGATCTACAAGTAAAATGCAGATGAGAGATCAGACAAACCCAACATTGGCATCAACAGAAACAATCACAAAAACATAATCAAATTGATATAAATTGAGAGAGAATTGCAAAAATTACCTGATTGTGAAGCGAGGAGAGAGGGAAAATTGGGTAGAATTGAATGATTACAAAATGTTTGGGGGAAATTGAAAGAAATGGAGGAAAGGGAGGTTTCTTTTTCTGCATCTGCAAACGTTAGGAAGTGGTTTCTAACCCCAACCCCAATCCCAATCCTAACCCAAACCTTACCACCAGCCCCAGCCCCAACCCCAGCCGAACCCCAACCCTAACCCTAACCCCAAGCCCAACCCCAACCGCAACCCCCTGCCGAACCCCAACCCTAACCGCAACCGCAGCCCCCCAGCCCCAGCCCTAACCCTAACCCCAACCCCAACCGATGCCTCATCGGTACCCAAACCATGAACCATAGCCCTAAAACAATCAAAAATTTGTTTAATTGAAGATTTCCTAACCTGTGCAGAGGCGACGATCGATCGGAGGCGATGACGAAAACAGAGATGAGGAAGAAGCAGGCGGTGGCGACGACGAATCGGCCGGCGCTGGCGACGATGACGAGAACGGCGATCGGCGGGAACGAGGCTTTGGGGATTTGGGTTCACGCGCAGTGATGAGAAAATAATATTTAGAGATAATAAGCGTAGGGATCGATATGCCTTTTTACTTAAATCCCTATTTATATGCCCCTACGGATAAGTCCGTAGGTTCTTGGTTTGCGGCTCCGTAGGGAAAAACAACAATTTAAGATTTAATAATTTTTAAATAAATATGTAAGGACCGTAGGGGCAACCGTTTGGCCCTACGGATTAATCCGTAGGGCCAAACTAAATCTGCCCCTACATCCAACTAAATCTGCCCCTACGGATGTAGTTATCCGTAGGGGCAACCCCCTATTTTAGTAGTGAAATTGTTAGTGTATATGCCCTAGAGGTCATTACTGTATCATACTAGTTTGTATATTACTTAATGGAAGCTTGGGATATTCACCTTGTATATACAATCTTGCTCAAAATAGTAGTATGCTACTTGGTTTGTTTCTACTTCAATGTGTACATGTGTTTATTTTTGTATATCGCCTATACACATTAGTGGAGCCCTTAGGATCTTTGCTTGATTACCAGCGATGTGATGGCCGTCACACTAGTGGGGCTGGGTAATCTATAAGCACATCCTTATGCAGGTCCCTGGTCGCAGGACTATCGAGATAGGGCATCGATACTCCGGAGTAGACCAGCGCATGCGCTTCTCATCCCAGTGTGGGAGACGGTCTGTCCCACAGCCGTCAGTACGTCGTACTTGAGATAGTATGCGGGTGCTCGTTAGGTTACGGGTACACTGGACAGGACTTGTCGGGAACTGACTAGTTGGTATTATGCCTATCGTCAGTTATCAGTTCCCAGGTGACATGAGTACAGCTTAGTCCGCTGACTTGACACTGTCACTTCGCCTCGAGTGTGTTCCCACTGTACTTTGATTACTACCCTACCATGGCTCAAAGGAGCCGTGCAAACAGGTAGTAGTTGGGTGCAGTCCCGAAGCACTTGGAGGCAGTGACGGTTAGACAGGATTCGTCTCTCCCGGTATTGGGGTTGACATCGCGCTGTGTCTAGGAGAGCCATTACACGAGTAGTCCCTGGCTAGGGCAATCGAGATATACTGGTAGGCTTCCAGTGTTATCTCAGGGTGTTTTGGGCTTCACTCCGACACGACTTGTACCGCTATTGGGGGACTGACGTTTACCGCCCCCCAGGCCCGCTATGCGATGTATCAGACGAACACACCGGACTGTATGGAGAATGTCACATTCAGGCTCAGTAGGAGTTCAGATGGGTTTCGCCTCGTCGGTCTTCTTGTCGGCATTACCTGGGGACCGTTACGCACAGCTAGTGCCGCTTGCGGTCTGTGGTTAAACCCACTGCCAGCGTAGTGTCGAGTCTTTAGAGTCCCACACAGAAAGCTTTTCGCCTTTAGGCAAAAGAGTAGAGGTCGCATGGTTTTGCGACAGGTCGCATGGTTTTGCGACAGAGTTCGGTCACATCCGTGCACTTGTGCACGTACAGTGTCCGGACAGTTTACACTAGCGGGCTTTGGTTTAAGCCAGATCCTAGTGTACCTTTTGGGATTGGATTTATCCAGTATGCATTCGTGTTCCTCGGAATACGGATGCGGGTGTGTATGCACAGTTGACAGGGAGACAGAGGCAGCGGATTCTCATTAGGGTTGTTGACAGTTGACCGTTGACTATTTGACTTTTTGCTCAACCCTAATGAGAATATGTTATGTGATTAACTATTATATTAATTAAGTATTATGGTGACATGGTTGTTGACTTTTGTTGACTTTGTTGACTTGTTGACTTTTGTTGACTTGTTGACTTTGTTGACCGGTTGACTAGGCTTGACTAGTTGACCATCATGATAACCATAGCCATCATTTCATGGCAAAGACATTTGCTTGCTTGCTCATTTGTGCAAAATGAGTGCATGAAATGATATGGTTATGGTTGCTTCAACCATCACATAACACTTGATTTGGTATAATGAGTTATGATGTTTTTGGATTATGAGAGGGTGAAAGACAAAAGACTTGCTCATTCTCTCTCTTGTTCTTGAGCTCTCTTGCTCTTGCTTTCACCCTCTTCCTCTTGCTCCCTCTCTTGACTCTATGGTTCACATATCTCATGAGTTGAGAATCAAGAACCATAGATAAAATCCCATACAAACTCTTCTCTACTCACTCTAGTTCACAAGGTTTAGCAAACCGAGTGAACTAGTTTCTTCAAAGTTCGAAGAAGGAGCCAAAGGTAGGAGCTTTCAGGTGGATCTATCTTCGGCGTACGGAGACGACGGGAAGAAGCCAATCCGGACCATCATCGGAGCTTGAAGACGAAGGAGTTCAAGACAAGCAAGGTATAACCCCCTAACCGAGTAGTTAGAAACTAGTAGTTAGGTTGTTAGTTAGATGTTTAACCAAGATCCGGGTTATAGGTCCATGTTACCACCTCTATAAAAATCGTTTTTTACCAAATTCCGCATGCCCGAAAGTACCGGGAGAGGTAGCATGGACTTACAGTGGTATCAGAGCCTAGTTAAACTCTATCTAACATGTTAGCAAGTAACTAGAAGATCGATCAAAGAAAAAGTCCCGAAAACGAACCCCGAAATTCGAACTTTCTGTCGATTTTTATACTGTTCAAAAGTTGATTATATTCATCTCTAAAATCGGCTCAGGGTTTTTAAAAGCTACTGTAGAAAAATCACCAAGAGTTTCCCCTAAACGACCGCGGAAACGCGGCAATAGCTTGCTATTGCCGCGGTTCCGCGGCCTCCTTGGCCCCTCTTTGGTGTTTCTTTGCTACAGTGTACTTGTAGGGGTATTTTAGGATTTTTGGTATATATATTTTCTGCCCAGTTTTTCCAGAACGAAAATTTTATTTTTGGGGTCCCGAAAATCCGTATTTTTGATCGAACTTCTAAAAGACTTAAGCTAACGGGTTTTTCTGTAATGTGATATTTGTATTGAACGTCTACTAATCGCTATATGTCGATTAGTGGGGGTTATACAAATCTGTGATCTGTAATGTTGCTGGAATGTGTATATGAATATGTTGGATTGTCGCGGGTGAATAGCCGGGGGTTGTGAGACGAGAGTTTTCTTTTCTTTCAATTTATGTAAATTTGTAAATTGATGTAATAATTATTTGTATGGCCGCACAACCGGGTCGGGGTTGTAGCCGTCATTGTATAATTTCTTTTTACTGTTTTTGCTCCTAGGATAGACCCATGGAGGGGGTGCACAAACTACCGGGTATGCCGAAGTGTCGAGTGGCCTACTCATGGAGATGAGGGAGGTTGCTACGCTTCGGGTACTTGGCGGGTAGTTTGCCGCACCCGTAGGGGTCTTGGGTAGGGTATTGGCTATTCACCGCGACCGTGTAATCTGTCTTTCGTTACAGGCTCGTGCGAATTACAGATTCCTAGTATATCCAATGTATTCATCTGTGATCTGAAATGTTTATCATTGCAGTATATCTATATATGATATTATTTAGGCGTTGCTTATGTTTTACAGACGCGCTAGCCCAGCCCCCGCTCTGTCGTCAGTTAAGTAACCTAACGGGTAATGACGGGGCCCCGTGGCGAATGCGAATGGCATAAGCGTACGTCATATTTTGGTTGTTTTCTGCAATGGTAGGATTAAATGATGGGACGCATTAAAAGAACTAATGCAAGAATATCACGCATTAAAAGAACTAATGCAAGATAATAAACCAAGTTAAAGTCGTTGGAACACTTTCGAAAAACCACTCGGTTCTTTTCAAAACCAACTTTTAAATGCGGAGCTTGAGCCACTCCTTTTAAAAGCTATCTCGTTCCATCGACTATATCAAGTTCACTACGTTCACGGTTTTGCCAAAACCATTCGTAGCCCTCCGTCGTTTCACATGAATAGTCAATAGTATTCAAGCTGTGTATGTTGGCCAAAGTCAAGGCACAGTGATTGGTAGCTATTGGGTGTTCATGTGTAGCATAGATAGATGCGTTGGTTTGGGACAGTCGTACTGCCATTTTGGCCAAAGTCAAGGGTAGGTACGGATGGATCCAAATTAACCTGGATAATGACGGGTAGAACTTGACATGTGACTTATGATATTTTGGCCAAAGTCAAGGTCATAAGAGCATGGGGCAAAAATCCACATCGGGAGTTTCATAAGTACTGAAACTTGCTAGATTTGCATACCATTTGGAGTGTGATGATTCTGGTAGGATTCCTTCAGTTTCGTCACGCGATGATATTTGGATCCCGATCCTACTGTGAGTATATGCTACTCCTCGGGAAATTTCTCACTAAACGATCAATGCTATAAACCTAGTAGGTGCCTAGAAAGGTGTTAGCGGGGCTACGCCCCTAGGGAAAAGAGGTTATTTAATTAAGGATCTTCGCGAAAGCGTTGGAAAACCTCCCTCGAAGTACCGACACCGGCCTGGCTGAACGGTTAAGCAAGTATTGTATGGTGGGATTGATCCCGACTAATTCTTTCTTTATGGTTTGAGGAGGGATTCGAGAAACAGTGGGAGCCATCCTGTTTAGACAAACTAAAAACCATTCTAAACTTGCAAGAGCATTATGCTGAGTGTTTCTTCTTCTCTCTCCTAATTGCAGCGACCAATCGACATGACTGGACTTAAGTTACTTCTAGATAAAAATATACTGACAGGGCCAAACTACAAAGATTGGCTCAGGAATGTCAAGATGGCAATCACTTACGACAAGCTGGGGTATCTTCTTACCACCAAAGCTCCCCCTGTCCCTGGTCCCACTTCCAGCGTCGCGGATAAGGAAATCTGCAAGACTTGGGAGATTGATAGCGCGAAGGCCAAGTGCCTCGTACTTGCCTCGATGGACAACGAACATCAGAGGAGGCATGAGAATATGGACCTTGAATCCATATTTCTCCATACAAAAGAACTGTATGGAGAGCAATCTCGTATCGCAAGATACGAAGCGTCGAAAAAGTTATTTTCGGCAAAGATGGCCGTCGGATCATCAGTAGCCGAGCACGTGCTAAAGATGATCGGCTACATTGAGGAGCTCGCGGACCTAGGGACCACATTGGAGAGTGAGCTCTATACGGATATAGTTCTCCAGTCCCTTCCTTCCACTTACGCCCAGTTTATACTGAACTTCAACTTACAAGAAAAGGAGGTTGAACTTTCAGAGTTCCTCAACATGCTGAGGAGCGCAGAGGGCACCCTACAGAAAAGTAGGGAAACATCCACTTTGTTTGTAGGAGGATCATCTTCTTCTAGGTCCAAGGCGAAAGCCAAGGGAAAGAAGAAGAAAGCCCCCGCCAAACCAAGAGGCGGTGTTAGTAAAGTGGATAAGAAGGGAAAAGCTAAAGCAACAAAGAAAGCGGGGAAGCTTGTGGATAAGGAAGAATGCTTCTATTGTCATAAGAAAGGACACTGGAAGAATGATTGCAGGGCCTGGAAGGCCAGAACACAGGAATTGAAGCAAGTTGCAGCTTCAGCTTCAGGTGTGTATGTTATTGAAAACTGTCTTTCAATAAACTCTATTTCCTGGGTATTGGATACCGGATCAGGATCTCATATCTGTAATTCTTTGCAGGCGTTGAGAAACCGTAGGGTTTTGAAGGCAGGTGACATGACCCTCAGAGTTGCGAACGGAGCTAGCATGGATGCTAAAGCCGTGGGGGACTATCACCTGGGAATGTCAGATGGACATGTTTTGGTTTTGCGTAATTGCTTTTTTGTACCCAACGCAACTTGTAATATCATTTCTGTATCTTTAGTTTCTAAAGAAGGTTATGAATTTGCGTTTGTAAGTAATGTTGTAAACATTCACCTTAATCAAGTTTTGATTGGGTCAGGTACATTGAGTAATGGTATATACGTATTAAACCAACCACAGATTTTCAACGTCCAGAATACACACAAAAGAAAGTCTCCAGAAATAAATCAGACTTTCTTGTGGCATTGTAGACTGGGTCACATCAATGAGAGAAGGTTGACGAAGTTACATACAGAAGGATATTTGAATCCGTTCGAATATCAATCGTATGCCACTTGTCAATCCTGTCTCAAAGGAAAGATGACAAAGACTCCGTTTACTGGACACGGAGTAAGAGCGAGCGAGCTCTTAGGACTCGTACACAGTGACCTGTGCGGTCCAATGTCTACACATGCGCGAAGCGGTTATTCTTACTTCATTACTTTTACGGATGACTTCTCAAGGTACGGTTATGTCTTCTTAATGAAACATAAGTCCGAAGCCTTTGGAAAATTCCAGGAGTATAAAAATGAAGTAGAAAAACAAACCGGCAAAAGTATTAAGATTCTAAGATCGGATCGAGGTGGAGAATACTTAAGTGCCGAGTTCCTGGGCTATTTAAAAGAGAATGGAATTCTCTCTCAGCTTACTCCTCCATACACTCCGCAACATAACGGTGTGTCGGAGAGACGGAACCGCATCCTATTGGATATGGTACGGTCCATGATGAGTAACGCTGAGTTACCGCGATCATTCTGGGGGTATGCGCTAGAATCAGCTGCATACCTTTTGAACCGAGTTCCTACTAAGACTGTGCCTACCACACCATATGAGATGTGGTTTGGGAAGAGACCCCATCTTAATCACATTAAGACATGGGGAAGTCCAGCTTTTGTCAAAAAGCAGCATGCGGACAAGCTCGAGGCACGCTCAGTACTGTGTAAGTTTGTGGGATATCCAAAGAATTCCAAGGGATATTTCTTCTACTGCGAAGAGGAACAAAAAGTCCTTGTTTCTCGTCATGCCCACTTTCTGGAACACCAGTTTTTAGAAAAGGAAATTAGTGGGAGCGCAGTGGAACTGGATGAAATTCCAGAACCACAGACTATTGCTGAAAGCTTAGTGGAACCAGAGGGTTCAATAGAACAGGACATTCCTACGCCACTCCGCAGGAGTAGTAGGCAGACTCATCCGCCCGAGAGATACTACGGTTTTCTCATAGACGGGGATAGAGAGGATTGCATCATAGATTATGATGAGCCTACTAGCTTCCAGCAGGCCGTTCAGAGCGTTGACTTAGTGAAATGGCTGGATGCAATGCGGACCGAAATGGAGTCCATGTACACCAACAAAGTATGGACGTTGGACATTGCTCCAGACGGGGTAAAACCCGTAGGATGCAAGTGGATCTTCAAAAGGAAGATTGGTGTAGATGGACAGGTTGAGACTTATAAAGCTAGGCTGGTAGCAAAGGGTTTTCGTCAAAGACCTGGCTTGGACTATGACGAAACTTTTTCTCCAGTAGCCATGCTGAAATCCATTCGGATCCTTCTTGCCATTGCTGCCTTCCACGATTATGAGATCTGGCAAATGGACGTAAAGACCGCTTTTCTAAATGGAAATTTAGAGGAGTGTGTCTATATGGACCAACCAGAGGGTTTCATTCAGAGTGGGAGCAGCGGAAAGGTGTGCAAGTTGCTTAAGTCCATCTATGGACTAAAGCAGGCATCGCGGAGTTGGAACATCTGCTTTGATGAGACGGTCAAAGAATTTGGCTTTATCAAAAATCCAGATGAACCATGCATCTATAGTAGATTTGTAGCGAGAACTGTAGTATTCCTCGTTTTATACGTGGATGACATTCTCTTAATAGGAAATGACATTCCTATGCTACAATCTGTCAAGGGGTTCTTGTCACACAGGTTCTCCATAAAAGACCTGGGTGATGCCTCATATATCCTGGGGATCCAGATCCATCGTGATAGATCCAAGAGAATATTAGGACTTTCACAGTCCAGGTACATCGACACCATACTGAAGAGATTCAGTATGGAAGATTCCAAGCGCGGTAACCTACCGGCTTGTCACGGGATCACCCTCTCTAAAGAGATGTCTCCCAAGACTGATTTGGAGAGGGATCGCATGTCTATTATACCCTACGCTTCTGCGGTAGGCTCTATAATGTATGCGATGTTGTGTACCAGACCGGATGTAGCTTATGCACTGAGTGTGGTAAGCCGGTATCAGTCAAACCCTGGGGAGAAACACTGGATAGCGGTAAAGAACATTCTCAAGTACCTGAGAAGGACTAAGGAGATGTTCTTGGTGTATGGCGGAAAAGACCTCCAGATCGAGGCCTTTGCTGACTCCAGCTTCCAGAGTGACAAGGATGATTCCAAGTCCATGTCGGGTTTTGTCTTTACCCTCAATGGAGGGGCGGTGTGTTGGAAGAGTTCCAAACAAGAAACCGTTGCGGACTCGACGATGGAAGCGTAATACATCGCTGCATCTGATGCCGCAAAAGAAGCTGTCTGGATGAGGAAGTTCTTGAAAGAACTTCAGGTGGTTCCGTCCATTGTTGATCCAATACCTCTGTATTGCGACAACAACGGGGCTATAGCTTTAGCGAAGGAACCCAGGTCCCATCAGAGATCCAGGCACATCTTGAGGCGGTATCACCTGATCAGGGAGATCGTGGATCGCCAGGAGATCGAGGTTCGGAGAGTCGCTTCAGAAGATAACACTGCAGATCCATTCACCAAGGCCCTTCCCCTGACTCAGTTCGAGCGGTTGATCGAGATGATAGGTCTTCGATACGCCAGTACATGGCCTTAGTGCAAGTGGGAGATTGTTAGTGTATATGCCCTAGAGGCCATTACTGTATCATACTAGTTTGTATATTACTTAATGGAAGCTTGGGATATTCACCTTGTATATACAATCTTGCTCAAAATAGTAGTATGCTACTTGGTTTGTTTCTACTTCAATGTGTACATGTGTTTATTTTTGTATATCGCCTATACACATTAGTGGAGCCCTTAGGATCTTTGGTTGATTACCAGCGATGTGATGGCCGTCACACTAGTGGGGCTGGGTAATCTATAAGCACATCCTTATGCAGGTCTCTGGTCGCAGGACTATCGAGACAGAGCATCGATACTCCGGAGTAGACCAGTGCATGCGCTTCTCATCCCAGTGTGGGAGACGGTCTGTCCCACAGCCGTCAGTACGTCGTACTTGAGATAGTATGCGGGTGCTCGTTAGGTTACGGGTACACTGGACATGACTCGTTGGGAACTGACTAGTTGGTATTATGCCTATCGTCAGTTATCAGTTCCCAGGTGACATGAGTACAGCTTAGTCCGCTGACTTGACACTGTCACTTCGCCTCGAGTGTGTTCCCACTGTACCTTGATTACTACCCTACCACGGCTCAAAGGAGCCGTGCAAACAGGTAGTAGTTGGGTGCAGTCCCGAAGCACTTGGAGGCAGTGACGGTTAGACAGGATTCGTCTCTCCCGGTATTGGGGTTGACATCGCGCTGTGTCTAGGAGAGCCATTACACGAGTAGTCCCTGGCCAGGGCAATCGAGATATACTGGTAGGCTTCCAGTGTTATCTCAGGGTGTTTTGGGCTTCACTCCGACACGACTTGTACCTCTATTGGGGGACTGACGTTTACCGCCCCCCAGGCCCGCCATGCGATGTATCAGACGAACAGACCGGACTGTATGGAGAATGTCACATTCAGGCTCAGTAGGAGTTCAGATGGGTTTCGCCTCGTCGGTCTTCTTGTCGGCATTACCTGGGGACCGTTACGCACAGCTAGTGCCGCTTGCGGTCTGTGGTTAAACCCACTGCCAGCGTAGTGTCGAGTCTTTAGAGTCCCACACAGAAAGCTTTTCGCCTTTAGGCAAAAGAGTAGAGGTCGCATGGTTTTGCTACAGGTCGCATGGTTTTGCGACAGAGTTCGGTCACATCCGTGCACTTATGCACGTACAGTGTCCGGACAGTTTACACTAGCGGGCTTTGGTTTAAACCAGATCCTAGTGTACCTTTTGGGATTGGATTTATCCAGTATGCATTCGTGTTCCTCGGAACACGGATGCGGGTGTGTATGCACAGTTGACGGGGAGACAGAGGCAGCGGATTCTCATTAGGGTTGTTGACAGTTGACCGTTGACTATTTGACTTTTTGCTCAACCCTAATGAGAATATGTTATGTGATTAACTATTATATTAATTAAGTATTATGGTGACATGGTTGTTGACTTTTGTTGACTTTGTTGACTTGTTGACTTTTGTTGACTTGTTGACTTTGTTGACCGGTTGACTAGGCTTGACTAGTTGACCATCATGATAACCATAGCCATCATTTCATGGCAAAGACATTTGCTTGCTTGCTCATTTGTGCAAAATGAGTGCATGAAATGATATGGTTATGGTTGCTTCAACCATCACATAACACTTGATTTGGTATAATGAGTTATGATGTTTTTGGATTATGAGAGGGTGAAAGACAAAAGACTTGCTCATTCTTTCTCTTGTTCTTGAGCTCTCTTGCTCTTGCTTTCACCCTCTTCCTCTTGCTCCCTCTCTTGAATCTATGGTTCACATATCTCATGAGTTGAGAATCAAGAACCATAGATAAAATCCCATACAAACTCTTCTCTACTCACTCTAGTTCACAAGGTTTAGCAAACCGAGTGAACTAGTTTCTTCAAAGTTCGAAGAAGGAGCCAAAGGTTGGAGCTTTCAGGTGGATCTATCTTCGGCGTACGGAGACGACGGGAAGAAGCCAATCCGGACCACCATCGGAGCTTGAAGACGAAGGAGTTCAAGACAAGCAAGGTATAACCCCCTAACCGAGTAGTTAGAAACTCGTAGTTAGGTTGTTAGTTAGATGTTTAACCAAGATCCGGGTTATAGGTCCATGTTACCACCTCTATAAAAATCGTTTTTTACCAAATTCCACATGCCCGAAAGTACCGGGAGAGGTAGCATGGACTTACAGAAATAAAGTAGATAAATATCATGAGAAAGTCAATTGATTAATTTATCGACAAATAAATAAATATTGTGACAAATTAATCAATCAATTTGTCAACTACTTAATTTCTTTCCTTTTTGACATTATTCTTGTATGGATTTAGATTTTGAATTATCTCCACATATCTTTTCTTCTATACTCCCCCTTAAACTGGGCTAGGGTTCAACAGTTAAGTCTAGTTTGAAAATCAGATCTCAAAAAACTTCTCGAGGTAAAGATTTGGTGTGGAGATCTGCTAATTGCTTCCTTGAAGAAATGAATCGAGTAAGAAGAAGTCCTAAAGCAACTTTTTCCCGTACAAAATGATAATCAAGTTCGACATGTTTTGTACGAGCGTGAAAACTGGGTCCACGGACATATATAGTGCGCTATGTTATCAGAGAATAAGGTAGGCGGTTTAGTTAAACAAGCACAAATATCTCAAAGAATAAAGCCAAGCCATGTAAGCTCAGCGACTTCGGACGCCATGGCTCTATATTCTGCTTCAACAGCCGATCTAGCAACGGTGTGTCGCTTCTTTGCACTCTTGTAACAACCCTGTTTTTACTGTAATGCTTTTTAATAAATAAAAATATATTTGCTTCGATATGATTCATTTTGTAAAAAGAAAAGGTTTTGAAAGATTCTTTTAAAAAATGATTTATTTTGATTTCTTTTAATATAAAGAATTTATTTGATTTTGTTTTGAAAGGAAAATTTTAAAAAGAGAATTTGTTTTATTGAGAAAAAAATTAGTTTAAGAAAATGATTTATTCTGTTTATCTTTTAAATTATTCTCTTTTGAAACTCTGTATATATTTGTTTCTATTTAATTATATGGAATATTAAGTTTGCATCTTATTGGTTAAGTCATTGCATTGCCAGTGCATAAGCTATAGATTTGAACCTTGTGTCTTGCAATCATTTTTATCAATTATTTTTCGAACCCTCTCATAACCTTTAAATGACCTTTCATCTTCTTTTCTTTTTAACTCCTAAAATCAATGAGAGTGGTTATTAATATATAATCAATTAGAATTATGGTGAACATAATTGTTCACCCCCTCATCCTTCATTTTTCCTCAAAACCTCCACTCTTAATTCTCCCCCTTTACTCTTGATTCAATACTCATAATTGCAATTTCTCTTTATTTGTTTTCTCCTCTTCTTTTTCATACTAAAAATCCAGAGAAGAAAAAGCTTAAACAAAATCTAGTCATCTTCATCTTTAGAGTCCTTATAGTCCCGACGTCATCGGAGCTTTTCATCCGCTAGGATTCAAGACGAAACGAATGATTGCACCTTTCACAAACTTCGCTAACGGGATTTAGTTTCGTCGCTAGAATCAAATCAGTGATACGGTTGTTATACCGTATCGCGTCGCATGTAAGTTCCCCTTTCCTCTTCTTTCCCCTTATTCCTCTCGTTATCTTTCCCTCTCCTTTCATATGGACTTATATGATACCGGTAGCCCTTGTTTAAATATTTTTAGTAAAAAGAATTAACTATGCATAATGTTTACATGAACGGTTGTCTATATACTCTATATGATTTTTTATGCTTGTGGTATTTATTCCTAGCCTATGGTAATCATTGTGTAACGACTCATCATTCTTGAATCTATCTCGCTTCCTGCATTAGACTACTTCTTGATTTCTTGAATTCATGTGGGTTTCTCCTTTCATCTCTTAGCTATCTTTTCCATCCAATATTACCTTCGTGTCAATTAGAGTACCAACTGGTGGATCGACGACGGAACGCGACTGCATTCTCGAATCCTATCTTCTTGAATCTCTTCTCGTTCCCCAATGATCATGTCTTAACACGACGGAACCGGATATATAATCTTTCATCGCTATCTTGATCTTTCTCGTAACCATATTGTTTTTTTGTTCGGTTGCATCATCCTTTTTGAGTAATTTCGAGTACGAAATTATTTTTAAGGAGGGTAGGATGTAACAACCCTAAATCCCATGTACCATTCCTTTTACTTTAGTTCATAAAAGAAGATGTATTTAGTTCTGGTATCGAGTTATAAGTTATTTAAGTTAAGTTTGAGCAAGAAATTCCTTGTAGCTTATTAGTTAAGACTCTCCACTGTTGTCCCATTGCCTGCGTGTTCGAATCCCATCAGTCCCAATATTTTATATTATTTTTTTTTCAATGTTTTGTAAGCCCAAGAGTTTGCACGTGCATTGCACGAAGATACCAAATGTTACATCAGAAACAAATAATATAAATGAGATGTTTAAACTAATTTAAAACTCTGGCATGAACCCCGAGACGTTTGGACAAACTTTTACCGCTACTTTCCCAAGACCGACGCCCAAGTTGGGGCCATTTTGGTCCATGCTCCGCCCGTGCACCCTTTCAGCTCCTCACTACCCCTTTTAATAGCTTAAAACTTTTGAAAACAACCAGACAGCCTTCATCTCTCCCATTCTTTTTAATTATTTTTAATTCATCATCACCCTTTCTTCATCTCATATAAATACCTACCCTATTTTCTACTCCTCATTTCTAAGATATTCTGAAATTTCCATTCAAGATACTCTCAAAAGTTTCATCACACAAGACCATTTCAAGCCAAGTCAAGCTCGTTCCTTGCGACGAAGTTCTCAAGTTCGTTCCTCTTGTATCATCAATATCGAACCAAACCTCCTTCCTATCTACGAAACCCCAAGACAACCAGGGAACGCTTGATAGCCAATCGCCAAACCCAGAAATCTAAACCATAAAAAGAAGTAAGTGATAAAAACATTGTTAAAACATTTGGAAATCTCAAGTAAAAATCTTAAAGCTTAAGTTTATTTTCTTAAAAATTTTGGCAGCACCTCCTTTGTAAAACTAACCCCGAAACGGGTACAAACACAGGATATAAATAAAGCATTTCCAAACGGGAGCAAATCATGCCCAAAGGCGGAAAACAATCACCACAAGTATATATATGACGCCGTAGCGAAGAAATAGACAATAAAAATGAAAACAACATAAAAGAGATAAAGCTACATAAAAAAAGGCCGGCTCATACGAGCACGACACCCAGAGTCACATAATATACAATATCGATCCTCACAACTCGTCTCTAAGTCAATACATGAAATTGGTAGATGGAGAGTACTGGATACAATGAGATATATAATAGATATGTTCGGATAACCGCAACCCACCTACACCAAAAATAGCCTCACAGCCAACCGTAGCGGTATCCGCAGAAATAGATACAATAAGGAGCCCTGCTGCGATTAGTCTGAGGGTCAAGCCTGCAAAACACTGTGGCACAATGGGGGTGAGTTGCCAACTCGTGAATAGTAATAACATCATACAGATAATCGCAAGTATGCACGAACAGCGATAAATCTATCATATGCAATCTGATAGCATAAGTATGACAATATGGATATGCAATAATCATGATCAAGGTACACCATCAGGGTACTACAACTACATGAAACAATGCATATCAAATAACTATTGAGTGTGGGATAAAACATATCATCATCAATGAATTATCATCGTGGAAAAACCGGTATCCATCAACAACACCCCAAACCCCAATACCTCAGGCGCCGTCACTCTGATCGGCCCTCATATCCGTAAATCTCATGGAACCTGAGTGCCCAACATCGACACTTGAAACATCATGAAAACCCGTGTCCAGCATCGACACATAAATCCACATAACTCGGGCTCCGTCAGTCTAGATCGGCCAACGCGCTCCGTCAGTCCGGATCGGCCCATATCATCTCACGACCCCGGTCAGTATCCTCCGGATAACCGCCGGGTCCAAACTATCACCCGGGTCCACCATGAACCCGCAAATGGATCATCCATCTTCTCGAATCAGGTTTCGAACACCAATCTCAGAACCGAGAAAACTCATGGTGGACGCATCGAAATATCATATCAAGAGAAACCGGGTTTTCAAAACAATGCATACTTTCTTGAAATATAACCACGGTTCTCAAATCCATAAATCACATGAAATCAGTATCTCAATGCGTAAATCCATGAAATATGATGTATGCAACATAGAACAGTAATATGTGCATATCAAGGGAAAACCGCACTTTTAAATGAATCAAGTTTTTTAAAGATATCACGTGTTTCCCAAATTCCCCGAAGTCAATTTCAACATCATATAAAGGTGTATATGTAGCTACAGCAAGGTATGTATGTGTGCATGTATGCATGTATGCATGATGCAATTCATATGCGCAATAGAACAAGAATCAACGTCTAACTATTGATAATAATGAAGGCGGTACAATACATATTCCCTTGGTAAGGTGGTACAAGAACAACAGCCTCAATGTCAATAACGAATGCAGTACCACATATATGTACATGATGTGCGTGTCATGGTAATTACCAATGGTGTGTGTGTGTGGCATACAATTCAGTGCTCGTGCAACATAAACCGTCAGTAATGATGCAGTGTCCAATAGGTACTAAGTCAAGGTACAACAAGTAATGGTATACAAATGATGCTCATGCACAATCAACGCATATGCATATAAACATGTGGCTACAACACCGAATCTAGCCCTCGACGCTTAACGCCATACGGGCGATTCCCCTGTAGATGTTAAATCTACTCATCGATGATCTCGAGCTAGATAAATCCAACCACCTGCTTTCCTTTCCTTGTAGCGTCCGAAGTCCCCGCAATCGATCCTAATATCACACAAAACATAACAAGTGCAACTTAGAAACCGTCCAATAATACATACAAACTACGTTTAGATCAACGCATCGACTCCTACAAACTCTCAAGTGTTAGTTTAGTGGCTAATGTGTGTAGTGACATCCTAAATCAAACCTAAGTGCAGCAAGCTACACAAAGTACGCAAACTGTGTCGGATACCGCATCGCGCGTTGCCGAAACACTAGAAACTAGCAAAGTGGTCACAGATTTTGCCTACAGTCAAAATAGGAAAATCAAGCAGTACCAAACACTCAGGATAACCTACAGATAGCTACCCTCAAAACCACAATTCCCCAGGTCCCCACAAATCCGGTGACACCGGAATTTCACCCTATCTCGCCGGGTCAACTAGGTTGGGTGGGGTCCGGGTTTCAGGTGAACACTCAGGGCTTCTAACACAACACTACTACATTGCTAGATTTTACAGTAAACTAACGTAGTGATAGCAGATCACAGAGACACCAATTTATCACCAAAAATACGATATTTGCACAAAACTATAACTTTAGTGTTCTAAACAGCAACTAATAATCAACACAACATCGTAAAGGCCTAGTTAACAGTTAGAGATCACTACCTTACCAAACTTGCTCAAAACCCTAGATTTCCAAGCTCCAAGTCATCTCTAGAGGCTTAACTTGACTTTGTGTGTGTTTTAATGAAGTTTAGTGAAGATTAGGCTTGGTTTTGTGATGGAATGGTTAAGGTTTCAGTTTGGGGATGGGGGAAATGAGAAGGAGAACAAGGAATGAGAGAGTGTGAGTGATGAGGAAAAATGAGGGTGTGAGAGTGGTGAAGGAAAATGAGGGTGTGAGGTTAGGAGTGAGCCATGCTTACCCCATGCCTCATAATCCTTCATTTGTCAACCCCCCTTCTCTCTCTCAAGTCAACTCTTAGTTAAAAGAATAATGAAAAGAGTTAATATAGCCTAAAATTTGTTTAGGGTGCCATGGCTACTTAAGCATGGTTAACACCTCCATAACCCCCAAGTTAACATGCACAAGTGTGTGCAAGCCAAAAAAAAAATATTAGTTAATTTTTATAAAATATGTGAAAAATATTTTGGTTAACTTTCTACTAAAAACCCGCATTATCGCTTGATTAACACTAATCGCATTTTAAAGTGTTACAATCTTCCCCCCTTAGAAAAATTCGGAAAATCTTACTATGCGTACCATCAAAGAGATGAGGGAATTTTTTCCGCATCTCGCTCTCGGCTTCCCATGTGACCTCTTCGCTATTCGGGCCACGCCAAAGAACCTTCACAGATGGCAAGACCTTTGACCGAAGTTTCTTCACCTACCGATCTAATATAACCATCAGCTGCTCGGTGAACGAAAGATCGCGCTCTAGCTGAACGATCTGGTGCTGAATCATGTGAGAAGAGTCATGGAGGTACTTGCGAAGCATCGATATATGGAATACGGGGTGAACATCCAGAAAAATGAGCGGAAGTGCCAAACGATAGGCAACGGTACTAACTCTTTCAAGGATCTCAAAAGGACCCACAAATCTGGGACTAAGCTTCCCTTTCTTCCCAAATCTCATCACGCCCTTCATCGGAGAAATCCGTAGGAATACATGATCCTCCACTGCGAACTCAAGCCTGCGACGACGACGGTCGGCATAAGACTTCTGTCTACACTGGGCTGCTATCATCCTATCCTGAATCAACTGGATCTTCTCCGTAGTCTCTTGAACTAAATGGGGTCCCAATATCCTGCTCTCGCTGAGTTCGGTCCAACAGACTGGCGATCAACACTTTCTACCATACAAAGCCTCAAAAGGTGCCATCTGAATCGTCTCCTGATAACTGTTATTGTAGGAGAACTCTATCAACGGCAAGTGACGATCCCAACTGCCACCAAAATCAAGCACGCACGCATGCACGAAGCATATCCTCCAGAGTCTGTATAGTCCGCTCTGACTGACCATCGGTCTGCGGATGGAAAGCGGTGCTAAAACTCAATCGGGTACCTAAAGCTTCCTGAAGCTTCTGCCAAAGACGAATGGTAAACTGGGTGCCCCTGTCGGATACGATGCATGTGGGAACGCCGTGCAAATGCATAATCTCATCAATGTAAAACTGAGCATGCTGAGCAAAACTGAAAGTGGTCTTCACTGGAAGAAAGTGAGCCGCTTTCGTCAACCGGCCAACAATCACCCAAATAGAGTCATACCCTCGACTAGACCTGGGAAGACCTACAATGAAATCCATGGAGATCTGTTCCCATTTCCACTCAAGAACGGGTAAAGGCTGCAACTCTCCTGCTGGTCTCTGATGCTCAGCCTTGACTTGCTGACAAGTCAGGCACCTCGAAATGAAATCCGAAACATCACTCTTCATCTCTGCTCACCAGTAGATATCTTTCAAGTCACGATACATCTTGGTGGAACCTGGGTGAACACTATAAGCCGACTGAAGTACCTGCTCTAGGATCTCGTGTCTCAACCCACCGATATCAGGTACACACAAACGAGTCCCAAAACGTAGCACACTCTGGTCATCAATCATGAACTCCGAATTTCTACCCTGCCGAACATGCTCAAGAATCTCAGACAAACGGGTATCGTCGGGCCGTGCCTCAAGAATACGATCAAGTAGAAGTGAACGGGCACGGACATGAGCAAGCTGTCCCCCAGTGGAAGTGAACTCAAACTGTACTCTACTATCGCACAAGATCTGCCAATTTGTAGAAGACTGTCTCTGAACTGCGCTCAACTGGGACAAGCTACTTCCGGGCCTACGACTCAAATCATCAGCTACTACATTCGCCTTGCCCGGATGATAAAGGATCTCACAATCATAATCCTTCACGAGCTCCATCCAACGGCGCTGTCTCAAATTCAGATCCCACTGCTGGAAGATGTACTTGAAGCTTTGGTGGTCTGTGAAAATCTGACACGGCTCCCCGTATAAGTAGTGTCTCCAAATCATAAGCGCAAAGACCACCGCGGCCATATCAAGGTCATGAGTGGGATAATTCTGCTCATGCTTCTTCAACTGCCGGGAAGCATAAGCGATAACTCTATCATGCTGCATCAATACACAACCGAGCCCCACTCGAGAAGCATCACAGTAAACGACAAAGCCGCCCGATCTAGAAGGCAAAGATAAAACTGGTGCAGTCGTCAACCGAGTCTTCAACTGCTGAAAACTCAGCTCGCATGCCTCAGTCCAAAGAAAAGGAACTCCCTTCCTGGCCAGTCCGGTCAGCGTTGCAGCGATACTCGAGAAGTCCTGTACGAAACGACGGTAATAACCGGCTAAGCCCAAAAAGCTGGGGACCTCTGTCACTGATACAGGTCTGGGCCAAAGCTGTACGGCCTCGATCTTCCTTGGGTCCACACGAATACCGTCTCCCGTAACCACATGACCCAGGAAGTCAACACTATCAAGTCAGAAGGCACAATTCGAGAATTTAGCAAACAGCTGGTGCTCTCTCAATGTCTGTAAAGCAATCCTCAAGTGCTGCTCATGCTCCTCTCGACTCCTGGAATAAATCAGAATGTCATCAATAAACACAATAATGAACTGGTCGAGGAACGGCCTGAAAATCCGGTTCATCAAATCCATGAACGTTGCTGGGGCATTGGTGAGTCCGAACAACATCACCAAAAACTCATAATGCCCGTAGCGCGTACGAAAAGCAGTCTTCAGAATGTCATCATTCCGAACCCGCAACTGATGATAACCCGATCTCAAATCAATCTTACAAAAGTGTCTCGCACCTTAGAGCTGGTAAAAAAATCGTCAATGCGAGGTAATGGATACCTATTTCGCACCGTAACGCGGTTCAATTGGCGATAATCAATGCACAACCTCAAACTGTCGTCCTTCTTCTTGACGAACAGAACAGGAGCTCCCCAAGGTGAAACACTCGGACGCACAAGTCCCCTATCAAGCAACTCTTGCAGCTAATCCTTAAGCTCTTTAAGCTCCGCCGGGGCCATCCGGTAAGGCGGTATAGAAATAGGCCCCGCACCGGAGATCAAATCAATGCAAAACTCAATCTCACGCTATGGCGGCAATCCAGGTAACTCATCGGGAAAAACGTCGGGAAACTCTCTCACAATAGGAACCCGGTCCAACAAATCTACCGTGGCTCCGGTATCACGAATGAAAGCTAAGAATCCCCGATATCCTCTCCTCAAGAGCCGACTAGTGCAAAGGGCAGAAATCAAATTGTGAGGGGCGGCACCACGGTCCTCCTGCACAACAAGAACTGACTCGCCCGGAAAACAAAACCCGACTGTCTTCTCACGGCAGTCCACAGACGCATATCAAGTAGCTAACCAATCCATGCCCAGAAGAACATCGAAGTCCAACATCTCAAGAAGGATCAAGTCGACGACTGAATCTCTATCTCCAATACGAACGGCACACGACCGAAACACGTGTCGCGCAACAAAAGACTCGCCAACAGGATTAGTCACGACAAGCAGCTGATCTAGAAAACACGACTCTCGGCCCAACCTCGGCACGAAGTGTGTAGAAACATACGAGTGAGTAGATCCCGAATCAAACAAAACGTGTGCATCGAAGGAACATATTGAAAGAGTACCTGAAACCACTGCATTGGACGCCTGCGCGTCCTGATGAGTCAAAGCAAATACTCGAGCCTGGCCTCTATCGGTGACTGGCTGTCCTCCGCCTCTACCATCCCGTCCTCTCTAAACAAAACCTCCACGACTACGACCTCTCTGAGCATAAGTCTGACGCGGAGCAACAACAGGCGTAAGAGGCAACGCTCCCTGAGGTGGAGAAGATGGTAAGGTCACGTGTGGTACGGCTGCCTCGTCCTGACGTGCCTCAGTAGAATCTCTGACGCGATGATATAAACTCCCGCACTGGAAACATCCAGACGACGACTGCTGACCCTCCTGGGGATAAAAGCTAAATAACTGGCCTCTTCCCAAGCTTCTGCTACCCCCACGACCTGAACGGAATCTGTCGCGGCGTCTATACATCTGTCTCTAGGCTGATACATCAGTGCGCATCCTCTTCGGTCCCGGAACGACCGAAGTCTCAGAAAGATGCTCCTCAATCAGTAGGGCTGCGTCCACTGCGGCTGTATATTTATCAAAATGCTGGGCGCTGATAGCGAGGAACAACTGGGTAATCAGGCCTCGCATAAATCTCTTGATCCGCATCTCCTCAGTGTCCACCAAATATGGAGCATACACAGATAGCCGGGTAAACTGAACATCATATTCTGCCACCGTCATACCCGGAGTTTGGCGTAACGACTCAAAATTGCGAGCTCGAGCATCCCTGACGCTCTGCGGAAGGAAACGGGCAAGAAAAACCGTCACGAACTCAGCTTAGGTCATAGGAGAAAGACCTGCGGCTCTTCCCCTCTCTAAAGACTCGCACCAAGTCTGGGCAAGACCCTCCAGACGAAAACTAGCGAACTCTACCCATCTCGCGTCGGAGCATCTCAGCGAACGACAGATCCTGGCCATCCGATCGATAAACGACTGGGGATCCTCAGCTGCATCGGTGCCGGTGAAAACCGGAGGCTTCAACCTCATGAACTCAGATAATGATACGGTGATAACCTTCATAGCTGTAGGTACGACTGCATGAACCGTAGGCACCATCTCGGCCCCCATAACAGATGGGACAACCTCCTGTCTCTGCGCTCGACTGGCCTCAACCAACGACCTCATCATCTGGCGCAAATCCTGCATACCGGCCTCTAGCCTAGTAATACGATCTAGAGAAGGTGGATCAATCTGCTCCTGTGGAAGAGGCATACCGCCCTGGTCAGTCCTCGTCTCTGACGAGCCTGCTCTGACCTCGGCTCTAGCGGCAGCACTCTGCGCCCTCGTAGTCTTCGGCGGCATAATGGATGGAAATGAAAATAGGATTCGATAAGAACATAGAAATCGAATCATAAGGATACATGGGAACTAAGGAAGGAATTATAAGCAATGTGTCCTAAAGTCACTTAGGCGGAGTATCGTGTCGTAAGTATGCCGCGGAACATACACACGCTACGTCACTCTGCTTAAGTTATCTACTCCATCATACCAAGGTCATCCTACACTTCGAAAGGTAAAACCTAGCGCTCTGATACCAACTTTTTCACGACCCAATTTAGGAACGTGACCGACACATAGACCACGTTACATCAACAGGCGTAACGCAATTTAAGTAAGCCGAAAACCCAGAAATCTAAACCATAAAAAGAAGTAAATGATAAAAACATTTGGAAATCTCAAGTAAAAATCTTAAAGCTTAAGTTTATTTTCTTAAAAATTTTGGCAGCACCTCTTTTGTAAAACTAGCCCCGAAACGGGTACAAACACAGGATATAAATAAAGCATTCCCAAATGGGAGCAAATCACGCCCAAAGGCGGAAAACAATCACCACAAGTATATATACAACGCCGTAGCGAAGAAATAGACAATAAAAATGAAAACAACATAAAAGAGATAAATCTACATAAGAAAGGCCGGCTCACACGAGCACGACACCCAGAGTCACATGATATACAATATCGATCCTCATAACTCGTCTCTAAGTCAATACATGAAAGTGGTAGATGGAGAGTACTGGATAAAATGAGATATACAATAGATATGTTCGGATAACCGCAACCCACCTACACCAAAAATAGCCTCACAGCCAACTGTAGCGGTATCCGCAGAAATAGATACAATAAGGAGCCCTACCGCGACCACTCTGAGGGTCAAGCCTGCAAAACACCGTGGCACAACGGGGGTGAGTTGCCAACTCGTGAATAGTAATAACATCATATAGATAATCATAAGTATGCACGAACAGCGATAAATCTATCACATGCAATCTGATAGCATAAGTATGGCAATATGAATATGCAACAATCATGATCAAGGTACACTATCAGGGTACTACAACTACATGAAACAATGCATATCAAATAACTACTGAGTGTGGGATAAAACATATCATCATCAATGAATCATCATCGCGGAGAAACCGGTGTCCATCAACAACACCCCAAATCCTAATACCTCAGGCGTCGTTACTCTGATCGGCCCTCATATCTGTAAATCTCATGGAACCTGAGTGCCCAACATCGACACTCGAAACATCATGAAAACCCGTGTCCAGCATCGACACGTAAATCCACATAACTCGGGTTCCGTCAGTCCGGATCGGCCCATGGGCTCCGTCAGTCCGGATTGGCCCATATCATCTCATGACTCCAGTCGGTATCCTCCGGATAACCGCCGGGTCTAAACTATTATCGGTAGGTAGTAGTCTCTCTGCCAGGCTCATCGTCTACTGCACAACATACCTTTCTTGCCCCTGTGTACCATACCGGGTCTACCATGAACCCGCAAACGGATCATCCATCTCCTCAAATCGGGTTTCGAAAACCAATCTCAGAACCGAGAAAACTCATGGTGGACGCATCGAAATATCATATCAAGAGAAACTGAGTTTTCAAAACAATGCATACTTTCTTGAAATATAACCACGGTTCTCAAATCCATAAATCGTATGAAATCAGTATCTCAATGCGTAAATCCATGAAATATGATGTATGCAACATAGAACAGTAATATGTGCATATCAAGGGAAAACCACTCTTTTAAATGAATCAAGTTTTTTAAAGATATTATGCGGTTCCCAAATTCCCCGAAGTCAATTTCAACATCATATAAAGGTGTATATGTAACTATAGCATGGTATGTATGTGTGCATGTATGTATGTATGCATGATGCAATTCATTTGTGCAATAGAACAAGAATCAACGTCTAACTATTGATAATAATGAAGGCGGTACAATACATATTCCCTTAGTAAAGTGGTACAAGAACAACAGCCTCAATATCAATAACGAATGCAGTACCACATATATGTACATATTGTGCGTGTCATGGTAATTACCAACGGTCTGTGTGTGGCATACAATTTAGTGCTCGTGCAACATGAACCGTCAGTAATGGTGCATTGTCCAATAGGTACTAAGTCAAGGTACAATAAGTAATGGTATACAAATGATGCTCATGCACAATCAACGCATATGCATATAAACATGTGGCTACAACACCGAATCTAGCCCTCGACGCTTAACGCCATACGGGTGATTCCTCCATAGATGTTAAACCTACTCACCGATGACCTCGAGCTAGGTAAATCCAACCACCTTCTTTCCTTTCTTTGTAGCGTACGAAGTCCCCGCAATCGATCCTAATATTACACAAAACATAACAAGTGCAACTTAGAAACCGTCCAATAATACATACAAACTACGTTTAGATCAACGCATCGACTCTTACAAACTCTCAAGTGTTAGCTTAGTGGCTAACATGTGTAGCGACATCCTAAATCAAACCTAAGTTCAGCAAGCTACACAAAGTACCCAAACCGTGTCGGATACCGCATCGCGCGTTGCCGAAACACTAGAAACTAGCAAAGTGGTCCCAGATTTTGCCTACAGTCAAAATAGGAAAATCAAGCAGTACCAAACACCCAGGATAACCTACAGACAGCTACCCTCAAAACCACAATTCCCTAGGTCCCCACAAATCCGGCGACACCGGAATTTCACCCTATCTCGCCGGGTCAACTAGGTTGGATGGGGTCCGGGTTTTAGGTGAACACTCAGGGCTTCTAACACAACACCACTACATTTCTAGATTTTACAGTAAACTAACATAGTGATAGAAGATCATAGAGACAACAATTTTTCACCCAAAATACGATATTTGCACAAAACTATAACTTTAGTGTTTTAAACAGCATCTAATAAGCAACACAACATCTTAAAGACCTAGTTAACAGTTAGAGATCACTACCTTACCAAACTTGCTAAAAAAACCCTAGCTTTCCAAGCTCCAAGTCATCTCTAGAGGCTTAACTTGACTTTGTGAGGGTTTTAATGAAGTTTAGTGAAGATTAGGCTTGGTTTTGTGATGGAATGGTTAAGGTTTCAGTTTGGGGATGGGGAAATGAGAAGGAGAACAAGAAATGAGAGAGTGTGAGTGATGAGGAAAAATGAGGGCGTGAGAGCGGTGAAGGAAAATGAGGGTGTGTGGTTTGGAGTGAGCGATGCCCTTTCTCTCTCCTCATTAATTGCTCCCATGCTTGTCCCATGCCTCATAATCCTTCATTTGTCAACCCCCTCTCTCTCTCTCTCTCTCAAGTCAACCCTTAGTCAAAAGAATAATGAAAATGGTTAATATGGCCTAAAATTTGTTTAGGGTGCCATGGCTACTTAAGCATGGTTAACACCTCCATAACCCCCAAGTTAACATGCACAAGTGTGTGCAAGCCAAAACAAATAATAATAAAATATTAGTTAATTTTTATAAAATATGTGTAAACTATTTTGGTTAACTTTCTACTAAAATCCCGTATTATCGCTTGATTAACACTAACCGCATTCTAAGGTGTTACACTTCTTCTCTTTCTACTATAAAACTTCTCTTTTTCAAAACATGTCGGTAAGTGGAGTTATATCGACATTTGTTTCTAAAATGTTTGAAAATCATAATTTTTCTTAATAATCACTTGTATTCATATATATACCTTACTTGTAATCATTTAACTAATATTTAGACATCAATTTCACTTTAAAACTCCATGTTAAATAACTTTAATTAATTAAGCTCTTACATTTAAATACCATGAAGTTTACATACGACATCTTTTAATTATTTTGCTTAGCATACCTTTAGAAAATCTCACGAGGTAATGACCTACGTCTCACATACACACATCTTGACATAGCATGATTCTCCTGAACAATATTTTTGTGGCAAAATACGATTTTTCATCGAAATACCTTAAACTATTAAAAACCCGGATTTCTTTAAATTGTGTTACTTAATTCTTTGTGATTGTGCCTCGACAACCCATTTCGGGGAACCCGCTATTGGATGGTGTGGATTATCGCATATCCACGGGTTAGTAGGACGAGATGCAGACCTCCTCACGGAGCATACGATCTCGATGGAATTTTAATACAATTTTTAAGAAAAACGAGGATTTCTATTTAATAATAAAAATTTATTTTTAATAATTATATAAATATTATTAAACTACATATTTTAAAGATATTATTAAATTCCATGCTTTATAAACAAAATGAAAGAATTACAAGTTTCATGAAAATACAATCAAGAATCAATACAAGTCAAACTTTACACTAAAATACCTTGAACTATTCAAGTTTCACTAATATACTTCATTCTTAAAAAATTTACATCCATGAAAACCCTAAATAACATAAATAAATACTTGAGGTTTATTTTGAAAGTATACTAAAAATATTTTTCATAAAACCCCTCAAGTTATATTAAATTACAATAAGGACCCTAGTAAATATAGGTTTAAGCGGGACCAATTCTCTTGAGCCTCAGAGAGCCGGAGAAAGTGGGTGGTTGCCTATTTAAGGTAGAAAAGTAAAACGGGGTTATCAATGGTAATTGTCTTGGAAAAAGACACAAATCTTGTCGTCTATGTGCAGTAGTTACCGATAATTCCTAAACCTAACTCAGGATCCAAATCTGTTTAAGTGTCTGACTGTAGTCTGAGTCCAAGTATTAATCTGAATCCAATCCAAACATGAATCCAATTCAACATGAATCCAATATACCAACATGAACCTGAATACTGGAACAATATCAACATGAATGGGCTCGGTCCATTAAGAGAGCCCACTAAACCTAACTCAGGATCCAATCCTAAGCACTTTTCTGGGAAAGAGAGCCCACTAGAGGCAGAAGAATGAGCTCGATCCATTAAAGATGAACTAGCAGCAGCACAAGTGCCAGAGATTGCTTGGGCGAGAGTTGCGAAGCTGCAACTCATAGACAACGCCAAAGTATGGTCGAAGGCTGAAGAAAGCCGTCTTGCCCAGCAGATTGAATGGAAAACTTTTCGCGACATGTTCGACGTGAAATACTTCCCTGAGACTGCCCGTTTCGACATGGAACACCAGTTCATGCACTTACAGCAAGGTTCAATGTGGAACAAATTTGTGGATGAATACGATACTGAGTTTACCATGCTTAGCAGGTTCACGTCACACTTGATCCCGACTGCTGAGATCCGGACATGGAGATTTCAACAAGGGTTCGACCTGGAGATACAAGCTGCATTAGCTACAGGGGATTTCCCAACCCATGATCTTGCGCTGAAGGCTGCCCGAAGTTCTGAGGCAGTAGTGAAGAAGAAGAGCAGACCTCAGACTGCTGGTGTAAAATACCCTGCCACCCATATGGCAGGAGGAGCCTATTCCATGCCAACTTTTGCACCCAAGAGACCGGAAGTAACATTTAACTGGCCGAGTCCAAACTTTTGCTTCTACTGTAAGAAGAATGGACACCTAGGGAAGGACTGCAGGCGTGCAAATGGCCTGTGCTTAGTTTGTGGGGCATCCACTCACGGCATTGGAGCATGTCCTCATAGACGCAACCTAGTTCCAGCACACATCACCTTTCTGCAGTGGCTAGCCATTCAGGCTCCTGCACCTCGTCTTGCCCTACCTGCTCCACTTCCTCGTGGACCTCCTGCACAGCCTCCTCGTCAGTTCCATCAGGCAATGAGGAACATGCCTCAAAGGCAGAGAAACATGCCGCAAGGACAGAGGAATGTGTCTCCAGCTAGAAGGAATGTACCCTGGCGTCAAGCTTTCACTCTAGCGGCCGTAGAAGCCGAAGCTATATGTCAAGGTAACACTGGTAACTCTTTTTCTTTCAAAACCCTTGCATCCTTTCATTCTTTCAAACATATTTTTCATGCACCTTCAGTACCATATCAGTAGTTATTTTCACCACCGCTGTAATCAAATTTTTCTTGAATCTGTTATAACTTCCTTCTATAAATTTCGAGGACGAAATTTTTATAAGGAGGGTAAAATGTAATGACCCTGAATTTTCTGTACAAAATTTTTAAGTACAGAAAGGAGTTTGCAAGTCCGAGCACAATTTAAAAGTTATTCTTATTTAAGAACAGCAATATATAACTTGTAGCTCATTGGTAAAGCCTTGCACTATTGTGACATAGCCCTGTGTTCGAATCCCATCAGCCACATATTATTTTTATTGATTTTTATTTTAAACTTTTTGGAAGCCCAAAAGTTTATACGTGCTCTGCATATAAAATGAAAAGTAACAGAAAATCAAACATGTGCTAAATGTTGTATGAACTGACATGGACACGTGGCACAAATCTAAGCCCCCAACTCCTCATTTGGACCAGCGAGTTCGGCCCAAACCCCAGCGCCGATGGTCCCCCCGTGGGGAAAAGTCCCCGTGTTTTGCCCACTAAACCCCTTGGCCTACCCCACTACTCCTGTTATGTTTATTTTTCTTGCAATTATCCAGAGAATTTATATTCATCATAAATCCTATTTTTAATTCTTTCTTCAATTTCAAAACCTTAATTTTACACTATAAATACAACCCCATACCCTAGCCCTCTTTATTCTGAAATCTATAGCCAAAATTATCAAAATTTTCTAAGTCTAAGAAGAGTACAAGTGGAGTTAGCCCAAGGTCAATTTCCGGCGAGGATTCAAGACGATTCCGGTGACCTCGCGACTATACGAAGACTACCCTTCTCTTCTTCTACCTCCCCTCTATTCTTTTAGCAAGTAAGTCCCATATCTCTTCTTCTCTTTCTACTATAAAACTTCTCTTTTTCAAAACATGTCGGTAAGTGGAGTTATACCGACATTTGTTTCTAAAACTTTTGAAAACCACAATTCTTCTTAAGAATCACTTGTATTCATATATATACCTTACCTGTAATCATTTAACTAATATTTAGACACCAATTTCACTCTAAAACTCCATGTTAAATCACTTTAATTAAGTTTTTACATTTAAATACCATGAAGTTTACATACGACATCTTTTAATTATTTTGCTTAGCATACGTTTAGAAAATCTCACGAGGTAATGACCCTACGTCTCACATACACACATCTTGACATAGCACGATTCTCTTGAACAATATTTTTGTGGCAAAATACGACTTTTCATCAAAATACCTTAAACTATTAAAACCCGGATTTCTATAAATTGTGTTACTTAATTCTTTGCGATTGTGCCTCTACAACCCATTTCGGGGAACCCGCTATTGGATGGTGCGGATTATTGCACATCCACGGGCTAGTAGGGCGAGATGTAGACATCCTCACGGAGCATACGATCTAGATGGAATTTTAATACAATTTTTAAGAAAAACAAGGATCTCTATTTAATAATAAAAATTTATTTTTAATAATTATATAAATATTATCAAACCACATATTTTTAAGATATTATTAAATTCCATGCTTTCTAAACAAAATAAAAGAATTACAAGTTTCATGAAAATACCATCAAGAATCAATACAAGTCAAACTTTACACTAAAATACCTTGAACTATTCAAGTTTCACTAATATACTTCATTCTTAAAAAAGTTACATCCATGAAAACCCTAAATAACATAAATAAATACTTGAGATTTATTTTGAAAGTATACTAAAAATATTTTTTATAAAACCCCTCAAGTTATATTAAATTACAATAAGGTCCCTAGTAAATATATGTTTAAGCGGGACCAATTCTCTTGAGCCTCAGAGAGCCGGAGAAAGTGGGTGCTTGCCTATTTAAGGTAGAAAACTAAAACGGGGTTATCAAAGGTAATTGTCTTGGAAAAAGACACAAATCCTGTCGTCCATGTGCAGCAGTTACCGATAATTTCTAAACTTAACCCAGGATCCAAATCTGTTTAAGTGTCTGACTCAAGTCTGAGTCCAAGTATTAATATAAATCCAATCCAAACATGAATCCAATTCAACATGAATCCAATATACCAACATGAACCTGAATACTGGAACAATATCATCATGCAACATGACTTGACTTGACCAAACCATGACTATGACTTGATTTGATTACATGACTACTTGATATATCCTGAATCTGTTTATATGAACAACTTATACCATGGTCTCAGCAATTCTGATAACTACAAATCAATACAATCAATACAATATACACTACGGGGTTTTAACGGGGTAGACTGGTACGGAATGTTTTAAAAGTGGCACGATGATGGACACTAAAAGACACCTACATGAATATCCATTGCCGTTGTCTCGTGGGTCTTGACGGGGCCTTGTACTATGGATTACCATAGTCCACGGAAAAAGTTGGACTCCTCTCGTATACACTGATACATTCTGTACCAAGATACAAACAACTACGTTAGCATAACAAAGAGATAATTTACTAGTTCTATTCTCTTTACTTGTCTATTCCATTCTATTTTTTGGGACTTGCTGAGCACTAGTTCACTGACGACATTCCTGTCTCTTCTTTCTTTAGAATGTTCGCCAGGATGAACCGACTCTCAGGAGACCGAGCTCAGCCGAAAGTACTTGGAGCAGATCACCGAGCAGAACGACTTCTAGCTTTCACTTGTACTTATTTCAGTTCATTTACCATTGTTTAGGCATTGTTTTCCATCATTTTATTTTCCTTTTCAAATCAGTTGTAATGTAAAGAAAGAATGCTAAAAAAAGTTGCTGTTATTATTACATCTCTTGTTATTTTTGTGTATTCATTTATATTGTTTATTTACGCTTAACGTGTTTACTTCTGAGTAAATACGTCGCGTGCCTCATCACGTCTCCTTCCCTGTACACTGGGAAGCGGGGCGTGGCACCATGAATATGATTTGACATGAATATTTGAACACCTCTTGAACCTGAACTTTTAATTTTTATATTCATGGATTCGGTCAAGACCTATAAACTTGATCCATATAATTTTAAGAATGTATGAAGTGGCACGAGAGTCCACTAAATATCACCTAACATGAATCTTGTTTGCCGTTGTCCCGTGGGTTTGATGGGACCTTGAACGAAATGTGCTGTTGGTCCGTAGGTTTGAAGGACTACTCTCGTATACACGAATACCTTCACTATCAAACTACAAACAACACGTTAGAATAGAGTAACCATGTTTATATACATTGTCATGCTTTTATATAATACCATGCTTAAGATAAATCAACATATTCCTGTCTAGTTAACACTCTTACCTGGATACTGCTATATTAGATTCATGCTCTACTTACAATCATACGTTTTCCACACTTTATATCCATATTCCTTTGGAGACTTACCGAGCTATCACGCCCCGCTTCCCAAGATACGTAAACACGGCACGTGACAGAGCCAACCATGCTACCTGTGGCTAGGATTCATCCCTCCACAGTCACATTATGGCTGTCAAGCGGATATCAAGAACAGTAAAATATATAATCTAGCTAACACATGTCCATCTGCCACAATAAATAAAATCAAGAAAATGTATAAAGCGGAAACGAATCAAGATCCAATATACAATAGTATCTGAATCATGTCCCAAAATGGGCTCATATCAATAGAAATAAAACTGTTGAAATAAATAAACTAATCATCTCTAAACTAAATAGCTAGCTCCTCATTGCTCGGCTTGTTTGCTAAATTTCTCCTGATCTGCCTGCGATAAAGGTAAAGTAACTGGGCCATGCATAACCCAGATGTCAGTACGTCATAATATCAAAATAATAGCGATGACCAGGATATGATGCTATGATTAAACATGCATGTGAATAAATAACACAGGAATAAAACAGTGAGCTGTATGTATGTGATGTGTATCCTAAAGTCTGTGCTTCTAGGTTATCTATTATAGAAGTCTTTGAAATCAATTAATGTAATCCTCATCATAATTCAACAGTATATATCCCGTTCATGCCCCATGGGACCATAGTACAATATATCCCGTTCATTCCTTACGGGACCACGGTACAATGATTATTCCGTAACGCCCGGAATCACGGCAAACAATGATTTATTTCATAATGCCCGGAATCACGGCAAATAATGTTTTATTCCATAACTCCCGGAATCACGGAAAACAATAATGATATCCTCTTGAGTTGCATTTCGGTTACATTCTTGATTTTCCCCTTTCCCCCAAGTTTTGTGTTCAAGTCAGGTATTGACAATATAAATCTAATGCCAATACATGATCAAGCAGGTACATGTCTTGTCTATGTAGACAACAAGTCACGTCCATAAGGACAACAATCAGGATTGTTGGCATTAGCAATAAGATCCAAGTAATGTAACAACCCTAAACTTTCTGTACGATTTTTTTCTTCAAAATACAGAAAGGGATACCTTAGCCTGAGCATAAGTTATAAATTTGATTTGCTTTTGAACAGCAAGAAAGCACTTGTAGCTCATTGGTAAAGCCTTGCACTGCTGTGACGTAACCCCTATGATCGAATCCCCCCAGCCACATTATATTTTTATTTATTTTTCTTTTAATCTTTTAGAAGCCCAAGGGTTTACACGTGCACTACACGTAAAATGAAGAGCCACAGGTTAAACAAACATGTAGCAAATGTCGTATACACAGACTATGACACGTGGCGTGAATCCCAGCCCCGACCCCACCATAACGACCGGCGAGATCTTACCCTGGCCCGGCGATGCCGGCCCCCTTGTATGGGATTCTCCCTATTTTTTGCCCTTTGCACCTGTTGGCCCACCCACTTCCCTCATACTGTTTGTTTTCTCTGAATTTTTCCAGAGAACATTGAATCACCTTTAATCCCATTTTTAATGCAAATTTTTAATGTATTCTTTAACTCTCTAAACCCTAATTTTTCCTATAAATACCACACTCCATTTCACCTCTCCTCACTCAGAATTTCATTACAAAAACTATCAAAATTCTCAAGTCCTTATAGTGTGCAAGTGGAGTTAGTAAAAGGTGAAGTTCCGGCGAAGTTTCGAGGTGATACCGGTGACGAAACGACGCACCGACGCTTCCCTAGTCTTCTCCTACCTCTCTTCTTTCTCAATAACCAGTAAGTACCCTCTCCCCCTCTCATCTTCTATTCTAAAAACTTTAATTTCTAAAACCCAATGGAAGCGGAGTTAATCTGACTTCCGATTCGGTTTTTCTTTAAAATTCTATTTTTCTTAATCAATAAAATACCATACTCTCATATAATGTTTAATAAACATTAACAAACACATTAAAACAAATTTCATCTCAAAAGAATATTTTATGCAATTTTTATTGTATTTTTACGGTAAAATACCGCATACCTTACATTTCGCCATAATCAACATAAAACTTGTATTACCTTTAGATAACTCACGAGGTAATGACCTACCTCATCACAACACACATCTTTGACACAGCATGATGAAATTTTGGGAATATAGTTATGGGATAATACGACATTACAAATAAATACCATCAAACTTGCAAAACCATTTCTTTAAAAAGTGTGTTAATCAATTCCTTGCAATTGCGCCTCCACAACCCACTTTTGGGGCCCCCGTTCGGGATGGTGCGGATTATCGCACATCCTCGGACCTAGTAGAGCAAGATGCAGACCTCCGAAAGGAGCATTCAATCTCGATGGAATTTTAATGCATTTTTCTTTAGAAAATGAGATTTCTACAAAAATAAATAAAATTTATTTTTATTAAATATATATATATATATATAACTATTATCAAAATATCTATTTTAATTATATTATATAAATATTCCAAGTTTTCTAAATCAAAGGAATCACCATTACAGGAAAATACGAATACAGTTCAATGCAAAATACCAATATTTCAATAAAATACCATATACTATGAAAACTAAGTTCTACTCACTAGAAATTTCACTTTTATAAAATATACATCTATGAAAACCCTAAAGACGATAATTAAATACTTGAGGTGTATTTTGAAAATTATATCAATTTTTTTTACATAAAACCCCCTCAAGTTATACTAAATTACAATAAGGACCCTAATAAATATAGGTTTAAGTGGGACCAATTCTCTTGAGCCTCAGGGAGCCGGAGAATGTGGGTGCTTGCCTATCTAAGGTAGACAATCTAACAAACGGTGTTATCAACACGGTAATTGTCTTGGAAAAGACACAAATCCTGCCGTCCATGTGCAGCAGTTATCGATAATATCAAGACTAATTCAGGATTTCAAAGTTCTTTTTAAAGTGTTTGACTCAGACTGAGTCTCAATCTAATCAATCTGACTTGAATATGATTCAAGTATAAACTATAATACAACATGAATCCATGAATCCGTCTATTCAATCTATATCAATCTATATTGACCGAACCGAACCATGGATATATTCCGTTTACATGACTATCCATTTACATCCATTCCATTTTCTGATATCATGGTTCGGCAAGTCTTCCATTTACTACAAGACAATACAATACAATCAGTACAATCAATACAATCAATACAATAAACATTACGGGGTTTATAAAGGGGTAGACTGGTACGGAACATGTTAAAGGCGGCACGGGGTGGTCATTAAAGACATAATTACATTCATGCCGTTTTTCCGTGGTATTTTCGACGGAGCCTTGTACTACGGGTTACTAAAGTCCACGGTGTAAGTTGGACTCCTCTCGTATACAATGGCATATTCTGTACCAAGGTACAAACAACCGCGTTAACATTATAATCAAACATTACTAGATATACTCCATTTTCTGTTTATTCTACTTCTTCCTTTCTTTGGGACTTACCGAGCGATTGTTCGCTGACGACATTCCTATTTCTCTTCTTCTTTGGAATGTTGTCAGGTGGATCGGACGCACTAGAGTTCGAGACCAGACATGAGCACTTAGACCAGACCCCTGAGCAGTTCACAGAAGATCCTGAGTATTGACTTTACTTGTACATATTTTCATTTCAGTCATGCCATTGTTTAGGCATTACTTTCCTGTAGGGTTCCTAGGCACACTATAGAGGTCTCACAAGGCATCAACCATGCCAATTTAAAAATTTATAGGTGCCGAGAAACCCTAATACGGATCGTAGACTAGATGTTTAGGCGAAATACGAAACTAGTTAACACTTTAACTAAAGGAGAGAGACTACAACCTTTGTAGATCCGGTTCTCCACTTCCTTAGCTCCACGTAGTGGTCCCCTCACTGTCCATCTCGAATCTCGGACTCTCGCGTCGGCTTCATCGGAGAAATGAGCGGAATAGGTCGTCGGCTTCGTGCCGAAGATGATCTACGTCGAGGTTGCACAAGTTCAAGCTCCAACTTCACCAAGTAGTGAAACTTGTGAAGAAAACACCCAAAACAACTTGGCAAGAGGTAGAGGGTGAAGAAATAGGAGGTGGGTTCACTTTAGAATTTGATTTCTCACTTTAGAACTCAAGTTGCCATTGATGGCATCAAGGTTTCTTTCTTGAAGAAGAAGATCAAGATAGAGGAAAGAATATGATAAGTTGTTTTAAAATGAAAAGAAAAACAAAACTTATCATAATGTGAACCATAGTTAAGTGTAGAGAATTGACTAAGGTTAGAAGAATGGTTAGGGTTTAGTGTGAAGACAAAATGGTCACAAAGTCGAAGCTTCATGAAGCTTCAACAATGTTCAAGAATGAAAGCAACCATTTTGTATTCTTATCCCATTCTTTTTCCAAAAATGAATAAATAAAAGAATGGATAAATAAAAACCCTAATCACTTTCTTAACCTAGGTTTAATTCTATACACTTAACCAAATGAGCAAGCATCATCAAACATGATACAAACATGTGCACAAAAGTATATCACATATACAATTTGCACATCAAGTGAGAAAATCCATTTAAAGTGAACCAATACTAGTTAATACAATGCAATATATCAAATATATAATTATACATTAAATCATTAAATCAACACTTGATTTAACGATCCGGTCATATCGCATATAACCGACTAGTATGCAATGTATCGGCTTATCGAATCAATCCTTGATTCGATATCTAGGTTATATCGAATATAACCAGTCGATACATACATCGCGAGAATGGAATACGGTATCACATACACGCATTATTCTCGGTCCTGCACATATCTCATATGCGCTCCTATTTCGTTTCGCTTGAGCCAGGAAACCTCTGTGTAGGACTCTAAAGACTCGTCAATACGCCGGTAGCAGATGATGATCATATCAAGCATACACAAGCCGCAAGCGGTCTGCCAAACGTAACGGCCATCCGGGTATTGAGCGATCAGAAGATCGACGAGCTAGCCCGCTCACACTCCTGTGAATCCAACCAGTAACACTTACCGTACAGTCCGGTCTGTTCGTCTGATACGTCGCATATCAAGTCTAGGGATGGTAAACGTCAGACCCCAATAACCGATAAGTCGTGCCGATGTGAGGCTCATAACGGGTCGAGAAACTACTGGTAACACTTACCAGCAAATCTCTCATCAGCCCTAGCCAGGGACTTCCCTGTTACGGCCAATCGAGCACAGCGCAACATCAACCCCCAATACCGGGAGAGACGAAACCCCTCCTATCGCTCATTGCCTCCATATGACTCAGGGCTGTACCCAAAGACCACCGTTTTGCACGCCCTCATGGACGTGGTAAGGTGGAGATCAAAGCACAGTGGGAATCACACAAGACTCTATGACGATCTCGGGTCTACAGACTAACCTGTACAAGTGTCACCTGAGAACTGCCATCTGACGTGAGGTATAATACCATCCGGGAGTTCTCGGCGAGTCCGTCCAGTGTACCCAGTCTCCACTGAGCACCCGTATACCATCTCTGATGTCAAACACCAATGGATATGGGATCATCCATCGCCCATCTCATGGGTCGAGAAGCGTATACGCTAGTCTACACTGGTATATCGATGCCCCGTCTCGATACACCTACGACTAGGGACCTTGAAGGATGTACCTATGGACTACCATGTCCCCACTAGTATGATCTGTATCATAGTCCAGGTAGTCAAGTACACATCCTAAGGGCTTTACCAACATGTAACTATAAGACAGTATAAAGAGACAAGTGTACATGTTAAGATAAAGAGGAACCGGATAGCATACTATCATGTCGAGCAAGAAAGTCATCTCTATATATGTCCAAGCATCCAATATAATATACATCATCTGTACAATACTGGCCTCTAGGGCATACATACAACTAACAATCTCCCACTTGCACTAGGGCCAGCTGCTGTAGTATCGCATACCGAGCATCCCGAAGAGTCTCTCAAACTGTATCTGGGGAATGGCCTTCGTGAGTGGATCTGCCGTGTTGTTCTTCGTGTCAACTCTCCTGACCTCGATCTCCCGGCGATCAACTATCTCCCGGATCAGGTGATACCGCCTCAGAATATGCCTGGATCGCTGATGGGACCTGGGTTCCTTGGCCAAAGCCACCGCTCCATTGTTATCGCAATACAAAGGTATTGGATGCTCAATGGATGGAACCACTCCAAGTTCAGTAATGAACTTCTTGACCCAGACAGCCTCTTTGGCAGCATCGTTGGCAGCGATGTATTCAGCCTCCATCGTCGAGTCTACCACGGTTTCCTGCTTGGAACTCTTCCAGCTAACCGCCCCTCCGTAAAGGGTAAAGACAAATCCCGACTGCGACTTAGAGTCGTCCTTATCACTCTGGAAGCTCGAATCGGTAAAGGACTCCACTTGGAGTTCTCCATTACCATACACCAAGAGCATCTCTTTAGTCCTTCGTAAGTACTTAAGAATGCTCTTCACAGCTGTCCAGTGACTCTCTCTAGGATCAGCTTGATACCTTCTCACTACACTTAGTGAGTATGCTACATCGGGTCTGGTACATAGCATCGTATACATGATAGAGCCTACAGCCGAAGCATAGGGTATCCCTTGCATGCGAGCTCTCTCCAAATCAGTCTTGGGAGACATCTCTTTGGAGAGAGTGACTCCAGAGATCGTGGGCAGGTTCCCACGCTTGGATTCTTCCATACTAAACCTCTTTAGTATGGTGTCAATGTACCTGGATTGGGACAATCCCAAAATCCGTTTGGATCTATCTCTATAGATCCTAATTCCCAATATGCAGGAGGCATCACCAAGATCTTTCATCGAGAATCTTTGTGATAAGAAGAGCTTGACCGATTGCAGCATAGGAATATCATTTCCTATCAAGAGTATGTCGTCCACGTACAATACGAGGAAGACAACCTTACTCTCTGCCACCTTCTTGTAGATACAAGGTTCATCTGGGTTTTTGACGAAATCAAACTCTTTGATAACGACGTCAAAGCAGATGTTCCAACTCCGCGATGCTTGCTTTAATCCATAAATGGATTTAAGCAGCTTGCACACCTTCCCGCTGCTCCCACTGTCTATGAAGCCCTCTGGCTGAGTCATGTACACGCACTCTTCTAAATCACTATTTAGAAAGGCGGTCTTAACATCCATTTGCCAGATTTCGTAGTCATGATACGCAGCGATGGCAAGCATAATCCGGATGGATTTAAGCATAGCCACTGGAGAAAAGGTCTCGTCATAGTCCACACCTGGTCTTTGACGAAAATCCTTTGCTACAAGTCTAGCTTTGAAAGTCTCCACTTACCCATCTACACCAAGTTTCTTCTTGAAGATCCACTTGCTCCCAATGGGTTTTACCCCTTCAGGAGCAACTTCCAAAGTCCATACTTTGTTGGTGTACATGGATTCCATCTCGGACCGCATAGCATCCAGCCATTTCACTGTGTCCCTACTCGTGATGGCCTGCTCGAAGCTAGTTGGGTCATCATCCTCCATGATGCAATCCTCGCTTCCACCGTCAATGAGAAAACCGTAGTATCTCTCTGGTGGACGAGAAACCCTACTAGATCGGCGGAGAGGCTGGGGTTCGTCGAGTTCTACTGAATTCTCTGGTTCTACCAAGTCTTCTGTTATAGTTTGTGTCGCTGGAACCTCTTCCAGTTCTACCTCAATGCCACTTATCTGTTTCATAAGAAAACTTTTTTCTAAGAAAGTGGCATGTCGAGAAACAAACACTTTTTGTTCCTCGGAGTGGTAGAAGATATACCCTCGCGAATGTTTGGGATATCCAACAAACTTACATAGAACAGACCTTGCCTCGAGCTTGTCCGGATTTTGTGTTTTAACATAGGCCGGACAACCCCATATCTGAATAAAATTAAGACGTGGTCTCTTGCCATTCTATATCTCATATGGAGTGGTAGGCACTGATTTGGTCGGAACTCTATTCAGTAGGTATGCAGCAGTCTCCAGTGCATATCCCCAGAAGGAAATAGGTAACTCAGCTGTACTCATCATAGAGCGCACCATATCTAATAGGGTGCGATTTCTCCGCTCCGATACACCGTTGTGCTGTAGTGTATAAGGAGGAGTAAGCTGAGAGAGAATCCCATTCTCTTTTAGATAATCTCTGAATTCGTTACTTAAGTATTCTCCTCCTCGATCAGATCGAAGGATCTTAATACTTTTGCCCGTTTGGTTCTCTACTTCTTGTTTATATTCTCTAAATTTCTCAAAAGCTTCTGATTTGTGTTTCATCAGGAACACATATCCGAATCTAGAGAGATCGTCAGTGAATGTAATGAAGTACGAAGAACCATCCCTGGCATGTGTAGACATGGGACCGCATACATCACTATGTATTAGTCCCAAGAGTTCGGCAACTCTTTCTCCGTGTCCTGTAAACGGAGTTTTGGTCATCTTGCCTTTGAGACATGACTGGCGAGTGTCATAAGATGAAAATTCAAACGGATTTAAATATCCATCCTTATGCAACTTAGCTAGTCGTGTCGCATTGATGTGACCCAGTCTACAATGCCACAAGAAGGATTCGTTCAGTTCAGAACTCTTCCTCTTGTGTGTGTTTTGTAAATTGAGGACTGTATTTTGATTTAGAATGAATATGCCATTATGTAACGAGCCTGATGCAATCAACTTTTGATCTAGGAATATGTTCATAACATTATCCTTTACTACAAAATTATATCCTTCTTTACTTAATAAAGAAACTGATATAATGTTGCACATCATGTTCGGTAGCATTCATTTAGAATCAGTGTATCACCACTTGGTAATACTAGGTGATATTCGCCAACTGCTTTGGCTGCAACATTTTCCCCATTCCCTACTTGAACGGAATGATCACCTTTTCCCAGTTCTCTACCTTTCCTCAGCCCATGTAACATCTTACATATGTGGGATCCTGATCCGGTATCTAATACCCAGGACGTAGGGTGAACTGAGAAACAGTTCTCAATGACAAACACACCCGAAGATGATGCATCAACATGCATGTTCTCCTTTTGGGTGGTGTGAGAATCCAGATATTCTCCTGTTTCCTGTTCATTCTTATAACACTTATAAGATAGAACGGGTTCAACGTTCCCCTGCACAGTATAACATGCGGGTTCGGTCAATACATCCATATTATTATCTTCATTAGGGCATGAAATGGTCGCTACCTGGAGAGAGAGAGAAGAAAACACTTTAGCGTAAGCTCGTGCAAGATCAGATTGGTTATTATCTTATCTAATCAGGATGGCTCCCACTGCTTTTTATCAAATCTTCCTTCAAACCCTAAAAGGAAAGACTAGCCGGGATTAATTACACACTACAAGTTCGCCAATCTTTCAGCCAGGCCAGTGTCGGTACTTTGAGGGAGGTCCCCGGTGCTTTCGCACGAACCTAATTAATGTAAACCTCGTTTTCCCAGAGGCGTAACCTCGTTAACACCTTTCTAGACACCTACTTGATCGGCTAATTGCAATATGCAAAACTCTCCCAGGAGTAACTCTTACTCGCAGTGGGTATCGGGATCCAACTATCTCATAGAAGGTATGCAATCTCATTGCAAATTTCAACACTTGAAATTCCCGATAATATTTTGCCCCTAGCGTCCTATGACCTTGACGGAGGCCAAACAACCCATAGTCCGCTAGTCAAGTTCAACCCGTCATTTCCTGATTGAATTAAACCCACCCGCACGACCCTTGATGGAGGCCAAACAACGCCGTACGAATACCCTAATCCAATCGCATCATATGCTAGCAGATAAGCACTAGTTAGCTACCGTACACTACGCCTTGACGGAGGCCAAACTACCGTAGCACGAATACTAATTAGTACTTATCAGAAATGACGGAGGGCTACGCAGGTTTTTCATAAAAACCATGAGCGTAATGAACTTGATATCGTTGTAGAATCAAATGAAGTTTTGAAATGGAGTGATTTTGAGGCTTTTCTAGTTTTGCTAAAGGGGTCACTCCCGGTGAAGGGATCGTCGGCCCTTTCCTCGTCGAATGAGGTGCGGGATATATCATATATATCGCTATGCAAAGCAAAACTCAAAAAAACAATCAAAAGCAAACCGAGTATGTAGCATATGCCAGTTATTGCTAAAGGAGTCACTCCCGGTGAAGGGATCTCGGTCCTTTCCTCATCGAATAAGGTGCAGGGTATATCATATATACCGCTATGCAAAACAAGAACTGTAGCTACCTGTTTTGTTTAAAATTTGATTCTACAACATCTTAGGTTTCTTTTCTTTCATTAATCACATTAATGAAGTCCCATCATTTAAATACCTAAACATCACAGATAAATACGACGTACACTTATGCCATCCGCATTCGCCTCGATGTCCCCTCGTGCACCGTTAGGTTAGGTAACTAACGACAGAGCAGGGCAGGGCTAGTGCGGGTGCAAAACATAAGTAACGTCTATATAATATATCATATATACTATATACTGTATCTATCACAGAACATCACATGATCACATCACAGGTATCGCAGCAGAAGAAACATATGAAACATTGGATATACTAGGACGTCCGTGTTTTCAATACGAGCCAGTATAAAACACGGATTCCACAGTCGTGATGAATAGCCAATCCCACACCCCTAGACCCCTACGAGAGTGGCAAGCAACCCTGCCAATTCTAGGGTTAGGAGACCCGGACTCGACTCCTCGAGTTGGTCTCCCACTGGACCCCAGAACCCGGTTACTTGTGCTCCCCTCCTTGGGTCTATCCTAGTGCAGAAAAGTAAATAATATACAAAGGGTGACAACTTCCGCAACCTGGAAGTGCTCCAATAAAAGAATATTACATACAAGTTTTTACATGAATGAAAATGAAAAACACTCATCTCACATAAAAACCCCCGGCTATTCAAACACGACGATCCAATATAACATATCCAGCAACACATAACATCACATGTCATCAACGTAAGTAAATATGCGCATCCCAATTGTCGTTGACATATAGCAACGAAACCGGCGATATCACATATTACACTTACGGTCACAGAAAAGAAAATGTAAAACTACAACAGTTGGAATCCGCAATCTCTTTAGACATCACATGCCTAATCAAATGAAATACTTAGACATCACATGCCTAACAGTTATAAACCCCGCATTTTAGTCTCATTATCGAAAACTCTTTTCAATATGAAGTGAGACTAAACCGCTAGATTTATAACATTCATTCAGTTATCTCATAACTGTTTATGAATTCCAATTATTGTATCACATTCCAGATAAACAGAAAATGTTAAACTTTCCGATCGAACATTCGAATACCCAAGTTTTCCCGATACAGCTCAACACATAAAATAAGTCTAACAACATTCAGTTCGTGCCTCAGTACCAACGGTCCAGCCGTAGAAGGGTCAAGCCAACGCCTCACATGTGGCACGCCGTACTGCCCCAAACCCGAAGGTTCAAAGGGCAGTTCAAGACGGTCACATAATCGAGTTAAGGTTTGTTGTCTTCTAGAGGGTCCATCGCGTTACTTGCACTACTTAGAACGTCGTTAAACTACGGAAAAATCCAACACTTGGAAATTTCCCGACAGGGGAAAAATTGGGTATTTATATCCGGTCGAACTTTTTAACATATTCTAAAATTTATCCGGAAAGCCACATAGACAAAATCTGATACTCCGATCGAAACACCGAATCCCCAAAACAATCCCAGAAAATTCAACTCTTGAATAAATATTAAAAATTCCCAGAAAATCCAGCACCAGAAAATAGGAATTACTGTGCAAAAACGGGAAGCTGACGTCACCAATGGGCCGCGGAACCGCCGCAGAAGCTAGGCTTCTGCCACGGTTCCGCCGCAGTTTGGACTGTTCATGAGTAAAATTTTGCACCGTGATTCTTAGATTTCCCTGCTGAATTTTTTAAGCATTTTTAATTTGGAAAAATCCCAGATTTTATAAAAAGTCCAGAGAGCATGTTTGGTTTAGGGTTTCGGGTTCGTTCGGGTTTCAAACGTCGTCTAGACTTCGCCTAAGGCTCTAGCTTGTCTCTGATACCACTGTAGGGTTCCTAGGCACACTATAGAGGTCTCACAAGGTATCAACCATGCCAATTTAAAATTTTATGGATGCCGAGAAACCCTAATACGGATCGTAGACTAGATGTTTAGGAGAAATACGAAACTAGTTAACACTTTAACTAAAGGAGAGAGACTACAACCTTTGTAGATCCGGTTCTCCACTTCTTTAGCTCCACGTAGTGGTCCCCTCGCTGTCCATCTTGAATCTCGGACTCTCGCGTCCGCTTCATCGGAGAAATGAGCGGAATAGGTCGTCGGCTTCGTGCCGAAGATGATCTACGTCGAGGTTGCACAAGTTCAAGCTCCAACTTCACCAAGTTGTGAAACTTGTGAAGAAAACACCCAAAACAACTTGGCAAGAGGTAGAGGGTGAAGAAATAGGAGGTGTGTTCACTTTAGAATTTGATTTCTCACTTTAGAACTCAAGTTGCCATTGATGGCATCAAGGTTTCTTTCTTAAAGAAGAAGATCAAGATAGAGCAAAGAATATGATAAGTTGTTTTAAAATGAAAAGAAAAACAAAACTTATCATAATGTGAACATAGTTAAGTGTAGAGAATTGACTAAGGTTAGAAGAATTGTTAGGGTTTCGTGTGAAGACAAAATGGTCACAAAGTCAAAGCTTCATGAAGCTTCAACAATGTTCAAGAATGAAAGCAACCATTTTGTATTCTTATCCCATTCTTTTTCCAAAAATGAATAAATAAAAGAATGGATAAATAAAAACCCTAATCACTTTCTTAACCTAGGTTTAATTCTATACACTTAACCAAATGAGCAAGCATCATCAAACATGATACAAACATGTGCACAAAAGTATATCACATATACAATTTGCACATCAAGTGAGAAAATCCATTTAAAGTGAACCAATACTAGTTAATGCAATGAAATATATCAAATATATAATTATACATTAAATCATTAAATCAACACTTGATTTAACGATCCGGTCATATCGCATATAACCGACTAGTATGCAATGTATCAGCTTATCGAATCAATCCTTGATTCGATATCTAGGTTATATCGAATATAACCAGTCGATACATACATCGCGAGAATGGAATACGGTATCACATACACGCATTATTCTCGGTCCTGCACATATCTCATATGCGCTCCTATTTCGTTTCGCTTGAGCCAGGAAACCTCTGTGTAGGACTCTAAAGACTCGTCAATACGCCGGTAGCAGATGATGATCATATCAAGCATCCACAAGCCGCAAGCGGTCTGCCAAACGTAACGGCCATCCGGGTATTGAGCGATCAGAAGATCGACGAGCTAGCCCGCTCACACTCCTGTGAATCCAACCAGTAACACTTACCGTACAGTCCGGTCTGTTCGTCTGATACGTCGCATATCAAGTCTAGGGGTGGTAAACGTCAGACCCCAATAACCGATAAGTCGTGCCGATGTGAGGCTCATAACGGGTCGAGAAACTACTGGTAACACTTACCAGCAAATCTCTGATCAGCCCTGGCCAGGGACTTCCCTGTTACGGCCAATCGAGCACAGCGCAACATCAACCCCCAATACCGGGAGAGACGAAACCCCTCCTATCGCTCATTGCCTCCATATGACTCGGGACTGTACCCAAAGACCACCGTTTTGCACGCCCTCATGGACGTGGTAAGGTGGAGATCAAAGCACAGTGGGAATCACACAAGACTCTATGACGATCTCGGGTCTACAGACTAACCTGTACAAGTGTCACCTGAGAACTGCCATCTGACGTGAGGTATAATACCATCCGGGAGTTCTCGGCGAGTCCGTCCAGTGTACCCAGTCTCCACTGAGCACCCGTATACCATCTCTGATGTCAAACACCAATGGATATGGGATCATCCATCGCCCATCTCATGGGTCGAGAAGCGTATACGCTAGTCTACACTGGTATATCGATGCCCCGTCTCGATACACCTACGACTAGGGACCTTGAAGGATGTACCTATGGACTACCATGTCCCCACTAGTATGATCTGTATCATAGTCCAGGTAGTCAAGTACACATCCTAAGGGCTTTACCAACATGTAACTATAAGACAGTATAAAGAGACAAGTGTACATGTTAAGATAAAGAGGAACCAGATAGCATACTATCATGTCGAGCAAGAAAGTCATCTCTATATATGTCCAAGCATCCAATATAATATACATCATCTGTACAATACTGGCCTCTAGGGCATACATACAACTAACATTTCCATCCCTGTATTTGCATTCCGGTTGTACCTGTAAATGAATGTTTAATAAATAAAGTCGCTGTTCATTTATATTCCTGTCTCTTGTGTACATTTACTTTATATTGCTTAGATACGCTTAGCCTGTTTACTTCGGAGTAAATACGCAGCGGGCCTCGCCGCGTCCCCTCCCCGTACACCGGAAAGCGGGGCGTAACAAGTAACAAGTCTGGTAATGTGTCGTGAACATGCCATGTACTGTATATTAATCAAATTAGATACCAATGTAAAATCGTAATCAATATCGAAACACAATTAATGCTAGGATGCATATGTATCTATTTGTAATAACCGTTATACGTCTATTACCATGTATGATGCACTCTAGATAATTATATTGAACTAATATAGTAGTATGATATTATCATGATGTTCCGGCATGCAACTAGATAAATTATTTTTAGTACGGATACAGACAGATGCTATAAAATGTAAATCGCTACTATTTGCTGAATAGTAAAACACATGCACTATAATTTATTAAATAAATATTGATATAATAAAATAGCATGTTTCAAATTTAGAACTTGCCTTAGAAACAACGGTTGATGTGCAGGTGGCTCGGTGCGACACGACACGATGCGTGAAGTAGCACGGTACGATGATGGGCCTTGCGGTGACACGGTACTGATGCGATGGTGGCACACAAGTGGCATGAGCTAAGCACGAAGCGGGCATGGCGTGGCACAGGAGCAGGGAACATGGCGTGACACGGTCTGGGTACGGTGATGACACGGTCATAGCATGGTCTGGGTACGGTGATGACACGGTCATGGTATGGTCTAGGTACAGTGCATGGTCTGGTGGTGGTCTGGTCTGGGTATGGTGCATGGTCTGGTGGTGACATGGTCGTGGTCTGGTGATGGCACGGTGGTGGCATGGTCTGAGCATGGTCTGAGCATGGTATGGTTGTGGTATTGTGGTGGTATTTTGGTTGTAACGATCCTAAAATTCCTATACTTTCGCGTATCATTTCTTTAATAAAATATTACAATTATTTATTTTTGGTATATTTTGTTTTCTAATAAATATATTATTTTATCACTTTATCTATTTTATCCATTTTATAATTTTTCAAAGCCTAAATCCAAGCCAAGACAAATCCATTTGATTTCTTTCTTTTCTTTTTCTAAGCCCACTTTCTTTTCAAGTTACGACATATATTTACTTCTTGTTAAACATGTGCATGAACAACCTTGTATCTCATTGGTTAAGTCCTTACATTGTTATTCTATAAGTCACATGTTTAAATCCCCATTCTTGCAATTATTTTTATCTTTTTTTTAAAACTCTCTCATAACCTACAAATGAGACCTTTCATTTCATCTTCCATTTAACTCCCAAAATGAATGCATATAATAATTAGTATGGTTATGATTATGAATTATTATAATGACCATATTAATATTATTTTATATGTTCTTTCCTTCATTGTTCATTCTCTTTCAAAAAATTATTTCAAATCTTCATCTTTAGAGCTCTCAGAGCTTCGGTGCCACCGGAGCTCATTTTGTCCTTAGGAATTCAAGACCGAAGTATTGTACCATTCACAAACTTCGTAAGCATCGATTTACATTTCTTTTCTTTCTTCTCAAAATTTACATAGAGAATACTTTTAGAAACTAGTTTGATCCTTATTTTGGTTGCTCGAGTCTAGGTCACCTAGATTTGTTTTTTGCCACTAGAATCGAATCGGTGAACCGGTTGATATACCGACTCACACAACCCGTAAGTCCCCTCTCCTCCTCCTTTTCTTTACTTGAAATTCATCCCTTTACCATGCCTCCATCATACCGAATCTTAAGATAACTAGTTAAACTCATGATAAAGTTTTTTGTTAAATTAAAAAATGAATAAAACATATATGTTTAGTTATATAATCTTGCATGCAATGGTTGATAACATATTAAGTATTATTGTTTTAGACGGTTAATCATGACCGGATCATATGTTTGCTTCACATATGTTAATTCATGTTATTTATCGCTGAAATTTTAATTATTTATATTTATTTTTGCATACAAGAAAACAAAGTTATAAATAAATACTATAGATTTATCATTTTCAAATACGATCTTACAAAATCTTTATCTTTAAAATAATTTTTATAAATTAATTTCCACTTCTGGAAATTCTTGGAACATTAGGATAAAATAATATATATAATTCCAAATCTACATTAAAAATTTCATATCAAACCGAATAACATTTTAGGTGTTACGTAGATTTTTTATTCACTGTTTTTAAAACCAGAAAACTGCCAATAAGGGTCTTTTTCGAGAGACCATAACTCTATAATCGTTGATCCAAATTAAGTGTTTTCAGATGTTTTGAACATCTACATCAAAATATCTATATTTTCTTAGTTTTAAGTTTTTATTTAAAACCGACATAAAATATAGAAAACCGCGTTACAATATTTAATGACGAATTTGGACAGAATCTATCCTGATTCGCACACTGTTTTTAAATAGGATATAACTCGAACTTCTGATGTCCATTCATGATAAAATTTAGATGTGTAAATGCACAATTGATAGAACTATAATTTTCTGTATACTAGATTACTTATAAATGTATGAAACAACCCGATATAGGCTTTGCAATACAATATATAGTTGCTGTCCAGAAATCTGAATTTCTGTTTTAAACGCTGATATTAAAATGATCATAACTAAGGCTTCAGGAATTCAAATCACATGAATATTGGTGTTTTAGATAAGTACATCGAAAGAGCTACAATTTTCTATTAATCTTTGTAACCTGAAACCTAATGAAAATTAACTCAAACCGTGTTTAAAAAATATATAACGGTGCCGAACAGATTCGTTTTGCTCGATGATACAAAAACGGGTATATCTCCCAAACCGGTAGTCGTATTTAGGTGAGACTGGAACTCAAACGTGCACAACACATAGCTCTATATTTCTGTTTATATTCCAAAATTTATTGACTTGATTGATTAGTCGTACACAACACTTATTTACAACATTCTTTTTGATGTTACTTGTATACTTATATCATGTTCTGTGATTGCTTATTTATTTTTATGTATATGACTTGTGGTTAAACCATTATATACTAGAATTGACTTGATCTTGACACGACCCAATCATGAATACTTGAACCCAATATGTACACTTGAACTCGACTCGATACTTGAATTGCACGCTCTTATGTATTCATGAATTTAGGAAAGACTTGTAACTTTAATCACAGACTAATATACGCGGGGTGTTGGGGTAGTTTGAGTATGAATCCAACGGAATCTCAGGAGTCCCATTACTAAAATAACATTGCAATGGCACCAGACTGAAATGGTACAAATAATGTTGTTGTGGTACCAGACTGAAACGGTACATCACGAATTCATGAATGAGGGCCCATGTTTCCAAGCCCCTGGATGATAGCCTGTTGGGTTTGGAATACTTCAATAACAATTGAAGTCCCGCTATTTTGGGCCCGTGATTCCTTGCCCCTGGACGATAGCCTTTGGTTCGAGAATACTCTTGAGATTGGTTGATATTCACACTTGAACTGACGTCAGGATATATTACCTTGTAGAGACCCCTTAGGACACAAACATTCACTTCAAATTCACTATACCTACACTCCATGGCCATGTTATACTTGTTTGCCATGTTGACATAGTTGCTATATACATTACCATACTTGTTCACATATTACAATTTCCATTTATACTATATTACATGTCATCTTGCACTCAATCTATATATTACACATCTTTTTGGGACTTACTGAGCGCAAGTTCGCAGACGGGCATTCCACCCATCTTTTGTTTCTTGGAATGTTCGTCAGGTGACTTAGGATCAGAGGAGGTGGAATCCACTGCAGAGAATTACAACCGGTTCGCACTTGAAGCAGATCATTAGTTTTATTTCATGCTTTTCTTCTTCAGTAAGCCACATGTTTAGACACTTTCTTTTTATATTCAGACTTCTTGTATCAGTTAAACTCTGTAAAGTTAAGAATGTAAATATATAAAGCGGTTGGATTTTATTTTCACTTGTTTTTTCTTGTCATTGTTATACTGCTTATATTACGCTTAGCGTATTTGTTTTGAGAAATGACTTTCTCTAAATAAATACGTCGCGGGCTTGTCACGTGCCGTTACCGCTCTTTTGGAAAGCGGGGCATGACATTGGTGGTATGGTAGAAGAAGAAGAATAGGAGATGGTTGTTGGGGTTTTGCTGGGGTTCTCTGGACTTGGCGAAGACAGAGGAGATCGTGGCGGCGAGGTGACAGCAACGAGGCGATGTCGCCGGTGGTGAGGTGGGCATGGCCGTGAGTTTGGTGTGCTCGGGGATGTGCAGAGGCGGGAGAAGAGGTGTGGTGGTGGTCTAGGGTTGCCGGGAGACGAGAGGAGGTGACAGGGTGCTAGCGTGGTGGTTGGTTTTCCGGTGACGATGAGGTTGCCAGCGAAGGAGGGTTTGGACAAGATGGGTTTGGTGGCACAAACAAGAAGAAGAAGATGAAGGTGAGGGTGATGTAGTGTGGGTGCTCTGGTGTTGCCGATGAGGAGGGAAGGTGATGAAGGCGGCCGCGGCGGTCGGTTTAGACGACTGCGAGAGGGAGGTGATGGGTTCTCGGTTTTGTGGTTGGGGGCTTGAGGTCGTCGGGGAGAGGAGGAGAAGAGGAGGTGATGGAGGTAAGGCAGGGGAGGCGAGGTTGTAACAAACCTAAACTTTCTGTACAATTTTTTTCAAAAATACAGAAAGGGATACTAGAGCCTGAGCACAAGTTATAAGTTTGATTTGCTTTTGAACAGCAAGAAGGAGCTTGTAGCTCATTGGTAAGACCTTGCACTGCTGAACTAAAGCATCAGAGTTCAAATCCCATCAGCCAAACTTTTTTTTAAATTAAAAGCCTAAGAGTCTACACGTGCACAACCCGTAAAAACCAAGAGTCACAGCCTAAACAAACATGTCCACGAGGCTAGACCAAGCGTCAGGGACACGTGGCACCAAGACGAGCCCCGACTCACCCAACTCGGGCCGGCGAACTCGTTGACTCGGCCGGCACCGCCGGTCCAACTCGGTCCGAACCCTAATTTTCTTTAACCCCTGCATCCTTTGGCCTACTCCACTCCCCCTACACTGTTTAAATTCTCTGCAATTAACCAGAGAATTAAAATACCCCATTTTAATCCTTTTTAATGCAAATTTAAATGCATTTTTTATCACACACTAAATCCTAGATTTTTCCTATAAATACCACCCTCAAATCACCCCCCTCACTCCCAAATCCCTGCCCAAACTTTTAAGAAAATTCCTAAGTCTTTTGTGTACAAGTGGAGTTAGTAAAAGGGCGAAGCTCCGACGAACTTCTGAAGGCAATCCGAGGAGATTCCGAGGACGAAACGACGCACCGACACCTCCCACCTCTTCCTCCTTCTCTCTTCTAGTCAAATAACCTGTAAGTCCCTACTTCTGCCTCTTTTTTCTATTCTAAAAACATTCAAAACTAAAACCCGACGGAGGCGGAGTTAGGACTTCCGATTCGGTTTTCTTTAAAAACTACACTTTTCCATAATGAAATAAAACCATACACTTATATTTTGACTAATAAACATTAACAAACTTAGTAAAACAAGTTGCACATCAAATTAATTATTTTTGTAACTTTGATTATACTTTATCAGAAAATACCATATAGTTTAGTTTCGACATAAACCATTATAATTCCTTGTTATACCTATAGATAGTTCACGAGGTAATGACCTACCTCCTCATAACACTCATATCTAACATAGCATGATGGAATTTGCGAATATAGATTTGGGAAAAATACGACTTTACATATAACTACCTTCAACTTATAAAATATTTTTCTACAAGAAGTGTATTTTAACAATTCTTTGCAATTGCGCCTCTACAACCCATTTTGGGGAACCCGTTCGGGATTGTGCAGATTATCGCACATCCTAGGGCCTAGTAGAGTGAGATGCAGATCTCTGTAAGGAGCATACGATCTCGAAAGATTTCAATACATTTTCCTTTAGAAAAATGTGATTTCTATTATAATTAAAACTTATATTTTTATAAATAAATATATATGTAATTAATATCAAAATATCTATTTTTAATATTTATAATATTCCACATTTCCAAAATTCAAGGAAAACATCTCATTTACAAGAAAATACCATACTATTCCAATATTACAAATAAATACCATATATTATGAAATTACGTTTTATTCACTAGAAATGTCACATTGATAAAATATACATCAATGAAAACTATAAAGAAGATAATAAAATACTTGAGGTGTATTTTGAAAATTATACAAAATTATTTTTACATAAAACCCCCTCAAGTTATACTAAATTACAATAAGGACCTTAGTAAACATAGGTTTAAGCGGGATCAGTCACTTGAGCCTCAGGAAACCGGAGATATGGGTTCTTACCTATTTAAGGTAGACAACCTAACAAACAGTGTTATCAACACGGTAATTGTCTTAGAAAAAAACACAAATCCTGCCGTCCATGTGCATCGGTTACCGATAACATCAAAACCTAATTCAGGACTTCAATTTTTTTCTAATTGTCTGACTCAGACCGAGTCTAAATATAATCAATCTGACTTGAATGTGATTCAAGTATAAAATCACAATTCAATATGAATCTATATACTCAATCTAATCAATCTATATTGACTGAACCGAACCATGGATATATTCCATTTACATGTTCATTCATTATTTCCGTTCCATTACTGATATCATGATTCCGGCAAGTCATCCATCTATATAAATAAGAAAATATAATACAAACAATACAATCAAGATATCGCGGGGTTTATAAGGGGTAGACTGGTATGGAAGGTGTTAAAAGTGGCATGAGACTGTAACCATAATACACCTAACCTGAATTCAATTGCCATTGTACCGTGGCTGAACGGTTCCTTGTGCTCCGTATACCTTAGTCTCCGGAATAGTGAGACTCCTCTCGTATATATTGGCATTCTTCTGTACTAAGCTACAAACAACAACGTTAACACTAAATACAACATTATAATAATATACTCTCTATTCCGTCTATTCCATTCTTGTATATTTACGGGAATTACCGAGCAATTTGTTCGCTGACGACATTCTCTTTCCTTTCTTTGGAATGTCGTCAGGTGATTCGGACCTTCAGGAGATCGAGCCCACCTTCGAGGACTTGGATCAGCTAGCCTTTGACCCGGAGCTCTAGTTACCTGTACACATTTACATTCTGTATTTTCCATTTCTGTTATGACACTGTTTAGGCATTGCTTTCCATTCCATGTATTTACTTTTCAGATGTATTATAAAAAAGAATGTTAATAAAAAAAGTTGATGTTCAATTATATCTATTGTCACTGTCTTTTATGCATTTTACATATATTGCTTAGATACGCTTAGCGTGTTTATATCAGAGTAAATACGTAGCGGCCTCGTCGTGTCCTCTGCCCGTACACTAGGAAGCGGGGCATGACATGTTTTGTTGGTGGCCCATGCAGGTCAGAGCTGTATGGAACCCTACCATGCAGTTCAGCTCTGCGTAGACAACCTAAGCAATATAACACAAGAACCAGCAACTAAAAACATTCTTTACAATTCATACTTCTTGAATCTTATCATTTCATATATTTTGAATCCGTCCTAACCCAAAATTTTCTTTCAGGTTATGGATTCCCCAAATAACACCAGCACGAATGTCAACAACACTCCCCCACCACTACCACTCACACTTGCCGTCGCTGTTTCGATCAACGAGCAAACGGTTCTGCTTGAGGCAATCCGCAGCCTCCTGGAAGGACAGTAGCAGCAGACTGCTATCCTGATGAACCGACCAGAGGCAGAAGCACCTGGGGTGAAGCAATTCAGGGCTTTGCACCCCAAGCAGTTCGCAGGAAAAGAGAGCCCTCTAGAAGCTGAGGAATGGGCTCAAGGCATTGAAGATGATCTGGCGGCGGCACAAGCGCCAGAGATAGCTTGGGTTCGTGTTGTGATGTTGCAGCTCACGGACAATGCACGGGTCTGGTGGAAGGTGGAAGAAAGCCGTCTCACCCAGTGATTGGTAGAGATTTTACGATCAAAAATATAATTACCGCAATCAAGAAACGGCGTCGCTTCGCAGCTAGCCGGTGAGTGCGGGTCGATCCACAGAGACGGGTAAATTCCTTTAGTGTGTCTTAACGAGTTGATTCTATTTGTCGTTTTGGTTTTATAAAAATCTAGATCTAAAACTTAATTAATCTAATTTAAATTCTTGCTAGGGTTAGGCTTAGAGAAAGTTTTGGAGATTGATGTTTCCTCACCGCTTTCAATGCCGTATTCTAGATCCATTAGGTGTTATAGTAATTATCGATAAAGTGGATACGGCTCTTTTGGGAAGATGTTTTCTTCCTCTAGATTCGTATCCTTACTTTATCGTTACTTACCCTAACCCCCATGGAAAACGCGCGCAACCGGCCCTTTATACTGCGGTTCACCGTTACCTCGAGGGGTAGGGTGCCGCAGGGAGCGGTTGTGCGCGCATGCATGGAGTTCTTAATGGGTTAGTTTAATATGGCATTGAAAGGGGTGAGAGATCTCATCTCTCAACCCTTTCCCTAAGGCTAACCCTAACAAGCGAGGAGACTACTCGCTCATTAGGGGATGAAATAACATTAAAAGAATAAAAGAAAAATACTTACTAATGGTGATGGCTCCCTCCAAACGATAAAGAACAGATCTGAATGTCACTTCCAGAATTTCTGAATTTTTATTTATTGAAAAGAGGCATACAATTTTTAGATCTAAGATTACAATTTATAGGAAAATAGAAAACCTAGGGCTACAGACTCTCGCACATGCAAAATTACAGATTTGACCCCTGAGAATCCCAACACCAGAACAGTCGCAGCAACAGAAGAAATCTCCACCGACACGTGTATTAGACGGCCGCGGATTCTCGGCGCCAGCATGAGTTTGGCCGCGGATCCGCGGCCAAACTGTAGACTTGGGCTGTGTGCTTTTTGGGTTTGGTTCAGTGGCTCTTTGGGCTTCTGTTTCCATATGTAGTTTCTCTGTTGGCTTCTTATTCTCTTCCAGATATTTCAGTGAATACTTGTAGCGATCTTTTAACCGTTCACATGACATTTTGGACCTTGTACTGTTCTTCGTCTAGGCTTGACTAGGATCCGTCTAATAGTTGGTAAAAAATCCCTTTTCTGTTGTTTTGTGTCTTTTTCACTGTATTTGCTCCAGAAACCTGTATCCTGTAATATGCAACAAACGTGCGTCAAGAGTACCTGTTTATTTATAAAAATGATAAGAATAGGGGAATGATAAATGCAATATTATGGTCTGAACAAATACCCCCAAACTTACCTTTTGCTCGTCCTCGAGCAAACTTATTATTTTATTCTCTAAAATCCTAACCGCACTTTCGCAGGGAAACGCGATTGCACTGAGCACGTGCAACAAGCCGTTAAACCTCTAGGTGTCCCTAGTAGGAGGAGTATTGTCTCCTGAGGGTTTTCAGCGGATTACACCCACAAAATCCTATCAATTTGGCCCATTTGACTTTTGTTCTCCAATTAAGTTTTCTAACAAGGAATTCTATTATCTTATACTTGTAAATTATCCACCCATATTCTTCACACTTCCTCATTATTTAACTTAAGATTATATATGTTATGTAGACTTACTTAGCTTTCGGCATTTCTTAAGTTTTCCTTCTAGGGTTACATCTCCACTCAGGAATTTCTATCAACTCTATTAAAGATACAAATTTTATCTTTCATTCCTCTCTCTTATCTAAATTCCAATCACGTACGCCTACGTGTGTGTATAGATCACCCCTACACTTGGAAATTCAATTCAAGCAATCATGCCCTTGTCCATTGTCCAAAGTACTAATTAGTTGGTGAATGAAATTTGCTTACACATCCTTCATGCGACCGTTAATACTTCTTGAGGTACCAACGACCGATTACAAAATGCGTTTGCACTTTAAAGCGTACTTCCTAGTCCTTGCAACACCCAAGGCTTTAGAGTGACTCCCAAACCAGTTGGTCTAAGGCACTAGGTGATGAAGCACCCTCGCTAAATATTTTTCTATTTTTGCAGCCTTAAGTAATCACAAAAACCAGTGTCCATTTTTTTTATTCTTTATTCACACTTTTTCTTTTATTTTCTTCGTACTAAGGACTTTAGACAAGAGTATTTCAAGGTCTCTTCTACTATTCCAACTTTCAAGGTGCGTTAATGTGCAAATTGTAGGGTATACATTTTCAGAATCTAGACTTAAGCGAGGAACTATTTTTCAAACTTATACTTTAATTAGAACATCAATACTCTTCCCTTGTTTCGACTTAGCCCAAGAAGTGAACCCAAAATTTGCCTATTTCTAAATAAACTACAAGGCATATACTTTCTACCGTTAAACTTTAAGGAATGTTATTTTTAGGGTTTTTAATTTACTGAGTCTAAGATCTAGTTGTTCCTAGCTAGTTAACCTATCTGTCAAACTCTAGTCAAATATGGCCAAAATTGAATACAATAATTTTTATAATTTTTGAAATTTTTCAATTTTTATGGTTTTTTTTTTCAAATAAATATGCAAATGCAAAAATATGTACAAATGAATGCGAAGGAAGAAGACGTACCGAGCATACCCCCAAACTTGAACTTGACAGTGTCCTCACTGTCATGCTAAACCAAGAGGGTCAAAATACCGATACTCCCATGTTTATTTATTTATAGTTTTTTTTATTATCAAGAAAACAAAAATATATACAAAAAGGCCCTCCCCCAAACTTCATTTAAACTATGTTAGACATTACTGCCAAACTTTGCATCGGCCAAAAGTCAACACCAACCAGTTGAAAAATTTATCAGTAAAGAATATTGGTTGGTGGAAAAATAAGTTGTGGTGGTCCGCAAAGAATTGGGGAAGATAGAAGTAGTGGTATGGAAGGTGTGGAGGTAAATATACAGGTGATGGTGATGCATCGAAACGAGAATGTAAATGATCAGCAATCAGTGGAGTGTTGGCATTCTCGTACCTTATTAAAAGAAATGGGGGTATTTCAACTTCTAAGGGAGGAAGTTGACTCACCACAATACCCCCAAGATGTTCCTGTGGGTCCTTTATTGGCATGGCATCATCCATCAATGTATGATATTCAAATATGAGGGAACTGATCTCCTCGATGTCCGCCATAGTCCAACCGACAACTTGCCGCCTATCTTGTAAGACCATTAAGAGGGCGTTCTCTTGCTCGATGGCTAGAGAGGCCGATATGATAATGGGAAAGGTCTCATTCTCACCTATGTAGGCATATTTAAGGTGAGACGGCAAGGGCGTGAGTTCGAATTTCTGAGGCGAAAGAATCATTGCGGAATCTACCTCGAACTCAAAGGACTCTAACACAAGTTTGAAATCACTGCAAACAACCGATTCGGATGGCACGACTGACTCATCCAAAAATTCAAAAGACTCATATTCGGGCTGTGAGTCATCATCATCCAAAAAAGTGAAGCATTCATAATCAACATCGGTTGTATCAATGGTAGTAGGCTCAAGGAGGGACGCACTAGTGGCGTCAAAACTGTTTTCATCAAATAGAAATCCTTCAAGCTCGCAGTCCTCCTGCGTGATTTCGTGAATAGAGCAAACTTCTCGTGTACTAGTTTTAGGCACGGGAGGCAGACTTCCCATCTTATAAATATTGAACTCACTAGACCTCTTCCCGAAGGATAGAGTCATGGAGCCATTTCGGCAATTTATCACGGCATTGGAAGTGGCCAAAAATGGTCGACCGAGAATCACCGGAATTTGGTTTATTGGGTTAGCAACAGGTTGTGTATCCATAACAATAAAATCAAAGGGGAATATGAACTCCCCAACTTTGATCAACACATCCTCTAGTTGACCCCTTAGATAGGTGATTGATCGATCAGCCATTTGGAGAGTGCAACGAGTGGGTTTCAACTCTCCAACCCCTAATTGTTCGTACACGGAGTAGGGAATCAGGTTAACACTAGCCCCAAGATCTAAAAGTGCTTGATTAATTTTCTTATCCCCAATTGTAATTGAAATCGTAGGACAGCCGGGGTCCTTTCGTTTTTGGGGTAAGGTTTGATGGTGGTTAATAGCATTGCTCACTGCACTAGCCACTAGCACTTTCTTGGGTACTTGAGATGCTTTTCTCTTTGAAGTGCATAATCCCTTTAAGATTTTCGCGTATGAAGGGACTTGTTGGATAGCATCCAAGAGGGGTATATTTATGCTAACCTGCTTAAATATCTCCACAATCTTCTCCACTTGTGTATTTGGTTTATTAGGACTCAACCTGTTTGGAAATGGTGCATTCTGAAAATTTGTTGAGTCAAAAGTCTGTGGAGTAGAATGTGGAATAGGAACGGATCCCAGTGTGGATGTGTTCGTGTTGTTAGAAATGGGTCCGTTCGAGTCAGAAGAAGTAGAGCCGTGTGAAGGGTGGAGAATAGGCTCTAAAGAAAAAGGTGAAGAAGGAAGTGAAGAAAATGAAGAAGGGGAAGAAGAACCACCGGCGGGGATGTCATCACTAGTTTCCACATTATTTTGCAACTCTCTTCCGGATCTCAACGTGGTCACCGCATTTACATTGTGATTGTGATATGCGTTTTGTGGGTGACCGGGATTGGGCAATGGTTGAGATGGAAGCTTTCCTTTTTCTCTCTCGCTCAACGCAGCAATTAATTGTGCAATTTGTGCCTCAATAGATTTGATACTTTGATCGTGTGAGGCATTGTTATTCATTAAAGATTGCACATAACTTTCAAATCTTGCTGCGGATTCTGTAGTTTGCTTGAGAAATGCTTCAAGACTTTTCTCGAGCGAGCTAACCTTATCATCATTAGGTTGAGCCAAATTGTTCGTTTGATTTGTATAAGGTTGTTGTTGGAAAGGTTGCTGGTTTTGAGTTTGTAAGGGTGCTTGTTGTTGTTGTGGAGGAGGTCTTTGAAAATTATTGTTCCCTTGGACTTGTTGATTTTGGTTCCAAGCGAAATTCGGGTGACTCCTCCACCCCTGATTGTATGTCGAAGAGTAAGGATCATTTCTTTGTCGTTGCTGAAATGCAGCATTGACTTGATCCTGTCCTTGAATAGGTGCATTATAAGGACACTCTTCGGTTAAGTGCGACGGGTTCGAACAACAAGCACAAACAGTTCGTGTGGGTAGAGTAGGGGCAGGAGAAGACGATGAGATTTTTGTCTCAATGGCTTCTAGCTTTTTCATAAGTGAGGCCATCTCGGCCTTCATAGCAATCGACATATCTATTTGATGTATGCCTGCCCTAGATTGACCAACTGAAGAAGATGATGTGGTCTTGGTACTCTCCCACTGAATTGTTTGCTCACTTAGATCCTCAAGAAACTGCCAAGCTTCGTCGCTAGACTTGGAGAGAAAATGACCTTGACATATTGTTTCTAGCAACTGCTTCGTTGCTGCGTTCAATCCCTCGTATAATGTTTGGCAAAGTTGCCAATTTTCTATCCCATGATGAGGGCATTGAACAAGTAGGTCTTTAAATCTCTCGAAGCATTTCCAGAATGGTTCGGACGGAAGCTGTGAAAATTGTATAATCTCGTTTCGGATTCTAGCAGTTTTGTGGTGAGGATAGAACTTTTTTAGAAAAGCTCTCACAAACTCGTCCCAATTTCTAATGGAGTGTGATGCGGTGCTGTATAGCCACTTCTCGGCTAAGTCACATAAGGTAAAAGGAATGACCCTTAGCCTTATTGCGTCATCACTTAATTGGGTTGTCTTCATCATGGCGCAAACGTTTTGGAATTTATTAATGAAAATATATGCATCTTCGGATTCCAAACCATGAAACTTAGGCAGCATATTGATGAAGTGTGGTTTTATTTTAAAATTATCCCCATTTGCCGGTGGGGGTGAAAGACATGTGGGTAAAGAAGTGCGAACGGGGTAGAAGAGATCCTGGAGCGCAACTCGTGCGGGCGCTACAAAAGGCGGTAGATTCGGGTTATTCGCACCTGGCGGAGGTGGAATCATTCCCGTCGGCAAGGTATCGTTGGGGTTGAATCCCGACATACCTTCGAAAGAAGAATTTAAAGGTGGAGGTAAGGAAATGGAGGGAATTTCGACGAAGGGTTCGCCGAAGGGTTCGTTGGTCGGTACCAACGAAACACGGACTAATCGGGCGTTAGTATCCCTAGTCCAAAATGACATACACTAAAGGGTAGTGCAGTCAGAAAAAAGAGAAAAACAGAATGTGGGGGTAAGATAACGTCAGTGAGAAGAAGTGGTGGAAGTGAGTTTCAAGTTTCTTCGAGACAAGTTGCAAGTTTGAAAGGATTTTTCTTTATTATTTTTTATGTGTGAGTTTTGCAAGGAGGTTTTTGAAAACGGACTCGTGACACAACTGAATCAACCACACATGCACAATCAGGCCTAGATCTAGGGTCGCCTAGGTCTACTAGACAGCTCCTAACTAGGGCTAGAAATAGACCTCAAACCGCCTCTTCACGGACAAATACGGCCAGGTAAGTGGGAAGGAACCACCACTACAGTGGGCCTAATTAATAACCACTAGCCTAGACACCGCAATGTCGGTTAGGATAAACGGCCGATGCCTACCCTAGTCCTTTTCCTATTGAGCTCGCTGTCCTTAGGTCTGAGTCTAATCTTTTTTAATTAAAGGTGGTCGATGCAAAATGCTTAGGTGTTTTCTGGGGTCCTGGGAAGGGTGATGAAATCCCCACCCAATCTGAGTTTGGTCAATTAGCCCCTTAGAGTCCGGTTAAATTATGCAAAACAGATAAAATTTCACTTGCAATCAAAATTTTTAGCGCGGCGCAAAGAAACCTGCAGAAAATCTGTTATCGAGAAGGGGGAGAAAGACTCTTTACGCAAAGAATTCCTGCAGAAAATTTTCACAGATAGATATATTGGAGGTTGCAGAGAGGAGAGGGAGAAAACAAACAGAGCAATTTTGAGATGCTGACATGGCCAAATGAGCACGGAACCGCGGTCCTGGGCCCCTTAATGCGGCGGATGCGCGGCTGAAAAGAGGGATCGGGCTCTGGAATTTTTTTTACTGTTCTGTGCTTACAATTGCTCTCTGTTCTTATGATCCTTTTTCTGTTTTCACCTTCTGTAAAACTCCAGATCCAAAAGTCTTTGCTGTTTCTGCAAGATTCAAATAGCAAACCCCTCAAACAGATCAAAGTTGATAATTTTTTTTTTGTATTTTTTTTTATTTTCAGATTTTTATAATTTTTAAAATTTATATCAACCCGAAAATTCACAAAAAGAAAGATTACGCCATCCCCGGCAACGGCGCCATTTGATTGGTAGAGATTTTACGATCAAAAATATAATTACCGCAATCAAGAAACGGCGTCGCTTCGCAGCTAGCCGGTGAGTGCGGGTCGATCCACAGAGACGGGTAAATTCCTTTAGTGTGTCTTAACGAGTTGATTCTATTTGTCGTTTTGGTTTTATAAAAATCTAGATCTAAAACTTAATTAATCTAATTTAAATTCTTGCTAGGGTTAGGCTTAGAGGAAGTTTTGGAGATTGATGTTTCCTCACCGCTTTCAATGCCGTATTCTAGATCCATTAGGTGTTATGGTAATTATCGATAAAGTGGATACGACTCTTTTGGGAAGATGTTTTCTTCCTCTAGATTCCTATCCTTACTTTATCGTTACTTACCCTAACCCCCATGGAAAACGCGCGCAACCGGCCCTTTATACTGCGGTTCACCGTTACCTCGAGGGGTAGGGTGCCGCAGGGAGCGGTTGTGCGCGCATGCATGGAGTTATTAATGGGTTAGTTTAATATGGCATTGAAAGGGGTGAGAGATCTCATCTCTCAACCCTTTCCCTAAGGCTAACCCTAACAAGCGAGGAGACTTGTCACGCCCCGCTTCCCAGAGTACGCAAGTTTGGGCACGTGACATAGCCAACCATGCTACCTGTGGGTAGGAAGTATCCATCCACAGTCACATTACGGTTGTAAGGATATCAAGAACAAGATAATAAACTAAACTAATACATGTCCAAATCCATAATAACAAGAATCAATAAACAATAAGTGCGGAAGCTAATGATCCAATACAATGAATAAACAGCACGTCCCATAATGCGGGCTCACATCTGGAAATGAAAAGTAATAAATAAACTAAATCCTAAGGACTCACTGTTCAGCCTGCTGGCTGAAGTACTCCTGCTCGGTCGACGACAAGGGTCCGGAATCTGGGCCATGCAAAACCCAGACGTCAGCGCGTCATGATATCAAGTATACAGTAAAACATGGTAATAAACAATGCAAACATGAACATGAATAAAGCAGTAATAAGAAGTAACAAGCAGGGTAATGTGCAATGGTGACTAAACTGTCCTATCATGTTTTCTACTCTATAGTCTTTGAAACCAATTGATGAATCGTCGATGTAACTCAATAGTATCCCGTGCATGCCCGGGACCACGGTCATGATCCTCGGGGCTGAATCCGAGACGTGCCGCTAAGCAGTAAAAGGTAGTAGGATAGATGAGTGATGTCAGCATCAACACTCCGGAGCTGGCCAAGCCCGTAAGACTGATCAGAACAAGTATCGAACTGTTGAGTTACAAGTCGGTTTCACCTTTGATTTCCCCATACCCCCAAGCTATGTATGTCAGGTCAGGTATTCAGTTGTCAAGGACTAATGCCAACGCAAGATCCAGTAAGAGTAGGTCTGTCTGGATAGACAGCGGGAATGGTCAGGTTTGTCGGCATTAGGCATGAAATCAGGTAACAGGTCAGGTTACTTTCAACAGGTCGAGTCGATATGCACAGGGTGTCATGTCCGGTGTATCAGTACATGTGTCATGTGTATCAAGATCGGTCAATATGTAATGCAATCAGGTGTGTGCTCGCAACAGGTATGCAATCAATAATGAACAGTAGCAGGAAACAGTAAATAACAATATTAATCTAGGTAAACACAGTGATGTTTCGTATTCTCTTATTAATCCGGTTCACGCACCTTTGAGGTGCAATAGCCACAAGACGAAACAATATCGATAATATACGTAATGGAGTTACATGAATTTGAACTAAGCATAATAATTGTCTCATGAGTGATTTTAACAAATGAAGTGGGGATGATCTACTTGGTTTGATTAGTTAAGTATGAATTAATAGCAGACCGGTTAATACGAGCAATGATTTCATTGATTTAAAGTTACGGATAATTGTGACTAGCAATTCTAAGTTATAAAAGGTATCGACGTTATAATAGTTGTGTGGTTATAATATGATGATTAAGTTGTAGCATGTTAAAGCAAGTATTCGGATACTTGCCTCGGCGGTTCCGCAAACCGAAACACGGATGCGATGTCGGCAGAAACTGCGATATGAAAGCACGGGCCACGGATCGAGTCCCAACAGAGGTCCACGGGATCACACGGACCAGGGGGCTTCGCTGGAGCGTCGGGTTCGCCAAGACGGCACGGTCGGGTTCCGGCAACGACAAAAGGGAGCGAAGTTAGCAAAACGATAGGATACAAGCGACTACGACCAGCAAGGGGAATGATTTGCACAAAGGAAGGAAAGGGGGCACTTACAGAGAGGTATACCAGGTGACCCCGGCGAGCTCGACGGCGCTGGAACGCCGGCGAAGCGACGGCAGCGGCTGTAGCGGGGGTTGAAGGCTTCGGGGTGCGCGGGATAGGGTGCTGCGGCGAGCTGGAGGAGAGGGGGTCGGCTCTGGTGGTCGAGGGGAAGAAGTAGGTGGTCGGAGGTGGCGTCGACGAGGTCGCCGGCGCGCTTCTCCGGCGAACAGCGGAGGTTAGGCGAGGGGTTAGGGCTCGTGTGGGTGTTCCGGCGAGAGGAGGAGGGCAGCGACGACGAGGTCGGGTCGAGTAGGGTGAGAGGGTGCCGCGGGAGTCGTCGACGACGATGGGTGGCGTCGACGGCGAGGTCTGCGAAGGTGGAGGCGAGGTCGGGAATGGGTGCAGGCGCAGGAGAGAGGAGGAAGGAGGGAGGAGGAAGGTGCGGCGGTCGAGGAGGCGTTGCTGGCGGCGACGGCGAAGTCGCGGGGAAGTCGGCGGTGGGATCGCGAGGCTAGGGTTAGGGTTTGCTCGGGTGTTCTCGTGGTCGATGGGGAGAAGAAGGCAGTTGCATGGGAATTAATAGAGGAAGAGAGAGAGAGAGATTGGAGAGAGAAAGGCGAGGGATTGAGGGAAGAGAGAGAGAGAGATAGGGAAATGGGAGGTGGGGCCCATGCGCAGATTTGGGCCTCGCGATTGGCTGGGGGAGGTGAGGAAAATATTTGTGTAAAGATTTTTAAAGGATTTGCACAGTTAAAGTTATATTCGTATATATATATATAAAGTTTTATATTAAATTAAAATGGGCCCTTTTTGGCGCGAAATGAAACATTTCCAAATCGCGCCCGGGTTGCGCCCAAATGTTCCAAATTCAAATTATAGGATTTTAAGCGGGTTCCAAATTTTGAAAATAGGTGTTTAGCGATTAAAATGCATGCCCCCAAGTCGGACACTTGCACGCGCGCGTAGTCGCCCAAACTGGCCCGTTTAGCCAAACGGAACGGAATCTCGACACGCGGACGCTACCACGCGACTAGTGGCGACGAGTAGGCTAACTTGGACATCTTAAATTTCATTTTAGGAGTTAAAATTTGTTATGTGCCAAAAGACTTAACCGGTTATAATTTAGCCATAAACATCAGAAAATTAGGAAAATTGGAAAAGAGCAATATATAACCCTCAACTTGTAATATAACTAGTATTATTGGGCTCGCGTGTTACATCATACCCAACTACAAAAAGAATTTTGTCCTCGAAATTCCAAGAATACAAGATAACTAACTACTGGAAAAGATGAGGGAATTTCTGCCGGATCTCGTCTTCTCGCTCCCAAGTAGATTCTCCACACGATCGATTACCCCAAGAAACTAGCACAAGAGGGATAACCTTGTTCTTAAGAACCTTTTCTCTTCGATCCTTGATTTCGACTGGTCGCTCCTCAAAAGTCAGGTCCTCCCGAACGGTCAACTCCGAATGATCCAAGACATGAGTCTCATCACGAACATACCTCCGTAGTTGAGACACATGAAACACTTCGTGAACTCCTGCTAAAGACTGTGGTAACGCCAACCGGTACGATACCTCTCCAACACGCTCCAATATCTCGAAGGGTCCAACGAATCGAGGACTAAGCTTTCCCCGACTGCCAAAGCGAATCACCCCTCTAGTCGGTGATATCTTCAGGAATACCAAATCACCCACGGCGAACTCTAGAGGTCTTCTTGACGTGTCGGCCCAACTTTTCTGTCTGTCTTGAGCTGCCTTCATATGCTTCCTGATCGTATTCACCTTCTCAACTGTCTGTACCACCAAGTCTGGCCCTAGTAACCTTCGTTCACCCACATCATCCCAACATACAGGTGAACGGCATTTACGACCATACAACGCTTCAAACGGGGCCATCTGAATAGTTGCTTGGAAGCTATTGTTGTATGAAAACTCCACCAGGTGTAGATGGTCTTCCCAAGAACCTTTAAAGTCCAACATGCAAGCTCTCAACATATCTTCAAGGGTCTGGATCGTTCTCTCCGATTGTCCATCAGTCTGAGGATGATAAGCTGTGCTGAACTTCAATCGAGTCCCTAAACTTTCTTGTAAACTCCTTCAAAAGTGCGACAAGAACCGAGTGTCCCGATCGGACACGATGCTTACCGGTACTCCATGCAATCTGACAATCTCCTGCATATATCGCTCTGCCAAAGTCTCTGTCGATTGACCAACCCGAAAAGGAATAAAGTGAGCTGCCTTGGTCAACCGATCGACAATCACCCATACAGCATTGTTACCCTTTAGACTCCGCGGTAGAGCCGTCACGAAATCATGGTTATATGTTCCCACTTCCACTGAGGAATCGGAAGTGGTTGCAACAAACCAGCAACCCTTTGGTGTTCAGCCTTGACTTGCTGACACACAAAGCACTTAGCCACGAAGCAAGCAATTTCCCGTTTCATACCTTCCCACCAGAAGTGCTGTCGAATATCTCGGTACATCTTTGTCCCTCCTGGATGTACAGAGTAAGCTGAACTGTGTGCCTCCCTCATAAGCTCTTCACGCACATCTCCTTTTGGCACACACACACGGCTACCATATCTCAAAGAACCGTCTTCATGGATCAGTAAATCGGTTCGCAATCCGGCTTCAACCTGCTCCCGAAACTTTTGCAGTCTAGGATCCTGCGATTGTGCTGCTTTAATCTTCTCAACTAAAGACGACTGTACTTGCAGTTGCATCAACTGTCCCTTAGCATGTGGTAGCACGACCTCCAAGTCAAATCTCTGAAAATCCGCAATGATCTCCCTTTGTGCGGTCAATACCTGAATGGCTGGCAACCGACTTAGCGCATCCGGCACGACGTTAACTTTTCCCGGATGGTACTTAAGATCAAGGTCGTAGTCGGCCATCAGCTCCAACCACCTGCGTTGTCTCATGTTCAACTCCTTCTGAGTGAACACATACTTCAAACTCTTGTGATCTATAAAGACTTCGATTCTCTCGCCCAATAGGTAGTGTCTCCAAATCTTCAGGGCGAAGATCACGGCTGCAAGTTCTAAGTCATGAGTCGGATAGTTCTTCTCATGAGTCTTCAGCTGTCTCGATGCGTAAGCGACGACTTTCCCGTTCTGCATTAAAACACATCCCAATCCCTTTCCAGATGCGTCGCTGTGAATCACCTGTCCTCCTGAATTATCCGGTACGGTCAGGATCGGGGCGGTTATCAACTTCTGCTTCAACGTCTCGAAGGCCAATGCACATCCATCCGTCCAAACAAACGGTACCTCCTTACGCGTAAGCTTGGTTAACGGCTCATCTAAACGAGCGAAGTTCTCCACAAATCTTTTGTAGTAACCGGCGAGTCCAAGAAAACTTCTTATCTCCGCAACATTCCTTGGAACAGGCCAAACCCGAACTGCTGCAATCTTCTCGGGGTCAACGGCGATTCCATCGCCCGACACGACATGCCCCAGAAACTTCACTTCTTCCAGCCAGAATTCGCACTACTCATCTTCGCATAAAGCTTCTCCTGCCTCCACATCAGTAGGACCCAATGCCATTCGGATCGCAAATCCAGTTTCGAGAATACCCTCGCGCCACTAAGCTGCTCAAGAGTTCTCCAATGCGAGGGATCGGGTACTTGTTCTTAATAGTCACCCGGTTCAATTCTCGATAATCAATGCACATCCTTCTCGTGCCATCCTTCTTCTTTACTAAAAGAACTGGAGCTCCCCAAGGCGAGTTGCTGCTTCGAATCCATCCCTTCTCGAGTAATTCGCCAACTTGTTTCTTAACTTCTTCTAATTCCACCGGTGCCATCGGATAATAAGATTTTGACACTGGCGCTGCACCAGGAATGAGGTCAATCGCAAACTCCACATCTCGCTTCGGCGGTAAGCCCGAAATATCCTCGAACACATCCATAAAGTCGCGAACAACTGTTGGCTCTTCCACCTCCATTGCCGCAAGAATACTGTTTGTCGTCCTAGCCCTAAACTCGACTGGCCCGACAGAACTGCTTCCTCCAATGAAAGTAAACTCAGGGTGCCCGGGAATCTGGAAAATTACTTTCCTTGCCCTACAATCAATGTGTGCGTGGAAAGTGCCAAGAAAATCCATTCCCAAGACTACTTCATAACTGCCCGTATCAATCACCAAGAAATCTGCAAAAAGCTCTCGTCCGCAAACAACAACCGTACAATCTCTACATTCCTTACTAGCTATGATTTTCCCATTCCCAGTGTGTATGTCCCAGAAACTAGACAAGGTCGTGCAGGTGATCGAGTGTGTAGTTATAAATTTGGATGACATAAAACAGTGGGATGCTCCGGAATCAAATAATGCCAATGCGGGAAAACCACGAACGAGTATAGTACCTGAAACCACTTCTCCTGATGTCTTGGCTTCCTCAGCTGTCAACGTGAAAGCTCGACCCTGGTTCGTTCCTTGTGTCAGCTGTTTCTGCCCTTGGAACGGTCTCTGCGGAGTCTTCCGTATATCATCTCTCGTGCGAAGCTTCGACGGACAAGCACCAACTGCGTGATCGGCTGCTCCACAAACCAGACAAAGTCCCAGTCTCCTACGACAATCCTTCTGCACGTGCCCAGGTAATCGGCAGTAATCACAAATCACGCTCTTTCTTCGATCAACGATCACAGGCTTCTTCATTGGCGCTACACCTCGACGGTCCACTGGAATACCTCTGCGCCCATGATCTCGGTTAGGTACAAATGCAGGCTTCCTAGCCGCAACTGCTGTCTGGTGAAGGTTCCCTTTCGATCCTGATAAACTCTGCTGCTCTCTGGCTGCCGTAAGAACCTGTGAGAAAGTGGTCAAACCCAGGGAGACAATCTACCTCTGGATGTCCACATCCAAACTGTGCAAGAACCTTCGCGCCCTGTCTGCCTCCTTGGCGACTAAGGGTCCAGCGAAACGGCTGAGTCTCGTCCACTCCGCTGCATGTACATCCACCGCTGCTCCATTTTGTTTCAGCCCAATAAATCTCTCCTCCATTTCCTCCCGTGCAGTCCGCGGGAAGAACTTTTCCAAGAAACTTTTGGAGAAATCCGCCCAACTGATTGGCTTGGACAAGCGGGTCTCCTCCACAAGCCACCACTCTCGGGCGTAATCCACCAGCTGAATGCGCACCACATCAACTCTCTTGTCTTCAGGGATCTGTGCTGCAATCAGTAAATTCTCCGTGTCCACGAGCCACTGCTCGGCTGGCAATGGCTCCTCCAAGCCAGTGAAAGTAGTAGGACCCAACCGTCTGAAATCTGCCACGGTCCCTACTCGGTCGACTGGCTTCGCTACAGCGGTGTTTACAGAATGCTGAATAGCCTGCAAACCCTCCTGAAATGAATCTGCCTGTTGTTGGATCAGTTCAGTTTGTCTCTTCTGATTCTCCAACATCCCACGTATTACTCCTAACATGGCAGCTTCATCCACACGCCTCTGATACGTCTTGAAATTTTTATCTGCCATGATCCTGAAATCAAAACAAACACATTAGCATGATGATAGATTCAATATATAAATCAAGGCTAGAACTCCAAGATACTTAAATAGAGTACTGCATTGTAGCTATGCCGCGGTATCATAGCCGCAATTACTTAACTCCACTCAAGTCGCCTAAGTCCTAGAGATAACAAGAGATTAGGCTTTCGAATTGACAATGCAAAGTAAGTTTGCATGTCGACATGATCCGGAAGAATGATTCAAGGACGGTAAAATGGTCAAGGTGGCAGGACATGTTTCCTAATCACGGGTATTTTGATTCGAGTATCGGGTGCAATACCCAACTACAAAGAATCAACCCAATTAACCTATGGCTCTGATACCATAAAACCATGTCACGCCCCGCTTCCCAGAGTACGCAAGTTTGGGCACGTGACATAGCCAACCATGCTACCTGTGGGTAGGAAGTATCCATCCACAGTCACATTACGGTTGTAAGGATATCAAGAACAAGATAATAAACTAAACTAATACATGTCCAAATCCATAATAAAAAGAATCAATAAACAATAAGTGCGGAAGCTAATGATCCAATACAATGAATAAACAGCACGTCCCATAATGCGGGCTCACATCTGGAAATGAAAAGCAATAAATAAACTAAATCCTAAGGACTCACTGTTCAGCCTGCTGGCTGAAGTACTCCTTCTCGGTCGACGACAAGGGTCCGGAATCTGGGCCATGCAAAACCCAGACGTCAGCGCGTCATGATATCAAGTATACAGTAAAACATGGTAATAAACAATGCAAACATGAACATGAATAAAGCAGTAATAAGAAGTAACAAGCAGGGTAATGTGCAATGGTGACTAAACTGTCCTATCAGGTTTTCTACTCTATAGTCTTTGAAACCAATTGATGAATCGTCGATGTAACTCAATAGTATCCCGTGCATGCCCGGGACCACGGTCATGATCCTCGGGGCTGAATCCGAGACGTGCCGCTAAGCAGTAAAAGGTAGTAGGATAGATGAGTGATGTCAGCATCAACACTCCGGAGCTGGCCAAGCCCGTAAGACTGATCAGAACAAGTATCGAACTGTTGAGTTACAAGTCGGTTTCACCTTTGATTTCCCCATACCCCCAAGCTATGTATGTCAGGTCAGGTATTCAGTTGTCAAGGACTAATGCCAACGCAAGATCCAGTAAGAGTAGGTCTGTCTGGATAGACAGCGGGAATGGTCAGGTTTGTCGGCATTAGGCATGAAATCAGGTAACAGGTCAGGTTACTTTCAACAGGTCGAGTCGATATGCACAGGGTGTCATGTCCGGTGTATCAGTACATGTGTCATGTGTATCAAGATCGGTCAATATGTAATGCAATCAGGTGTGTGCTCGCAACAGGTATGCAATCAATAATGAACAGTAGCAGGAAACAGTAAATAACAATATTAATCTAGGTAAACACAGTGATGTTTCGTATTCTCTTATTAATCCGGTTCACGCACCTTTGAGGTGCAATAGCCACAAGACGAAACAATATCGATAATATACGTAATGGAGTTACATGAATTTGAACTAAGCATAATAATTGTCTCATGAGTGATTTTAACAAATGAAGTGGGGATGATCTACTTGGTTTGATTAGTTAAGTATGAATTAATAGCAGACCGGTTAATACGAGCAATGATTTCATTGATTTAAAGTTACGGATAATTGTGACTAGCAATTCTAAGTTATAAAAGGTATCGACGTTATAATAGTTGTGTGGTTATAATATGATGATTAAGTTGTAGCATGTTAAAGCAAGTATTCGGATACTTGCCTCGGCGGTTCCGCAAACCGAAACACGGATGCGATGTCGGCAGAAACTGCGATATGAAAGCACGGGCCACGGATCGAGTCCCAACAGAGGTCCACGGGATCACACGGACCAGGGGGCTTCGCTGGAGCGTCGGGTTCGCCAAGACGGCACGGTCGGGTTCCGGCAACGACAAAAGGGAGCGAAGTTAGCAAAACGATAGGATACAAGCGACTACGACCAGCAAGGGGAATGATTTGCACAAAGGAAGGAAAGGGGGCACTTACAGAGAGGTATACCAGGTGACCCCGGCGAGCTCGACGGCGCTGGAACGCCGGCGAAGCGACGGCAGCGGCTGTAGCGGGGGTTGAAGGCTTCGGGGTGCGCGGGATAGGGTGCTGCGGCGAGCTGGAGGAGAGGGGGTCGGCTCTGGTGGTCGAGGGGAAGAAGTAGGTGGTCGGAGGTGGCGTCGACGAGGTCGCCGGCGCGCTTCTCCGGCGAACAGCGGAGGTTAGGCGAGGGGTTAGGGCTCGTGTGGGTGTTCCGGCGAGAGGAGGAGGGCAGCGACGACGAGGTCGGGTCGAGTAGGGTGAGAGGGTGCCGCGGGAGTCGTCGACGACGATGGGTGGCGTCGACGGCGAGGTCTGCGAAGGTGGAGGCGAGGTCGGGAATGGGTGCAGGCGCAGGAGAGAGGAGGAAGGAGGGAGGAGGAAGGTGCGGCGGTCGAGGAGGCGTTGCTGGCGGCGACGGCGAAGTCGCGGGGAAGTCGGCGGTGGGATCGCGAGGCTAGGGTTAGGGTTTGCTCGGGTGTTCTCGTGGTCGATGGGGAGAAGAAGGCAGTTGCATGGGAATTAATAGAGGAAGAGAGAGAGAGATTGGAGAGAGAAAGGCGAGGGATTGAGGGAAGAGAGAGAGAGAGATAGGGAAATGGGAGGTGGGGCCCATGCGCAGATTTGGGCCTCGCGATTGGCTGGGGGAGGTGAGGAAAATATTTGTGTAAAGATTTTTAAAGGATTTGCACAGTTAAAGTTATATTCGTATATATATATATAAAGTTTTATATTAAATTAAAATGGGCCCTTTTTGGCGCGAAATGAAACATTTCCAAATCGCGCCCGGGTTGCGCCCAAATGTTCCAAATTCAAATTATAGGATTTTAAGCGGGTTCCAAATTTTGAAAATAGGTGTTTAGCGATTAAAATGCATGCCCCCAAGTCGGACACTTGCACGCGCGCGTAGTCGCCCAAACTGGCCCGTTTAGCCAAACGGAACGGAATCTCGACACGCGGACGCTACCACGCGACTAGTGGCGACGAGTAGGCTAACTTGGACATCTTAAATTTCATTTTAGGAGTTAAAATTTGTTATGTGCCAAAAGACTTAACCGGTTATAATTTAGCCATAAACATCAGAAAATTAGGAAAATTGGAAAAGAGCAATATATAACCCTCAACTTGTAATATAACTAGTATTATTGGGCTCGGGTGTTACAAGACTACTCGCTCATTAGGGGATGAAATAACATTAAAAGAATAAAAGAAAAATACTTACTAATAGTGATGGCTCCCTCCAAGCGATAAAGAACAGATCTGAATGTCACTTCCAGAATTTCTAAATTTTTATTTATTGAAAAGAGGCATACAATTTTTAGATCTAAGATTACAATTTATAGGAAAATAGAAAACCTAGGGCTACAGACTCTCGCACATGCAAAATTACAGATTTGACCCCTGAGAATCCTAACACCAGAACAGTCGCAGCAACAGAAGAAATCTCCACCGACACGTGTATTAGACGGCCGCGGATCCGCGGCGCCAGCATGAGTTTGGCCGCGGATCCGCGGCCAAACTGTAGACTTGGGCTGTGTGCTTTTTGGGTTTTGTTCAGTGGCTCTTTGGGCTTCTGTTTCCATATGTAGTTTCTCTGTTGGCTTCTTATTCTCTTCCAGATATTTCAGTGAATACTTGTAGCGATCTTTTAACCGTTCACATGACATTTTGGACCTTGTACTGTTCTTCGTCTAGGCTTGACTAGGATCCGTCTAATAGTTGGTAAAAAATCCCTTTTCTGTTGTTTTGTGTCTTTTTCACTGTATTTGCTCCAGAAACCTGTATCCTGTAATATGCAACAAACGTGCGTCAAGAGTACCTGTTTATTTATAAAAATGATAAGAATAGGGGAATGATAAATGCAATATTATGGTCTGAACACCCAGCCGATCGAATGTAAGACTTTCCGCGACATGTTTGACGCAAAGTATTTCCCAGAGACTGCTAGGTTTGACATGGAACAACAGTTCATCCACTTACAACAGGGTTCGATGTGGACCAAATCAGTGGATGAATACGATGCTGAGCTTACCATGCTCAGTCGGTAAGATATGTCTCTATAATTCGATTTTTTAAATAAATCACATAGTACACAGCTAACACAATACTTTAACAGATTTGCGGCACACCTGATACCGACGGATGAGATCAGAGCCCGTCGATTTCAACATGGGTTAGATTCGGAGATCTAGGCTGCACTAGCCACAGGAGATTTTCTAACTCATGAATCGACTCTGAAGGCTGCCTGAAGATAAGATGCAGTAGTAAAGAGAAAGGGCATACCTCAATCAGCCGGAGTGAAGCGCCCTGCCAATCATATGGCAGGAAGAGCCTCTTCAAGGCGAACCGTTGAACTCAGAAGACTGGAAGAAGCCAATAATTAGACAAGTCCCGACTTTTGCTTCTATTGTAAGAGGGAAGGACACTTATGGAAGGACTGTAGACGCGCAAAAGGCTTGTGGCTAGTTTGTGGCGTGTCCAATCACGGAATTGGAAACTGTTCTTATAGACGCAACCCAGCTCATACACCCACCAACTACTCGCAGCGTCCAGCTGTCCAGGCTCCTGCACCTCGTCTTGCACTCCCAGCTCCACCACCTGTACATCCTACTCGCCAATTCCATCAGGCACTAAGGAACATGCCTCGAGGAAAGAGAAGCATGCCCCAATGACAGAGGAATGTGCCTCCAGTTAGGAGGAATGTACCACGGCGTCAGGCTTTCCTTTTAGCGGCCGAAGAAGCAGAGGCCGTAGACTAAGGTAAACCTGGAAATTTCCTCAACTCTTTTCAAATCAATAGCATTCTTTCGTTCTCTCACATATTTTTCATATACTAACAATAGTTCTATCACCAAACTTTCCTTGAATCTGTTACACTTTCCTTTTACAAATTTCGAGGACGAAATTTTTATAAGGAGGGTAGAATGTAACAACCTTAAACTTTGACGAAATTTTTATAAGGAGGGTAGAATGCAACAACCTTAAACTTTCTGTACAATTTTTTTCAAAAATACAGAAAGGGGTACTTGAGCCTGAGCATAAGTTATAAGTTTGATTTGCTTTTGAACAGCAAGAAGGAGCTTGTAGCTCATTGGTAAGCCTTGCACTGCTGAACCAAAGCACCAGAGTTCAAATCCTATCAGCCACACTTCTTTTTTAAATTAAAAGCCCAAGTGTCTACACGTGCACAACCCGTAAAAACCAAGAGTCACAGCCTAAACAAACATGTCCACGAGGCTAGACCAAGTGTCAGGGACACGTGGCACCAAGACAAGCCCCGACTCGCCCGACTCGGGCCGACGAACTCGTTGACTCGGCCGGCGCCGCCGGTCCAACTCGGTCCGAACCTTAATTTTCTTTAACCCCTGCACCCTTTGGCCTACCCCACTCCCCCTACACTGTTTAAATTCTCTGCAATTAACCAGAGAATTAAAATACCCCATTTTAATCCTTTATAATGCAAATTTAAATGCAAATTTAAATGCATTTTTTTATCACACCCTAAACCCTAGATTTTTCCTATAAATACCACCCCTTAAATCACCCGCTTCACTCCCGAATCCCTGCCCAAACTCTCATGAAAATTTCCAAGTCTTTTGTGTACAAGTGGAGTTAGCAAAAGGGCGAACCTCCGACGAACTTCCGAAAGCAATCCGAGGAGATTCCGAGGACGAAACGACGTACCGACACCTCCCACCTCTTCCTCCTTCTCTCTTCTAGTCAAATAAACTATATGTCCCTACTTCTTCCTCTTTTCTCTTTTCTAAAAACATTCAAAACTAAAACCCGACGGAAGCGGAGTTAATCTGACTTCCGATTCGGTTTTCTTTAAAAACTACACTTTTCCTTAATGAAATAAAACCATACTCTTATATGTTGACTAATAAATATTAAAAAACTTAATAAAACAAGTTGGACATCAAACTAATCATTTTTGTAACTTTGATTATACTTTTTCAGAAAAATACCATATAGTTTAGTTTCGACATAAACCATTATAATTCCTTGTTATACCTATAGATAGTTCACGAGGTAATGACCTACCTCCTCACAACACTCATATCTAACATAGCACGATGGAATTTGGGAATATAGATTTGGGAAAAATACGACTTTACATATAACTACCTTAAACTTATAAAATCTTTTTCTACAAGAAATGCATTTTAACAAATCTTTGCAATTGCGCCTCTACAACCCATTTTGGGGAACCCGTTCGGAATGGTGCGGATTATCGCACATCCTCGGGCCTAGTAGAGTGAGATGCAGACCTCTGCAAGGAGCATACGATCTCGAAAGATTTCAATACATTTTCCTTTAGAAAAATGTGATTTCTATTATAAATAAAACTTATATTTTTATAAATAAATATATATGTAATTAATATCAAAATATCTATTTTTAATATTTATAATATTCCACATTTCCAAAATTCAAGAAAAACATCTCATTTACAAGAAAATACCATACAATTCCAATATTACAAATAAATACCATATATTATGAAATTAGGTTTTATTCACTAGAAATGTCACATTGATAAAATATACATCAATAAAAACTCTAAAGACGATAATAAAATACTTGAGGTATATCTTGAAAATTATACAAAATTATTTTTACCTAAAACCCCCTCAAGTTATACTAAATTACAATAAGGACCTTAGTAAACATAGGTTTAAGCGGGATCGGTCTCTTGAGCCTTAGGGAATCGGAGATATGGGTGCTTTCCTATTTAAGGTAGACAACCTAACAAACGGTGTTATCAACACGGTAATTGTCTTGGAAAAAGACACAAATCCTGCCGTCCATGTGCAGCAGTTACCGATAACATCAAAACCTAATTTAAGACTTCAATTTCTTTTCTAAATGTCTGACTCAGACCGAGTCTAAATATAATCAATCTGACTTGAATATGATTCAAGTATAAAATCACAATTCAATATGAATCTATATACTCAATCTAATCAATCTATATTGACCGAACCGAACCATGGATATATTCCATCTACATGTTCATCCATTATATCCGTTCCATTACTGATATCATGGTTCCGGCAAGTCATCCATCTATATAAATCAAGATAATACAATACAAACAATACAATCAAGATATCGCGGGGTTTATAAGGGGTAGACTGGTATGGAAGGTGTTAAAAGTGGCACGAGACTGTAACCATAATACACCTAACCTGAATTAAATTGCCGTTGTACCGTGGCTGAACGGTTCCTTCTGCTCCGTATACCTTAGTCTCCGGAATAGTGAGACTCCTCTCGTATACATTGGCATTCTTCTGTATTAAGCTACAAACAACAGCGTTAACACTAAATATAATATTATAACAATATACTCTTTATTCCATCTATTCCATTCTTGTCTATTTACGGGAATTACCGAGCGATTTGTTCGCTGACGACATTCTCTTTCTTTTCTTTGGAATGTCGTCAGGTGATTCGGACCTTCAGGAGATCGAGCCCACCTTCAAGGACTTGGATCGGCTAGACTTCGACCCGGAGCTCTAGTTACTTGTACACATTTACATTCTGTATTTTTCATTTCTGTTATGACACTGTTTAGGCATTGCTTTCCATTCCATGTATTTACTTTTCAGATTTACTGTAAAAAAGAATGTTAATAAATAAAGTTGATGTTCAATTATATCTATTGTCACTGTCTCTTGTGCATTTTACTTATATTGCTTAGATACGCTTAGCGTGTTTACTTCAGAGTAAATATGTAGCGGCTTCGTCGTGTTCTCTGCCCGTATACTGGGAAGCGGGGCGTGGCAGGTTTTGTTGGTGGCCCATGCAGGTCAAAGCTGTATGGAACCCTACCATGCAGTTCAACTCTGCGTGGACAACCTAAGCAATATAAGACAAGAACCAGCAACTAAAAACATTCTTTACAATTTATACTTCTTGAATCTTATCATTTCATATACTTTGAATCTGTCATAACCCAAAATTTTCTTTCAAGGTTATGGATTCCCTAAAAAACACCAGCACGAATGTCAACAACACTTCCCCACCACTACCACTCACACCTGCCTTCGCTGCTCCGATCAACGTGCAGACGGTTCTGCTTGAGGTAATCCGCAGCCTCCTGGAAGGATAACAGCAGCAGGCTGCTATCCTGATGAACCGACCAGAGGCAGAAGCACCTGGGGTGATGCAATTCAGGGCCTTGCACCCCAAGCAGTTCGTAGGAAAAGAGAGCCCTCTAGAAGCAGAGAAATGGGCTCAAGGCATTGAAGATGATCTGGCAGCGGCACAAGTGCCAGAGATAGCTTGGGTTCGTGTTGCGAAGTCGCAGCTCACGGACAATGCACGGGTCTGGTGGAAGGCGGAAGAAAGCCGTCTCACCCTGCCGATCGAATGGATGGCATTCCGTGACATGTTCGACGCTAAGTATTTCCCAGAGACTGCCAGGTTTGACATGGAACATCAGTTCATCCACTTACAACAGGGTTCGATGTGGACCAAATCAATGGATGAATACGATGCCGAGTTCACCATACTCAGTCGGTAAGATATGTCTCAATAATTCGATTTTTTTCAATAAATCACATACTACACAGCTAACAAAATACTTTAATAGATTTGTGGCACACCTGATACCGACGGATGAGATCAGAGCCCGTCGATTTCAACAAGGGTTAGATTCGGAGATCCAGGCTGCAGTAGCCACAGGAGATTTTCCGACTCATGAATCGGCTTTGAAGGCTACCCGAAGATAAGAGGCGGTAGTAAAGAGAAAGGGCAGACCTCAATCTGCCGGAGTGAAGCACCCTGCCAATCAGATGGCAGGAGTACCCTCTTCAAGACTAACTGTTGAACTCAGAAGACTGGAAGAAGCCAATTATCAGCCAAGTCCCGACTTTTGTTTCTATTGCAAGAGGGAAGGACACTTGTGGAAGGACTGTAGGCGCGCAAAAGGCTTGTGCCTAGTTTTTGGCGCGTCCAATCACGGAATTGGAAACTGTCCTTATAGACGCAACCCAGCTCACACACCCACCAACTACTCGCAGCGGCCTGCTGTCTATGCTCCTGCACCTCATCTTGCACTCCCAGCTCCACCACCTGCACAGCCTACTCGCCAATTCCATCAGGCACAGAGGAACATGCCTCGAGGAAAGAGAAACATGCCCTAAGGACAGAGGAATGTGCCTCCAGTTAGGAGGAATGTACCACGGCGTTAGGCTTTCCTTTTAGCGGCCGAAGAAGTAGAGGCCGTAGACCAATATACACCTGGTAATTTCCTCAACTCTTTTCAAATCTCTCGCATTCTTTCGTTCCCTCACATATTTTTCATACACTAACAATAGTTCTATCACCAAACATTTCTTGAATCTGTTACACTTTCCTTTTACAAATTTCGAGGACGAAATTTTTATAAGGAGGGTAGAATGTAACAACTCTAAACTTTCTATACAATTTTTTTCAAAAATACAGAGAGGGGTACTTGAGCCTGAGCATAAGTTATAAGTTTGATTTGCTTTTGAACAGTAAGAAGGAGCTTGTAGCTCATTGGTAAGACTTTGCACTGCTGAACTAAAGCACCAGAGTTCAAATCCCATCAGCCACACTTTTTTTTTTAAATTAAAAGCCTAAGAGTCTACACGTGCACAACCTATAAAAACCAAGAGTCACAGCATAAACAAACATGTCCACGAGGCTAGACCAAGCGTCAGGGACACGTGGCACCAAGACGAGCCCCGACTCTCCCAACTCGGGCCGGCGGACTCGTTGACTCGGCCGGCACCGCCGGTCCAACTCGGCCCGAACCCTAATTTTCTTTAACCCCTGCAACCTTTGGCCTACCCCACTCCCCCTACACTGTTTAAATTCTCTGCAATTAACCAGAGAATTAAAATACCCCCTTTTAATCCCTTTTAATGCAAATTTAAATGCATTTTTTATCACACCCTAAACCCTAGATTTTTCCTATAAATACCACCCCTCAAATCACCCCCTCACTCCCAAATCCCTGCCCAAACTCTTAAGAAAATTCCCAAGTCTTTTGTGTACAAGTGGAGTTAGCAAAAGGGCGAAGCTCCGACGAACTTACGACGGCAATCCGAGAAGATTCCGAGGACGAAACGACGCACCGACACCTCCAACCTCTTCCTCCTTCTCTCTTCTAGTCAAATAACATGTAAGTCCCTACTTGTTCCTCTTTTCTCTATTCTAAAAACATTCAAAACTAAAACCCGACGGAAGCGGAGTTAGTCCGACTTCCGATTCGGTTTTCTTTAAAAACTACACTTTTCCTTAATGAAATAAAACCATACTCTTATATATTGACTAATAAACATTAACAAACTTAATAAAACAAGTTGCACATCAAACTAATAAATTTTGTAACTTTGATTATACTTTTTTAGAAAAATACCATATAGTTTAGTTTCGACATAAACCATTATAATTCCTTGTTATACCTATAGATAGTTCACGAGGTAATGACCTACCTCCTCACAACACTCATATCTAATATAGCACGATGGAATTTGGGAAAAATACGACTTTACATATAACTACCTTCAACTTATAAAACCTTTTTCTACAAGAAGTGTATTTTAACAAATCTTTGCAATTGCGGCTCTACAACCCATTTCGGGGAACCCGTTCGAGATGGTGCGGATTATTTTACATCCTCGGGCCTAGTAGAGTGAGATGCAGACCTCTGCAAGGAGCATACGATCTCGAAAGATTTCAATACATTTTCCTTTAGAAAAATGTGATTTCTATAATAAATAAAACTTATATTTCTATAAAAAAAATATATGTAATTAATATCAAAATATCTATTTTTAATATTTATAATATTTAACATTTCCAAAATTCAAGGAAAACATCTCATTTACAAGAATATACCATACAATTCCAATATTACCAATAAATACCATATATTATGAAATTAGGTTTTATTCACTAGAAATTTCACATTGATAAAATATACATCAATGAAAACTCTAAAGACGATAATAAAATACATGAGATGTATTTTGAAAATTATATAAAATTATTTTTACATAAAACCACCTCAAGTTATACTAAATTACAATAAGGACCTTAGTAAACATAGGTTTAAGTGGGATCAGTCTCTTGAGCCTCAGGGAACCGGAGATATGGGTTCTTGCCTATTTAAGGTAGACAGCCTAATAAAAGGTGTTATCAACACGGTAATTATCTTGGAAAAAGACACAAATCCCGCCATCTATGTGCAGCAGTTACCGATAACATCAAAACCTAATTCAGGACTTTTCTTTTCTAATTGTCTGACTCAGACCGAGTCTAAATATAATCAATCTAACTTGAATGTGATTCAAGTATAAAATCATAATTCAATATGAATCTATATACTCAATCTAATCAATCTATATTGACCGAACCGAACCATGGATATATTCCATCTACATGTTCATCCATTATATCCATTCCATTACTGATATCATGATTCCGGCAAATCATCCATCTATATAAATCAAGGTAATATAATACAAACAATACAATCAAGATATCGCGGGGTTTATAAGGGGTAGACTGGTACGGAAGGTGTTAGCACGAGACTGTAACCATAATACACCTAACCTGAATTAAATTGCCGTTGTACCGTGGCTGAACGGTTTCTTGTGCTCCGTATACCTTAGTCTCCAGAATAGTGGGACTCCTCTCATATACATTGGCATTCTTCTGTACTAAGCTACAAACAACAGCGTTAACACTAAATACAACATTATAACAATATACTCTCTATTCCGTCTATTCCATTCTTGTCTATTTACGGGAATTACTGAGCAATTTGTTCGCCGACAACATTCTATTTCTTTTCTTTGGAATGTCGTCAGGCGGTTCAGACCTTCAAGAGATCGAGCCCACCTTCGAGGACTTGGATCAGCTAGCCTTCGACCCGGAGCTCTAGTTACTTATACACATTTACATTCTATATTTTCCATTTCTGTTATGACACTGTTTAGGCATTGCTTTCCATTCCATGTATTTACTTTTCAGATGTATTGTAAAAAAGAATGTTAATAAATAAAGTTGCTGTTCAATTATATCTATTGTCACTGTCTCTTGTGCATTTTACTTATATTGCTTAGATACGCTTAGCGTGTTTACTTCAAAATAAATACGTAGCGGCCTCGTCGCGTCCTCTGCCCGTATACTGGGAAGCGGGGCGTGATAGGTTTTGTTGGTGGCCCATGCAGGTCAGAGCTGTATGGAACCCTACCTTGCAGTTCAGCTCTGCGTGGACAACCTAAGCAATATAACACAAAAACCAGCAACTAAAAACATTCTTTACAATTCATACTTCTTGAATCTTATCATTTCATATATTTTGAATCTGTGCTAACCCAAAATTTTCTTTCAAGGTTATGGTTTCCCCAAACAACACCAGCACGAATGTCAACAACACTCCTCCACCACTACCACTCACACCTGTCGTCGCTGCTTCGATCAACGAGCATACTGTTCTGCTTGAGGCAATCCGCAGCCTCCTGGAAGGACAACAGCAGCAGACTGCTATCCTGATGAACCGACCAGAGGCAGAAGCACCTGGGGTGAAGCAATTCAGGGCCTTGCACCCCAAGCAGTTCGCAGAAAAAGAGAGCCCTCTAGAAGCTGAGGAATGGGCTCAAGACATTGAAGATGATCTGGCAGCGGCACAAGTACTATAGATAGTGTTTCCCCCAATCAGAGCAAAGCTCTGTTTGAATTTCAAAATTCAAAATTCGAAGCAACGCTTCAAATTCTTTGCGCTGCGTGCAACGCGCCACGTGTCGAAAGCTGATACGCCAGCGCAGCGCCCAAGGCAGCGCGCCCAATCAGAGCAAAGCTCTATTTAAAACATAATTAAAGAAAGCAACGCTTCAGTTGCGCAAGCGCTGCGCGACATGTGCTAGCGCAGATGCGCAAGCGCAGATGCGCTGCGCCGTGCGCTGCGCGGCACGTGCCAGCGCAGATACGCAAGCGCAGTTGCGCTGCGCTGCTTGACGCGTGTCATGCACTGGGGCGTTTGCGCCAAACAGAATTAAATTCTAGCAAGATCTTTTCTGTTCTTGTTAAAACAAGAAGATTGCCTTCTGTAAAACAGAAGCCCTTGGATCAAAGATCCAACGGTGGGGAAAATTCCCCAAATCACTCAGAGAAAAATCTCTTTAACAAATTTAACAAATTTATGGGCACTATATAAAGGCCCCTAGACCCCAAATCAAAGGCATCAACATTGTGAGAGATTGAGAACCACAAAACAGAGAGAACTCTGAAGAAATTTCCAGAAAAAAGGTAAAAACCTTCATAAAATAGAAGAATTTCTTCTAATAGATTATTGATCTAAGAACAAGATCAATGATCTTCATATAATAAACAGTGCTTTGCACTTTTTTTTATGAACCACTGGTTCTCTGAAACAAGAAAAACTTGTTTTCTTTGATCTAAATTAGATCAAGAAATCAAACAGTGCTTTGCACTTTTTATGAACCATTGGTTCTGGAATCTAAAAGATTCTCAAGTTAATAGTGCCTTGCACTTCCAAAATTGCACTGTTGCGCTCTTGGGTTGGCGCAAGCCACCAGAGAGCGCCACGTGTCAGCATCTGAACCACTTGCGCTATGCGCTTTTGAAATAGAGCCTTGCTCTCTGAAATTGGAGCAACTCACCAGAGCGCGCCACGTGTCAGCAGCACAAGCGCAGCGCACTGGCGCAGCGCACTGCGCTTGCGTGACACGTGTCATCACCGCAAGGGCTTGCGCTCATTGATTGGCGCAAAGCGCCTGACAAATGCAATGCATTTCTTTTACTAAAGGGCCAGGCCCAAATCAGAAAGGCCTAGTAGGCCAAATTAAATTGCAATGCAATAAAAAGGGCAGAGCCCAAACAAAATTGATGCTCTGCATCATTTATAAATGGGCAGAGCCCAAACAAAATAATAAATAATGCAATGCATTATTTTAAAAGGGGCAGAGCCCAAATAAAGGTCCAACAGAGACCAAGATTAATGCTATGCATTATTAAAAAGGGGCCAAGCCCTAGCACAGGCCTAATAGGCCAAAAACAAATAAAAGCGTTGAACATTCTCATCTGGACTTAGCCCAATCATGGCCGTAAGTCCTCAAATTAAATTGACTGAGCACGACTGCTCTCTTAAATCAATTTACATCCGGTTCGAGGGTACATCTCCGAACTCCTCTGACTCCTATCGCTGTAATCCTTTAACGACGTCAGAGAGGTGACGGGTCCCGATGGCCATACATGCATTGGACCACCACGTCCCTAAACTGGAAATAGATCTAGACGATCCCGTTAAGTTGATCTCGGTCTCAAATTAGACAAACGTATCCTTAACAAATGTTTAAGTTGATCTTAGCCTCAAATATGGCTAACGTATCCTTAAACCAAAACCAAAATCTAAGAAAGTACGGATTTGGACTAATCCACGTCCTTCGGGCGACAACATAAATTAGTCTCCGTATACAATCCACGGGCATCCACAAACAAAACAAACACACACGACACAACGTGAAATTCTGGAGAAGGAGAAAGTGGCTACCGCGATGCGGTAGCGTAATTAACTGCAGGGGCTTGCGCCTGCAGGGAAGAGCCCCACAATCAGAAACCCCTCAAACGAGGGGGAATCTGACGAAGTCTGCTACATCGGTCGCATCCGTCTAAACCTTCGATACACGGTGCCATAAATCAACTTGGCATCTTCGGAGAGGTGGATGGGTAAAACCAAATAGCATCTGCCCCGAATCTCAGGCAAGACGTCCTAACGTCGCGGCCGCCATTCGGAGGGGAACAGATTCTGGCACGCCCGGTGGGACCTTTTCCTCTTTCCACTTCACACTTCGTGTGTCGTATTCGCGAACGAATCGCGATTTGTTAATGGTTGCCCTTAGGTTTCAAGTTACTAAGATTTGGTCTCTTGCTTGGCGCAGAAAAGAAATCAAGTATCGATGGCCTCTACCTGTTCGAAGTGCTCCAACTGCAGCTGCAACTTGCGTCCTGCCTTAACTGGGGGCATAACCTACGGGCCCCAAGCGGCCTCTTTGTTCACGATGCCCGTGGAGCAGATTACTCAAGCCACCACAGGGCTGTTTTTCGAAACCATGCTTCCCCCAACAAGCTTCAGCACCCCGGTGCCCGTACCAGAAGCTCCTAAGAAGTCGGTCTTCGATCGACTCGCAATTACTGCGGCCCCTCTCAACGGGTCGCCCAACACCAGTGCCTCGGTCTTCTCCAGACTGGGCCAAAACCCCTGCGGGCCCACAATGAAGCTTGCAGTCCCAGAAAAGGTTATTCCAAAAAGGGTAGCCAAACCTGCTCCTAAAGTCGTCAAGGCGGCTTCTCCTGCTAAGAGATCGGTCTTTACAGGACTGACCGTCCCAACTCCCACTCCTGCTCCTGCTGCTCAAAAGACATCAGTCATCAATAGGCTGACACCGGCGACAGCCCTACACCTGAACATGGGGCAAGAGGAAGCTATTTCTGTCTTTGAACCAATACCGACAACTCGTCGCGCCCGACGATGCTACTGGCGCCGGATAAGGAAGACTGGGGGCAACTCCCCCTCTGGGATAACTCCACCAGCTCCAACGGTGGAGGTTAATGCTGTTGTTCCAACTGGGAACAGCTTTGAGCTACTGAACAGGGTACGCAGAAACTCGCCAACTGCGGTGCTCAAAAGATCTCCTCCACCAGTAGAGACCGCCGTGGAAGCAGAAAAGCCGGAGCAGTCTCCTCAATCGCTATCCTCCAGGATTTACAAGGCATGGCGACGAGTTCGAGAATCTGTGATTGATCCTAATTTCTCTCGCCAACACAAGAAGTCGAAAGGTCGGCAAGAAGAAAATCCCCCGGTCAAGCAACGAAAGGCGATGACCACTTGGGTGCCCAAAGCAACGGCCCCCTCAACTTCAATGGCCCATAAGAGAAGAAGGCCGGAGAAAGTCCTCACGCCGACGGCGAATATCAAAGGTGGTGAACCCAAACGCGCTAAGTCCGGGGGCATCGTAGTTCATACCGTCTACATGGCGTCTGGTAAAGAGTACAGCCGCATATCCACATGTCATAGACCAGTTACGCGATCGGTGACCAAAGCGCAGGAGCAACAGCAGAAGCTCCAAGAGATGATGAACGCGATGGCCGCACTTACTGGGCCAAAAGAAAACCCTGAAACGTCTTCGGATGAACGCCAGGAGGAAGAAACTGACGCCGAATTCCTTCGTCGGGTATTGGAGAAGGAGGATAAAGAGGCTGCTGAACAAGCAGCCAACATAAAGCGTATGGGCCTCCTATTCCAAGACATGGTGGGGATGATGATCCAACAAGATCCTCCGGCCGAAGATCCCCCGATCGTCCTTGAAGACGATAGGGGAGAAACGTCGAATCCTCCGCCAGCTCTGTCAACAGCCAAGGAGGAGACAATCTCCAAAGCTGACTTCGACGAGTACATAGCCCAACAAATATGGGTTCATCATGCGACTGAAGCAGCCGGTCAGGTCGTAAAAATAGGATGACCATATCCGAGTTGGTACGATCAAATCAAGTATCCGCCGGGCTATACCATACCCAAATTCCATGTCAACAAGGGGACAGGAAATCCCCACCAGCATGTTGCCCAGTTCAGGGCACTCTGCGGCAACACCGACGGTGATGACAAACTGTTGTTTCGCCAGTACGTTGGAAGCTTATCAGATACAGCGTTCGAGTGGTACTCTGAGCTCCCGAACGACTCTATCAAGACCTTCGCGGAGATGGAGCTGTTGTTTACCCAGCGTTTTGCAAGTGCCAGTGAACGCACCCCGATGACGGCACTGATTAACGCCAGGGTAAAGCCAGGCGAGACATGGGTTCAATATGCTATACGGTGGCGGAACTTATGGTCAAAGTGCGAGCAGCGCATTGAAGAAGCTCCTGTAGTGGGTATGTTTGTGGGAACCCTTGATCCGCAAGCAACCATCACGCAATTTATGATGTGCTTCAAGCCGACTACCTTTCAGGCCTTGATTGACAAGCTAGCGCAAATGGATCAGATGGGCCATAGACCCCCTCTTCCAAAGCCGGACTCTAGAAATGAAAAGGGGAAGGGAAAAGCGATCGTTGTCGCTAATGCTCAACAACAGTCGAGTAACTCGAAGCCGGTTGTTCGTCAAAATAATATGCGTCCGCAGGTACCCCTTGAGGAGAGACTAGGACGTCCTTACTCGTTTCTCTGAGATAAAACGAGAAGATTATTCGAGCTGGCATTGCACAACCGACTCATAAATCTGCCGGAGCCAAAACGTCCGTCGCAACCAAATGATATCAGTGAGCCCAACTACTGTCCCTATCACCGAGTACTGAGTCATCCGATCGAAGATTGCTACATCTTCAAAAATTGGCTTGAAGACCAGTACCAACAGGACAAGTTCGCGTTATACGATAGATGGAAGGTGAATCCACCGCAACCTCACGCCTCTAAGAGGATGAATATGCCGGGGGCAACGTGCTCTCTCGTCGAAGAAGCCCCATGGGAGGTTGTGCTGTCAGTTAAGACAAAGAAGATGCTGAACGATCTTCAAACACGCCCAGCGATCAAGTGGAAGAACCCGTTAGAACCGCAGGTCATTGAAGGGATGTTGAAGCCCCGTCCAACTCCAAAGACCGATGGTGGTGGCCCAAGCACTCACAACCAGCCGTCAAAATCTTCGAGGAAGAAAAAGAAGAAATCCAAGAAGCCTGGCGACAAGCGCACAGACTTACGAAAACAAATTGACGCGCTGGAGGAATACAACCAGAAAGCACGGACTCCCATTACACTCCAAGAGTTTCTCAACCACGTCTTTCAAGAGGAAGATGAGGGAGAAAGTTCGTCGGATGAGTCTGAGGGATACGTGGCGAGCTGCCATATGATCTCCCATTCGTTGACGGACGATGAAGAGACTCCTTGCACTGAAAAGCTGGGGGCAGATCCTGAACCAAAAATTCTGGGGCCATCAGATGAAGTAATTGACGCATTCCTCAACGAAGCTCTGTTGAAAAGTAAAGCTGATCGGGAATACGAGACCGCTATATTTGAAAGGGCCAAGCGCCAGCGACTTGACGAAAGAGCTGAGACACTTCTGCTGGAGCAAAATACATCCACTACGGACAAAAGAAAATTCAAGACGAGGAAAAGGTTCGCTAAGGCCATATCAATGGGCATGAAGCTACCTTCCTCTGAAAGAAGTATTACTGGTGAAGCGGAAATGCACCCCTCCTACTGCTTGTATCATCAGAAGATTTCGCACCCCACTGAAGAGTGCAAAGCTTTCGATAGATTGTGGCAAGGATATGTTGCTCATTGACAACATTTTAAGTGGGAGAAGCGCAAAACTCGTCGGGAGCTGAAAAATACGACCGAAGGGCTTAACAGAACTACCGGCGATTGTCGTATGGTTAACGCCGGGGGATCACATGTGCTTACATTCGGGAGCGATTCCGATGAGGAGCTGGTTCTTAGCCCTCTCTTTAAAGAGTCCACTTCGGGAAAAGAAGAAGAGCAGAAGGTCTGTGAAAATATCCGGCTGCGTAATCGCACGCTTCCCGAAAGAATCTCGGACCCTCAAGTAAAAAAGATAAAGGAAAATAGAAGGTCCCTGAGGAGATCGCCCTGGATGACCAAGTTGTGGAGGAGCTAAGTGCCAAGGACCCGCCGAAGAGAAATAAGGTGGATTACAACGTCTTAGCGCATCTGACGAAACTACCCTCGCAGCTCAGCATTTTTGACGCCCTTTTGCTATCAAAAGAGGCGAGAGATTCGTTAATCAAAGCACTACAGGAGCCGGAACAATTCCAAGCTTTCCTAGCTGAAGAAAAGATGAAGGATGAATTGGAGGAAGTGCACACAGCCGATGTCGCTTTTGGTGATGAAGACCTTCTCATTGGGACGTGCGAACACAATTGCCCCCTTTATGTCTCAAGATACTGCCACAATATAAAGATAGGCAAAATCCTGATCGACAATGGATCCTCCGTTAACCTCCTCAATGTGCGGGTGTTAAAAGAAATCTGCATGAGCGTCCAGCACCTTGCTCGGGACAAGATCACTATCTCCGGGTTCGACTCCCAATCATCAAGAACTCTTGGGTCTATGATACTGACGCTACGCTTTGGGCTACTCGTCACGGACATTAAGTTCCACGTCATAGACGCTAAGACATGCTACAAAACTCTGCTCGCCCGACCATGGTTACATGAGTACAACATCATCCCTTCTACGCAACATCAGTGTATGAAGTATTCTAAGGATGGTCTCGAGTATACCGTGGCGGGAGAACTGAATCCGTTTTCCATGAACGAAGTCTGCAAATATGAAGATGCCAAATACTTCTTACCGGATTTCGAAGACACGGAAAGGTGTCACAAGCCGGAGAACAAAACTAACGCCACCATCCCTGTTTTCGGGAGTGATACCGAAGAGGAAGAGGAGATAGTTTATTCGGGTCCGCCCCAATACAACAAGCCGGGACCATCTGCTCCTACGCTGATCTTTGGTAGTGACTCGGAAGATGAGGTCCATGCTATATTCTCTGCTCGACCTTCAATACAAGCGTCTGCTGACGAAGAGAAAAGTCTGCAAGTCGCCATAGTGCCGCTTAAACACCGTAAAGAACTGGATGCACTTGATATCTACAATGTAGAGGAGTTGTGGACATTCTATATCCCTCCCAGGCGAGAAGGTGAAAAGGCAATTCTATTCTACCGCTCTGAGGAAACCAAAGGGGAGAAAGAAATCTGGCACGGCGCGGATCCTACGCTCGACAGGCTTCAGCCCATCCGTCTCCCCAGATATTATACAGAAGGCTTGAAGAGGCTGTTAAAGCGCCAGGGGATATCCTTCAAGCAGACTGTTCGAAAAGCCAAGTTCTATGACAAAGTCTGGAACGTTCCCGGGACTCAACGCAAGTTGCCTAATGGGAGAATGGAAACGATCGGGATTGGATACATTCGGTCCAAGAAACGAGAGCTGCTTCACTGTTGCTACGTCATATATGACTTCGATGAAGAAGCGGACGCTCAGTGGGAGGACGCTAATCCTGAACCAGTGAAAGTTCCAGATGCAAAAGTGCCCAGTCCGTCGTTCGAAGAACAAATGAACAAACTTATAAGAGAAGCTGGTCAAAAAGTCTGAGATGACCATAACCGCGAAATGACCATCTACGAGAAAGCCAAAACGCAACGCCTCCTTCAACAAGCTGTGAAGGATGAAGATGCCGCTCCATGTCAACCTGTTGTAAAAAAGGCTTGACGCAAAGGCAGAAACAAGTCGAAACGCGAAAAAGGCGCTCAAAAGCAACAAAGCGGGGCTGAGAGACCACGCAAGCGAAAATCAAACGGTTCCGATCTGTCCCTCATAAGAAAGATGGGTCGGGCGTACTCTTTTCCTCGAGACAAGACGAAGAAAATACTTGACCTCGCTCTAAAACATCAGATGCTTACGCTGCCGGAGTCTAAACACCCCGAACAAGCAGGCGAAGTCTCTCATCCAGACTATTGCCCTTATCACCGAGTGATAGGGCACCCTCTCGAAGACTGCTTCACCTTCAAGAATTGGGTCGAAGATCAGTATCAGCTTGGTAAGTTCGCTCTGTCTGACAACTGGAGGGTAACGCCGCCACAGAAGCACGAACCCAAGGACACGAAAGAAGAACCAGTTCCACATTGAGATTGGAAACGAATTCGTACTTGTCACGTGATAACAATATCAAAAGAAGAGCCCGAGAACATGGATGACCTTCCCTGGTGCTTTGAAAACAGCAACGATGAGGTGATCTCAGAGTTCCCACCAGCGCCAAAAGAGCTGGAAGATAGAATCCATACCACTGCAGATAACCTCAAGAAAATTGAGTTGGGAACGTCGAACGACCCGCGACCGACATTAATTAGTGAGCTGCTGTCTGAAGAGAAAGTGGCTTCATTAAAAGACCTGCTTGTGCAGCATAAAGATTGCTTCACATGGAACTATTCCGAAATGCCGGGATTAGATCCAGAAATTGCTGTGCACAAATTGGCGATATCCCCGGACGTCAAGCTGGTCAAGTAGGCACCAAGAAAAATGCGGCTCGAGCTTGAGATGAGCATCAATGCTGAGGTCAAGAAGCTGATCGACTCTGGCTTCATCCACGAAGTTCAATACCCTGAATGGATCGCCAACATCGTCCCGGTGATGAAGAAAAATGGGACTATGCGCATATGTGTGGATTTCCAGGATCTCAATAAAGCCTGCCCAAAGGACGATTTCCCAGTGCCAGTCACCGAACTGATGATAGAAATACGTCCACTCATGAGGTTTTCTCCTTCATGGACGGCTCGTCAGGGTATAATCAGATAAAGATGCATCCCGAAGACCAGAAGCACACCGCTTTCAGGACTCCTTTGGGTATATTCTGCTACAAGGTGATGCCCTTCGGTTTAAAGAATGCCGGTGCCACCTATCAGAGGGCCATGACGAAAATCTTTAATGACCTTATACACGAAATCGTCGAATGCTATATTGACGATCTCGTGGTTAAAAGCAAATCATACGAGGAACATCTCGAGAATTTGAAGACCGTGTTTCAACGCCTTCGGCAATACAACTTGAAGATGAACCCGCTCAAGTGTGCATTCGGAGTTTCCTCGGGCAAATTCCTGGGATTCATCGTCCGACATCGAGGTATTGAGATAGATCCGTCAAAGATCAAGGCGATCATGGAAATGCCTCCGCCAAGAACTCTCAAACAGCTGCGGTCTCTCCAAGGGAAGCTCGCGTATATACGGCGATTTATAGCCAACCTTTCAGGCAAGTGTCGTCCTTACAGCCACCTGATGAACAAGGGAACCCCGTTCGTCTGGGACCAAAAATGCCAAAGCGCGCTAGATGAGATCAAGCAATACCTGTAGAACCCGCCGGTATTGGCTGCTCCGATCAAGGAAAAACCTCTCATTCTTATACAACCGCCCTCGAGGGTTCCTTAGGCGCATTATGGGCGCAAGAGAATGACCAAGGGAAGGAAAGAGCGCTTTACTACTTAAGTCGAGTTCTACTAGGGGCAGAAAGCAACTACTCCCCCATTGAAAAACATTGCCTGGCGTTGATCTTTGCGATAACAAAGCTCAGGCACTATGCGTTGGCGCATGAGGCCCGTCTTATTTCGAAGGTGGACCCTCTTAAATATTTGATGTCGAAGGCCATATTGACGGGGCGACTCTCTAAATGGGCCCTGCTCTTGATGGAGTTCTCGATAACGTATCAATCTCTCAAGGCAGTGAAAGGCCAGGCCATCGCCGACTTTCTCGCTGAGCATCCGATACCCGCCGATTCTCCTCTGAATTGCGATCTTCCAGACGAACATGCGTTTGATGCGATCGACGGTAGTGATACCCGATGGGAGCTTTATTTCGATGGAGCATCTTCCATGAAGAAGCGCAAACAAAGTACCCCTATAATCAAATCGGGGGTAGGACTCATCTTTGTAACTCCACAAGGAGGGATAATGCGCTTTGCTTTCTCCCTTACGGAGCCGAGGACAAACAATGAAGCCGAATACGAAGCTTTGATAGCAAGCCTCGAGATTGCCATCGACATGGGAATTGAAAACCTCCTCATATGTGGAGAATCCCAGCTGGTCGTTAGTCAAGTAAACGGCGATTATCAAACGTGCAAACCAGAGTTGGTAAAGTATGGCGAAAAGGTGCAACAACTGTTGACCCAAATCCCTTCCTATACTTTGGAAAACATACCGCGTGCGGAAAACAGCAAAGCGGATGCATTAGCCAAGCTCGCTAAAGAATTGGCTGACGAGAACCACGATGACGTCAGAATTGTGGTACAAAGCCGTCGGGTGCTTGCCCCAGCAGAAGTATCTCCGGAATCATCCGAAGAAAAGGGAGCGACTGAGCAGACGACCCTGCAAATAAAAGATCGGGAAGATATCGAGGATTGGAGAGAAGTCTTTATAGACTACTTCAAATACCATCGAAAGCCCGAAGATGCGTCCTCAAGACATCAGCTTATGAAACGAGCTCTATCTTTCGCCTTCGTCAATAATACTTTGTACAAGAGGTCGTTCGATTCTTTGTGGTTGAGATGCCTGGGACCTGACGAAGCGAAAAGAGTCGTTCAGGAAGTTCATGACGGACTCTGCGGTTCTCACCAAGAAAGCCCAAAGATGAAGTTGAAGATCAAGCGGATGGGCTACTACTGGCCCACGATGATTCAAGACTGCCTCGAGTATGCAAAGCAGTGCCACTCATGCCAAATCCATGAGGACTTCATCCACCAGCATCCAAATCCGGTACACCCGACAGTTGCTAGCTGGCCATTCGAAATGTGGGGAACTGATAAAGTCGGCCCTATCGAACCAGCATCATCCAGGGGACATCGATTCATCCTGGCAACGACTGATTACTTCTCCAAATGGGCAGAAGCAGTACCGTTGAGGGAAGTGAAGACGGAGAATATCCTCCATTTCTTCAAGAAGCACGTCATATATCAGTTTGGAACTCCGCGACGGATCATCTCCGATAACGGGCCAGCCTACAGAAGCCACAAGATCAGTCGCTTCGCGCAACAACACAATATAGACTGGATATATTCCTCGGTTTATAATCCGCGAGCTAACGGTTTAGCCGAGGCCTTCAACAAGACCTTGACAAAGATCATGAAGAAGACGGTATCCCGAAATAAGAAGGACTGGCACGAGAGACCGCAAGAAGCTCTCTGGGCGTATCGAACTACGTTCAAGACGGCCACGAACACAACGCCGTACGCGTTGGTATTCGGTACAGAAGCAGTACTCCCCCTCGAGATGGAGTTACCCTCTCTACGAGTGGCAGTCCACTACGAGCTGACAGACAAGGAAAATGCTCACCTTCGGCTTGAGGAGCTTGATGCCCTTGATGAGACCCGGCTCATAGCGCAACAAAACCTGGAGGCTTATAAAGCAAAGATGACGCGCTCATATGAAAGATTGACCCGGCAGAGGACATTCCGCCAAGGCGAACTCGTGCTAGTGGTCAAAACGCTTATGATCCCCAATCGCGCCAAGCGGGGAAAATTCGAGCCAAATTATGAAGGCCCGTACATCATAGACAAGGTCTACCAGGGTGGAGCCTATCTACTCATGGATATGCACGGTGAAAGGTCTTTCAGGCCAATAAATGGTCGATTCCTAAAGAAATACTACGCTTAGCGAGTTATCGCCTAGGTCAATGATAGACGACGACGACTATGTCCGCTCGCTATCTTCCTAAACTCAAACTTTATAAGCAGTAACCAGCCTTCTCGCTACGGACCGAGACGTCCTTAAACTAACAACGGACCGAAACGTCCTTAAACTAATGACGAACCGAAATGTCCTTAAACTAATGAAGGACCGAAACGTCTTTAAACTACTACCGCAGCATCTTTAGGCTGACGCGATGAATAAAAAAACAAAAAAAACAAAAAAAACGGTATGTCCATAAGCAAAATGGGCACGGATGAAAACCCGAAAGGGCTCCGTGAGTAAAAACAGTAGGGCTATCGGCGAGTGTTCGTGAAAACCCGAAAGGGCGCGACCTCGTAAAAAAAAACGGTATGTTCATAAGCAAAATGGGCAAGGATGAAAACCCGAAAGGGCTCCGTGAGTAAAAACAGCAGGACTACCGGCGAGTGTTTGTGAAAACCTGAGAGGGCGCAACCTCGTTAAAGGACACTTACAGGGTCCTCTCGACCTTGTAAGGAGAAACCACCCGCGTGAGATCCTTACGACTCACAAGGGAGCAATACACTTAGGGATCCTCACGATTCCTAAGGAGAAAATACACTTGCGAGATTCTCACGACTCGTAAGGAGAACTCTCTTATGGGACCCTCACGGCTCATAGGATTTAAAAAGTCTTAAGTTATAGAGACCTAAACCTGTGCTTAAGCAAATCCCACAACTTTCGATATTGCCCTACAAGTGGCTCAATACTGACCCTTGTATACAATCCACGGGCGCGAATAAATATTTCCCTAACCAAGTCCCATCCATGACCGGGGATATGTACACATGACGAACAACCCTTATAAGACCTCTCGACTTACAAGGAGAAAACCCTCTTATAAGATCCTTACGACTTACAGAGGAACGTACACTTAGGAATCCTCACGATCCCTAAGGAGAAAATACACCTACAAGATCCTCACGACTTGCAGGGAGAAATACCTTTGTGAGACCCTTACGGCTCATGAAGTCAAAAGCCTTAGTCGACAGGACCTTAACCTTGTTCGCTAAGCCACCTTTGTTCGACATCAACAGGGGCAAATGATGATTCGCTCCTGGCAATATCCCAGTTGTAGCGGTGCTGATGCCGAAATCGGTGTCTAATTTCAAGTTTACGGTGAAAGGCCGGTAGGCCGCACGTGCATACGAAATAGCCGAAATGATGGGGCAACTTGAAATAAAAAGCAGCAAGTAAAAACGTATGCATATAAAACAGCCGAAATGATTGGGCAACTCGCAATAAAAAGCAGCGAGTAAAAATAAAATAAATAGCCGAAATGATTAGGGCACCGCGAGAAAATAGCCGAAATGATTGGGCAATCGCGACCTTCGCGATATAAAAGCTGAAATGATAGAGCATCGCGGAAATAAAACAATACAAATAAATGAAACTTTTGCCCTACAGTTGAGATCACATCGATCCCTGTATACAATCCAAGGGCACAAACAAAAAGGGGACTACATTTCCCCACCAGGATGCGTCAAAGGGAAGTCAGATCTCGATGACCACGTCTACAGCCTGGAGACCAACAGCGGCGTTCCTCCTCATTCTAGCAGGACACGGACGTGACATCACCAATCGGAGCCACGGCAAAATCCCCAGTTCTAAGACTCTAGAGTTCACAGAAAACCTAGAGTCAGTAAATGACCTCCGTCGCGGAAACAAGTCAGCCAACGACCTCCGTCTCGGAAACAAGTCAACAAATGACCTCCGTCGCGGAAACAAGTCAACCAATGACCTTCGACTCGGAAACAAGTCAACAAATGACCTCCGTCGCGGAAACAAGTCAGCCAACGACCTCCGACCCGGAAACAAGTCAGCTAACGACCTCCGACCCGGAAACAAGTCAGCCAACGACCTCCGTCTCGGAAACAAGTCAACAAATGACCTCCGTCGCGGAAACAAGTCAATAAATGACCTCCGTCGCGGAAACAAGTCAGCAAACAACCTCCGTCGCGGAAACAAGTCAGCAAACGACCTCCGTCGTGGAAACAAGTCAGCAAATGACCTCCGTCGTGGAAACAAGTCAGCAAATGACCTCCGTCGCGGAAACAAGTCAACAAATGACCTCCGTCGCGGAAACAAGTCAGCCAACGACCTCCGTCTCGGAAATAAGTCAGCCAACGACCTTCGACCCGGAAACAAGTCAGCCAACGACCTCCCCGTCGGAGCAATACTTCGGAAATAAGTCAACTCACCAACCACTTACGAGTCCTCTCGACTTGTAAGGGAGAAAATTCTCTTATAAGATCCTTACGACTTATAAGAGAAAATACACTTAGGAATCCTCACGACTCCTAAGGAGAAAATCCACCTACGAGATCCTCTCGATCCGTAGGGAGAAAAGTCTCTATGAGACCCTCACGGCTCATAGAGTTGAAAAGTCTTAGGCAGCAGATCTGAACCTGCGACCTGAGCCATCGTTATCTCTTGGAGAAATCCAGATGCTTACTCTATTATCTGTTTATCAAGACAGCCTGCTGATAATAAGAGAAGCGAGGAAGCAAAGAAATAATACAAGACATTGCAAAGAAAAATGTGTATCTTTATTTATTAATTTAATCAGGTACAAGGTGAAGCGTACAAAAGAATAAAGAATGGATACATCTTATTCAAAAAAGAATTTTTTTTACAAGTATGTAGATACAAGGGGAATTACTGGGAAGGAAGCGTCTTGCATAACTCTAGCAATTGTTCGTGCACCTCCTTCCACACTTTCTCCTGATCGGCCACCACCGCCAGATTTGCCTCCACTTGAGCCCGCTGCTGCAAGACAGATGCAAGCTGCTCCCTAACGGCCTGATGAGCAGCTTCATAGCCCGCGGTGTCACGCTCGGCGACATCAAGCTTTCGATTCAAGTTTAGCCTATGAGAGATGCGTTCCAGGAGGCCCTCAAAGATAACCTTCACTTGAGCAGCATTCGCCTCAACCTCAGCACGCAGACGAGCCATCTCGCTCGAGGTCTCTTGGTATTCCCTCAGCCTTAAAGCCGCTTCTTATTCTAAATTGTGGACGTAAGAAGCGCTTTGCTCGATCCACGCTGCTCTTTCATTGCTTGCGGCTAAGGTCTCGGGAGCAGGGCACACAAACTCCAGTTGATGCAGACGAGCCTCGATCTCCCTGCAGTGGTTAACCCAAGACGCGATGATGTCCTCGTCATGGAAATTTACGAGTATCACCAGCATCGGGTTAACCGCCGTAGAGAAATCCGCAGCAGATGTAGGAGTCTCGACGTCGAGTTTCTCGATGTAGTCGCTCAACATGCGCAGGCTATTCACGGCGCCTTTCGAAGACGGACGTCTCAGGAAAGGGCCCGCCAGCATTATGACACGAGGCTCAAAGGGCGCCGAGACCAAAACGACAGCTAAAAAAAGAAGATATGATCAGATAACAGTTCAAGAAATAAAAAAAAGGAGTTATCAATATGATAGTTGCTGTACCAGCTGAGGCAGGTGGCAAGGCCGGAAGGGCCGGTGGCGTGGCTAATCTTTCATCCCCTCCTTCAATTTGTAGCACTGCAGTCGGGACGAGGAAAAGTTAGAAATAATTCCATCACTGAAAAAGAAAGACATCAGTTGGAAATTATACTCACCAGCGCCACCAGAGGGAGAAGCGAATTCAGATGGGAAGGAGAAGTGTGGGAGCAACACTTGATAAAGATGATCAAAAAGCACTCCTGAAAAGGCACAACGGTACGACTTTAGTACATAAATTATGTGTTTGGAAAATAAGACTAATAAGTTGCGGACCCATACCTTCCAACATCTTCGATGGTATGAGAGAGGGTTGAGAGGTGACAACCGCCAAAGCAGTAGTTGACGGCGCTCCCTCAAGCAATGGAGCATCGGCACTGGCCGCGCCTGCGTTAAAAAACAAGGGTAAACCTGTCAGGAAAGATTGCGAGATAAAAAAGGGGGGAAGGTACTCCGAAATTTACCTGATGAGCCTCCAGCCGAGACAGAGGCGTCTCCCTCCTCTATCGACATAAGTCCACCACCCGTGGTCTCATCCTCAGACTCCACGGGGGCCGTCGTCATGCTCGCGAGTCCAGGAGACGGCGGAGGGCCATAGGCGGGGAGAGCTATGACCGGAGCATTGCCAGACTCCTGAGAAAGAGCGGTTGGCTCATCCTCAGGAATCATGTCCACCTCACCCGTTACTCCCTCGGGTTCAGCAGTCACGGTTGTCTCTTCCACCGTCACCACGAGGTCATCGGTCTCAGGCGCTCCGCCCGCTGCTACCTCGGGCTCAGCATCAACCACTTGCTCAAGCATGGTGGACGTGACCATTTCGTCAGCCACTATCTCGGGCCCAACAATCCCGGTTGTGTCATCCGCCATCGGCTCGGGCTCGACCAATGCCTCTCCCTCTAGCTCCTCAGGTTCGACGGTCTCCGCCTCTCCCTCGGTTGGACTTGGCCCTGCAGGACAGAATATATAAAAGCCGATAACTTCATAATTCTTACAACAAAATTCTGAAAGGAATATTACCTGAGGTGGACTTATCGTTAGCCTCCCTATTGGCGCGCACCACTTGTCTATGAGCTGTAGACAAGGCGACCGGGGGCTCTTCTGATGGAGTATCAGTATGAGGGATGGTGCTTGGGCCCGCTCCAATGGATAAGGCATCCCTACGTGCCTTCGCTTCGTGCCTTGACCGCTTCCTCTCCTCCCGGGCTGTCGCGATGGACCTCTTCGACGCTTCCTTCATCAAAGCGTCGTCGTCCTCGTTCAGAGACACCTCTAGAGCCTTTAAGGCATCTCTCATCGGCTCTTCAAGATGGACCTCCTGCGGTAGCCATGAGGAAGCAGGAACATCGACAACTGGCAGAGTTTCCGCATCACCTAGCGGGATTGGCATTGAGGTTCCTGCGATAAAAAGGGAGAGGTTAGATCGACCATAACACAAGGAAAATGAAAACTTGATGAATCGAAACTTATTAAGGCTTAAGGACGCTCTAAGGCATTCCTCCTCTTGGAAAGTCTTGAGGGAAGTGGCAATGGCTTCTTCAGTGGTGATGCCTGTTGGAAGAAAAGAAGAAAAAACGTTAGTCAAAGGCAATAATAAAGATTTGATGCAATAAAAAATGCGACTAGTGATTACCTGATTCCGCAAGCTTAGCCAGCCACGCGTCGCGCCTCGCCAACCGCTCGGAAGCTTCGAGAGCGGCCTCTAAGTCCGTGTCATCCGGCGGCATGACTAATCCTTCGTTAGTCCCATATTCACTCAGGCCCTCACCATAGGGAGCGTGGGGTTCCTGACCGAACGCGACGTCAGCGGTGAAGAGCGACTTCTTTTTCTTCTTTTGCCCACCAACCCTAGGTGCACCCGGGATCGACTTACGCTTGGCAGGCACTTTGGGGCGGCGGGTCCCAATGTCCGCACCCACACCAGACTCCGGTGAGCCTACAACCATTGTCTCCACTGGAGCACAGGGCGATGGTGGTGCATCCGCAATATCGGGGAGCGGCAATCCGCGTGGGGGACTCTCCGCACGTGGTGGTCTGGCTCTAGCATCTTTTAGAGGGGGAACTACCGGGGTCCTTGGTACCAAAGGAGCGTTGCGATTGCTACCTGGAGACGCACCCTTACGGTCGACCAGCAATTGCTTTTCCTCCTTTATGACGGCTCCTTTTGAATGACTGTACCATTCTGTATATACCTTGAGGAGTCGTGGGGCGCAAGCCGGCTCACTGATAAAAAAATGTGAACCCGTGTTCAGACGCATGAAGTGATGCAGCGCTCTCTCCATCCCTTCTTCGGTAGCAGCAGGTTCCGATAGGAAAGCCTCCAGTGGTACCCCTTGATTATAGCTCAGTTGTTGAGCAAAACGATGCGGATTGTACCTCATGAAAATCGCCGCGCTGTTCTGCGTGAACACCAGGAAGCCCGGTCTGATAGAATATAAGTGGAGGGTCTCCCTGGCCGTCAAAACTGAGGATCCATATTTGAAAGTGTCTTGCAATGGCCGCACTGCAGTGGTAGACGCCTTTCCAATAGTCAACACCTTGTCGACGAAAGACACCCCGTCTCCAACGGTGTGGGGGTGAAGGAGTAAACCCCTGGCATTCCGTGGCGATGGAGTCACAATTGATGCTCCAATCAACTGTATGATGCGAGGGAAGCTGCACCTATCATAGAACGAGGGCCTCTTGTGCATGCCGAAGACGCCCGATGTGTGTAGCTTGAACCACGATACGAAGTAGTGCATCGGGAAGATCACGTGCAGTACCCCAGGCTCATTAGCATCCGCTGCTCGACTGAGGCCATGATACAAGTGTGCCAAGCCGGCGATCCCAACAACCACTTTTACCTCGATGGTCATCCGTTGAGCAGGGTAAAAGACAGAAGGCCGCATATGGCGAGAATGCATCGGGAGCGCAAACCAACTCAGCCATAGCCTAAGAAATCCTAAAAAGAAGGCCTCCTCGTCCATCCCGGGGGCTGCAACTTCCGCAAAAGACACAGTCGGGGAGTTAGGAAGGAAAAAACCCTTTTGGTCTATTTCCTTCGCCGGTAGGTTATCCAAACCTAGACCGAAAGGGTCCTCAAGGGTGGCAAACTTGGCAGCTTCCGCCGAGAGGACGCTTGGATGAAGGAACCGAGCGATGAAATCCTCGAAGCTAACCCCGCGACTCCCACGTTCGATGAAAAGGGCCTCATAGATGTTCAACACTTTGATCAAACTTGGGAATTGGTGTTGAACAGCATTCTCCGGGGTGAGGCCCCTTACTGCCGGTTTAGCATCGAAGACATACTCGTCTGTCGGAAGCAACTCCTCATAGTGCTCCCTATAACCGGTAAACCGGAGACCTCTGTGAACTCCTCCAGAGAAATTGACACTTCCCGATCCATTGCGAGGAAAGTGTGAGTAGGAATGTTCCACTGCTCAAGCGTCGGGTACTGGAAGAGGGAGACGTAAACCGCAGTGTACAATCCTAATCTTATCAACTGCAACTTCTTCGCCGACAGGATATACCGAGCCCACGGCAGGTAGCCGATCGGGTGGCGGGGGATCAGACCTATGTTATATGATTGCCCCCAAGGTCGCGCCTCGCCTTGACAGATACGCCATCCCAGGATATCCAAAACCATAGGACGCTGAACCGGAATTGCATCTATGGCGGGATGAAGAAAGCCCTTCAAGGTCCAATCAACCATCTCCACGGCATACTGCACCGGGGGTGGGCTGGCATAATGAATCACCGTAATGGGTTCTGACGGTACTGCGCACGTGAAGCTCCATCGACCCATGATAATCTGATTGTACCACGACCCCCAAAGGTGGAGACTCTTATATTCCGGGTCGTGGTCTCTGATCATAGCTAACACTTTGCGGTCCAAAGGCACTTCAGGAAACCCCTCCTCCGAACGAGCAAACGGGAATGAAGTGTCAAAAGACATAGTCACTGCAAGGGAACAAAATTAGCCGTTAGTGTTGTAATTCCAACGCTTGGCGTTTAAAAAATTTAATTAATTAATTAATTAAATTAAAGATTAATCAAAATTAAATTAAATTTAATTACACCACACAGCAGTGCAGTGGGTAGGAGACCAAGGGGGGACCCACAAAATCTGGATGACAATACGTCAGTAATTAAGACAACCCCATCATTGGATGAGATTGTCAGTTAAATCCTGTCACGCCCAGCTTCCCAAAGTACGCAAGATTGGGCAGGTGACATATGGGCAGGTGACATAGCCAACCATGCTACCTGTGGGTAGGAAATATCCATCCACAGTCACATTACGGTTGTAGAGATATCAAGAACAAAATAAATAAACTAATCTAGCACATGTCCAAATCCATAATAACGAGAGTCAATAAACAATAAGTGCGGAAGCAAATGATCCAATACAATAATAGAAAGGTACGCCCCATAATGCGGGATCGCACCTGGAAATAAAATGCAATAAACGAACTAACCACTATAGAACTCAAATCAGCCTGCTGGCTGAAGTACTCCTGCACGGTCGGCGACAGTGGTAAAGAATCTGGGCCATGCAAAACCCAGACATCAGCGCGTCATGTCAACCAAATAATATAATATAAACATGGTAATAAGCAATGCAGGTATGAACATGAAATAAGCAATATTATGAAACAACAGTGCAGGGTAATGTGCAATGGGTAACTAAACTGTTCTATCAGGTTTCTACTCTAAAGTCTTTGAAATCAATTGATGAATCATCGATGTAACTCAATAGTATCCCGTGCGTGCCCGGGACCACGGTCAAGGTTCTCAGGGCTGAATCCGAGACGTGCCGCTAGGCAGTAAAGTAGGTAGTAGGATGGACGAGTGATGTCAGCATCATCACTCCCGGACTGGCCAAGCCCGTAAGACTGATCAGAACAGGTATCGAACTGTTGAGTTACAAGTCGGTTTCACCTTTGATTTCCCCATACCCCCAAGTTATGTATGTCAAGTCAGGTATTCAGTAGTCCAGGATTAATGTCAACACAAAATCCGGTAAAAGCAGGTCTGTCTGGATAGACAGCATGAGTGGTCCAAAAGGACCCCAAGTCAGGTTTGTCGGCATTGGGCATGAAATCAGGTAACAGGTCAGGTCATGTTTCAACAGGTTGATTCGATATGTATGTATGTGTCAGGTGCAGCAGAGTCAGGTCAATATGTAATGTGATCGAGTGTGTGCTCACGACCGGTATACAATCAAATAATGAACAGCAGCAAGAACAAGTAATTAACAATAACGGTTCACTTAATCACAAGAATATGATGCAGTTGTATTATACTAGCAGGTTCGAGCACCTTTGGGGTGCAATAATCACAGGGTAAAACAATATTAATAACACGAAGCAATGAAGCTATTAAAACTACAGCATAGATAATAGTCACATGGATGATCTAGCAAGTTAAGCAAGGACGTTCTAATTGGTTTAATTAGCTAAAGTATGGATTGATAGCAGACCGATTAATTACAAGAAACTACTATAATGATTCAATGCGAGATTAAGTCTCAAGTTCGAAAACATATGGTTACAGCGGAGCCTGATACGGTTAATGGGAGCTCTACTATTATCACTTCTATGTGGGGATTCAACAGGAAAACAGTTAATCTGGCATGCTACTAGGGTTGAACAGGAAGCAATATATGTAATGTGATTTACTGAATAATACCTTATTATATCATGGGTAAATATTACGGCAACTTAAAGTTTGTATTAAGGGAAGTTTTAAGCTTCACTAGCATGTAAGCAAGTATCAAATACTTGCCTCGGGAACCGAACGGTAATGCAACCATGAAGCACAAAACTGCTGATGCACGATCACGGCTAGACTTTCGCTCGACACGACGATCGCGACCACGATGGATACGACAAGGCGGAGATGTGAACACGACCCAAGCAAGGTCTTGGCTTGGATGTCGGCTCTGGTGAGGTCCCGGCCCAGGAAGAAGACTGCAGCGATGCGGCACTTGAATCGACGACGACGATAGATGAACCGGCGGCGGCTATGGTGGTCGAATGGTGAAGGAAAGTGCTGCAGTGGTAGTAAGGGGTGCGGGTTCTGGAGTTTGAAGGAGACGACGACAGCGACGCGCCGACTGCGGCCTCGAAGACAAAGGCGACGAGGTCGGGTGATGGGTTCTCGGACGTTGCGACGACGGCAAGAGGTGCTCGGCGAACGAGTGTGGGTTCTGTTGCCGTGGCAACTCCGGCGAGGGAAGGAGGAGGAAGATGAGGAGGTCGGGACGAGGGTGAAGGAGATCGGGGTTGAGGCTGGAGGAGTGGCCGGCGGTGGGGTTTGTGGGAACTGCAGGTGGGTGATGCAGGGTGAAGATGCAGGGGTGTTCGGGTAAGGGAGGAGATGGCGAGGAGAGGGATGCTGCCGAGGCCGAGGAGGCGATGAAGACGGTGGTGGTGGTGTCGCGGGGAGATCGACGGCGACGGTGACGAGAGGCTAGGGTTAGGATTCTCGCGAGGTTTCTCGTTGCCTTGGTGAGGACGAGGAACAGTAGGAAAATATATATATTAGAGAGAGAGAGAAAAGATTATTAGAGAGGGATAGAGAGATTTTAGAGATAGAGAGAGAAGGAGATTAGAGAGAGAGATAGAGAGAGACGGTTGAAGGGGGGCCCACGAGGGATTTAAATCCCTCGTGATTGGCTGGAGGGTTTAAAAAGATAAATTTTAAAAGATTTTCAAAGAGATTTAATGTAGGAATCTGTAACAGCATAGAAAATATTATGGTTTTAAATATTAAATTAAAATGGGTATTTCGGCGCTAAATGAAACATTTCCAAATCGCGCCCGGGTTGCGCCCAAATGTTTCAAATTCAAATTATAGGATTTTAAGCGAGTTCCAATTTTTGGAAAGAGGTGTTTAATGATTAAAATGCATGCCCCCAAGTCGGACACTTGCACGCGCGCGTAGCCGTCCAAACTTGCCTGTTTCACCGAACGGAACGGAATCTCGACACGCGGACGCTACCACGCGACTAGTGGCGACGAGTAGGCCAACATGGATATTTTTAATTTCATTTTAGGTGTTAAAATTTGTTATGTGCCAAAATGACTTAACCGGTTAAAATTTAGCAATAAACACCAGATAATCAGGATAATTGGAAAGAGCAATATAAAACACTCAATTAGCAATAGAAATAGTATTATTGGGCTCGGGTGTTACATCATACCCAACTACAAAAAGAATTTCGTCCTCGAAATTCCAATAATACAAGATAGCTAACTACAGGAAAAGGCGAGGAAATTTCTGCCGGATCTTGTCTTCTCGCTCCCAAGTGGATTCTCCATGCAATCGGTTACCCCAAGAAACTAGCACAAGAGGGATAACCTTGTTCTTAAGAACCTTTTTTTTCTTCGATCCTTGATTTCAACTGGTCGCTCCTCAAAAGTTAGGTCCTCCCGTACGGTCAACTCCGAATGATCCAAGACGTGGGTCTCATCTCGGACATACCTCCGTAGTTGAGATACATGAAACACATCGTGCACTCCTGCCAATGACTGTGGTAACGCCAAACGGTACGCTACCTCTCCAACACGCTCCAATATCTCGAAGGGTCCAACGAATCGAGGACTAAGCTTTCCCCGACTTCCAAAGCGAATCACCCCTCTAGTCGGTGATATCTTCAAGAATACCAAATCACCCGCGGCGAACTCTAGAGGTCTTCTTGACGTGTCAGCCCAACTTTTCTGTCTGTCTTGAGCTGCCTTCATTTGCTTCCTGATTGTATCCAACTTCTCGACTGTCTGTACCACCAAATCTGGTCCTAGTAACCTTCGTTCACCAACATCATCCCAACAAACCGGTGAACGGCACTTACGACCATACAACGCTTCAAACGGAGCCATCTGAATAGTCACTTGGAAGCTATTGTCGTACGAAAACTCCACCAGGTGTAGATGATCCTCCCAAGAACCTTTGAAGTCCAACATGCAAGCCCTCAACATAACTTCAAGGGTCTGGATCGTTCTCTCCGATTGTCTATCAGTCTGAGGATGATAAGCTGTGCTAAACTTCAATCGAGTCTCCAAACTTTCTTGTAAACTCCTCCAAAGGTGCGACAAGAACCGAGTGTCCCGATCGGACACGATGCTCACCGGTACTCCATGCAATCTTACAATCTCCTGCATGTACCGCTCTGCCAAAGTCTCCGTCGATTGACCAACCCGGAAAGGAATAAAGTGAGCTGCCTTGGTCAACCGATCGACAATCACCCATACTGCATTGTTGCCCTTTGGACTCTGCGGTAAAGCCGTCACGAAATTCATGGTTATATGTTCCCACCTCCACTGAGGAATCGGAAGTGGTTGCAATAAACCAGCAACCCTTTGATGTTCAGCCTTGACTTGCTGACACACCAAGCACTTAGCCACGAAGCGAGCAATTTCCCGTTTCATACCTTCCCACCAGAAGTGCTGTCGAATATCTCGGTACATCTTTGTCCCTCCTGGATGTACAGAGTAAGCTGAACTGTGTGCCTCCTTCATGAGCTCTTCACGCACACCCCCTTTTGGCACACACACACGGCTACCATACCTCAACGAACCATCTTCATGGATCAGTAAATCGGTTCGCAGTCCAACTTCAACCTGCTCTCGAAACTTTTGCAGTCTAGGATTCTGCGATTGTGCCGCTTTAATCTTCTCAACTAAGGACGACTGTACTTGCGACTGCATCAACTGTCCCGTAGCATGTGGTAGCACAACCTCCAAATCAAATCTCCGAAAATCCGCAATGATCTCCCTTATGCGGTCAATACCTGAATTACTGGTAACCGACTTAGCGCATCTGGCACGACGTTAACTTTTCCCGGATGGTATTTAAGATCAAGGTCGTAGTCGGCCATCAGCTCCAACCATCTGCGTTGCCTCATGTTCAACTCCTTCTGAGTGAACACATACTTCAAACTCTTGTGATCTGTAAAGACTTTGACTCTCTCGCCCAAAAGGTAATGTCTCCAAATTTTCAAGGCGAAGATCACGGCTGCGAGCTCCAAGTCATGAGTCGGATAGTTCTTCTCATGAGTCTTCAGTTGTCTTGATGCGTAAGCGACGACCTTCCCATTCTGCATCAAAACACATCCCAATCCTTTTCCAGATGCGTCGCTGTGAATCACCAGTCCTCCTGAATTATCTGGTACAGTCAGGATAGGGGCGGTTATCAACTTCTGCTTCAACGTCTCGAAGGCCAATGCATATCCCTCCGTCCACACAAACGGTACCTCCTTGCGCGTAAGCTTGGTTAACGGCTCAGCTAAACGAGGGAAGTTCTCCACAAATCTTCTGTAGTATCCGGCGAGTCCAAGAAAGCTTCTTATCTCTGCAACATTCTTTGGAATAGGCCAATCTCGAACGGCTGCAATCTTCTCGGGATCAACGGCGATTCCATTGCCCGACACAACATGCCCCAGAAACTTCACTTCTTCCAGCCAGAATTCGCACTTACTCATCTTCGCGAATAATTTCTCTTGTCTCAGCGTCTGCAGTGCGATCCTTAAATTCTCAGCATGCTCCTCCGGACTCTTCGAGTATACCAGAATATCGTCAATGAATACCATAATAAACTGGTCCAGGTATGGTGAAAAGGCCCTGTTCATCAAATCCATGAATATTGCCGGCGCATTCGTTACTCCGAAGGGCATCACTAGATACTCGAAATGTCCATATCGAGTTCGAAACGCCGTCTTGCAAATGTCTTCTGCTTTCACTCGGACCTGATGGTATCCTGATCGCAAATCCAGTTTCGAGAATACCCTCGCGCCACTAAGCTGCTCAAAAAGTTCTCCAATGCGAGGGATCGGGTACTTGTTCTTAATAGTCACACGGTTCAATTCTCGATAATCAATGCACATCCTCCTCGTGTCATCCTTCTTCTTTACTAAAAGAACTGGAGCTCCCCAAGGCGAGTTACTGTTTCGAATCTAACCTTTCTCGAGTAATTCACCAACTTGCTTCTTAACTCCTTCCAATTCCACTGGTGCCATCGGATAATAAGATTTTGATACTGGCGCTGCACCAGGAATAAGGTCAATCGCGAACTCCACATCTCGCTGCGGCGGTAAGCCCGAAACATCTGCAAATACATCCATAAAGTCGCGAACAACTGCCGGCTCTTCATTACTATCAACTGCCATAGCTGCAAGAACACTGTTTGTCGGCCTAGCCCTAAACTCGACTGGCCCGACAAAACTGCTTCCTTACCGCAGCTGCTGTCTACATAGTTGGCTGTGGAAGGTCCAGCGAGACTACTGAGTCTCGTCCATTCTGCTGCATGCGCGTCCATGGCGCTCCATTCTGCCTTAGTCCGATAAACTTCTCTTTCATTTCCTCCCGTGCCGCCCGCAGAAAGAATTTCTCCAGGAAACCTTTAGAGAAAACAGCCCAACTGATTGGCTTGGGCAAGCGGGTCTCTTCCGCAAGCCACCACTCTCGGGCGTAGTCCACTAGTTGAATGCGCACCATATCGACTCCTCTGTCTTCTGGAATCTGTGCCGCTATCAGCAAATTCTCCGTGTCACTAGACATTGCTCGGCCGGCAACGGCTCCTCCAGACCAGTGGTAGTAGACGGACCCAAAAGTCTGAAATCTGCTACAATCCCTACTCGTTCGACTGGTCTAGTTCCATCGTTGTTTACAGACTGCTGAACGATCTGCAAACCTTCCTGAAACGGATCTGCTTGCTGGATCAGCTCAGTCTGTCTCTTTGATTTCCAGCATTTCTCTTATCACTCCAAGTATGGCGGCTTCGTTCACACGCCTCTGGTACGTCTTCAACTTCTTACCTGCCATCATCCTGAAATCAAAACAAATAACATTAGCATGATGATAGATTCAATATATAAATCAAGGCTAGAACTCCAAGATACTTAAATAGAGTACAGTATTGTAGCTATGCCGCGGTATCATAGCCGCAATTACTTAACTCCACCCAAGTCGCCTAAGTCCTAGAGATAACAAGAAATTTGGTTTTCGAGTTGACACTGCAAAGTAAGTTTGCATGTCGACATGATCCGGAAGAATGATTCAAGGATGGTAAAACGGTCAAGGTGGCAGGATATGTTTCCTAATCACGGGTATTCTGATTCGTGTATCGGGTACAATACCCAACTACAAAAGAATCAACCGAACAAACCTATGGCTCTGATACCAAAAGAACCATGTCACGCCCCGCTTCCCAGAGTACGCAAGATTGGGCACGTGACATAGCCAACCATGCTACCTGTGGGTAGGAAATATCCATCCACAGTCACATTACGGTTGTAGAGATATCAAGAACAAAATAAATAAACTAATCTAGCACATGTCCAAATCTATAATAACGAGAGTCAATAAACAATAAGTGCGGAAGCAAATGATCCAATACAATAATAGAAAGGTACGCCCCATAATGCGGGATCGCACCTGGAAATAAAATGCAATAAACGAACTAACCACTATAGAACTCAAATCAGCCTGCTGGCTGAAGTACTCCTGCACGGTCGGCGACAGTGGTAAAGAATCTGGGCCATGCAAAACCCAGACGTCAGCGCGTCATGTCAACCAAATAATATAATATAAACATGGTAATAAGCAATGCAGGTATGAACATGAAATAAGCAATATTATGAAACAACAGTGCAGGGTAATGTGCAATGGGTAACTAAACTGTTCTATCAGGTTTCTACTCTAAAGTCTTTGAAATCAATTGATGAATCGTCGATGTAACTCAATAGTATCCCGTGCGTGCCCGGGACCACGGTCAAGGTTCTCAGGGATGAATCCGAGACGTGCCGCTAGGCAGTAAAGTAGGTAGTAGGATGGACGAGTGATGTCAGCATCATCACTCTCGGACTGGCCAAGCCGTAAGACTGATCAGAACAGGTATCGAACTGTTGAGTTACAAGTCGGTTTCACCTTTGATTTCCCCATACCCCCAAGTTATGTATGTCAAGTCAGGTATTCAGTAGTCCAGGATTAATGTCAACACAAAATCCGGTAAAAGCAGGTCTGTCTGGATAGACAGCATGAGTGGTCCAAAAGGACCCCAAGTCAGGTTTGTCGGCATTGGGCATGAAATCAGGTAACAGGTCAGGTCATGTTTCAACAGGTTGATTCGATATGTATGTATGTGTCAGGTGCAGCAGAGTCAGGTCAATATGTAATGTGATCGAGTGTGTGCTCACGACCGGTATACAATCAAATAATGAACAGCAGCAAGAACAAGTAATTAACAATAACGGTTCACTTAATCACAAGAATATGATGCAGTTGTATTATACTAGCAGGTTCGAGCACCTTTGGGGTGCAATAATCACAGGGTAAAACAATATTAATAACACGAAGCAATGAAGCTATTAAAACTACAGCATAGATAATAGTCACATGGATGATCTAGCAAGTTAAGCAAGGACGTTCTAATTGGTTTAATTAGCTAAAGTATGGATTGATAGCAGACCGATTAATTACAAGAAACTACTATAATGATTCAATGCGAGATTAAGTCTCAAGTTCGAAAACATATGGTTACAGCGGAGCCTGATATGGTTAATGGGAGCTCTACTATTATCACTTCTATGTGGGGATTCAACAGGAAAACAGTTAATCTGGCATGCTACTAGGGTTGAACAGGAAGCAATATATGTAATGTGATTTACTGAATAATACCTTATTATATCATGGGTAAATATTACGGCAACTTAAAGTTTGTATTAAGGGAAGTTTTAAGCTTCACTAGCATGTAAGCAAGTATCAAATACTTGCCTCGGGAACCGAACGGTAATGCAACCATGAAGCACAAAACTGCTGATGCACGATCACGGCTAGACTTTCGCTCGACACGACGATCGCGACCACGATGGATACGACAAGGCGGAGATGTGAACACGACCCAAGCAAGGTCTTGGCTTGGATGTCGGCTCTGGTGAGGTCCCGGCCCAGGAAGAACACTGCAGCGATGCGGCACTTGAATCGACGGCGACGATGGATGAACCGGCGGCGGCTATGGTGGTCGAATGGTGAAGGAAAGTGCTGCAGTGGTAGTAAGGGGTGCGGTTTCTGGAGTTTGAAGGAGACGACGACAGCGACGCGCCGACTGCGGCCTCGAAGACAAAGGCGACGAGGTCGGGTGATGGGTTCTCGGACGTTGCGACGACGGCAAGAGGTGCTCGGCGAACGGGTGTGGGTTCTGTTGCCGTGGCAACTCCGGCGAGGGTAGGAGGAGGAAGATGAGGAGGTCGGGACGAGGGTGAAGGAGATCGGGGTTGAGGCTAGAGGAGTGGCCGGCGGTGGGGTTTGCGGGAACTGCAGGTGGGTGATGCAGGGTGAAGATGCAGGGGTGTTCGGGTAAGGGAGGAGATGGCGAGGAGAGGGATGCTGCCGAGGCCGATGAGGCGATGAAGACGGTGGTGGTGGTGTCGCGGGGAGATCGGCGGCGACGGCGACGAGAGGCTAGGGTTAGGATTCTCACGAGGTTTCTCGTTGCCTTGGTGAGGACGAGGAACAGTAGGAAAATATATATATTAGAGAGAGAGAGAAAAGATTATTAGAGAGGGATAGAGAGATTTTAGAGATAGAGAGAGAAGGAGATTAGGGAGAGAGATAGAGAGAGACGGTTGAAGGGGGGCCCACGAGGGATTTAAATCCCTCGTGATTGGCTGGAGGGTTTAAAAAGATAAATTTTAAAAGATTTTCAAAGAGATTTAACGTAGGAATCTGTAACAGCATAGAAAATATTATGGTTTTAAATATTAAATTAAAATGGGTATTTCGGCGCTAAATGAAACATTTCCAAATCGCGCCCGGGTTGCGCCCAAATGTTTCAAATTCAAATTATAGGATTTTAAGCGAGTTCCAATTTTTGAAAAGAGGTGTTCAATGATTAAAATGCATGCCCCCAAGTCGGACACTTGCACGCGCGCGTAGCCGTCCAAACTTGCCTGTTTCACCGAACGGAACGGAATCTCGACACGCGGACGCTACCACGCGACTAGTGGCGACGAGTAGGCCAACATGGATATTTTTAATTTCATTTTAGATGTTAAAATTTGTTATGTGCCAAAATGACTTAACCGGTTAAAATTTAGCAATAAACACCAGATAATCAGGATAATTGGAAAGAGCAATATAAAACACTCAATTAGCAATAGAAATAGTATTATTGGGCTCGGATGTTACAAATCCCAAGAGAACATTCTCATTAATGATAAAAAAATCCTTAGAGACAAGGAGGAAATCTCCACTTTCAGAGCAAAACTCTGTCACAGAGTGACACTTGTCAAACTCTGGTCTCAGGGAAATAAAATTCCTTAAAAGAGCCTAGCTCTGTAAGAATGATTAAAAAATCCACCAAAGAAAAAATTGATTAATTCCTAAAAATTAAAATTCTGGGATCTTAAAAATCCATATATAATAATAAAAAAAACTCTTAAGAGTTCATCATCAGAAGATCAAAGATCTATATTCTGTCAATGGGCAAAGCTCTGTTCATGGGTTAAGAAACTCTGAAACAAATTTTTGAGAGCAAAGCTCTGTTTATGAAACCCCAAAGGGGATTTTTTTAGATCAAAAGATCTATGAGAGCAAGGCTCTGTTGGTTAAAATTGATTTAAATTAATTTAATTTAATTTTAAATTAATTTAACCTAAAGTTTTTTTAGCTTTGGAAATGAGAGCAAAGCTCTAGAGTCTAGAAGCAGGAGCAAAGCTCTGAAGTTCTTAAGCAGGAGCAAAGCTCTGAAAATCAAAATCTGGAAAATGGTGAAGATTTTCTAAGGGCCAAGGGTCCTATTTATAAGGCGCTTGCGCCCCTTCAGCTCACCCGTTGATCCAACGGCCAGGATCTTGCCACCGCTGCACTCACGTGCGCGCCACGTGAGCGCAACAGTGGGGGGGCATTTGTTTCCCCCAATCAGAGTAAAGCTCTGTTTGAATTTCAAAATTCAAAATTCGAAGCAATGCTTTAAATTCTTTGCGCTGCGCGCAACGCGCCACGTGTCGAAAGCTGATACGCCAGCGCAGCGCCCAAGGCAGCGCGCCCAATCAGAGCAAAGCTCTATTTAAAACAAAATTAAAGGAAGCAACGCTTCAGTTGCGCAAGCGCTGCGCTGCGCGACACGTGTCAGCGCAGTTGCGCTGCGCTCTGTGCTGCTTGACACGTGTCATGCACTGGGGCGTTTGCGCCAAACAGAATTAAATTCTAGCAAGATCTTTTCTGTTCTTGTTAAAACAAGAAGATTGCCTTCTGTAAAACAGAAGCTCTTGGATCAAAGATCCAAAGGTGGGGAAAATTCCCCAAATCACTCAGAGAAAGATCTCTTTAACAAATTTAACAAATTTATGAGCACTATATAAAGGCCCCTAGACCCCAAATCAAAGGCATCAACATTGTGAGAGACTGAGAACCTCAAAACAGAGAGAACTCTGAAGAAATTTTAAGAAAAAGGTAAAAACCTTCATAAAATAGAAGAATTTCTTCTAATAGATCATTGATCTAAGAACAAGATCAATGATCTTCATATAATAAACAGTGCTTTGCACTTTTTTTTATGAACCACTGGTTCTCTGAAACAAGAAAAACTTATTTTCTTTGATCTAAATTAGATTAAGAAATCAAACAGTGCTTTGCACTTTTTTATGAACCATTGGTTCTGGAATCTAAAAGATTCTCAAGTTAATAGTGTTTTGCACTTACAAAATTGCACTGTTGCACTCTTGGGTTGGCGAAAGCCACAAGAGAGCACCACGTGTCAGCATCTAAACCACTTGCGCTATGCGCTTTTAAAATAGAGCCTTGCTCTCTGAAATTGGCGCAACTCACTAGAACGCGCCACGTGTCAGCAGCGCAAGCGCAGCACACTGGCGCAGCGCACTGCGCTTGCGTGACACATGTCATCACCGTAAGCGCTTGCGCTCATTGATTGGCGCAAAGCGCCTGACAAATGCAATGCATTTCTTTTACTAAAAGGCCTGGCCCAAATCAGAACGGGCCTAGTAGGCCAAATTAAATTGCAATGCAATAAAAAGGGCAGAGCCCAAACAAAATTGATGCTCTGCATCATTTATAAATGGGCAGAGCCCAAACAAAATAATAAATAATGCAATGCATTATTTTAAAAGGGGCAGAGCCCAAATAAAGGTCCAACAGAGACCAAGATTAATGCTATGCATTATTAAAAAGGGGCCAAGCCCTAGCACAGGCCTAATAGGCCAAAAACAAATAAAAGCGTTGAACATCCTCATCTGGACTTAGCCCAATCATGGCCGTAAGTTCTCAAATTAAATTGACTGAGCACGACTGCTCTCTTAAATCAATTTACATCCGGTTGGAGGGTACATCTCCGAACTCCTCTGACTCCTATCGCTGTAATCCTTTAACGACGTCAGAGAGGTGACGGGTCCCGATGGCCATACATGCAATGGACCACCACGTCCCTAAACTGGAAATAGATCTAGACGATCCCGTTAAGTTGATCTCGGTCTCAAATTAGACAAACGTATCCTTAACAAACGTTTAAGTTGATCTTAGCCTCAAATATGGCTAACGTATCCTTAAACCAAAACCCAAATCTAAGAAAGTACGGATTTGGACTAATCCACGTCCTACGGGCGACGACATAAATTAGTCTCCGTATACAATCCACGGGCATCCACAAACAAAACAAACATACACGACACAACGTGAAATTCTGGAGAAGGAGAAAGTGGCTACCGCGATGCGGTAGCGTAATTAACTGCAGGGGCTTGCGTCTGCAGGGAAGAGCGTCCCCACAATCAAAAACCCCTCAAACGAATGGGAATCTGACGAAGTCTGCTACATCGGTCTCATCCGTCTAAACCTCCGATACACAGTGCCATAAATCAACTTAGCATCTTCGGAGAGGTGGACGGGTAAAACCAAATAGCATTTGCCCCGAATCTCAGGCAAGATGTCCAAACGTCGTAGCCGCCATTCGGAGGGGAACAGATAGCTTGGGTTTGTGTTGCGAAGTTGCAGCTCACGGACAATGCACGGGTCTGGCGGAAGGCGGAAGAAAGCCGTCTTACCCAGCCGATCGAATGGAAGACTTTCCGCGACATCTTCGACACAAAGTATTTCCCAGAGACTGCCAGGTTCGACATGAAACATCAATTCATCCACTTACAACAGGGTTCGATGTGGACCAAATCAGTGGATGAATACGATGCTGAGTTCACCATGCTCAGTCGGTAAGATATGTCTTAATAATTCTATTTTTTTAATAAATCACATACTACACAGTTAACACAATAATTTAACAGATTTGCGGCACACCTGATACCGACTGATGAGATCAGAGCCCGTCGATTTCAACAAGGGTTAGATTCAGAGATCCAGGCTGCACTAGCCACAGGAGATTTTCCGACTCATGAATCGGCTCTGAATGCTGCCCGAAGATAAGAGGCAGTAGTAAAGAGAAAGGGCAGACCTCAATCTGCCGGAGTGAAGCGCCCTGCCAATCAGACGGCAGGACTACCCTCTTCAAGGCCAACTGTTGAACTCAGAAGATTGGAAGAAGCCAATAATCAGCCAAGTCCCAACTTTTGCTTCTATTGCAAGAGGGAAGGACACTTCTGGAAGGACTGTAGGCGCGCAAAAGGCTTATACCTAGTTTATGGCACGTCCAATCACAGAATTGGAAACTGTCCTTATAGACGCAACCCAGCTCACACACCCACCAACTACTCGCCGCGGCCTGCTATCCAGGCTCCTGCACCTCGTCTTGCACTCCCAGCTCCACCACCTACACAGCCTACTCGCCAATTCCATCAGGCACTGAGGAACATGCCTCGAGGAAAGATAAACATGCCCGAAGGACAGAGGAATGTGCCTCCAGTTAGGAAGAATGTACCACGGCGTCAGGCTTTCCTTTTAGCGGCCGAAGAAGCAGAGGCCGTAGACCAAGGTAAACCTGGTAATTTTCTCAACTGTTTTCAAATCTCTCACATTCTTTCGTTCTCTCACATATTTTTCATACACTAACAATAGTTCTATCACCAAACTTTCCTTGAATCTGTTACACTTTTCTTTTACAAATTTCGAGGACGAAATTTTTATATGGAGGGTAGAATGTAACAACCCTAAACTTTCTGTATAATTTTTTTCAAAAATACAGAAAGAGGTACTTGAGCCTGCTTTTGAATAGCAAGAAGGAGCTTGTAGCTCGTTGGTAAGATCTTGCACTGCTGAACCAAAGCACCAGAGTTCAAATCCCATCAGCCACACTTTTTTTTTTAAATTAAAAGCCCAAAAGTCTACACGTGCACAACCCGTAAAAACCAAGAGTCACAGCCTAAACAAACATGTCCACGAGGCTAGACCAAGCGTCAGGGACACGTGGCACCAAGACGAGCCCCGACTTTCCCGACTTGGGCCGGCGAACTCGTTGACTCGGCCGGCGCCGCCGGTCTAACTCGGTCCGAACCCTAATTTTCTTTAACCCCTGCACCCATTGGCCTACCCCACTCCCCCCTACACTGTTTAAATTCTCTGCAATTAACGAGAGAATTAAAATACCCCATTTTAATCCTTTTTAAAGCAAATTTAAATGCATTTTTTTATCACACCCTAAACCCTAGATTCTTCCTATAAATACCATCCCTCAAATCAACCTCCTCACTCCCAAATCCCTGCCCAAACTCCCAAGAAAATTCCCAAGTCTTTTGTGTACAAGTGGAGTTAGCAAAAGGGCGAAGCCCCGACAAACTTCCGACGGCAATCCGAGGAGATTCCGAGGACGAAACGACGCACCGGCACCTCCCACCTCTTCCTCCTTCACACTTCTAATCAAATAACCTGTAAGTCCCTACTTCTTCCTCTTTTCTCTATTCTAAAAACAGTCAAAACTAAAACCCGAGGGAAGCGGAATTAGTCCGACTTCCGATTCGGTTTTCTTTAAAAACTACTCTTTTACTTAATGAAATAAAACCATACTCTTATATGTTGACTAATAAACATTAACAAACTTAATAAAACAAGTTGCACATCAAACTAATCATTTTTGAAACTTTGATTATACTTTATCAGAAAAATACCATATAGTTTAGTTTCGACATAAACCATTATAATTCCTTGTTATACCTATAGATAGTTCACGAGGTAATGACCTACCTCCTCACAACATTCATATCTAACATAGCACGATAGAATTTGGGAATATAGATTTGGGAAAAATACGACTTTACATATAACTACCTTCAACTTATAAAACATTTTTCTACAAGAAGTGTATTTTAACAAATCTTTGTAATTGTGCCTCTACAATCCATTTTGGGGAACCCGTTCGGGATGGTACGGATTATCGCACATCCTTGGGCCTAATAGAGTGAAATGCAGACCTCCGCAAGGAGCATACGATCTCGAAAGATTTCAATACATTTTCCTTTAGAAAAATGTGATTTCTATTATAAATAAAACTTATATTTTTATAAATAAATATATATGTAATTAATATCAAAATATCTATTTTTAATATTTATAATATTCCACATTTCCAAAATTCAAGGAAAACATCTTATTTACAAGAAAATACTATACAATTCCAATGCCATATATTATGAAATTATGTTTTATTCACTAGAAATGTCACATTGATAAAATATACGTCAATGAAAACTCTAAAGATGATAATAAAATACTTGAGGTGTATTTTGAAAATTATACAAAATTATTTTTACATAAAACCCCCTCAAGTTATACTAAATTACAATAAGGACCTTAGTAAACATAGGTTTAAGCGGGACCAGTCTCTTGAGCCTCAGAGAGCCGGAGATATGGGTGCTTGCCTATTTAAGGTAGACAACCTAGCAAACGGTGTTATCAACACGGTAATTGTCTTGGAAAAAGACATAAATCCTGCCGTCTATGTGCAGCAGTTACCGATAACATTAAAACCGAATTCAGGGCTTCAATTTCTTTTCTAATTGTCTGACTCAGACCGAGTCTAAATATAATCAATCTGACTTGAATGTGATTCAAGTATAAAATCACAATTCAATATGAATCCATATACTCAATCTAATCAATCTATATTGACCGAACCGAACCATGGATATATTCCATCTACATGTTCATCCATTATATCCGTTCCATTACTGATATCATGGTTCCGGCAAGTCATCCATCTATATAAATCAAGACAATACAATACAAACAATATAATCAAGACATCGTAGGGTTTATAAGGGGTAGACTGGTACGGAAGGCGTTAAAAGTGGCACGAGACTGTAACCATAATACACCTAACCTGAATTCAATTGCCGTTGTACCATGGCTGAACGGTTCCTTGTGCTCCGTATACCTTAGTCTCCGGAATAGTGGGCTCCTCTCGTATACATTGGCATTCTTCTGTACTAAGCTACAAACAACAACGTTAACACTAAATACAACATTATAACAATATACTCTTTATTCCATCTATTCTATTCTTGTCTATTTACAGGAATTACCGAGCGATTTGTTCGCTGACGACATTCTCTTTCTTTTCTTTGGAATGTTGTCAGGTGATTCTGAACTTCAGGAGATCGAGCCCACCTTCGAGGACTTGGATCTGATAGCCTTTGACCCGGAGCTCTAGTTACTTGTACACATTTACATTCTGTATTTTCCATTTCTGTTATGCCACTGTTTAGGCATTGCTTTCCATTCCATGTATTTACTTTTCAGATGTATTGTAAAAAAGAATGTTAATAAATAAAGTTGTTGTTCAATTATATCTATTGTCACTGTCTCTTGTGCATTTTACTTATATTGCTTAGATACGCTTAGCGTGTTTACTTCTGAGTAAATACGTAGCGGTCTCGTCGCATCCTCTGCCCGTATACTGGGAAGCGGGGCGTGACAGAGGTGATAAGGACGGCGACGGTGAGAGGGCGGCGGTGACGAGGGGGACGAGGGCGTAGGTTAGGGCTCGTGGGGACGGGATGAAGAAGAAAGGAAGAGAGAGAGAGAGAGGGTATGGGTTTTTAGTATTAAGTAATATATTATAATATATAAATATATATTGTATAGAGTTAGAAAGAAAGTGTGGGGACGGGGGTTTTAAGAGGGGAGAGAGAGAGTTTTGTTATAATTATATATATATATATATATATATATATATATATATATTAGAGAGAGAGGCGAGAGAAAGAGTGAATGAGATTTTAATAATTAATATATTATATATTATATAACAGTATTATATATATTATTAGTTATAATAATATAATATATATATTATAGGATTTTACAGATAATACCAGATTGCTCCGAATATTACCCGTGAGCATTCAAAAATCTAGTTTTTCAATATGGAGAATATACGTAAATGTTTAAACCATAATGTGATATCTAGATAATAAAAACATATACCCTAAGCACGAATCTATGTAAATACACGTAGCAATCAAATAACGAGTCTGTTTAACAATTAAGACATGAACATGATATATGGGTGCAACCACATGATATGAGGTGTGATGACATGCAAGGCTAGATATCAAAATATATTATTTGGTTTTTATTTTGTATTATTAAAAGATATGTGGAAATATTTGATGTAATCTTGAACCATGTTGGGTTCAAACATACGGTTCGGGTCGGATAATAATCACAACCGCCAATTGCACTATCCGCAACCCAAAAGTAACAATAATAAAGAAATTTGTCGTAAGATTTGAAATACCCCAAATAAATATAGTATGACAATGCTTGGTAGTTACATTATACCCAACTACAAAAGAATTTCGTCCTCGAAATTCACGGAACAAGAAAAGACAAGAAAATATGGATTTAAGGAAAGAGGTGTGGAAACTTTTGTCGGATCTCGTCTTCACGTTCCCAAGTAGATTCTCCGTGCGAACGATTCCCCCATGAAACGAGTACTAGAGGGATAACTTTGTTCTTGAGGACCCTTTTTCGTCAATCCATAATCGCCATTGGTCGCTCTTCATATGTTAAATCCTCCTTTACTGTCAGTTTCGAGTGATCTAGAACATGTGTCTCATCTCGAACATACTTGCGGAGTTGAGATACATGAAACACGTCATGAACACCTGCCAAGGATGGTGGTAAAGCCAAGTGATAAGCTACCTCTCTAACACGCTCGATAATACCGAAAGGCCCCACGAATCGAGGACTAAACTTGCCTCGAATACCAAATCGGATCACTCCTCTGGTCAGTGATATCTTCAAGAATACAAGGTTACCAACTGCGAACTCCAGAAGTCTTCGTCCAGTATCAGCCCAACTTTTCTATCGATCTTGCACCACTTTCATATGATTTCGGATCACGTTAACTTTCTCCACCGTTAGCACAATAAGATCCGGTCCCAATAATCTTCTTTCTCCAATATCTTCCCATAAGACACGCGAGCGACACTTACGACCGTATAATGCTTCAAATGGAGCCATCTGTATAGTCGTCTGAAAACTGTTATTATAAGAAAACTTCACCAAGTGCAAATGATCCTCCCATGAAGCCTTGAAGTCTAACATGCATGCTCTCAACATATCTTCAAGAATTTGTATCGTTCTTTCAGACTGACCATCTGTCTAAGGATGATAGGCTGTGCTAAACTTCAAGTGAGTGCCCAAACATTTCTGTAGACTCCTCCAAAAGAGGGATAGAAATCGAGTATTACGATCGGAAATGATACTCACGGGTACTCCATGCAATCTCACATTCTCCTGCATGTACCGCTCTGCCAAAGCCTCCGTCGACTGACCAACCCGAAACGGTACAAAATGAGCTGCCTTGGTCAATCGATCGACAATCACCCAAACTTCATTATTGCCCTTTGGACTCCTTGGTAATGCTGTCACGAAGTCCATGGTTATATGTTCCCACTTCCATTGAGGAATCGGAAGTGGTTGCAACAAACCAGCAACCCTTTGGTGTTCAGTCTTGACTTGTTGACACACCAAGCACTTCAATACATAGCAAGCAATCTCCTTTTTCATTCTTTCCCACCATAAATGTTGTCGCTATATCTTTGTGCCTCCCAGATGTACTGAATACGCGGAACTATGAGCCTCCTTCATGACTTCTTCACGAACATCTCCTTTGGGCACACATAAACGACTCCCATAATGTAACGAACTATCATCATGAATTAACGAGTCTGTTCGAAGTCCTGCTTCTACTTGTTCTTGAAACTTCTACAACCTTGGATCATGCGACTGCGCTGCTTTAATGTTATCGATCCAGGATGACTGTACTTGAAACTGCATCAACTGTCCCGAAGAATTTAGTAGTACAATCTCCAAATTGAATCTCTGAAAATCAGCTATAATCTCCTTTTGTGCAGTCAACATTCGTATTGCTGGCAACCGACTTAGAGCATCCGGCACTATATTAACTTTCTCCGGATGGTATTTTAAGTCAAGATAATAGTCAGCCATCAACTCTAACCATCTACGCTGCCTCATGTTGAGCTCTTTCTGCGTGAACACATACTTTAGGATTTTTTGATCGGTAAATATTTCTACCTTTTCGCCCAATAAGTAGTGTCTCTAAATCTTCAGAGAAAAAATCACTGCTGCTAACTCCAGATCATGAGTTGGGCTGTTCTTCTCATGAGTCTTCAATTGTCTCGGCGCATAAGCTATGACCTTCCCATGCTACATTAGAACACATCCCAAGCCTTTCCCAGATGCGTCGCTGTGAATAACCAGCCCTCCGGAACCATCTGACACTGTCAAAATAGGAGCGGTAGTCAATCTTTGCTTCAACACTTCAAAAGCTGATGCACATTTCTCGGTCCATATGAACGGTATCTCCTTTCGTATTAGCTTGGTCAATGGTTCTGCTATTCGAGCGAAGTTCTCCACAAACTTTCTATAGTATCCGGCAATCCCAAGAAAACTTTTGATCTCCCCCACATTCTTTGGAATTGGCCAATCATGAACAGCTGCAATCTTTTCGGGGTCAACGTAAATTCCATCTCCGTATACAACATGACCTAAGAACTTTACTTCTTCGAGCCAAAACTCGCACTTGCTCATCTTAGCATATAATTTTTCTTGTCTCAACGTTTGCAGTGCGATCTTCAAGTGTTCTACATGCTCTTCTTTGCTCCTCGAATAGACTAGAATATCATCAATAAATACCACTACGAAATGGTCCAGGTATGGTGAAAAGATTCGGTTCATCAAATCCATAAATATTGCCGGTGCGTTTGTGACTCCAAATGGCATCACTAAGTACTCGTAATGCCCATATCGAGTTCGGAACGCCGTCTTGCAATTGTCTTCTGATTTCACCCAAACTTGATGATACTCAGATCACAAATCCAACTTCAAGAATACTCTCGCGCCACTGAGTTGATCGAATAATTCGCCGATGCCAGGGATTGGGTACTTATTCTTAATAGTCACCTGATTTAATTCTCGATAGTCAATGCACATCCTTCGCGTGCCATCTTTCTTCTTGACTAGAAGAACTGGGGCTCTCATAGGTGAACCGCTGCTACGAATCCAACCCTTCTCCAGTAATTCGGCAACTTGTATCTTTACTTCTTCCAGTTCCACCGATGACATTGGATAGAAGCCTTCGAATTGGCGCTGCTATAGGAATAAGATCAATCGCGAACTCCACATCTCGTTTAGACGATAAACTCGAGATGTTCTTGAACACATCCATGAAATCCCGAACTGCTATCAGCGCTTCATCTGCAACTTGTTTGAACTTCTCCCTTCAGTAAACGGTTCCTTTCATCATGAATTTGCAAGTTTTTTCTAAGACTTGTGGGTTATCAGCCCACCACTCTTCCGCTGCTCTACTCTGATAATTTGAGGCGGGTCTGTCAAAACTTCTTCAATCAAACATCTTATATCTGATCGTCCTTGAAGCGGTCCGTACCAGCTCCCGCTGGGGTTAATCTCGAACTACTGCAATCATCAAAAACTTCTCTTGTGTTTTTCCTTGCTCTTCGAAATGCAAACGAATTGGTTCGAGAGGAAAAATATAATGCGGTTGCTCGATTCAGGCTCGCAAAAAGGCATAAACTCGTAAGCAATGACGCCGAGAGGAAAAAAGGTAATACAACAACCATAAATCAAGAAAATGAATCAAAATACGACTCCAGCTTACCAAAATAGAATACCGCATTGTAACCATGGCGCAGTATATAGTTACAATCACATAACTCCATTCAAGTCACCCAAATCTTACTATCAGAATCGGAAAAATAAGAAGGGAGAAACAATAAGGAACCGGGATGATTCCAAGTTGAGATGCAAAGTCATTTCCATATCGTCAAGATAAAAGAGTTAAGGGAAAGATAAGATTCAAGAATTCGAATGATAGAGTTGAGGGAGCCGTTGCAGTGGGCACCCATCCAGCTGTTGCTTTTTTTGGCTTGATAGAGTAGTCTTTCTCCTGCCGAACCTTCATCTTTTTCTATCGGCGGAGATAGTCTTGATCAACAACCAAGTCTTGGACTTGACGCCAGACTTTGTAAATCTTAGAGGACAGCCGCTGAGGGGGCTGCTCCAGCTTCTTCTCTGTATCATTCCCCACAGGTGAAGGAGTTCTCTTCAGCACTGCAGTAGGAGAGTTTCTGCGCACCTTGTTGAGTAGTTCAAAGTTGTTCTCGGTTGGAACAGCAGCATCGATCCCTACCGCTGGAGTTGATGGAGTGAATCCAGAGGGGGAGTCGCCCCCAGCCTTCCTTACTCGGCGCCAGTGGCGACGTCGAGAGTGTCGTGCGGATGGGATCACCTCCGTTGTTGGATAAGCTTCTTCATGCCCCCTCTGAGTAGGGGAAGCAGCTTTGAGGACCTCACCTGGAGCAGCAACCGGAATGGCCAGCCTTGTAAAAAATGACTTCTTGGAAGGAGGAGCCTTTTCAATGATTTCGTCCGCTTGAGCCGGGATAGCTATCCGCTTTGGGATGGCAGCTTCGGGTATCGCGGGTTTGCAGACGTTCTGGCCCAGTCTGTTGAAAACTGAGGTATTGAAGCTGGGCGACTCGTTGAGAGGGGTCGCGGCAGTGGTAAGCCGATCAAAGACCGACTTCTTTGGGGCTTCTTGCAACGTCATTGGGGCATTGAAGCTCATCGGTGGTCCCGAAGAATAATCCAGTGGTGGCTTGAGTTACCTGCTCCACTGGCATCTTAAAAAGGGAGGCCGCTTGGGGCCCATAAGTCACTCCTCCAGCAGGGACGGAGCGAGAGTTGCAGTTGCAGGTAGTGCAGTTTGAAGCCATTGATTTTCTGTTTTCTGCACGGAGCAAGACACCAAATCTAAGTACCTCGAATCCACAGGCAACCACAGTAAACCACGATTTGTTCCCGAACACGACACACGATGTGTGGAGTGGAAAGAGGAAAAAGCCCTACCGGGCGTGGCGGAATCTGTTTACCGCCGGAAACCGGGAAAGACTGACGTCTTGCCTGAATCTGGGGGCAGATGTTATTGGTTTTATCCGTCTATGTAACACCCGAGCCCAATGCTACTAATTTCAGTTACTGTTTGAGCGTAATGTGGTACTTTTTCACTTATCTTGCTTGATTGTCATTTACTGTAAATTTTACCCGGCAAATTCATTTCTGCATATAACAATTTATGGCATCTAAAATAAAATTAAAAATATTCATCTTGGCCTACTTGACACCCCTAACCCCGTTGTTGCGTCCGTGCGTCGTGTTCTCGTCCCGTTCAGTGAAACGGGCGAGTTTGGATGGCTACGCGCACGTACGTGTGTCCGTTTTGGGGGTATGCTTTTTAATCATAAAACACTTCATTTTAAATTTTGGATCCCGCTTAAAATTCTATTATTTCAATTTTAAATTTTTGGACCCGATCCGGGCGCGATTTGGAAATGTTTTATTTTGCGCCAAAATCCCAAATTTTAATATTCAAATCATCGAATATTTTTTCCTTAAACTTATAAGATTTTCACTGTTCAAAATCGTTTAAATCTTTAATATTTCTTTTCCTTAACAAACCTCAACCAATCAGGGTTTTCCCTCGTTAGCCCGGGCCCCACCTCTCTCCTCTCTCTAACTCTCTCTCTCTCTCACCGTATCTCTCTCTCTCCTCCCCATATATATATCTCTCTCTCCACTTTCTCTCTCTCCCATATCTTTCTCTCTCTTTCATATATATATTTCATCTCCCTCCTCATCTCTTTTTTAACCTAAACCCAACCTCGTCGAACCCGGCCGCCTCACCCCTCGCCGCTGCCGCACTACCGCCGACGCGAACGTCACCAGCATCCTCGCCTCCTCGCAGCCACACCCACCTCCTTCCTCCATTTCCCCACGTTCTCGAGCGCCTGCACACCCCGACGAGGCCACCCGTGCATTCGACAGCGAGCCCAACCTCGCCGATGACTCGCTGTCGTCGCCTTCGTCTCCTCCTCGCATCCCTCTCCACGTCCTGGCCTTCCAAACCTCTTCCACCTCCCTTTACAGACCCCCACGGCCGCGACTGCACACCATAACCCACTGCCTTTGCCGGAGTATCACCACACCGGCAACCTTCATCGCCGTCGCCCCGTGCCGACTCCCCTGAAATCTCAGAACACCCTACCAGTAAGGCCTTCTTCTCCCTTTCTTCTTTGTTTCTTTCTTTTTTTGATTGCAATTCTTGATCGTCGCTGTTTTGCATCTCGCCGGGAACCGGCCGTGCCGACGACGCGTCCCAACGTTCCAGCGTGGTACCCCGACCCGTGTGGCTTCACTGTTCGTCGTTTGGGTTCATTCCGTGAACCGTGTGACCGTCGCGAGTTTTCCCCGCCGACGGTTAACGTTCCGTTCTCCCGATTCGCGACCCGTCGAGGCAAGTACCCCTTGCTACATGCTATACAATATTTACATATATATTATGACGCCCTAAACCTGTAAATTTAACTTGGTGCGATCAGTTCTCATTTTTCATGTACAATATTGTTATATGTCATTTTATCTTTAAACTTGGAACTTACAGTTTCCAATTGAACCAAATAACCACATTTACCGTTTAATCACATTTTTAATATTGACATAGCTTATGGCATTTATCTCTATAGTTTTGTTCCATTCGGACACCCGTATGCATTTTAACCTGTAATAGCCGTATTGAACCTTTATATAAATCATTGCACCTCTAAAGTGCTTAAACATGTTAACATGATTAAAAGTCCATAATTGTCTTACTGCATGCTTATATGGTTGAAATCATATCTGTGACACAATTGATAATGGTATTGCTAATTGAATGAAAATGCCTATTACTTACTTCATTGCTTATCTCATGCTGTTGATACCCATGCTTGATTATATAACTGATTATGAGCATACCTATGTTATCGTTTACACCTTGACCTGACTTGCTACATACATAGTGCTTGACCGACATGGTACCGTATACTGCTTGACTTGACCTGATGTACCATGACCTGACCCGTTACCTGATCTTGTGTCTAATGCCAACAAACCTGACATGTAGTCCTCACGGACCGTTCCTGTTGTCTATCCAGACAAACCTGTTTACCTGATCCTGCGTTGGCATTAGTTTCTTGATTACGGGATACCTGACTTGACTTACACATATAACTTGGGGGTATGGGAAAATCAGTATGGTAACCGAACGTAACTCCATGGGCCATCCTATTGTTTGACATTTTTCCGGGCGTTACGGAATACCTATTGTTTGCCGTTTTTCCGGGCGTTACGGAATACCTATTGTTTGCCGTTTTTCCGGGCGATACGGAATACCCATTGTTTGCCGTTTTTCCGGGCGTTACGGAATACCCATTGTTTGCCGTTTTTCCGGGCGTTACGGAATAATTACCGACGAGTTACGATAAGGATTATATTATTTGGTTTCAAAGACTTTAGAACCTGATGGAACAGTTTAGTTTACCCACTGCACACTACCCTGCACTGCTCTGACTTATATTATTTTACCCTTGCTTTATTCATGTTTATAATGCATTGCCTGCTACCCTGTTTATATTTTATTACTTTATGACATGACGCACTGACGTCTGGGTTTTGCATGGCCCAGATTCTGTACCGCTGTTGCAGTCCGAGCAGGAGTACTTCAGCCGACAGGCTGAGCTGTGAGTGTCAGCAGTAGTTAGTTTTTCTTTCCTGTATTTTATTCCTGATGTGAGCCCGCATTATGGGACATACATTCCAGTTATTTGTATTGGATCTTTCGCTTCCGCATTTATTTATTCTTGACTCATGATTTATCTTGGATTATGGACATGTTTTAGATAGTTTTATTTTGTTCTTGATATCTCTACAGCCGTAATGTGACTGTGGATGGATACTTCCTACCCACAGGTAGCATGGTTGACTATTTCACATGCCCATTTCAGCGTACTCTGGGAAGCGGGGCGTGACAGTCTACCTCTCCGAAGATGCCAAGTTGATTTATGGCACCGTGTATCGGAGGTTTAGACGGATGCGGCCGATGTAGCAGACTTCGTCAGATTCCCCCTCGCTTGAGGGGTTTTTGATTGTGGGGATGCTCTTCCCTGCAGGCGCAAGCCCCTGCAGTTAATTAAGCTACCGCGTCGCGGTAACAACTTTCTCCTTCTCCAGAATTTCACTTCGTGTCGTGGGTGTTTGTTTTGTTTGTGGATGCCCGTGGATTGTATACGGTGACTAAGTGATGCCGTCGCCCGTAGGACGTGGATTAGTCCAAATCCGTATTTACTTAGATTTGGGTTTGGTGTTTTAGTTTAAGGATACGTTAGCCATATTGAGGCTAAGATCAACTTAAACGTTCGTTAAGGATACGTTAGTCTGATTTGAGACTAAGATCAACTTAACAGAAAGAGCATTTAGGGGCTCTATTGTTCCAGTTTAGGGACGTAGTGGTCCATAGGTAGTTTAGAGACATTGCGGTCCATTGTATGTATGGCCGTCGGGACCCGTCACCTCTCTGACGACGTTGAAGGATTACAACGACAGGTGTCAGAGGAGTTCAGAGTTGTACCCTTGAATCAGGTGTAAATTGATTTAAGAGAGCAGCCATGCTCAGTCAATTTAATTTGAGGACTTACGGCCAGAATTGGGTTAAGTCCAATTGATAATGTTCAACATTTTTATTTATATTTAGCCCAGTAGGCCTTTATTAGGGCTCTGCCCCTGTTAATAATGCACTGCATTTTATTCTGGCCTGTTAGGCCTTTTAAGTTGGGCTCCGTCCCCTTTTTATAATGCAGAGCATTTATTTTCGTCCATTGGGCCTCTTAATTGGGCTCTGCCTTTTAATAATGCGCTGCATTAATTAGTCTGACAGAGCGCCACGTGGCTTGTCAGGCGCTTTGCGCCAATTGAGGAGCGCAAGGCGCAAGTCCACGTGGAGGTGACACGTGTCACGCTCCGGTGAGCGCAAGCGCAGTGCGCTGTGCCAGTGCGCTGCGCTGTTGCGCTGCTGACACGTGGCGCGTTCTGGTGAGTTGCGCCAATTCATGAGAGCAATGCTCCGTTTAAAAAGCGCATAGCGCAAGCTGTTCTGGAGCTGACACGTGGCGCTCTCTGGTGGCTTGCGCCAACCCAGGAGCGCAACAATGCAAATTTACAAGTGCAAGGCACTGTTTTAATATCTTGATCCAATTTTGGATTCAAGAAAAGAATCTTTAAGATTCCAGAACCAATGGTTCATAAAAAAGGCAATGCCTTTGTTGTTATTATTATTTTTTTTATTAAAGATCCATGATCTTGTTCTTAGATCAATGATCTTTTCAGAAGAAATTCTTCTTTTTTTATTCAAAGGGTTTACCTTTTTCTCTTTTTGAGTTCTTCTCAAAATTTTCTTTAGAGGAGTTCTCTCTGTGTTGATGATTCTTTTTCTGAAATTGGGGTCTAGGGGTCTTTATATAGTGCCCATTAATTTGTTAAATTTGTTAAAGAGATCATTCTCTGAGTGATTTGGAGAATTTTCCTCACCATTGGATCTTTGATCCAAGGGCTTCTGTTTTACAGAAGACAATTTTCTTGTTTTAACACGAACAGAAAGATCTTACTTGAATTTTAATTCTGTTTGGCACAGATGCACCAGCACTTGACACGTGTCACGCAGCGCACTGCGCTAGCGCAACTGCGCTGACACGTGTCGCGCGGCGCAACTGCGCTGACACGTATCGCACAACGCAGCGCAACTGAAGCGTTGCTTCCTTTAATTTTGTTTTAAATAGAGCCTTTCTCTGATTAGGCGCGCTGCCTTGGGCGCTGCGCTGACGTATCAGCTTTTGACACGTGGTGCGTTGTGCGCAGCGCAAGGAATTTGAAGCGTTGCTTCATTTATTTTATTTTTAATCTTTAATTTTCAAAACAAAGCTTTGCTCTGATTGGGGGAAACAGAAGCGTTGCTTCTTTTCCCGCCTTGGAATTTGAACAAAGCTTTGCTCTGATTGGGGTAAATAAATGCCCCCCCACCGTTGCGCTTACGTGGCCCTCCAAACGTGAGCGCAGCGGTGGCAGAATTCCAACCGTCGCGGCAACTCTTGGAAGTTGAAAGGGCATTTGATTCTTATAAATAGGACCTTTGGTCCTCCACAAATGATCATCATCTTTTAAGATTTTTACTTTCAAAACTTCAGAGCCTTGCTCTTGCCTTCAAGAACTCCAAGAGTTAGAATTTCTTTAGAAAACACTTTTTAGGTAAAAATTTTAATTAAATTAAATCAATTTTCATTGACAGAGCCTTGCTCTCAATAGATCCCTGATCTAAAGAAAACCCATTTAGGGTTTCACTTAGCAGAGCTTTGCTCTAAAAGGATCTAAAGAGAACTAAAGAGAACCCTGTTAGGATTCCATCAATAGAGTTCTGCTCTCTGAAAGATTTCATTTATGATTTCTTGATTCATTAATGGAGCTTTGCTCCTTTTAAATCATATAGCAGAACTCTTAAGAGTTGCTGATTTTTGTCGATCTTCTTTTATAGGAGTGATGGACGCCCACATGTACGACTTCGACGAGATTATCTCCTACGGGGACATCCGCCGACCCGGCCGTTCCCAAAATCGAGAATTTACTAATGCCGAGTGTGCCGAGATCATGAGTCGCTTCGACGCATATAACGGTCAACTGCTTCCCCGACGTTCCTCCCTCCTGAAGCTTATCGTGGGAGCCATCTGGGAAGCGCTTCCCCTATTCTGTTCCGGTGTGCCGCTTAGGGCGTTGGATGCCGCTGAGGATAAGGTGCACTCGGTGTACCTGATGAACTTAATCTCGAAGAGACGGCGAGACAATCTTGTCGATCTCCTACACCAGGCCTTCCAACAGTCTGCCATACTCGCTGCTTATTGGAGGAAGGAGGACATCAGTGGGGACCCCGACGCTCGTGCTCGCGAAAGAAAGCACACCAGGATGGTTCGCCAGGCTTGGAAAGTTTTAGATAAGGTTACTTTCGAATTCCTCAATCCATGTCCGGGATTTGAGGTTTTACCGTTGTAATCATCTGGATAATGTCTTTGTTTATTTCTTTATAATTGTAAGGACTTTTTGCAATTTGAATGGAAAATTTCTCATTTTAGCTTGTCTTGTTTTGCGTACTAAATCTTTTGCACATGCATGAATGGGTATGTCTCAAACGCTTAATCAGATGCAAATCGAACGTTCTTTCTGTCGCTTTCTCCCTTCTTTTATTATCAGCATGCTGTCTTGATAAACATGGTTGACAGATAATAGAGTAAGCATCTTGGTTTCTTCAAGAGGTAGCGATGGCTTAGGCCGCAGGTTCAGATCTGCTACCTAAGACTTTTCAACTCTATGAGCAGTGAGGGTCTTATAGAGACTTTTCTCCTTACGGATCGAGAGGATTTCGTAGGTGGATTTTCTCCTTAGGAATCGTGAGGATTCCTAAGTGCGTTTTCTCTTATATGTCGTAAGGATCTTATAAGAGAATTTTCCCTCTTACGAGTCGAGAGGACTCGTAAGCGGTTGTTTCTCTCCTTGTCGAGATTTGACTTTGGAGAGTGAGACCCGTGGATAGTATGCAAGAGACCGTTTTCGACCAACTTGCAGGGTCCCATTGCTTAGGAAACAAGTTTTTTTTAATCCTTACTGCCTAAGGATTTATCTCACTAGTCGAGACGAATCAAGCAGTTCTCGCAAAGACATCAATTTCCTCATGAGTCGAGACGAATCGATCATTTCTCGCAAGAATATCCTAACATCATAGTTAACCTGTGCTCTTTACGACAAAGGTCCGTTAGGGTCTGTGGTACTTAGGGTTTTGGCCGTCGCACCGTCGCATCAGCTGATATATTCCTCGATAGGCAATCGTGCTGTTCGAGTAGCCCTACGACTGCCGTGTCTCTGATCCTTTCGGGGGCTGGACAAGACGTCTTCAAGCAATCCTCCTTGGCAGTTTGACCGTCGGAAGAGCAAGCGTTAGGAATTTTGCCATGCCGCTTTTTACTTGAGGTTAGGCTCATTTTGGAGAGCCTCGATGAGTCATAACCACTCCGCGCTGGTGTGGGATGATCTCCGATAGTCTTTCAGGTTTTATGTGAGTTGCCGTCAAGACCCTGAAGCTAGGAATTTGGCCTTCGCTTCGTTTGCTGGCATTGCGTCCTCTATATCGAGACGAATGTCGTGGTTGTCTCTAGGTTGTTGGTGAACCGTCGAGGTTTGGAACTAGGGACTTTGCCGTTGCTCCGCTGTTCGATGATGTTGCGTCTGCTGTGTAGAGACGAACGTCGAGATGGCGACCATTCCGCACTGGTGTGAGATGATCTCCGGTTGTCTTTCAGGCTTTATATGACTTTCCGTTAAGACCTTGAAGATAGGAATTTGGCCTTCGCTTCGTTTTCTTTGTCATGTCCGAATCTTGTTGGAGGAAGAACGCTGTCGTGACATTTCGTCTGTTGTGTAGAGACGAACGTCGAGGCGGTGATCACTTCATATTGGTGTGAGATGATCTTCGATTGTCTTTCAGGCTTTATATGAGTTGCCGTCAAGACCCTGAAGCTAGGAATTTTGCCTTTTCTTCGTTTACTGGCATGTCCGAATCCTGTTGGAGGAAGGGCGCTGTAGTGACATCTCATCTGCTGTATCGGGACGAACGTCGAGGTGGTGATCGCTCCGCGCTGGTGTGGGATGATCTCGGATAGTCTTTCAGGTTTTATATGAGTTACCGTCAAGACCCTGAAGCTAGGAATTTGGCCTTTACTTCGTTTTCTTTGGCGCGTCCGAATCCTGTTGGAGGAAGGGCGCTGTAGTGACATCTCGTCTGCTGTATCGAGACGAACGTTGAGGTGGTGACCGCTCCGTGCTGGTGTGGGATGATCTCCGATAGTCTTTCAGATTTTATATGAGTTACCGTCAAGACCCTGAAGCTAGGAATTTGGCTTTTGCTTCGCTTGGCGGCATTGCATTTGCTATATCGAGACGAGTGTCGCAGTTGTCTCTAGGTTGTTAGTGAACCGTCGAGGTTTGGAACTCAGGATTTTGCCGTGGCTTCGTTGTTTGATTGTCGCGTTTGAACCCTGCTGGAGGAAGAACGCTGGGGTAACATCTCGTCTGCTGTATCGAGACGAACGTCGAGGTGGTGACCACTCCGCGCTAGTATGGGATGATCTCCGATAGTCTTTCAGGTTTTATATGAGTTACCGTCAAGACCCTGAAGCTAGGAATTTGGCCTTTGCTTCGTTTGCTTTGACCGCGTCTGCTGTATCGAGACGAATACTGAGGTGGAGCTGGGATTTTACCGTCACTCCACTTTATTTCGACCAAGAGGTCTTTTGTTGATGTCGCTTCTGCATCCTGTTGGACTGTGAAGGAATGCCTGTTGTTGACATTGCGTCTGCTGTAACGAGACGAATGCTGAGATGGAGCTGGAATTTTGCCGTCACTCCGCTTTGTTTCGAACGTGAGGTCTTTCGTTGATGTTGCATCTGCATCCTGCTGGACTGCGAAGGAACGCCGTTGTTGACAATGCGTCTGCTGTAACGAGACGAATGCTGAGATGGTCTCTAGGTTGTCTGTGAACCGTCGAGATTTGGAACTAAGGACTATGTCGTAGCTCCGTTTGATGGTGTAGCATCTATGTCCTGCTGGAATGAGGAGGCACACCGTTGTTGGTCTCCAGGCTGTAGATGTGGCCATTGAGATTTAGAACTAGGGACTTTTGCTATGGCTCCGTTTTGTTGCGACTCTGAGGTCGGTTGTTGACGTCACGTCTGCATCTGGTTGGAGTGAGGAGAAACGCCGTTGGTGATCTCTAAGTTGTCGATGTTGACGTCGAGACCCTGAAGCTAGGGATCTTCCTTTGCTTCATTTGTTGACATTGTGTTTGCAATATTGCGACAACTGTCGAGGTTGCCTTTAGGTTGTCTATGAACCGTCGAGATTTGGCTTCGCTTTCTGGTGGAGCCTGTTGGGACGGTATGGTTCCCTCTTTGTTTGTGCCCCTGGATTGTATACAGGGATTGATGTGATCTCACCTGTAGGGCATTGGTTTCATTCATTTCTTTTTTATACTATTATTTTATTTCCGCGATGCTCTATCATTTCAGCTTTTATATCGTGAAGGTCGCGATTGTCCAATCATTTCGGCCATTTTTCACGGTGCCCAATCATTTCGGCTGTTTATTTTATCTTTACTCGCTGTTTTTTATTAGGAGTTGCCCAATCATTTCGGCTGTTTATTTTATCTTTACTCGCTGTTTTTTATTGCGAGTTGCCAATCATTTCGGCTGTTTTGCATGCATACATTTTTGCTTGCTGATTTTGTTGCAAGTTGCCCCATCATTTCGGTTATTTCGTATGCATGTATGGCTCGCTGATTATTTTTTATCGCGAGGGTGGAACTTGGAATCTGACGCCAATCTCAGCATCAGCATTGCTACAACTGGAATATTGCCAGGAGAGAATCATCATTTGCCCTAAAAGGGCTTGGAATTTGATACCGGTTTAGGCATCAGCATCGCTACAACTGAGATATTGCCAGGAGAGAATCATCATTTGCCTCTGTCGATGTCGAACAAAGGTGGCTTAGCGAATAGGGTTAGGATGCTGTCGACTAAGGCTTTTGACTTCATGAACCGTAAGGGTCCCACAAAGGTATTTCTCCCTACAAGTCGTGAGGATCTCATAGGTGTGTTTTCTCCTTAGGGATCATGAGGATTCCTAAGTGTATGTTCCCCTGTAAGTCGTAAGGATCTTACAAAAGGGTTTTCTCCTTATCAGTCGAGAGGATTTATAAGGGTTGTTCACCATATGGACATATCCCTAGCCACGGGTGGGACTTGGTTAGGGAAGTGTTTATTCGCGCCCGTGGATTGTATACAAGGGCCAGTGCTGGGTCACTTGTAGGGCAATATTGAAAGTTGTGGGGGTTGCTTAAGCATAGGTTTAGGTTTCTGTAACTTAAGACTTTCAAATCTTATGAGCCGTGAGGGTCCCATAAGAGAATTCTCCTTACGAGTCGTGAGGATCTCGCAAGTGTAATTCTCCTTAGGAATCGTGAGGATCCCTAAGTGTGTTGCTCCCTTGTGAGTCGTAAGGATCTCACGCGGGTGGTTTCTCCTTACAAAGTCGAGAGGACTCTGCAAGCGTCTTTTAACGAGGTTGCGCCCTTTCGGGTTTTCACAAACATTCGCCGGTAGCCCTGCTGTTTTTAGTCACGGAGCCCTTTCGGGTTTTCATCCGTGCCCATTTCGCTTATGGACATGCCATTTTTTTTTATTCTTTTTATCCCTTTTTTTTCTAACGAGGCCGCGTCCTTTCAGGTTTTCACGAACACTCGCCGGTAGCCCTGCTGTTTTTACTCACGGAGCCCTTCCGGGTTTTCATCCGTGCCCATTTTGCTTATGGACATACCGTTTTTATTATATATATATATATATTTTTATTATATATTTTTATTTTCTCTTTTTTTTTATCTCGTCAGCCTGAGGATGCTGCGGTAGTAGTTTAAAGACGTTTCGGTCATTAGCTAGTTTTAGGACGTAGTGGTTCGTCATTAGTTTAAGGACGTTTCGGTCCGTCATTAGTTTAAGGACGTTTCGGTCCGTCGTCTCCGTATTTGAGGCGAATCTCTAGTTTACTGACTTTTCGGTCTATAGGCTTTCCCTATGAATGAGCATGATGTCCACGGCGTATCCATCTTCATCGGAGCATGCGGTTGTGGCGAGCTCACCTTCCAGTTTTCGGAGATGACGAACTTGCCCTGTTGGTATTGGTCTTCAACCCAGTTTTTGAAGACGTAGCAATCCTCGATCAGGTGACTTACCGTTTGGTGGTAAGGGCAATAATTGGGATCGTTGACATCGCCTGGTTGCAACGGACGTTTTGGACTCGGCAGATTGATGAGTCCGTTGTGCACTGCCAGCTCAAACAGTCTCCTTGTTTTATCTTGAAGAAATGAGTAAGGATGTCCTAGCCTCTCCTCGAGGGATATGCATGGACGCATATTGTTGTGACGAACAACCGGTCTAAGGCCACTCGATTGTTGTTGAGTGTTGGCGACGAAGGGCGTTTTTACCTTTCCTTTATCCTTTTTGTTCGCTCCGTTGTTTGTGGGTCCGAGATTCTCTCTGGGTATCGTGCAATTGTACGGCTGAATGCTCTCGCAATTCCTTAATTCTTCAGAGATAGGCTCCCTGAAGAGAGGGCCGAGGGCTACTTTTTCGTCGGAATCGCTCCTGAAGGTGAGAACTCATGATCCCCCGGGATCATCCCTTTGACAATTGCTGACAACTCTTTTATGCTCATCTGTCGCCTTCTTCCGCTGTCTACGAGCTTCATGCTTTGTCCTGCTGAAGTGTTGCCTGTGAGCGACATACCCTTGCCACCAACACTTAAAGGAGTCGCAGTCTTCAGTAGGATGTGTGATCTTCTGATGATATAAGTAGAAGTTAGGATGCATCTCTACTCCACCGAGAGTGTTTTCTTCAGAGGGTGGTAGCTTCATTCCCATTGATATGGGTTTAGCAAACCTTTTCCTCGTCTTGAATTTTTTTTTATCGGCAGTGGATGTCTTTTGATTTGACGGGAGTACCTCGACTCTTTCGTCTAGTCGGCGGTGTTTGGCTCCTTCCAGTATGGACATCTCATGCTCTTGATTGGCTTTAACTTTCATACGAATCTCATTCAGGAAGGCATCGATCATCTCGTCTGACGACCGCAGAATTTCTGGTTCAGGGTCCGCCCTCGGTTTCTCGGCGCAAGGAGCCTCTTCATCATCTATCAATGAGTGAGAGATCACCTGACAACTCGCTACGTAGTCTTTGGATTCGTATGATGAGTTTTCTCTATCGTTTTCATCCTCAACAAAAGAACAAGCTGCCCCTGGCGTGTCCGTCTCCTTTGAAGTGTGTGGCTGTGGTGGGTTTACTTTCCACTTTTCAGACAACGCAAACTTGCCTTGTAGGTACTGATCCTCGATCCATCCCTTAAAGATGAAACGGTCCTCGATCGGGTGACTTATCGTGTGGTGTTAAGGGCAATAATTGGGATTATTGAGATCGCCTGGCTGCAATAGACGTTTTGGACTCGGCAGATTGATGAGTCCGTTGCACATGGCCAGCTCGAACAGTTTCCTTGTTTTATTCTGAGGAAAAGAGTAAGGACGTCCCAGTCTCTCCTCGAGGGATGGGCATGGACGCACGTTGTTTTGGCAAGCAACCGGCTTTGATTTGCTCGGCTGTTGTTGAGTATTGGCGACGATGATCGCTTTTCCTTTCCCTTTCTCATTTCGAGAGTCCGGTTTTGGAGGAGACAGTCCATGGCACATCTGGTCCATTTGGGCTAATTTGTCGATCAAGGCCTGGAAAGTGGTCGGCCTGAAGAACATCATGAATTGGGATATAGTCGCCTGCGGATCGAGAGTACCCACGAACATGCCCACCGCTGGCGCTTCTTCGATACGTTGTTCGCATTTCGACCATAGGTTCCGCCATCGTGTTGCATATTGGACCCACGTTTCGCCTGGCCTTATCCTGGCATTGATCAGTGCTGTTATCGGGGTGCGTCCACTAGCACTCACGAATCTTTGTGTAAACAGTAGCTCCATCTCCGCAAATGTTTTGACAGAGTCGTTAGGTAGCTCCGAATACCATTAAAAGGTTGTTTCTGCTAAGCTGCCGACGAATTGTCGAAGCAACAATTTGTCATCGCCTCCAGTATTGCCGCATAAGGCCCTGAATTTAGCGACATGCTGATGTGGATTCCCTGTCCCCTTGTACACATGGAATTTAGGGATTGTATATCCCGGAAGGTAACTGATTTGATCATACCAGCCCGGGTAGGGTCGTCCGGTTCTAGCAATTTGCCCAGTCGCCTCATTCGCCTGATGAGCTCGTATTTGCTGAGCTATATAGTCATCCAGTGCGGCCTTAGAAATGGTTTCTTCCTTGGCTGCTGAAAGAGCCGGAGGAGGATTAGATACCTCCCCTTCGTCGTCTCCAATAATGATCGGAGGGTCTTCAGCTGGAAGATCCGGCTGTAACATCATCCCTATCATATCTTAGAAAAGGAGTGCCATTCGCTTTATGTTAGCCGCTTGCTCTGCGGCTTCTTTGTCCTTCTTTTCGAGGACTCTGCGTAAGAAGTCAGCATCAGTTTCTTGTTCGTGATGCTGCTCTGATGATGCCTCCGGGCTTTCTTTTGGCCCGGTAAGTGCAGCCATTTGCGTCAGCATTTCCTGAAGCTTCTGTTGCTGCTCCTGGGATTTTGTCACGGATCGGGTGAGCGGTCGGTGACCCATCGAAGCGCGGCTATCCTCTTTCCCGGATGCCATATGAACAGTATGCACCACTATGCTCCCAGACTTGGGGCGTTTGTGCTCAGCGCGTTTATGGTTCGCCATGTTCACGGGGGCTTTTTGCGGCCTCATGGTCTTTTGAGCGATTGACGTTGAGGGAGCCGTTGCAGTGGGCACCCATCCAGCTGTTGCTTTTTCTGGCCTGACAGAGTAGTCTTTCTCCTGCCGAACCTTCATCTTTTTCTGTCGGCGGAGATAGTCTTGATCAACAACCGAGTCTTGGACTTGATGCCAGACTTTGTAAATCTTAGAGGACAGCCGCTGAGGGGGCTGCTCCAGCTTCTTCTCTGTATCATTCCCCACAGGTGAAGGAGTTCTCTTCAGCACTGCAGTAGGAGAGTTTCTGCGCACCATGTTGAGCAGTTCAAAGCTGATCTCGGTTGGAACAGCAGCATCGATCCCCACCGCTGGAGTTGGTGGAGTGAATCCAGAGGGGGAGTCACCCCCAGCCTTCCTTACTCGGCGTCAGTGGCGACGTCGAGCGTGTCGTGCGGATGGGTTCACCTCCGTTGTTGGATAAGCTTCTTCATGCCCCCTCTGAGCAGGGGAAGCAGCTTTGAGGACCTCGCCTGGAGCAGCAACCGGAATGGCCAGCCTTGTAAAAACTGACTTCTTGGAAGGAGGAGCCTTTCCAATGATTTCGTCCGCTTGAGCCGGGATAGCTATCCGTTTTGGGATGTCAGCTTCGGGTATCGCGGGTTTGCAGACGTTCTGGCCCAGTCTGTTGAAAACTGAGGTATTGAAGCTGGGCGACCCGTTAAGAGGGGTCGCGGCAGTGGTAAGCCGATCAAAGACCGACTTCTTTGGGGCTTCTTGCAACGTCATTGGGGCATTGAAGCTCATCGGTGGGAGCATGGTCCCGAAGAATAATCCAGTGGTGGCTTGAGTTACCTGCTCCACTGGCATCTTGAAAAGGGAGGCCGCTTGGGGCCCATAAGTCAATCCTCCAGCAGGGACGGAGCGAGAGTTGCAGTTGCAGGCAGTGCAGTTTGAAGCCATTGATCTTCTGTTTTCTGCACGGAGCAAGACACCAAATCTAAGTACCTCGAATCCACAGGCAACCACAGTAAACCGCGATTTGTTCGCCAACACGACACACGAAGTGTGGAGTGGAAAGAGGAAAAGGTCCCACCGGGCGTGCCGGAATCTGTTTACCGCCGGAAACCGGGAAAGACTGACGTCTTTCCTGAATCTGGGGGCAGATGCTATTTGGTTTTATCCGTCTACCTCTCCGAAGATGCCAAGTTGATTTATGGCACCGTGTATCGGAGGTTTAGACGGATGCGGCCGATGTAGCAGACTTTGTCAGATTCCCCCTCGCTTGAGGGGTTTTTGATTGTGGGGACGCTCTTCCCTGCAGGCGCAAGCCCCTGCAGTTAATTACGCTACCGCGTCGCGGTAACAACTTTCTCCTTCTCCAGAATTTCACTTCGTGTCGTGGGTGTTTGTTTTGTTTGTGGATGCCCGTGGATTGTATACGGAGACTAAGTGATGCCGTCGCCCGTAGTACGTGGATTAGTCCAAATCCGTATTTACGTAGATTTGGGTTTGGTGTTTTAGTTTAAGGTTGCGTTAGCCATATTGAGGCTAAGATCAACTTAAACATTCGTTAAAGATACGTTAGTCTGATTTGAGATTAAGATCAACTTAACGGAAAGAGCATTTAGGGGCTCTATTGTTCCAGTTTAGGGACGTAGTGGTCCATAGGTAGTTTAGGGACATTGCGGTCCATTGTATGTATGGCCGTCGGGACCCGTCACCTCTCTGACGACGTTGAAGGATTACAACGAAAGGTGTCAGAGGAGTTCAGAGATGTACCCTTGAACCAGGTGTAAATTGATTTAAGAGAGCAGCCATGCTCAGTCAATTTAATTTGAGGACTTACGGCCAGAATTGGGCTAAGTCCAATTGATAATGTTCAACATTTTTATTTATATTTACCCTAGTAGGCCTTTATTAGGGCTCTGCCCCTGTTAATAATGCACTACATTTTATTTTGGCTTGTTAGGCCTTTTAAGTTGGGCTCTGTCCGTTTTTTATAATGCAGAGCATTTATTTTGGTCCATTGTGCCTCTTAATTGGGCTCTGCCTTTTAATAATGCGCTGCATTAATTAGTCTGACAGAGCGCCACGTGGCATGTCAGACGCTTTGCGCCAATTGAGGAGCGGAAGGTGCAAGTCCATGTGGAGGTGACACGTGTCACGCTCCGGTGAGCGCAAGCGCAATGCACTGCGCTGTTGCGCTGCTGACACGTGGCGCGCTCTGGTGAGTTGCGCCAATTCATGAGAGCAATGATCTGTTTTAAAAGCGCATAGCGCAAGCTATTCTGGAGCTGACAAGTGGCGCTCTCTGGTGGCTTGCGCCAACCGAGGAGCGCAATAGTGCAGATTTACAAGTGCAAGGCACTGTTTTAATAGCTTGATCCAATTTTGGATTGAAGAAAAGAATCTTTAAGATTCCAGAACCAATGGTTCATAAAAAAGGCAATGCTTTTGTTATTATTATTTTTTTATTAAAGATCCTTGATCTTGTTCTTAGATCAATGATTTTTTCAGAAGAAATTCTTCTTTTTTTATTCAAAGGGTTTACCTTTTTCTCTTTTTGAGTTCTTCTCAAAATTTTCTTTAGAGGAGTTCTCTCTGTGTTGATGATTCTTTTTCTGAAATTGGGGTCTAGGGGCCTTTATATAGTGCCCATTAATTTGTTAAATTTGTTAAAGAGATCCTTCTCTGAGTGATTTGGGGAATTTTCCCCACCGTTGGATCTTTGATCCAAGGGCTTCTGTTTTATAGAAGACAATCTTCTTGTTTTAACAAGAACAGAAAGATCTTACTGGAATTTTAATTCTGTTTGGCGCAGATGCACCAGTGCTTGACACGTGTCATGCTGCGCACTGCGCTAGCGCAACTGCTCTTGCGCAACTGCGCTGACACGTGTCGCGCAGCGCAACTGCGCTTGCGCAACTGCGCTGACACGTGTCGCGCAGCGCACAGCGCAGCGCAACTGAAGCGTTGCTTCCTTTAATTTTGTTTTAAATAGAGCCTTGCTCTGATTGGGCGTGTTGCCTTGGGAGCTGTGCTGACGTATCAGCTTTTGACACGTGGCGCGTTGCGCGCAGCGCAAGGAATTTGAAGCGTTGCTTCATTTATTTTAATTTTAATCTTTAATTTTCAAAACAGAGCTTTGCTCTGATTGGGGGAAACAGAAGCGTTGCTTCTTTTCCCGCCTTGGAATTTGAACAGAGCTTTGCTCTGATTGGGGTAAACAGCCCACATCAATAGAAATAAAACTGCTGAAATAAATAAACTAATCATATCTAAACTAAATAGTTAGCTCCTCATTGCTCGGCTTGTTTGCTAAAGTACTCATGATCTGCCTGCGATATAGGTAGAGGAACTGGGCCATGCATAACCCAGACGTCAGTGCGTCATAATATCAAAATAATAACGATAACCAGGATATGATACTATGATTAAATATGCATGTGAATAAATAACACAAGTAAAAAACAGTAGGCTGTATGTATGTGATGTGTATCCTAAAGTCTGTGCTTCTAAGTTATCTATTCTAGAAGCCTTTGAAATCAATTAATGTAATTCTCATCATAACTCAACAGTATATATCCCATTCATGCCCTACGGGACCACGGTATAATATATCCCGTTCATTCCCCACAGGACCACGGTACAATGATTATTCCGTAACGCCCGGAATTATGGTAAACAATGATTTATTCCGTAACGCCCGGAATCACGGTGAACAATGATTTATTCCGTAACGCCCGGAATCACGACAAACAATAATAATATTCTCTTGAGTTACGTTTCGGTTACATTCTTGATTTCCCCTTTTCCCCCAAGTTTTGTGTTCAAATCAGGTATTGACGATATAATTCTAATGCCAACACAGGATCAAGCAGATACATATCTTGTCTATGTAGAAAACAAGTCGCGTCCATCAGGACAACAATTAGGATTGTTGGCATTAGCAATAAGATCCAAGTAACAAGTCTGGTAATGTGTCGTGAATATGCCATGTACTGTATATTAACCAAATTAGATACCAATGTAAAACCGTAGTCAATATTGAAACACAATTAATGCCAGGATGCATATGAATCTATGTGTAATAAACGTTATATGTCAATTACCATATATGATGCAATCTAGATAATCATATTGAACCGATATAGTAGTATGATATTATCGTGATGTTCCGGCATGCAACTAGATAAATTATTTTCAGTACGGATATAGACGGATGTTATAAAATGTAAATCGCTACTACTTACTGAAAAGTAAAACACATGCGCTATAATTTATCAAATAAATATTGATATAATAAAATAGCATGTTGCAAGTTTAGAACTTGCCTCGGAAATAATGGTTGATGTGCAGGTGGCTCGGTGCGACATGACACGACACGGTGTTGGGCTTTGCGGTGACACGGGACTGATGCGATGGCGGCACACAAGTGGCATGAGCTGAGCACGAAGCGGGCATGGAGTGGCACGGGAGCAGGGCATATGGCATGATACGGTCTGGGTACGGTCATGACACGGTCATGGCATGGTCTGGGTACGGTGATGACACGGTCATGGCATGGTATGGGTACGGTGTATGGTCTGGTGGTGGTCTGGTCTGGGTATGGTGCATGGTCTGGTGGTGACATAGTTGTGGTCTGGTGATGGCACGGTGGTGGCATGGTCTGAGCATGTTCTGGACATGGTCTGGGCATGGTATGGTGATGGTATGGTTGTGGTATTGTGGTGGTATTTTGGTGGTATGGTAGAAGAAGAAGAATATGATATGGCTGTTGGGTTTTGCTGGTGTTCTCTGGACTTGGCGAGGACAGAGGAGATGGTGGCGACGGGGTGATAGAGATGAGGCGAAGTCATCGGCGGCGAGGTGGGCGTGGCCGTGAGTTTGGTGTGCTCGGGGATGTTCAGAGGCAGGAGAAGAGGTGTGGTGGTGGTCTGGGGTTGCCGGGAGACGAGAGGAGGTGACGGGGTACTAGGGTGGTGGTCCGTTTTCCGGCGAAGATGAGGTTGCCGGGGAGGGAGGGTTTGGACAAGATGGGTTCGGTGACACAAACAAGAGGAAGAAGATGAAGGTGAGGGTGATGGAGTGTGGGTGCTATGGTGTTGCCGACGAGGAGGGAAGGTGATGAAGGCGGCGGCGGCGGTCGGTTTAGGCGACTACGAGAGGGAGGTGATGGGTTCTCGGTGTTGTGGTTGAGGGCTTGAGGTCGTCGGGGAGAGGAGGTGATGGAGGTGAGGTAGGGGAGGCGGGGTGATGGGGACGGTGACGGTGAGAGCGCGGCGATGACGAGGAGGAAGAGGGCGTGGGTTAAGGCTCGCGGGGACGTGATGAATAAGAAAGGAAGAGAGAGAGGGGGGTATGGATATTTGGTAATATATATATATATATATATATATATATATATATATATATATATATATATAGTGTGGGGACGGGGGTTTTAACGGCGGAGAGAGAGTTTGGTTATAATAATTATATTATAATATATATATATATATATATATATATATATATATATATATATATATATATATATATGTATTTTAGAGAGAGAGAATGCGATTTTAATGATTAATATAATTAATATATTATATATTATATAACAGTATTATATATATTATTAGTTATAATAATATATTATATATATTATAAGATTTTACAGAAAATACCAGATTGCTCCGAATATTACCCGTAACCATTCAAAAATCTAGTTTTTCAATATGGAGAATATACATAAAAGTTTAAACCATAATGTAATATCCAGATAATAAAAACATATACCCTTAAGTACGGATCTACGTAAATATACGTAGCGATTAAATAACGAGTTTGTTTAACAATTAGGACATGGACATGATATATGGGTGCAACCACATATATGGGGTGTGATGACATGCAATACTAGATATCAAAATATATTATTTGGTTTTTATTTTGTATTATTAAAAGATATGTGGAATATATTATATGTGTATAATATCTAGATTTGCATGGATACTCTGTACTAGCAAATATTTGATGTAATCTTGAACCATGTTGGGTTCAAACATGCGGGTCGGGTCGGATAATAAGCACAACTACCAATTGCACTATTCGCAACCCAAAAGTAACAATAATAAAGAAATTTATCGCAAGATTTGAAATACCCTAAATAAATATAGTATAACAGTGCTAGGGTGTTACACAAGCGTTAGTTCGCTGAAGGCATTTCTTCATTTCTCTTTTGTTTTCTTGGAATGTTTGTCAAGAAGACATGATTCAGAGAAGACCGAACCAAGCCAGGGGGATTTTGATCAGCTTACCGCTCAGCCAGATTACTTGTTTCCTTTTCTACATTTATTTCCAGTATGCTATTGTTTAGGCACTTTTCAGTTATTATATCTTTTATTTCAGACATCTGTATTTTGAAATTTGAATGTAAATAAAGTGTTGTTGGAATTTAATTACACTTGTTAATTCATGGTTGATGTTTTTGTCATGCCCCTACCACGGAATATAGGTAATAGTGTACTCACCACAGGATTCGGGATAGAGTACGTAACGGGTGGCAGGCACGTATATTCAGAAGGAGGATTTACTCACGTTATATACGCTATACCACTGATATCAATTTGACCAGCTCAAAAACTAATCCAAATAAACAATTAGCACATGTGAATAACTGTATAGATCCATATATCAAATATCACATTCTAAGACACAATATGATGGAATTGATAAACATGGAAGGTAACAAGATACCAGAATTCAAATGGAATATGTCACGCCCCGCTTCCCAGTGTACGGGAAGAGGACATGGCGAGGTCCACTATGTATTTACTCAGAAGTAAACATGCTAAGCGTATCTAAGCAATATAAAGTAAAGTACACAAGAGACAGGAATGTAAATGAACAACAACATTATTTATTAAACATTCTTTTACAAGTACAACTGAAATGTAAATACATGAGTAGAAAGCGATGCCTAAACAATGGCATAACTGAAATGAAATAAATATGTACAAGTGCCTACAGCTCTGGGTCAAATGGTATCTGCTCCAAATCTTCAGTGCTGGGATCAATCTCCAATGAGTCCGAATCACCTGACAACATTCCAAAGAAAAAAAAGGAACGTCGTCAGCGAACAATCGCTTGGTAAGTCCCAAAGGTGAGTAGAGATAGAATAGACAGAAAGAGAATATATCTTATAATGTTTGATTATATTATTAACGCTGTTGTTTGTAGCTTGGTACAGAAAATGCCAGTGTATACGAGAGGAGTCCCACTATTCCGGAGACTAAGGTATAAGGAGCACAAGGAACCGTTTAGCCAAAGTACAACGGTAATGGATATTCAGGTTAGGTATATTATGGTTATAGTCTCGTACCACTTTTAACATTTTCCGTACCAATCTACCCCTTATAAACCCCGCGAGGTCTTTTTGTATTGATTGTATTGTTTGGTTATATAGATGGATGACTTGCTGAAACCATGATATCAGTAAATGGAATGGATATAAATGGAGAGTCATGTAGACGGAGTATATCCATGGTTCAGTTCAATCAATATAGATTGATATAGATTGAGTAGACGGATTCATGGATTCATGTTGTATTGTAATTTATACTTGAATCACATTCAAGTAAGATTGATTAGATTAAGACTCGGTCTGAGTCAGATACTTTGAAAAGAACTTGAAATCCTGAATTAGTTTTGATGTTATCGGTAACTGCTGCACATGGACGGCAGGATTTGTGTCTTTTTCCAAGATAATTACCGTGTTGATAACACTGTTTGTTAGATTGTCTACCTTAGATAGGCAAGCACCCACATTCTCCGGCTCCCTGAGGCTCAAGAGAATTGGTCCCGCTTAAACCTATATTTACTAGGGTCCTTATTGTAATTTAGCATAACTTGAGGGGTTTTTATGTAAAAATAGTTTTGATATGTTTTCAAAATACACCTCAAGTATTTAATTATCGTCTTTAGGGTTTTCATAAATGTATATTTTATCAATATGAAATTTCTAGTGAGTAGAACCTAGTTTTCATAGTATATGGTATTTTATTGAAATATTGGAATTGTTTTGTATTTGGATGGTATTTTCATGTAATGGTGATTCCTTTGATTTAGAAAACTTGGAATATTTATATAATATAATTAAAATAGATATTTTGATAATAGTTATATACATATATATTTAATGAAAATAAATTTTATTTATTTTCTTATAGAAATCTCATTTTCTAAAGAAAAATGAATTAAAATTCCATCGAGATCGAATGCTCCTTTCGGAGGTCTGCATCTCGCTCTACTAGACCCGAGGATGTGCGATAATCCTCACCATCCCTAACGGGGTCCCTAAAAGTGGGTTGTAGAGGCGCAATTGCAAGGAATTGTTTAATACATCTTTTTAAAGAAATGGTTTTATGAATTGATGGTATTTATCTGTAAAGTAATGTTATCCCATGAATATATATCCAAAACTTCATCGTGCTATGTCAAAGATGAGTGTTGTGATGAGGTAGGTCATTACCTTATGAGTTATCTAAAGGTAATACAATTTTTATGTTGTTTCTTGTCGAAACTAAAGTATGTGGTATTTTACTGTAAAAATACAATAAAAATTGTATAGAAGCATATTTTGAGATGAAACTTATTTTAATAGGTTTGTTTGTGTTTGTTAAACATTATGTGATAGTATGGAATTTTATTGATTAAGAAAAGTAGAGTTTTAAAGAAAAACCGAATTGGAAGTCGGATTAACTCCGCTTCCGTCGGGTTTTAGAAATAGAACTTTTTATAATAGGAGAAGAGAGGGAGAGAGGGAACTTATTGGCTTTTGGATAAGAGAAGGGAGAGAGAAAACTAAGGAAGGCTTCGGGGCGTCGTTTCGTCGCCTGAAACTCCTTGGAACGTCGGCGGAACTTCACCCTTCGCTAACTCCACTTGCACATTAAAAGGACTTGAGAATTCTTAAGAGTTTTGGCAGGGAATTTCTGAGTGAGGAGGGATGAAATATGGTGTGGTATTTATAGGGAAAATTAGGGTTTAGGGGGTGAAAGAATGCATTAAAAATTGCATTAAAATTTGGATTTAAATGGTGTTTTATTGCTCTCTGGATGAATGCAGAGAGAATAAACAATGTGGGGTTAGTGGGGTAGCTGAAGAGGTGCTAGGGGCAAAATATGGGAAGCATTACCCACGGGGGGCCCGGCGGTGCCGGAATTTTCCTTGATCTCGCCGGTCATTTTCCGGCGGTAGATGCTTGGATCGCCGCCACGTGTTCCTGTCGCTTCAACTAGTCTCGTGCACATGTTTAAATATTCTGTGACTCTTCACTCTACGTATAGTGCACGTGCAAACCCTTGGGCTTCTAAAAGATTAAAATAAATTTAAATAAAAATATAATATGGCTGGGGGGATTCGATCACAGGGGCTACGTCACAGCAGTGCAAGCCTTTACCAATGTGCTACAAGTACTTTCTTGCTGTTTTAAAATAAAACAAATACTTATAGTGTACACAGAATTGCAAATACCCTAATTGTACATTAACTTTTAAACGATTTTCTGTACATTGAAATTGGAGTTGTTACAGAATAGATGGATACCCGGTGAACTAAATTTGATTTACTCTGATGAAAACCATAATCTGTACTTTCGAACGTCAGCCGTCTGATCTCCGATATCTGTACATGCAAGCCTAAGGTCGTCAGAAAGCGACCTAGTAAGTGGTAAATGAAGGAAATCGTGCACATGTGTGTCTACCAGGATATAATGTGTAAATAAAATGCATATGGATATGGATTAAAATGTAATATGTGAAATAATAGACTATAAGTCAATATACAAGAAAGTCGGAATAATATCAAGTAATAATCAAATTACAAGAGATAGGTAAAATGGATGTAAGGATAAAACTGAACAAGGTTAGGGGAGTATTGTGGAAATGGACGGTAAGGTACTCCTATCTAAGGGTATCCCATGGCTAGCTGGCACGTCCATATCAAATATAACCACTATTTAGTAAACATGAAAAACAGTATCCAGTAATCAGTGTTTAGTAATCATATAAGGTATTCAGTAAACATGATAAACGGTATCCAGTAATTAGTGTCTAGAAATCAGTATCCGGTATTCAGTAAACGTGATAATAATGGGCGTAGCGTGGATATTATCCAAGTGTATGAGTATTCTTACTTTCCATTTACCAATAAACCACTAGTCAAGTCAACAGAAGGACCATGTCGGTATCAAGTACCAATGTATAGTAATAAACTGGTATCAAGTCATTAACATATAACATGAAAGCACACTTTCCAAGTATCATTATGTATCCAGTGATAGTATGAGTGTTTCATGATTTTTAATTAACGAGTATCAATTAATAATATGGATTTTTAGTGGTTAATATAACGTGAATATGAACGGACTCGCATATAACCCTGTACTGTCCCATTCCAACACATGAATATAATTAGTCACTCATGTTAAGCTTAAATAATTCATCATTTAGTTTGTTTTTTAGGTTGTATTTGTTTAGTTTGTGATCATGAATTACCTCGCATATTGTAACGACTCAAATTTTACTGTACGAAAATTTTCAAATTAATGTACAGAATAGAGTTTTAAGCCTGAGCACAAGTTGTAAATTTAATTTGTTTAAGAACAGCAAGAAAACACTTGTAGCTCATTGGTAAAGCCCTTGCACTGCTGTGACATAGCCCCTATATTTGAATCCCATCAGCCACATATATTTTTACTGATTTTTATTTTAAACTTTTTGGAAGCCCAAAACTTTACAACTGCAGTACACGTAAAATGAAAAGTCACAGAAAATCAAACATGTGATAAATTTTATATGAACAGACTAGGAAACTTGGCAAAGATCCAGATCCCCACCTCACCCCTACGGTCGGCGAGATCGGCTCATGGCCCGGCCCCATCGGTCCCCCCGTACCCAATGACCCCCGTGTCTTGCACACTAAACCTGTTGGCCTACCCCATTACCCCTCATGCTGTTTGATTTCTCTGTAAATTAAAAGAGAACTTAAAATCACCCATTAATCCAAATTTTAATGCATTTAAATTCTTTCTTCAATTCCCAAAACCCTAATTCCATTCTATAAATACAACACCATACCTTTGCCCTCTTCATTCTGAAATCCATTGCCAAAATCCTCAAAATTTTCTAAGTCAAAGAAGAGTACAAGTGCAGTTAGCCCAAGTTAACTTTCTGGTGAGGATTCGAAGCAATTCCGGCGACCCCGCGACTCCACGAAACCACTAATCTCTTCCTCAACCTCCCCTCTCTTCTTTCAACTTGTAAGTCCTCTCTCTTCTCCTCTCTTCTTTCAACTTGTAAGTCCTCTCTCTTCTCCTCTCTTCCTAATTTAAAAAGTTCTCCTTTCAAAACTTTTCGGAAGTGGAGTTATTCTGACATCTGATTCTAAACTCGTTAAAATCACAATCTTTCTTAATAACTAATCATCCATATCATTATATCTTGCTTAGTAATCATGAAACAAACATTGAGAACATGTTTCATCTTAATAGACCATGTTATGTAACTTCCATTTGCATTTTTCGTTTAAATACCACAAACTTTACATATGACATATTTTAATTACTTTAGCTTAGCATACCTTTAGAAAACCTCATGAGGTAATGACCTACCTCTCACATACACACATCTTGACATAGCACGATTCGCTTGAAAACAATATCATGTGGCAAATACGACTTTTCAAATAAATACCTTAAACTATTAAAAACCGTATTTCTTTAAATTGTGTGATTACATTCCTTGCGATTATGCCTTACAACCCATTTTGGGGAACCCGATCGGGATGGTGTGGATTGTCGCATATCCTCGGAACTAGTAGAGCGAGATGCAGACCTCCTCACGGAGCATACGATCTCGATGGATTTTTTTATACAATTTTTAAGAAAAACGAGGATTTCTATTTAATAATAAAAAGTTGTTGTTTCATTACCTGTTATTCTTGTGTTATTTCATTTATATTGCTTATTTACGCTTAGCGTGTTTACTTCTCAGTAAATACGTCGCGTGCCTCGCCACGTCTCCTTCCCCGTACACCGAGAAGCGGGGCGTGACAGGTTTTGTTGGCGGCCCATACAGGTCAGTTCTGCATGAAAACCTAAGCAATATATCACAAGAATTATAAGAATCAGCAACTAAACATTCTTTACATTTCAATTCCTTGAATCTATCCTAACCTTATTTTTCTTTAAAGGTTATGGATTCCCCCAATAATACGAGCACGAACGTTAATGGCAATACCCTACCACCACCACCATCTCTACCACTTACACCTACCGTAGCAGCTCCTATCAACGAGCAAACGGTTTTGCTTGAGGAGATCAAGAGCCTCTTGGAGGGACAACAGCAGCAGACTGCTATACTCCTGAACCGCCCAGAAGCTGAGGCACCCGGAATGGAGCAATTCCGGGCACTGCACCCTAAACAATTCTCTGGGAAAGAGAGCCCTATGGAAGCAGAGGAATGAGCTAAGTCGATTGAGGACGATCTGGCAGCAGCACAAGTGCCAGATATTGCTTGGGTAAGAGTTGTGAAGCTGCCCCTAACCGACAACGCCAGAGTATGGTAGAAAGCGGAAGAAAGCCGTCTTGCTCAGCCGATTGAATGGAGAACTTTTTACGACATATTCGACGCGAATTATTTTCCCAAGACTGCCCGTTTTGATATGGAGCAGCAATTCATCCACCTGCAACAAGGCTCTATGTGGAGCAAATCTGTGGATGAGTATGATGCTGAGTTTACCATGCTCAGCAGGTAAGATATGTCTCAATATTCAATTTCCTTATAACATATACTACACTGCTAACACAAAACCGTAACAGGTTTGCGGTACATCTCATACCGACTGCTGAGATCAGAGCACGACGATTTCAGCAAGGGTTGGACTCGGAGATCCAAGCTGCATTATCTACATGGCATTTCCCAACCCACGATCTTACATTAAAGGATGCCCGAAGATTTGAGGCAGTTGTGAAGAAGAAGGGCAGACCTCAATCTGCCGGTGTGAAGTGCCCTGTTACTCAGATGGCAGGAGGAGCCTCTTCCAGGACACCGTTTGTACCCAGGAGACCGGGAGTAACTTTTAACCGGCCCAGTCTAGACTTTTGCACCTACTGCAGGAGGAATAGACACCTGGAGAAGGACTGCAAGTGTGCAAACGGCCTGTGCTTAGTCTGTGGCTCATCCACTCACAACATTGTTGCATGTCCTCGTAGACTCAATCCGAATCTAGCCCCCAGACCATCCATCACTTTTCCGCAGTGGCCAACTATTCAGGCACATGCACTTCGACTTGCTCTCCCAGCTCCACCTCCTCATGGACCTCCTGCACAGCCTCCTCGTCAGTTCCATCATGCACAAAAGAACCTACCTCAAGGACAGAGGAACGGACAGAGGAATGCTCTCTCAGCAAGGAGGAACGTACCTAGGCGTCCAGCTTTCACAATGACTGTGGAAGAAGCTGAAGCCACTGGCCAAGTCATCACTGGTAACTTCTCATCTTTCAAATCTGTTCAATACTTGTTTACATCCATATATCTTTCCATACCTGAACATATCTCACACAACTTAGGTACAATCTTAGTAGCCTCCCTACCCGCCTTAGCACTCTTCGATACTGGTGCATCACATTGCTTTATGTCGCAATGGTTCGTTCGAACTCATGCACTTCCAGTCAAACTGCTCGTATCCAGCTAGAATGTCAGTTCAGGGAACGACATTCTAAAGGCAACTTTGGGATACGACCTGTGTCTAGTAGTCGTCTGGAGCAGAGAATTTTATGCTGACTTCATGGTGCTGGACATACTAAACTTCAACGTAGTCTTAGGTATGGACTGGCTAGGAACTTTCTTTGCTACCATCGACCGTCATCAAAGGAGGGTAGTGTTCGAGATTCCAGATCATCTGGTCTTTTATTTCAAGAGTGGAGACCGTACCCTGGAACCTAGCACCTACAAGGCTAAACCAAAGAAAGCAGTGATTGTAACAATACAAGCTGAAGAGGGCAAGTCAGAGGTAGTTCGAGAGTTTAAGGATGTATTCCTTGAAGAAATCTCAAGTTTGCCTCCTGATCGAGCTCTTGAATTCTGTATTGACTTAGTACCTGGTGCACAACCGGTGATCAAAGCACCATATTGCTTAAGTCCAGAAGGATTGAAGGAGATCCGTACTCAGTTGGACGAACTTTTGAAGAAAGGATGGATTCGTCCCAGCACTTCAAGTTGGGTATCTCCAGTTTTGCTTGTAAAGAAGAAAGAAGGTTCATACAGAATGTGAATTGACTACCGAGCTTTGAATGAAGTCACGATAAAGAAAAAGTATCCACTACCGCGCATCAACGATCTGTTCGATCAGCTAAGTGGGTCTTGTATTTTCTCAAAACTAGATCTTCGTTCAGATTATCATCAGGTGAAGGTCAAAGAGTCTGATATTCCGAAGACGACATTCAGAACTCGCTATGGTCATTATGAATTTCTCGTGATGCCATTTGGAGTGACCAATGCAGCTATTTTTATGAATCTGATGAACCATGTTTTCCGAGAGTACATAGACAGGTTCATTGTCATATTCATCGGCGACATCCTGGTGTATTCAAAGAATTGGAAAGAACACGCTGAACATTTGAGGATTGTCTTGGAAATTTTGCGACATCACCAACTCTATGCCAAATACGGCAAGTGCGAGTTTTGGCTAGATTAAGTCAAATTTCTCGGACATATTGTTTCAGGCAAAGGAATCTCTGTGGATCCAGCTAAAGTATCAGCAGTAAGCGAATGGCCGACACCAAAAACAATGAAGGAAATTCGAAGTTTCTTCGGTTTAGCAGGATACTACCGAAGATTCATAGAAGGTTTCTCGAAGATTGCAACACCCCTGACCAAGCTCACACGTAAAGATGAAGCATTTGTGTGGTCAGAATAATGTGAACAAGTTTTTGTAGAACTCAAGTCAAGATTGACATCAACTCCTATCCTTGTAATACCGGATCAATCTGGAGGTTTCGTTGTACATTGAGATGCATCCGGTAAGGGATTAGGATGTGTTCTACACCAGCATAGAAATGTTGTAGCTTTTGCATCAAGACAGCTGAAGATTCATGAGCACAACTATCCAAAACATGACCTGGAGTTGGCAACCATTATCTTTGCACTTAAGATTTGGCGCCATTATCTACTTAGAGAGCGAGTGGACATATACACAGACCAAAAGAGTCTGAAGTATGTGTTTATGTGTTTACTCAGAAGGGGTTGAATATGCGGCAGAGAAGATGGCTAGAACTTATGGAGGACTTCGACATCAACCTACAGTATCATCCAGGAAAGGTGAATGTATCGCCAACCTCTATCAATGAATCTTACCGTACAGTGGAAGCTTCAGCAAGAATTGCACAAGATAGAGATAGAAGTGGTTATGCCAGGTAATACTTCAAAGTGAATAAACTTACAAGTTCAGTCTACTATTGTCAACTAGATCAAAGCAGCTCAACCAAGTGATGCTAAGTTGCAAAAGATCAGAGAACAAGTAGAAAGTGGACTTCGAACCGACTTCATCATCCACGAAGATGGATCTTTGAGATATGGAAGCAGGTTGTGTGTACCACAAGGTTCTGTTCGGGAAGAGTTGATGAAAGAAGCTCACAGCTCTCCATACTCAGTACACCCTAGTGGTACAAAGATGTATAAAGATCTGCGGCAACATTACTGGTGGCATGGAATGAAGCGTGGAGTAGCCAAAAGCGTAGCCAAATGCTTGGTGTGTCAGCAAGTAAAAGCTGAATATCACAGGACCGATGGTTTACTTTAACAGTTACCTATTCCAGAATGGAAGTGGCAACACATCACCATGAACTTCGTGACTGCACTTCCTCACAGCACGAAAGGTAACGATGCGGTATGGGTTATTATGGATCGACTCACCAAGTCGGCTCACTTCATCCCATTTCGAGTTGGCCAGTCTACCGAGACATTAGCAAAGAAGTACATGGAGGTAAGTCTGAATCTGAGTAATATTTAACTCTTTAATATGTACTATCTCTGATACCCATGAACTCATGTAGGAGATCGTGAGATTACATGGAGTACTGGTTTGCATTGTCTCCGATCGTGACACCAGATTCCGATCGCAGTTTTGGCAGAGTCTGCAAGCTAGCTTTGGAACGAGTCTGAACTTCAGCACAGCCTACCATCCACAAACAGATGGACAGTCTGAGCGAACGATTCAGATCCTTAAAGATATGCTAAGAGCGCGTATGTTAGACTTCGGAGGATCATGGGAAGATCACCTACATCTTGTGGAGTTTTTATACAACAACAGCTACCAGGCGAATATTGGTCTTACACACTTTGAAGCTCTCTATGGAAGAAAGTGTCGATCACCATTAAGTTGGGACGATATTGGAGATAGGGAACTCCTTGGACCAGAGATGATTGTGGAAACTGTGGATGTAGTTCGCACGATCAGGGAAAGAATGCGCGTAGCCCAAGACAGACAGAAGCACTGGGCTGATACAAAGCGCCGACACCTGGAGTTCCAACTGGGAGATCATGTGTTCTTAAAGATCTCTCCAAACTGTAGAGTAATTCGCTTTGGAAAGAGGGGTAAGCTCAGTCCGAGATATGTTGGACCGTTCGACATACTCGAACGAGTCGGAGAAGTGGCATATCGTTTGGCACTTTCACCCTCATTGGAAGGAGTGCACAATGTATTCCATATATCGCAGCTTCGAAGATATATGAGCGACCCCAACCACATCCTGGATCACTCCAACCTCACTGTACAGACAGATCTATCTTGTAAGCAGCAACCCGTTGAAATCCTGGACAGAAAGGTAAAGTCACTTAGGAATAAGGAAGTAAACTTGGTCCGAGTGATGTGGAGAAATGATTCGCCAGGAGAATCAACGTGGGAATGTGAGGAAGACATGCGTGCAAGATACCCTTTCTTATTTTTAAATTAGTCCTTATATAATTGTAAATTTTGAGGACAAAATTTTTATAAGGATGGTAGAATATAACGACTCAAATTTTACTGTACGAAAATTTTCAAGTTAATATACAGAATAGAGTTGTAAGCCTGAGCACAAGTTATAAATTTAATTTGTTTAAGAACAGCAAGAAAACACTTGTAGCTCATTGGTAAAGCCATTGCACTGCTGTGACATAGCCCTTGTGTTCGAATCCCATCAGCCATGTATATTTTTACTGATTTTTATTTTAAACTTTTTTGAAGCCCAAAAGTTTACACGTGCAATACACGTAAAATGAAAAGTCACAGAAAATCAAACATGTGATAAATGTTATATGAACAGACTAGGATACTTGGCAAAGATCCAGAGCCCCACCTCACCCCTACGGCCGGCGAGATCGGCTCATGGCCCGGCGCCATCAATCCCGACATACCCAATGACCCCCGTGTCTTGCACACTGAACCTCTTAACCTACCCCATTACCCCATGCTGTTTGATTTCTCTGTAAATAAACAGAGAACTTAAAATCACCCATTAATCCAAATTTTAATGCATTTAAATTATTTCTTCAATTCCCAAAACTATAATTCCATCCTATAAATACAACACCATACCCTTTCCCTCTTCATTCTGAAATCCATTTCCAAAATCCTCAAAATTTTCTAAGTCAAAGAAGAGTACAAGTGGAGTTAGCCCAAGTTAACTTTCCGGCGAGGATTCGAAACGATTCCGGCGACCCCAGGACTCCATGAAGCCACTAATCTCTTCCTCAACCTCCCTTTTCTTCTATCAACTTGTAAGTCCCCTCTCTTCTCCTCTCTTCTTAATTTAAAAAGTTCTCTTTTCAAAACTTGTCGGAAGTGAAATTATTCCGACATCCAATTCTAAACTCGTTAAAATCATAATCTTTTTAATAACCAATCATCCATATCATTATATCTTACTTAGTAATTATGAAACAAACATTGAGAACAAGTTTCATCTTAACAGACCATGTTATGTAACTTCCATTTGCATTTTTCGTTTAAATACCACAAACTTTACATATGACATATTTTAATTACTTTAGCTTAGCATACCTTTAGAAAACCTCACGAGATAATGACCTACCTCTCACATACACACATCTTGACATAGCACGATTCGCTTGAAAACAATATCATGTGGCAAATATGATTTTTCAAATAAATATCTTAAACTATTAAAAACCGTATTTCTTTAAATTGTATGATTACATTCCTTGCGATTATGCCTTACAACTCATTTTGGGGAACCCGATCGGGGTGGTGCGGGCTATCGCATATCCTTAGGACTAGTAGAGCGAGATGCAGACCTCCTCACGGAGCATACGATCTCGATGGAATTTTTATACAATTTTTAAGAAAAACGAGGATTTCTATTTAATAATAAAAAGTTGTTGTTTCATTACTTGTTATTCTTGTGTTATTTCATTTATATTGCCTATTTACGCCTAGCGTGTTTACTTCTGAGTAAATGCGTCGCGTGCCTCGCCACGTCTTCTTCCCCGTACACCGAGAAGCGGGGCGTGACACATATACCCCGGTACTGTCCCATTCCTGCACCTGAGTATACGTAGAAGCTCACGTCAAGTTCTTAAACAACATTTTCTTATATTTGTGAAAGCCTCTGGTAGCCAGCGAATAACAATGTAAAGCATCCCGTGCATATCCGGGATTACCCGGGACCACGGCCCCATATTCCCGGTGCTGACCTAGGATGCACCGCTAGACGCTCATGAACATTGAATATTGTATTACAGCTCGGAAAATTTGTAAAAACATTTTCATGGAGTAGAAAAACAGTTACATATGGTAGCAAGCTACCCGGACCACCATGGATGGCCTTAACGAGCTGTAATAATAATGGTGACATATGGTAGTTCAGCTACTACCCGGACCTCTATGGTTGGGCCCTAACTTATGGTACTATAAATAAAACTTTCCAAAGCTATTAACCGATTCTACCAAGTCCTTTCCACATCCCCCGGCTGTATCAGTTTTATTAATGGAATTACATAAGTTAAAACATGATTTCATATCAATATCAATACTTGGAACCGTATCAGTAATTGTATCGGTGTACTGATAAACATGTCGTGTCCAGGTAGACTTGTCATGTCATGAAGCATCAATGTTCAAGTAAACTAGTCTTATCATAAAACAGGAAAATAAATGTAATAAGCAAGTCTTGAAGCAGGTACATGCAGTAGTCATGTCTATATAATTCGGTGTATAAGATATATGGATCATTTTCAACATTCAAGTAACTATGTAATTGTTAGTGATATATGCCCTAGAGGCCATTATTGTATAGTGCTGGATTGTATATTACATTTTGGAAGCTTGGGATATACACGGATATAATAACAGTCTTGCTCAATATGATAGTATGCTATTGATTTATCTCAAAAACTATCTATTACCGCAATCAAGAACGGCGTCGCATGTAGCTAGCCGGTGAATACGGGTCGGTCCACAGGGATGTTGTGAATTTTCTAGTCGCGCTTACGAGTTAATTCCGAAGGGTGTTCGGATTGATTATTAAATCTAAAAACTAAATTAATCTATATCTAAGTCTTGCTCGGGTTAGGTCTAGGTTAAGTTTGGAAAGTCTATAAATCTCACCGCTTTCTATACCCATATGAAGATCTAATTAGGTGTTATGGTAATTATTAATAAAAGGGATTAGAATCATCGGGAAGATATTTTCTTCCTCTAGTTTCTTATCCTTCCTTTATCAATCCTTACCCTAACCTCCATGGAAAACATCACAACCGGGGCTTTATACTACGGTATCACCGCTACCTCGAGGGATAGGGTGCCGTAGGGAGCGTTATGTGCATGTATGCATAGAGTCCTATGAAAATATATGACGGGCAAGAAAGGGGATGAGAGATCTTCGTCTCTAAAACCTTCCCCAGATTTAACCCTAACAAGCGAGGAGACTACTCACTCATTAGGGAATTAAAATACATTTATCTAGGGCAGAGAATAAAAAATTAACTAGGGCAAGGAATTAAATTTAACTAGGGCAAGAATAGAAAATTAACCTAGGGCAGAAAATAAAGAACTTACAAAATTGATGCTCTCCAAAAGAATGCTGAAATTTATTAATGAAGGGAGGCATAGCCTTTACAATGATTTAGAGTTCCTATTTATAGAGGATAGGAAACCCTAGGTTACAATTGATTTGCATGTCTACATTTACCAAAATATCCTTAGGAAGACCTAGTCAAAGTAGACTTCAAGTTTTGGTAAAACTTTATGTCTCTGTCTCTTTAAAAGGAAGTATTGGGTCTTGAATCTTTGGGCTTCCTTATTATTTGGTTCTTTTATTAAAATAGCTTCTATGTTTCTTCCAGATCTCCAGTGAATAATTTCGGTGGACTTTTAACCGTTCGCTTTGTAATCTTGGACCTTGCATTGCCTTGTACTTTGTGAATTTTATCTTTGATGTAGGCTTGATCAAGAGTCTTCTGTATGTTGGTCAAAGTCCACTTTTGCATCGTCTTTTCATCGTTTTCACTGTTTTCTGTCCAAGAACCTGTAACCTGTAATATGTTGCAGACATGTATCAAAACCACCTGTTTATTTATAAAAAGAATAAGAATGGGAATATAATAATGCAATATTATGGTATGAACAAATACCCCCAAACTTATCTTTTGCTCGTCCTCGAGCAAACTTATTTTTTATTCTCTACAAAAACCTAACCGCACTTTCGTAGGGAAACGCGATTGCACTGAGCTCGTGCAACAAGCCGTTAAACCTCTAGGTGTCCCTAGTAGGAGGAGTGTTGTCTCCTGAGGGTTTTCAGCGGATACTACCCACAAAATCCTATCAATTTGGCTTTTTCGACTTTTGTTTTCCAATTAGGTTTTCTAACAAGAAATTCTATTATCTTCGACTTGCAAATTATCCACCCATATTCTTCACACTTCCTCATCATCTAACTTAAGATTATATATGTTCTATAGACTTACTTAGTTTTCAGCATCTCTTAAATTTTCCTTCTAGGGTTCCATCTCCACTTAGAAATTTTTATCAAATCTACTAAAGATACAAGTTCTATTCTTCATTCCTTTCTCTCATCTAAACTCCAATCACATATTCCCACGTGTGTGTATAAATCACCCCTACACTTGGAAATTCAAATCAAGCAATCATACCCTTGTCCGTTGTCCAAAGTACTTATTAATTGGTGAATTTTTAATTGAAATTTGCTTAGACATCCTTCATGCGACCGTTAATACTTCTTGAGGTACCAACGACCGATTACAAAATGCGTTTGCACTTTAAAGCGTACTTCATAGTCTTGTAACACCCAAGGCCTTAGCAGTGACTCCCAAACCAGTTGGTCTAAGGTACTAGGTGATGAAGCACCCTCGCTAAATATTTTTCTATTTTTGCAGCCTTAAGTAATCACAAAAACCAGTGTTCATTTTTTTCTTTATTCACTTTTTCTTTCTTTTATTTTCTTTTCTTCATACTAAGGACTTTAGACAAGAGCAATTCAAGGTCTCCTCACTATTCCAAGTTTCAAGGTGCGTGATTGTGCAAATTTGTAGAGTATACATTTTCAGAATCTAGACTTAAGTTAGGAATTATTTTTAAAACTTATACTCTAATAAGAACATCAATACTTTTCCTTTGTTTCAACTTAGCCCAAGAACTGAACACAAAATTTGCCTATTTCTAAATAAACTACAAAGACATATACTTTCTACCGTTAAACTTTAAGGAAGGTTATTTTTAGGGTTTTTAATTTACTAAATCTAAGATCTAGTTGTTCCTAACCAGTTAACCTATTTGTCAAACTCAAGTCAAATATGGCAAAATTGAATACAATAATTTTTATAATTTTTGAAAATTTTCAATTTTTATGGGTTTTCAAATAAATATGCAAATGCAAAAATATACATATGAATGCGAAGGAAGAAGACGTACCGAGCATACCCCCAAACTTAAACTTGACAGTGTTCTCACTGTCATGCTACACCAAGAGGGTCAAAATGCCGGCACTCCCCTGTTTATTTATTTATAATAATTTTTTTTATTTTATTGTTTTGAAATTGTTTTGTTATTTTTTTTATAGAAAAGGAAAACAAAAAATATATATACATATATACAATAAGGTCCTCCACAAACTAAGCAAGGCCTTACATAAGACAAAGGTGAGCACCAACCATTCAAAAATCTTATCGTGGTAATGGTAGGGTTGGTGAAAGAATAGGGTGGAAAGAAAAGAAATGAGAAGCACACGAGACCGAATGGGAAGAAGAGTGGAATATGGTCTCGGCGGAGGAGAAGAATGGCGGAAAAGAGAAAGAAGTGGAGTACGATCTTGAGGGTGTAGCTCGAGTGAGTAAATTAGCGCAATTTGTGATGACCGAAGTGTTAAAAGTGATTGTGCTAATCTATCAACTCGTCGTGAAATGGGGTCAAATCCCTCAAGATTCACAAGAAGGCATGGGTACGCCGAACTTGGTATTAGAGATGAAAGCGTAACGGTCTCTTATACGGTCGGAACGATAGGAAGGACGAAAGGGAGTGAATTAGGGATAGTGTTATTCTCACCTAAGTAATCTGTCGCGAACTTGAAGGATTCCATCAATGGTTCGAAACAACTGTAAGCAACCGAGTCTGATGGTTCGACTAACTCATCTGAAAATGTAAAGGACTCAAACTCGGACAGTGAGTCATCAATATCGTCCGAAAAAGTGAAACACTCGTACGTGTTATCGTCTGTGAGAACTGTGTTAGATTCAAAGAGAAATTTTTCAAGCTCACAGTCTTCAAGCGTGGTCGGAACGATGGAAAGGAGGGAGGGTGATTTAGTTAAACGTTCAAGAGGATGAATTGGAAAATCCGACACATCAAAGAAAAATGGTTCAACCTCAATATGATCCTCAAAACTCTCCTCAATACTATCATCGTAATTCTCCTCAAAATTCAACTCATCCATGCCATTATCATCAAAATCAAGATGCATATGAAGTTCGGGAGAAATATCTAATGACTCGGGATGATGAGTTGAACATAAAATTTCAATCAAATCGACAGGTTCATCATCCGAAATATTCCTGGCGTCTATATCCTCAATCAAGTGAAAATCAATTTTCTTAAACACCTCATCAAAAGCATGGATATTTATCGATTTAGGTTCTAGAGTGGAGGTGTAAAGATCGAAAGGATTAAGTGCGGTTTCACTCGAAAGGGGTTCTTTAAAATTTGGCAAATCAAGCACTACAAATTCACACAACTCGTCATTTTGGACACATGTTTGAAAATTGGAGTTGTTGGATTCAATTGGGTATGGGTAGGTTTGATTTGGAAATCCTCTCAAATTCTCACTCTGTCCAACCGCCTCCTCATACATTGGAAAATTTGGAGCTACTTGGAAACTAGCTACCGGTTCACTAGGTTGCATAAGGGCGGCCACGGACGCTTCCACATTCCTAACCATTTTGTTTGTTGCTAAAATATAAGCTTGCAACGACTGTTCCAAACTAGACATGGGTGGTGAAAGGGTTTCGGTAAAAGATTCGAAACTGTTTGGATACGTGAAACTCTCAAAAGGTTGTGTAGAAACAGGGTCTAGTGAAGGTGGTAAAGTCGGGTAGGACTGGTAGGAGTTGGATGGTTGGACAGGATTAGGATCAACATGTGGATAAAAAGGTGGATGGACTTGTTGATCCCTAGAACTAGATGTGTGGAGAGGGGTGAAAGATCGGCTACGAGATTGAGCAATATGCTCAGCAATGGACATCGGTTTAGGAGGTACAGCTGGACTCGAAAAAGTGGTATCAACATATGAAGGTGGTAAAGGTTGACTTGGTTGACACAAAGTGGGTTGTAAAGTAAAACTGTCTCTCCTAGAAACTTCTATTTGATCTTTCAAAGAAATTTTGGGCATGGAGGGATCTGCTTTAAATCGACCGAAACAATTGACGTACGAAGCAAAGTTAGGTTCGGGATACCAAAGTTCGGTAAGAGATTTGTGATGTGGGGTACCCATGATGTCAGAAGGAGAAGAGAAAGAAGGTGGGTGTAAGAGGGGTGCAAGGATTTCTTAGCGACAAAATGTTGCAAGTTTTTATAAAAAAAATTCCTTTTTCTCTTTATTTAGAACTGTTTGCAAAAAGATTTTCGAGAAAAGAGCTAAGACACACTTTCGATCAACCAAAAATGCACAATCAGGCCTAGATCTAGGGTTACCTAGGTCAGCTAGACAGCTCCTAACTGTTCCAAAGGGCTAGAAATAGGAACTCAAACCGCCTCTTCACCGCCAATTGCGGCCAGGTAAGTGCCAGGTAAGTGGGAGGCTCCCCGCTACAAGTAGCGGTCCTAATTAAGTAACCACTTGCCTTAGACACACTTGCCTAGACACCGCAAAATCAGGTTAGGATAAACGGTCGATGCCTATAACTAGTCCTCTGTCCTATTGAGCTCGAAGTCCTTAGGGCTGAGTCTAGTATTTTTTAATTAAATATTGGTCAATGCAAATGCTTTATGTGATTTCTGGGGTCCTGGGAAGGGTGATTAAATCCCCACCCAATCTGAATTGGTCAAAAGCCCCTTAAAGTCAGTTTTAAAGATATGCAAAACAGTAAATAACTTGCAATCAAAGATTTTTGTGAATTTCAAAGTTTGCAAGCTTTCTAATTAAAATTTTCCTTTTTCCGCCTGCTCTTTATTTGGAAATTTTGCAAAAAGATTTTCGATAAAAGATATGCAGAACAAAAAATATTACTTGCAATCAATTCCTATTTTAAGCGAGGCGCAAAAATCCTGCACAAGATTTGTTATTTGGAAGGGAAAAGATTTTTAAGCGCAAAGAATCCTGCAGGAGATTTTTCAGAGGAGATATCAGAGATTCACAAAGAAGGAGATCAGAAGACTTACAGAGTTTTTTTTTCCGCGTGCGGAACCGCCGCGAGTTGCACTTCGCCGCCGCGGATCCGCCGCGGGTTCTTCTGCTCGGCAGTTTTTTTTTAAGATCGCCGCGGTTGACTTGTTGACTCGATCCTCCAAATTTCTTCTACTGTCTGTTGTAATATTCCTCTGTTTGTTCAGATTTGATATCTGCTGTTTTGATCTCTGGAGATTTTCAGATCCGAACTTGATTGTAGATCCTGCAAAATTCAAACAAAGATACCCTTCACAAAATAACAAAATAATAAATTTTTATATTTTTATGATTTTTCAGATTTTTATGACTTTTTTAATTTTGATTAACCCGAAATTGCAAAAAAAGGAAATAACACGCCATCCCCGGCAACGGCGCCGTTTGATTTATCTCAAAAACTATCTATTACCGCAATCAAGAACGGCGTCGTATGTAGCTAGCCGGTGAATACGGGTCGGTCCACAGGGATGTTGTGAATTTCCTAGTCGCGCTTACGAGTTAATTCCGAAGGGTGTTCGGATTGATTATTAAATCTAAAAACTAAATTAATCTATATCTAAGTCTTGCTAGGGTTAGGTCTAGGTTAAGTTTGGAAAGTCTATAAATCTCACCGCTTTCTATACCCATATGAAGATCTATTTAGATGTTATGGTAATTATTAATAAAAGGGATTAGAATCATCGGGAAGATATTTTCTTCCTCTAGTTTCTTATCCTTCCTTTATCAGTCCTTACCCTAACCTCCATGGAAAACTCACAACCGGGCCTTTATACTACGGTATCACCGCTAGCTCGAGAGATAAGGAGAGATAGGGTGCCGTAGGGAGCGGTATGTGCATGTATGCATAGAGTCCTATGAAAATATATGACGAGCAAGAAAGGGGATGAGAGATCTTCGTCTCTAAAACCTTCCCCAGATCTAACCCTAACAAGCGAGGAGACTACTCACTCATTAGGGAATTAAAATGCATTTATCTAGGGCAGAGAATAAAAAATTAACTAGGGCAAGGAATTAAATTTAACTAGGGCAAGAATAGAAAATTAACGTAGGGCAGAAAATAAAGAACTTACAAAAATGATGCTCTCCAGAAGAATGCTGAAATTTATTAATGAAGGGAGGCATAGCCTTTACAATGATTTAGAGTTCCTATTTATAGAGGATAGGAAACCCTAGGTTACAATTGATTTGTATGTCTACATTTACCAAAATATCCTTAGGAAGACCTAGTCAAAGTAGACTTCAAGTTTTGGTAAAATTTTATGTCTCTGTCTCTTTAAAAGGAAGTATTGGGCCTTGAATCTTTGGGCTTCCTTATTATTTGGTTCTTTTATTAAAATAGCTTCTATGTTTCTTCCATATCTCTAGTGAATAATTGCGGTGGACTTTTAACCGTTCGCTTTGTAATCTTGGACCTTGCATTGCCTTGTACTTTGTGAATTTTATCTTTGATGTAGGCTTGATCAAGAGTCTTCTGTTTGTTGGTCAAAGTCCACTTTTGCATCGTCTTTTCATCGTTTTCACTGTTTTCTGTCCAAGAACCTGTAACCTGTAATATGTAGCAGACATGTGTCAAAAGCACCTGTTTATTTATAAAAAGAATAAGAATGAGGAATATAATAATGCAATATTATGGTATGAACAACTATCTGGTTTGATTCTATCTTAATATGTGTATATGTTTCTTTTTAACATATCGCTGATATATATTGATAGAGCCCTTAGGATCTTTACTTGACTGCCAGCGTTGTGATGGCAGTCATACTAATGGGGGCTGGGTAGTCTATAAGCACATGCTTATACTTTTCCCTAGTCGTAGGATTATCGAGACATGGCATCGATACTCCATAGTAGACTAGTGTATACGCTTCTCATCCCAGTCTTGGAGATGGCCTGTCCCGCAGCCATTGGTATCCGATACCGGAGATAGTATACATGTGCTCATTGGGTTATGAGTTACACTGGACAGACTCGATGGGGACTGCTGGTTGGTATTATACCTATCGCCAGTTAGCAGTTCCCGGGTGGCATGAGTACAGGTTAGTTCGTTGACTTGACATCACTAATCGTCTCGAGTGTGTTCCCACTGTGCTTAGATTTCTATCCTACCACAACTCAAATGAGTCATGCAAACAGATAGTAGTTGGGTGCAGTCCCGAAGCACTTGAAGGCAGTAGGGGTTAGAAAGGATTTATCTCTCCCGGTATTGGGAGTTGATATCGCGCTGTGTTTGGATAGCCATTACACAAAGTCCCTGGCCAGGGCAAGCGAGATTTACTGGTAGGTACACCAGTAGTTTCTCAGGGTGTATTGGGCTCTACACCGACACGACTTATTGCGCTATTAGGGGTCTGACGTATACCACCCCTTAGGCCCGATATGCGATATTTTTAGATGAACAGACCAGACTGTATGGAGATTGTCACAGATATGCTCAGTAGGAGTTCGGATGAGTTTGCTCGTCGGCCTTCTTATCGACAGATACCTGGGTAGCCGTTACGTCTAGCTAGTGCCACTAACGGACTTGTAGTTAAACTCACTGCCAGCGTACTGTCGAGTCTTTAGAGTCCAACACAGAAGGTTTCCCTAGTTCAGGCGAAACGATGTAGAGGCCGTATGGTTTTACGTGCAGGGTTTCAATCATATACATGTACTAGCTGCACGGGTGTTGTTCGGACGGATAATACTAGTGGGCTTTGGTTTAATCCAGATTCTAGTATTATATTATTGGATTATTATTATCTCATTGTATTCGTACTTTTGCAGTATGAATACGTGTATATATATACGGTGAGGGAATTCTTGTAATTTCATAAGAGATGCTTCTAGAAGGGGACACCTCATTATTTGGATTTATCTATTTATAGAAATAAATTAATGGGTGGAAAATGGAGATATTTGAGGCATGAAGTGAAGCATGGTTTATTCATTTGTTTATGTGTTTGTGTTTACATTGAAGCATGGTTGTTATTTTCTATTGAAAATAATCCATGCTTCATGAGAAAATAATGATGAGCCATTCTTCACTTGAGACTTCACTTGTTCATTTGATATTTTCCTTTCTCTCTCCATTTTCTTCTCCTTCTTCCTCAAAAACCCTAACCCTCACATGAGTTGTGAAACATAGGGTACTTTGAGATAAAACACTCCAATAAACACTCTACATCTCCTAAGCTACCTAGTTTAGTGAACTAGGTACTTTAGTTACCTCGGTTTAGATGTTGGAGCTTGAACCATAGGCTTTCGGGTGGATCGTCTTTGACACGAGGAGATCGACGTTCAAGCGTGATCCGGATCTTCGAGGAGCTCAAGAAGAGATGGAGAAGAAGACCCGAAGGACAAGTTACTAGGAGGTATAAAACAATATCATAGTAGCTAAAATCTCCAAGTAGTATAGCTAGTTATGGTTTCCGTAAAGATCCTAGAGTTAAAGTTGGTGTTGCGAAGTAAGAAAAATCGTTTTTGTAAATTCCGCCTCCCCGCGAACCCGCAGGGTGCGCGTCATCGACTTACATTAATGCCTTATAACAGTTAAGTATATCAACCATGTTCATGAAAGTGATAAATATATAAATCGTTGTCATCAAATAAGCAAAATATAAATCATGTCAAATCAAGCCGGTGACAATTCAGGCACGAATATCATTTCGCATAAGAATCTATGCTCGAAAAGATTATTTACAGTTAAACCTATAGGTTAAGACTTATGACCACTACGTGTGATTTGGATGGTAACTACGTGGGATTCTCCTCACGTAGTCGATATTTAGTTGTGATATAATTTGAATCATGGATTCCAAAGTTGATTCTTTAACTTGAAACACTTCCAGATTATAACACCCCAACATTTAGAATTTTTAAGGTATAACATTGGATCACAAAACACCAAAAAAAACCACTATCCAAACCCCAAACCCTAACTCTCAATTTAGACCGCCTTCTGCGGCTCCAAGCAATATTCCGGCGGCCCAAGTGAAAAATTGGGGGCTCGGGTTTCTAGGTTATCCTCATACCTGTTCAATTAGCTCTCTAGAATACTTAAAATATTTTCCAGAGATTCCAACTTGTTCCAGTTTTGATCTAAATTTTATAGTTCTATTTAAAACCTAGTTTTTCATATAAACCAAGTTTAGAACTTATCAAAGTTAAGAATTTTACACTAATTTGAGAATAAAAAGGAATGATGCATGCTTGTAGGAGGTCAATAGGTATAGTTGAATTGATTCACTTAAGAAATTTGGAAAAACCAAGTTTTATGATGAGGGGTGTAGATTTTTGGTGTATGTGTGTATGTGTAGTGAAATTAGGGTTACTCTAATTATTCATGATTAATTTGTTATGGATACTAGAAAGTGAGTTTAACAAAACAACCGCTAAAACAAATCAAGGTATCATTCTCACAACAATTATATTAATGGATAGATTATAAAACAAACAAGTTTAAAACAAAGATGTGGAACACTTTCTTAGGTCTCAAATTAAGTTACAACTACAACAAGATAATTAAGTGGTCATTAATAGCAATTATTCAAACAAGTTAAAATAAAACCTTTGCATCCAAAAGAGATTTGATCCCTAAATTTAAATGGAAACCCAAATTATTTATGATTAATACTTTTAAAATATGATATGATAACTATATGATGAATTAAACGGTTAATCACATAACTAATTAAGTTAACAACTATAACAAAACAATCAAATAATCAAGCAACTAAATATATTTTAAAGAGATAAGAATAAAATTTATAAACACTTGCTCAGCACTTATCAATTATAATTGAAGTAAAAATTGATCAACTAAAATGTAGCTATTAATCAAGCAAAATAAGTTAAAAGCACTTGCCTCCAACAAGAATTTGTTTACTAATATTATATGGAACCCTAATTATTCATAACAAATACTTTAGAAATACAACATAGTGGTGATTAAGGATAAATTTAATGTCACGCCCCGTTTCCCAGTGTACGGGTAAGAAGATGCGACGATGCCCACTACGTATTTACTCAGAAGTAAACACGCTAAGTGTATCTAAGCAATATAATGTAAATATACATAAGAAGACATGAAATGTAAATGAACATCAACTTTTATTTATTAAATATTTCTTTACAATACAACTGAAAAGTAAATACAATGATGAAAGCAATGCCTAAACAATGACATAACCGAATGAAAAGTAAGTACAAGTAAAGTCTAGTGGCTTTGCTGCTCAGTGGTCTGCTCCAAGTGCATCTGGCTGGTCTCGAATTCCTCAGAGTCGGGTCCTCCTGACAACATTCTAAAAAAAGAAGAGAAATATGAATGTCGTCAGCGAACAATCGCTCGGTAAGTCCCAAAGAAAGAAAGAAATAGAATAGACAGGTGAGGGAATATAACTGTTATGATGTTTGATTGTTATTTTAACGCAGTTGTTTGTAGCTTGGTACAGAAGATGCCGGTGTATACAAGAGGAGTCCAACTTACACCGTGGACTTTGGTAACCCATAGTACAAGGCTCCGTCGATAAAACCACGGAACAACGGCATGGATGTATAGTTACGTCTTTTAGTGACCACCTCGTGCCACCTTTAACATGTTCCGTACCAGTCTACCCCTTAAATACCCCGTAATGTCTCTTGTAGTGTTTGTATTGTTGTAATGAATGGTTGTATACGACTTGCCGAAACCATGATATCATGTAAACGGAATGGATATAAATGGATAATCATGTAATCAGAGTATATCCATGGTTTGGTTCAGTCGAGTCATGTTGATATAGATTGTATTCTGGCATTCATGGATTCATGTTGTATTGTAGTTATACTTGAATTGAATTCAAGTCAGATTATTTTCAGATTTAACCGTGACTCGAACCGAGTCAGACTTTTAAACAGAATTGAAGTCCTGATTCATGTTTTGGAGTTATCGGTAACTGCTGCACATGGACGGCAGGATCTGTGTCTTTTTCCACGACAATTACCGTAATGATAACTCCGTTTTTAGGTTGTCTATCTTAGATAGGCAAGCTCCCATATTCTCCGGCTCCCTGAGGCTCAAGAGAACTAGTCCCGCTTAAACCTATGTTTACTAGGGTCCTTATTGTAAATTAATATAACTTGAGGGGGTTTTATGAAAAATAGTTTTGATATATTTTCAAAATACACCTCAAGTATTTAATTATCGTCTTTAAGGTTTTCATAGTTGTAATTTTTATAAAATGAAGTTTTCTAGTGAATAGAACCTAGATTTCATTGTATATGGTATTTTAATGTAATATTGGATTTGTATTGATTTGTAATGGTAGTTTCATGAAATTTGCGATTCCTTTGATTTAGAAAACATAGAATATATATAATGTATATTTAAAGTGGATATTTTTGATAATATATATATATATATATATAAATAGAACTTATTTATTAATTAGAAATCATATTTTTCTTAAAAATTGTATTAAAAATTCCATCGAGATCGAATGCTCCGTGAGGAGGTCTGCATCTCGCTCTACTAGGCCCGAGGATGTGCGATAACCCGCACTATCCCGATCGAGATTTCCCAAAATGGGTTGTAGAGGCGCATTTGCAAGGAATTAAATAATACACTTTTAAAGAAAACGGTTTTTTGAATGTTTATGGTATTTAAATGTAAACTCGTATTTTCCCACAAACTAATATTCCAAAAGTCATCGTTCTATGTCAAAAATGTGTGTTGTGATGAGGTAGGTCATTACCTCATGAGTTTTCTAAAGGCAATATGGGTAAAATGAATAAGCAATGGCGTATGTAAACATGATAGTATTTTACCGTAAAAATGAAATAGAAGTTGCAATACATGTTATTTTGAATTGAAACTTGTGGTGAATGTTGTTTTATATTTGTTAAACAATATAAGAAGAGATGGTAATTTGTTGTTTAAGAAAAATTTGAGTTTTTAAGGAAAAGAGAATCGGAAGTCGGAATAACTCCGCTTCCGACGAGTTTTGAAAAGTGGAAGTTTTAGACTAGAGATTGAGAAGGGGAGAGGGGACTTACTGGTTGAAATTAGAGAGAAAGGGTAGGGGAGATTTTGGGATCATCGGGGAGTCGTTTCGTTGCCGGATTCTTCCCGAAACGTCGCCGGAACATGGCCTTGAGCTAACTCCACTTGTACAACTTTTAGACTTGGAAAATTTAGAGAGTTTTGGCAATGGATTTCTGAATGAGGAGGGCCAAAATGTAGGGTTGTATTTATAGGGAAAATTAAGATTTAGGATAATGAATTGAGAATTAAAAATGTGCATTAAAATGGATTAAAGAGGTGTATTATCACTCTCTGTAAATGTGCAAAAAAATCAAACAGGCTAGGGTTAGTGGGGTGAGGGGTTAAAATTTGAGAGCATTAGCAACGAGGGTCCCGGCAGCGTCGGTCCCGTTGCTAATCTCGCCGGCCAAATTCCGAGAGTAGGGGCTTGGATCTTTGACACCTGTCCCTGTCTGTTGGTATATCATTTCCCACATGTTTGTTTACTTTGTGACTTTTCATTTTACGTGCAGTGCACGTGCAAAGCTTTGAGCTTCTAAAAGTTTAAAAGAAAAGTCAATAAAAAATATATGGTTGGGGGGATTCAATCACAGGGGTTACGTCACAGCAGTGCAAGGATTTACCAATAAACTACAAGTTCTTTCTTGATGTTCAAAACCAATTTAAATTTATAAATTGTGCTCAGGCTTAGGTATTCCTCTCTGTACTTTTGAAAAAATTTGTACAGAAAGTTTATGGTTGTTACATTTAAGCATACAACTAATCAAGTCATTACAAGCAATTAGTGAATAAATTCCACATAGATCAATCAAGAACTAATTTTCATAATTCAATAATTTAATTGATTAACATAGAAATTAAAAAAAAGTGGCACTCGTCTAATATTACTTAACTAGAAATCAAGAAATCAATTATAAAAACAAATCAAGAAAAGAAACACGTGTATAAAACTTTAACTTTAAATTGAATTAAAGCACTTGCCTTAATCTACAATCTTCTTCTCTTCTCTTCTTGGATTTTTTTTGTAAAGGATTAGATAAATTTTTATGGGAAAAGAGAATAAGGAATGAAGATGAAATAGTTTTAAAGAAGAATAAAGGGAAGAGTTGCAGGGAAAGAGGGCTTAAGTGTGAAGGAAATATTAATTAGGAAAAGAAATAAATATTAATTAAGTAGTTACTTTACTTGGAAGTAAAGTAAGTTGAAAATAGGAAAGAAAAGAAAAGAAAAGAAAAGAATTTGAAAGAAAATTCTAGGATGGCAAGTTTTGCAATATACCCCCCTCAAGTTTCAATATTATACTTAATCCTCAAATCTTTGCATAAATAATCTTTTTGATAAAAATATGTAAAATAAATACACATTTAGAATTCAAGTATCATATTTATCAAAAATACAATTAGTTTCATATTATCAAAATTCTATAAATATTTTTCAAATACAAATACGAGTATTTTTTCTAATTTCAAGAAAATTCATATTTTCAAATACAAATACGAATACTAAAAATTCTAAAGAATACCAATACATGTATATCAGGATATGGGGGTTACAGTTATATTGCTTAAAAATACTTAACATATTTATTAAGAGGAAGGTCCTTACGTTGCGGACCTCATCACGTACCGTCACCATCTTTTAGGAAGCGGGGCGTGACACATCGTATGTTATTAACGTTGTAAGTAGAAATTCATAAGAATTTCATGAAATGATATACGTAAAAGGTTTGTTGTGGTAGTTTTATGAAAGGTCGTTTGTATGTATTTCTTTTGATAACCTGATCGCATGCTTGAAACATCGGTGACACCCTTCAATTCGCGATATTATTTTTATGGAATCACTGGTGTATTTTCTAATGTATATTCTTAATTATTATATTTATAAATATAAAAGAAAACAAAGTTGCAAACTAATATCATGATTTTATCGCTTTCAAATACGATCCTACATACTTTTATCTTTAAAATAATTTTTAGAAATTAATTCCCACTTTTGGAAATTTCAAGAAATTTATTTATAATAGAATATATTTTTGTGTATGTGCTATAAAAATTTCAGGCCGAACCAAATAACGGTTTAGGATTTACGTCGTTTTTACTCACTGTTTTTAAAATCAGAAAACTATTTTATATCGGTCACCTTTGAAGACACATAACCCGGTCTACCGAGATTCATTTTGAGCAAACTCAAGTGTTTTGGATATCTAAATCAAAAGATATAGATTTTCTTCACTGTAAGGATTTCCTGAAAATGATGTAAGTTATAAAAATCTGCGTTATAAAATTATATGACAAATCTGGAAAAAATCTGTCCTGATTCGCACCCTATTTTTAAATATGACATAACTCGGGAACCTGATGTCAGTTCGTAACAAATTTTAGATTATATATGGATAATTGACAGACTTATAACTTTCCTATATACTAGGTGACTCAGAAACATATAGAACAACCTGTTATATGCCCTGTAAGATGACCCATAGTTGCGGTACAGAAATCAGAATTTCTGTTTTAAACCCTTATGTTAAAAAGACCATAACTAGAGATTTAGGCATTCAAATCGCACAGAACTTAGTTGTTTGGTTAAGTAGACCGAAACACCCACAAGTTTCTAATTATTTTCAAAACCTAAAAACCAACGGAATTTAACTCAAACTGTATTTAAAAAATGTGCGACGATACTGAACAGATTTTGATCTGTTCTGTGCGACGATATGAAACCGGGTATATCTCCCAAACTAGTAGTCGTAATTAGGTGAGACTTGAACTCACGTTTTTATAACATCTAGGCTTATATTTCTTGTTTACATTCTGAATTTAATTGACTTGAGTAATTAGCAGTTCATAACATTTCGTTACAGTACCGTTTTTTGATCATTACTTGAATATTGTACTTGCCTCATTTCAGGCCATGTGACTTACTCATTTATTGCACCTACATGAATCACGTGTTTAGATATATTGCATATATGATACAAACCTGACTGAATTTTGAATACACGCTTACTTGTTTACTTGAATACTTGAATACATGAACATGTGAACTTAACATGAGCTTGAAATTGATTGATTAGGGCATTATATTTGGAACTATGTGTCACGTGGAATAGAGTGTCATGCCCTGACCAGGCGGGGGACACCTCTTGAATTCACGGGAGCCACCTCTAGAATCCATGTTCAATTATGAAATAAAATATGGGTCGTGTGTGGAACAAAGTGCCGCATGAGACAAATTGCAACACGGAGCAAAGTGCACGCTATAACGATGGTAGGGGTCACCTCTTGAATCCGCATATGATGTGAGATCCACCGGGAGACATCCGTGGGGACCACACAAACATGACAAGAATAATGACATTGATCCCTGACAATAAGATTATGTGTTTAAGATGAGCTATTTTATAGTATAAAACTTAGGTTATATTTTTAAAATTTGCATACTGTATTTCCTGCATTGTATCATTGCCCTAGTAAACTTTGATGTTGTTTCTTTGAATAACTGTTGATCCACCAAGCTATTCATGCTTACACTTGTTATACTATTGTCATGTTTAAATTACTTTATTATGTTTAGTCACTTTATCATGCTATCTATTACACTACCATGTATAACGCATAACTACCTACATGTTTTACTGTTAAATTATCTTGTATTATAACACTATTTAATTTGGGGACTTACCAAGCGCAAGTTCGCTGACAGACATTCCTTATTTTCTTTCTTTCTTTAGAAATGTTCGTCAGGTGACTTAGTAAAAGAGGAGATTGAACCGACAGACTAGGAATACTCTCAGCTATCATTGTAGGCAGATTACTAGTCTTACCTTTAGCATTTAATTTTCAGTATGCCAAATTTTTCAGGCTTCGTTATTTTATTTTGTTGTATCTTATTTTCAGACTCTTGTCAACAGTTTGAATATTATGGGTTTTGAATGTAATAATTGTAGTTGGATTTTATTCTCTTTCTTTTTTCATTTTTATATTTATTTTGCTTATAATACGCTTAACGTATTTATCTCGAGAAAGACCCTTCTCGGTATAAATATGTCTTGGACATCGTCACGTGTCAGCTACTGTCTTTTGGGAAGCAGATCGTGACAGGTTCTATTAGTGGCCCATGCGAGTCAGTTCTGCATGAATATCGAAAGCAATATATTATAAGAATTTAGAAATCCAACTACATTTAACCTTTTCTTTGAATCAAATCATATTCCTTTGAATCCATTTGAACTTCACTTTCGACTTTCTTGAAGATTACCTCTCGACTTTTAAATCCTTAATTTCAGTTTATTCCTTCTACTTGTATCTCTTAGATTATCCTTTGCATGCGTTCTAGAATCTTCCATATTGACTTAGGAATTATTCTAGAAAGCATGTACCGGTCTTCAAATCATTTTGACTCGCTGATTTGTTGATTCGTAAAGCTGTGTCTATGTTGTGTTGTAAATTACCGCAATCAATAACGGTGTCACGATAGCTAGCCGATAGTGAGTACGCGTCATCTACAGGGAAATGGTGAACTACTTATCTTGTTTTAGATGAGTTGATAGAAGAAATGTGGGATTGTTATTGTTTAATACTATGAAGGTTTGAAAATTTATAAGAAAAGGGCTTGTAGGGTTTATATGACTTAGTAGTTAATGGATGGAGTTTTAAAAATAATTCTTTTTATCTTTTAATTATTTAATACTTGAGAAATAGCGATGAATGTGGATTAGGGTTCTTGGAGGGAATTAGGGTTTCTCTCTACAGACACTTGTCCTTCCATTGATCCCTATTTGTCTCAAACCTTTAACAAAACGATTATTAACGAATCTCAAATCGTGGTCATGACTATCATGAATGTATAGCATGCCCGATAAGAGGGTTAATATTCATTTTGTTAAAGTTTATAAAAATTAAAACTTTAAAAAGAATTGAAGAGATATTATTCATCCATTATTCTACCATATCATAGAAACCCTAACAAGCGAGAATTTACTCACTCATTAGGATATACGAAGTAAAAGAAAGGTGGAAGAAAACATAACCCATAATTAAAATTAAAATGCAGAAGATAAATGCAGAAGATAAATGCGGAAAGTAAATGCGGAAAGTAAATGCGGAAAGTAATTGCGGAAAGTAAATGCGGAAAAATCAAATGAAAGAATTATCTTTTATTGAATAACTATTGCATTACAAAAGTTGCTCGCTGAAAAACCAAATTACAAGACCCTAGTTTTCTCTAAATTGCTTGATTGGTAGATCGGTCGATTCTTTGATGGATTGATCTATAGTTCAATAGCTCTCGGTTCTTTTATAGGCTCTAGAACGTGAAACCGTAGACGTCATTTTCAAGTGTGCGCAAAGACGATCAAGCCCCTGAAGTTTCACATCCTACGGCCACCAAACGACCGTGCAACCACCGCCCAATGCCCGTAATGGGCCGCGGATCCGCCGCCTTTTGATGGGATTGTGACTTCGGATTTCTCGTGCCTTCCTTTCTCGATATTTGGAGATCCTTTGATAAAATTATTCTGAAAATATTGCTCTTAGTCTCTGTCGTTGCGAGATTCTTCAATTTGCTCCTAACATTCGGCAAATTTGGTTTGGTAAATCGATTTGCTGTGGATATCCTACTTATTTTTCAGACATGAGCTGATTTATTATAATACCTGCACAATATCTCAAATCAAATTGTTAGCAGCATTTATTTTATTTGAGATATTATTCCAACCAATTAAATGATATGATATCTTAAGAATATTGGTTAAGAAATTTGATATGATATGCGTATTTTAATAATAAATAATCTCATGAATATTTTATTTAAATATGATATGCATATATTCCCCAATTATATTAATTATAAATTAAGAAACATATGACAATAAGCTTTTTACAAATAAACCCACATATGTTCTTAATTTACAAATAACGCTTTTTAGTAACTAATAATAATAGGGAAAATGTCCATACAACCGTGTAATAAATTTGACCGATCAAATACCCCTAAAATTATCTTTGATCGTCCCGAGCAAACTATTTATTAAAAAGAAAAAGAAAAATCTACCATACTTTCGTAGGCAACACGATTGCACTTAGCTCGTGCAATAAGCCTTTAAATCTCTAGGTGTTCCTAGTAGGAGGAGTGTTGTCTCCTGAGGGTTTTATGTGGATTACACCCACAAAATTCCAAAATAAAAGAAATAAGACAAAAATTACATGCAAAGATAAGAACATAGAAAAGAAAAACTTGAAAAGAAGGGTTTTAAACTACACTAGTTTTTTAGTTGTCATGAGCTCTATCTTAATGGTCTTGAAAAGATATTAGAAATCACATCCTCCCTCAATAAAAATATCGTCTTTAGTCTTCCTCTCTGCCTTTCCTCCAAACATCGATTATATACCCCTACGTGTGTGTGTAAAAGACATCCCTGCACTTGGAGAATTCAATTCAAGCTATCATACCCTTTGTCCATATTCCTTAGTACTTTTTAGTCGATGATGTTTTAAATGAATTTGTTCACACATTCTTCATTGACCTTTAATACTTCTTGAGGTACTAACCAACCGATTATCGAATGCGCTCACTTAGCAATATCTTAGTCTTGCAACACCTAAGCCTTAGCAGCGACTACCAAACCAGTTGGTCTAAGGCACTAGGTGATAAGGCACCTTCGCTATATTTTTTTATGCTGCCTTAAGTAATTACAAAACCAGTATTCATTTTTCTGCACCATTTATATTTTTTTAATTTTTTTCATACTAAGGTTTTCAGGCAAGAGTATTTCAAGGTATTCTCTACTATCCTAAGTTTCAAGATGTGTGCAAGTGCATATAGTAGGGTATCAACATTCAGAAGTTTGGACTAAAAAATATAGACTATTTTTCAGACTTATTTTTATCCGCAGATTAGTGATTTCTTCATCTTACTAACCCTTAGGACAACAGATCATGACTACGTATTACTAGCTTCGTTTTAAACATCTAATTTTTTTGTATTTCTTAAATCTCTTACTCTTTTTCATATGTATTTTTCATTTTCTAACTTTTATTTTCAATTTTATTTATTTATGCAATGCAATGCAAAATTTACACATGATGCGTGGATACATACAAACCATCCTCCCAAACTTGTTTGCAGCATTGTCCTTACTGATGTTGTTCTGTAAGCTCAAAACCTGAAGACTAGGAGGAACAGTTCAATAAGATGGTATAAAGAAGGGGTTAAGAGTGAATGACAGTAAAATCCTCCCCCAAACCTGTCCATGGCTCACAATCGGACAAAAATATCCTTTCTTTCAAGAGCCAATATTTTTCTTCTTTCCCTTAAACTTGGGTAAAACAATGTTTTCATTGAAATTCAACATAAGAAGGGGGGAGAAATATTGTCGGTCTATACAAAGCTTTATAAAGACCAAAAGTTAAAACCAACCATTCAAATATTTTATCATGGTAACACCATAGTTGGTGAAAAATAGTGTAACGAATAGACGTGAAGAAGACTCAAGACTGTATAAGAATGGAGTTTGTATCATATTTCAAGTAGAAGAAACAGAAATGAGAGTAACGAGAAGAGATGAAGTGGGGAGGAGAAAAGAGGTGTAATCGAAAGGTTTTACGTCTCGATTGGTGGAGACGAAAATGTGCGTGTGAATGAAAACGAGAATGTGAAAGATAAGGATTGGGTGGAATAGTCGTATTCTCGTATGTGATTAGAAAAAGGGGCGGTGGTTCAAATTCTTTGGCCTCAAAGGGAGGCGCACAAATTTCCGGTGGAGGTTGATTCATCACATCATTCAAGGCTTCAAGAAACACGAATTCTTCAGCGAAAATACTTTCGAATTTTTCATCGATGTTACAAACGATAATCTCATCGGAAAGAAAAGAATCGATATCTATATTATTGGAATACGTAGATTCACTAGGAAGATTTAAAGTTTCAAAGTTAATCTGTTGCGCACCAGGATTCAAAACACTCGATTCGTCAGAAATTATGGAGGTAGGAGACTCGAAAAGCTCATCTATCTTATCCTTAAAAGAGTCTAAATCAAGTGGTCTTTCAAGAATCATAGAACTCGAAATATCGGAGTGTGGCTCATCAATTCTCAGTGGAAGTGAAAGAAGATGAGAAGAACCAAAGAAAATGTGTAATGAAATGGGTAAACGAACTTAGGTGTCGAGCATTGTTGAAGAAGATATAGGAGATGAATGCTGAATATCGTTTTGGATATCGGATAGGTCGGTGGTAAGAATAGGATTAGTTAAATGTACAGGAAGATATTCACGTTCACTGGAAGGGATATGATAAGTCGGGGAATCCAACTCATCCTTCATAGCGAGTTCATCTTCAAAGATATTCTCATCATTGAGCTCACTAGCATCGTCAGTCAAATCAAACGAATAGTTCCTTAAAAATTCGTCAATTATATTATCCTCAATCGACGGATCAGTTGGTTCACTTGATGGAATTGGAAGGTTTGAAATGTTAAGTGTAGTCGAATAAGGATCGTTTTGATTTGGAATGGTGTAAGACTCTCTTTCACACTTATGATTGGAAAACTCAAATATGTTATTCTCGGGTACCTCATCACTTAGATTATTAAGTAGTTGATCATCAAATAAATTCGGTTGGGGTTGAGGATGGAAGGTGTTGAGATCAAAAGAATTGGTTCTAGTTTGACTTGGATGGATCCCTGGTTCTTTCTCACTACTCAATTCCAACTCTTCTTCAAGACTAGACATGCTTTGTGAAGAAGTTTCAATGAAAGATTCTCTGTAAACCGTGGAACTTCCTAATTGATGTTCAGAAGCACTGTCTAGATAAGGCGTAAAAGTTAAGTATGGTTGGAATGAGTTCAACTGTTGGCTACGGGTGAGTTCAATGTGTTCCGCAATAGAAATGGGTTTACGAATTGCCACATTAGCTTCAAGAGAAGTATCAATATTAGAGGGTGTGAAAATTTGGTACTGTTGATAAGAGTTAGAAGGGTGGATCCTATTATCATAAACAGGATTAGGATCAATATTGTGATATGAAGAAAATTGATATTGGTTGAATTGTTGGCGACTGACTTTTGCAATTTGCTCAGCAATGGTCCTGGGTGTAAAAGTTGCTATATTCGCCTCAAAAGGAGTATCAATATGTTCATATGGAAACGATTGTAATTGTTGTTCTAAGGGTTTTGGAGAAGTGAAAGGTATGAAACTTTGACTACAAGCCTTCGCAATATGCTCCGCAATGGACATGGATTTAAAAGTTTCCTCACTAGTCTTAAAAGGATTATCAATATAAGAAGGTGTTGAATTTTGACACAGTTGATAGGAATTTGAGTGAGGTGTCCAGCTGTTATTTCTAGAGCGCTCTATCCTATCCTTTAAACAAATGGTGGGGTCAAAAGTTCTACCAAAGCAATAACGATATAAAAAAATATCTAGTTGTGTGTAGCACAACTCGCTAAGAGTTGGTCGGTTTGGGTTTCTGATCAAGAAAAGAAAAAAGGGTGAAATGGTATTTTTTTTTGAATTTTTGAGATTGTTTTACTTGGAAAGAGGGACTCGACTTAACCAATCACAAACATGCACAAACAATACCTAGAACTAGGGTCACCTAGGTTAAATCACTAGAGCGCTCCTAGACTTCCAAAGGACAAGACGTAGGATAAATGCTCTATCACCTCCTTATTAATCTTGCAGCCAGGTAAGTTCCAGGTAAGTGGGAGGTATCCGCTATACGAATCACTGAAATAGCGGGCCTAATTAAGTAAACCATTTTTCTTAGTCACACTTGTCTTAGACACCACAAGTGAAATGCGGATATGTAATAGATTACCCATGACCCTCCTTTGTCTTAATTTAGTGTGATTGTCCTTAGAGACTTGGTATAGATATTTTTTTATTAATGTAGGGTGATGCGTATGCTTGTTTGTGATTTATGGGGCTTAGGAAGGGTGATGAAATCCCCACCTAATCTGAATTTGGGTTTCTTGCCCCTTAATGTCCGTTTTAAATATGCATAACAAACTAAAATCTAAAACCCGCAAAAAGTTTTTTAGCACCGCTGTTTGCAAAGAATCCTGCAGGTAAAAACTATTTATTGGAACTTTAGAGGAGAGATAAAGAAAAGGAAATGATACCAAAAAAATTTGGGGGCTTAACTCCCCAATATGGCCGCGCTTCCGCCGCCAAACACTTCTTTGGGCCGCGGTTCCGCCGCCGTCTTCTGGAGTCTCGTCTCCAAATTTCTTCACAGCAATCTAATGCTCCTCGATCCTATTTGACAATCTCTGAATCTCTGTTGGTTCGCTCCAAGTGCTCTAGATTTCTTGCAAAACTCGCATAAGAATCATTAAAAACACAAGATGCGGTTTTTTATTTATATTTATATTTTTTCTAGTTTTATATTAGAAATCAACCCGAATAATAAGAAAAATATTACGACCGTTTTCCCGGCAACGGCGCCATTTGATTTGTTGATTCCTAAAGGTGTATCTATGTTGTGTTGTAAATTACCACAATCAATAACAGTGTCGCGATATCTAGCCGATAGTGAGTACGGGTCGTCCACAGGAAAATGGTGAACTACTTATCTTGTTTTAGACGAGTTGATAGAAGAAAGGTGGGATTGTTATTGTTTTATACTCGGAAGGTTTGAAAATTTATAAGAAAATGGCTTGTAGGGTTTATAGGACTTAGTAGTTAATGGATGGAGTTTTAAAAATAATTATTTTTATCTTTTAATTATTTAATACTTGATAAATAGCGATGAATGTGAATTAGGGTTCTTGGAGGGAATTAGGGTTTCCCTCTACTGACCCTAGTCCTTCCATTGATCTCTATTTGTCTCAAGCCCTTAACAAATCGATTATTAACGAATCTCAAATCGTGGTCATGACTATCATGAATAGATAGCATGCCCGATAAGAGGGTTAATATTCATTTTGCTAAAATTTATAAAATTAAAATTTTAAAAAGAAATAAAGAAATATTGTTCATCCATTATTCTACCATATCCTACAAATCCTAACAAGCGATAATTTACTCGCTCATTAGGATAAACGAAGTAAAAGAAAGGTGGAAGAAAACATAACCTATAATTAAAATTAAAAATGTGGAAAGTAATTGCGGAAAGTAAATGCGACAAAATTAAAAGAAAGAACTGCCTTTTATTGAATAACTATTGCATTACAAAAGTTGCTCGTTGAAAAACCAAATTACAAAACCCTAGTTTTCTCTAGATTGCTTTATCGGTAGATCGGTCGATTCTTCGATGGATTGATCTATAGTTCGATAGCACTTGGTCCTTTTATAGGATCTGGAACTTGAAAGGCTAGACGTCATATTGAAGTGTGTGCAAAGATGATAAAGCCCCTGAAGTTTCACATCCTACGGCCACCAAACGACCGCGCAACCGCCGTCTAGTGCCCTTATTGGCCGCGGATCCGCCGCCTCTTAATGGGGTTGTGCCTTCGAATTTCTCGTGCCTTCCTCTCTCGATATTTGGAGATTCTTTTGATAAAAATATTCTAAAAATATTGCTCTTAGTCTCTGCCGTTGCGAGATTCTTCGATTTGCTCCTAACATTCGGCAGATTTGGTTTGGTAAATCGATTTGCTGTGGATCTCCTACTTATTTTTCAGACCTGAGCTGATTTATTATAATACCTGCACAATATCTCAAATCAAATTGTTAGCAGAATTTGTTTTATTTGATATATTATTCCAACCAATTAAATGATATGATATTTTAAGAATATTGGTTAAGAATATTTGATATGATATGCATATTTTAATAATAAAAAAACTTATGAATATTTTATTTAAACATGATATGCATATATTCCCCAATTATATTAATTATAAATTAAGAAATATATGACAATAAGCTTTTTACAAATAAACCCACATATGTTCTTAATTTACAAATAATATATTTTAGTAACTAATAATAATAGGGAAAATGTCCATACAACTGTGCAATAAATTTGACCGATCAAATACCCACAAACTTATCTTTGATTTTCCCAAGCAAACTATTTATTAAAAAGAAAAACCTAGCACACTTGCGTAGGCAACACGATTGCACTTAGCTCGTGCAACAAGCCTTTAAACGTTTAGGTGTCCCTAGTAGGAGTGTTGTCTCCTAAGGGTTTTCAACGGATTACACCTACAAAATCCCAAAATAAAAGAAAGAAGACAAAAATTACATTGAAAGATAAGAACATAGAAAAGAAAAACTTGAAAAGAGGAGTTTCAAACTACACTAGTTTTTTAGTTGTTATGAGCCCTATCTTAATGGTCTTGAAAAGATGTCAGAAATCATATCCTCCCTCAATAAAACATCATTTTTAGTCTTCCTCCCTACCTTTCCTCCAAATATCGATTATATACCCTTATGTGTATGTAAAAGACATCTCTACACTTGGAGAATTCAATTCAAGCTACCATACCTTTTGTCTATATTCCTTAGTACTTTTTAGTCAATGATGTTTTAAATGGAGTTGTTCACACATTCTTCATTAACCGTTAATACTTCTTGAGATACTAACCAATCGATTACCGAATGTGCTCACTTATTAAAGCGTACTTAGCAATATCCTAGTCTTGCAACACCTAAGGTTTAGCAGTGACATCCAAACCAGTTGGTCTAAGGTACTAGGTGATAAGGTACCCTCGCTATTTTTTTATGCTGTCTTAAGTAATTACAAAACTAGTGTTCGTTTTTCTGCACCATTTATATTTTGTTAATTTTTTTTTCTTACTAAGGTTTTCAGGCAAGAGTATTTCAAGGCATTCTCTACTATCTCAAGTTTCAAGATGTGTGCAAGTGCATATAGTAGAGTATCAACATTCAGAATTTTGGACTCAAGAATAGGGACTATTTTTCAGACTTATTTCTATCCGCAGATTAGTGATTTCTTCATCTTACTAACCCTTGGGACAACAGCTTATGACTACGTATTACTAGATTCATTTTAAAATATCTAATTTTCTTGCATTTTTTAAATCTCTTCCTCTTTTTCATATGTATTTTTCACTTTTTAACTTTTATTTTCAAACTTTTTATTTATTTATTTATATAATGCAAAATTTACACATGATGCGTGGATACTTACAAACCATCCCCCCCAATTTTTTTTACAGGAGTGTCCTCACTGATGTTGTTCTATAAGCTCAAAACCTGAAGTTTAGGAGGAATAGTTCAATAAGATGGTGTAAAGAAGGGGTTAAGAGTGAATGACAGTAAAATCCTCTCCCAACTTGTCCATGGCTCACAATCGTACAAAAATTTCCTTTCTTTCAAGAGCCAATATTTTTCTTCTTTCCTCCAAACTTGAGTAAATCAGTGTTTTCATTGAAATTCAACATAAGAGGGGAGGGGGGGATAAATATTGTTGGTCTACACAAAACTTTATAAAGACCAAAAGTTAAAACCAACCATTCAAATATTTTATCATGATAACACCATGGTTGGTGAAAAATAGTGTAACGAATAGACGTGAAGAAGACTCGAGACTATATAAGAATGTGTTTGTATCATATCTCGAGTAGACGAAACAAAAATAAGAGTAACAAGAAGAGATGAAGTAGGGAGGAGAGAAGAGATGTAATCGAAAAGTTTTACATCTCGGTTAGTGGTGACGAAAAAGTGAATGTGAATGAAAACGAGAATGTGAAAGATAAGGAATGGGTGGAATAGTCGTATTCTCATATGTGATTAGAAGAAGGGGTGGCGGTTCAACTTTTTCAGCCTCAAAGGGAAGCGCACAAATTTCCGGTGGAGGTTGATTCATCACAACATCTAAGTCTTTAAGGAACGCAAGTTCTTCTGTGAAAATACTTTCGAAATTTTCATCGATATTCCGAATGATAATCTCATCGGAAAGAAAAGAATCGATATCTATGTTAGTGGAATACGCAGATTCACTAGGAAGATTTAAAGTTTCAAGGTCAATCTGTTGCGCACCAGGATTCAAAACACTCAATTCGTCAGAAATTATGGAGGTAGGAGACTCGAAAAGCTCATTTACCTTATCCTTAAAAGAGTCTAAATCAAGTGGTCTTTCAAGAATCATAGAACTCGAAATATCAAAGTGTGACTCATCAATTCTCTGTGGAAGTGAAAGAAGATGAGAAGAACCAAAGAAAGTGTATAATGAAATGGGTAAACGAACTTGGGTATCGATCATTGTTGAAGCAGATATAGGAGATGAATGATGAATATCATTTTGCATATCGGATAGGTCGGTGGTAAGAATGGGATCAGTTAAATGTACAAGAAGATGTTCACGTTCACTGGAAATGACATGATAAGTCGGGGAATCCAACTCATCCAACATAGCGAGTTCATCTTCAAAGATATTCTCATCCAGAACATTTCTTGCAATCATTTTTATCAATTATCTTTCAAACCCCTCTCATAACCTATAAATGACCTTTCATTTCCTCTTCTTTTTAACTCCCAAAATCAATAAGAATGATTATGAATATATAATCAATGAGAATTATTGTGAACATTATATATTCACTCCCTCCTCCTTCATTTTCCTTAAAACCTCCACTCTTAATTCTTTCCCTTTACCTTTGATTCAATACTTTTAATTACAATTTATCTTTATTTGTTTTCTCCTCTTCTTTTTCATACTAAAAATTTATAGAAGAAAAACCTTAAAAAAAACCTAGTCGTCTTCATCTTTAAAGTCCTCATAGTCCCGACATCATCGGAGCTTTTCATCCTCTAGGATTCAAGACGAAGCGAAGGAGCGCACCTTTCACAAACATCGATAACGGGATTTGGTTTCGTCGGTAGAATCAAATCGGCGATACGGCTGTTATACCATATCACGTCGCATGTAAGTCTCCCTCTACTCTTTTTTCCCTTGTTCCTCTCGTTTTCTTTCCCTCTCCTTTCATCTGGACTTGCATGATTCCGGCAACCCTTGTTTAAATAATTTTAGTAAAAAAAATTAACTATACATAATATTTACATGAATGGTTGTCTATATAATCTATATGATTTTTTAATGCTTATGGTATTTGTGCGTATCCTATAATAATCACCGCATGTTATTAACATTGTAAGTAGCAATTCATAAGAATTTCATAAAATGATATATGTGAAAGGTTTGTTATGGTATTTTTATGAAAGGTCAGTTCATATGTATTTCTTTTGATAACCTGATCGCATGCTTGAAATATTGAAGACACCCTTCAATTCACGATATGTTTTTTATGGAATCACTGGTGAATTTTCTCATGTATATTCTTAATTATTATGTTTGTAAATGTCACGCCTCGCTTCCCAATAGACAGAAACGGTAACGTGGCAAGCCCGCAACGTATTACTATGAAAATACGTTAAGCGTAATTAAGCAATATAACAATAAGTAAGAATAACAAGAGTAATAAAATGAAACAGCAACTCTATTTACATTCAACTTTACATACAACTGTCTGGAAATAAAAGATACAATAATACTGCAAATGCCTAAACAATGGCATAATAAAAGTAAGTACAGATAGTAAGAAGCTAGTAGTTCGGCTGAGTAGCAAACTGGTCCAAGTCCTCCTGGCTCGGTTCTATGTCCTCAGAGTCCGGTCCTCCTGACGAATATTCCAAAGAAAGAAAACAGGAAGGAATGTCGTCAGCGAACTAGCGCTCAGTAAGTTCCAAAAGAAGCAAGATAAGCTAGTATATAATGTGAATAAAAACCAAATGAACAATGGACAGGTAAAGTTGTATTTGATCATTCACATGTATAAGATAGTTATTCTAACGTAGTTATTTTTAGTTTGATAAATAAGGTATTCATGTATACGAGAGGAGTCCATCTTACCCCGTGGACTATGGTAACATATAGTACAAGGCCCCGTCATAACCCACGGGACAACGGCACGTGAATTCATGTAGGTGTCTTTTAAGTGACCTCTCGTGCCACGATACGTTCCGTACCAATCTACCCCTTTATCCCCGCGTATTGTATTGTATAGATTAAGATTACAGGTATTGGACGAATCCATGGATATAAAATGTACAGGTTCATGTTCAAGATGTAATCATGTATTCAGGTATTCATGTCAAGTTCATGTCAAGTTATAACCATGGTTCGGTCAAGTCGAGTCAAGTATTCAAGTTTGAGTTTGATATTTGAATTCGAGTGTTCAGGTTCATGATCAAGTATTCAAGTTCGTATTTGATTTTGGAATTTGGTTTGAGTTTGGATTCAGGTTGGAGTCAGAATCTTTTGAAAATATTTAGTTCTTGAATTTTTATGTTCGGGAGTAATCGGCAACTGCTGCACATGGACGGCAGGATTTGTGTTTTTTTCCAAGACAACTACCTTTGATAACTCCAATAAACTTGTCTAACATGAATAGGCAAGCACTCACTTTCTCCGGCTCCGTAGGGCTCAGGAGAAATGATACCGCTTAAACCTATATTAATCTATAGTCCTTAAATATTTGTTATTTATATTGTATTTATATTGTTTGTATCTCTCGAAGGGGTTTTATGAAAAATACTTTAATGTTGTTTAAAAATAAACCTCGAGGGCGATTTATAATATTTAGAGTTTTTATGAATATGTATTTTAATTTAGATGGTGTTTTAGTGATAAAACCTAGTTTTTAAAAGTTTATGGTATTTTTATGAAAACGATCTCTTTTGGAAACTTGATGGTATTTTTTATTTAACTTTAACCTTTCATTTGAAAATATGATTTTCATAATTTGTTTTACTGAAAATACGGTTTCATAATTATATATAATTTTCCAAAAATTTAGTTTTGTTTAGAAAAATTCGTATTTCTTGAAAACCGTATTTTTTTAAATTTTCTTTCGAGACCGAATTCTCCGTGAGGAGCTCTGCATTTCGCTTGACTATCCCAAGAATGTGCGATAAGCCGCACCATCCATAAACGGGTCCCCTAACAAGGGTTGTAAAGGCGCAGTTGCTAAGGATTAAAAATTATCGATTAAAAGAAACTTTTTTGTAAAACTGTGGTATTTTAATGTAAAACCTATTCTTTGAACCAACCATATATTTAGAATATCGTGCTATGAAACCATAGTGTGCGTGTGGGGTATGTCGTTACCCCATGAATTTTCCTAAGGTATTTATGCTAATTATCGAAATAAGGGTTATACTAAAGTTCATGGTATTTTAATGAAAAATTCGTTATAGGCGTGTTTCACTTGAATTTCTAATTACATGAAAAGGAAAAGATGTGAAAAACATGTTAAGATGATATTTAGAGGTTTAAAATGAACATTCAACCTAGGTGAAGGTGACAAAAGTTATTTATAATAAAAGTTAACGAGATAACTTCACTTGCCAATATGTTTTAAGAATGCGATTTTAGTTAAAAAAAAAAGAAGAGGAGAAAGGACTTGTGGTTTTATAACACCGAGCAAAGAGTAAGAAAGAGAGAGGGGGCTCCGTAGCGTCGCGGTGGCTCCAAAAACAACTCCGATCTTCAACGAACGAGGCTTGATCGCTAACTCCTCTTTGACTAGTCTTAACTCTACTTGTACTTAGAGAGTTTTGAGGATTTTTGACAGAATTTCAGAATAGAGGAGAGCTAGGGAAGTGGTGTGGTATTTATAGTGAAGAATTTAGGTTTTGGGAATTAAAAATTGGATTAAAAGAATTAAAATGGGTATTAAATGATGAATTGAATGGTCACTGTTTAATTGCATGTGTTCTCGCCAAATTTTTTTGGCTAAAAGCTATTTGTTCCCTTATAAAAAAAAGGGGAGAGAAAAGAAAGTGGAAAAGAATCCTTATAGTTTGGCATCATGTGTTAAACACGTGGGTGCTTATATGCAAAGCATATAAACGCTGAAAACAAATAACTAAGGGTCAAACTGGCCTCACGTGTTAAATACGTGAGCGCTCATATGCAAAGCATATGAGCGCTGAATAAAATAAACCTAAAGGCCAAACTGGCCTCACATGCTAAACACGCGAGCGCTCAAATGCAAAGCATATGAGCGCTGAACATAAATAACCAAAGGCCAAACAGACCTCACGTGTTAAGCACGTGAGCGCTCATATGCAAAGCATAAGAGCGCCGAAAATAAACAGGCTAAAAAACCCACACTGGGGTCACGTGTTAAACACGCGAGGATTCCCTTTTGAAGCATTAGCTTCAGATAGAGTTAAACTCTATACATAAAATTAAATTCTATGTTTTGTATGTAAAGCATATGAGCATTAAGAGTAAATGGCCAAAGGCCAAATTGACCTCACGTGTTAAACACGTGAGCACCCATATGTAAGGCGTATGGATGCCAAATAAAGAAACTAAATAAGCTTCACGTGTTAAACACGTGAGGGTACCTCCCTATGTAGAATTAAATTCCACTCTTACGAAATACCTCCCTAGATTTTTCTAAAAGAGAAAGATCCTCTATGTTAAACAGAGAACCGTTGGATCAAAGATCCAATGATGTTTAAATATAGAATTAAATTCTATTGGGGAAAAATATCCCCTTGATTTTTCTAAATGAGAAGGATATTTTCTGTTAAACAGAAAGTTGGTGAATCAAATATCTAATGAGATGGAAAATATTTCCTATATCTTTCTAAATAAAGAAAGATTGTGCTCCGTTTAACCGAGCATCATTGGATTAAAAATCCAATGGTGATTAAAAATCACCGTTTAATAGAATAAAATTCTATATATAGGAAAATATTCCCCCAATCTGGTTAAAAAAACAAGAAAACATATTCTGTAAGACATAAACACTAGGATCAAAAATCCAACAGTGAATAAAATTCACTGATTGATCTAAAAGATCATTTTGATTAATCATGAAATCAATCATGATCAATGAGAGATTTTCTCAACAAATTGATTTTTCTCTTCTCCTATAAATAGGAGCAAATAGATTAATCAAGAGGAGAAGGGGAGAAAGAGGACCGGATAAAAAAGAAAAGAGGAGACACCCCATAAGCTTCTGTAAAAATACCCTTGACACAGTCAAAATGGTTACACGGCTGTCCTAACCAATCCACATATCTATGCGACAGAAAAGTATTACAGAGCTACCGTACACTACGCCTTGATACAGTCAACATACGTAGCATGAATACTAAGCAATACTAATCTGATATAACAGAGGGCTACGATTGGTTTTTGGCGAAAAACCTTTAACGTAATGAACTTGATATCGTTGAAGGAACTTGAATGGCTTTGAAATGGAGTGGTTTAAGCTCCGTTTTTTAAAACTAGTAACATAGACCTTTGCCTAAGAGCGAACTTCCAATGAAGGGATCAAAGTTCTTCCTTCATAAAATGAGGTGCGGGAAAATACAGAAGGCTCTAAAAAATGACAGAGAATTTAATTCTCAAAAGAAGAAAGAAGATCTCCCACCTTTAAGACTTTAGGTAAAGAAAAAGGGAGAGATCAAAATATCTTCTTTGCCTAGTATAATGGGAACAAGGGTTTAACCCTTCATACAAGAACTTAGTTTTTCCTCTGATTTGAGATTTACAAAAGCAAATCTCCCCACAAGTTGAGAATTTAATTCTCATCGGGAAGATTTTATTCTTCAGACTCAAAACTTAGGGGAAAAGAACTAGGTTAAAAAAGAAAGAGAAAGAAAAATAACATATGTTCTGGGAATTTAATTCCTCCGAAATTAAGGTTTAACCCTACATAAAGAACTTAGTTCTTACAAAAAAAAAGAAAAGAAGAACTTAGTTCTCCATAAGAAAAAATGATCCAAGATCTTCAAAACAGAAATCTTGATGACCATCAATGACTAAAATGTTATTAACAGAGATTAAAATCTCTAAAAAGAAAAAGAACTTAGCGTTTCATGTGAAACACGCGTGAGTAAAATTAGTGCTTAGCACTATTATAGTGCCTCACGTGTTTCCCACGTGAGTGCCCACAACAAAAAAAGAGCTAAAACGCTTTACGTGCTTCCCACGTGAGCGTCCAAAATCAAAGAAAACACATTTGTGTTGATTGGGCAGCCACCAAATAAAGCAACCAAGCATCCCAAAAATAAAACAATCACCTGAAATACACATGAAACAAATAAAGAGATGTTGAATTCCTCACTTGCTTCACAGGTGAGCACCAGAGCTCTAGCCAAGTGCTTAGCACTTCTGTCTAGAGAAAAAAAGGGTGAACAAACAAAACCCGAAATCAATGCTCAGCACCTCATGTGCTTCCTATGTGAGTGCCAGTGCTTAGCACTCTATATTCAGTCAAAATGACTAAGTGCGTAGCACTGATTGGGCAGCCCCCATATCTGAGCGCCTCACATGTTTCACACGTAAGCGCCAGAGAAAATTAATGCTTAGCACTATGGTAGCGCCTCACGTGAAAAGTACGTGAGCGCCAGAAAGGATTAGCGCTTAGCACTATTCCAGCGTCCCACATGAAACACATGTGAGCGCTGTATATCTTAGTGCTTAGCACTGCTGGGTAGTATAGAAACCCAATCTCAGCCCAAATTGGCTAAGTTTCCTGAGGTTAAACCTCTTTGATTTTAAATCAAATGAGCTCATATGCTCATGATTTCCAAACTGATCTTAGTCTCAAACATGACTAATGATCTCTCATTGATGATATTCAAAATGATATTCATCCCTTATCTCTTAAGGTAATCTTAGTCTCAATTATGACTGACGATTCTTAGGTCCACCACAACCCCTTTTCTCCTCAAATACGGGATTTGGTTCAAGGGTATATCTTTCCACACCTCTGATACATGTCGTTGTAATTCCTCAACGTCTTCAGAGAGGTGGCACCCTAAATTGGGCGCATTACATGTTACCATTGTTCACTCCGCCACGTAAAAAATACACGTGCATGCAAAACGATGTTGGACCGAAATGTCCTTAAACTACACATTCGTCCCCAAAATAGGAATGTTGGACCGGAATGTCCTTAAACTAACATTTATCCCTAAAATAGGAATGTTGGACCGGAATGTCCTCAAACTAACATTCGTCCCCAAAACAGGAATGCTGGACCAAAATGTCCTTAAACTAATATTCGTCCCAAACAGGGAATGTTGGACCGTGACGTCCTTAAACTAATATGTTTTGCCCTGCGGACTGTCTCCATAATGACTACCATATACTATCCATGGGCTATTCATATATGATCTAATGATCAGTTGAGCCTATATGTTCACTGCTTATAAGTCGATCTTAGTCTCAAATATGGCTAATGATGCTTAGATCAAACCCAAATATCCCATGAATCGATGGACCTCACAAATATGAGATCTGTGTCCTAAATTCATTCTCGTTGGCAAACCAAGCTACCAACGTAGGCCCCGTTAAGCAAAATTCTTGACCTAAACCCAAATCTCAAATATACAGATTTGGACTAATCCGCGCCCTACGGGCGACGACATAAATTAGTCTCTGAATACAATCCACGGGAAACCCAAAATAAAACAAACACAACACGACACGAAGTGAACTTCCGGAGCAGGAGAAAGTGGTTATCGCAACGCGGTAACATAATTAACTGCAGGGGCTTACGCCTGCAGGGAAAAGCGTCCCCACAATCAAAACCCCCTCACAAACGATGGGGAATCTTATAAAGTCCACTACAACGGTCGTGTATATCCAAACCTCCGATATACGGTGCCATAAATCAACTTGGTATCTTCGGAGAGGTGGGTAAATAAATCCAAATAGCATCTGCCCCCAAATTCAGGCAAGACGATCCATCCCAGTTCGTTTATGTTTTCAACGGTAAACAACAGGGAAATAAAACAGTGCAGGGGAGTAAAGGGGAGTCGAAGGGACTTGTGTGCAAAGAACAAAGAGTTTGGACTAGATAGGACCGTCGGTAGTGGCCAATATTGGGAAATGAGCGATCGGATTTCGATGGATTGCCTCGAGATTCGTGCTATGTGTTTTAATCAGTGTTTACTTCTCATTGCGCCTGTTTGATTTTTCTGAAACTTTTCGTTTCTCCGTGAATTGCACGTGCAACTCTTGGGCTTCCGAAAAATTAAAAGAAAAATCTTAAAAATAATCGGGATTGATGAAATTCGAACACACATGCTACATCACAGCAGTGTAGAAGCTTTACCAGTGAGCTAAAAGTTGCTTCTTGCTTTTATTAAACAAAAATAACTTATAACTCCACAACAGGCCTGAAATACCCTTTTCTATACATTTAAACAAATAATTCTGTATAGAGATTTCAGATTAGTTACAGTAAATATAAAAGAAAACAAAGTTGCAAACTAATACCATGGTTTTAATGCTTTCAAATATGATCCTACATACCTTTATATTTAAAATAATTTTTAGAAATTAATTCCCACTTCTGAAAATTTTAAGAAATTTATCTATGATAGAATATATTTTTTTGAACGTGTTATAAAAATTTCAGGCCGAACCGAATAATGGTTTAGGATTTACTTCGTTTTTACTCACTGCTTTTAAAATTAGAAAACTGTTTTTATCAGTCACTTTCGAAAACACATAACTCGGTTTACCGAGGTCCATTTTGAGAAATGTCAAGTGTTTTGGATATATGGATCGAAATTTCTAGATTTTCTTAGTTGTAAGGATTTCCTGAAAACCGACGTAAATTATAGAAATCTGTGTTATAAAATTGTGTGACGAATTTGGACAAAATCTGTCCTGATTCACACCCTGTTTTTGTTAGTAGACCTCGGGCTCTCTACTTGGGTTTTAGAACATGCACAAATAGGATTTTAAAAATTCAAGAGAGCCCAAGTCTACAAACTAGGAATTTTAGGCTAAAGAATTGAACTTGCAACTAAAAAACTAGGAGTTTCCATACAAGATAGAGAGCATATAATCTTTGTAACATCTTCATATGCTCCAATTTGTGTTGGACTCTAACTAGACTCCAAGGATAAACGAACAAGCTTGGTGAAGTCCTTTTGTCATAGATGATCTACCTGAGAAAACCTTTATCTAGTTCCATCTCCACTTCATACTCAAAGCAAAATAGTGAAGAAACTAATACTCCAAGCTTGGTAGTTTTGGAGTGTTAGGAATGTAACAAGTCACTTTAATATAATCTCACCATCTAATTTTCTTTTTGAATACTCTTTGAATTTTGGATGAAGAAGAAGAGAGGAGCATGAAGAAGATGAAAGTTATTATGCTAGAATAAAAACCTTAACCGTTTTTCAAAATGGTTGTAAATATTTATCATAACATAAATAAATCTCATCCGTTGGATTTAATCTACCATCCAAGTGTCCACCCTCTTCTTTCCCCTCCACTTGTCACCATGTAGAGAATGGCTATGCGTGTGCTACACCTTTGGAACAAGATAACTTAAAAGAGAATGAAAAGGAAAAAGGAAAAAACAATATATAAATATATATATGTTACAAAACGTAATATATATGTGTGTGTAATTTCCATATGTATTATAAATACATGAATGCGACATAAATAAATGGTGACAAAATACTAGTAAATACATATATCCAATACATGTATTAATATATTAAATCGGTACTTGATTTAATATCTGTTCTTTCCAAAAGACCGACTAGTATTTACACATGTCCGATTACCGTCAGTGTATCCAATACACTAGTTTTAACCAAATCCTGGTACACATCCAATACACACGGCTACATTATATTGCTAGAGACGGAAAAACCTCTGTGTGTGACTTTAAGGACCCGACAATACGCTGGCAGTGAGTTACTGGATCCAATCCATAAGTTATAAGCACGTCAGTGGCACTAGCTGTACGTAACGACTACCCAGATATCTGTCGAAAGAAAGATCGACAAGCACACCCGTCCGAACCACTACCGAGCCTATAAGTGACAGTCACCATACACTCTGATCTATTCGTATGAGAGTATCGCATATCAGGTCTAGGAGGATGGTAAATGTCAGACCCCTAATAAATAAGTCATGCCGATATCAAGCCCATCACCAACCGAGAAACTACTGATCCTCAATCAGTAAATCCTATTTGCTCTGGCCAGAGACTTATGGTGATGGCCAATCGGGCACAACGCGTGTAATACACTAGTACAATTATATAATATTAATTGGTATTTTTAACACTTTCTTTATATTTCTTTTATTTTATTCATTTGGGTTGCGATTGATTCGAATAGTAGTAGTGGTTATCCGACCCGACCCGCATGTGTGGAACCCAGTATGGTGCTAGATTATATTTTTATTAAATATATATCTATAAACTGAATCTATGTGAATCTAATATAACTGATGTTTCTAATATCAAAATTTTATGCATATATCTTTTGGTAGCCACACGTTAGAGATGAATCATATTAATGGTCATCTGGTTATTTCAGCATCCCATATTTTATACTGATATTTATCATGAAATCTAGATACTAAATATTTCGTAGATTTATATATAGTTAAAATCATTTTAAATCTTAATAAAGGGGGTATGGTTAATTAAATTATATTCTTGCATTATGGTCTGAAGGTTTACGAATATGTATTATTCCTCCAAAATATATTTTGGTGAGATTTAGTAGAGACGGATCGGAGATATATAGCATTTTAGAATCTTATTAGTTATTTATACTAAACTATATATATATATATATAATCTATTATACTTATACAATAATATATATATATATATATATTTTATTATAAAAAAAAACTTTCTCTCTTTCTCCTATCTTTTTCTTCTCTCTCTCTGTGTATTCTCTCTCTCCCCCCAACTCCCCGCGTCTTCCTTGATCTCATCCCCGAGCTTAAACACACGTTACCATCGCCGACCGCACTTCTTTCCTCACCTTCTCCCTCGTCCTCACCTCGTCACCGACCTTACCTTCGACCCTTCCTCATCATCCTCGCCTCCATCATCTCCACATCCTTCATCCCCGAAACCCCATCTCCGACCTCAACCCGACTCCAAACACCACCGGAACCAAACCCATCACCTCCGAGATCTAGCCCGCGATCCCTATCTCCGGCTATCTCACAGCACCTTGTCGCCATCATCTTCTACTTAGAACCCCGAGGGCCATCTTCCCTTCAACCATCATCGAAACCACCAACACGCGCCTCTTGAGCAACCCAACAACCCATCACCGCATCCATCTCGTCTGTAGTCCTCCAGCCGAGCCCAACGTAGGAGATCGCCTCCTTAAAACCCTACCTAGAGCCGAGCACCTTACCCGAGCACAGGTTCCAACTGAGATCCTAGGCCGAGGTCATGAGTATGTCATGTTTGCGAACGTTGCTTTCGTGCGGGTATCCGTATTTCGTCGTGGTTTTATCGATCAAGGCAAGTTTCTATACTTGCACATGCTATGTCACCTATACTAGTACATATATATTTATAATATACACATATTTATTATTTTGCAAACTATTATTAATATACAATTCTATAGTAATAATTCGTATATAGTAACAATAACAAGTTTATCTTACAACATGCTACTTTATATATACCAAATATATCTATTATATACAGATATTTATAATGATGCAATTTATTATCAAAATACAATTTTATAAAGAAAATCTGTATGTAACACTAACACCTGCTAGGTACTTATATCTACGTGTGTGTGTAGTGCCGTCAATATACAATTTCATTTAGAAAACTCGTATTTTGATTACTTAGTTAACACTATTTCGTGTATAGTTATAATTCATAAATTTTGGACAAAAGTAGAACTGAATACAGTTTAAGTGATACAGTTTAATTTATAATAATTAACAAGTGTAAAACGTTATTACAACTACGGTTAGATTTATATTTAAACAATTAATACTTAATATATCCATCCTGTTATAGCTAGATAACTATGACTATTATATTATTGCTTTTATTTTGATTGGTTGTGCAATTAAATATCTATCCTGTTTAATACACAATACCTGACATGTGCACGGCACGTTTCTTGCCATTGCTATTACTATATTGTTTATACTTGTTACCTACAATAACTACCGATACCAACAATATTGTATTGTTATCCCGATTGACCTGACCTGTTGTCTTGCTAGACAAGACATGTTCACGATTGTTCCTGTGTTGGCATTAGATAGATATTCTGTTGATAACTGAATTAAACACGAAATCTCGAGGAAATGGGAAATCAAGAATGTAACCAAAATGTAACTTAAGAGGATATTATTATTGTTTGTCGTGATTTCGGGCGTGAACGGAATAACCATTGTTTATTGTACCGTGGTCCCATGGGGAATGAACGGGATATATTATGTTGTGGTCCCGTGGGGAATGAACTGGATATATACTGTTGAGTTACGATGAAAATTATATTAATTGGTTTCAAATACCGTTAGGATAGATAACCTAGAAATATAGACTTTAGGATGCACGTTGTTCCCCTAATAATAATAAGAGCTAAGCTCTGTTAATTCAAATGAGGCAGCGCCTCACGTGCTCCCCACGAGAACGCCAGCGCCGGCGCTAGTCTTATAGGATTAAATCCTATAGTGGCGCCGCACGTGAAGTTCACATGAGCGCCAATAAGCAAAGCACAAGAGCACCTGTCATATATAAGAATTAAATTCTTAAATAGCGCCCATGTGCATAACACGTGAGCGCTAGCGCCCAAACTAAAGCAGGTAGAATTAAATTCTACATGAGGATCATTTCCTAAAACTTGGGATATTCTCTGTTAAACAGAGCCGTTGGATCAAAAATCCAATGGTGATGATAAATCATTAAATAATAGAATTAAATTCTATTAAGAGAAAATATCTCTTTAATCTTTCTAAATAAGAAGGGTATTTTCTGTTAAACAGAAAGTTGTTGGATCAAAGATCCAATGAAATGGAAGAATATATTTTTCCAATCTTTCTAAATAAGAAAGATATGCTCTGTTAAATAGAGCACTCTTAGATAAAAAATTCAATGGTGATTAAAAATCACCGTTTAACAGAATTAAATTATGTATATGGGAAAATATTTCCTTAATCTTGTTAAAAATAAGAAAACATATTTTGTAAAACAGAAATCACTGGATCAAAAATCCAACGGTGGATAAAATTCCCTAAATAATGTTTGAGACCAATAAAATCAATTGGAATCTCTCAATGAGAGATTTTCTCAAAACTAATCAACAATTTGCCTTACCTATGAAAATGACCTGAGACTTCAAGTCTCATATAGACACGCAAAAAAAGGAGGAGCCCCCCATAAACTTCTGCAAACAAAAGATAGAAGTTGCAACTAAGAATTCAATTCTCTTTCAAAGAAGATCCACTTGTTCTTTCAAACCCTAGGTAAAGAAAAAGTAGGGATTCAATATATCTCTTTTGTCTAACATAAAGAAAATAAAGGTTCAACCCTTCATGAAAAGAACTTAGTTCTTCCTATGATATGAGATTTGCAAGGCAAATCTCCCCACAAGTTCAGAATTTAATTCTCATCGGGGGGATTTTTTTCTTCAAACTCAAAACCTGGAGAAAAGGACTAGATTAAAAGGGAAAAGAAAAGAAAAGAGAACTTATGATTTTAGGAATTTAATTCCTTTAACCCTATAAAAGGAACTTAGTATAAAAAGAAACTTAGTTCTCCAATAAAAAAAGAAGAGAGAAAAGATTCCAGATCTTCAAAAAAGAATGATCTTGGCGATTATTAATGGCTAAAATGTCGTTAACAGAGATTCAATCTCTGAAAAGAAAAGGAACTTGGTGCCGCACGTGAAACATACGTGAACGCCCAAAAGATTCCCCAAATAAAGGACTCGGCGCCTCACGTGCTTCCCACATGGGCGCTCAAAACAAAAGGCCAGCGCCTCACATGAAATACACGTGAGCGCTGAGTAAAAGTGCTTAGCATTTCATATTCAGTCAAAACGGCTGAGTGCTTAGCACTAATTGGGTAACGCCCACATCCTACCGTCTCACGTGAAATACATGTGAGCGCTGAGTAAAAGTGCTTAGCACTTCATATTCAGTCAAAACGGCTGAGTGCTTAGCACTAATTAGGCAACGCCCACGTCCTAACGCCTCACGTGAAATACACGTGAGCGCTGAGTAAAAGTGCTTAGCACTTCATATTCAGTCAAAACGACTGAGTGCTTAGCACTGATTGGGCAGTGCCCATATCTCAGCGCTTCACGTGATACACACGTGAGTGCCATATAAAAGTGCTTAGCACTATATATTCAGTCAAAATGACTCAAGTGCTTAGCACTGATTAGGCAGCGCCCATAACTGAGTGCCTCACATAATACACATGTGAGCGCCAGAGCTCCAAACAAGTGCTTAGCACTTCTGCATAAAGGAAAAGGATCGAGCAAATAGAACCACAAATAAGTGATTAGCACTTTTAAATTAAAAAAAAACTGAGCAGATTAAATCCAAATTATTCAAAAGTCTCTCTGAAAGTTTCTTGCAGCTGAGCTCAAATGCTCTGTTGTTGGATCTCAACAAAAATTTGATCCCTGAGATATTTCTAAGTTGATCTAAGTCTCAAATAAGGCTAACCTATTCTTAGTTAAAAATAAATTGAGTCCAATTGTTCATATATTTAAGTAGATCTTAATCTCAAAATAGATTAACGGTCCTTAATAAAACAAAATATTTTTGAACTAAAGGAAAATATAACTTAAGTTCAAAACCCCAAATCTAAAAATATACGGATTTTGACTGATCCACGCCCTACGGGCGACGACATAAACTAGTCTCCGTATACAATCCACGGGCACCACAAAATAAATAAAATAAACACACGACACGAAGTGAACTACTGGAGAATGAGAAAGTGGTTATCGCAACGCGATAATGTAATTAACTGGAGGGGCTTGCGCCTGCAGGGAAGAGCATCCCTACAATCCAAAGCCCCTCACAAATGAGGGGGAATCTGATGAAGTCTGCTACAACGGTCGCATCTATCCAAACCTCCGATATATGCTGCCATAAATCAACTTGGTATCTTCGAAGAGGTGGATGGATATGTCCAAATAGTATCTGCCCCTAAATTCAGGCAAGACGATCTATCCCAATTCGTCTCTGTATTCGGCGGTAAACAGATTTTGGCACGCCCGGTGAGACCTTTTCCTATTTCCACTCTACATTTCGTGTGTCGTGTTTCGTAAACAAAATCACGATTCACTATGGTTGCCCTTGGATTCGAGGTACTAAAACTTGGTGTCTTACTCCTGTGCAGAAAATCAATGGCTCTCAACTGTACTTCATGCAACAGCAACTCTTGCTCCACCTTAACTGGAGGGGTGACCTATGGGCCCAACGCGGCCTCTATTTTCTTAGTGCCGGTGGGGCAGGTCACCCAAGACACTACCGGACTATTCTTCAGGGCCATGCTCCCATCTGTGAGTTTCGGTGCCTCAACGCCGCAAGAAAAAGCTCCTAGAAGGCAGGTCTTCGTTCGACTAGCAACTACGACGGCCCCCATCAGCAAGCCATCAAACTCTGGCGTCTCGGTCTTCAACAGGCTGAGCAAGAACTCAAACGGGCCCGTAAAGAAGCTCGTGATACTTGAAGGGGCTACCCCAAAAAGGCTAGCCCTCCTTATGCCTGCTATAGACGAATCAAAGGTGCTTCCGTTATCAGACAATTTATTTTTGATAGATTGGACGGCTCTCCTCAAACTCCATCAAGGACGTTGGTCTTCAACATACTGACGCCGATTGAAACCCCTTAACAAAACCGGGAGCATGATGAAGCCGCTTCCAAGACTGAGGCGGTCCCTTCTGCGAGGCACACTCAACGTCGCCACAGGTGCCGAGTGAGAGAAGCTGGGGCAACTCCCCCTCTGGGCTCACCCCACCAGCTCCTATGGTGAAGGTCGACACTGCTGTTCCAACTAGGAACAGTTTTGAACCAATTAAGAGGGTGCGTAAAAACTCCCCAACGGCGGTGCTAAAGAAATCTCCCCCACTTGCAAAAGTTACAGTGCAGGTAAAGCCGGAGCGGCCTTATCAGCGGCTCTCCTCCCAAATTCATAGGGTCTAGCGAAAAGTCCAAGACTCGGTGATTGACAAAAACTACTCTTGTCAACTAAAGAAATCGAAGGTCCGATAAGAAAAAGACCACTCCTCCGCCATACAACGGGGTACTTATCCTAAACAAGTACCTGTCACAACGTCTCCTTCAACTCCAATCTCTCATAAAAGAACGAGGATGGAGAAAACTCTACCGACCGCAGCAAATTCCAAAAGCGATGGATCAAAACGCCCCAAGTCTGGGGGCATAATCGTACATACGGTCTATATAGATTCTAGAAAAGAAGAGAGCCGTGCTTCGGTGAGTCACCGACTGCAAACCCGATTGCTGACTAAGGCTCAGGAGCAACAGCAAAAGCTCCAGGAAATGCTGACCAAAATGGCAACGCTTACCAGGAAGAAAGAAGGTCCGAACAAAGAAGCCGAACAGCGCCAAGAGCAGGAGACCAATACAGAGTTTCTGTGAAGTGTACTTGAGAGATAGGACAAAGAGGTTGCTGAGCAAGCTGCAAACATAAAACATATAGCTTTCTTGTTCCAAAACATGGTTGGAATGATGATCCAACCAAAACCCCCGGCCGAAGATCCGCTGATAATCATCGAGGATGATAGAGAGGAAACAACAAACCCTCCTTCGGCCTTATCAGCCGCTAAGAAGAAAACGATCTCCAAGGCCACCCTTGATGATTACATTGCTCAACAAATAAAAGCTCATCCAGCTAATAAAGCCGCCGGCCAAATTTTTAGAACAGAGCGACCATATCCAGGCTGGTATGATCAGATCAAATACCCGCCGGGATATACGATCCCCAAGTTTCATGTCTACAAAGGAATATGCAACTCTCACCAAAACGTCGCGCAATTTAGAGCTCTGTGCGGCAACACTGGAGGTGACGACAAACTATTGCTTCGCCAGTACATCGGTAGCTTGTCAGAAATAGCCTTCAAATGGTACTCGGAGCTCCCAAATGACTCTATGAAAACATTCACAGAAATGGAACTTCTGTTCATACAGCGTTTCGCCAGCGCGAGCGAGCGCATTCCGATCACGGCATTAATCAATGCCAGGGTAAAGCCGGGAGAAACCTGGGTCCAATACGCTATCCGGTTGCAGAACCTGTAGTCTAAGTACGAACAGCGCATTGAAGAATCTCTTGCCATAGGCATGTTCATTGGGACCCTTGATCTTCAAACGACTGTGTCCCAGTTCATGACATTCTTCAAGCCCACAACCTTTCAGGCTCTGATAGATAAACTGGCCAAAATAGACCAGATGGGCCATGGGTCTTCCTCCTCAAATAAGGACCCTCGAAATGCTAAGGGTAAAAGGAAAACAGCCTTCGTTGCTAACATGAAACAACATCCAAGTGGCCCAAAACCAGCTGCTCGCCAAAACAACGCGCGTCTGCGCCCGTCCTTGGAAGAAAGGCTAGAACGTGCTTACGCGTTTCCCCACGAAAAGACGAGGAGATTGTTCGGGTTGGCAATACGTAATAAACTCATCACATTGCCAGACCCGCGGAGTCCACCACAACCCGGCGACGTCAACAACCCTAACTACTGCTCCTATCACAGAATGGTGAGTCGCCCAATTGAAGATTGCTACGTCTTCAAAAACTGGGTCGAAGACCAGCATCAACAGGGGAAATTCACAGTGTCTGATAACTGGAAGGTAAACTCACCCCAGAAGCACACTCCCAAAAAGGTGGATGCACAGGGGGCATCATGCTCACTCGTGAAAGAAACTCCATAGGAATTCGTTCTTTCAGTGAAAACCAAAAGAATGCTGAAAGATCTACAGGCATGTCTGGCAGTTAGGTAGAAAAGCCCACTTGAACCCAAAATAACCGAAAGGATGTTAAAATCTCGTCCTGCACCGAAAATTGTTGACGAGGGGAAAAAACCCCAAGTCAAGCCTTCGAAGTCTTCGAAGAAAAAGAAGAAGATCAAGAAGCCTGTATAGCCTGCCGAGTATGACGACAAGTGCACTGATCTACAAAAATTCATAGATGCGCTGGAGGAGTATAACTAGAAGGCGCAGACACCGGTCACGCTCGAAGAATTCCTCAAGCATATTCTTGAGGGCGAAGACAGTGATAATGATGAGGGAAATGACTCATCAAAAGTTACCAAAGACCATGTAGCAAGTTGCCACATAGTCTTCCATTCATCGTTATATGACGAAGAGGCCCCCTCAGCGTCAGAAAACAACGTAGAGGAATTGGGGACAGAATCGGCGCTAAAATCCTCGGAAGTGCCAGAAGAAGACCCGATTGAGAGGCTTTTAAACGAAACCTTTCAAAAAAGTAAAGTTGACCGATAACGCGAGACAGCCATATATGAAAAGGCTAAGCGTCAGCGTCTGAGTAAAGAATCTACGGTGAGGACGAGTCGTAAAGTGCTCCAACCAAACCAAAGCACACCTGCAACAAACAAGAGCAGGATCAAAACAGAGTAGCGGTTCGCCAAAACCCTGTCAATGGGGATAAAGCTGCCACCTCTCATAAAGAACACTCCTGGGGGCATATGCCTCAATGGAGAAGAATCACATCCAAAATACTTCCTATATCATCGGAGGGTCACCCACCCCATCGCGAAATGCAGTGTCTTCAAGAGGTGGCGGCAAGGATACGTTGCCCATCAAAAACACTTCAAGAGGATGAAGCGCGAAGCTCGCGCTCGTCGATAGCAAAATAGCGGGACGAACGCGTATGAAGAAATGACTGGCAACTGTCATATGGTTGGTACCAGTTCGAATGGAGAAAAACCTCCTGTTCTCACATTCGAGAGGATTCAGAGGATGAAACACCCCTCAACCCTATCTTCAAAGACTCTGCCTCCGAAAAAGAAGAGTAAGAGAAGCACTGCGAGAATATTCAGTTGCGTAACTGCACGCTGCCTGAGAAGAACCTCGGACCTACAAATAAAGTTTTGAACAAAAAAGACAAAGAGAAAGGGAAAATCCCTGAAGAAATTGCCATCAACAACAGAGTGGTAAAAGAGCTCACCACAGAAGATCGACCTAAGAAAAACAAGGTGGATTACAACGTCCTGGCACATCTGAGGAAAATACCCTCACAACTAAGGATATTGGATGCTCTCCTCCTGTCCAAAGAGGCACGAGATTCCCTGATCAAGGCATTACAACAGCTCGATCAGTTCCAAGATTTCCTCACGGAAGAGAAGATGAAAGATGAACTGGCAGAGGTCCACACGGTTGATATTACGTTCAGCGATGAAGATCTCCTCCTCGGTACATGCGAGCATAATCGCCCGTTATACATCACTGGATACTACCACAATATCAAGATAGGGAAAATCCTTGTCGACAACGGATCCTCCGTTAACCTTCTCAACGTAAGAGTGCTGAAGGAAATTTGCAAGAACGTTCAGCACCTTGCCCGAGGTAAAATTACCATCTGTGGGTTTGACTTACAGTCATCACGGATGCTTGGCTCCGTAATACTAACGCTACGCTTCGGGCTGCTTATCAATGACATCAAATTTTATGTCATTGATGCCAAGACTTGCTATAACGCTTTGCTCGGTAAGCCTTGGTTACACGAGTACAACGTCATCCCTTCTACACAATATCAATGTATGAAGTATTTCAAGGATAGCTCGGAGTACACCGTCACGGGAGAGCTAAATCCGTTCTCCATAAATGAAGTCTGGAAATACGAAGACGCAAAGTACTTCCTACCGGACTTCGAGAATACTGAAAGGTGCCACAAGTCATAGAATAAACAGAAATCCGTCGCCACTATCCCGATCTTCGGGAGCGATACCGAGAAAGACGAAGAAATAGTCTACTCGGGGCAACCCTAAAAAGAAAACAATAAGCTCGGACTATCTACTCCTATTTTGGTCTTTGGCAGCGACTCAGAGGATGAGGCTAATGCAGTGTTCTTCGTCCGCCCGTCAATGCAAACTTTTGCTGAAGCAGATCAGAGTCTACAAATTACAATAGATCCGCCTCGGCATTACAAAGAACTTGATGCGCTCGATACATACAGCGTATAAGAACTGCAAACTTTCTACGTGCCTTCTAGGCAAAGAGGTGAAAAGGCGATCCTCTTCTACCAATCTACGAAGATCAAGGTAAAAAAAGAAGTCTGGAATGGTGCCGATTTTGCACTCGATAGGCTTCAACCCATCAGTCTGCTAAGATATTACGCGAAGAGAATGATAAGGCTGTTAAGATGCCAAGGTGTACCCCTCAAAAAAACTGTAAAACAAGCCCAATTCTACAAAAAGATTTAGGATATTCCCGAGACTCAGTGAAAGATGCACAACGGGAAGATGGAGACAACCGGGCTCGGATATGTTTGTTCCAAGAAACGGGAGTAGATCTACAGTTGCCGCGTCGTAAACAGCTCAAGTGAAGCAGAAAATGCTCTTCCAAATAAACGTGACGTCGAATCGGAGTGAGAGCCTGCTCTAAGAACGTTAAGTCCATTGCTGGAAGAACAAGTTGACAAGTTAATATAAGAAGCTTGTCAAACGATCCGGGACAACCACAGCCGCGAAATGACCATTTATGAAAACGCCAAGATGCAGCGTCTCAGTCAGCAATCTGCGGAGAAAGTATACCGTAATGCTCTTCATCCTCGGCCCGCTATATGTTCTAGCGAAAGGGAAAAACCCTGAAATGGAGGCAAAAACAGGGCAAAGAATGTAAACAACGTTCGAAGATAACAAAGTGGATCAAATACGTCGTTCAATCGAGAAAAGCTTGATTGGAGTCCATCCTTTATAAAGAAGATGGGCCAGGAATACTTTTTCCCTCAAGATAAGATAAGGAAAATATTTAACCTTTTCATAAAGCACCAAATGATGAAGCTTCCGGAGTCTCGACACCCCGAACAAATAAACGAGGTCTATAATCTGGATTATTGCTCCTATCATTGAGTAATAGGTCACCCCCTTGAAGACCGCTTCACCTTCAAAAACTGGGTAGAAGACCAGTATCTGAAAGTGTATCCTAGCACCACCATAAGGTTTTAACCGGCATCAAGCATGCAATTTTAAAAATTTTGGGGTACTAAGCTACACTAACCTAGAATCTAACTAGAGTATTAGGGTTTATATGAACATATAACAAATTCTATACTAAGAGATGGAGACTACAACGTTTGTAGACCAAGTCTTTCTCTTCTAAAGCTCCGGGCTGTAGTCTCTATGACTCCTTGTTGTTCCACTTGAAGAAGTGCATGAACTTGCTTCGCGACCTTCGTGTCGAAGATATCCACCTGAAGTTCCTCTAGGTCAAGCTACCTCTTCACTAATCTAGTATTAGTGAAGTAAACAACCTAGTCTAAAGTGCTAATCTAGATTAGGATGATGAAGTAGGGTGTTTAGCTCACTAGGATTTTTCTAAAGCTCTAGGGTTCACAACACATGTGAGGGTTAGAGCTAGAAGCAAGAGGAAGAAGAAGAAGGAAATGTGAGAGAGCTAAAATGAACTAAGGCATGAACAAGTGAAGAATGGCTACACTTGTATGTTCACTTATTGAAGCATACAATTTATTCCAATAATAAATTGCTTCCATTCTTCAATAGTGAATACAAATGAATAATATAATAGAAAAAAGCCATGCCTCACCATTCCTTAAATATCTCTCCATTTTCCACCTCATTTCTATTTTCTCAAAATAGAAATTCCAACCATGCTTCATAATATATATATATATATATATATAATAAGATATATATATTAAGATAAGAAAATAATTAGTGAGCTATAATATTAGTTAATATATAATTATATCAAATATAAATATATATCATATTATTAAATCAACACTTGATTCAATAATCCGGTTATATCACATATAACCGACTAATATTATTTATCGCCAGATTAGAATACGCTATCACATACTCGTATTTAATCAGGCCCTCGCACATATCAGCATATGTGCCATATTTCGTTTCGCTTGAACTATGAAACCTATGTGTGGGACTCTAAAGACTCGTCAATACGCCAGCAGTAGGTAATGATCACATCAGTTACTTACAAGCCGTCAGCGGTACTAGCTGGACATAACGGTTATCCAGGTATTAAGCGATTAGAAGATCAACAAGCAAGCTTGTCCAAACTCCCATGAATCATATAAGTAACACTTACCGTACAGTCCGGTCTCTTCGTCTGATATGTCGCATATCAAGTCTAAGGGTGGTATCGTCAGACCCCAGTAACTTGATAAGTCATGCCGATGTTTGGCTCATAACGGTTTGAGAAACTACTGATAACACTTACCGGTAAATCTCATCAGCCATGGTCAGGGATTTACTGTTATAGCTAATCGAGTATTGCGCAACATCAACTCCCAATATCGGGAGGGAAGAAACCCCTCCTATCGCACACAGCCTCCATGTAACTCGGGACTGTACCCAAGATCCACCTGTTTGCATGACTCCTTTGAGCCATGGTATGGAGGAAATCAAAGCACAGTAGGAACCACACAAGACACTATGACAATCTCGGGTTTATAGACTAACCTGTACCAGTGTCACCAGAGAACTGCTATCTGACGATAGGTATAGTACTATCTAGGAGTTCTCGGCGAGTCCTATTCATTATACCCATTCTCTAATGAGCACCTGTGTACAATCTTTGATGTCAAACACCAATGGTTATGGGATCAACCATCGCCTCCTACAGGGTCAAGAAACATACACACTAGTCTACTTTGGATTATCGATGCCCTATCTCAATACTCCTTCGACTAAGAACAGTTAAAGGATGTGCTTGTAGACTACACAAGTCCCAGTAGTATGATCCGCATCATAGTCCTGGTAGTCAAGCAAACATCTTAAGGGCTTTATGAACATGTATCAGACAGACAGTATAATAATACAAGTGTACATGTTAAGATAAAGAGCGACTAGATAGCATATTATCATGTCGAGCAATAAAGTCCTCTATATATGTTCAAGCATCCACTATATCATACAATAATGGCCTCTAGGGTATACATATTCCTAACAATCTCCCACTTGCACTAAGGCCATTTGTTGTAGTATCTCATACCCAACATCCCAAAAAGTCTCTCAAAATGTATCTGAGGGAGGGCCTTCGTGAATGGATCTGCTGCGTTGTCCTTCGTGTCAACTCTCCTGGACTTGATCTCCCGTCGATCTACTATCTCCTGGATCAGGTGATACCGCTTAAGAATATTTCTCTAGAGGGCACTGCTTCTTTGATTACAGCAACAATAACGTCACCAATATGATCGCTGATGGGACCGGGGTTCCACAGCCAAAGCCATAGCTCCATTGTTATCATAATACACAGGTATTGGATGCTCGATGGATGGAACCACACCAAGTTCAGCTATGAACTTCTTCATCCAGACAGTCTCTTTGAAAGCATCGTTGGCACTGATCTATTCAGCCTCCATCATCGAGTCTGCTACGGTATCTTGCTTGGAACTCTTCCAACATACCGCCCCTCCATTAAGGGTGAAGACAAAACCCGAGACCGACTTACTATCGTCCTTATCACTCTGGAAGCTCGAATCGGTAAAAGACTCCACCTGGAGTTCTCCGTTACCATACACCAAGAACATTTCTTTAGACCTTCTCAAGTACTTAAGAATGTTCTTCACAGCTATCCAGTGTTTCTCTCCAGGATCTGATTGATACCTACTCACCACACCTAGTGAGCAAGCTACATCTGGTCTAATACATAATATCGCATACATGATAGACCCGACTACCGAAGCATAGGGTATCCCTTGCATGCGAGCTGTCACGCCCCGCTTCCCAATGTACGACGAAGTGGGCGCGATAAGGTCCGCTACGTATATACTCAGAAGTATATACGCTAAGTATATCTAAGCAATATAAAATAAGTACACAAGAGACAAGAAATAAAAAGAACAGCAACTTTTATTTATTAACATTCTTTGTACAATGCATGAAAGGAAATACAACTGAAATAAAAAGATGCCTAAACAGTGGCATAACAGGAAATGAAAAGTACTGAAAAGAAAAGTGTACAATGAAACTACAGTGCAGGGTCTTCAGTAAATTGCTCCAAGTCTCCTTGCGAGGGCTTAACTTCTGCCGGATCCAAATCACCTAACGACATTCAAAAAAGAGAGAAACAGAATGTCGTCAGCGAACAAATCACTCGGTAAGTCCCAAAGGTAAGGGGGAAGTAGAAAAAGACAGAGTAAGAAGGTACATTTTAAAGTGTAAACTATTGTTGTAATGTTATGTCAACGCTGTTGTTTGTAGCTTGGTACAGAAGGATGCCAGTGTATACGAGGGGAGTCTCTATATGCCAGAGACTAAGAGCACGTATAGTACAAGGTACCGTTTATGCCACGGTACAACAGCAATTGGATTCAGGTTAGGTGTGTTAAATCTGACCACCTCATGCCACCTTTAACACCTTCCGTACCAATCTACCCCTTAAACCCCGCGATGTCTTGTTTGTATTGTTATCTTATAAATTGTGTTGGTTGTATGATTGATTGATTGACTGACTGACCGAAACCATGATATCAGGAAACGGTTATAACCGTGGAGTCATGTAAATGGAATACTAGGAATCATGTAGAAGGAATATATCCATGGTTCGGTTCAGCCAGATTGTATAAACTGTTGGAGATAGTGCCCTCAGAGTCAATTATTGGATCACAGGCACGTGATTGCAATGATTGAGGGAGGAACTATCCCGGTAGAACAGTCTTACTCGAGATGATAGTATGCTATCAGGTTTACCTTTATCATCGTGTACTGCTTTAGGTGACATGACATGTCGCTATTGCACGTTGATAGAGCCCCTGGGATTCTTGCTTGACTACCGGCAGTATGAGGGCGATCATATAAGTGAGAGCTGGAGTCTACAAGCACATCCTTAAAAGGTCCCTAGTCGTGGGAGTTTCGAGACAGGGCATCGATTCTCCAGAGTAGACTAGTGTATACAGTCGAGACCCCGACGAGGGGCGGTGGCCGGTCTCACAAGCCACTGGTGTCAGTTGGATCACCTAAGATGTATACAGGTGCTCATTGGGTTATGAGTACACCGGACAGGACTCGCCGGGAACATGCTAGTTGGTCTTATACCTGACGTCAGATAGCAGTTCCCAGGTGACATGTGTACAGGTTAGTTCATCGACCTGGGGATCGTCATTTGTCTCGTGTGAGTTCCCACTGTGCTTTGATTACTACCCTACCACGGCTCAAAGGAGTCGTGCAAACAGGTTTTAGTTGGGTACAGTCCCGAGCCACATGGAGGCAGTGAGCGGATCTTCGGGGGTTTCGTCTCTCCCGGTATTGGGGGTGAGGTCGCGCTGTGTCTAGGAGAGCCATTACACAAAGTCCTTGGCCAAGGCAGGAGATTTACTGGTAGGTATTCCAGTAGTATCTCAGGGTGTTCTGGGCTACACTCCGACACGACTTGTACCGCTTTTGGGGGTCTGACTTTTACCAACCCCCTAGGCCCGCCATGCGATGCTCATAGACGAACGGACCGGACTGTACGGATATTGTCACTGACAGGCTCAGTAGGGTGTCAGGATGAGTTCGCTCATCGACGTCCCTTTTAGTCAATAGCTGGTGGCCCGTCACGTATTGGCTTATACCTCTGACGTGCTAGTGGTTAAATCCACAGCCATAGTATTGACGAGTCTTTAGAGTCTACCACACTTTCAGTTACTCAGTTTTCGGGCGAAACGCTGTAGAGGCCGTATGGAGATATGGCAGGGTCCGATCAGATACGTGCGGTATTGCACGGATCAGGATCGGACGGTTTGTACTAGTAGCCGTATAGTAATATGGCAGGGTTCGATCAGATACGTGCGGTATAGCACGGATCAGGATCGAACGGATATTACTAGCCGGCTTTGGTTTAAGCCGGTCCTAGTTTAGTACAGTGTAGATTTTGTCTCTTTGCATTTGTATCCGGACGGAATACAGATGTGGGTGTGTATGCACAGTGTCGGGGTTTTCCTGTAATTTATTACGGGACCAGTTTTCTGGAGTTGCCAGTTTGCATTCCGTTCCGGCCGGTTTTCCTTTGTTCTTTCCCGGCCGGACTTTTCCGATGGAGGGGGTTATTTGCAATTGTGCAAATAATCTTTGAGGAGGGAGTTTCTTGCACTTGTCTTGATTATGATAGGATTGTTATCAATTGCACCATGCTTGCATTTATGTGATTTGATGAAGGTATGGTTTGATTAAAGTGAAGCATGCTTGTTTGTCCCTTGATGTGGTCACCCCCTTCTTCACTCCTACACTCACCTCCCTTCATCATATATATCCATTCTTTCCCTCCACCATTTAATTATTGAAATGGCCGGCCACTTGATGAGGAGGAGAGAAAAAATTGAGAGATTCATTTTGTGCTTCATTTTGTTCATCTCATTTGGCTTGCAAAAATGGTTGCTTCATTTCCCTCCAAAGTTCAACATTCATTCCTCCATCCAAAGGCAACAAACCCCAAAGAGACAAGTAGCCTCTACACTACACTTCCTACAGCAAATCTTGGACGCGTCGATTCGCCAGCTTCGCGCCCGAGTTGCCTCGGTATTGAGGTGGGAGCCCGTAAAAGCTACAGGCGATGTGGTGCCCTTTCCGACGAGGAGGAGACGGACGGAGATCCCGCGAGGAGATCGGAGTGGAGATGAAGACCGGAGGACTCGGATCAGTCGGTACAACATTTCCACACTCTTTACTGTTTGTTAGTTTAGCAATTATGGCAGATCCGGGTTAAAGTATACGATAGCGCCAAGTTAAAAAGTTTTATTCCGCAATTGGCGTCTGTAGACTGCCGGGGCGCTAACGTAGACTTACAGTGGTATCAGAGCCTCACCATTTTGCTATGCTAACTTGTGCTAACGCGTTTAAAACTTCGATCCGACCGAAAATCGAAAACTACAAAAATCCAAGCCGACAGTTTCTGTTGTTTTTAAACGGTCTCAAAAATTATTTCTGGATGTCTTAAAAATCATAGCAGGAACATTTAAGAGACCCGACAAAATTTGGGGTCGTGATCCCCCCAAGCTGCCGCGGAAGCGCGGCTAAACCCATGGTTTGGCCGCGCAACCGCGGCCACGTGGGGAGCACGTGCTCCCAAATTTTGTCAGGTTGTTCTATGTGGGTTTTTGGGGTTTTTGATATATATCATTTTTGCCCAGATTTTGTTACTGTTCACCAGTAAGTCGTGGGGCCCACTTCTTGATATTTTGTCGATCGAAATTTAAACACGTTAGTTTTCACAGTATTTACATTATATCTGCGACCGTGAATGTCACTCGATCGGTAAATCCGGTCTAACTGCTATAGCCCGGTTAGACGGATTTGCGAACGTGATTTTCACGTTGATGTTCTATGTATTTGCTGTGATGTTGCGGATCGGTCGTGGGGGATAGCCTGGATGCAATGCTAGTACAGTTTTGTTGTATTATATACATTTGATATTGCGGGGCGAGCGTCCGACTTGTGGACTGCCGTCACTGCCTGTTTGTATTATTCTTTTGGGGCACGACCTGGTTGCGGTCGATGTACCCGGTGTATGTATATTTTACTTTCTGTACTAGGGTTACCCCGCGGAGGGGTGCACGGATAGCCGGGTTCTAGAAGGCAACGGGCCCGTATCTCAGGGCATTGAGACGGAGGGGCTTCAGTCTGGAATTGGCGGGCTATTCGCCGCACTCGTAGGGGGTACAGGTTGACCCAGGAGGGGTGCCCAAGTTACCGGATTCCGTGAAGTGCTGGGTGGTCCATTCACGGCACTGAAGGGGGCTGCCTCGCTTCAGGTTTTGGCGGGTGACTTGCCGCGCCCGTAGGGGTCTAGGTTTTCATTGCACAGGCTATCCACACGACCAGGGGAACGTCGGGTTTCAGTAGTGGCTCTGTGAAACCCGGGGATCCCAGATATCTGTATTGTTCTGTGATGCTGTACATTTCTGTGATGTTGCATTTTATTCACGCCTTGAGCGAAATACTATATATATTAGTAGATGTTGTATATGTTTTTCATCCGCACTAGTCCAGTCCCCGCTCTGCCGTTAGTAAGCTAACCTAACGGGTAATGACGGGACCCAGTGGCGAATGCGGATGGCATATACGTACGTCAGTATATTTTCGTTCTTTGTGGTGTGATCAATTGATGGGACTGCGTTGATTCGGATCAATGCAAGTTAAAACAAACCTAATCTGATGTTGTTGGAACACTTTTCAAAAAGCTGTTATTGCAAGGACGTTTACTTTTGTTTTGCATCGTGGTATTCATTGGAATATCCTGCTCCTCAGTCGACGAGGCAAGGGCCGAGATCCCTTCACCGGGAGTGACCCCTTGGACAGAAGTTTGCGTCAGGGCATTAACTTCACTATAGCCGATTACTTTTGCTTTGCACCGTGGTATTCATTTGGAATATCCTGCACCTCATTCTACGGGGAAAGAGCCGAGATCCCTTCACCGGGAGTGACCTCTTTAGCAACGGTTTTCGTCACTATATTTTCAAAAAGCTATCCGTTCCTTCAACGATATCAAGTTCATTACGTTAAAGGTTTTCGCCAGAAACCATTCGTAGCCCTCCATCATTTCAGTTAAATATTCGGTAGTATTCAAGCTATGTATTTTGACCTCACGCCAAGGCATAGTGTTTGGTAGCTGCCGGGTATTTATCTGTTGCATAGATAGATGCGTTGGTTTGGGACAGTCGTACTACTATTTTGGCCTACGTCAAGGGTATGTACGGGTGGATTCAAATTAACCTGGATAATGATGGGCAGAACTTGACATGTGACTTATGATATTTTGACCTTACGCCAAGGTCATAAGAGCATGGGGCAGAAATCACATCGGGAGTTTCAAAAGTACTGAAACTTGCCAGATATGCGCATACCTTTTGGAGTGTGATACCGTGAGCGGATTCCGTCACGTTATCATGCGATGAGAGTTGGATCCCGATTCCCACTGATGAGTTGGTTTACTCCTCGGGTGACCCCGACTAATTCTTCTTTCAGGTTTGGAGGAGAATTTGAGGTACAGTGGGAGGTTTCCAGATTAGATAAATTGGTAACCATTCTGATCTAGGTTAGAGTGCACGCTGAGTGTTTCTTTTCTCTCTCTCTTTGGCAGCGACCATTGACCCGACCCTAAGACTATGACTCAGTGACCAAGTTGACCGAACCTTCTTAACACTGGCTTTTGGATTGTCAGAGTTGCAAACCTCATTGCCACTCCTACTTTTACCCTTTTCTCCAGGACACCCCGTTTTACTACGAACGTCCACTTCCATTGGACAAAACCATCGTATGGTTAGATACGAACTCGAAAGAATTTATTCGAGGATGGTTTCTGGTTCTGGAGAAAACGGATAGGATTATTCAGTTGTCTTTTCCTTTTACCCTCTCTCAGGTTACGAGTACTCCTTGGTTTAGGGGTAGTACACCTATTACGCAAATTGGATTGTCTTCTTCCAAACCTTAGGCTGGTGCCGACCGGTAGGGAATGAAGAAAACCAATTAGCATAACGATGGTGTGCAGAAGGTATTAAGTTCAGACAAAGCAAGGGATTAGTAAGAGGGCAAAGTAAATTGCAACAGATATTCACGACCAAACCAAATATTTCGTTACCACTCCCACATCACCTTTGTATTTCTCCAGGACACTCCGTATCACTACGAAGATCCACAGTTTATTGGGTACTCCATCGTATGGTTATATACGAACTCGAAAGGAACTTGTTCCAGTTCGGGGATGGATTCTGGTCCAGGAGAAATAGGAATAAGGTTTATTCGGTTGTCTTTTATCTTCACCTTCTCTCGCATTGCGAGTGCTCCTAGGACTAGGACAGTACACCCATTAAGCTTATTGGATAGTCTTCTTCCAAACCATAGGCTGGTGCCGAACGGTAGGGAAGGAAGAAAACCATTTGGCCTAAGGGGTGTGCGGAAGGTAATGACTAAAGACATATAAAGGGATTTGGAGAGGTGGCAAAGAATTATACGGTTATAGTTGTGAATCTGGATAATGGAAGAGGCATTACTAGGAATACCAGGATACCCCATCGAAACATTTCAATGTTTCAGTTCACTGTGCACTGTTAAATGAAAACTGATTTCCCGATTAGACACTTGCTCCAGGGTATGTATTTACCAGGTATGATTCTCACATCTGTATGGTTTTACAGATGATGAGTGGGAGTAAGTTATTGGGAATTGGGTGATCATCCTCATTATATCGGGATTCGTTGTAATCGGTGATATTTGAGGAAATCACCTGGGCTGTTTGCCGGTCGGCAAATATTTGGTTATGAATATCCGCTGTTGTGCACCAATTTCAAAGGTATATCTGTACGTCTATTTGAATAGAGTGAGATATACCTTTTGATATTATGTTGATGACATTTACCTATATCAGTGGATGGTTAGGTAAGGAGCATTAAACAGCGGTGTAATTCTTCTTAACTATAAATACAGTTTTCAACCTACGACACACAGTGAAAGAGTTGTTAGACTCAGCGGACTTATACAGAGTATTGTATATTGTCCACTGTCCATTAGGACAGAGGGGTTGGTCCTCTTACTATATTCTATTTACTTTTAACTTCTCTAGTTCTTAGACATGTGCTTCGTGGAAACACAGGGTCTAAGTTTTGAGGAGTTATAGGTATTTGAATAGAGTAGAGAACCAGGTATTGCAAGTATCGGGATTCTTCATAGTGATCGAAGATGTAGATACTTGTGTATGGTATTCAGTTGATAGTAATGATTAAGAGAACTTGCTTCTCTTTCGGATTACTCATAATTGGAAGCATTCCTAAGTTGAGTAAAGCTGATCGGCCTCTCTCCATTTAGTTGACGTGCACTGGAGACAGCTGCATGATTTGAATCTGGTTCAATTAAATCAGTGCCTCTGGTTCTATATTGGATATAGTACAGTTCATATCTTAACATTGTTAAGGTACGGGGAGTTGTCCGGCTTATGATTAAAACCAGACTCTGGATAACTCAAGGCACGTTTCTGTAATGGCTGTTTGTGGGTTGACCCAGGCTATGACGAGGGTTGATTTTCTACCATAAGAAAGATCAATAGTGATATTGTTCTTGACTCGCCACAGTTTTAAAAAGAAATGGTTATTTTTCAGAAAACAGTAGTGTGAGTATGGTAGAACTGGAAACGATTCCAGAACCGCAAACGATTACTGGAGATTTGATAAGGAACCTTAAGATTCAATCTGATTTGACATTCCATTGGCCACTCCGCAGAAAAGGTGGTAACTTCAGGCACCCGAGAGGTACTCCGGTAGCCTCAAGGACGGTGACAGGGAAGTTCTTGTTTACCCACACTTGCCATTGTTGTTGTTCCAGGCTGCGAGACCCGGCAGGAGGATGAGTATAGCGTCGTTCTAAACTAGCTTTAGAAGTGCACGTCTATATGACTCTGCCAGAGGGTTGTCGTAGTCAGTGGGAGCAGCGGAAGCATTGGTGGACATCAGGCTTATGTCTGTTTATAGACTAAAGCAGATATAGCGGAGATAGATCATCTAATTCTGATGTGACAGTCATGGGTTTGACGTCATCAGAATAGGGGATGTATCTGTTGAGAAGGTAGTAGGGTGTGATATCCGGGTTTTGGATGACATACACAAAGTAGGAAAAGAAACTCCTATACTACAATCGGTTATTCTTTGGTCGTCACACATTGGTTTCTCCACAAGGAACTTGGACACAATATCAGACATACTGGTTACTAGATCTATGGTTTTGGATCTAGATTTGGGTGGTTTCCCAATCAGGGTACTTTGACAGCATTCTAAGAGTATTTAGAATGGACGACTCCTGGCACGGTAGTGTACCTGCAGGTAATGGAGTCACCCTCTCTAAAGGTGTCTTATAGACTAAAGTAGAGAGGGATGTGCATGATTGGCAGATCACTTGCTTAGGCAATTGAGTCAATCATGAGATGTCAAGTACCACACCAGATGTTGTTCTTGCACTAGATGCAATAAGTTGACATTAATCCAATCCTGGAGAAACAGTCGGAAGCAGTTTTAGAACATAAGTGAATGTTCTAGGGATATGATAACGACAGCCTCATTCAGGAGACAGTTATCATTCCAGGCTTCCAAGGTGACCTGGACGACAAGGAGGTTGTCAGAGTTATAGTTTTCCCTCTGACGAGGGGCAGTATTTTGGACAGGTGGTCCAAGGCAATACTGAGGGAGGCATGGCGCAGGATACTGATTAAGTTCAGTTGACGATACAGTCTAAGAAGTTTGGATTTGGAGTTCATTTATGAACTCGATCCCATCAGACATCCAGACACTCTAAGACAGGTATTGCTCATTTCGGGAGATGGTATTCTCCGCGAACTTGAGATTTAGAGAAATATAGAAAGAAACTTCAGAGCGGATCCACTCACTGAGGCTATTCCTCGAACGCAATAGTTTCGCAAACAGGTTTTGTGCGACTGACTAGTAGAGGAATTGGGTGTTCGGTATCACACGGGCTGTGAGTATGCGACATCGCAATAATTAGCCTTGAGTGCAAGTGGGAGATTGTTGGAGATAGTGCCCTCAGAGTCAATTATTGGATCACAGGCACGTGATTGCAATGATTGAGGGAGGAACTATCCCGGTAGAACAGTCTTACTCGAGATGATAGTATGCTATCAGGTTTACCTTTATCATCGTGTACTGCTTTAGGTGACATGACATGTCGCTATTGCACGTTGATAGAGCCCCTGGGATTCTTGCTTGACTACCGGCAGTATGAGGGCGATCATATAAGTGAGAGCTGGAGTCTACAAGCACATCCTTAAAAGGTCCCTAGTCGTGGGAGTTTCGAGACAGGGCATCGATTCTCCAGAGTAGACTAGTGTATACAGTCGAGACCCCGACGAGGGGCGGTGGCCGGTCTCACAAGCCACTGGTGTCAGTTGGATCACCTAAGATGTATACAGGTGCTCATTGGGTTATGAGTACACCGGACAGGACTCGCCGGGAACATGCTAGTTGGTCTTATACCTGACGTCAGATAGCAGTTCCCAGGTGACATGTGTACAGGTTAGTTCATCGACCTGGGGATCGTCATTTGTCTCGTGTGAGTTCCCACTGTGCTTTGATTACTACCCTACCACGGCTCAAAGGAGTCGTGCAAACAGGTTTTAGTTGGGTACAGTCTCGAGCCACATGGAGGCAGTGAGCGGATCTTCGGGGGTTTCGTCTCTCCCGGTATTGGGGGTGAGGTCGCGCTGTGTCTAGGAGAGCCATTACACAAAGTCCTTGGCCAAGGCAGGAGATTTACTGGTAGGTATTCCAGTAGTATCTCAGGGTGTTCTGGGCTACACTCCGACACGACTTGTACCGCTTTTGGGGGTCTGACTTTTACCAACCCCCTAGGCCCGCCATGCGATGCTCATAGACGAACGGACCGGACTGTACGGATATTGTCACTGACAGGCTCAGTAGGGTGTCAGGATGAGTTCGCTCATCGACGTCCCTTTTAGTCAATAGCTGGTGGCCCGTCACGTATTGGCTTATACCTCTGACGTGCTAGTGGTTAAATCCACAGCCATAGTATTGACGAGTCTTTAGAGTCTACCACACTTTCAGTTACTCAGTTTTCGGGCGAAACGCTGTAGAGGCCGTATGGAGATATGGCAGGGTCCGATCAGATACGTGCGGTATTGCACGGATCAGGATCGGACGGTTTGTACTAGTAGCCGTATAGTAATATGGCAGGGTTCGATCAGATACGTGCGGTATAGCACGGATCAGGATCGAACGGATATTACTAGCCGGCTTTGGTTTAAGCCGGTCCTAGTTTAGTACAGTGTAGATTTTGTCTCTTTGCATTTGTATCCGGACGGAATACAGATGTGGGTGTGTATGCACAGTGTCGGGGTTTTCCTGTAATTTATTACGGGACCAGTTTTCTGGAGTTGCCAGTTTGCATTCCGTTCCGGCCGGTTTTCCTTTGTTCTTTCCCGGCCGGACTTTTCCGATGGAGGGGGTTATTTGCAATTGTGCAAATAATCTTTGAGGAGGGAGTTTCTTGCACTTGTCTTGATTATGATAGGATTGTTATCAATTGCACCATGCTTGCATTTATGTGATTTGATGAAGGTATGGTTTGATTAAAGTGAAGCATGCTTGTTTGTCCCTTGATGTGGTCACCCCCTTCTTCACTCCTACACTCACCTCCCTTCATCATATATATCCATTCTTTCCCTCCACCATTTAATTATTGAAATGGCCGGCCACTTGATGAGGAGGAGAGAAAAAATTGAGAGATTCATTTTGTGCTTCATTTTGTTCATCTCATTTGGCTTGCAAAAATGGTTGCTTCATTTCCCTCCAAAGTTCAACATTCATTCCTCCATCCAAAGGCAACAAACCCCAAAGAGACAAGTAGCCTCTACACTACACTTCCTACAGCAAATCTTGGACGCGTCGATTCGCCAGCTTCGCGCCCGAGTTGCCTCGGTATTGAGGTGGGAGCCCGTAAAAGCTACAGGCGATGTGGTGCCCTTTCCGACGAGGAGGAGACGGACGGAGATCCCGCGAGGAGATCGGAGTGGAGATGAAGACCGGAGGACTCGGATCAGTCGGTACAACATTTCCACACTCTTTACTGTTTGTTAGTTTAGCAATTATGGCAGATCCGGGTTAAAGTATACGATAGCGCCAAGTTAAAAAGTTTTATTCCGCAATTGGCGTCTGTAGACTGCCGGGGCGCTAACGTAGACTTACAACCGGTAATTGTATTCATGGATTCATATGTTCATATTGAATTGGAAACTTGTAGATTATGGATTGACATGAATCATATTCAAGTCAGATTAATCAGACTTAAACCCGAGTCAGACAATCAGAAATGTGAAACGAAGTCTTATAATTGTTAGGGTCCTTAGGGTAATTTATAAAACTTGAGGGGGTTTTATGTAAAAATACTTTTATATACTTTTCAAAATACACCTCAAGTATTTATTTTTCGTCTTTAGAGTTGTGGATTTTATGTTATGACATTTCTAATGAAAATATCCTAGTTTCATAAATAATGGTATTTATCTTTAATATTGATTATTTGAAGTTCATGGTATTTTAGTGTAACCTTTATCCTTTTGTGATTTTTAGAAAAAGGTGGAAAATTTATATTATAATAAAATAGGTACTTAAAAGATAAATATACATATGTTTATACAAAAATAATTTTAATAGATATTTTATATTTCAAAAAAATCTCATTTTCTTAAGATGTCGTATTTTAAACCTTTCGAGACCGAATGCTCCTTGCGGAGGTCTGAATCTCGTACTACTAGCCCGAGGGTGCGCGATAAACCGCACGATCCTGAACGGGTTCTCCAAAGATGGGTTGTAGCGGCGCTTTGCAAAGATTGTAAAACACTAATCTTTTAGAAAACGGTTTTATAAAATAAAAGGTATTTATTCGCAAGGTGTAGTTTTCAGTATTTTAGATTCTAGGGTTTCCTAAGCCAACTAGCCTATTTCTAAATGGTCTAAACGACAAGTCGTTAGAAGCCTCAAATCGCCTCTTCAATGAAAATACAAGTGAGGAGGGAGGGATCCGCTCACGAATCGTGAGGCGGGCTTTTTAAAGTTACCCAAGCTCACTTGCCTAGCCTAGACACCACAAAGTCAGTTTAGATAAACGATCGATGTGCACAACTTATCGTATTTTCCTAGTAAGAAATATTTACTTAAAAGTATAACAATCTAAAACCTTTAAGAATGGTTTTATGCAGATTATGGTATGTTAATGAAAATTTCGTTTTATCGTATTCTAAGTTTTGATGTTATCATTTTAGGGTTGTCTTTGCGTGTGTGTGGAGGTAGGTCATTACCTCGTACTCTACTTTAAATGTATATTAAGGTTAAGGGGTTAAACGTGAAATTGAAACTTTATGGTATTAAAGTGAAAATACGGTAAATTGAAAAGGTTATCATTTCATGTGTGAAAACTTATTCAAATTGATTTTTACAAGTTTAGTGGTCAAGATGAAGGTGTTTAGGAATGATTGAATTGATTAGAAGAAGAAAAATAAACATTATGGTATTAATGTGAAAAAGAATACGATATTGCAAAATTTATCATTTCATGTGAGAAACTTTGTCCAAATTAATTGTTATGTGATTAATAGTCATCATGAATAAGTTTAGGTATTATGGAATTGGTGACAAGTGAGATTTTGTAGAAAAAACCGAATCGGAAATCGGTTTGTTCCGATTTCTGTCGGGTTTCATAAGTTCGTATTTTTGAGAAGTAGGAAGAAGAAAAGAACGGGACTTACGGGTTTCGATCTATACTAAAGAGCATAGAGGAACTAGGTGAGTGGCCGAGGTGTTGTTTCGTCGCCGGTTGTTTCAAAAAAATGTCGCCGGAATTCCGTCAGCGCTTCGCCGTGAACTCGGTTTCAAAGCACACCCTTCTTGTGAAAATTTCAAGAGAGTAAACCTAGTGTTTTTGGATTAGAGGGTAGGGGGTAGGGGTCTATTTATAGGGTAGACTAGGGTAGGGTAGGTGAAAGGTTTATATTTTTTAAAAAAAATGTAAAAATTAAAGAAAAATCATTAAAATTTGTATTAAATAGGATGTAATAAACATTAGGGAACCGATCCATTAAAATGGAGTAAACAGGGAGTTATAGAAGACGAAAAGGCGCAACTTTCGTCCAGACGACTCGGTCGTCCGGCCGAGTCCGGCCGGCGGCGCCGGCCCGAGTCGGCCGGTCCGCCGGCCGACTTGGCCGAGTCGGGGTGCCGTCGGGCATGGGTTCGCCTGATGTAGGCTCTGGTATACTCACTTTTTAGGGTTCAGTTCATCTTTTGGGAGTTATGGCCTGTGGACTGTTGGGCTTCCAAGAATTTTAAAAGAAAAATAATCTAAAAATAATGTGGGGCATGAGATTCGAACTCTGGTGGCTTGGTTCAGTAGTGCAAGGTATTACCAATGAGCTACAAGCTCCTTCTTGTAATTATTGTGGGAAAATAGATACTTAAAGTGATATCAGTAACATTAAATACTCCAAGTATATTTCAAATTTAAATCAAATTTATGTCTACAAAAATTGGAGTTGTTACAATCTACCCTCCTTACAAAAATTTCGTCCTCGAAATTTACAACTTTTATTTAAGGACTAGTTTACAAAAAGGTGAGGATATCTTTCACGCATTTCATCTTCCCTTTCCCACGTGGATTCTCCTGGAGTGTCTTTCCTCCACATTACCCGGACCAAGTTAACTTCCTTATTCCAAAGTGTCTTCACTTTCCTGTCCAGGATCTTCACAGGTTATTGCTCACAAGACAAGTCGGGCTGTAGAGTGAGCTCGGAATGATCAAGTACATGGCTGGGCTCACTCACATACTTTCTGAGTTGGGATATGTGGAACACGTTATGCACTCCTTCCAATGAGGGTGGAAGTGCTAAGCGGTATGCCACTTCACCGACTCGTTCGAGTATGTCGAACGTTCCAATGTATCTCAGACTCAATTTACCCCGTCTTCCAAATCGGATCACTCCGCGGTTCGGAGATATCTTCAAGAATACATGGTCTCCTGGCTGGAACTCCAAGTGTCGTCTCTTTGCATCAGCCCAGTGTTTCTGTCGATCTTGGGCTATACGCATTCTTTCCCTGATAGTACGAACCACATCAACGGCCGCTACTATCATCTCTAGTCCAAGAAGTTCCCTATCTCTGATGTCGTCCCAACTTAATGGTGATCGACACTTCCTCCCATATAATGCTGCAAAAGGTGCCATTCCTATGCTGGCTTGGTAGCTGTTATTGTACGCAAACTCCACAAGATGCAGGTGATCTTCTCACGATCCTTTGAAGTCTAGCATACACTCTCTGAGCATATCCTCCAAGATCTGAATAGTTCGTTTCGACTGACCATCTGTTTGTGGATGATAAACCGTGCTGAAGTTCAGACTTGTTCCCAAGCTAGCTTGCAGACTCTGCCAAAATTGCGATCGGAACCTGGTGTCACGATCGGAGACAATGCAGACCGGTACTCCATGAAGTCTTACAATTTCCTGTATGAGTTCATGGGTATCAGAGATAGTACGTTATGAAGTATTTAAATCTTAATTAGATTATTACCTCCATGTACTTCTTTGCTAGTGTCTCAGTTGATTGGCCAACTCGAAATGGAATGAAGTGAGCCGACTTTGTGAGTCGATCCACGATGACCCATATCGCATCGTTACCCTTTGTGCTACGAGGAAGAGCAGTCATAAAGTCCATCGTGATGTGCTGCCACTTCTATTCTGGGATTGGTAACGGTTGAAGTAGTCCAGCTGTCCTGTGATGTTCAGCCTTTACTTGCTGACACACCAAACATTTTGCGACGCTTCTGGCTACTTCACGCTTCATTCCATGCCACCAATAATTCTGACGTAGATCTTTGTACATTTTGGTACCTCCAGGATGTATCGAGTAGGGAGAGCTGTGAGCTTCTTTCATTAACTCTTCCCGAACAGGTCCTTTTGGTACACACAATCTGCTACCGTATCTCAAAGATCCATCTTCATGGATGATGAAGTCTGTTCTGAGTCCATTCTCCACTTGTTCTCTGATCCTTTGCAACTTAGCATCACTTGCTTGAGCTGCTTTGATCTGATTGACAATGGTTGATTGAACATGTAGATTCATCAAACTTGAAGCATTACCTGACATGACTACTTCAATCTCCATCTGATGTAAGTCTTGCTGAAGCTTCCACTGAGCGGTGAGATTCATCGATAAGGGTTGGCGACTAAGAGCATCAGGTACTACGTTCACCTTCCCTGGATGATATTGCAAGTTGATGTCAAAGTCCGCCATGAGTTCTAACCATCTTCTCTGCCGCATATTCAACTCCTTCTGAGTAAACACATACTTCAGACTTTTATGATATGTGTAGATGTTCACTCGTTCACCAAGTAAGTAGTGGCGCCAAATCTTGAGAGCAAAGATGACGGCTGCCAACTCCAGATCATGCGTCGGATAATTGCGCTCATGAGTCTTCAGTTGTCTTGAAGCATAAGCCACAACCTTACCATGCTGATGTAGAACACATCCTAATCCCTTACCGGATGCATCACAATGCACTTCGAATCCTCCAGATTGATCCGGTATTACGAGAATAGGTGCAGATGTCAATCTTGACTTGAGTTCTACGAAAGCTTGTTCGCATGCTTCTGACCACACAAATTCTTCATCTTTTCGTGTGAGCTTGGTCAGGGGTGTTGCTATCTTTGAGAATCCTTCAATGAACCTTCTGTAATATCCAGCTAAACCCAAGAAACTCCGAATGTCCTTTACTGACTTTGGTGTAGGCCATTCGCTAACTGCTGAAACTTTGGCTGGATCCACAGAAATTCCTTCTCCTGATACGATATGTCCAAGAAAACCAACTTGATTTAGCCAAAACTCGCACTTGCTGTACTTGGCATAAAGCTTATGTTGTCGAAGAGTTTCCAGGACAATTCGTAGATGCTCTGCATGCTCTTTCCGATTCTTTGAATATACCAGGATGTCGTCGATGAAGATGACAACAAACCTGTCTAAATACTCCCGGAAAACTTGGTTCATTAGGTTCATGAATATTGCTGGTGCATTGGTCACTCCAAATGGCATCACTAGAAATTCGTAATGTCCATAGCGAGTTCTGAAAGCTATTTTGTGAATATCAACTTCCTTGACCTTCACTTGATGATAACCTGAACGAAGATCAAATTTAGAGAAACACAAGATCCACTTAGCTGATCGAATAAATCATCGATGCGTGGGAGTGGATACTTGTTCTTTATAGTGACTTCGTTCAAGGCCCTATAATCGATGCACATTCTGTATGAACCTTCCTTCTTCTTCACCAGTAGCACAGGTGCTCCCCAACTTGAAGTGCTGGGATGAATCCATCCTTTCGCCAATAATTCGTCCAACTATGTTCGAACTTCCTTCAAACCTTCCGGACTTAGTCTATACGGTGCTTTGATCACCGGTTGTGCTCCTGGTACTAAATCAATACTGAATTCAAGAGCTCGATCGGGAAGCAAACCTGATATATCGTCAGGAAATACATCGTCGAACTCTCGAACTACCTCTGGTCTTAATTCTTCTTCCGCTTGAGTTGCCGCAACTACTGCTTCCCTTGGCTTCGCTTTGTAGGTACCTGGCTCGAGAGTACGATCTCCGCTCTTGACATAGAAAACCGGATGGTCTGGAATCTCGAATACTACCCTCCTTTGATGACATTCGATGGTAGAATAAAAGGTTCTAAGCCAATCCATTCCTAGAACCACATCGAAGTTCGGTATGTCCAGTACTTTGAAGTCAGCATAAAACTCTCGACTGCAGATGACGACTGGACACAAGCTGTATCCCATAGTTGCCTTTAGAACGCCATTTCCGGAACTGAAATTCCAGCTAGATACAAGCGGTGAGACTGGAATCACATAGGTTCGGACAAACCGTTGCGACATAAAGTAGTAGGATGCTCCAGTATCAAACAGTGCAAGTGCAGGTAGTGAAGCTACTAGGATTGTACCTAAGGTATATGGGATATGTTTTAGGTATAGGAAAAGTGTGTAGGTAAACAAGACTAAAAGATAAGTTTGAGAAGGAAGTTTACCAGTAATGACTTGGCCAGTGGCCTCAGCTTCTTCCACAGACATCATGAAAGCCTGGCGCTTTGGCACATTCCTCCTGGCCTAAGGAGCATTCCTCGGAACGTTCCTTTGAGCTTGATGGAACTGTCGAGGAGGTGGTGCAGCTTGCGGTCTTCTGGGTGGTGCAGGCAGTGCAAGTCTTGGAGCAGGGGCTTGGATGGCTGGACGCTGTGGATAATTGTTTGCTGGCCTGGGTGCAGCAACTGAGTTTTGTTTATGAGGACAAGCCCCAATACCATGAGCAGCTGAGCTGCAGACCAAGCAAAGGTTATTCGCACGTCGGCAATCTCTAGACAGATGCCCATTTCTCTTGCAGTAGTTACAAAAGGCTGGGCTGGGTCTGCTGATTGGTGCTCCAGGACGTCTTGGCACAAAAGGTGGTCTGGACGAGGCTCCACCTGCCATCTGGTTAGCAGAGCGCTTGACTCCTGCAGACTGAGGTCTGCCCCTTGCTTTTATCACTGTCTCGTAACTGCGGGCAGCTTCTAGAGCATCCTCATGAGTCAAAAATTTTCCTGTGGCTAAAGCAGCCTGAATCTCCGTGTCCAGTCCTTGTTGGAAACGACGGGCTCTGATATCGTCCGTTGGTATCAAATGTGCCGCGAATCTGTTCAAGGATAGTGTTAGCTGTGTGGTATGTGATATTTAAAACTGAACTATTGTGACATATCTTACCGGCTCAACATGGTGAATTCAGCGTCGTATTCATCTACCGATTTGTCCCACATTGATCCTTGCTGTAGATGAATGAACTGCTGCTCCATGGCAAACCTGGCAGTCACAGGAAAGTATTTTGCGTCGAACTTCTCGCGAAACGTTTTCCATTCAATAGGCTGCGCAAGACGGCTTTCTTCCGCCTTCCACCAGTTGCGAGCGTTGTCCATGAGTTGTAGTTTCGCTACACGGACCCAAGCAACGTCTGGCACTTGTGCTGCGGCCAGATCATCCTCGATACTTTGAGCCCATTCCTCATCTTCCAGTGGGCTCCCCTTTCCTGAGAACTGCTTCGGATGTAAAGCCCTGAATTGCTTCACCCCCGGAGCATCAGTCTCGGGACGGTTCAAGAGTTGTTGCTGTCCCTCGATAAGGCTGTGGATTGCTTCAACTAGCACTGTTTGCTCGGTAGGTGGCGCGGTAACAGCCGGTGTGAGAGATAGTGCTGAGGGTGTGTTGTTGACGTTGGTGCTGGTGTTGTTCGGAGAATCCATAACCCTGAAGAAAAATTATGGGTTAGGACAGATTCAAGTACATGAAATGATAGGATTCAAGGAATATGAAATGGCAAGATTTAAGGAACATGAATTGTAAAGAATGTTTTAGTTGCTGGTTCTTGTGTTATATTGCTTAGGTTGTTCACGCAGACCAGAACTGCATGATAAGGATTCATACAGCTCGGACCTGCATGGGCCACCAACAAAACCTGTCACGCCCCGCTTCCCAATGTACGGCGAAGTGGGCGAGACGAGGTCCGCTACGTATATACTCAGAAGTACATACGCTAAGCGTATCTAAGCAATATAAAATAAGTACACAAGAAACAATAAATAAAAAGAACAGCAACTTTTATTTATTAACATTCTTTGTACAATGCATGAAAGGAAATACAACTAAAATAAAAAGATGCCTAAATAGTGGCATAACAGGAAATGAAAAGTACTGAAAAGAAAAGTGTACAATGAAACTACAGTGCAGGGTCTTCAGTAAATTGCTCCAAGTCTCCTTGCGAGGGCTCAACTTCTGCCGAATCCAAATCACCTGACGACATTCAAAGAAGAGAGAAACAGAATGTCGTCAGCGAACAAATCGCTCGGTAAGTCCAAAGGTAAGGGGGAAGTAGAAAAAGACAGAGTAAGAAGGTACATTTTAAACTGTAAACTATTGTTGTAATGTTATGTCAACGCTGTTGTTTGTAGCTTGGTATAGAAGGATGCCAGTGTATACGAGGGGAGTCTCTATATGCCAGAGACTAAGGGCACGTATAGTACAAGGTACCGTTTATGCCACGGTACAACAGCAATTGAATTCAGGTTAGGTGTATTAAATCTGACCACCTCGTGCCACCTTTAACACCTTCCGTACCAATCTACCCCTTAAACCGCGCGATGTCTTGTTTGTATTGTTATCTTGTAAATTGTGTTGGTTGTATGATTGATTGATTGACTGACTGACTGAAACCATGATATCAGGAAACGGTTATAACCGTGGAGTCATGTAAATGGAATACTGGGAATCATGTAGAAGGAATATATCCATGGTTCGGTTCAGCCAGATTGTATAAACTGGTAATTGTATTCATGAATTCATGTGTTCATATTGAATTGGAAACTTATAGATTATGGATTGACTTGAATCATATTCAAGTCAGATTAATCAGACTCAAACCCAAGTCAGACAATCAGAAATGTGAAACGAAGTCTTATAATTGTTAGGGTCCTTAGGGTAATTTATAAAACTTGAGGGGGTTTTATGCAAAAATACTTTTATATACTTTTCAAAATACACCTCAAGTATTTATTTTTCGTCTTTAGAGTTGTGGATTTTATGTTATGACATTTCTAATGAAAATATCCTAGTTTCATAAATAATGGTATTTATCTGTAATATTGATTATTTGAAGTTCATGGTATTTTAGTGTAACCTTTATCCTTTTGTGATTTTTAGAAAAAGGTAGAAAATTTATATTATAATAAAATAGGTACTTAAAAGATAAATATACATATGTTTATACAAAAATAATTTTAATAGATATTTTATATTTCAAAAAAATCTCATTTTCTTAAGATGTCGTATTTTAAACCTTTCGAGACCGAATGCTCCTTGCGGAGGTCTGAATCTCGCACTACTAGCCCGAGGGTGCGCGATAAACCGCACGATCCTGAACGGGTTCCCCAAAGATGGGTTGTAGCGGCGCTTTGCAAAGATTGTAAAACACTAATCTTTTAGAAAACGGTTTTATAAAATAAAAGGTATTTATTCGCAAGGCGTAGTTTTCCGTATTTTAGATTCTAGGGTTTCCTAAGCCAACCAGCCTATTTCTAAATGGTCTAAATGACAAGTCGTTAGAAGCCTCAAATCGCCTCTTCACCGCCAATTGTGGCCAGGTAAGTACAAGTGAGGAGGGAGGGATCCGTTCACGAATCGTGAGGCGGGCCTTTTAAAGTTACCCAAGCTCACTTGCCAAGCCTAGACACCACAAAGTCAGTTTAGATAAACGATCGATGTCCACAACTTATCGTATTTTCCTAGTAAGAAAAATTTACTTAAAAGTGTAACAATCTAAAACCTTTAAGAATGGTTTTATGCAGATTATGGTATGTTAATGAAAATTTCGTTTTATCGTATTCTAAGTTTTGATATTATCATTTTAGGGTTGTCTTTGCGTGTGTGTAGAGATAGGTCATTACCTCGTGCTCTACTTTAAATGTATATTAAGGTTAAGGGGTTAAAAGTGAAATTGAAACTTTATGGTATTAAAGTGAAAATACGGTAAATTGAAAAGGTTATCATTTCATGTGTGAAAACTTATTCAAATTGATTTTTACAAGTTTAGTGGTCAAGATGAAGGTGTTTAGGAATGATTGAATTGATTAGAAGAAGAAAAATAAACATTATGGTATTAATGTGAAAAAGAATACGATATTGCAAAAGTTATCATTTCATGTGAGAAACTTTGTCCAAATTAATTGTTATGTGATTAATAGTCATCATGAATAAGTTTAGGTATTATGGAATTGGTGACAAGTGAGATTTTGTAGAAAAAAACCGAATCGGAAATCGGTTTGTTCCGATTTCTGTCGGGTTTCATAAGTTCGTATTTTTGAGAAGTAGGAAGAAGAAAAGAACGGGACTTACGGGTTTCGATCTATACTAAAGAGTAAAGAGGAACTAGGTGAGTGGCCGAGGTGTTGTTTCGTCGCCGGTTGTTTCAAAAAAACGTCGCCGGAATTCCGTCAGCGCTTCGCCGTGAACTCGGTTTCAAAGCACACCCTTCTTGTGAAAATTTCAAGAGAGTAAACCTAGTGTTTTGGGATTAGAGGGTAGGGAGTAGGGGTCTATTTATAGGGTAGGCTAGGGTAGGGTAGGTGAAAGGTTTATATTTTTTTTTAAAAATGTAAAAATTAAAGAAAAATCATTAAAATTTGTATTAAATAGGATGTAATAAACATTAGGGAACCGATCCATTAAAATGGAGTAAACAGGGGGTTATAGAAGACGAAAAGGCGCAACTTTCGTCTAGACGACTCGGCCGTCCGGCCGGCGGCGCCGGCTCGAGTCGGGCCGAGTCGGGGTGCCGTCGGGCGTGGGTTCGCCTGATGTAGGCTCTGGTATACTCACTTTTTAGGGTTCAGTTCATCTTTTGGGAGTTATGGCCTGTGGACTGTTGGGCTTCCAAGAATTTTAAAAGAAAAATAATCTAAAAATAATGTGGGGCATGGGATTCGAACTCTGGTGGCTTGGTTCAGCAGTGCAAGGTATTACCAATGAGCTACAAGCTCCTTCTTGTAATTATTGTGGGAAAATAGATACTTAAAGTGATATCAGTAACATTAAATACTCCAAGTATACTTCAAATTTAAATCAAATTTATGTATACAAAAATTGGAGTTGTTACACGAGCCCTCTCCAAATCAGTCTTGGGAGACATCTCTTTGGAGAGAATGATTCCTGAACAAGCGGGTAAATTACCACGCTTAGAATCTTCCATACTAAAACTCTTTAGTATGGTGTCAATGTACCTGGATTGGGACAATCCCAACATCCGCTTAGATCTATCTCTATAGATCTTTATTCCCAGGATGTAGGAGGCATCACCTAGATCTTTCATGGAGAACTTTTATGATAAGAAGAGCTTGACCGAGTGTAGCATAGGAACATCGTTTCCTATCAAGAGTATGTCATCCACGTACAATACGAGGAAGACAACCTTACTCTCTACAACCTTCTTGTATATACATGGTTCATCTACATTTTTGATGAAGTCAAACTCTTTGATAGCTTCATCAAAACAGATGTTCCAGCTCCGCGGTGCCTGCTTTAATCCATAAATGGATTTAAGCAGCTTGAACACCTTTTCGCTGCTCTCACTGTCTACGAAGCCCTCTTGCTGTGTCATATACACGCTCTCTTCTAAATCACCATTTAGAAAAGCGGTCTTGACGTCCATCTGCCAGATTTTGTAGTCATGGTATGCAGTAATGGCAAGTAGGATCTTGATAGACTTAAGTATAGCGACTGGAGAAAAGGTTTCATCATAATCAAAACCTGGTCGTTGACGAAAACATTTTGTTATAAGTCTACCTTTGAAGGTCTCAACCTTTCCATCTACACCAATTTTCTTCTTAAAGATCCACTTGCTCCCGATGGGTTTTACCCCTTCAGGAGCATGTTCCAAAGTCCATATTTTGTTGGTGTACACGGATTCCATCTCAGATCGCATAGCCTCCAGCCATTTCATAGAGACCCCACTTGTGATGGCTTGCTCAAAAGTAGTTGGGTCATCATCTTCCATGATGCAATCCTCGCTCCCACCGTCTTTGAGAAAACCGTAGTATCTCTCAGGTGGATAAGGAACCCTACTAGATCTGCGGAGTGGCTGATGTTCGTCGGGGACTATTGAATCCTCCGGTTCTACCAAATCGTCAGTTATAGTTTGTGTTGCTGCAACTTCTTCCAGTTCTACCTCATTATCACTTATTTCTTTCATAAGAAATTCCATTTCTAAAAAGGTGGCTGTTCAGACCATAATATTGCATTTATCATTCCCCTATTCTTATCCTTTTTATAAATAAATAGGTACTCTTGACACACGTTTGTTGCATATTACAGGATACAGATTTCTGGAGCAAATACAGTGAAAAACAACAGAAAAAGGGACTTTTGACCAACAATTAGATAGATCTCAATCAAGCCCAGTTCATATGGGTGCAAGACAACGCAAGTCAAGGTGAAACGGTTAAAAGACCAATAACAATCTTCACTAAAGATCTGGAGAAGATCCAGAAGTCCAACAGAGAAAAGAAGAGTAAAAAGAGAAAACCCAAGAAGCCAAAGAAAAAGCCCCAAAATCACAGAGCCTAACTCCTCAGTTTGGCCGCGGAACCGCGACCAAACCTAGCCTGGCGCCGCGGTTCTGCGGCCATCAAGTACCCGTGTCGGTGCATATTTTCTGAGGCGGCGCGTCGGTGCAGATGTTAGGATTTTACGTGGGCAAATCTGTAATTTTGCATGTGCGAGAGTCTGTAGCCTTAGGTTTCCTATTTTCCTATAAATTGTGATTTTAGATCTGTAAAATGTATGCCCCTTTTCAATCAATAAAATTCAGAATTTCTGAGATAAAAATTCAGATCTGTTCTTCTTGTTTGGAGGGAGCCGTCAACTAGTAAGTATTTTATTCTTTTAATTATAATGTTTTCCAATCCCCTAATGAGCGAGTAGTCTCCTCGCTTGTTAGGGTTAGCCTTAGGGAAATGGTTGAGAGATGAGATCTCTCACCCCTTTCAATGCCACTTTAACCTAACGAATTAGAACTCCACGCATACGAGCACAACCGCTCCCTGCGGCATCCTACCCATCGAGGTAACGATGAACCGTAGTATAAAGGGCCGGTTACGCGCGTTTTCCGTAGGGGTTAGGTAATTATCAACAAAGGAAGAATACGAATCTAGAGGAAGAAACATCTTCCCAAAAGATTCGTATCCACTTTATTGATAATTAACTTAACATCTAATAGATCTAAATAAGTAGGCATTGAAAGCGGTGATGAAAAACATTAATCTCCAAAACTTCCCCTAAGCCTAACCCTAGCAAGACTTTTAATTAGATAAATTAGATCCGTTTTATAGATTTTCATAACCCAATCAAAACGACAAATAGAATCAACTCGTTAAAACACATAAAAAGGAATTTACCCGTCTCTGTGGATCGACCCGCACTCATCGGCTAGCTGCGAAGCGACGTCGTTTCTGATTGCGGTAAATACAGTTTTTGACAACAATCAAATGGCGCCGTTGCCGGGGACGGCGTAATCTTTCTTTTTATGAATTTTCGGGTTGATATAAATATTAAAAATTATAAAAATCTGAAAATATAAAAAAAAAAAAAAAATCAAATTTGATCTGTTTGAAGGGTGTATCTTTTGGATCTTGCAGGAACAGCGAAGAATCAAGGATCTGGAATTTTACAGAGGGCAAATCAAAATTTGGTACATAAGAACAGAGAGGAATTGAAAGTGCAGAACCACAGAAATTTTTCCAGAGCACGATCCCACCAGAGGACCGCGTTTCCGCCGCATTTTGGACCTCCCGCCGCGGTTCCGCGCTCCTCTTGCCACGTCAGCACCTAAAAATTGCACTGTTTGTTCTCTTTTCTTCCCCTCTGAAACCTACAATATATCTCTCTGTAAAAAGTTCTCTGCAGGATTTCTTTGCGTAAAGAGTCTTTCTCCCCCTTCTAAATAACAGATTTGCTGCAGGTTTCTTTGCGCCGCGCTAAAATTGATTGCAAGTGAATTTTTGTTTTGCATACTTTAATTGGACTTAAGGGGCTAATTGACCAAACTCAGATTGGGTGGGGATTTCATCACCCTTCCCAGGACCCCAGAAAACACCTAAAGCATTTTGCATCGACCACCTTTAATTAAAAAAGATTAGACTCAGACCTAAGGACAGCGAGCTCAATAGGAAAAGGACTAGGGTAGGTATCGGCCGTTTATCCTAACCGACATTGCGGTGTCTAGGCTAGTGGTTTTTAATTAGGCCCACTGTAGTGGTGGTTCCTTCCCACTTACCTGGCCGTATTTGTCCGTGAAGAGGCGGTTTGAGGTCTATTTCTAGCCCTAGTTAGGAGCTGTCTAGCAGACCTAGGCGACCCTAGATCTAGGCCTGATTGTGCATGTGTGGTTGACACATTGGTGTCACGAGTCCCTTTCCTAAAACCTCTTTGCAAAACCTTCACATAAATAAAAGAAAAAGAAAAAGAAAAATCTTTTAAAAACTTGCAACTTGCCGCTAAAGAAAACTTGCAAAACTCACTTCCACCACTTCTTCTCACTGACGTTATCTTACCCCCACATTCTGTTTTTCTTTTTTTTTCTGACTGCACTACCCTTTAGTGTATGTCATTTTGGACTAGGGATACTAACGCCCGATTAGTCCGTGTTTCGTTGGTACCGACCAACGAACCCTTCGGCGAACCCTTCATCGAAATTCCCTCCATTTCCTTACCTCCACCTTTAAATTCTTCTTTCGAAGGTATGTCGGGATTCAACCCCAACGATACCTTACTGACGGGAATGATTCCACCTCCGCCAGGTGCGAATAACCCGAATCTTCCTCCTGTTGTAGCGCCCGCACGAGTTGCGCTCCAGGATCTCTTCTACCCCGTCCGCACTTCTTTACCTACATGTCTTTCACCCCCACCGGCGAATGGGGATAATTTTGAAATAAAACCACACTTCATCAATATGCTGCCTAAGTTTCATGGTTTGGAATCCGAGGATGCATATATTTTCATTAATAAATTCCAAAACGTTTGCGCCATGATGAAGACAACCCAATTAAGTGATGACGCAATAAGGCTAAGGGTCATTCCTTTCACCTTATGTGACCTAGCCGAGAAGTGGCTATACAGCATCGCATCACATTCCATTAGAAATTGGGACGAGTTTGTGAGAGCTTTTCTGAAAAAGTTCTATCCTCACCACAAAACTGCTAGAATCCGAAACGAGATTATACAATTTTCACAGCTTCCGTCCGAACCATTCTGGAAGTGCTTCGAGAGATTTAAAGACCTACTTGTTCAATGCCCTCATCATGGGATAGAAAATTGGCAACTTTGCCAAACATTATACGAGGGATTGAACGCAGCAACGAAGCAGTTGCTAGAAACAATATGTCAAGGTCATTTTCTCTCCAAGTCTAGCGACGAAGCTTGGCAGTTTCTTGAGGACCTAAGTGAGCAAACAATTCAGTGGGAGAGTACCAAGACCACATCATCTTCTTCTAGTGGTCAATCTAGGGCAGGCATACATCAAATAGATATGTTGATTGCTATGAAGGCCGAGATGGCCTCACTTATGAAAAAGCTAGAAGCCATTGAGACAAAAATCTCATCGTCTTCTCCTGCCCCTACTCTACCCACACGAACTGTTTGTGCTTGTTGTTCGAATCCGTCGCACCTAACCGAAGAGTGTCCTTATAATGCACCTATTCAAGGACAGGATCAAGTCAATGCTGCATTTCAGCAACGACAAAGAAATGATCCTTACTCTTCGACATACAATCAGGGGTGGAGGAGTCACCCGAATTTCGCTTGGAACCAAAATCAACAAGTCCAAGGGAACAATAATTTTCAAAGACCTCCTCCACAACAACAACAAGCACCCTTACAAACTCAAAACCAGCAACCTTTCCAACAACAACCTTATACAAATCAAACGAACAATTTGGTTCAACCTAATGATGATAAGGTTAGCTCGCTCGAGAAAAGTCTTGAAGCATTTCTCAAGCAAACTACAGAATCTGCAGCAAGATTTGAAAGTTATGTGCAATCTTTAATGAATAACAATGCCTCACACGATCAAAGTATCAAATCTATTGAGGCACAAATTGCACAATTAACTGCTGCGTTGAGCGAGAGAGAAAAGGGAAAGCTTCCATCTCAACCATTGCCCAATCCCGGTCACGCACAAAACGCATATCACAATCACAATGTAAATGCGGTGACCACGTTGAGATCCAGAAGAGAGTTGCAAAATAATGTGGAAACTAGTGATGACATCCCCGCCGGTGGTTCTTCTTCTTCTTCCCCTTCTTCATTTTCTTCACTTCCTTCTTCACCTTTTTCTTTAGAGCCTATTCTCCACCCTTCACATGGCTCTACTTCTTCTAGCTCTAACGGACCCATTTCTCACAACACGAACACATCTACACCGGGATCCGTTCCTAATCCACAGTCTGCTCCACAAACATTTGACTCAACTAATTTTCAAAATGCACCATTTCCAAACAGGTTGAGTCCTAATAAACCAAATATACAAGTGGAGAAGATTGTGGAGATATTTAAGCAGGTTAGCATAAATATACCTCTCTTGGATGCTATCCAACAAGTCCCTTCATACGCGAAAATCTTAAAGGGATTATGCACTTCAAAGAGAAAAGCATCTCAAGTACCCAAGAAAGTGTTAGTGGCTAGTGCAGTGAGCAATGCTATTAACCACCATCAAACCTTACCCCAAAAACGAAAGGACCCCGGCTGTCCTACTATTTCAATCACAATTGGGGATAAGAAAATTAATCGAGCACTTTTAGATCTTGGGTCTAGTGTTAACCTGATTCCTTACTCCGTGTACGAACAATTAGGGGTTGGAGAGTTGAAACCCACTCGTTGCACTCTCCAAATGGCTGATCGATCAATCACCTATCCAAGGGGTCAACTAGAGGATGTGTTGATCAAAGTCGGGGAATTCATATTCCCCGTTGATTTTATCGTTATGGATACACAACCTGTTGCTAACCCAAGAAACCAAATTCTGGTGATTCTTGGTCGACCATTTTTGGCCACTTCCAATGCCGTGATAAATTGTCGCAATGGCTCCATGACTCTATCCTTCGGAAAGAGGTCTAGTGAGTTCAATATTTATAAGATGGGAAGCCTGCCCCCCGTGCCAAAAACTAGTACACGAGAAGTTTGCTCTATTCACGAAATCACGCAGGAGGACTGCGAGCTTGAAAGATTTCTATTTGATGAAAACAGTTTTGACGCCACTAGTGCGTCCCTCCTTGAGCCTACCACCGTTGATACAACCGATATTGATTATGAATGTTTTACTTTTTCGGATGATGATGACTCACAGCCCGAATATGAGTCTTTCGAATTTTTGGACGAGTCAGTCGGACCATCCGAATCGGTTGTTTGCAGTGATTTCGAACCTGTGTTAGAGTCCTTTGAGTTCGAGGTAGATTCCGCAATAATTCTTTCGCCTCCAAATCTCAAACTCACGCCCTTGCCGTCTCACCTTAGATATGCTTACATAGGTGAGAATGAGACCTTTCCCATTATCATATCGGCCTCTCTAGCCCTCGAGCAAGAGAACGCTATTTTAAAAGTCTTACAAGATAGGCGGCAAGTTTTCAGTTGTACTATGGCGGACATCGAGGAGATCAGTTCCCTCATATTTGAATATCATACATTGATGGATGATGCCATGCCAATAGAGGACCCACATAAACATCTTGGGGGTATTGTGGTGAGTCAACCTCCTCCCTTAGAAGTTGAAATACCCCCATTTCTTTTAATAAGGTACGAGAATGCCAACACTCCACTGATTGCTGATCATTCCCATTCTCGTTTCGATGCATCACCATCACCTGTATATTTACCTCCACACCTCCCATACCACTACTTCTATCTTCCCCAATTCTTTGCGGACCACCACAACTTATTTTTCCACCACCCAATATTCTTTACTGATAAATTTTTCAACTGGTTGGTGTTGACGTTTGGTCTAGGCAAAGTTTGGCAGTAATGTCTAACATGGTTTAAATGAAGTTTGGGGGAGGGCCTTTTTGTATATATTTTTTTTCTTAACAATAAAAAATTATAAATAAATAAACAGGGAAGTGCCGGTATTTTGACCCTCTTGGTTTAGCATGACAGTGAGGACACTGTCAAGTTCAAGTTTGGGGGTATGCTCGGTACGTCTTCTTCCTTCGCATTCATTTGTACATATTTTTGCATTTGCATACTTATTTGAAAACCCATAAAAATTTGAAAAATTTCAAAAATTATAAAAATAATTGTATTCAATTTTGGCTAATTGACTTTAGTTTGACTAATAGGTTAACTGGTTAGGAACAACTAGATCTTAGACTTAGTGAATTAAAAACCCTAAAAATAACATTTCTTAAAGTTTAACGGTAGAAAGTATATGCCTTGTAGTTTATTTAGAAATAGAAAAATTTTGGGTTCACTTCTTGGGCTAAGTCAAAACAAGGGAAGAGTATTGATCTTCTTGTTAGAGTATAAGTTTAAAAAAATAGTTCCTAGCTTAAGTCTAAATTCTGAAAATGTATACCCTACAATTTGCACATTCACGCACCTTGAACTTGGAATAGTAGAAGAGACCTTGAAATGCTCTTGTCTAAAGTCCTCAGTACAATGAAAATAAAAAGAAAAAAAAAGTGAATAAAGAAAAAAATGGACACTGGTTTTTGTGGTTACTTAAGGCTGTAAAAATAGAAAAATATTTAGCGAGGGTGCTTCATCACCTAGTGCCTTAGACCAACTAGTTTGGGAGTCACTGCTAAAACCTTGGGTGTTGCAAAGACTAGGAAGTACACTTTAAAGTGCAAGCGCATTTTGTAATCGGTCGTTGGTACCTCAAGAAGTATTAACGGTCGCATGAAGGATGTGTAAGCAAATTTCATTCACCAACTAATTAGTACTTTGGACAACGGACGAGAGCATGATTGCTTGATTTGAATTTCCAAGTGTAGGGGTGATTTATACACACACATGGGGGTATGTGATTGGTGTTTAGATGAGAGAAAGGAGTGAAGAATAGAACTTGTACCTTTAATAGAGTTGATAGAAATTCCTGAGTGGAGATGTAACCCTAGAAGGAAAACTTAAGAGATGCCGAAAGCTAAGTAGGTCTACATAACATATATAATCTTAAGTTAAATAATGAGGAAGCGTGAAGAATATGGGTGGAAAATTTACAAGTATAAGATAATAGAATTCCTTGTTAGAAACTTAATTGGAAAACAAAAGTCAATGGGCCGAGTTGATAGGATTTTGTGGGTGTAATCCGCTGAAAACCCTCAGGAGACAACACTCCTCCTACTAGGGACACCTAGAGGTTTAACGGCTTGTTGCACGTGCTCAGTGCAATCGCGTTTCCCTGCGAAAGTGCGGTTAGGATTTTAGAGAATAAAATAATAAGTTTGCTCGAGGACGAGCAAAAGGTAAGTTTGGGGGTATTTGTTCAGACCATAATATTGCATTTATCATTCCCCTATTCTTATCCTTTTTATAAATAAACAGGTACTCTTGACGCACGTTTGTTGCATATTACAGGATACAGGTTTCTGGAGCAAATACAGTGAAAAACAACAGAAAAAGGGACTTTTGACCAACAATTAGATGGATCTCAGTCAAGCCCAGTTCAAATGGGTGCAAGACAACGCAAGTCAAGGTGAAACGGTTAAAAGACCAATAACAATCTTCACTAAAGATCTGGAGAAGATCCAGAAGTCCAACAGAGAAAAGAAGAGTAAAAAGAGAAAACCCAAGAAGCCAAAGAAAAAGCCCCAAAATCACAGAGCCTAACTCCTCAGTTTGGCCGCGGAACCGCGGCCAAACCTAGCCTGGCGCCACGGTTCCGCGGCCATCAAGTACCCGTGTCGGTGCATATTTTCTGAGGCGGCGCGTCGGTGCAGATATTAGGATTTTACGTGGGCAAATCTGTAATTTTGCATGTGCGAGAGTCTGTAGCCCTAGGTTTCCTATTTTCCTATAAATTATGATTTTAGATCTGTAAAATATATGCCTCTTTTCAATCAATAAAATTCAGAATTTCTGAGATAAAAATTCAGATCTGTTCTTCTTGTTTGGAGGGAGCCGTCAACTAGTAAGTATTTTATTCTTTTAATTATAATGTTTTCCAATCCCCTAATGAGCGAGTAGCCTCCTCGCTTGTTAGGGTTAGCCTTAGGGAAAGGGTTGAGAGATGAGATCTCTCACCCCTTTCAATGCCACTTTAACCTAACGAATTAGAACTCCACGCATACGAGCACAACCGCTCCCTGCGGCATCCTACCCATCGAGGTAACGATGAACCGTAGTATAAAGGGCCGGTTACGCGCGTTTTCCGTGGGGGTTAAGTAATTATCAACAAAGGAAGAATACGAATCTAGAGGAAGAAACATCTTCCCAAAAGATTCGTATCCACTTTATTGATAATTAACTTAACATCTAATAGATCTAAATAAGTAGGCATTGAAAGCGGTGATGAAAAACATTAATCTCCAAAACTTCCCCTAAGCCTAACCCTAGCAAGACTTTTAATTAGATAAATTAGATCCGTTTTATAGATTTTCATAAACCAATCAAAACGACAAATAGAATCAACTCGTTAAAACACATAAAAAGGAATTTACCCGTCTTTGTGGATCGACCCGCACTCACCGGCTAGCTGCGAAGCGACGCCGTTTCTGATTGCGGTAAATACAGTTTTTGACACCAATCAGTGGCATATTGAGAAAAAAATACCTTTTGTTTCTCGGTATGGTAGAAGATATATCCATATGAATCCTTTGGATATCCCACAAACTTGCACAAAACAGACCTTTCTTCGAGCTTGTCCGGATTTTGCTTTTTAACATAGGCCGGACAACCCCATATCTTAACTCGTTTAAGAGATGGTCTCTTCCCATTCCATATCTCATATGGAGTGGTAGTTATGGATTTGGTTGGAACCCTATTCAATAGGCATGCAGCTGTCTCAAGTGCATAACCCCAAAAGAAAATACGTAACTCAGCAACACTCATCATAGAGCACGCCATATCTAATAGGGTGCGATTTATCCGCTCCGATACTCCATTGTGTTGTGGTGTATACGGAGGAGTAAGCTGAGAGAGAATCCCATTCTTTTTTAAGTAGACTCGGAATTCCGTGCTCAAGTATTCTCCTTCCCGATCAGATCGTAGGACTTTAATACTTTTACCCGTCTGGTTCTCAACTTCGTTCTTATATTCATTGAATTTCTCAAAAGCTTCAGATTTTTGTTTCAACAGGAACACATGTCCGAATCTTGAGAGATCATCGGTGAATGTAATGAAGTATAAGGAACCATTCCTGGCATGTGTAGACATAGGACCACATATATCACTGTGTATCAGTCCCAAGAGTTCAGTAGCTCTTTCTCCGTGTCCAGTAAATAGAGTTTTGGTCATCTTGCCTTTGAGACATGACTCGCAAGTTTCATAAGATGTAATTTCGAACGGATTCAAATATCCATCTTTATGCAACTTAACTAGTCTTGTCGCATTGATATGACCTAGTCTACAATGTCACAAATAGGCTTCGTTCATTTCTGAACTTTTCCTCTTCTGTGTGTTCTGTATATTTAGAACTGTGGTTTGATTCAGAACGTATATACCGTTACACAACGTACCAAACCTAATCAATACTTGATTTAGGAAAATGTTCATAACATTATCCTCTAATGCAAAGTTATATCCTTCTTTATGCAATAAAGAAACTGATATAATATTGTACAACATTTTTGGTACGTAATAACAGTTGTTCAGAAACATTGTATTACCATTTGGTAATACTAGGTGATATTCGCCAACTGCTTTGGCTGCAACAATTGCTCCATTTCCTGCTTTTAGAGACGTATCACCTTTTCCCAGTTCTCCACCTCTCTTTAACCTAGTAACAAATTACATACGTGGGATCCTGATCCGGTATCCAATACCCAGAACGTAGAGCATACTGAGAAACAGTTCTCGGTAACGAACACACCCGAAGAAGATGCATCAGCATGCTCTTTCTTCGTTCGGGTTGCGTGGGAATCCTGATATTCCCCTATTCCTTGCTCAGACTTATGATAATCATAAGAAAAAGCGGAACCAACGTTCCCCAGCTCAGTATAATAAGCGGGTTCGGTCAATACATCCATATTATTATCTTGATTAGGGCGTGTCATGGTCTCTACTTAGAGAGAGAGAAGGAAACGCTTTAGCGTGCGCTCTTTGCAAGATTAGATTGGTTATTATCTTATATAATCAGGATGGCTCCTACTGTTTTTTATCAAATCTTCCTTCAAACCATAAAAGGTAAGATTAGTCGGGATTAATTACACCCTACAAGTTCGCCAATCGGTCAGCCAGGCAGGTGTTGGTACTCCGAGAGAGTCTCCCCATGCTTTTGCTTGGAACTAATTAAATAACCTCATTTCCGCAGGGGCATAACCCCGTTAACACCTTTCTTAGACACCTACTGGATTAGCTAATTGTAAAGTGGAAAACTCTCCCAGAAGTAACTCTTACTCACAGTGGGTATCGGGATCCAACTATCTCATAGAAGGTATGCAATCTCATTGCAAATATCAACACTTAAAATTTCCAATATCTGTTTTTACCCCTAGCAACTTATGACCTTAACTATGGTCAACAAATCATAAGCGCTAGCCAAGTTCAACCCGTCATTTCGTGATTGAATTAAACCCACCCGCACGACCCTTAACTATGGTCAACAAGTCCGTACGACTACCCTAATCCAATCACATCATATGAGGCAGATAAGCACTAATCAGCTACCGCACACTACGCCTTGACGGAGGCCAACAAACGTAGCACGAATACTAAATATCACTTATCTGAAATGATGGAGGGCTACGACTGGTTTTGAAGAAAACCTTTAGCGTAATGAACTTGATATCATTGTAGAATCTAGTGATTTGAAAAGGAATGGTTTTTGTAGCATTTTCTAGTTTTGCTAAAGATGCCACTTCCGGTAAAGGGATCTCGGCTCTTTCCTCATCGAATGAGGTGCTAGATATTCATCAAGGAATACCACTATGCAAAGCAAGAACTAGTGAAGCTATCAAAACAAAACCGAGTGGGTTGTAGCATTTGCTAGTTTTGCTAAAGAGGTCACTCCCGGTGAAGGGATCTTGGCTCTTTCCTCATCGAATGAGGTGCTGATTATTCATCAAGGAATACCATTACGCAAAGCAAGAACTAGAGCTACCTTTTTCAAAACTTTGATTCTATAACATCTTTAGGTTTCTTTTCTTTCCATTAATCTCATTAATAAAGTCCCATCATTTATGTTTCTCTAAACATCACAGAAAAGAAACGAAAATGGAACATACGCTTATGTCATCCTCATTCGCCACGGGGCCCCGTCATGCACAGTTAGGTTACTTAACTAACAGCAGAGTGGAGGCTGGACTAGCGCGGGTGTAAAACAGAAGTAACATTTATTATATATATCATATATATATAGCATTCGTCTCACGCGATTATATGATCACATCACAGAACTCAAGCAGCAGAAGTCAACATATGAAATATTGGATATACTAGGAGGTCCGTGTTTTAAATTTAGCCAGTAATGAAAAACACGGATTCCACGGTCGTGATGAATAGCCAAACTCACATTCCTAGACCCCTACGAGAGCGGCAAGTAACCCTGCCAATTCTAGAGTTAGGAGACCCGGTCTCGACTCCTCAAGATGGTCTCTCAATAGACTCCAGAACCCGGTTACTTATGCTCCCCGTCTTGGGTCTATCCTAATGCGGAAAAGTAAATAATATACATCAATAGTGATATCATCCTCAACCCGGAAGTGTCCCAATAAAAGAATATTACGTACAATTTTACATGAATGAAAATTTAAAAACTCTCATCTCACGCAAAACCCTCGGCTATTCAATCACGACAATCCAATTTAACATATCACATCAAGACATAACATTACATGTCATCAACGTAAGTAAATAAGCGTATCCCGAATTCCGTTGACATATAGCAACGAGATCGGGGATACCTCACATATTACATTTACGGCCGTGGAAAAAAAATTGAAAAACTACAATAATTAGAATCCGCAAACTCCGTAGACATCATTAACCCGGAATATCTCATATTCCGAATTTCATGCCTAATATATAAACCTTGCATTTAAGTCTCAAATTGAAAACTCTTTTCAATAAGCAGTCGGATAATTCAACAAGATTCCTGACTAAGTGTTCGCGTACTATACGCGATTGCGACGGAGTTTTGATCCGAATCGAAAATCCATTGCAATCGATCAACCGAGACTAAAACGCTAGATTTATAAAACGATAACTAGTTTTCTCAAAACTAATTGTTGTGGATTCCAAATATTGTATCATATATCATCATAATCTAGACGGCATTAAACATTTCGATCGAATTATGAAACACCCAAAAAAACTCAGAGACCTCAAGACCTCAACAACTTAAGTCTCAATAAAAACATCCATAAAGTACAAAATATTACAATGGAGCAGCATAAGATAAATGATCCCAAAATACCCCAAACCTGCAGCGGAACCGTGGCCAAACATGGGGTTAGGCCGCGATTCTGCGACGCTTTGATGGAATTAGGGCTTCGAATTTCTTGTGGCTCTATTAAATGCCCTGCATAATTTTCTGACTATTTTTAATCTGAAAATTTCCAACTTTTGAAAAAGAATAGAAACTTGATAAAAATCAGGCTTCGAAAACCGATCGAACACTTTAACATCGTAAAGACTTTCCCTAATGTTCTTGCTTGGCTCTGATACCATGAAAGTGTATCCTAGCACTAATACAAGTTTTTAACCGACATCAAGCTGTAAGGTTCTTAGGCACAACCACAAGGTTTCACAAGGCATGAAACATGCCGTATTTAAAAATTTAGTGTGCCAAACAACCCTAACCTAGGATCTAACTAGAGTTTTAGGAGCTAAACTAGAAAGAAAACAACTTTACATCTAAATGATAACGGAATACAACCTTTGTAGACCGGTCCTTCACTTCAATAGCTCCTTGTAGTGGTCCCTTCGCTGCGATCATGGAACTCCCGGACTCTTGCATGGCTTCTCAAGGTGAAAGGAACGATCTTTCTTGAAGTCTTCGAGGCCGAAGATGATCTACGTCGAGGAGACACTAACTCAAGCTACTACTTCACTAATGATAGATTGGTGAAGCTAACACCCTATACTAAAGTTCTAATCTAGTAAGGGATGATAAAGTAGGAAGTGGGCTTACTTTAGTTTTATTTTTCTCACAATATTTTCTCACTTTGGAAAAAGCTAGCAAGTTTTTTCTCAAGGATGAAAAAGATGAAGTCAAGAGATGAGAATGAACTAATGAGGTGAGAGAATCAACCATGGGTGAGTTTGTATCATATACTAACTCATGTAGAGACAAAACCATGGCTAAGTTATAATGGTTAGGTTAATAAATATCTTTAGTAAAACAAAATTAGTGGACCAAGTCAATGGATCCATAAGCTTCTACAAGCTTCATGCATGTGGCTAATTATCCACTAATTTGGATTTACTTTAAATATTTAAAACCTACATTATAATTAGTATGGTTTAAGTCTCATACACCCATGTAGTGTGTATCAACAACCATGACACAAAATAGAACACAATTAATATATATCACATATATATTAAGTGTGCACATGTGAGAAAATAAATGCTTAAGTGAGCTAATATTAGTTAATGTAAACTAGTATATCAAATATACAATTATACACTAAATTATCAAATCAACACTTGATTTAATAATCTGGCTATATCACATATAATAGACTAATATTATATGTACCAACTTATCGAATCAACACTTGATTCGATAACCCGGATATATCACATATAACCGAACGCACAAATATCGTGAGAATAGAATACGGTATCACATACTCATATTATTCTCGGTCCCGCACATATCACATATGTCCTCCTATTTCGTTTTGCCTCAGCCAGGAAAACCACTACGTAGGACTCTAAAGACTCGTCAATACGCCGAAAGTAGGTGATGATCATATCAAGCACCCACAAGCCGTCAGCGGTATTAGCTGGACGTAACGGCTACCCGGGTATTGAACGATCAGAAGATCAGCAAGTAAGCCCGCTCTAGCTCCTGTAAAGCCTGTCAGTAACACTACCGTACAGTCCGGTCTCATCGTCTGATATGTCGCATATCCAGTCTAGGGGTGGTAAACATCAGTGTCACGACCCGAAAGTACGGAACATGACCGGCACTTAGACTACGAACGTCTCAAGGAGTACGTATGCTAAGTAAGCCGAAACCCAGAAATCCAAACCAAGAGAAGTAGTAGAGAATAGGAAGAACCATATCAAATCAACCTGTATGCAACATAATATACAACGCCTAAAGGCGAGGATCACAACAGAAATGGAACTCAACCAGCAAGAAACTCAAGAAATATAACATGCTACTCTATGGTCGAAAGAATAACATTACTGGTCTCTATCTTAAAAAAATACAAGTTTGGTTGATGGAACTTCTAGATACAACTGAAATATAATATACAAGGTATAATGATGGGTAAGATACAATAAACCCACCTACTAGCAAGTCACCCGAAAAGAAACCGTGCCCGCAAAGCCGTAATGAAATCCGTACGGCAACACCTGCAAGAAACTGGGGCACAACAGGGGTGAGTTTCCAACTCGTAAGTAGAAAAAGATCTACGAACAGAAAATCGCATGAATAACGCAACCTAGGTCAATGATCATAATATATCCTCAAATATATGAATAACATGCAGCCTATAATAATGGCTAGGGTAATATCTAACCCGAGTGTGATCTCATGTGCCCGTGTCAGAGCCTCAGGTAGCAATATATCATATGAATGATGTATGAATGCATGAAAACAGAATACATGTAAATGAAGAAACTGTTTTCATAAATTAGTGAGATTTCCTTTGTATTTTTAAAATGAGGTATCATAAATGAAATCAGCATCAAAAGTGTCTAGCATCGACACAAAACATAAATCTCAATGTCTCAAAACCTCAGGCTCCGGCCATCCGGACTGGCCTGTATCATCAAATCTCAGTACCTCAATATCTCGAAATCTCAATGTCTCAATCTCAATATCTAGGGCGCCGTCAGTCCAGACCGGCCCCTACCATCTATCTCAAGACCACGAAGGTATCCTCCGGATATCCGACGCGTCGGGTAAAATCACCGGTAGGTAGTCTCCCCCTGCCAGGCTCATCGTCATCACCACGAGCTTCTTGCCCCGGGGTACCTTACCGGGTCCACCATGTACCCGAAACGGTTCATCCAACTCCTCGAATCGGGTCTCCAAATCTATCAGCAAACTCATGGTGGACGACTCATACATCATGGGAAAAACCGCGCTTTTTATTTAAAAAGAGAAAGAAGAAGTTTGTATATGTTTTGCGGTTTTCCCCAAATCCAGAAAATCTCATGGAAATCCAAATCCAAAACCTCAATAGCACGTAAAAAGTGAATATATGCATGAGAATCCATGAATGCGGCATAACAATGAATAACAGTATGCATGAGGTAGCAGGTAATAACTATAATGTCTAAATTAACATATAAGGCAAGTACACTAATATCATGTCTAAACTATTAGCTAACAGGCTATGTCAAGCAATAATATTTTCTAAGGTGTACGTGACATGGCAATTACCGATGAAGATGTGTGTGAGCCGGCAAGTAAGTGTACGTGGTACATACGCATCATCGGTAATGGTGCTGGTGTCCTAACCACAAGATATCAACAGTAGAATATGAAGCATAATATAAGCATGTGATGCGGAGCAAACAACAATAATGAGCGGGAGCTGAATACTAGACGCAACGATAATTAATCTGTTTTAACCTAATATAAGTCCTACAATGGTGCCTTTTGAAATAACACGAATCGTGGGGTTTTGAAAATAAGGGCTACGGTGTTTTAAAGAAAAGATACGTTTTTTGAAATATCCGTAGGATCCCTTAGGCTGTCTTTAAAAATACGCACGATTCGTAAGCTTTGAAATAGGTAGGAACCGAATCTAATCTAACAACTAACTAAACTAAAGGGCTACGCTATAAGCTAGACTACAGGTAAGGAAACCGCCTAACATCTGAGTCGATACATATACATACCTGTATATATATTAGTCGGTGATCCCGCCTCAATAATATCATATCCGATACCATATCTATAATCAGACATCCCAAGTCAAGAGTGCGGATCGATCATCAAGATATAGCTCGTACGTAAATCCGTCGTACGGCATCCCCAAATCTGGGTACGGGTCAATATCATATTCCTCACACTATTCCTCTGGTATCCTCTTTATCCAAGATCATAGTCTAGGGTACTGACCTATGTCTAGTACAATACTAATATCCTCAATATACTCATGATCTGACTACTGATCGACAATCTCGTACAAACCGATATCGTCAGCACATATCATCATCAAGGGGTATACATCGCCCGATACGGCCTAATATCAATATCCTAGCATATTATGCCTCATATCACGATCACATGTCGACCATTTATTTATAACACTATTCACCCGTATCGCCGCCGCAAGATCCGCTATAACACCAGGACATACCTTAAGTACGAATCCTGCCATATCACCGAGATCACAACCACAAACAAATCTCATCGACTCAGCTCAATCCCAAGTATCCTCCTCAAATCCGTATGTGAACACATAGTCCCATACCCATGTGAACATATAAATATATTCCCATACACGCACATATGAAATAAGGAATGTATGCAAGTATGTATATGTGTGTATGTGTAAGTGTAGTGCACCCACTACCTAAGGTTTCGTAACCTTGCACCAATCCAACACCAATATCCATCTAAAATCATCAATAATAAATCCTAACAACATATCATAAATTGTTGGTGTGTATACGCATCCGTATACATCACCACGGACTGCGGGGGTGCTATACGCCATCCACCCGACTTCTCCCCGTAGATATAAATCTACTCACCTGGTCCTCGTTAGCCGGTACCGACGTCGCCACGCGTTTGCTTGTCGTCTCGAGGTCCACATGGGGGTACCTACATATCATAACGCACCATATCGCATTAAAACTAAATTCGAAATCGAAACGGCATACGAAAATCAAATCGGCACGCGTATCACACATAGGTCCAAACCTATCGCCTACGCATGCAAGAATAGTCAAACCAACCCTCGATGTCGATGTACAAACGTCAAACCATCGAGAAAAATCCAATCACACTCATTTGCACATTCACGAACACTAATTTTAATATAAACTAGGTTAAAACTCACAAAAACCTCAATTTTGCTTAAAAAGTCATTTTTCCGAAAATCTAGCAAGCACAATTCGCCGTTTTTGTACAAAACAGGATGTTTAAATGAATGTAGCGGCCAATATATTTATTAAATATCTTAAATAATTCGTATAAACAATTTCCGGAATTTAATCTCATTAAATTCCAAAAATCCTAATATTCTAGTTTACAAAATACCCTTTTTAACAATTTCATAGCAAAAATGCACAAACTACAATTTAGGTTGGATTTCCATGAACTAAAGTGTTAAACTACACTTAATAAAGTTAATAATATGATAAAAACCCTAACCATATTTTTAATCTCATATTTCGAATTAAATCAAAAAAACTAGTTTGCAACAAAAAGCTTAATTTGGACATTTTTCAAGTAACAACTTGTAATTAACAACTAGATTAGTTTTCTACAAAACTAAATATATTAATCCACCTCACTAAACCATACACAATCAAACACAACTCATTTCCACAACAAACCCTAACTTAGTAATCAAAACCCTTTCTTTAAATTTCAAAACTTGAAATTTAAAACCCTAATTTAACACCTAATAGCTAGATTCAAGTAATTTAACAACAAATTAAGCATAAGGTTATGATTATACCTCACAAGCTTGAGATCAAACTTGAAAAAATCTTAGCCTCCAACAATGATTTCATGCTCCAAGATCCATGCTTGAATAGCTAAAGAATAATGGGTAAAGCTTGGATTTAGAATTAGCTTTGAATTTTTGAGAAAAAGGGTGGATTTTTGATAGAAATTTTGGGGATTTTGATGGAAAAATGAGATGAAGTATTTGGGGCTGTTTTTGGCCAGAAATCTTGGGGGATTGGGTGAGGGAGGAGAGAGAGTGAGGTGGGGAAAATTAGTTCAAGTCAAAGTCAACTCAAATTATACCATTTTCTACTCTTTTTTCTTTTCTTTTCTTTCATTTCTTTTCTTTAAAATCCAAGTGGGGAAAAAAGAGGGGGCTACTGAATTCTTCAAGGGGATAAGTGAATGGGGGTGTGTGGGTGTAGGTACGGGTGTGGGGTGATGAAAAATGATAAATACAATACCCCAAACATCCATTTACGCTAAAAAAAGCCTTTTTTCTTCAATAATTTCTAAACCGTTTTGGCAAATGATTTCGTTCCAAAAACCACATGATAAAATTTTATTTAATGTTTTATGATGCACAAAATTTGTTTCAACTCATTCCAATTTGTAATTTTCGCTAATTAAATGTATTAGTGACGGCTTAAAATAATAATAAAATAATATTTTTTTCAGAAAATTTGAAATTTCACCAGCGGCTCAATAAACACCAAATAATAGAAATTACATAGCTAGAATGTGTATATTTAATTTTTATAATAAGATATTTGTATTTTGACTTTTTACAGAAAACCCCCTTATTTTACCGATTTTTTTCGAAATTTCACCGAAACGATTTTCAAAACGTTACAATCTTCCCCCCTTAAAGAAATTCGGTCCCCGAATTTAAATTCAAACTCCCCCAAATACTAAAACATCTAAGAAAAACCATCAAGTCGTCGGGGCTCCGAAATTGTAACTACATAAAACAAATCGTAGCGCAGCGCATGCGCTTGCAAAATGAGCATATAACTTAAATCAAAACTCCGTCAAGCATCCCGCAATCATTGGAGTCATGGAGAAGACATCAATGCCAAATCCAAATCAAAACCAATATGATATAACTCGAAACTATAAATGTAAATATCGAATCTATATCTGTAAGTATCTGAAGGAAATGCATGCCAAATCTCTTTAAGTCACTGTGCAACGCGTATAACACTGCACAGTGGCGGACGTCTACCATAAGAAAATAACTATATACATATATACCTTTTTTTGAAATGTACGTTCCGCCATTTTGGAAACAATTTAGAAGGGTCTCCTTGTTTTAAACATTTCGTGTCATATCAGACACGTAGGTAAATACTGAGGCTATAGCTCGCTTTTTGGAAATCCCTTCAATAACTATCAATGCATGCAAAATGTATTCAGGTACTGTCCTCTGACTAGTCCTTCTCAGTACGGAAACACATAGCAATATCATAAAAACGTACTGCTCTATAAGAAATCAATCCCAAAATATGCACATGAATACTACGTGCGTCTGGTGCGCACGGAAATCAAAATCCATGAATGTGCCATACATGCGCACAGAAACAACATCTAAGTGCATCAGGTGTGCACGAAACATCTGTCGTAGGCAACATGTGTGCCTGACAGCAAAATCAGGTGCATCTGACATGCACAAAAAATCTCGAATTAGTGCATCTGGTGTGCACCAAATCGCATCTCATAACAGGCGCCCAACAGGCGCTAAAAATCCAATCCGGTGCATAAAATGCACAAAACAAATGTCGAGCATCACCCTCGAAATCGAAATCCAGTGTATCCAAGTGCACAAAATACATGTCACTGCACTGCCAGCATATATAAACTATACAGAGTGCAGGAACCAAATCGCGTGCGTGCATACGCACAAAATCAACTCAACTGTTTAAAACCGTAACATCACAAACATGTGAAACTAAAGCACGAAAACGATATCAAGTGCAACACTGTGCAAAGATCGTAAATCCTCAATCATCAAAATCAAATCATACGAATAAATCACCCAAAACATCGAAATCAATAATGGCGGAACAGTACCGCTCAAGTGCATCCTCTAAGAATATTGGGCCAACTGTCGCGGTCACTGGTGGGACGTCTCGTCGATGATCATGAACTCTGGCCTGCTGGTGTGCGTAACATGACCACTCCTGGGTCCAAGTCTTCTCCGTGGATTACCAATCTCACAATCCATCGGCTCATCGGCCCTGTCAAGGCAGCATATCACTGGCGTCGGCCTCTGGCTCTCTGAATGCACGTGACACATCTGATCCTGGGTGCAAGTATCATCGAAGCAGTATCCTGGAAGGAATCCTGCTCACGGTCTCTTCCATGTCTCGTCTCTGCCAACTGTCCGGAAGTCATTGTCCTTTCCTATATCTGCATCTTGCTCTGGAACGACTGCATACTCATCACGACTCCTTCTGGAAGGTAAGTCCAAGTACCATGCCTCGGCATGCGCATCGCCTCTCTGATGTCGGCGGAGTGGAACGTCATCTCATCTAGATCTGGTGCGAACCTCTTATTCCACTTTTCTCTAATGTCGTTTGCTTTGGACTCATCTCGTCGCGGCTGCATGGACTGAGCTCCAACGGCTATCCTCGTATCTGGAGTCTCCCAAGAATGCATCTCACCACCTAGCATCCGAATTAAGTCGAGCCATCCAATCGATTCGTCAAAACCTCATAATCCCCCAAGAGCTCAACATCTTGGGTACAGTTTAATAGTATCGAGTACATACCACAGCATCGGTGGTCCAGCCGTAGAAGGGCAAACCCAAGCCTCACTAATGGCGCCGCAGAACTGCCGCAAACCCTAAGGTTCAAAGGCTTTCACACGGTCATTAAGTCGAGTTAGGGTTTCATTCTTCTAGAGGGACCATAGAATTGCCTGCATGTCTTTCCGACTATCTTAAACTTGGAATAATAGGTTTCTGACATTCGATCGTCTCTGTCGACTCCCAACGTCTCCACGTGAAGTCGTCTCTAGCTGGAATCCATCTATCTGATGACCTCGCATCGGGTTAGGCGAACGATCCACATGTCCTAGTCATTCATCCACGATGACTAGCGACCTTCTATCATCTCTTAGTACAACTCGTTCTGCACTAACTCCAGCATCTGGGGCAATACCTCGTCGTTCGCAGCAATAACTGGCTCGCTCGTCTGCACGCCGAACAGTGCCTCGATCATCATGAATAAGCAACACATCAACGGTCATCAAGATCTGGCTGGCCTCTATCATTAGCTCAATCCTCTAATGTCGATCAGCACATCCGAGTAACCTCATAAAGGCGATCCGCCAAACACTCGCGGCGCGGAAACACAGTCAAAAGACACCTCTCTATAATCGGGTGTCGCCGGAATCATGCCCTGGTCAGTCCTCGTTCGTGCCGAGCTCGTGCTGACCGCAACTCTAGCCGTAGCTCTCCCTGCCCGTAATCGTGGCAGCAAAACCAAACTGGTACCGATGAGGCTAGATCAGGAAGGAATATAATACTGAACAAGGAAATGTACATCCTAAGGCTTCTTAAGTGGAGTGGCGTGTCGTAAATATGCCGCGGAACATACCAACGGTACGTCACTCTACTTTAGTCACCTATTCCATTAACCAAGAGTCATCCTACGCTCCGAAGGTAAAACCTAACGCTCTGATACCAACTTTGTCACGACCCGAAAGTACGGAACATGACCGGCACTTAGACTACGAACGTCTCAAGGAGTACGTATGCTAAGTAAGCCGAAACCCAGAAATCCAAACCAAGAGAAGTAGTAGAGAATAGGAAGAACCATATCAAATCAACCTGTATGCAACATAATATACAACGCCTAAAGGCGAGGATCACAACAGAAATGGAACTCAACCAGCAAGAAACTCAAGAAATATAACATGCTACTCTATGGTCGAAAGAATAACATTACTGGTCTCTATCTTAAAAAAATACAAGTTTGGTTGATGGAACTTCTAGATACAACTGAAATATAATATACAAGGTATAATGATGGGTAAGATACAATAAACCCACCTACTAGCAAGTCACCCGAAAAGAAACCGTGCCCGCAAAGCCGTAATGAAATCCGTACGGCAACACCTGCAAGAAACTGGGGCACAACAGGGGTGAGTTGCTAACTCGTGAGTAGAAAAAGATCTACGAACAGAAAATCGCATGAATAACGCAACCTAGGTCAATGATCATAATATATCCTCAAATATATGAATAACATGCAGCCTATAACAATGGCTAGGGTAATATCTAACCCGAGTGTGATCTCATGTGCCCGTGTCAGAGCCTCAGGTAGCAATATATCATATGAATGAGGTATGAATGCATGAAAACAGAATACATGTAAATGAAGAAACTGTTTTCATAAATTAGTGAGATTTCCTTTGTATTTTTAAAATGAGGTATCATAAATGAAATCAGCATCAATAGTGTCTAGCATCGACACAAAACATAAATCTCAATGTCTCAAAACCTCAGGCTCCGGCCATCCGGACTGGCCTGTATCATCAAATCTCAGTACCTCAATATCTCGAAATCTCAATGTCTCAATCTCAATATCTAGGGCGCCGTCAGTCCAGATCGGCCCCTACCATCCATCTCAAGACCACGACGGTATCCTCCGGATATCCGACGCGTCGGGTAAAATCACCGGTAGGTAGTCTCCCCCTGCCAGGCTCATCGTCATCACCACGAGCTTCTTTCCCCGGGGTACCTTACCGGGTCCACCATGTACCCGAAACGGTTCATCCAACTCCTCGAATCGGGTCTCTAAATCTATCAGCAAACTCATGGTGGACGACTCATACATCATGGGAAAAACCGCGCTTTTTATTTAAAAAGAGAAAGAAGAAGTTTGTATATGTTTTGCGGTTTTCCCCAAATCCAGAAAATCTCATGGAAATCCAAATCCAAAACCTCAATAGCACGTAAAAAGTGAATATATGCATGAGAATCCATGAATGCGGCATAACAATGAATAACAGTATGCATGAGGTAGCAGGTAATAACTATAATGTCTAAATTAACATATAAGGCAAGTACACTAATATCATGTCTAAACTATTAGCTAACAGGCTATGTCAAGCAATAATATTTTCTAAGGTGTACGTGACATGGCAATTACCGATGAAGATGTATGTGAGCCGGCAAGTAAGTGTACGTGGTACATACGCATCATCGGTAATGGTGCTGGTGTCCTAACCACAAGATATCAACAGTAGAATATGAAGCATAATATAAGCATGTGATGCGGAGCAAACAACAATAATGAGCGGGAGCTGAATACTAGACGCAACGATAATTAATCTGTTTTAACCTAATATAAGTCCTACAATGGTGCCTTTTGAAATAACACGAATCGTGGGGTTTTGAAAATAAGGGCTACGGTGTTTTAAAGAAAAGATACGTTTTTTGAAATATCCGTAGGATCCCTTAGGCTGTCTTTAAAAATACGCACGATTCGTAAGCTTTGAAATAGGTAGGAACCGAATCTAATCTAACAACTAACTAAACTAAAGGGCTACGCTATAAGCTAGACTACAGGTAAGGAAACCGCCTAACATCTGAGTCGATACATATACATACCTGTATATATATTAGTCGGTGATCCCGCCTCAATAATATCATATCCGATACCATATCTATAATCAGACATCCCAAGTCAAGAGTGCGGATCGATCATCAAGATATAGCTCGTACGTAAATCCGTCGTACGGCATCCCCAAATCTGGGTACGGGTCAATATCATATTCCTCACACTATTCCTCTGGTATCCTCTTTATCCAAGATCATAGTCTAGGGTACTGACCTATGTCTAGTACAATACTAATATCCTCAATATACTCATGATCTGACTACTGATCGACAATCTCGTACAAACCGATATCGTCAGCACATATCATCATCAAGGGGTATACATCGCCCGATACGGCCTAATATCAATATCCTAGCATATTATGCCTCATATCACGATCACATGTCGACCATTTATTTATAACACTATTCAACCGTATCGCCGCCGCAAGATCCGCTATAACACCAGGACGTACCTTAAGTACGAATCCTGCCATATCACCGAGATCACAACCACAAACAAATCTCATCGACTCAGCTCAATCCCAAGTATCCTCCTCAAATCCGTATGTGAACACATAGTCCCATACCCATGTGAACATATAAATATATTCCCATACACGCACATATGAAATAAGGAATGTATGCAAGTATGTATATGTGTGTATGTGTAAGTGTAGTGCACCCACTACCTAAGATTTCGTAACCATGCACCAATCCAACACCAATATCCATCTAAAATCATCAATAATAAATCCTAACAACATATCATAAATTGTTGGTGTGTATACGCATCCGTATACATCACCACGGACTGCGGGGGTGCTATACGCCATCCACCCGACTTCTCCCCGTAGATATAAATCTACTCACCTGGTCCTCGCTAGCCGGTACCGACGTCGCCACGCGCTTGCTTGTCGTCTCGAAGTCCACATGGGGGTACCTACATATCATAACGCACCATATCGCATTAAAACTAAATTCGAAATCGAAACGGCATACGAAAATCAAATCGGCACGCGTATCACGCATAGGTCCAAACCTATCGCCTACGCATGCAAGAATAGTCAAACCAACCCTCGATGTCGATGTACAAACGTCAAACCATCGAGAAAAATCCAATCACACTCATTTGCACATTCACGATCACTAATTTTAATATAAACTAGGTTAAAACTCACAAAAACCTCAATTTTGCTTAAAAAGTCATTTTTCCGAAAATCTAGCAAGCACAATTCGCCGTTTTTGTACAAAACAGGATGTTTAAATGAATGTAGCGGCCAATATATTTATTAAATATCTTAAATAAGTCGTATAAATAATTTCCGGAATTTAATCTCATTAAATTCCAAAAATCCTAATATTCTAGTTTACAAAATACCCTTTTTAACAATTTCATAGCAAAAATGCACAAACTACAATTTAGGTTGGATTTCCATGAACTAAAGTGTTAAACTACACTTAATAAAGTTAATAATATGATAAAAACACTAACCATATTTTTAATCTCATATTTCGAATTAAATAAAAAAAACTAGTTTGCAACAAAAACCTTAATTTGGACATTTTTCAAGTAACAACTTGTAATTAACAACTAGATTAGTTTTCTACAAAACTAAATATATTAATCCACCTCACTAAACCATACACAATCAAACAAAACTCATTTCCACAACAAACCCTAACTTAGTAATCAAAACCCTTTCTTTAAATTTCAAAACTTGAAATTTAAAACCCTAATTTAACACCTAATAGCTAGATTCAAGTAATTTAACAACAAATTAAGCATAAGGTTATGATTATACCTCACAAGCTTGAGATCAAACTTGCAAAAATCTTAGCCTCCAACAATTATTTCATGCTCCAAGATCCATGCTTGAATAGCTAAAGAATAATGGGTAAAGCTTGGATTTAGAATTAGCTTTGAATTTTTGAGAAAAAGGGTGGATTTTTGATAGAAATTTTGGGGATTTTGATGGAAAAATGAGATGAAGTATTTGGGGCTGTTTTGGTTCAGGTTTTGGCCAGAAATCTTGGGGGATTGGGTGAGGGAGGAGAGAGAGTGAGGTGGGGAAAGTTAGTTCAAGTCAAAGTCAACTCAAATTATACCATTTTCTACTCTTTTTTCTTTTCTTTTCTTTCATTTCTTTTCTTTAAAATCCAAGTGGGGACAAAAGAGGGGGCTGCTAAATTCTTCAAGGGGATAAGTGAATGGGGGTGTGTGGGTGTGGGTACGGGTGTGGGGTGATGAAAAATGATAAATACAATACCCCAAACATCCATTTACGCTAAAAAAAGCCTTTTTTCTTCAATAATTTCTAAACCGTTTTGGCAAATGATTTCGTTCCAAAAACCACATGATAAAATTTTATTTAATGTTTTATGATGCACAAAATTTGTTTCGACACATTCCAATTTGTAATTTTCCCTAATTAAATGTATTAGTGACGGCTTAAAATAATAATAAAATAATATTTTTTTCAGAAAATTTGAAATTTCACCAGCGGCTCAATAAACACCAAATAATAGCAATTACATAGCTAGAATGTGTATATTTAATTTTTATAATAAGATATTTGTATTTTGACTTTTTACAGAAAACCCCCTTATTTTACCGATTTTTTTCGAAATTTCACCGAAACGATTTTCAAAACGTTACAGTCAGACCCTAATAACCGATAAGTCATGCCGATATGAGGCTCATAACGGGTCGAGAAACTACTGATAACACCTACCAGTAAATCTCTAAATTAGCCCTGGACAGGGACTTCCCTTTTATGGACAATCGAGCGCAGCGCAACATCAACCCCCAATACCGGGAGAGACGAAACCCCTTCTATCGTTCATTGCCTCCGTGTGACTCGGGACTGTACCCAAAAACCACCGTTTTGCATGTCCTCTTGAATGTGGTAAGGTGGAAATCAAAGCACAGTGGGAATCACACAAGACTCTATGACGATCTCGGGTCTACAGAATAACCTGTACCAGTGTCACCAGAGAACTGCTATCTGACGTCAGGTATAATACCATCTAGTAGTTCTCGGCGAGCCCGTCCAGTGTACCCTTTCTCTAATGAGCACCCGTATACCATCTCTGATTTCAAACACCAATGGATATGGGATCATCTATCGCCCATCACATAGGTCGAGAAGCGTATGCGCTAGTCTACTCTGGTATATGATGCCCCGTCTCGATACACCCACGACTAGGAACATTAAAAGATGAACTTATGGAATACCATGTCCCCGCTAGTATGATCTACATCATAATCCTGGTAGTCAAGTACACATCCTAAGGGCTTTACCAACTTGTAACCATAAGACAGTAAGAGATAAGTATACATGTTAAGATAAAGAGTAACCAGATAGCAAACTATCATGTCGAGCAAGAAAGTCCTCTCTCTATATGTCCAAGCATCCACTATAATATACATCATATGTACAATAATGGCCTCTAGGGCATACATACAACTAACAATCTACCACTTGCACTAGGGCCAGCTGCTGTAGTACCGTATACCCAACATCCCGAAGAGTCTCTCGAACTGTAACTGGGGAATGGCCTTCGTGAGTGGATCCGCTGTGTTATTCTTCGTGTCAACTCTCCTGACCTCGATCTTCCGGCGATCAAATATCTCCCGGATCAGGTGATACCACCTCAGAATATGCCTGGATCGCTGATAGGACCTGGGTTCCTTGGCCAACGCCACCACTCCATTGTTATCACAATACAAAGGTATTGGATACTCAATGGATGGAACCACTCCAAGTTCAGTTATGAACTTCTTCATCCAGACAGCCTCTTTGGCAGCATTGTTGGCAGCGATGTATTCAGCATCCATCGTCGAGTCTGCCACGGTTTCCTGCTTGGAACTCTTCCAACATACCGCCCTCCATTGAGGGTAAAGACAAATACCGAGTGCAACTTAGAGTCGTCCTTATCACTCTGGAAGCTCGAATCGGTAAAGGACTCCACTTGGAGTTCTCCATTACCATACACCAAGAGCATCTCTTTAGTCCTTCTCAAGTAGTTGAAAATACTCTTCACAGCTGTCCAGTGACTCTCTCCAGGATCTTCTTGATACCTACTCACTACACTTAGTGAGTGTGCTACATCGGGTCTGGAACATAGCATCGCGTACATGATAGAGCCTACTGCTGAAGCATAGGGTATCCCTTGCATGCGAGCTCTCTCCAATCAGTCTTAGAAGACATCTCTTTGGAGAGAGTGAGTCCTGAGATCGTGGGTAAAAACCCACGCTTGGATTCTTCCATACTAAACCTCTTTAGTATGGTGTTAATGTACCTGGATTGGGACAATCCCAGTATCCGTTTAGATCTATCTCTATAGATCTTAATCCCCAAGATGTAGGAGGCATCCCCTAGATCTTTTATTGAGAATCTTTGTGATAAGAAGAGCTTGACCGATTGCAGCATAGGAATGTCATTTCCTATCAAGAGTATGTCATCCACGTACAATACGAGGAAGACAACCTTACTCTCTGCCACCTTCTTGTATATATAAGGTTCATCTACGTTTTTGACGAAATCAAACTCTTTGATAACGACATCAAAACAGATGTTCCAACTCCGCGATGCTTGCTTTAACCCGTAGATGAATTTAATCAGCTTGCACACTTTTCCGCTGCTCCCACTGTCTACGAAGCCCTCTGGCTGAGTCATGTACACGCACTCTTCCAAATCACCATTTAGAAAGGCGGTCTTAACATCCATTTGCTAGATTTCGTAGTCATGGTATGCTGCGATGGCAAGTAGGATCCGGATGGACTTAAGCATAGCCACTGGAGAAAAGGTTTCGTCATAATCCACACCTGGTCGTTGACGAAAACCCTTTGCAACAAGTCTAGCTTTGAAACTCTCAACTTTTCCATCTACACCAAGTTTCTTCTTAAATATCCATTTGCTCCCAATAGGTTTTACCCCTTCAGGAGCAACTTCCAAAGTCTATACTTTGTTGGTGTACATGGATTCCATCTCAGATCGCATTGCATCCAGCCACTTCACATAGTCTCCACTCGTGATGGCCTGCTCGAAGCTAGTTGGGTCATCATCCTCCATGATGCAATCCTCGCTTCCACCATCAATGAGAAAACCGTAGTATCTCCCAGGTGGATGAGGAACCCTACTAGATCGGCGGAGAGGCTGAGGTTCGTTGGGAGCCATCGAATCCTCTGGTTCTACCAAATCATCTGTCGTAGTTTGTATTACTGGAACTTCTTCCAGTTCTACCTCCTCGCCACTAATTTCCTTTGCAAGAAGTTCCTTTTCTAAAAAAGGTGGCATGTCGAGAAACAAACACATTTTGTTCCTCGGGGTGGTAGAAGATATACCCACGCGAATATTTGGGATATCCAATAAACTTACACAGAAAAGACCTTGCCGCGAGCTTGTCTGAATGTTGTGTTTTCACATATGTCGGACAACCCCATATCTTAATTTAATTAAGATATGGTCTCTTTCCTTTCCATATCTCATATGGAGTGGTTGGCACAGATTTGGTGGGAACCATATTCAATAGGTCTGCAGCTGTCTTTAGTGCATATCCCCAAAAGGAAATAGGTAACTCAGCGGTGCTCATCATAGAGCGCACCATATCTAATAGGGTGTGATTTCTCTGTTCCAATACACCGTTGTGCTGTGGTGTATACGGAGGAGTAAGCTGAGAGAGAATCCCATTCTCTTTTAGAAAGTCTAAGAACTCCATGCTTAAGTATTCACCTCCTCGATCAGATCGTAGGATTTTAATACTTTTACCCGTTTGGTTCTCAACTTCGGATTTATATTCCTTGAATTTCTCAAAAGCTTCAGACTTGTGTTTCATCAGGAACACATGTCCGTATCTTGAGAGATCGTCAGTGAATATAATGAAGTACGAAGAACCATTCCTGGCATGTGTAGACATGGGGCCGCATGCATCACTATGTATCAGTCCCAAGAGCTCACCAGCTCTTTCTCCGTGTCCTGTAAACGGAGTTTTGGTCATCTTGCCTTTGAGACATAACTGGCAAGTATCATAAGATGAAAATTCGAACGGATTCAAATATCCATCCTTATGTAACTTAGCTAGTCGTGTCGTATTGATATGACATAGTCTACAATGCCATAAGAAGGATTCGTTCATTTCTGAACTTTTCCTCTTGTGTGTGTTTTGTACATTAAGAACTGTTGTTTGATCTAGAACGTATATGCCATTATTTAAGGAGCCTGATCCAATCAACTTTTGATCCAGGAAGATGTTCATAAGATTATCCTGTACTACAAAATTATATTCTTCTTTACTTAATAAAGAAACTGATATAAGATTGCATATCAGGGTCGGAATGTAATAGCATTCGTTCAGAATCAATGTATTACCATTTGGTAATACAAGGTGATATTTGCCAACTGGTTTGGATGAACATTTGCACCATTCCCTACTCTTACGGAATGTCACCCATTCTCAGTTCTCTACCTTTCCTTAGCCAATGTAACATATTACATATGTGGGATCCCGATCTGGTATCTAATACCCAGGACGTAGAGTGAACTGAGAAACAGTTCTCAATGAGTAACACTCCCGAAGAAAATGCATCAACATGCTTCTTCTTCGTTTGGGCGGCGTGGGAATCTGGATATACCCATATTTCCTTCTCAATCTTATAACAATTATAAGAAAGAACGGAACCAACGTTCCCCAGCTCAGTATAACAAGCGGGTTCGGTCAATACATCCATATTATTATCTTGATTAAAGCCTGACATGGTCGCTACCTGGAGAGAGAGAGAAGAAAACACTTTAGCGTATGCTCTTGCAAGATCAGATTGGTTATCATTTTATCTAATCAGGATGGCTCCTACTGTTTTTATCAAATCTTCCTTCAAACCCTAAAAGGAAAGACTAGCCGGGATTAATTACACCCTATAATTTCGCCAATCTTTCAGCCAGGCCGGTGTTGGTACTTTGAGGGAGGTTCCCCGTGCTTTCGCACGGAACTAATTAAAATAAATCTCGTTTTCCAAGAGGCATAACCCCGTAAACACCTTTCTAGACACCTACTTGATCGGCTAATTGTCTTGTGTAAAACTCTCCCAGGAGTAACACTTACTCGCAGTGGGTATCGGGATCCAACTATCTCATAAAAGGTATGCAATCTTATTGAAAATTTCAACACTTGAAATTCCAGATAATATTTTGCCCCTAGCGTCCTATGACCTTGACGCAGGCCAACAAACCATAGTCCGCTAGTCAAGTTCAACCCGTCATTTCCTGATTGAATTAAACCCACCCGCACGACCCTTGACGCAGGACAACAAAGTCGCACGGCTAACCTAATCCAATCTCATCTTATGTTGTAGATAAGCACTAGTTAGCTACCGCACACTACGCCTTGACGCAGGCCAACAAACGTAGCACGAATACTAAGTGGTACTTATCTGAAATGACGGAGGGCTACGACAGGTTTTTCAAAAAACCTTTTGCGTAATGAACTTGATATCGTTGTAGAATCGTGTGATTTTTTTTTTTTGAAAATGAGTGATTTTTAGGCTTTTACTAGTTTTGCTAAAGAGGTCACTCCCGGTGAAGGGATCTCGGCTCTTTCCTTATCGAATAAGGTGCAGGATATTTCACAAATACCACTATGCAAAGCAAAGACTAAAAAAAGCAATCAAAAACAAAATCGAGTGTTTGTAGCATCTGCTAGTTTCGCTAAAGAGGTCACTCCAGGTGAAGGGATCTCGGCTCTTTCCTTATCGAATAAGGTGCTGGATATTCTACAAGGAATACCGCTATGCAAAGCAAAAACTAGAGCTGCCCTTTTTGAAAATTTGATTCTACAACATCTTTTAGGTTTCTTTTCTTTCATTAATCTCATTAATGAAGTCCCATCATTTATGCTTCCTAAGCATCACAGAAGAAACGAAAATACAACGTACGCTTATACCATCCGCATTCGCCACAGTGTCCCGTTATGCACCATTAGGTTACTTAACTAACGGCATAGCGGGACGGGACTAGCACGAGTGCAAAACATAAGCAACATCTACTATATATCACATATATAATGTATATCCATTCGTCTCAGAATCCACAGCGATCACATCAAAGAGCAGCAGAAGAAACATATGAAATATTGGATATACTAGGAGCTCCGTGTTTTATTTTGAGCCTGTATAAAACACGGATTCCACGGTCGCAATGAATAGCCAAACCCACATCCCTAGATCCCTACGAGAGCGGCAAGCAACCCTACCAATTCTAGAGTTAGGAGACTCGGACCCGACTCCTCGATTTGGTCTCCCACTAAACTCTAGAACCCGGTTACTTATGCTCCCCTACTTGGGTCTATCCTAATGTGGAAAAGTAAATAATATACAACAATGGTGACAATATCCTCAACCCGGAAGTGCCTCAATAAAGAATATTACATACAATTAATTTTACATGAATGAATATAAAAACTCTCATCTCACATAAAACCCCCGGCTATTCAAAACGCGACGATCCAATATAACATATCACAACAACACATAACATCACATATCATCAACGTAAGTAAATATGCATATCCTAATTGTCGTTGACATATAGCAACGAAATCGGCGATACACCACATACTACACTTACGGTCGCAGAAAAGAAAATGAAAAACTACAACAATTGGAATCGTAACTGCCCTTAGACATCATAAACCCGGGATATCACATATCCAAGATTTCATGCCTAACAATGTAAAGCTCGCATTTAGGTCTCACGCATGAAAACACCTTTTCAAAATAAGTCGGACAATTCAACAAGATTTCCGATTACACCCGAGACCGAAATGTTAGATTTACACGCAACAAATATATTTGTGGATTCCAATTATTGTATCTCATTATAGAAAGCTAGACGACGTTAAACAATTCGATCGAATCAACGAATTCCCAAAATTCCCAGAGAGCTCAACTCTTAAGCACTATTAAAACTTCCCAGAAGCATTCTCCAGTACCAATGGACCAACCGTTGAAGTGCCGTCCCTTGCCTCCTTATTGGCACCGCGGAACCGCCGCCAAAACCATGTTTTGGCCGCGGTTCCGTAGTCACTAAAGCGAGTTAGAGACACGTTCTTAAAGAGGGTCCATATAATTACCTGCATGATTTTCTGAATATTTTTAATATGAAAAATTCCAACATTTTGAAAAATTTCCAGAAAGTGAGTATTATCGGGTTTTCGGAGTTCGTTCGAACTTCTAACTTCACCTATACAACTCCTAATGCTCTAGCAAGGCTCTGATACCACTGTAAGGTTCTTAGGAACAACCACAAAGTTTCACAAGGCATCAAACATGCCGTATTTAAAAATTTAGTGTGCCAAACAACCCTAACCTAGGATCTAACTAGAGTTTTAGGAGCTAAACTAGAAAGAAAACAACTTTACATCTAAATGATAACGGAATACAACCTTTGTAGACCGGTCCTTCACTTCAATAGCTCCTTGTAGTGGTCCCTTCACTGCGATCATGGAACTCCCGGACTCTTGCATGGCTTCTCAAGGTGAAAGGAACGATCTTGCTTGAAGTCTTCGAGGCCGAAGATGATCTACGTCGAGAAGACACTAACTCAAGGTACTACTTCACTAATGAGAGATTAGTGAAGCTAACACCATATACTAAAGTGCTAATCTAGTAGAGGATGATGAAGTAGGAAGTGGGCTCACTTTAGTTTTAATATTTTCTCACTTTGGAAAAAGCTAGCAACCTTTTTCTCAAGGATGAAGAAGATGAAGTCAAGAGATGAGAATGAAATAATGAGGTGAGAGAACCAACTATGGGTGAGTTTGTATCATATACCAACTCATGTAGAGACATAACCATGGCTAAGTTATAATGGTTAGATTAATAAATATTTTTAGTAAAACAAAATTTGTGGACCAAGTCAATGCATCCATAAGCTTCTACAAGCTTCATGCATGTGGCTAATTATCCACTAATTTGTATTTACTTTAAATATTTAAACCCTACATTATAATTAGTATGGTGTAAGTCTCATACACCCATGTAGTGTGTATCAACAACCATGACACAAAATAGAACACAATTAATATATATCACGTATATATTAAGTGTGCACATGTGAGAAAATAAATTCTTAAGTGAGAATATTAGTTAATGAAAACTGGTATATCAAATATAAAATTATACACTAAATTATCAAATCAGCACTTGATTTAATAATCTGGCTATATCATATATAACCGACTAATATTATATGTACCAACTTATCGAATCAACACTTGATTCGATAACCCTGCTATATCACATATAACCGACCGATACAAATATCGCGAGAATAGAATACGGTATGACATACTCGTATTATTCCCGGCCCCGCACATATCACATATGTGCTCCTACTTCGTTTTGCCTGAGCCAGTAAAACCTCTATATAGGACTCTAAAGACTCATCAATACACCGAAAGTAGGTGATGATCATATCAAACACCCACAAGCCGTCCGCGGTACTAGCTGGATGTACCGGCTACCCGGGTATTGAACGATCATAAGATCAACAAGAAAGACCGCTCTATCTCCTGTAAAGCCTGTCAGTAACACTACCGTACAGTCCAGTCTCATCGTCTGATATGTCGCATATCCAGTCTAGGGATGGTAAACGTCAGACCCCAATAACAGATAAGTCATGCCGATATGAGGCTCATAACGGGTCGAGAAAGTACTGATAACACTTACCAGTAAATCTCTAAATCAGCCCTGGCCAGGGACTTCCCTGTTATGGCCAATCGAGCACAGCGCAATATCAACCCCCAATACCGGGAGAGACGAAACCCCTCCTATCGCTCATTGCCTCCATGTGACTCGGGACTGTACCCAAAAACCACCATTTTGCACGTCCTCTTGAACGTGGTAAGGTAGAAATCAAAGCACGGTGGGAATCACACAAGACTCTATGACGATCTCGGGTCTACAGAATAACCTGTACCAGTGTCACCAGATAACTGCTATCTGACGTAAGGTATAATACCATTTAGGAGTTCTCGGCGAGTCCGTCCAGTGTACCCAGCCTCCACTGAGCACCCGTATACCATCTCTGATGTCAAACACCAATGGATATGAGATCATCCACCGCCCATCACATAGGTCGAGAAGCGTATACGCTAGTCTACTCTGGTATATCGATGCCCCGTCTCGATACACCCACGACTAGGAACATTAAAGGATGAACTTATGGACTACCATGGCCCCACTAGTATGATCTATATCATAATCCCGGTAGTCAAGTACACATCTTAAGGGCTTTACCAACATGTAACCATTAGACAGTAAGAGACAAGTATACATGTTAAGATAAAGAGCAACCAGACAGCATACTATCATATCGAGCAAGAAATTCCTCTCTATATATGTCCAAGCATCCATTATAATATACATCATATGTACAATAATGGCCTCTAGGGCATACATACAACTAACACAAGCAAGCAATTTTAAAATTTTCGGGGTGCTAAGCAACACTAACCTGGAATCTAACTAGAGTATTAGGGTTTATATGAACATATAGCAAATTCTATACTAAGATATGGAGACTACAACCTTTGTAGACCAAGTCCTTCTCTTCTAAAGCTCCGGGTTGTAGTCTTTATGACTCCTCGTTGCTCCACTTGAAGAAGTACACGAACTTGCTTCGCGACCTTCATGTCGAAGATGATCCACCCGAAGTTCCTCTAGGTCAAGCTACCTCTTCAATAATCTAGTATTAGTGAAGTAAACAACCTAGTCAAAAGTGCTAATCTAGACTAAGATGATGAAGTAGGGTGTTTAGCTCAATAGGATTTTTCTAAAGCTCTAGGGTTCACAACACATGTGAGGGTTAGAGCTAGAAGCAAGAGGAAGAAGAAGAAGGAAATGGGAGAAAGCTAAAATGAACTAAGGCATGAACAAGTGAAGAATGGCTAAACATGTATGTTCACTTATTGAAGCATACAATTTATTCCAATAATAAATTACTCCCATACTTCAATAGTGAATACAAATGAATAATATAATAGAAAATAGCCATGACTCACCATTCCTCAAATATCTCCCCATTTTCCACCTCATTTCTATTTTCTCAAAATAAAATTCCAACCATGCTTCATAATACACACACACACACACACACACACACATATTAAGATAAGAAAATAATTAGTGAGCTATAATATTAGTTAATATATAATTATATCAAATATAAATATATATCATATTATTAAATCAACACTTGATTCAATAATCCGGTTATATCACATATAACCAACTAATATCATTTATCGTCAGATTATAATACGGTATCACATAATCGTATTTAATCAGGCCCCCGCACATATCAGCATATGTCTCCTACTTCGTTTCGCTTGAACTATGAAACCTCTGTGTGGCACTATAAAGACTCTTCAATACACCTGCAGTAGGTAATTGTAACAACTGAGCCCAATGCTACTAGTTTCTGTTACCGTATGAATGGTGCATGGTATTTATTTCATTGATCTTAATTGACTGTTGCTAGTTACAAATTTTACCCCGACAATTCAATGCTGCATATAACAATTTAAGTCTTCTAAAATAAAATAAAATATTTGACATGGCCTGCTTGACACCCCTAACCCTGTGGTAGCGTCCTTGCATCGTGTTCTCGTCCCGTTCAGTGAAACGGACGTGTTTGGACGGCTACGCGCACGTACGTGCGTCCGTTTTGGGGGTATGCTTTTTGATTGTGAAATACTTCATTTTAATTTTTGGATCCCGCTTAAAATTTTCTTATTTCAATTTCAAATTTTTAGACCCGACCCGGGCGCAAGTCGAAAATATTTTACATTTGCGCAAAATCTTAATTTCTAAATTTTATACCGTCGAATATAAATTAAACCCCAGATAATATTTCCTATTACCTTAAAATCTTTGAAAAAGGTTTTCCTAACTGTAAAACCCCCACAAATCTTTTACAATTTTTCCTATCCCAGCCAATCATTTTCGTTTTAAAACCCTGGGCCCCACAATCTCTCTTTCTCACTCCCTTTCTCCTTCTCTTTCTCTCTCTTCTCTCTCACTCTCTCGCAGGCGCTAGGTGCCAAAGTTCTCTCTCCTCTCCGCTTTCTCTCTCCTCTCGATCTCTCACTTCCTCTCTATCTCTCTCCTCTCTCTCTCCTCTCGCAATCTTTCTCTCTCTCTCCCTGCGTTCTCTCTATCTCTCTCTCTCTCTCTCTCCCCGTTTTCTCTCTCTCTCCCCTTTATATATATTTCTCTTCCTCCTTATTTCTCCAGAACCCACCTTCGCAAAACCCTAGCCGCCTCGTCCTCCCTTGCCTTGGCCCCAACGCCGACGCCATCACCGCCGGCCTCGTCGCCACCTCGCCCTCATCACTTTCACCACATCTTCTTCCTTCTTCCTCCTCTCCCCGAGTACCCTGCACGAGCACCGCGCACCCCCTGCATGCCGCAGCACGTCATGGGATCGCCGCCGGCGATCTTCATCCGTTCCCTGGCCTCGTGAGCACCCTCCTCGGTGAGCTTAGCATCCCTCTACTCTTCTCCTTTCTTCTTCTTTCCTTACTTCTTCTCTGTTCTTTTTTTTGTGATCTGTGGATTTATCGCTGTCATTGTAGGCCGTCCGCCGGAGCTCCGTTGACGTGGTCGGCGATCACAACCCCTCCACAAATCCTCGTGAGCACCCTCTTCTCTATCATCCTTCCCTTCTCTCTTCTTGATTCTTCTTTTATCGTTTCATGCATTCTTGAATATTGTATATTCACTGTTTTTGGGTTCGCCGGAATCCGGCCGTGCCGGCGACGTGTCTCGACGATCCAGTGAGGTACTCTGACCCGTGTGGTTCCACTGTTCGTCGTTTGGGTTCATTCCGTGAACCGTGCGCCCGTCGCGAAATTTCCCCGCCGACGTATAACGTTCCGTTTTCCCGATTCGCGACCCGTCGAGGCAAGTACACCTTGCTACATGCTAAATAATATTTACATATACATTGATAGCACCCTAAACCTGCAGTTTAAATTTAGTACCATAATTTCCCCTTTTTCGTGTTCAATGTCGTGTTATATCATTTTATCTTCCAAGCTTGAAACCTACCGTTTGCATTTACTTTATTAAACCTAATAACCACATTTATATGTTTTAATCACATTTTCACTATTGACATAGCCTATGGCATTTCTCTCTATAGTTTTACTCCATTCGGACACTCGTGTGCATTTAACCTGTAATAGCTATGATTTTATCCATTGAACCTATATATAAATCATTGCACCCCTAAAATTCTTAAACTTGTTAACATGATTTAACGGCCATAATTGTCATACTGTATTCTTATAATGTTGAAATCATCTCTGTGATACAACTGATAACTGTACTGCTAATTAAGTGAATCTGCTGTATTGTTTAATTCATTGCTTAGATTGTGTTGTTGATAACCATGCTTGATTATTTAACCCTGATTATGCTAGCTGAGTATGAGCACACCCATGATATCGTTTACACCTTGACATGAATTCCTACATACATATTGATTGACCCGACATGGTACCGTACATTACACGACTTGACCTGTTGTACCATGGATTGACCCGTTACATGATCTTGTGTCTAATGCCAACAAACCTGACATGTAGTCCTCACGGACCGTTCCCGTTGTCTATCCAGACAAACCTGCTTACCTGATCCTGTGTTGGCATTAGTTCTTGACTACTGAATACCTGACTTGACTTACACATACAACCTGGGGGTATGGGGAAATCTTAACTTAACAGTTCGCTACTTGTTCTGATCAGTTTAGAGGCTAGGCCAGCCTTAGAATGATGCTGCTGACATCATTCATCTGTACACATTCCCGTTTTAGTGCCTAGCGGCATGTCTCGGTTTCAGCCCGAGAATCTAGACCGTGGTCCCGGGTATGCACGGGATACTATTAAGTTATATCGATGATTCATCAATTTGATTTCAAAGTCTTTAGAACAGAAACCTGATAGAACAGTTTAGTTTACTCAATGCACACTACCCTACACTGCCCTGACATACATTACTATTACACCTGCTTTTCATTCATGTTTCTATTGCATTTCCTGTTACCCCGTTTACATTTTATTACTTGATGATATGACGCGTTGACGTCTGGGTTTTGCATGGCCCAGATTCCGTACCGCTGCTGCAGTCCGAGCAGGAGTACTTCAGCCGGCAGGCTGAGCTGTGAGGTGTTAGCAGTAGTTAATTCTTTTATTTCCTGCATTTATTTTCTGATGTGAGCCCGCATTATGGGACATACATTCCAGTTATTTTGTATTGGATCTTTTGCTTCCTCATTTTATTATTCTTGACTCATGTTATCTTGGATTATGGACATGTTTAGATAGTTTTATTTTGTTCTTGATATCTCTACAGCCGTAATGTGACTGTGGATGGATACTTCCTACCCACAGGTAGCATGGTTGGCTATGTCACGTGCCCATCTTAGCGTACTCTGGGAAGCGGGGCGTGACAGTAATGATCACATCAGTTACCCACAAGCTGTCAGCGGTACTAGCTGGACGTAATGGCTACCCAGGTATTGAGTGATTAGATGATCAACAAGCAAGCTTGTCCAAACTCCCATGAAGCCTATAAGTAACACTTACCGTACAGTCCGGTCTCTTCGTCTGATATGTCGTATATCAAGTCTAGGGGTGGTATCGTCAGACCCCAGTAACTCGATAAGTCATGCCGATGTTTGGCTCATAACGGTTCGAGAAACTACTGATAACACTTACCGGTAAATCTCATCATCACTATCCAGGGACTTACTGTTTAGCCAATCAAGCATAGCGAAACATCAACTCCCAATACCGGGAGAGGCGAAACCCCTCCTATCGCTCACTGCCTCCATGTGACTCGGGAATGTACCCAAAATCCACATGTTTGCACGACTCCTTTGAGCCGTGGTTGGGAGGAAATCAAAGCACAGTAGGAACCACACAAGACATTATAACGATCTCTGGTGTACAGACTAACCTGTACCAGGGTCACCAGAGAACTGCTATCTGACGATAAGTATAGTACCATCTAGGAGTTCTCAGCGAGTCCTGTTCAATGTATCCATTCTTTAATGAGCACCTGTGTACAATCTTTGATGTCAAACACTAATGGTTATGAGATCAACCATCGCCCCCTACAGGGACAAGAAACGTCCACACTAGTCTACTCTGGAATATCGATGCCCTGTCTCGATACACCCTCGACTAGGAACAGTTAAAAGATGTGCTTATAGACTATACAAGTCCCAGTAGTATGATCTGCATCATAGTCCTGGTAGTCAAGCACACATCCTAAGGGCTTTATCAACATGTATCAGAGAGACAATATAATAATACAGTGTACATGTTAAGATAAAGAGCAAGCAGATAGCATACTATCATGTCGAGCAAGAAAGTCCTCTATATATATGTCCAAGCATCCACTATATCATACAATAATGGCCTCTAGGGCATACATATTCCTAACAGTATCGACAAGGCAGGTTTATGTTATCCGACAGCTGGAGGGTAATCCCGCCACAAAAGCATGAGATCGTCAGGTTAAGACCAGCTTAACCAAAAGAATGGAAGCGAACTCCTACCTGCCATATGATAACCTTCTCAAAAGAAGGAGGGCATGAGACTATGAATGACCTCTATAGGTGCTTCTCCAACGAAAATAAGGACGAAGTGATCTCAGAGTTTTCACCAGCACCAAAAGAACTAGAAGATGGGATACACATTACGGCGGACAACCTAAGAAAAATCGACTTAGTGACGAAAAATGATCCAAGTCCAACCTTCATTAGTGAGCTACTATCTGAAAAACAGGTGGCCATGTTAAAAGACGTGCTCATGCAGTATAAAGATTGCTTCGCCTGGAACTACTCTGAAATGTCGGGTCAAGATCCAAAAGTGGCAGTACACAAACTGGCTATATCATCATGTATAAAGCCAATCAAACAGGTGCCAAGAAGGATGCGACTCGAACTTGAGATGAGTATCAACTCTGAAATCAAGAAACTAATCGACTCCGGCTTCACCCAAGAGGTTCAATATCCCGACTGGATCGCTAACATCATTTCAGTGATGAAGAAAAATGGGACAGTTCGCATCTGCGTGGACTTTCGGGACCTCAACAAAGCCTGCCCGAAAGATGACTTCACGGTACCCGTTACCGAGCCGATCGATAACACGTCTAGCCATGAGGTTTTCTCATTCATATATGGATCTTCAAGATACAACCAAATAAAAATGCATCCAGAAGACCAAAAGCATACTGCATTCCAGACTCCGCTGGGCATATTCTGCTATAAAGTGACACCCTTCGGTTTGAAGAATGCTGACGCTACCTACCAGAGGGCCATTACAAAGATCTTCGATGACCTCATACACAAGATCGTCGAATGATATATCGACAACCTTGTAGTAAAGAGTAAATCTCACGAGGAGAATTAGGAACATCTAAAAATAGTGTTCCAATATTGTTGGAAGTATAATCTGGAGATGAACCCTATAAAATGCATGTTTGGAGTTTCCTCAAGAAAATTCCTAGGATTCATCATACGACGTCGAGGTATCGAAATTGATCCCTCAAAAATCAAGGCGATTATGAAAATGCCCACGCCAAGAACCCTCAAACAACTGCGGTCACTCCAAGGAAATCTCGCGTATATCCGGCGGTTCATAACCAATCTCTCCGGAAAATGCCCCTACAGTCACATTGTAATGCCCTACGCCCCAGTATAAATAGTATTGTCCGCTCTAATTGAAACTGCACGGTTTTGCCCTTTTAGAGCGAACCGGACCCGACCACGGGCTACTTCCCAGGAGGTCACCCATCCCAAGACTATCCTGACCCAAGCACGCTTAACTACGGAGTTCTCAAGCTCCTGTAGTGTTGATTCACATAAAAGGCGCCTGATTGATCATAAGTGAAGAAAGCATGTCCGAAAATAACTGCAATCAAGACGGTGTTGCTAGTAGCTAGCCATGATGAGTACGGGTCGTCCGCAGGGAAATGTGAACTCTTTTCTTGCTTTAGACGAGTTGATGCAATATGGTTGATTGTTTGTCGTTGTATTTTTAAACGGATATAAGATTTATAATGAAAAGGCTTGTAGGGTTCATAGGACTTAGTTGTAATGGATGAACTAAAAATGACTCTTTTATCTTTTAATAGTTTAAAACTAGATCGATGGTGATGAATGTAGATTAGAGTTTTTTGGAAGAAACTAAGGTTTCTCACTATTAACCCTTGTCCTTTTATTGATCTCTATTCATGTCTAGCCCTTAACAAAACAAGTGTTCAACCAATCTCAAATCGTGGTCGAGTCTATCAATAAATTGATAGCGTGCCCGATAAGGAGGTTAACATTTATTTTGCTAAAGTCTATAAACTTTAAAATGTATAAAAGAAGTTTAAGAGATCTTTTCATCCATTATCCTACCCTATCCTACGAACCCTAACAAACTAAGAATTACTCCCTCATGGTTAGAGATTTAGAAGAAAGGTTGAAGAAGAATGAAAACATGATTAAGATGCAGAAAAGTAAGTGCAGAAATTAAATGCGGAAATTAATTGCAAAAAGAATTAAAAAAACTACCTTTATTAATTAACTATTGTATTTACAATTTTGCTCCTTAGAAAGTAGATTACAAGAATCCTAGTTCGCTCTAGATCTCTCTCTTGTTGGAGGTAGATGAATATGTGATGATCACTCGGATACATGGATCTCTTGATCTCTTCGGTGATGATTTTGAATGTGTAGCTCTCGGTCCCTTATATAGTCCCTAAAACCAGAAACCCTAGATTCCATATGTGAATATATGCTGTTACGATCCAAGCCACAAAATCTCATATCCTACGGCTCTTATTGTGCCGCGGTTCCACCGCATACCCCCCTATTTGGCCGCGGTTCAACCGCATCTTAGTAGAACTAGGTTTTGGAATTTCTTCTGGTCTCTTGCGTTGACATGTGGAGTTCCTCTTGATGTCTAGATTCTGAAAATAATACTCTGAGTCTCTGCTATTGCTAGATCTCTCGATTTGCTTCTAAATTTTGGCAGATTCGGTTTCGATATCCCGATTTGACTCGGATCTCTTATTTGGACCTTAGACCTGAGCTGATACCTGCACAATATCTCAAATCAAAGTTTGAGTAGCATTTGGTATTTTTGAGATATTATTCTAACCATTTTATATGATATTAAATCATAAGAATATTGATTAAAAATATTTGATATGATATGCATATTTTAATTACTAATATTTCATTTAGATATTATATGCATATATTTTCCCTAATTATGTTAATTAAAATGTAGAAACATATGATAATAATGTTTTTACAAATAAACCCTCATATATTCTATATTTACAATTAACACATTTTAACACTTAACAATAGTAGGGAAAATATTCATTCAAATGTGCTAGACTAATCAAATACCCCCAAACTTATCTTTGATCGTCCTGACCAAACTAGTTATTTAAGAGAAAAAGAAAAAAAACTAACTAGCACACATTCGTAGGTAACACGATTGCAGTTAGCACGTGCAACAAACCTTTAAATCTCCAGGTGTTCCTAGTAGGAGGAGTGTTGTCTCGTAAGAGTTTTCAATGGATTACACCTGCAAAATCCCATAATAAAAGAAAAAATATGAAAGTTACATACAAAGATAAAAACATATAAAAGAAAGAACTTGAAAATAAGCGTTTCAAACTACACTAGCTTTTGAGTTGCCATGAGCCCTATCTTAATGGTCATGAAAAGATGTCAGAAATCACATAATCCCTCAATAAAATATCGCCTTTAGTCTTCCTCCCTGCTTTTCTTCCAAACATCGATCATATACCCCTATGTGTGTGTAAAAGACATCCCTACACTTAGAGAATTCAATTCAAGCTATCATACTCTTGTCCATCTTTCTTAGTACTTTTTAGTTGGTGAATATTTTAGATGGAATTGCTCACACATTCTTCATATGACCGTTAATACTTCTTGAGGTACTAACCAGCCAATTACCAAATGTGCTCACTCATTAAGGCGTAATTAGCAATATCCTAGTCTTGTAACACCTAAGGCTTTCAGTGACTTCCAAACCAGTTGGTCCAAGGCACTAGGTGATAAGGCACCCTCGCTACATTTTTTTATGCTTCCTTAAGTAATTACAAAACCAGTGTTTCTTTTTCTTCACCATTTATATTTATGTGTCGTTTATATTTTTGTTTATATATTTTTTCCTTCATACTAAGGCTTTTAAACAAGAGAATTTCAAGGTACCTCTACCATCCTAAGTTTCAAGATGTGTGCAAGTGCGTACAGTAGGGTATCAATGTTCAGATGTTTGGACTCAAGAATAGGGACTATTTTTCAGACTTATTTCTATCCGCAGATTAGTAATTTCCTTCATCTTACTAACCCTTGGAACAACAGCTCATGACTACCTATTATCAGCTTTGTTTTAAAACATCTAATTTTCTTGCTTTTCTTAAATTTCTTCCTATCTTTCATATAAGATATGTTTTTCGCTTTCCAACTTTCATTTCCAAGAAAAATTTCTTTCATTCATTTTTTTATATATAGTGCCTAGTGCCAAATGATATTTCAGTAAATACAAACCTCCCCCTAGACTTGTTTGCAGCAGTGTCCTCATTGATGTTGTTCTTTGAGCGCATAGACCTGTAGACTTGGGAGGAAAAGAATAGGGGTAAAATAATAGTTAAATGAAAAACTACCCCCAAACTTGTTCTTTGGCACGCACAGATATTCAGTTATATATATATATATATATATATATTATACCCACCTCCACTCTTAAATGAAACAGTGTTACTGAAACATGGAGGTGAGGGGGATGAAAGTTAGTTGTGATAAAGCGGTTCATGTAAGAACAAGAGCTTCTCCGCTGGGTCAGCGGAAAAGTACGGTTTTAATCTATGCCCATTTACTTTAAAAATAGAACCGTTATTAACATTTTCTATATCCACTGCACCGTGCGGGTAAATATACTGCACCACAAAAGGTCCTTTCCAACAAGATTTTAGCTTACCCAGATGAAGGTGGAGACGAGAATCGTAAAGAAGGACTTGTTGTCCCGGCGTGAAACTTTTTCTCAAAAGATTTTTGTCGTGGAACACTTTAGTCCGGTTCTTTACTATAACCACATTATCGTAAGCTTCATCGCGAAGTTCGCTTAGCTCATTTAATTGCTGCTTCCGATAGCTGCTGACTTGATCAAAATCACAGTTAAGTTCTTTGATAGCCCGCATTGCTTTGTGTTCGATCTCGACAGGAAGGTGACAAGCCTTCCCAAACACTAATCGTTAAGGAGACATGCCAAGATCAGTCTTATAAGCGGTACGAAATGCCCAAAGAGCATCCGTCAATTTGGTGGACCAATCTTTACGGTTCTTAGAAACCGTTTTCTCCAAAATTTGTTTGATCTGTTTATTAGAGATCTCAGCTTGCCCACTTGTTTGGGGATGATAGGGCGTAGAAAGTTTGTGGTTGATTGAAAATTTCCACATCAAAGCCTCGAAAGACCGATTACAAAAATGCGTCCCATTGTCGCTAATTATACGCGAGGGTGTTCGAATCGCGAAAAGATATTTTCTTTAAGGAACTTAATAACAACCTTGTTGTCATTAATGCGACATGGTAAAGCTTCCACCAATTTAGCGAAATAATCAACTGCTAATAAGATGTATAAATTCCCAAAAAAGTTGGGAAATGGGCCCATAAAATTAATTCCCCAAATATCAAATATCTCCACAACCAAGATAGGTTGGAGCGGCATCTCATTTCACCATGAAATCCGACTCATGTGTTGACACCGTGAATAAGTTTTGCAATGATCATATGCATCTTTAAATAATGCTGGCCAATAAAAGTCACAATTCAAAACTTTCTCCGTCGTTTTTCTTGGACCAAAATGACCGCCACATGCCTGGTCATAGCAGAAAGACAATACACTCTTGAATTCATTATTAGGGACACATCGGTGAATAATTTGATCGGGACAATACTTAAACAGATATGTTTCATCCAGTAAAAATGTTTTACTTGGGAAAGAAATCGGTGATTGTCTTGTTTTGACCATTCGCTGGGTAGAAGTCTCGTTGCTAAATAATTCACAATATCTATAAACCAAGATTCGTAGGATATGGTCAAGAGCTGTCCGTTAGGAAAGGAATCATTTATAGGTAAGGTCAACGTTGGCGAAGAAGAAAGGCATGAAAGATGGTCGGCTACGAAGTTTTCACATCCACTCTTGTCTTGTATGATAAGATCAAATTCTTGTAACAACAGGATCCAGCGTATTAGCCTGGATTTAGCATCCTTCTTCGATAAAAGATGTCTTAGGGCGGAATGATCGGTGTAAACTACAACTGGAAAGCCAATTAAGTAGGGACTGAATTTTTCTAATGCAAATACAACTGCCAAGAGTTCTTTCTCGGTAGTTGTATAGTTCATTTGGGCATTGTTCAAGGTCCTACTTGCATAGGAATCTTATCAATGTACTGTCCTAAGACTGCACCAATAGCAAAATCGGATGCATCACACATAAGCTCGAAAGGGTGATTCCAGTCCAGAGATGACAGAACGGGGGCAGTAGTGAGGGAACTTTTAAGTGATTCAAAAGTATCCACGCAATCCGAATCGAAGTGAAATGTTGTATCCTTGGCCAAGAGAAGAGTTAAGGGTCTAGCAATTTTGCTAAAATCCTTAATGAATTGCATATAAAATCCTGCATGACCAAGAAAGGATCGTACATCTTTGACGCATTTGGGAGGAGGAAGGTTATGGATGACATCTATTTTAGCTCTGTCTACCTCAATACCTTTTCGTGAAATAATATGCCCAAGGACAATACCTTTTTGAACCATGAAATGGCATTTTTCCCAATTCAAAGTTAAATTCTTATCCTTACAGCGGGTAAGAATGGTGTCAAGATGATGTAGGCATTCCTCAAAGGAGTCCCCAAATATGTTGAAATCTTCCATAAATATCTCCAGAAAATTCTTGACCATGTCCGAGAATCCCCATCGTACACCGCTGAAACGTAGCGGGGGCATTGCATAATTCAAAAGGCATGCCTCTATAAGCAAAAGTACCGAAAGAACAAGTAAAAGTTGTCTTATCTTGATCCTTTTCGGCGATGGGAATCTGGTTATAGCCGGAGTATCCGTCCAAGAAACATTAGTATTCATGCCCGGCTAATCGTTTCAACATCTGGTCAATGAAAGGTAGAGGGAAATGATCTTTCCTCGTTGCGGCATTGAGTTTTCTATAATCAATACATACCCGCCATCCAGTTTGGGTGAGTGTTTGAATCAACTCATTAGCCTCATTAATTATAACCGTGATGCCAGACTTTTTAGGGACCACATGAATAGTACTTACCCATTGGCTCTCAGATATTGGGTAAATTATACCATTATATAGGCATTTGACGATTTCTTTCTTTACCATCTCCTTCATGACAGGATTCAACCGTCTTTGTGGGTCCCGGGCTGGTTTGGCTTCATCCATCAAATGTATATGATGTTCAACAATCAAGGGACTAATACCTTTGATGTCCGCTATTATCCAATCAAAAGCTTGCCGATTCGATCTCAAAACTGACAAAAGAGCTTTCTCTTGCTCTAAAGCTAGAGAAGCTAATATGATAACGGGCAAAGACTCATTCTCACCTAAATATGCATATTTAAGATGAGACGGTAGTGGCTTGAGATCTAGTATCGGTGGAGAGACGATAGAAGGTAGGGTAAGGGAATGATACTCGGACTCTTTAAGAGGTTCATCACCAGCGTAAGAGATTGACTCGGAAAGCTCGACTAACTTTTGCGACAAGTCAAAGAATTCGGACTCGGGGATAGACCTGTCGACAGAAGGGCCCTCACTCGAATAATAATTTGCTAGATCAAACAATGACACACTAGTGGCGTCGAGATCATTATAGCAAAATTCCTCAACTTCGCAGCTGTCGGAAGCTATCTCGTTGACAGAACATATGTCAATTAGATGAGTAGAAGGTTCAGAGGGTTGACTTCCTATCCTATAGATATTAAACTCAATTGTCATCTTCCCAAAGGACAGGTTCATAGAACCGTTACCACAATTGCTTACAGCATTGGAAGTTGCTAGAAAAGGGCGACCAAGAATCACCGGGATTTGGTTCCGTGGGTTCGCCACAAGCTGTATATCTAAAACTATAAAGTCCACAGGGAATATAAATTCCCTGACTTTTATTAACACGTCCTCTATCTCACCCCTAGGGTGGGTGATTGATCGATCAGCCATCTGGAGAGTGCAGTGCGCAAATTTCAACTCTCCTATACCTAGTTGCTCATAAACAGAATACAGGAGCAAGTTAACACTAGCACCTAGATCGAGTAGAGCACGATTGGTGTTTTTACCCCCAATAGTTATATATATTGTAGGACAACCGGGGTCCTTATGTTTCTTGGGCAATTGTTGGATAAAAGCAGTGCTCACATTTCTCGTTAAGAAAATCTTTTTAGGCACTTGAGTTTTCCTCTTCCTAGTGCACAAGTCCTTAAGGATTTTAGCATAAGACGGAACTTGTTGAATATCAACTAAGAGAGGAATATTTATGTTAACTTGCTTAAACATTTCCATAATCTTCTTCATTTATGCATTTGGTTTGTTGGCCCTCAAGCTGTTTGGAAAAGTAACTTTATCAATAAGGGTTGGGTCCAACATTTGAGGAGAAGATTGTGGGAATGGAATGGATCCCAAAATTGGATTTGGGATGGTCGTAGATGGTAATTCCTTCAAGGAAGTGGGCTGAGGGTTCGAGCCTAGTGGAAAACGGAGAATAGGCTCGGAAGAAGATGGTGGACTAGACAAAGTAGGATTAGAAGTAGTAGCCGAGGTTTCATGTGATTCATCATCAACAACTTGTTTACCAACATTATTGTTTAGCACTCTTCCCAATCTCAACGTAGTTACGAAACTCACGTTATGATTTTATTGGTTAAAGGCGATGTTTGCGCTTTGTGAGTGGCTAGGATTTGGTAGAGGTTGAAATGAAAGTCTCCCTTTCTCTCTTTCACTTATTGCGGCATTTATCTGTGCAATTTGTGCTTCAATCGATTTTATGCTTTCACCGTGGGAAGCAGTGTGTTGCACTAACGTTTGGATAGAAGATGTTAAATTAGCCGTCGTTTGTCTAGAGTGTTTAATAAACGTTTCTAAGCTTCTTTCGAGTGCAGAGGTTTTTTACGTACCGGCCGTTGGAGTATTTGTCTGTGGTTGGAAAGAATTATTATAAGGGACAAAGTTGTTGGCCGAATTTTGGAAAGATTGCGGTTGAAATGGTTGCTGGCTTTGTTGTGGTGGCTGCTGCTGCTGTGGGGGAAGCCTTTGATAGTTATTTTGGCTTGGGAACTGATTTTGAGTTTGAGTTTGGTTTTGGTTCCATGAAATATTAGGATGATTCCTCCATCCCTGATTGTATGTGGAGGAATAAGAATCGTTTCTAGGTCATTGCTAAAAAGCAGCATTGGTTTGTTCTTGACCTTGAGACGGAGGATTCAAAGGACATTCTTCCGTTAAATGTGATGGATCAAAACAGCAACCACACACGGTTTTGGGGAGCGTAATTTCTTTTCGGGAGGCTGACGAGAATTTGTTTTCTATAACTTCGAGTTTCTTTTGTATCGCGGCCATTTCGACTTTTACTGCGATGGAAACATCAAGCTGATAGATACTGTTAGTTGTATGTATGCCCTAGAGGCCAGTATTGTACAGATTATGTATATTATATTGGATGCTTGGACATATATAGAGATGACTTTCTTGCTCGACATGATAGTATGCTATCTGGTTACTCTTTATCTTAACATGTACACTAGTCTCTTTATACTGTCTTATAGTTACATGTTGGTAAAGCCCTTAGGATTTGTACTTGACTACCTAGACTATGATGCAGATCATACTAGTGGGGACATGGTAGTCCATAAGTACATCCTTCAAGGTCCCTAGTCGTAGGTGTATCGAGACGGGGCATCGATATACCAGAGTAGACTAGCGTATACGCTTCTCGACCCATGTGATGGGCGATGGATGATCCCATATCCATTGGTGTTTGACATCAGAGATGGTGTACGGGTGCTCAGTGGAGACTGGGTACACTGGACGGACTCGCCGAGAACTCCCAGATGGTATTATACCTCACGTCAGATGGCAGTTCTCAGGTGACACTTGTACAGGATAGTCTATAGACCCGAGATCGTCATAGAGTCTTGTGTGATTCCCACTGTGCTTTGATCTCCACCTTACCACGTCCATGAGGGCGTGCAAAACGGTGGTCTTTGGGTACAGTCCCGAGTCACATGGAGGCAATGAGCGATAGGAGGGGTTTCGTCTCTCCCGGTATTGGGGGTAGATGTTGCGCTGTGCTTGATTGGCCGTAACAGGGAAGTCCCTGGCCAGGGCTGATCAGAGATTTGCTGGTAAGTGTTACCAGTAGTTTCTCGACCCGTTATGAGCCTCACATCAGCACGACTTATCGGGTTATTGGGGTCTGACGTATACCACCCCTAGACTTGATATGCGACATATAAGACGAAGAGACCGGACTGTATGGTAAGTGTTACTGGTCGGATTCGCAGGAGTGTGAGCGGGCTAGCTCGTCGATCTTCTGATCGCTCAATACCCGGGTGGCCGTTACGTTTAGCAGACCGCTTGCGGCTTGTGGGTGCTTGATATGATCATCATCTGCTACCGGCGTATTGATGAGTCTTTAGAGTCCTACACAGAGGTTTCCTGGCTCAAGCGAAACGAAATAGGAGCGCATATGAGATATGTGCAGGACCGAGAATGATGCGTGTATGTGATACCGCATTTCATTCTCGCGATAAATGTTTCGATTGGTTATATTCGATATGACCTAGTTATCGAATCATTGATTCGATAAATCGATACATTGAATACTAGTCGGTTGTGTGCGACATGACCGGATCATTGAATCAAATGTTGATTTAATGATTTAATGCATAATTATATATTTGATATATTGCATTGCATTAACTAGTATTGGTTCATTTTAAACGGATTTTTCTCACTTGATGCACATTGTATATGTGATATACTTTAGTGCACTACTTTGTATCATGTTTGATGATACTTGATCATATAGTTAAGTTTATAGAATTAATCCATGGTTAATTTGATAATTAGGGTTTTGCATATTCATTTATTTATTTATTTGTTTGTTTATTTATTTGAAATGGATTAAGATAAGAATGGTGGCTTTATTTGTTTTATATTGAAGCTTCATGAAGCTTTGACTTTGCTAACCATCCTTATCTTCATGCTTAACCCTAACCCATCCAAGTGGCCATGGTTAATTCTCTACACTTAACCCTAGTTCATGTTATGATAAGTATTTGATTTAAAATTTATTTTTATCACAAGACTTATCATATTCTTTTCTTGAGCTCATCTTCTTCTTCTTCTTCAAGCTTGCTACAACAATGGCAACTTGAGATCTAGTGAGATAAATCCAATTCCAAAGTGAACCCACCTCCTATTTCTTCACCCTCTACCTCTTGCCAAGTTGTTTTGGGTGTTTACTTCACAAGTTTCACAAGTTTGTGAAGTCGGAGCTTGAGTTTGTGCAACCTCGACGTAGATCGTCTTTGACACAAAGCCGACGACCTATTCCGCTTGCTTTCCCGATGAAGCCGATGATCGAGTCGAGGATTCATGATGGACAGCGAGGGCATGACCACGTGGAGCTAAGGAGGCGGAAATCCGGATCTACAAAGGTTGTAGCATCTCAACTTTAGTTAAATAGTTAACTAGTTTTCCGTTTCGCCTAAACATCTAGTTTAAGATCCGTAGTCTAGGGCTTCTCGGCACCAAAAATTTTAAATTGGCATGTTCGATGCCTTGTGAGACCTCACTAGGGTGCCTAGGAACCTTTCACTGGTATCAGAGACTAGCTAGAGCCTTAGGCGAAGTCTGGACGGATTTTGAAACCCGGATACGCATCGAAACCCTAAAGCAATATGCTCTCTGGACTTTTTCTAAATTCTGGGATTTTTCCAGATTAAAAATTGCTAAAAAATTCAGCAGGAAAATCTAAGAACTACGGTGCAAATTTGAACTAATGAACAGTAATTACTAGCGCGGAACCGCGGCATAAGACGCTTTATGCGGCGGTTCCGCGGTCAATTAATGCATTTGTCCTATATGGTTTGCACAGTAATTCATAATTTCAGAAGCTGGATTTTATGGGAATTTTTAAATTTTATTCTAAAGTTGGATTTTCTGGGGCTGTTTTAGGGATTCGATGTTTCGACCGGATATTTCAAAATGTTGTCTAAGTGTTTTTCCAGATAACTGTAGAATATGTTAAAAAGTTTGACCGGATACAAATACCCAACTTTTCCCCTGCCGAAAAAAAATTCCAAGTGTTGGATTTTTCTATGGTTAAAAGACGTTCGAAGTAGTGCAAGTAACGCGATGGTCCCTCTAGAAGACACAAACCTTAACTCGATTATGTGACCGTCTTGAACTGCCCTTTGAACCTTCGGGTTTGGGGCAGTACGGCGTGCCACATGTGAGGCGTTGGCTTGACCCTTCTACGGCTGGACCGTTGGTACTGAGGCATGAAGTGAATGTCTTTGAACCTATTTCATTTGTTGATCGGTGTCGGGAAAACTTGGGTGTTCGAATGTTCGATCGGAAAGTTTAATATATTCTATTTATCCGGAATTGGATACAATAATTGGAATTCACAAACAGTTATGAGATAACTGGATGAATGTTATAGATCTAGCAGTTTAGTTTCACAAGATATCGAAAAGTGTTTTCGATGATGGGACTAAAATGCGGGGTTTATAACTGTTAGGCATGTGATGTCTAAAGAGGTTGCGGATTCCAATTGTTGTAGTTTTACACTTTCTTTTCTGTGACCGTAAGTGTAATATGTGATATCGCCGGTTTCGTTGCTATATGTCAACGACAATTGGGGTATGCATACTTACTTACGTTGATGACATGTGATGTTATGTGTTGCTGGATATGTTATATTGGATCGTCGTATTCGAATAGCCGGGGGTTTTTATGTGAGATGAGTGTTTTTCATTTTCATTCATGTAAAAACTTGTATGTAATATTCTTTTATTTGGGGCACTTCCAGGTAGCGGAAGTTGTCACCCTTTGTATATTATTCACTTTTCCGCATTAGGATAGACCCAAGGAGGGGAGCACAAGTAACCGGGTTCTGGGGTCCAGTGGGAGACCAACTCGAGGAGTCGAGTCCGGGTCTCCTAACCCTAGAATTGGCAGGGTTGCTTGCCGCTCTCGTAGGGGTCTAGGGGTGTGGGATTGGCTATTCATCACGACCGTGGAATCCGTGTTTTATACTGGCTCGTATTGAAAACACGGACGTCCTAGTATATCCAATATTTCATATGTTTATTCTGCTGCGATATCTGTGTTGTGATTCTGTGATGGATATAGTATATAGTATATATGATATATTATATAGACGTTACTTATGTTTTACACCCGTGCTAGCCCTGCCCTGCTCTGTCGTTAGTTACCTAACCTAACGGTGCACGAGGGGACATCGAGGCGAATGCGGATGACATAAGTGTACGTCATATCTATCTGTGATGTTTAGGTATTTAAATGATGGGACTTCATTAATGTGATTAATGAAAGATAAGAAACCTAAGATGTTGTAGAATCGAATTTTAAAATAAAACAGGTAGCTACAGTTCTTGCTTTGCATAGCGGTATATATGATATACCCTGCACCTTATTCGATGAGGAAAGGACCGAGATCCCTTCACCGGGAGTGACTCCTTTAGCAATAACTGGCATATGCTACACACTCGGTTTGGCTTTGATTGCTTTTAAGAGTTTTTGCTTTGCACAGTGATATATATGATATATCCCGCACCTCATTCGACGAGGAAAGGACCGAGATCCCTTCGCCGGGAGTGACTCCTTTAGCAAAACTAGAAAAGCCTCAAAATCACTCCATTTCAAAACTTCATTTGATTCTACAACGATATAAAGTTCATTACGCAAAGGGTTTTCTTAAAAACCTGACGTAGCCCTCCGTCATTTCAGATAAGTAATAGTTAGTATTCGTGCTGCGTTTGTTGACTCAGTCAAGGCGTAGTGTGCGGTAGCTGATTACTATTTATCTGTTTATGCATATGATGCAGATTGGATTAAGGTAGTCGTGCGGCCTTGTTGACTTAGTCAAGGGTCGTGCGGGTGGGTTTAATTCAATCAGGAAATGACGGGTTGAACTTTACTTGCGGTCTATGGTTTGTTGACTCAGTCAAGGTCATAGATCGCCTGAGGCAAAATATTATCGGGAATTTCAAGTGTTGAAATTTGCAATGAGATTGCATACCTTCTATGAGATAGTTGGATCCCGATACCCACTGCGAGTAAGAGTTACTCCTGGGAGAGTTTTACACATTGCAATTAGCTGATCAAGTAGGTGTCTAGAAAGGTGTTAACGAGGTTACGCCTCTGGGAAAACGAGGTTTACATTAATTAGGTTCGTGCGAAAGCACGGGGGACCTCCCTCAAAGTACCGACACTGGCCTGGCTGAAAGATTGGCGAACTTGTAGTGTGTAATTAATCCCGGCTAGTCTTTCCTTTTAAGGTTTGAAGGAAGATTTGATAAAAAGCAGTGGGAGCCATCCTGATTAGATAAGATAATAACCAATCTGATCTTGCATGAGCATACGCTAAAGTGTTTTCTTCTCTCTCTCTCCAGGTAGCGACCATTTCATGCCTTAATCAAGATAATAATATGGATGTATTGACCGAACCCGCATGTTATACTGTGCAGGGGAACGTTGGACCCGTTCTATCTTATAAATGTTATAAGACTGAACAGGAAACAGGAGAATATCTGGATTCTCACACCGCCCAAACGGAGAAAATGCATGTTGATGTATCATCTTCGGGTGTGTTTGTCATTGAGAACTGTTTCTCAGTTCACCCTACGTCCTGGGTATTAGATACCGGGTCAGGATCCCACATATGTAAGATGTTACATGGGCTGCGAAAAGGTAGAGAACTGAGAAAAGGTGAACATTCCGTTCATGTAGGGAATGGGGCAAATGTTGCAGCCAAAGCAGTTGGCATATATCACCTGGTATTACCAAATGGTGATACACTAGTCCTGAATGAGTGCTATTATATACCGAACATGATGTGCAACATTATATCAGTTTCTTTATTAAGTAAAGAAGGTTATAATTTTGTAGTAAAGGATAATATTATGAACATATTCCTAGATCAAAGGTTGATTGCATCAGGCTCGCTACATAATGACATATTCATTCTCAATCAAAATACAGTCTTCAATATACAAAACACACACAAAAGGAAAAGCTCAGAAATGAACGAATCCTTCTTGTGGCACTGTAGACTTGGCCATATCAATGAGACACGACTAGCTAAGTTGCATAAGAACGGATATTTGAATTCATTCGAATTATCATCTTATGACACTTGCCATTCATGTCTCAAAGGAAAAATGACCAAAACTCCGTTTAAAGGACACGGAGAAAGAGCTACTGAACTCTTGGGACTGGTGCATAGTGATGTATGCGGTCCAATGTCTACACACGCCAGAAATGGTTCTTCCTACTTCATTACATTCACTGACGATCTCTCTAGATACGGGCATGTGTTCCTGTTGAAACACAAGTCTGAAGCTTTTGAGAAATTCAAAGAATATAAGCACGAGGTAGAGAACCAAACGGGCAAAAGTATTAAGGTTCTTCGATCTGATCGAGGAGGTGAATACTTAAGCAGTGAATTCCTGGATTATCTAAAAGAGAATGGGATTCTCTCTCAGCTTACTCCTCCTTATACACCACAGCACAACGGTGTATCGGAACGAAGGAATCGCACCCTATTAGATATGGTGCGTTCAATGATGAGTAATGCTGAGTTACCTATTTCCTTTTGGGGGTATGCGTTTGAGACAGCCATATACCTATTAAATATGGTTCCGTCTAAATCTGTACCTACCACACCATATGAGATATGGAGTGGGAAGAGACCATATTTTAAGCGAATTAAGATATGGGGTTGTCCGGCCTATGTGAAAAAGCAAAATCCGGACAAACTCGAGACACGATCAGTCCTTTGCAAGTTTGTGGGATATCCTAAGAATTCTCAAGGATATTTTTTCTACCAAGCTGAGGAACAAAGAGTGTTTGTTGCTCAACATGCCACCTTTTTGGAAAGGGAATTTCTTGCAAAAGAAATTAATGGCATAGAGGTAGAGCTGGAAGAGGTTCCAGCACCACAAACTGCAACTGACAATTTAGTAGAACCAGAGGATTCAGTGGTGCCCGACGTACCCCAGCCTCTCCGCCGATCTAGTAGGGTTCCTCGTCCACCTGAGAGATACTATGGTTTTCTCATTGATGGTGGTAGTGAGGATTGCATCATGGAGGATGATGACCCAACTAGCTTCGAGCAGGCCATCACGAGTGGGGACTCAGTGAAATGGCTGGATGCTATGCGGTCCGAGATGGATTCCATGTACACCAACAAAGTATGGACTTTGGAAGTTGCTCCTGAAGGGGTAAAACCCATTGGGAGCAAATGGATCTTTAAGAAGAAACTTGGTGTAGATGGGAAAGTGGAGACTTTCAAAGCTAGACTTGTAGCAAAGGGTTTTCGTCAAAGACCAGGTGTGGACTATGACGAAACCTTTTCTCCAGTGGCTATGCTTAAATCCATCCGAATCATGCTTGCCATTGCTGCCTTTCATGACTACGAAATCTGGCAAATGGATGTTAAGACCGCCTTTCTAAATTGTGATTTAGAAGAGTGCGTGTACATGACTCAGCCAGAGGGCTTCATAGACAGTGGGAGCAGCGGGAAGGTGTGCAAGCTGCTTAAATCCATTTATGGATTAAAGCAAGCATCGCGGAGTTGGAACATCTTCTTTGACGTCGTTATCAAAGAGTTTGATTTCGTCAAAAATCCAGATGAACCTTGTATCTACAAGAAGGTGGCAGAGAGTAAGGTTGTCTTCCTCGTATTGTACGTGGACGACATACTCTTGATAGGAAATGATATTCCTATGCTGCAGTCGGTCAAGCTCTTCTTATCACAAAGATTCTCAATGAAAGATCTTGGTGATGCCTCCTGCATATTGGGAATTAGGATCTATAGAGATAGATCCAAACGGATTTTGGGATTGTCCCAATCCAGGTACATTGACACCATACTAAAGAGGTTTAGTATGGAAGAGTCCAAGCGTGGGAACTTGCCCACGATCTCTGGAGTCACTCTCTCCAAAGAGATGTCTCCCAAGACTGATTTGGAGAGAGCTCACATGCAAGGGATACCCTATGCTTCGGCAGTAGGCTCTATCATGTATGCGATGCTATGTACCAGACCCGATGTAGCATACTCACTAAGTATAGTGAGCAGGTATCAAGCTGATCCTAGAGAGAGTCACTGGACAGCTGTGAAGAGCATTCTCAAGTACTTACGAAGGACTAGAGATATGTTCTTGGTGTATGGTAACGGAGAACTTCAAGTGGAGTCCTTTACCGATTCCAGCTTCCAGAGTGATAAGGACGACTCTAAGTCGCAGTCGGGCTTTGTCTTTACCCTATACGGAGGGGCGGTTAGCTGGAAGAGTTCCAAGCAGGAAACCGTGGCAGACTCGACGATGGAGGCTGAATAAATCGCTGCCAACGATGCTGCCAAAGAGGCTGTCTGGATCAAGAAGTTCATTACTGAACTTGGAGTGGTTCCATCCATTGAGCATCCAATACCTTTGTATTGCGATAACAATGGAGCGATGGCTTTGTCCAAGGAACCCAGGTCCCATCAGCGATCCAGGCATATTCTGAGGCGGTATCACCTGATCCGGGAGATAGTTGATCGCCGGAAGATCGAGGTCAGGAGAGTTGACACGAAGAACAACACGGCGGATCCACTCACGAAGGCCATTCCCCAGATACAGTTTGAGAGACTCTTCGGGATGCTCGGTATGAGATACTACAGCAGCTGGCCCTAGTGCAAGTGGGAGATTGTTAGTTGTATGTATGCCCTAGAGGCCAGTATTGTACAGATTATGTATATTATATTGGATGCTTGGACATATATAGAGATGACTTTCTTGCTCGACATGATAGTATGCTATCTGGTTACTCTTTATCTTAACATGTACACTAGTCTCTTTATACTGTCTTATAGTTACATGTTGGTAAAGCCCTTAGGATTTGTACTTGACTACCTAGACTATGATGCAGATCATACTAGTGGGGACATGGTAGTCCATAAGTACATCCTTCAAGGTCCCTAGTCGTAGGTGTATCGAGACGGGGCATCGATATACCAGAGTAGACTAGCGTATACGCTTCTCGACCCATGTGATGGGCGATGGATGATCCCATATCCATTGGTGTTTGACATCAGAGATGGTGTACGGGTGCTCAGTGGAGACTGGGTACACTGGACGGACTCGCCGAGAACTCCCAGATGGTATTATACCTCACGTCAGATGGCAGTTCTCAGGTGACACTTGTACAGGATAGTCTGTAGACCCGAGATCGTCATAGAGTCTTGTGTGATTCCCACTGTGCTTTGATCTCCACCTTACCACGTCCATGAGGGCATGCAAAACGGTGGTCTTTGGGTACAGTCCCGAGTCACATGGAGGCAATGAGCGATAGGAGGGGTTTCGTCTCTCCCGGTATTGGGGGTAGATGTTGCGCTGTGCTCGATTGGCCGTAACAGGGAAGTCCCTGGCCAGGGCTGATCAGAGATTTGCTGGTAAGTGTTACCAGTAGTTTCTCGACCCGTTATGAGCCTCACATCAGCACGACTTATCGGGTTATTGGGGTCTGACGTATACCACCCCTAGACTTGATATGCGACATATAAGACGAAGAGACCGGACTGTATGGTAAGTGTTACTGGTCGGATTCGCAGGAGTGTGAGCGGGCTAGCTCGTCGATCTTCTGATCGCTCAATACCTGGGTGGCCGTTACGTTTAGCAGACCGCTTGCGGCTTGTGGGTGCTTGATATGATCATCATCTGCTACCGGCGTATTGACGAGTCTTTAGAGTCCTACACAGAGGTTTCCTGGCTCAAGCGAAACGAAATAGGAGCGCATATGAGATATGTGCAGGACCGAGAATGATGCGTGTATGTGATACCGCATTTCATTCTCGCGATAAATGTTTCGATTGGTTATATTCGATATGACCTAGTTATCGAATCATTGATTCGATAAATCGATACATTGAATACTAGTCGGTTGTGTGCGACATGACCGGATCATTGAATCAAATGTTGATTTAATGATTTAATGCATAATTATATATTTGATATATTGCATTGCATTAACTAGTATTGGTTCATTTTAAACGGATTTTTCTCACTTGATGCACATTGTATATGTGATATACTTTAGTGCACTACTTTGTATCATGTTTGATGATACTTGATCATATAGTTAAGTTTATAGAATTAATCCATGGTTAATTTGATAATTAAGGTTTTGCATATTCATTTATTTATTTATTTGTTTATTTATTTATTTGAAATGGATTAAGATAAGAATGGTGGCTTTATTTGTTTTATATTGAAGCTTCATGAAGCTTTGACTTTGCTAACCATCCTTATCTTCATGCTTAACCCTAACCCATCCAAGTGACCATGGTTAATTCTCTACACTTAACCCTAGTTCATGTTATGATAAGTATTTGATTTAAAATTTATTTTTATCACAAGACTTATCATATTCTTTTCTTGAGCTCATCTTCTTCTTCTTCTTCAAGCTTGCTACAACAATGGCAACTTGAGATCTAGTGAGATAAATCCAATTCCAAAGTGAACCCACCTCCTATTTCTTCACCCTCTACCTCTTGCCAAGTTGTTTTGGGTGTTTACTTCACAAATTTCACAAGTTTGTGAAGTCAGAGCTTGAGTTTGTGCAACCTCGACGCAGATCGTCTTTGACACAAAGCCGACGACCTATTCCGCTTGCTTTCCCGATGAAGCCGATGATCGAGTCGAGGATTCATGATGGACAGCGAGGGCATGACCACGTGGAGCTAAGGAGGCGGAAATCCGGATTTACAAAGGTTGTAGCATCTCAACTTTAGTTAAATAGTTAACTAGTTTTCCGTTTCGCCTAAACATCTAGTTTAAGATCCGTAGTCTAGGGCTTCTCGGCACCAAAAATTTTAAATTGGCATGTTCGATGCCTTGTGAGACCTCACTAGGGTGCCTAGGAACCTTTCAGATACCTGCCCTAGATGAAGACGATGTTGGTCTAGTGCTCTCCCACTGTAATATCTGTTCGGCGAGATCTTCCAGAAATTGCCAAGTTTCGCCATCATCTTTTGACATGAAATGACATTGACAAATGGTTTCAAGCATTTTTTTTGTAGCTGGATTAATACCCTCATATATAATTCGGCAAGGTTTCCATCTATCGATTCCGTGATGAGGGCATTGGACAAGAAGATTTTTAAACCGTTCAAAGTATTTCCAAAAGGGTTCGTTGGGAAGTTGGGCAAATTGGTTAATCTCGCTTTGAACACGGACGGTTTTGTGATGAGGATAAAATTTCTTAGGGAATGTTATAACGAATTCATCCCATTTAGCGATAGAATATGCGGTGATGCTGTAGAGCCATTTTTCTGCTAGATCGCACAAGGTAAAAGGGAGAAGACGTAATCGCAGTGCATCCCCTGAAAGTTGGGTTGTGCTCATCATTGCACATACGTTTTAAAATTTGGTTATAAAAACGTATGCGTCTTCGAATTCAAGCCCGTGAAATTTGGGCAACAAGTTGATAAAGTGGGGTGTTTCGCCCAATCAGAGCAAAGCTCTGTTTGAATTCAAAATTCAAATTTTGAAGCAACGCTTCAAGTCTCAGGCGCAACGCGCCGCGTGTCTGGCGCTAAAACGTCAGCGCAGCGCCCAAGAAGGCGCACCCAATCAGAGCAAAGCTCTGTTTAAAGGAAGCAACGCTTCAGATCCTTTGCGCTGCGCGCGACGCGCCACGTGTCCGGCGCAGATACATTAGCGCAGCGCGCCCAATTAGAGCAAGGCTCTGTTAAAGGAAGCGCCGCGCTGCGCTCTGCGCTGTGCGACACGTGGCAGCACAGTTGCGCTGCGCGACACGTGTCAGCGCAGATGCGCTAGTGCAGAAAAAGGGGCTAAGTGCCAAAGGCAATTTAGCCGTGCAAAATTACATGCACTTGATAACAACAAATTAAAATACGATGCACAAGCACAACAAAGAGCTCAAATGAAAAGAACACTTAACAGATAATAAAATACTTAATTAAAACATTTATTTATTATTAAATTTAAAAGAGATCACCAAATGTGGGATCGGAAAGACAAGGGTTCACAAAAATAAAAAGGAGATTCCCCAGCTCCCTTTCTGCCTTCTCCACCACGTCAAAGCGGCTATCCTCCCGAGAAGAAGACATCCAACGATCGTCGCCACATTCTTTGGAAAAGGTGGCAATGACAACCCGGCGAGCCCGTATCTGGCTCAGCAAGTGGAAAGAGCAGTCCCTCAGGGCTTTAGTGATCAAGAGTGCTTCGGAAAAGCTCTCGATCTTATCCTCGGCCACATCAAGCATTGCCGAGGACATCTCTGCCGGAGGAGGGGGAATATCGGCGAGCACTGAGGCAAGGATCATCCGAAGCCAAATGGAACCCGGGGGAAGAGGAGACCCCACACGAGTCGAAAGCTCGTACATTACGGCATCGCACTGCTCGTCCGAAAAAGAGGAGTCCACCAAGCGCGCAGCAAAACGGGGAACGACGTCCCGGATCGGCACTTCCCACGGTTGTCGGCGGGCGTGAGGACGGTTGCAAGCCATGATTAAAGAAGTTCTCTGAAGGTGAGGAAAGAAAAGGCTCGGCCTTGAGTTATATATAGATCCAAACACAGAAAATTCTGTGCGCAGCGGAGTTATTTCCAAGACCCGGGAAATCGAAATTTCGAAGAAATACAAGTTTGACTTGAAAAGAGGAGATGAAAAGATATCTCAGAGGAAGCAACGTCTCCGATTCCCCCAATCAGAGCAAAGCTCTAACTTGAAAATCTAAATTTTAATAAATGAAGCAACGCTTCAGTTGCGCCGCGCTGTGCGCTGCGCGACACGTGTCAGCGCAGATGCGCTAGCGCGCTAGCGCTGCGCTGTGCGCTGCGCGACACGTGTCAGCGCAGATGCGCTAGCGCGCTAGCGCACTTGCGCTGCGCTCTGCGCTGCGCGATACGTGTCAGCACAGATGCGCTAGCGCTGCGCGACATGTGTCAGCACAGATGCGCTAGCGCACTTGCGCCACGCTCCGCGCTGCGCGACACGTGTCACGCACTGGGAGCATCTGCGTCAAACTAAATTAAGATTTTAAGAAATCTTTTCTGTTCTTGTTAAAACAAGAAGATTTTCTTCTGCAAAGCAGAAGCCCTTGGATCAAAGATCCAACGGTGGGGAAAATTTCCCAAATCACTCAGAGAATGATCTCTTTAACAAATTTAACTAATTTGTGAGCACTATAAAAAGGACCCTAAGCCTCAATTCAAAGGCATCAACATTTTTTTTGAGAACTCGAGAACTTTAAAGAGAGAGAACTCTGAGAAGATTTCAAGAAAAAGGTAAAAGAACCTTCATGGATTAGAAGAAATTCCTTCTAATAGATCATTGGTCTAAAAACAAGACCAATGATCTTTGCATAATAAACAGTGCTTTGCACTTCTTATGAACCCCTGGTTCTTTAAAAAACAATAAAAAAATAGATAATAATAGTGCTTTGCACTTTTATGAACCTCTGGTTCTTCAAATAAAGAAAAATTTATTTTTCTTTGATCTAATTCAGATCATGAAATTAAACAGTGCTTTGCACTTCCCTTCTTGAATCTAAAAGATTCTTAGTGCTTTGCACTTCCAAACCGCGCCGTTGCGCTCTTGAGAGAGCGCCACGTGTCGGCTGTAAAACCACTTGCGCTAAGTGCCCTTAAGATAGAGCTTTGCTCTCTGGAATTGGTGCAACTCGCTGAGAGCACGCCACGTGTCTCCAGCGCAACAGCGCAGCGCAACAGCGCAGCGCAACAGCGCAGCGCGCTGCACTGTTGCGCTTGCGCTCCCCAGAGCATGACACGTGTCATCACCATATGAGCTTGCGCTCAGTGATTGGCGCAAAGCGCCTGACAAATGCAATGCATTTCACTTCCTGAAGGGCCAAGCCCAATTAAAAGGCTTAACAAGCTTAATAAATAAAATGCTGTGCATTATTTGGAAGGGCAGAGCCCAATTGAAAGGTCCAACGGACCAAAATAAATGATCTGCATCATAATAAAAAGGGCAGATCCCAATCAAAATGGGCATAAATGGCCTGAAGCAATGCAATGCATTATTTAAGTATGAGCAAAGCCCTAGCACAGGTTTAATAAAAAAAAAAAAATGATGGTGTTGAACATTTTCAACTGGACTTAGCCCAATTTTGGCCGTAAGTCCTTAAATTAAATTGACTGAGCAAAATGCGTCCGGTTCGAGGGTACATCTCCGAACTCCTTTGACATCTATCGTTGTAATTCCTCAACGACGTCAAAGAGGTGACGGGTCCCAACGACCACACACCCATATGGACTGCGGGGTCCTTAAACTCGCGGACCGAGACGTCCCTAAACTAATATCGGACCGAGACGTCCCTAAACTAATATCGGACCGAGACGTCCCTAAACTAATATTGGACCGAAATGTCCTTAAACTAATGATAGACCACCACGTCCCTAAACTGGAGTGCGGACCACCACGTCCCTAAACTGAAATGCGGACCACTACGTCCCTAAACTGGAACAATAGAGCCTCCAAACGCTCTTTTGCCGGATCTAAACGGTCCCGTTTGAGTTGATCTCAGCCGCAACGCGGCTAACGTATCCTTAAACATTTAAATGGATTATAAAACTCCCAATCAACTCTGGTTTGAGGGTACATCTCCGAGCTCCTCTGATACATGTCGTTGTAATCCTTCAACGACGTCAGAGAGGTGACGAGTCCCGATGGCCATACATTAAATTAATCACTACGTTAAGTTGATCTTAGTCTAAAACAAGACTAACGTATCCTTAACGAACGTTTAAGTTGATCTTAGCCGCAACGCGACTAATGCATCCTTAAACTGAAAACACCAAACCCAAATCTAAATAAATACGGATTTGGACTAATCCACGTCCTACGGGCGACGGCATTACTCAGTCTCCGTATACAATCCATGGGCAACCACAAACAAGACAAACACATACGACACGAAGTGAAATTCTGGAGAAGGAGAAAGTTGTTACCGCGACGCGGTAGCATAATTAACTGCAGGGGCTTGCGCCTGCAGGGAAGAGTGTCCCCACAATCAAAAAACCCCTCCCCCTGAGGGGGAATCTGACGAAGTCTGCTACATCGGCCGCATCCGTCTAAACCTCCGATACACGGTGCCATAAATCAACTTGGCATCTTCGGAGAGATAAACGGATAAAACCAAATAGCATCTGCCCCGAACCTCAGACACGGACGCGAAGTCCAGGCCGCCGTTCGGAGGGGAACAGATTCTGGCACGCCCGGTGGGACCTTTTCCTCTTTCCACTCCACACTTCGTGTGTCATCTTCGCGAACCAATCGCGGTTTGTTAAATGGTTGCCTACGGATTTCAAGTTGCTGAGATTTGGTCTTTTGTCTGTTGCAGAATTCAAGCATCCATGGATTCTAACTGCACCAAATGCGCGAAGCACCACTGCAACGGACGCTCCACCTCATCGAGAGGTGTAACATATGGGCCCCAAGCGGCCTCGTTCCTCGTACTGCCGGTAGAACAGGTGACCCAGGCCACCACCGGCCTGTTTTTCGGGACCATGGTCCCACCCACGAGCTTCTCTATGCCGATATCCGCACCGGAAGCGAACAAGAAGTCGGTATTCGACCGGCTTACTGCTACCACGACCCCTGTCAACGGGTCGCCCGCTACTAAGCCGACAGCCTCCGTTTTTACCAGGCTAGGTCAGAACTATAAAGTGGTCGTCCCAAAGAGGGCAACGGCCGCTGCTTTGGAAGTCGTTAAAGCGTCTTCTCCCATCAGAGAGTCGGTCTTCACAAGATTGACGGCTCCCAATCCTCCCCCAGCTGGTCAAAAGGCATCAGTCTTCGATAGGCTAACATCGGCAGTTACCCCACACTCAAACAGGGGGCAACAAGAAACCATCTCGATTTCCGAGCCAGTCCCAACGGCTCGTCGTGCGCGACGTCGCCATTGGCGACGAGTGAGAAAAGCAGGGGGCAACTCTCCCTCAGGGCTAACCCCACCTGCTCCAGTGGTGGAGGTCAATGCTGCTGTTCCAACTGGGAACAGCTTTGAATTGCTGAGGAAGGTGAGAAAGAACTCTCCAATTGCTACGTTGAAAAGACCTCCTCCACCTGCGGAGAGAGTTCCAGAAATAAAAAAAGAACAGCCCCCTCAACGGCTATCCTCAAAAGTTTATAAAGTATGGCGGAGGGTTCAAGACTCCGTGATCGATCCAGACCACTTGCGTCACCAGAAAAAGGCGAAGGTGGAAAATAACAAAAACTACCCCATTAAACAGCAGGGGGTGACAGTTGCTAGGATGCCCACTCCAACGGCTCCTTTAACCTCGATGGCCCATAAAAGAAGGAGGCCAGGGAAAGCTCCCGCGTCGGCGGCAAAGTATGAAAGCGGTGAACCTAAACGCCCCAAGTCAGGGGGCATAATGGTTCATACGGTTTATATGGCTTCTGGAAAGGAAGAAAGCCGTACTTCTACGGGTCACCGACCGCTCACACCGATCAGTGACCAAGGCTCAGGAGCAGCAACAAAAGCTCCAGGAGATGATGACCACAATGGCGGCACTCACTGGGCCGAAAGAAACCCCGGAAACATCCTCAGAAGAACGTCAAGAACAAGAAACGGACGCCGAATTCCTTCGGCGCGTGCTAGAGAAGAAAGATAAAGAGGCTGCGGAACAGGCAGCCAACATAAAGAAAATGGCCCTCCTGTTCCAGGATATGGTGGGTATGATGATTCAACAAGATCTACCTGCTGGGGATCCCCCGGTCATTCTTGAAGATGATAGGGGAGAGACATCGAATCCTCCACCGGCTTTATCCGCAGCTAAAGAGGATACCATATCAAAAGCTGATTTGGATGAATATATTGCCCAACAAATACGGGTGCATCAGGCGACTGAAGCAGCCGGTCAGATCGTGAAAACGGGGCGGCCATATCCGGGCTGGTATGACCAAATCAAGTACCCGCCGGGTTACACGATTCCCAAGTTTCATGTTTACAAAGGGACCGGCAATCCCCATCAACATGTTGCCCAGTTCAGAGCGCTTTGCGGTAATACCGGCGGCGACGACAAGTTGCTGCTTCGCCAGTTTGTTGGAAGCTTATCAGACACGGCATTTGAATGGTATTCTGAGCTTCCCAATGACTCTATTAAAACCTTTGCGGAGATGGAACTGCTCTTCACCCAACGTTTTACAAGTGCCAGTGAGCGTACCCCGATGATGGCACTGATCAATGCCAGGGTAAAACCCGGTAAGACATGGGTTCAGTACGCTATACGGTGGTGAAATCTATGGTCGAAGTGCGAACAGCGCATAGAAGAAGCTCCAGCGGTGGGAATGTTTGTTGGAACACTTGATCCACAAGCAACCATCTCGCAGTTCATGATGTTCTTCAAGACGACTACCTTCCAGGCTTTGATCGACAAACTAGCGCAGATGGATCAGATGGGCCATAAACCCCCTCTTCCGAAGCCGGACTCCCGAAATGATAAAGGAAAGGGAAAAGCGATCATTGTCGCTAATGCCCAACAACAACCGAGCGACTCGAAGCCGGTTGCTCGTCCAAACAATACGCGCCTATATGTACCCCTTGAGGACAGGATGGGACGCTCTTACTCTTTCCCCCGTGATAAAACGAGGAGGCTATTCGAGCTGGCGCTGCGCAACAGACTCATAAATCTGCCAGATCCAAAACGTCCGTTGCAACCGAACGACGCCAACGAGCCCAATTACTGCCCTTATCATCGAGTGCTAGGCCATCTGATTGAGGATTGCTACGTTTTCAAGAATTGGCTTGAGAACCAGTACCGTCAAGGCAAATTTGCGCTATCTGACAAATGGAAGGTGAATCCTCCGCAGCCCCACACCTCTAAGGGGACGAATACGCCGGGGGCAACATGCTCCATTATTGAAGAAACTCCCTGGGAGGTTGTATTATCAGCCAAAACGAGGAGAATGCTAAATGATCTTCAGACCTGTCCAGCGGTCAAGTGGAAGAACCCCTTGGAACCGCAGGTTATTGAGGGGATGTTGAAGCCACGACCGATTCCGAAGACCGATGGTGGTAGTTCAAGCGCTCATAGTCAGCCGTCAAAATCTTCGAAAAAGAAGAAGAAGAAATCTAAGAAGCCCGTGAAGCCTGGCGACAAGCGCACGGACTTACAAAAGCAAATCGACGCACTGGATGAGTACAACCAAAGGGCGCGGACTCCCATTACGCTCCAAGATTTCCTTGATCACGTCTTCCAAAAAGAAGATGAGGGAGAAAGTTCATCGGATGAGTCTGAGGAATATGTGGCGAGCTGTCATATGATCTTCCATTCGACCACGAACGATGAAGGAACTTCTGGAACTGAAACGCTGGGGGCAAATGCCGAATCAAGAGCCCCAGGGTTATCAGTTGAAATGATTAGCGCATTTCTTAATGAAGCTCGGTTGAAAAGCAAAGCTGATCGAGAACGCGAGACGGCTATATTCGAAAGAGCCAAGCGCCAGCGACTTGAGGAAAGAGCTGAGATGATCCCGCTGGAGCAAAATGCCTCCACCGCTGACAAAAGCCAATTCAAGATAAAAAAGAGGTTTGCTAAGGCCATATCGATGGGCATGAAGCTACCATCCTCTGAAGGAAAAATGACTGGTGTGGTAGAAATGCACCCCTCTTATTGCTTATATCATCAGAAGGTCTCGCATTCCACCCAAGATTGCAAAGCTTTCGATAAGTGGTGGCAAGGATACGTCGCTAATCGACAACGCTTTAAACGGGAAAAGCGTAAAATTCATCGGGAGCAAAGAAACACGACCAAAGAGCTTGAAAGAACTGCCAACAATTGTCACATGGTTAACACCGCCGGGTCACAAGTGCCTACATTTGGGAGCGATTCCGATGAGGAGCTAGAGCTTGGCCCCCTCTTCAAAGAATCCATTTCGGTAAAAGAAGAAGAACCGAAGGCTTGCGAAAATATACAGCTACGCAATCGGACGCTACCTGAAAAGAATCTCGGATCCTTAAACAAGAAAAACAAAGGGAAAGAGAAGGTCTCTGAAGACATCGCTTTGGATGACCGAGTCGCGGAAGAGTTAACCGCCAAGAACCCGCCAAAGAGGAGTAAAGTGGATTACAATGTCTTGGCGCATCTGAGGAAGCTACCCTCACAACTCAGCATCCTCGATGCCCTATTACTATCAAAAGAGGCGAGGGATTCTCTAATTAAGGCCCTACAAGAGCCGGACCAGTTCCAAGCCTTCCTACCCGAAGAAAAGATGAAAGACGAATTAGAGGAAGTGCACACAGCCGACGTTGCTTTTGGTGATGAAGACCTTCTCCTCGGGACGTGTGAACACAATCGCCCCCTTTATGTATCAGGATATTGCCATGACATAAAGATAGGCAAAATCTTGGTCGATAACGGATCATCTGTCAATTTACTCAATGTGCGAGTGTTAAAGGAAATTTGCATGAGCGTCCAACACCTCGCCCGGGACAAGATCACCATCTCCGGTTTCGACTCCCAATCATCAAAAACTCTTGGATCTGTGATATTGACGTTACGCTTCGGGCTACTCGTCACAGATATTAAATTCCATGTCATAGATGCCAAGACATGCTACAATGCTCTGCTCGGCCGACCATGGCTACACGAGTACAACATCATCCCTTCTACACAGCATCAGTGCATGAAGTATTGTAGGGATGGCCTCGAGTACACAGTGGCGGGAGAGTTGAATCCGTTTTCCGTAAATGAAGTTCGCAAGTATGAAGATGCCAAATACTTCTTACCAAGTTTCGAAGACACGGAAAGGTGTCACAAACCGGAGAACAAAACTAACGCCACCATCCCTATCTTCGGCAGTGACACCGAGGAGGAGGAGGATATAATTTATTCAGGTCCATCCCAATCCACCAGGCCGGGACCATCCGTTCCTTCATTGATCTTCGGTAGTGATTCAGAGGATGAAGTTCATGCTGTATTCCCTGCTCGGCCTTCAATACTGGTTTCCGCTGATGAAGAGCGAAGTCTGCAGATAACCATGGTGCCGCTTGAACATTACAAAGAACTGGATGCACTTGACACCAACAGCGTAGAAGAATTGCAGACATTCTATATCCCTCCCGGACGAAAAGGCGAGAAGGCAATCCTATTCTACCGTTCTGAAGAAAACAAGGTGGAAAAAGAATTTGGCATGGCGCGGATCCCATGCTCGACAGGCTTCAGCCTATCCGTCTTCCCAGATATTATACCGAAGGTTTGAAGAAACTGCTGAAACACCAAGGGATGTCCTTCACACAGACCGTTAGAAAAGCCAAATTCTATGACAAGGTCTGGAACATTCCCGGGACTCAATGCAAACTGCCTAACGGGAAAGTAGAAACAAAAGGGCTTGGGTACATCCGGTCAAAGAAACGGGAGCTAGTAAACAGCTGTTATGTTATGTATGACTTCGATGAAGAGGCGGACGCTCAATGGGAGGACGCTAATCCTGAGCCAGCAAAAGTTCCTGGTACAAAACCGCCCAGTCCATCGTTTGAAGACCAGATGAGCAAACTTATAAGGGATGCGAGTAAAAAAGCCCGAGATGATCACGATCGTGAAATGGCAATCTATGAGAAAGCCAAGACACAGCGCCACCTTCAACAGACGGTGAGGGATGAAAATGCCGCTCCTTGTCAACCTGCTACAAAAAAGGTTCGACGCGAAAGCAAAAACAAGTCGAAAGGCAAGAAAGGCGCTCGACAACCACAAAGCAGAGCTAAGAAGCCACATCATCCGAGAGTCGAGCGTTATTGACCTAGCCCTCATGAAGAAAATGGGTCGAGCATACTCATTTTCTCGGAACAAAACAAGGAAAATACTTGATCTTGCTCTAAAATATCAAATGCTTACACTGCCAGAGTCTAAACACCCTGAGCAAGCAGGCGAAGTCTTCAACCCAAATTATTGCTCTTACCATCGAATAGTAGGACATCCGCTTGAAGATTGCTTCACCTTTAAGAATTGGGTTGAGGACCAATATCAGCTTGGCAAATTCGCGTTGTCTGACAACTGGAGGGTAGCGCCGCCGCAAAAGCACGAACCCGAAAACACAAGGATAGAACCAACTCCGTATTGGGATTGGCAGAAAATTCGCACTTGCCACGTGGTAACAATATTAAAAGAAGAGTCCAAGGACATGAACGGCCTTCCTTGGTGCTTTGAAAACAGCAGCGATGAGGTAATCTCAGAATTTCCCCCAGCTCCGAAAGAACTGGAGGATGGAATCCATACTACTGCAGATAACCTCAAGAAAATCGAGTTGGGGACAGTAAATGATCCGCGACCGACATTCGTCAGCGAGCTGCTGTCTGAAGAGAGGGTAGCTGCGTTAAATGACGTCCTTGTGCAGCATAAAGATTGCTTCGCATGGAACTATTCCGAGATGCCAGGACTAGATCCAGAAGTTGCTGTACATAGACTAGCAATATCCCCGGGTGTCAAGCCAGTTAAACAAGCACCGAGAAGAATGCGGCTCGAGCTCGAGATGAGCATCAACGCTGAAGTCAAAAAGTTAATCGACTCTGGCTTCATCCATGAAGTTCAATACCCTGAATGGATCGCTAACATAGTCCCAGTGATGAAGAAAAATGGGACAGTGCGCATATGCGTAGACTTCCGGGATCTTAATAAAGCTTGCCCGAAGGATGATTTCCCAGTGCCAGTCACTGAACTGATGATAGACAATACATCCACTCATGAGGTTTTCTCCTTCATGGACGGCTCATCGGGGTATAACCAGATAAAAATGCATCCAGAAGACCAGAAGCACACAGCCTTCAGGACTCCTCTTGGTATATTTTGTTATAAAGTGATGCCCTTCGGTTTGAAGAACGCCGGTGCTACTTATCAGAGGGCCATGACGAAGATCTTCGACGAACTTATACACGAAATCGTCGAATGCTATATCGACGATCTCGTGGTTAAAAGCAAATCATACGAAGAACACTTCGAGCATCTGAAGACTGTATTTCACCGCCTTCGGCAATACAACTTGAAGATGAATCCTCTTAAATGTGCGTTCGGGGTTTCCTCGGGCAAATTCCTGGGATTCGTTGTTCGACACCGAGGTATTGAAATAGACCCATCAAAGATTAAAGCGATCATGGAGATGCCTCCGCCGAGGACTCTCAAACAGCTACGGTCTCTCCAAGGGAAACTCGCATACATACGGCGATTTATAGCCAACCTTTCAGGAAAGTGCCGTCCTTATAGTCACCTGATGAAGAAGGGAACCCCATTCGTTTGGGATCAAAAATGCCAAGGCGCACTGGATGAGATCAAGCAATACCTGCAGAACCCGCCAGTGTTGGCTGCTCCGGTTAAGGGGAAGCCTCTCATTCTTTATACAACCGCCCTCGAAGGTTCCTTAGGCGCATTATGGGCATAAGAGAACGATCAAGGGAAAGAAAGAGCACTCTACTACTTAAGTCGAGTTCTGCTGGGGGCAGAAAGCAACTACTTTCCCGTTGAAAAACACTGCCTGGCGTTGATCTTCCCAATAACAAAGCTTAGGCACTATGCGTTGGCGCATGAAGTCCGTCTTATTTCAAAAGTGGACCCTCTCAAATATCTAATGTCAAAATCCATATTGACAGGGCGACTCGCTAAATGGGCCCGCTCTTGATGGAATTTTCGATAACATATCAACCTCTCAGGGCAGTGAAAGGCCAGGCCATCGCCGACTTCCTTGCTGAGCATCCCATACCTGCCGATTCTCCTTTAAATTGCGATTTGCCGGACAGACATGCGTTTGACGCAATCGACAGTGGTGATAGTCGGTGGGAGCTCTATTTCGATGGAGCATCTTCCGTGAAAAAGTACAAACAAAATACGCCAATGATCAAATCAGGGGTAGGGCTCATCTTTGTGACTCCACAAGGAGGAATAATGCGCTTCGCCTTCTCCTTAACAGAGCCGAGAACGAATAATGAGGCTGAATATGAAGCTTTGATAGCAGGCCTCGAGATCGCCATTGATATGGGAATTGAAAGCCTCCTCATATATGGAGACTCCCAGCTGGTCGTCAGTGAAGTAAACGGCGATTACCAAACATGCAAACCAGAATTGGTAAAATACGGTGAAAAGGTACAGCAACTGCTAACCCAAATTCCCTCCTACACGTTAGAAAGTATACCGCGCGCGGAAAACAGCAAAGCGGACGCACTGGCCAAACTTGCTAAAGAATTGGCTGACGAGAACCTTGATGACGTTAGAATCGTGATACAAAGCCGTCGAGTGCTCGCCCCAGCAGAAATACCTCCCAAGTCATCCGAAGAAAAAGGAGCGAACGAGGAGGCAACCCTGCAAATAAAAGACTGGGAAAATACCGAGGACTGGAGAGAAATCTTCATAGACTACTTCAAATTCCACCGAATTCCTGAAGAAGCGTCCACGAAACATCAGCTCATAAAACGAGCCCTGTCTTTCGCCTTCGTCAATGATACTCTATACAAGAGGTCATTCGATTCTCTGTGGCTGAGATGCCTAGGACCTGACGAAGCGAGAAGGGTCGTCCAAGAAGTTCACGACGGACTCTGCGGTTCCCACCAAGCAGGCCCTAAGATGAAGTTGAAGATAAAACGGATGGGCTACTACTGGCCCACGATGATGCAGGATTGCCTGGAATACGCGAGGCAATGTCATTCATGTCAAATTCATGGGGACTTCATCCATCAGCATCCCAATCCACTGCATCCAACAGTGGCTAGTTGGCCATTCGAAATGTGGGGAACTGACATAGTCGGCCCCATCGAACCAGCATCGTCAAAGGGACATCGTTTCATCCTGGTGACGACTGATTACTTCTCCAAATGGGCAGAGGCGGTACCGTTGAGGGAAGTGAAGACGGAGAACATCCTCCATTTCTTCAAAACGCATGTCATATACCGGTTCGGAACTCCGCGACGAATCATCTCCGATAATGGGCCAGCCTACCGAAGTCATAAAATTAGCCGCTTCGCACAGCAGCACAATATAGACTGGAGATACTCCTCAGTTTATAATCCGCGAGCCAATGGATTAGCTGAAGCCTTCAACAAGACATTGACGAAAATCATAAAGAAAACAGTGTCCCGAAATAAGAAAGACTGGCACGAGAGACTGCAAGAAGCTCTTTGGGCGTATCGGACCACGTTCAAGACAGCCACAAACACAACGCCATACGCGTTGGTGTTTGGGACAGAAGCATTACTCCCTCTTGAGATAGAATTACCCTCTCTACGAGTGGCAGTCCACTACGAGCTGACAGACGAAGAAAATGCTCATCTTCGATTTGAAGAGCTTGACGCTCTTGATGAAATCCGGCTTCTAGCACAGCAAAATCTGGAAGCTTATAAAGCAAAGATGACGCGCTCATACGAAAGACTAACCCGACCGAGGACATTTCGTCAAGGCGAACTCGTGCTAGTGGTCAAAAGGCCTATGATCCCCAATCGCGCCAAGCGAGGAAAATTCGAGCCAAACTATGAGGGCCCATACATCATTGATAAGGTCTACCAGGGTGGGGCCTATCTACTCATCGACATGCACGGTGAAAGGCCTTTCAGACCAATAAACGGTCGCTTCTTAAAGAAATACTATGCTTAATGAGCCACAGCCTAGGTCAATGGTAGATGACGACGACTATGTCCGCTCGCTATCTTCCTAAGCTCAAGCGGTATAAGCAGTAGCCAGCCTTCTCAATGACGGACCGAAACGTCCTTAAACTAATGATGGACCGAAATGTCCTTAAACTAATGGCAGACCGAAACGTCTTTAAACTACTACCACAGCATCCTTAGGCTGACGAGATGAGTAAAAAAAAATAATATATATAAAATAAAAACGGTATGTCTATAAGCGAAAAGGGCACGGATGAAAACCCGAAAGGGCTCCGTGAGTAAAAACAGCAGGGATGCCGGCGAGTGTTCGTGAAAACCCGAAAAGGCGCGACCTCGTAAAAAAAAAAAAAAAGGAAAAAGAAAAAAAAGGGTATGTCCATAAGCAAAATGGGCACGGATGAAAACCCGAAAGGGCTCCGTGAGTAAAAACGGCAGGACTACCGGCGAATGTTTGTGAAAAACCCGAAAGGGCGCAACTTCGTTAAAAAACACTTATAGGGTCCTCTCGACCTTGTAAGGAGAAACTACCCGCGTGAGATCCTTACGACTCACAAGGGAGCAACACACTTAGGGATCCTCACGATTCCTAGGGAGAAAATACACTCACGAGATCCTCACGACTCGTGAGGAGAACTCTCTTATGGGACCCTCACGGCTCATAAGATTTGAAAGTCTTAAGTTACAGAGACCTAGACCTGTGCTTAAGCAACCCCCACAACTTCCAATATTGCCCTACAAGTGGCTCAATACTGACCCTTGTATACAATCCACGGGCGCGAATAAACATTTCCCTAGCCAAATTTCATCCGTAATTGGGAATACGTTCGCATGGTGAACAACCCTTATAAATCCCCTCGATTTATGAGGAGAAAACCCTCCTGTAGGATCCTTACGACTTACAGAGGAACAAAACACTTTGGAACCCTTACGATTCCTAAGGAGAAAATACACCTACAAGATCCCCACGACTTGTAGGGAGAAATACCTTCACGAGACCCTTACGGCTCATGAAGTCAAAAGCCTTAGCCGACAGGACCCTAACCCTGGTCGCTAAGCCTCCTTTGTTCGACAATGACAGAGGCAAATGATGATTCGCTCCTGGTAATATCCCAGTTGTAGCGGTGCTGATGCCGAAATCGGTGTCCAATTTCAGGTTTACGGCGAAAGCCAGCAGGCCGCTCATGCATACGAAATAGCCGAAACGATAGGGTAACTTGCAATAAAAAGCAGCAAGTAAAAATGTATGCATGCAAAATAGCCGAAATGATTGGGCAACTCGCAATAAAAAGCAGCGAGTAAAAATAAAAAAAAATAGCCGAAATGTTTGGGCAATCGCGACCTTCGCGATATAAAAGCTGGAATGATAGAGCATCGCGGAAATAAAATAAAATAAAAGAAGAAATGATGAAACTTTGGCCCTACAGTTAAGATCGCATCGATCCCTGTATACAATCCAAGGGCGTAAACAAAGAATGAACCATACTTCCCCAGCGGATTCCGTCAAACGACGAAGCCAAACCTCAACGGTTCATTTCAACCGAAGAAGCCAGTGACTTCAACAAAAAAATCCCTCGACTCACGGATACAAACACTCCTTGACGAGAGCCTTCTGATCCGCGTCGACTCGCAGAGCCACCAGCGCCTCCGTGGGAACCCTCGACTCGTTTCAAACCCCAAGGAAACAAATAATCCTTGGCGCTTGGGAAACAAATAATCCCTCGCAAAACCCTCGACTCACGGATACAAACACTCCTTGACGAGAGCCTTCTGATCAGCGTCGACTCGCAGAGCCACCAGCGCCTCCGTGGGAACCCTCGACTCGTTCCAAACCCCAAGGACACAAATAATCCTTGGCGCTTGGGAAACAAATAATCCCTCGCAAAATCCTCGACTCACGGATACAAACACTCCTTGACGAGAGCCGTCTGATCCGCGTCGACTCGCAGAGCCACCAGCGCCTCCGTGGGAACCCTCGACTCGTTTCAAACCCCAAGGACATAAATAATCCTTGGCGCTTGGAAAACAAATAATCCCTCGCAAAATCCTCGACTCACGGATACAAACACTCCTTGACGAGAGCCGTCTGATCCGCGTCGACTCGCAGAGCCACCAGCGCCTCCGTGGGAACCCTCGACTCATTTCAAACTCCAAGGACACAAATAATCCTTGGCGCTTGGGAAACAAATAATCCCTCGCAAAACTTCTCAACTCACGGATACAAACACTCCGTGACGAGAGCTTCTTTGACTCACATCTCGGGCAGTAAGGATTCAGAAACTTGCTGCCTGAACAATGGGACCCTGCAAGTCAATCCTAAATGGTCTCTTGCATACTATTCACGGGTCTCACTCTCTGAAGTCGATTCTCGACAAGGAGGGAAACAACCACTTACGAATCCTCTCGACTCGTAAGAGGGAAAATTCTCTTATAGGACCCTTACGACTTATAAGAGAAAACCACACTTAGAAATCCTCACGATTCCTAAGGAGAAAACCCACCTACGAGATCCTCTCGATCCGTAGGGAGAAAAGTCTCCATGAGACCCTCACGGCTCATGGAGTTGAAAAGTCTTAGGCAGCAGATCTGAACCTGCGACCTAAGCCATCGCTGATTCTTAGGAAAGTCAAGATGCGTGCCCTACTATCCGTCAACCATGTTCGCTAAGGTGATGTGCTGATAATAAAAGAAAGAAAAGACGGAGAAATGACACAAGACATTACAAAAATATGCATCTTTCATTCATAAAATTTGATTGAGTTTAGGATACATCGTACTAAAGAATACAAGATATACATATATGTTACAAATACCAACGATACAAGGAAAATTACTGAAAAGGAAGCGTCTTGCACAGATCCAGCAATTGCTCGCACACTTCCTTCCATGCCTTTTCCCGATTGGCCACCACTGCCAACTCCGCCTCCACTTGGGCCCGTTGCTGTGCGACGGAGGCAAGCTGATCCCTGACGGCCTGATGAGCAGCCTCACGGCCTGCAATGTCACGCTCGGCAATATCGAGTGCCCGCTTCAGTCTCAGCCCATTTGAGATGCGCTCCAGAAGGCCCTCGAAGACGGCCTTTACCTCAGCGGCGTTCGTCTCAACTTCAGCACGCAGGCGAGCAGTGTTGCTTGAAGATTCTTGGCACTCCTTCAGCCTCAAAACCACTTCTTGTTCCAGATGACGGAAATGAGAAGCGCTTTGCTCGAGCCACGCTCCCCGTTGAGTGCTCGAGGCCAAAGTCTCAAGAGACAGGCGCATTGACTCTAGCTGATGAAGGCAAGCCTCGATTTCCCGACAATAGTTAACCCAAGAGGCGACAGCACCCTCGTCATGGAAGGTAGCAAATATCGCCAACATCGGGTTAACCGTCGTGGCGAAATCCTCAGCAGATACTGGAGCCTCGATGTCGAGCTCCTCGATGTAGTCGCTCAGCATGCGCAAACTATTCGCGGCACCTTTTGAGGACGGGCGTCGCTGGGAAGGGCCGCCCGGTGTTGTAATGCGAGACTCAAAAGATACCAAGACTGGAACGACAGCTGGAAAAAGACGAAAGGTGATTAGATGATGATTCAATAGATACGAAGGAAATCATTGATAAGATGGTTTATTATACCGGTGGAGACAGGTGGAAAGGCCGGAAGGGCTGGTGGTGCAGTCGATCTTTCTGCTCCCCCTTCGATTTGCAACGCTGTAGTCAGAACAAGAGAGAGTTGGAAATAATTCTACCGCTAAAAAGACAAAGTTACCAATCGGGAACAGTACTCACCAGCACCACGAGACGGGAAGGCGAATTCAGACCGGAAGGAGAAGTGTGGGAGCAACACTTGATAGAGATAATCAAAAAGCACTCCTGAAAGATACAACAGTATGACTTCAGCACATAAACTGTATATCTGAAAGATAGGATTAATAAGTTATAAACCCATACCTTCCAACATCTTCGAAGGAATAAGAGAAGGTTGAGAGGTGACCACCGCCAAAGCAGTCGTTGAAGGCGCTCCCTCGAGCAGTGGGGCATCGGCACTAGCTGCACCTGCATTACGAAAAGGTGAACTTTTCAGAAAAGGTCGTAAAGTAAAGAAAAACAATCACTTAGGGTTTACCTGAGGAGCTCCCGGCTGAAACAGAGGCGACTCCTTCCTCTACCGACATGAGACCACCGCCCGTGGCCTCGTCACCCGACTCGATGGGGACCGTCGTCGTGCTAGCAAGACCTGGGGACGGCGGACGGCCATAGACGGGAAGGGCTATGATCGGAGTATTGCCAGATTCCAGAGAAGGAGCGGTTGGCTCGTCCTCGGGAATCATGGCCACCTCACCCACTACTCTCTCAGGTTCAGTAGTTGCGGTTGTATCGTCCACCGTCGCCGGGGGATCGCCGACCTCGGGCGCCTCAGTCGCCACCATCCTGGACTCAGTTATAATGATCATATCATCTGCCACCGCTTCAGGTTCGGCATCAATGACCTTCTCGGCGGCAGGCCCCTCGGACTCCACTTCAGGCTCCATGGCCTCAACGATATCGCCCACTGTCAGCTCGAGTTCGGCAGGCACCACCTCCTCCGCTCCCCTAGGATCGACGGCTTCCGCCTCTTCCTCGATCGGACTTGGCCCTGCAAAGATAAGAGATATAAGGACCAATGATATTAAAATCCTTATAACAAAAACTCTGAGAGAAATATTACCTGAAGCGGATTTACCGTTTGCGCTCCGAACTGCTCGCGCCACCTCTCTGCGGGCAGTGGATAGGGCGACAGGGGCCTCTTCAAAGGGAGTATCAGCTCGAGGGGCAGTGCTGGGGCCCGCTCCCATAGCCAAGGCAGCCCTGCGCGCCTTCGCCTCACGCCTCAACCGCTTCCTCTCCTCCCGAGCGGTCATGAGGGACCTCAGTGACGCCTCCTTCAAGGCATCATCGTCTTCATTCAGGGATGCCTCCAGAGCCTTTAAGGCATCTCTCATCGGCTCTTCAAGACGAACCTCCTGCGGTGGCCCAGAAGAAGCAGGAACGTCGGCGGCTGGTAGAACATCTGCGTCGCTAGGAGGGAACGACATTGAGGTTCCTGTAATTAAAAAGGAAAGGTTAGATCGACCATAACATGAGCAAAATGAAAAACTTGATGAGTCGAAACTTACTAAGGCCCATAGATTCTCTGAGACGTTCCTCCTCCTGAAAAGTCTTCAGAGAAGCGGCAATGGCTTCTTCATCGGTGATGCCTGTTGAAAGAAAAGAAAGAAAAGCGTTAGTCAAAAAAATAATGAAATGACGAAGAAAATACGTTGCAATAAAGAAAAAGTGACTAGTAGTTACCTGATTGCGCAAGCTTAGCCAGCCACGCGTCACGCTTCACCAGCCATGCCGAAGCTCTGAGGGCAGCTTCCAAGTCTGTATCGTCCGGCGGCGGCATCACTAATCCTGCGTTAGTCCCATATTCGAGCAGACCCTCGGAATAAGGAGCATGGGGTTCCTGGCCGAGCACAACGTCCACGGCGAAGAGCGACTTCTTTCTCTTTTGCCCTCCAGCCCTAAGCTCACGGGGAAGCGACTTACGCTTGGCAGCCGCTTTAGGACGACGGGTCCCGATGTCCGCACCCACGCCAGACTCTGGCGAGGGTACAACCACTGTTTCCACCGGAGCACGGGGTACAGGAGGTACATCCGCGATATCAGGGAGCGGCAATTCACGTGGAGGGCTTTGCGCACGTGATGGTCTGCCCCCAGTATCTTTTAGAGGAGGAACCACCAGGAGCCTTGGCGCTAAGGGAGCGTTACGATTGGTACCGGGGGGTACTTCTTTACGGTCAATCAACACTCGCCTCTCTTCCTTTATAACAGCCCCCGTCGCGTGATTGTACCACTCTTTATATACATTAAGGAGTCGTGGAGCACAGGCCGACGTTCTAACAAAAAAACGAGAACCCGTGTTCAGGCGCATGAAATGGTGTAACGCGTTCTCCATCCCTTCTTCATTTACAGCAGGTTCCAGTAAGAAAGCTTCTAAAGGTACCCCTTGATCGTAACTCAGTTGTCGAGCAAAACGATGCGGATTATATCTCATAAAGATTGCTGCACCGCCCTGCCTGAAGACTAGGAAACCCGGTCTAATAGAATACAAATGAAGGATCTCCCGGGCTGTTAACACTGAAACCCCATCCTTGAAGGAGTCCTGTAGTGGTCGCACCGCAGTGGTGGACGCTTTTCCAATGGTTAATACCTTATCAATAAAGGACATCCCAACTCCAACGGTGTGAGGGCGAAGCAGTAAAGCTCTGGCGTCCCGTGGTGAAGGGGTCACGATTGATGAGCCAATCAGCTGTAAGATGCGAGGAAAACCGCACTTGTCAAAAAATGAAGGCCTTTTATGCATTCCAAATACACCCGCCGTATGTAGCTCAAGCCATGACATAAAGTAGTGCATCGGCAAGACCACATGCAATGCTCCGGGCTCGTTGGCATCCGCGGCTCGGCTGAGACCATGATACAAGTGCGCTAAGCCGGCAATCCCCACGGCCACCTTTACCCCGATGACCATGCGGTGGGCTGGATAAAAGACAGAGGGCCGCATGCGATGAGAGTGCATTGGGATCGCGAACCAACTCAGCCACAGCCCGAGAAATCCTAAGAAAAAGGACTCCTCGTCCATCCCAGGGGCCGCAATTTCCGCGAAAGATATGGTAGGGAAGTCTGGGAGGAAGAAAGCCTTTTGATCTATCTCCTTCGTCGGCAGGTTATCCAAACCTAGACCGAAAGGATCATCCAGGATAGCAGATTTGGCGGCTCCTAGCGAAATGACGCTCGGACGGAGGAAACGAGCAATGAAGTCCTCAAAATTAACTCCTCGACTCCCGTGTTCGATAAAGAGGGACTCGTAGATGTTCAACACCTTGATCAGGCTAGGGAATTGGTGTTGAACGGCATTTTCCGGCGTAATCCCCCTTAACATCGGCTTAGCACCAAAGATGTACTCATCTGTCGGGAGCAGCTCTTCATAGTGTTCCCCCATGACCGGTAGGCCGGATACCTCTGTGAATTCTTCCAAAGAAATAGATACTTCCCGATCCATGGCAAGGAAAGTGTGGGTGGGAATATTCCACTGCTCCAAGAAAGCCTTGAACCACCAGGTGGGGAGCGTAGGATATTGGAAGAGAGAGACGTAGACTGCGGTGTACAGTCCTAGTCTTATCAACTGCGACTTCCTCGTCGACAGGATGTACCGGGCCCACGGCAGATAGCCAATCGGGTGACGGGGAATCAAACCAAGGTTATATGATTGCCCCCAGGGCCGTGCTTCCCCTTGACAGATACGGCGTCCTAGGATATCCAAAACCATAGGACGCTGAACCGGAGCCGCGTCCATAGCAGGATGAAGAAAGTTGTTCGCGGTCCAGTCTATCATCTCCACGGCATACTGCACTGGAGGTGGGTTGGCATAGTGAATTGCCGTGATAGGCTCTGACGGCACCGCGCAGGTGAAGCTGCGTCGACCCATTATAATCTGGTTATACCAGGACCCCCAAAGGTGGAGTTTCTTGTACTCAGGGTCATACTCTCTTATCATGGTTAGGGCTTCACGGTCCAAGGGCGCCTCTGGAAACCCCTCCTCCGAGCGAACGAACGGGAATGAAGTGTCTTCAGACATGATCGCTGCAAAAGAGCAATGTAGCCGTTAGGGTTGTAATCCCAACGTTTGGCATTGAAAGAAGAAAATGCATTAATTAAAATTAAAATCAAAATTAATTAATTACACCGCACCACAGTGCAGTGAGTAGGAGACCAAAGAGGGACCCATGAAATCTAAATGACAATACGTCAATCAATAAGACAAACTCATCATTGGATGAGATTGTCAGTTGGTCCCTAGAGGGAACATTCCCATAATAAAAAAGGGGGGGGAAAGAATCCCTAGAGACAAGGAGAAAATCTCCTCTTTCAGAGCAAAGCTCTGTCACAGAATGACACTTGTCAAATTCTGGTCTCAAAAGAGTAAAATTCTCTAAAAAGGAGCTTAGCTCTGTAATATTCCATCAAAAAGAAAATTTTGAAAATAATTTTAAAATTAAAATTTCTGGAATCTTGAAAAATCCATGAAAACTTACAAAAAAAAAAGTTCTTTGTTTTTCAGATCTAAAAGATCTACATTTGATTCAAGAGCAAAGCTCTGTTCATGGGTTAGAACCCATGAACAAGATCTCTGTAGATCTATAGATCTGTGAGAGCAAAGCTCTGTTGATGAAACCCCAAAGGGAATTTCTTTAGATCAAAAGATCTATGAGAGCAAAGCTCTGTGGGTTAAAATTGACTTAAATTAATTTAACTTAGTTTTAAATTAAATATTACCTAAAGTTTTCTAAAAACTTTGGGAAATGAGAGCAAAGCTCTAGAGTTTTGAAAGCAAGAGCAAAGCTCTGAAATTCTTAAACAAGAGCAGAGCTCTGAAAATCTAAACCTAGAAAATGGTGGAGAATTTTTAAGGGCCAGAGGCCCTATTTATAAGGCGCTTGCGCCTCTTGAAATTCCCCCTCGATCCAATGGTCAGGAGGGGTTGCCACCGTTGCACTCACGTGTGCGCCACGTGAGCGCAACGGTGGGGGGGCATTTGTTTCGCCCAATCAGAGCAAAGCTCTGTTTGAATTCAAAATTCAAATTTTGAAGCAACGCTTCAAGTCTCAGGCGCAACGCGCCGCGTGTCTGGCGCTAATACGTCAGCGCAGCGTCCAAGAAGGCGCACCCAATCAGAGCAAAGCTCTGTTTAAAGGAAGCAACGCTTCAGATCCTTTGCGCTGCGCGCGACGCGCCACGTGTCCGGCGCAGATACATTAGCGCAGCGTGTCCAATTAGAGCAAGGCTCTGTTAAAGGAAGCGCCGCGCTGTGCGACACGTGGAAGCACAGTTGCGCTGCGCGACACGTGTCAGCACAGATGCGCTAGTGCAGAAAAAGGGGCTAAGTGCCGAAGGCAATTTAGCCGTGCAAAATTACATGCACTTGATAACAACAAATTAAAATACAATGCACAAGCACAACAAAGAGCTCAAATGAAAAGAACACTTAACAGATAATAAAATACTTAATTAAAACATTTATTTATTATTAAATTTAAAAGAGATCACCAAATGTGGGATCGGAAAGACAAGGGTTCACAAAAATAAAAAGGAGATTCCCCGGCTCCCTTTCTGCCTTCTCCACCACGTCAAAGCGGCGATCCTCCCGAGAAGAAGACATCCAACGATCGTCGCCACATTCTTTGGAAAAGGTGGCAATGACAACCCGGCGAGCCCGTATCTGGCTCAGCAAGTGGAAAGAGCAGTCCCTCAGGGCTTTAGTGATCAAGAGTGCTTCGGAAAAGCTCTCGATCTTATCCTCGGCCACATCAAGCATTGCCGAGGACATCTCTGCCGGAGGAGGGGGAATATCGGCGAGCACTGAGGCAAGGATCATCCGAAGCCAAATGGAACCCGGGGGAAGAGGAGACCCCACACGAGTCGAAAGCTCGTACATTACAGCATCACACTACTCATCCGAAAAAGAGGAGTCCACCAAGCGCGCAGCAAAACGGGGAACGACGTCCCGGATCGACACTTCCCACGGTTGTCGGCGGGCGTGAGGACGGTTGCAAGCCATGATTAAAGAAGTTCTCTGAAGGTGAGGAAAGAAAAGGCTCGGCCTTGAGTTATATATAGATCCAAACACAGAAAATTCTGTGCGCAGCGGAGTTATTTCCAAGACCCGGGAAATCGAAATTTCGAAGAAATACAAGTTTGACTTGAAAAGAGGAGATGAAAAGATATCTCAGAGGAAGCAACGCCTCCGATTCCCCCAATCAGAGCAAAGCTCTAACTTGAAAATCTAAATTTTAATAAATGAAGCAACGTTTCAGTTGCGCCGCGCTGCGCGCTGCGCCACACGTGTCAGCGCAGATGCGCTAGCGCAGTCGCGCTGCGCTGTACGCTGCGCGACACGTGTCAGCGCAGATGCGCTAGTGCGCTAGCGCACTTGCGCTGCGCTCTGCGCTGCGCGACACGTGTCAGCACAGATGCGCTAGCGCACTTGCGCCACGCTCCGCGCTGCGCGACACGTGTCACGCACTGGGAGCATCTGCGTCAAACTAAATTAAGATTTTAAGAAATCTTTTCTGTTCTTGTTAAAACAAGAAGATTTTCTTCTGCAAAGCAGAAGCCCTTGGATCAAAGATCCAACGGTGGGGAAAATTCCCCAAATCACTCAGAGAATGATCTCTTTAACAAATTTAACTAATTTGTGAGCACTATAAAAAGGACCCTAAGCCTCAATTCAAAGGCATCAACATTTTTTTTGAGAACTCGAGAACTTTAAAGAGAGAGAACTCTGAGAAGATTTCAAGAAAAAGGTAAAAGAACCTTCATGGATTAGAAGAAATTCCTTCTAATAGATCATTGGTCTAAAAACAAGACCAATGATCTTTGCATAATAAACAGTGCTTTGCACTTCTTGTGAACCCCTGGTTCTTTAAAAAACAATAAAAAAAATATATAATAATAGTGCTTTGCACTTTTATGAACCTCTGGTTCTTCAAATAAAGAAAAATTTATTTTTCTTTGATCTAATTCAGATCAAGAAATTAAACAGTGCTTTGCACTTCCCTTCTTGAATCTAAAAGATTCTTAGTGCTTTGCACTTCCAAACTGCGCCGTTGTGCTCTTGAGAGAGCGCCACGTGTCGGCTATAAAACCACTTGCGCTAAGTGCCCTTAAGATAGAGCTTTGCTCTCTGGAATTGGCGCAACTCGCTGAGAGCACGCCACGTGTCTCCAGCGCAACAGCACAGCGCGCTGCACTGTTGCGCTTGCGCTCCCCAGAGCATGACACGTGTCATCACTATATGAGCTTGCGCTCAGTGATTGGCGCAAAGCGCCTGACAAATGCAATGCATTTCACTTCCTGAAGGGCCAAGCCCAATTAAAAGGCTTAACAAGCTTAATAAATAAAATGCTGTGCATTATTTGGAAGGGCAGAGCCCAATTGAAAGGTCCAACGGACCAAAATAAATGATCTGCATCATAATAAAAAAGGAAAATCCCAATCAAAATGGGCATAAATGGCCTGAAGCAATGCAATGCATTATTTAAGTATGGGCAAAGCCCTAGCACAGGTTTAATAAAAAAAAATAAATGATGGTGTTGAACATTTTCAACTGGACTTAGCCCAATTTTGGCCGTAAGTCCTTAAATTAAATTGACTGAGCAAAATGCGTCCGGTTCAAGGGTACATCTCCGAACTCCTTTGACATCTATCGTTGTAATTCCTCAACGACGTCAAAGAGGTGACGGGTCCCAACGACCACACACCCATATGGACTGCGGGATCCTTAAACTCACGGACCGAGACGTCCCTAAACTAATATCGGACCGAGACGTCCCTAAACTAATATCGGACCGAGACGTCCCTAAACTAATATCGGACCGAGACGTCCCTAAACTAATATTGGACCGAAATGTCCTTAAACTAATGATAGACCACCACGTCCCTAAACTGGAGTGCGGACCACCACGTCCCTAAACTGAAATGCGGACCACTACGTCCCTAAACTGGAACAATAGAGCCTCCAAACGCTCTTTTGCCGGATCTAAACGGTCCCGTTTGAGTTGATCTCAGCCGCAACGTGGCTAACGTATCCTTAAACATTCAAATGGATTATAAAACTCCCAATCAACTCTGGTTTGAGGGTACATCTCCGAGCTCCTCTGATACATGTCGTTGTAATCCTTCAACGACGTCAGAGAGGTGACGAGTCCCGATGGCCATACATTAAATTAATCACTACGTTAAGTTGATCTTAGTCTAAAACAAGACTAACGTATCCTTAACGAACGGTTAAGTTGATCTTAGCCGCAACGCGACTAATGCATCCTTAAACTGAAAACACCAAACCCAAATCTAAATAAATACGGATTTGGACTAATCCACGTCCTACGGGCGACGGCATTACTCAGTCTCCGTATACAATCCACGGGCAACCACAAACAAGACAAACACATACGACACGAAGTGAAATTCTGGAGAAGGAGAAAGTTGTTACCGCGACGCGGTAGCGTAATTAACTGCAGGGGCTTGCGCCTGCAGGGAAGAGTGTCCCCACAATCAAAAAACCCCTCACCCTGAGGGGGAATCTGACGAAGTCTGCTACATCGGCCGCATCCGTCTAAACCTCCGATACACGGTGCCATAAATCAACTTGGCATCTTCGGAGAGATAAACGGATAAAACCAAATAGCATCTGCCCCGAACCTCAGACACGGACGCGAAGTCCAGGCCGCCGTTCGGAGGGGAACATGGGGTTTAATTTCAAAATTATCCCTATTGGCTGGTGGAAGAGATAGACAAGTAGGAAGGGGTCCACGTACGGGGTGGTATCTTTCTTGGAGAAAGATGTGCGGTGGATTCTGCACACTTACGGGTGGTGGTAGGGTGGAATCGTTAAAACCCGATGGAGATCCGTCCATTTCGGGAGATGATGTGGATGGAGGAGGAATACAAGATGAAGAGTACCGACTTCAGAGTCGATAGCAAAAACGCAGACAAGACGGGCACTAGAATCCCGTGTCCAGCCGATCATGCACTAAGCTGGTTTAGTGCACGTGGCAGCGTGTGTTAGAATGATTTTAAGAAGGTTTGTTTTGAAAAAAGTCGGACTTGAGGCTTGACTCAATAAATCACAAAATGCATAATCAACCCCTAGAGCTAGGGTCACCTAGGTCAAGTCACTAGACCGCTCCTAGACTTCCAAATGACAAGTCGTTGGATCAATTCTCTACTATCTCCTTATCAATCTTGTGGCCAGGTAAGTGCCAGATTAGTGGGAGGTATCCGCTATACGAATCACCAAAATAGCGGGCGTAATTAAGTAACCACTTTACTTAATCACACTTGTTTAGACACCACAAGAGAAATGTGGATAAGCAATAGATTACCCATGGCCCTCCTCTGTCCTAATTGGGCGTGAATGTTCTTAGGGGCTAGGTCTAGATATTTTTTAATTAATGTAGGGTGAGAGTATGCTCGTTTATGATTTGTGGGGCCTAAGAAGGGTGATGAAATCCTCACCTAATCTGAATTTGGATTTATTACCCCTTAAAGTCCGGTTTAAATATGCAAAAACAAACCGAAATCAAAACATGCAAAAAGATTTTTGAGCGACGATATTTGCAAAGAATCCTGCAGGTAAAATCAGATTATTAGAGTTTTAGAGGAGAGAGAAAGATATTATAAAAATACCTGAGGATTGTAGGGCCGCCAAACCTACCAATATGTCGTGGTTCCACCGCCAATAGCACCAAAATGCCGCGGTTCCGCCTCCGCCTGGGAGGATCTTCTGCTAATTTTTCTTCCGAGTACCCCTATGCTCCTCTGGTCTATATTTAAAGTCTCTGAATCTCTGTTTCCTTGCTCTAGTTGCTCCAGATTCCCTTGCAAATCTCGCACAATAATCATTAGACACATGATGCGGTTTTGGTTCTCTTTTATTTTATATTTGCTGGTTTAAATAAGAAATCAACCCGAATAACAAGAAAAAAATTACGACCGTTTCCCCGGCAACGACGCCATTTGATTGATCGTAAGTGAAGAAAGTGTGTTCGAAAATAACCGCAATCAAGACGGTGTCGCTAGTAGCTAGCCACGATGAGTACGGGTCGTCCGCAGGGAAACGTGAACTCTTTTCTTGCTTTAGCCGAGTTGATGCAAAATGGTTGATTGTTTGTCGTTATATTTTAAAACGGATATAAGATTTATAATGAAAAGACTTGTAGGGTTCATAGGACTTAGTAGTAATGGATGAATAACTAAAGTCTAACCTTTAACAAAACAAGTGTCCAACCAATCTCAAATCGTGGTCGAGTCTATCAATAAATTGATAGCGCGCCCGATAAGGAGGTTAACATTTATTTTGCTAAATTTTATAAACTTTAAAATGTATAAAAGAAATTTAAGAGATCTTTTCATCCATTATCCTACCCTATCTTACGAACCCTAGCAAGCTAGGAATTACTCACTTATGGTTAGAGATTTAGAAGAAAGGTTGAAGACGAATGAAAACATGATTAAGATGCAGAAAAGTAAGTGCAGAAATTAAATGTGGAAATTAATTGCAAAAAGAATTAAAAAACTACCTTTATTAATCAACTATTGCATTTACAATTTACTCCTTAGAAAGTAGATTACAAGAACCCTAGTTTGCTCTAGATCTCTCTCTTGTTAGAGGTAGATGAATAGGTGATGATCACTCGGATACGTGGATCTCTTGGATCTCTTGATCTCTTCGGTGATGATTTTGAATGTGCAGCTCTCAGTCCCTTATATAGTCCCTAAAACCAGAAAACCTAGATTTCATATGTGAATATATGCTGTTACGATCCAAGCCACAAAATCTCATATCCTACGGCCCTTATTGCGCCGCGGTTTCACCTCATATCCCTCTATTTGGCCGCGGTTCAACCGAATCTTGGTAGAACTAGGTTTTGGGATTTCTTTTGGTCTCTTGTGTTGACATGTGGAGATCTTCTTGATGTCTAGATTCTGAAAATAATATTCTGAGTCTCTGCCGTTGCTAGATCTCTCGATTTGCTTCTAAATTTTGGCAGATTCGGTTTCAATATCCCGATTTGACTCGGATCTCTTACTTGGACCTTAGACCTGAGCTGATACCTGCACAATATTTCAAATCAAAGTGTGAGTAGCATTTGGTATTTTTGAGATATTATTCTAAACACTTTATATAATATTAAATATTAAGAATATTGATTAGAAATATTTGATATGATATGCATATTTCAATTACTAATATTTCATTTAGATATTATATGCATATATTTTCTCTAATAATGTTAATTAAAATGTAGAAACATATGATAATAATGTTTTTACAAATAAACCCTCATATGTTCTATATTTACAATTAACACATTTTAACACTTAACAATAGTAGGGAAAATATTCATTCAAATATGCAACATTTTATATTAATCAGCATCTCTGTAATTGAGGGTAGTACATTACATTTATAATGCAGTTCGGCCCTCTTTCGAAACGTGTTCCGAAAATTCCCCATTGTTCTGCAGGGGGTCCTACGGACTCAAGAGGTGGCCCCCACGGATTCAAGAGGTGGCCCCGCCCTCTTGGCATGACAATTGTCGTGGCACTTTATTCCTTGTGGCACTTTGTTCCGTGAGTTAGAACCGGGTCCCGACATTCTCCCCACCTTTGAACAATGGTCCGTCCTCGAACCACAGACCTACTACTGAGGGAACTGCATGGGCCACCATAAATGTAAGGCCCTACGCCCCTGTACAGATGATAATAATGTTAATTAAAATGTATAAACATATGATAATAATGTTTTTACAAATAAACCCTCATATGTTCTATATTTACAATTAACACTTTTTAACACTTAACAATAGTAGGGAAAATATTCATTCAAATATGCAATATTTTATACTAATCAGCGCCTCTGTAATTGAGGGTAGTATCATTACATTTATAATGCAGTGCGGCCCTCTTTCGGAATGCGTTCCGAAGATTCCACATTGTTCTGTAGTGGGTCACATTGTTCTGTAGTGGGTCCTACGGACTCAAAAGGTGGCCCCGCCCTCTTGGCATGACAATTGGCGTGGCACCTTATTCCGTGTGGCACTTTATTCCGTGAGCTAGAACCGGGTCCCGACATTCTCCCCGCATTTGAACAATGGTTCGTCCTCGAACCACAGACCTACTACTGAGGGAATTGCATGGGCCTCCATAAATGTAAGGCCCTACGCCCCTGTACAGATGGTATTGTCTACTCTACCTGAAACCGCACGGTTTTGCCCTTTTAGAGCGAACCGGACCCGACCAGGGGCTACTTCCCAGGAGGTCACTCATCGCAAGACTTCCCTGGCCTGAGCATGCTTAACTATAGTGTTCTCAAGCTCATGTAGTGCCAATTCACTTAAAAGGCGCCTATGTAATTGAGTGTGGTATCATTACATTTGTAATGCAGTTTGGTCCTCTTTCGGAATGTGTTCCGAAGATTCCTTATTGTTCTGCAGTGGGTCTCACGGACTCAAGAGGTGGCCCCCACGAATTCAAGAGGTGGCCCCCGCCCCCTTGGCATGATAATTGGCGTGGCACTTTGTTCCGTGAGCAAGAACCGGGTCCTGACACATTTGATGAAGAAGAGGACCCCGTTCGTCTGGGATCAAAAGTGCCAAAATGCACTGGAGGAAATCAAAAAATACCTGCAAAATCCGCCGGTATTGACCGCTCTGGTTAAGAGAAAACCCTTTATTCTATATACAATGGCCCTTTAGGGTTCTCTAGGCGCATTGTGGGAATAAGAGAACGACCAGGGAAAGGAGAGAGCTCTATACTATTTAATTCGAGTTCTCCTAGGGGCAGAAAATAACTATTCCCCCATCGGAAAAAAAGCCTGGCTCCGATCTTCGCAATAACGAAACTCAGACATTATGCCTTGGCAAATAAAATCAATCTCATATCGAAGGTGGATCTGTAGGGTTCCTAGGCACCCTAATGAGGTCTCACAAGGCATCAACCATGCCAATTTCAAAAATACGGTGCCGAGAAACCCTAGACTACGGATCGTTAGCTAGATGTCTAGGCGAAAATGAAACTAGTTAACAGCTTAACTAAAGTTTAAACGGAAATACAACCTTTGTAGATCCGGTGCTCCACCTCCATAGCTCCGCAACGAAGTCCTCTCCGCTGTCCAAAAAGAATCCAGGCTCTAGCATCGACTTCATCGGAGAATAAGCGAGCTAGGTCGTCGATGTCCATGCCGAAGATGATCTACGTCGAGGCATCGCTAAATCAAGCTCCAACTTCACCAAGTCATGAAAACTTGTGAAGGAAACACACTCTACTACTTGGCAAGAGGTAGAGGATGAAGAAATAGGAAGTGGGTAGACTTTAGAATTGGATTTCTCACTCATTTCCATCAATCACCATTGATGGAGCTTGCTTTCTTCAAGTGAAGAAAATGAAGAAGAAGAAGAGCAAGAAGAAGATAAGTCTTATGATAAGAATAGAATAGAATATAAAAATCAATCCTTATCATAATTTTAACTATGGTAATGTGTAGAGAATTGACTAAGGTTAAATAAAGGGTTAGGGTTTAGCATGGAGACAAAATGGTCAAATGTTTCATGAATGTTCATGAAAGAAACAAAACAAAATGAAAGCAACCATTTTATTTCTCTTTGCTATTTAATTTTCTAAAAGAATAATTAAATAAATGAATATGGAAATAAAACCCTAACCTTTCATAAAACCATGGTCAATTCTTTACACAACCCAAGTTATGCATGCATCATCAAACATGATACAAGCAAGTGCACAAAATCATATCGCATATGCAATGCGCACACCCGAGCGAGAAAATCCATTTAAAGTGAACCGATACTAGTTAATGCAAAGTAATATATCAAATATATAATTATGCATTAAATCATTAAATCAACACTTGATTCAATGATCCGGTCATGTCGCACAAAACCGACTGGTATCACAAGTAACAACTTATCGAATCAACACTTGATCCGATAACCCGGCTATATCACATATAACCGATCAATGTCATATCGCGAGAATGAAATACGGTATCACATACACGCATCATTCTCGGTCTCGCACATATCTCATATGCGCTCCTATTTCGTTTCGCTTGAGCCAGGAAACCTCTGTGTAGGACTCTAAAGACTCGTCAATACGCCGGCAGTGGATGATGATCATATCAAACACCCACAAGCCGCAAGCGGTCTGCCAAACGTAACGTCCACCCGGGTATTGAGCGATCTGAAGATCGAAGAGCAAGCCCGCTCACACTCCAGTGAATCCAACCAGTAACACTACCGTACAGTCCGGTCTGATCGTCTGATATGTCGCATATCTTGCCTAGGGGTGGTAAACGTCAGACCCCAATAGCTCGATAAGTCGTGTCGATATGAGGTCTATAACAATTCTAGAAACTACCGGTAACACTTACCAGTAAATCTCAGCAACCCTGGCCAGGGATTTCCTGTTATAGCCAATCGAACACAGCGCAACATCTACTCCCTATACCGGGAGAGATGAATCCCCTCCTATCGCTCATTGCCTCCATGTGACTCGGGACTGTACCCAAAAACCACCATTTTGCACGCCCTCTTGGACGTGGTAAGATGGAAATCAAAGCACAGTGGGAACCACACAAGACTCTATGACGATCTCGGGTCAACAGACTAACCTGTACCAGTGTCACCAGAGAACTGCCATCTGACGTGAGGTATAATACCATCTGGGAGTTCTCGGCGAGTCCGTCCAGTGTACCCAGTCTTTACTGAGCACCTGTATATCATCTCTGATGTCAAACACCAATGGATATGGGATCATCCATCGCCCATCTGTATGGGTCGAGAAGGTACACGCTGGTCTACTCTGGTATATCGATGCCCCGTCTCGATACACCCTCGACTAGGGACTTTGAAGGATGTACTTATGGACTACCATGTCCCCACTAGTATGATCCGCATCATAGTCCAGGTAGTTAAGTACACATCCTAAGGGCTTTACCAACATGTAATAGAGAGACAATCAGTGTACACGTTAAGGTAAAGTTCAACCAGATAGCATACTATCATGTCGAGCAAGAAAGTCCTCACTATATATGTCCCAGCATCCACTACAATATACATCCTATGTATAGTAATGGCCTCTAGGGCATACATATAACTAACAATCTCCCACTTGCACTAGGGCCATCTGTAGCAGTGGTTTGAAGTATCTCATACTCAACCATCCCATAAAAGTCTCTCTCTGGAAACAGGCCTTTGTGAGTGGATCCGCTGTGTTGTCCTCTGAGTCGACTCTCCTGACCTCGATCCCCTGGAGATCAACCATCTCCATGATCAGGTGATACTGCCTTAGAATATGTCTGGATCACTGACGGGACCGGCGTTCCTCGGCATAAGCCACAACTCCATTGTCTCACAATGGTAGGAACGTAGTTCATCTCATGAACCAATATACACCCAAACAGCCTCTTCGGTAGCATCTTAAGTAGCGATGTATCCTGCCTTTATCGTCTAGTATGCCACGGTATCTAGCTTGGAACTCTTCCAACATACCGTCCCTTTACTGAGGGTAAAGACAATGCCTGTGACTGACATTCAGTCGTCTTTATCACCCTGGAACCATTCCAGTGATTGTCCCCAGGGTCAATTGATACCTTCTCACTACAACTAGTGAGAATCCTAACATCCATTTAGATCTATCTCATAGATCTAAAACCCAGGATTTAGGTGGTATCACTTTGATCCTATATGGAGAATCATTGTGATAAGCGGAGATTGACCGAGCGTAGCATAAGAAACTCTTTTCTTATCAAGAGTATGTCATCCACGTACTCTACGAGGATCATCACCATACTCCCTACTTCCTTTTTGTTTATACAAGGTTCATCTACCATTTTGATGATGTCAACTTCTTTGACTAATTCATCAAAACAGATGTTCCAACTCCGCGATGCCTGCTTTATCAAATAAAGCATCTTGCACACGTTTCCGCTGCTCCCACTGTCTACGAAGCCCTCTGGCTGTGTACTTATAGACGCTCTCTTCTAAATCATCATTTAGAAAAGCAGTCAAGACACCCAACCACCAGATATCGCAGTCATGGTATGTAGCCGTGACAAGTAGGATCTGGATGGACTTAAGCATAGCTACTTGAAAAGGTTTCATCATTATCCACACCTGGTCAATGATGCAAACTTTTAACAAGTCTAGCTTTGAAAGTCTCAACTTTTCCATGTACACCAAGTAATCTTCTCAAGATATACTTGCTCCTGATGGGAATTTAACCCTTCAGATATAGCAACCAAAGTCCATACTTTGTTGGTGTATAAGGATTCCATCTCAGATCGATAAACATCCAGCCATTCTCACAGAGTCCTACTCCTGATGGCCAGGTCGAAACTAGTTGGGTCATCATCTCATGATGCAATCCTCGCTCCCACTGTCATAGAGAAACCGAAGTATCTCTCAGGTGGGTGAGGAACCCTACTAGATCGGCGGAGAGGCTGAGGTTCATTGGTAACTATTGAATCCTTTGGTTCTGTCAAATCATCAGCTGCAGTTTTGTATAGCTGGAACCCTTCCAGTTCTACATAACAGATATTGCCTCGAGCTCGCCGGATTATGCTTTTAGACATAGCCCGGAAAACCCCAAATCTTAATCAACTTAAGATATAGGCTCTTCCCTTTCCATATCATATATGAAACGGTAGGCATCTGATTTGATTGGAACCGTATTCAATAGGTATGCAGCTTCTCAAGTGCATAACTCCCAAAAGGAAATAGGTAACTCAGTAGTACTCATCATAGAGCACACCTTATCATATAGGGTGTGATTGCTCCGCCCCGATATACCATCGTGCTATGGTGTATACAGAGGAGTAATGCTGAGAGAGAATCTCATTCTCCTTTAGAAAAGTCCAGGAATTCCGTGCTCAAGTATTCTCCTCCTCGATCACATCAAAGGACATAATACTTATACCCGTATTTTGGTTCTCTACTTCTAACTTATATTCTGTGAATATCTTAAAAGGTTCGGACATGTGTTTCAACAGGAACATAGGTCTGAACCTCGAAAGATTATCAGAGAATGTAATGAAGTAAAAAAGAACCGGTCTTGGTATGTGTAGACATGGGACTTACATACATCAACATGTATCAGTCCCAAGAGTTTACTAACTCTTTCTCTGTTTCCAATAAATGGAGCTATGGTCATCTTATCTTTGTGACATGACTGGCGAGTTTCACAAGATGTAAATTCAAACTGATTTAAATATGCATCTATATGTAACTCTAGCTAGTCGGGTCACATTGATATGACCTAGTCTACAATGCCTCAAGAAGGATTCGTTCATTTCTGAACTCTTCCTCTTGTGTGTGTTCCATATACTAAGAACTGTAGTTTGATTTAGAACATCAACGCTTTTAGATAACGTGCCTGATACGATCAGCTTTTGATATAGGAAATGTTCAAAACATTATCCAACAATACAAAATCTTATCATTTCTTTACTGATAAAGAGACTGATATGATTTTGTATATCAGGTTCGGTATCTAATAACATTCGTTCAGAATCAATGTATTTGTAATACAGGGTGACAGTGACCAACAGACTTGGCTGCAACACTTGCCCCGTTTTCTGCCTCATGAAACTTATCACCCGTTCTCAGTTCTCTACCTCACTGTAGCCCTATGTAACAGATTACATATCTGGGATCCTGATCTGATATCACATACCCAGGACGTAGAGGATACAGAGAAACAGTTCTTTGTAACGAACACACCCGAAGATGATGCATCAGCATGCACTCTCTTCGTTTGGGCGGCACGGGAATTCTGGTAATCCCCAATTTCCTGCTCTGTCTTATAACATTTATAAGTTGGAGCGGGACCAACGTTCCCCAGCTCAATATAACAAGCGGGTTCGGTCAATAATCCGTTTTATTATCTTGATTAAGGCGTGACATGGTCGCTACCAGGAGAGAGAGAGAAGAAAACACTCAGCGTGCGCTCTTGCAAGATCAGACTGGTTATTATTTTATCTAATCAGGATGGCTCCCACTGCTTTTTATCAAATCTTCCTTCAAACCCTAAAAGGAAAGACTAGCCGGGATTAATTACACACTCCAAGTTCGCCAATCTTTCAGCCAGGCCAGTGTCGATACTTTGAGGGAGGTCCCCCATGCTTTCGCACGAACCTAATTACTGTAAACCTCGTTTTCCCAGAGGCGTAACCCCGTTGACACCTTTCTAGACACCTACTTGATCGGCTAATTGTAATGTGTAAAACTCTCCCAGGAGTAAAAATTACTCGCAGCGGGTATCGGGATCCAACTATCTCATAGAAGGTATGCAATCTCATTGCAAATTTCAACACTTGAAATTCCCGATAATATTTTGCCCCTAGCACCCTATGACCTTGACGGAGGTCAACAAACCATAGGCTACTAGTCAAGTTCAACCCGTCATTTCTTGATCGAATTAAACCCACCCGCACGACCCTTGACGGAGGTCAACAAGGCCGCACGACTACCCTAACCCAATCTGCATCATATGCATAAACAGATAAATACTAGTTAGCTCCCGCACACTACGCCTTGACGGAGGTCAACAAACGTAGCACGAATACTAAATAGGACTTATCTGAAATGACGGAGGGCTACGACAGGTTTTTCTGAAAACCTATTGCGTAATGAACTTGATATCGTTGTAGGATCGAATGATTTTAAAATGGAGTGCTTTTGAGGCTTTTCTAGTTTTGCTAAAGGAGTCACTCCCGGTAAAGGGATCGTCGGTCCTTTCCTCATCGAATAAGGTGCAGGATATATCACATATACCGCTGTGCAAAGCAAGAACTGTAGCTACCTGTTTTATTTTGAAATTCGATTCTACAACATCTTAGGTTTCTTTTCTTTCATTAATCATATTAATGAAGTCCCATCATTTAAGTACCTAAACATCATAGATAAATACGACGTACACTTATACCATCCGCATTCGCCTCGATGTCCCCTCGTGCACCGTTAGGTTAGGTAACTAACGGCAGAGCGGGGTAGGGCTAGCGCGGGTGTAAAACATAAGTAACGCCTATATAATATATCATATATACTATATACTGTATCTATCACAGAACATCACATGATCACATCACAGATATCGCAGCAGAAGAAACATATGAAATATTGGATATACTAGGATGTCCGTGTTTTCAATACGAGCCAGTATAAAACACGGATTCCACGGTCGTGATGAATAGCCAAACCCACACCCCTAGACCCCTACGAGAGCGGCAAGCAACCCTACCAATTCTAGAGTTAGGAGACCCGGACTCGACTCCTCGAGTTGGTCTCCCACTGGACTCCAGAACCCGGTTACTTGTGCCCTCCTCCTTAGGTCTATCCTAGTGCAGAAAAGTAAATAATATACAAAGGGTGACAACTTTCGCAACCTGGAAGTGCCCCAATAAAAGAATATTACATACAAGTTTTTACATGAATGAAAATGAAAAACACTCATCTCACATAAAAACCCCCGGCTATTCAAACACGACGATCCAATATAACATATCCAGCAACACATAACATCACATGTCATCAACGTAAGTAAATATGCGCATCCCAATTGTCGTTGACATATAGCAACGAAACCGGCGATATCACATATTACACTTACGGTCACAGAAAAGAAAGTGTAAAACTACAACAGTTGGAATCCGCAACCTGCATAGACATCGCATGCCTAATCTTTATAAACCCCGCATTTTAGTCTCAAAATCGAAAACACTTTTCAATATCAAGTCGGGCAATTCAACAAGATTCCCGACATCCTGATCGAATGCTCGTCGCAAACTTTAGTAGGCGGCTTCACCCCCGATACCGTCGACGAAGTGCACCAAGGCGGAACACCGCTACCGTGAGCACCCGAACGGATGCTTTCGGCGACGGGGTTCTCCTACGGTCACTTGGTCGGGGCTATGGAGTGAGGCTGTCTATTAAGTTTACCCGGCGAGTATCCGCGTACGCTACGTGATTGCGACGGACTTTTGATCACATCAAAATTCTGTGGCAACCGATCAAGTGAGACTAAACTGGTATGTTTATAAAATTCATTCAGTTATCTCATAACTTCTTGTGAATTCGAATTATTGTATCCCATTCCAGATAAATAGAAAATGTTAAGCTTTTCGATCGAACAGTCAAACACCCAAGTTTTCCCGATACAGATCAACACATGAAATAAGTCTAACAGCATTCAGTTCGTGCCTCAGTACCAACGGTCCAGCCGTAGAAGGGTCAAGCCAACGCCTCACATGTGGCACGCCGTACTGCCCCAAACCCGAAGGTTCAAAGGGCAGTTCAAGACGGTCACATAATCGAGTTAAGGTTTGTTGTCTTCCAGAGGGTCCATCGAGTTACTTGCACTACTTAGAACGTCGTTAAACTACGGAAAAATCCAACACTTGGAAATTTCCCGACAGGGGAAAAATTGGGTATTTATATCCGGTCGAACTTTTTAACATATTCTAAAAATTATCCAGAAAGCCACACAGACAAAATCTGATATCCCGATCGAAACACCGAATCCCCAAAACAATCCAAGATTATTCAACTCTTGAATAAATTTTAAAAATTCCCAGAAAACTCAGCACAATTTATCAGGAATTACTGTGCATCTATTTAGGGCTGACGTCACATTACTGCCGCGGAACCGCCGCAGAAGCCAGGCTTCTGCCGCTGTTCCGCCACACTATTCACTGTTCACCAAAAATATTTTGCACCGTAATTCTTATTTTTCCTTGCTGAATTTTTTAGTAATTTTTAATTTGGAAAAATCCCAGTTTTTGAAAAAAGGACAGAGAGCAAATTAGGGTTTGGGTTTTCGGGTCGTTCGGACTTCAAACTCCGTCTAGACTTCGCCTAAGGCTCTAGCTAGGCTCTGATACCACTGTAGGGTTCCTAGGCATCCTAATGAGGTCTCACAAGGCATCAACCATGCCAATTTCAAAAATACGGTGCCGAGAAACCCTAGACTACGGATCGTTAGCTAGATGTCTAGGCGAAAATGAAACTAGTTAACAGCTTAACTAAAGTTTAAACGGAAATACAACCTTTGTAGATCCGGTGCTCCACCTCCATAGCTCCGCAACGAAGTCCTCTCCGCTGTCCAAAAAGAATTCGGGCTCTAGCGTCGACTTCATCAGAGAATAAGCGAGCTAGGTCGTCGATGTCCATGCCGAAGATGATCTACGTCGAGGCATCGCTAAATCAAGCTCCAACTTCACCAAGTCATGAAAACTTGTGAAGGAAACACACTCTACTACTTGGAAAGAGGTAGAGGATGAAGAAATAGGAAGTGGGTAGACTTTAGAATTGGATTTCTCACTCATTTCCATCAATCACCATTGATGGAGCTTGCTTTCTTCAAGTGAAGAAAATGAAGAAGAAGAAGAGCAAGAAGAAGATAAGTCTTATGATAAGAATAGAATAGAATATAAAAATCAATCCTTATCATAATTTTAACTATGGTAATGTGTATAGAATTGACTAAGGTTAAATAAAGGGTTAGGGTTTAGCATGGAGACAAAATGGTCAAATGTTTCATGAATGTTCATGAAAGAAACAAAACAAAATGAAAGCAACCATTTTATTTCTCTTTGCTATTTAATTTTCTAAAAGAATAATTAAATAAATGAATATGGAAATAAAACCCTAACCTTTCATAAAACCATGGTCAATTCTTTACACAACCCAAGTTATGCATGCATCATCAAACATGATACAAGCAAGTGCACAAAATCATATCGCATATGCAATGCGCACACCTGAGCGAGAAAATCCATTTAAAGTGAACCGATACTAGTTAATGCAAAGTAATATATCAAATATATAATTATGCATTAAATCATTAAATCAACACTTGATTCAATGATCCGGTCATGTCGTACATAACCGACTGGTATCACAAGTAACAACTTATCGAATCAACACTTGATCCGATAACCCGGCTATATCACATATAACCGATCAATGTCACATCGCGAGAATGAAATACGGTATCACATACACGCATCATTCTCGGTCTCGCACATATCTCATATGCGCTCCTATTTCGTTTCGCTTGAGCCAGGAAACCTCTGTGTAGGACTCTAAAGACTCGTCAATACGCCGGCAGCGGATGATGATCATATCAAACACCCACAAGCCGCAAGCAGTCTGCCAAACGTAACGGAGCGATCTGAAGATCGAAGAGCAAGCCCACTCACACTCCAGTGAATCCAACCAGTAACACTACCGTACAGTCCGGTCTGATCGTCTGATATGTCGCATATCTTGCCTAGGGGTGGTAAACGTCAGACCCCAATAGCTCGATAAGTCGTGTCGATATGAGGTCTATAACAATTCGAGAAACTACTGGTAACACTTACCAGTAAATCTCAGCAACCCTGGCCAGGGATTTCCTGTTATAGCCAATCGAACACAGCGCAACATCTACTCCCTATACCGGGAGAGACGAATCCCCTCCTATCGCTTATTGCCTCCATGTGACTCGGGACTGTACCCAAAAACCACCGTTTTGCACGCCCTCTTGGACGTGGTAAGATGGAAATCAAAGCACAGTGGGAACCACACAAGACTCTATGACGATCTCGGGTCAACAGACTAACCTGTACCAGTGTCACCAGAGAACTGCCATCTGACGTGAAGTATAATACCATCTGGGAGTTCTCGGCGAGTCCGTCCAGTGTACCCAGTCTCTACTGAGCACCCGTATATCATCTCTGATTTCAAACACCAATGGATATGGGATCATCCATCGCCCATCTGTATGGGTCGAGAAGGTACACGCTAGTCTACTCTGGTATATCGATGCCCCGTCTCGATACACCCTCGACTAGGGACTTTGAAGGATGTACTTATGGACTACCATTTCCCCACTAGTATGATCCGCATCATAGTCCAGGTAGTTAAGTACACATCCTAAGGGCTTTACCAACATGTAATAGAGAGACAATCAGTGTACACGTTAAGGTAAAGTTCAACCAGATAGCATACTATCATGTCGAGTAAGAAAGTCCTCACTATATATGTCCCAGCATCCACTACAATATACATCCTATGTATAGTAATGGCCTCTAGGGCATACATATAACTAACAGGATCCTCTCAAATATCTAATGTTAAAGGCCATACTAACAGAAAGTCTTGCCAAACAGGCCCTCCTCCTGATAGAGTTCTCAGTAATGTATCGTCCTCTCAAAGCGGTGAAAAGGTAGGCCATCACCGACTTTCTAGCGGAGCATCCGATACCATCCGACTCCTCCTTAAATTGCGAGTTACCAGACGAACATGCGTTCGATGCAATCGAAGAAGAAAATGATTCCCAATAGGAACTCTACTTCGATGGAGCATCTTCCATGAAGCGGTGAAAGCAAAATACCCCATAATCAAAGCTGGGGTGGGCCTTATCTTCGTAACCTCGCAAGGAGAGCTATTGCGTTACGCCCTCTCTTTAACGGAGCCAAGGACTAACAATGAAGCTGAATACGATGCTTTGATAACAGGTCTTGAGGTCGCTATCGACATGGGAATCAAAGACCTCCTCATATATGGAGACTCTCAGCTGATCGTTAGCCAAGTAAATGGAGACTATTAGACATGCAAGTCAGAGCTGATAAAGTATGGCGAAAGAGTGTTGCAACTGCTAATATAAATCCTTTCCTATACCCTGGAAAGTATACCGCGTGCGAAAAATAACAAGGCGGATACATTGACCAAATTGGCTAACGAATTGGCCGATGAAGACCTCGATGATGTGAGGATCATTGTGCATAGTCGCAAGATTCTCGCGCCAATAGATATATCTTCGGAAGACCAGAGAGAGCCCTCCGAAGGAAAAGAAATGACCAAACAAGTAGCTCTTCAAATAGAGGACGAAGAAAAGGTCAAGGACTGAAGGGAAGTCTTCATAGACTATTTTAAGTCCCAACGAACGCCCGAAAATGCGTCGTTTAGATATCAGCTCATGAAACGAGTTTTGTCTTTCGCCTTCGTCAATAATACTCTATATAAGATATTGTTCGACTGTCTATGGCTAAGATTCCTGGGGCCGGAGGAAGCAAAGAAAGTCATCCAAGAAATTCACAACGGACTCTGTGGTTCTCATCAGGCGGGACCAAAGATGAAACTGAAGATAAAAAGAATGGGTTACTATTGGCCCACGATGATCCAGGACCGCCTCGAATATGCGAAGTAGTGTCACTCGTGCCAAATTCACGGGGACTTCATCCATCAACGTCCAAATCCTCTACACCCGACAGTGGCTTGCTGGCCGTTCAAAATGTGGGGAACCGACATAATTTGCCCTATCGAACCGGCATTATCCAAAGGACATCGGTTCATACTAGCAACAACCGATTACTTCTCTAGATAGGCAGAAATAGTACCACTAAGAGAGATGAAGACGGAGAATATCCTCCACTTCTTCAGAACTCATGTCATCTATCGGTTCGGTACTCCGTGACAGATAATCTCGGATAATGTACCAGCTTATAGAAGTCATAAAATCAGCCATTTCGCACATCAGCATAAAATAGATTGGAGATACTCTTCAGTCTATAACCCTCCGACCAACGGTCTAGCTGAAGCTTTCAACAATACCTTGACAAAGATTATAAAAAAGACGGTGTCCAGAAACAAAAAGGGTTGGCATGAAAGGCTACATGAGGCTCTATGGGCGTACCGAACAACGTTCAAGACGGCCATGAATACAACACCATACGCATTGGTGTTCGGAACGGAGGTAGTGCTCCCATTAGAAATAAAACTCCCCTCCCTACGAATAGCGGTTCGATACGAGCTGACAGATGAAGAAAATTCTCATTTTAGGCTTGAGGAGCTCGACGGCCTTGACGAAACTCACCTTGTAGCACAGCAAAATCTGGATGCTTATAAGGCAAGGATGACACGATCATACGAAAAATTGATAAGGCCAAGAACATTCCGCCAAGGCGAACTTGTGCTAGTTGTCAAAATACCAATGCTCCCCAATCGTCCAAAACGGGGAAGTTCGAGCCGAACTATGAAGGCCCATACATTATAGACAAAATCTACCAAAGTGGAGCCTACCTGCTCATGGATATGCAAGGCGAAAGACCCTTCCGGCTAATAAACAGTTGATTCCTAAAGAAATACTATGTTTGATGAGTCATGACTTAGGTCAATGATAGATGACGACTCTTGTGTCTGCTCGCTATCTCCTGAGTCAGAACCCTGAGAGTGATGCCCAAAAAAGCTCCGTCACCCCGAAATACGGCGATAATGGACCGAAACGTCCTTAAAATAACACTGGATCGAAATTTCCTTCAACTAACACTAAACCGAAACGTCGTTATACTAATATTGGACCAAAACGTCACTAAACTAACAATGGACCGAAACGTCCTTAAACTAATACTGGACCAAAACGTCCTTAAACTAACATTCGTCCCGAAATACGGCGATAATGGACCGAAAAGTCCCTAAACTAATATCGGACCAAAAAGTCCCTAAACTAATGCGTTCCCCCAAACACGGGAATAATGGACCGAAAAGTCCCTAAACTAATGATGGACCGTAACGTCCCTAAACTAGCATTTCTCCCCAAAATACGGCGATATGTTCTCTTGAGATCTACAATGCAATTGAAGTCCCAACGATGAAGATTGCAGCTCAAGTCCTACCGGCTACACAGCTACTCCAGCAACGAAGTCGCCCCTAAGTCCTACCGGCAAACAGATGGGTCACCTGCGACGAAACCACTTTCGAGAGTTTCACCGTGCTAAAAAAAATTTGGTATGTCCATGATTGGTAGAGTTTTTGCGTGTTCAGGTTTATTACCGCAATCAAGACGGTTTTGCTTGTAGCTAGCCGGTTGAGTACAGGTCGTCCGCAGAGAGATGGGAATCTTTTTCTATGTGCTTTAACGAGTTAAGTCCAAATGTCCAGGTTTTGTTTTGAGATTAACTATGTGCTAAAATGATTTATAAAGAGAGCTTGTTAGGGTTAGGATTAGGTTAGTTTGAGTTAGGAGTCGCTCACTTCTTTCGTTGCCTCTCTTAATATCGGTATTACGGTAATCGGCAACAACGGGGATTAGCACAACTAGGAAGGAACTTGCGAGTATAAGCTGGGCTTTCCAACGCTTAAGTTCTTCCTTTTGGTGCTTGTCCGTCCGTTCTTGGCTCTTAGCCTTAATCTCCGATTAATTCAACCACAACCGGTCTCACTAAGGAATCACCGCTATCATGTAGGATAGGGTGCCGTAGGGAGCGGATTGTAGTTCAATTAACGGGAGTCCGAATTAAGATGTTGGGCAAGGAAAGAGTGAGAGAGATTTCCTTCTCTCAAACTTTTCTTATCCTACTCTAACAAGTATGAAAACTACTCACCCATTATAAGAAAAAGAAAATACAACAAAAGGAGGAAGATAGAAAGAAGGAGGTTAGGAGATTACAACTAGCTAATTGAGACCTCACTTTGGCAAGGATCAAGCTTAAGCATCATTGTTGTTTAAGGATAAAGAAAAAGAGAACAAGAAAGAAACAAACACAAATAACAACAACTAGATTAGCAAATGAAAAATACAAGTAATTATAATTAACAAAATAACAAGACAAGCATGGTGACAAAAATAACTCCTTTATTCATCCTTCACTCACAAAAGCTCACTACAAGTTTTTAATGGAGAAGAGATGAGAAGAGGAAGAAGAACAACAACATGTATTCTAAAATCTAAATACAAGAATAATCCCCCTTGGCTTTGGCAAGTTCTGGACTATTTATAGGCAGGGAACTGGAAACCTAGGGCAACAAACTGCCTCCATATAGAATGACCAAAATACCCCTGAAACCTCATCCACTGCGGAGCCCGTACGGCCGCGATTCCGCGGCCTAAGCATGCTTATGCCACGGAACCGTGGCCCTTTAGTGGAGTTAGGCCATGAAATTTGGTGGTTTTCCCTTCTTTTCAGTACTCTTCAGTGTGGTATATGTTGTTTCTCAGAATCTCTTCACAATATTTCCAGAATTTCAGCAGAACAAAAGGTGATGTAATGTGGATCTTTTGTCATGATTTTTCTTGAGCTCCGCGTAGATATGTTGGATCTTGTGTTGCCATTGAGCTTTGTGCATGAAAATGACATTGATTTGCCATTTTGTCCCTTAAACTGGTGTGCGCCAACATACAGATAGAGAGCGGAGACCCGTGTTTTATCTGTGGTTGGCAGTAATCCGGAATTTGTCGTGTTTTTCTATGAATTTCACTGTTTAGAGCTGAGAACCTGTATCCTGCAATTTACTAGCAAACACGGCTGAAGAGTACCTACTGATAAGCAACGTGATAAAAATTGGGCGGTATAAAAATGCAAAAATCTGATATGAACAAATACCCCCAAACTTATCATTTGCTCGTCCCGAGCAAAACCAATATATTCAAAAAAATTCCTAACCTCACTTTCGCAGGGAACGCGATTGCACTGAGCATGTGCAACAAGCCGTTAAACCTCTAGGTGTCCCTAGTAGGAGGAGTGTTGTCTCCTGAGGGTTTTCAGCGGATACTACCCACAAAATCCGGTCAAGCTAGTTTTGCAAAATAACTATGATTCAAAGCCCTAAAGTTTTATTTCAGAAAATAACAATTCTATGATCCTAAGTCTAGACTATCGAACCCTTATTTTTCACACCTCGCTTCGTATTTAACTTAAGATTTTATATGTCTTTACGTGCAGTGCAAATAGTGTCGTTAAGTTCCAGACGGATCGATTAAAGTCATCATGTCACACAATTATGCCCAGATAAAAATTTTAAAAGGATCACATAAGTTTTATAAAGAGTTAAGCATTTTTCAAGTTTCGTTTTCCAGTAAGGTTTCAACTTCAGAATTTCTATCTTCCTTAACAGTAAACTAGGTCTTATTTTTCACTCCACCTTTTTCTTGTTTTCATTTCATACACACCTCTGTGAACATGCAATAGTCTCTATCATAGAATAAAACCTTCATATATCCGCAAGAAATATTTTTTATAAAAACCTGTCTTTTGTCAAGATTATTCTCACACAAAGAACCGTTAGGAATTTTAACTCGGAGTGAACACTTGCTTGACTTTGTTTTAATTTGGACTTTCTAGGCTTCTTAACGAGCTTTGGGCCAATGCACCCAAACCAGTTGGCTTTAGGGCATTAGGTGTAGAGACACCCCAGCGGACTTAATTACTCAAGTTACCTAGGTCCAAAATCAAAAGACAATTTAGCGTGAAAATCATGATGATTCAATACGAACGGAGATATAACCGGCAGTTCAATTATTTTTTTGGATAAAAGACGTGTTTAGTGGGTTCGGTGTGTAATCATTCCAATCAAGTTCCAGATGGGTTATTTTTTAGAATTAGTTCCAATTAAGGCATCAATAGCATTCCATCATATTCGCTTCACTTCATAAACTATTCTTGATATTACTTATTTCAGAACAAACCTATTTGATCCTCAGAAAATCATTTATCCATTTAAAAGTTTTTAGACATAAAAGACTTGTCATCTAATTTCCAAAACTCACGACACGTGTAGTGTGATGTAAAGACGTATATCAGCTATAGTTAACTTCAAAGGAGAGTTATCTTTCAGGTTTTCAAAATCTAAAAATAAGATTTAGTTATTCTTATCTTATCAAACAAAACCGTCGAAATGTTGAATCTGAGTTTTCCCACTAGCTAACTTGACGAAAAAGTTTTTATGTTTGTAGAAATTTTTCTGATTTTTATGGATTTTATGGATTTTAGTATGCAGATGCAAAATATACATATGAATGCGAAGGTTAGAAATGCGTACCGAGCGTACCCCCAAACTTAAACTGGACAGTGTCCTCACTGTCGTTGCATGAAGAGATCATTGAAGGGTCAAAATTGTCGGTTAGATATACACAATTTTTTTTTTGTTTTTTTAAAGAAAAATAGCAAAAATGGAAAAGAATATCCACAAATATATACAAAATGGTATATACATACCCCCAAACTTATTTGGAACAGTGTCCACTGTTCTGGGCTGGATAACTGAAGTTTGGTGGTAGGCAAAGGAAGATTATGCAGGGTAAACCGGCTCCTGTAAGACCAGGAGCTCCTCTGTTGGTTCGGCACTAAGGTACGGTTTAAGTCGGTGTCCGTTTACTTTGAAAAATGAACCGTCCTTTAGATTCTCTAAATCCACAGCGCCATGCGGATATACATTCCGCACAAAATACGGCCCTTTCCAGCGAGATCTGAGCTTTCCTAGATGGAAGTGTAGCCGGGTGTCGTAAAGCAGTACCTGTTGACTAGGTACGAAAGTTTTGCGCAAAAGGTGTTTATCGTGAAACACCTTCGTTCGGTTCTTAACGACAACCGCGTTATCGTAAGCCTCATCCCGAAGCTCGCTTAATTCGTTCAATTGCAGCTTCCGATGGTTGCCCGCATCTTCGAAAGACAGATTCAGTTCTTTTATCGCCCAAAATGCACGATGCTCTATTTCGACAGGGAGGTGGCAAGCATTTCCGTAGACAAGCCGATAGGGAGACATGCCAAGATCGGTCTTATAATCGGTTCGAAATTCCCAAAGGGCATCAGTGAGTTTCAGCGACCAATCCTTACGGTTCTTGGAAACCGTCTTCTCCAGTATCTGCTTGATTTGCCGATTTGAAACTTTAGCTTGCCCACAGGTTTGGGGATGGTAGGGCGTAGATAGCTTATGATTAATGGAATATTTCCGTATCAAGGCCTCGAAAGTCTTATTGCAGAAATAAGTTCCATTGTCGCTAATGATCGCTCGGGGGTGCCCAAAACGGGAGAAAATGTTTTCTTTAAGAAACCTAACGACAACCTTGTTGTCGTTAGTCCGGCTGGGCACAGCCTCGACCCACTTAGAGACGTAATCAACAGCGAGAAGGATGTACAAGTTCCCGAAAGAGCTGGGAAACGGCCCCATGAAATCTATCCCCCAAACGTCGAAAATCTCCACAACCAAGATTGGTTGGAGCGGCATCTCGTTCCTCCGGGATATCTGGCCTAAGTGTTGGCACTGGGAGCAAGTCTTGCAATAGTCATGAGCATCTTTGAAGAGTTGTGGCCAGTGGAAACCACATTGCAAGATCTTCTCAGCTGTCTTTCTGGGGCCAAAATACCTGCCACATGCTTGATCGTGGCAAAATGACAGCACACTCTTGAATTCATCGTCAGGGACACACCGACGAATAATCTGGTCGGGAAAGTACTTGAACAGATAGGGTTCGTCCAAGTAAAAGTGTTTTACTTGGGATAAGAAGTGAAGTCTGTCCTGACTTGACCATTCATTCGGTAGTAATCCAGTGGCCAAATAGTTCACAGTATCTGCGAACCAGGGTTCGCAAGATACTGTCAAGAGCTGTTCATCCGGGAAAACGTCGTTGATCGGAATTTGAAGCGATGGCGAAGAAGGAAGTCGTGAGAGATGGTCGGCGACTACATTTTCACATCCTCTATTGTCCTTGATGACAAGGTCAAACTCTTGAAGCAAGAGGATCCAACGTATTAGCCGAGATTTTGCATCTTTCTTCGCAAAAAGATGGCGCGGAGCAGAATGGTCTGTGTAGACAATGACTGGAGAGCCGATGAGGTAGGGCCTGAACTTTTCTAAAGCAAATACAACAGCTAAGAATTCCTTCTCAGTTGTTGTATAATTAAGTTGGGCGTCGTTCAGGGTTCGGATAGCATAATAGATTACGTGCGGCATCTTGTTGATGTGTTGTCCAAGGACAACACCAATGGCAAAGTCGGATGCATCGCACATAATCTCAAATGGGTGCGTCCAGTCAGGTGAAGAAAGAACGGGAGCAGAAGTGAGTGAGCTTTTTAATGAATCGAACGCAGTCACACAGCTCGAGTCGAAGTTGAATGGCGTGTCCTTGGCCAGCAAAAGAGTCAAGGGCCTAGCAATCTTGCTAAAGTCCTTGATGAACCGTCTATAGAAACCGGCATGGCCAAGGAAAGCTCGGATGTCTCTGACGCATCTGGGAGGAGGGAGATTGGAAATGACCTCAATCTTCGCTTTGTCAACCTCTATGCCATTTTGCGAAATGATATGTCCTAAGAAAACACCTTCGCACACCATGAAGTGGCACTTCTCCCAATTCAAAGTGAGGTTCTTGTCCTTACATCGGGTAAGGACAGCGTCAAGATGCAGCAAACACTCATTGAAGGAATCGCCGAAGATGGAGAAATCTTCCATGAAGATCTCCAGGAATTTCTCCACCATGTCTGAGAAGATTCCCATCATACACCGCTGGAAGGTAGCGGGCGCATTGCATAACCCAAAGAGCATGCGACGATATGCAAACGTGCTGAAAGGACAAGTGAATGTGGTCTTTTCCTGGTCTTTTTCGGCGATGGGAATCTGATTATAGCTGGAGTAGCCATCAAGAAAGCAGTAGTACTCGTGCCCGGCCAATCATTCAAGCATTTGGTCAATGAAAGGTAGCTGAAAGTGGTCCTTCCGCGTTGCGGCGTTGAGTTTTCTGTAATCGATGCATACTCGCCACCCAGTTTGGGTGCGAGTAGGGAGTAACTCGTTCGCCTTGTTAGTGATGACCGTTATGCCTGATTTCATAGGGACAACGTGAATAGGGCTAACCCACTGGCTATCAGAGATAGGGTAAATGATACCACTATCCAAACACTTCACGATTTCCTTTTTCACAGCCTCCTTCATGACTGGGTTAAGTCGCCTTTGTGGATCTCTGGCTGGTTTGGCATCATCCATCAGATGAATGTGATGTTCAACGATCAGGAGACTAATCCCCTTGATGTCCGCTATGGACCAGCCAAAAACTTGCCTATTGCTGTGCAAGACCGCAAGAAGGGCTTTCTCTTGCTCTGGAGCTAGAGAAGCCGAGATGATAACAGGGAGGGTCTCGTTCTCACCCAAGTAAGCGTACTTAAGGTGAGACGGCAAAGGCTTGAGTTCGATCGTTGGAGGTGAAACGATTGAAGGCAAGATTGGTGAAAAGGTCTCGAACTCAAAGGATTCCAGCAAAGGCTCAAAACGAGTGTAAGCGACCGAGTTGGATGATTCAGGTAACTCATCCGGAAATTCAAAGGATTCAAACTCGGGTGGTGAGTGGCTAAGATCGTTCGAGAAAGTGAAACACTCGTAGTCATTGTCGGGCACAAAAACAGCAGCAGGTTCGAAGAGGAACGCACTAGTGGCGTTAAGGTTGTCGTGATCGAACAAAAACTCCTCGAATTCACACTCTTCTGGTGTGATCTCCTGGATTGAGCAAACGTCTAGTATATGAGCATTAGGTTCGGAGGGCTGATTCCCCAACCTAAAAATGTTGAGTTCAATTGTTGATTGGTAGAGTTTTTGCGTGCTAAGTTTGTTACCGCAATTAAGACGGTTTTGCTTGTAGCTAGCCGGTTGAGTACGGGTCGTCCGTAGGGAGATGGGAATCTTTTTCTATGTGCTTTAACGAGTTAAGTCCAAATGTCCAGGTTTGTTTTGAGATTAACTATGTGCTAAAATGATATATAAAGAGAGCTTGTTAGGGTTAGGATTAGGTTAGTTTGAGTTAGGAGTCGCTCACTTCTTTCGTTGCCACTCTTAATATCGGTGTTACGGTAATCGGCAACAACGGGGATTAGCACGACTAGGAAGGAACTTGCGAGTATAAGTTAGGCTTTCCAATGCATAAGTTCTTCCTTTTGGTGCTTGTCCGTCCGTTCTTGGCTCTTAGCCTTAACCTCCGGTTAATTCAACCACAACCGGTCTCACTAAGGAATCACCGCTATCATATAGGATAGGGTGCCGTAGGGAGTGGATTGTGGTTCAATTAACGGGAGTCCGAATCAAAATGTTGGGCAAGAAAAGAGTGAGAGAGATTTCCTTCTCTCAAACTTTCCTTATCCTACCCTAACAAGTATGAAAACTACTCACCCATTATAGGAAAAAGAAAATAAAACAAAAGGAGGAAGATAGAAAGAAAGAGGTTAGAAGATTACAACTAGCTATTTGAGACCTCACTTTGGCAAGGATCAAGCTTAAGCATCATTGTTGTTTAAGGATAAAGAAAAAGAGAACAAGAAAGAAACAAACAACAAATAACAACAACTAGATTAGCAAATGAAAAATACAAGCAATTATAATTAACAATTACAACAAGATAAGCATGGTAAGAACAAAAACTCCTTTATTCATTCTTCACTCACAAAAGCTCACTACAAGTTTTTAATGGAGAAGAGATGAGAGGAGGAGGAAGAACAACACATGTATTCTAAAATCTAAAATACAAGAATGAGGACCCTTGGCTTTGGCAAGTTCTGGACTATTTATAGCCAGGCAACAGAAATTCTAGGGCTACATTCAGAATAAACATGGAATGACCAAAACACCCTCAAAAATTCATCAGCTGCGGAGTCTATAAGGCCGCGGAACCGCGGCCCTTTAGAGGAATTGGCTCCTCCAATTTTTTGTGCTTCTTAATGTTGATATTTAGATCAGTTTGGTACACTTTGTTTCTCAGAATCTCTCCACATTTCTTCCAGATTTGCAGCAGGTCAAAAAGTGATTTGATGTGGATCTTTTGCCATGATTTCCTTGAGCTCCGCGTAGATATGTTGGATCTTGTGTTGTCATTGAGCTTTGTGCATGAAAATGACATTGATTTGCCATTTTGTCCTTTAAACTGGTGTGTGGCAATATACGGATAGAGAACGGAGACCCGTGTTTTATCTGTGGTTGGCAGTAGTCCGGATTTTGTCGTGCCTTTCCATGAATTTCATTGTTTAGAGCTGATAACCTGTATCCTGCAATTAACTAGCAAACACGGCTCAGGAGTACCTACCGATAAGCAATGATATAAAAATTGGGCGGTATAAAAATGCAAAAATCTGATATGAACAAATACCCCCAAACTTATCATTTGCTCGTCCCGAGCAAAGACAATTTATTCATAAAAAATTCCTAACCTCATTTTCGCAGGGAACGCGATTGCACTGAGCATGTGCAACAAGCCGTTAAACCTCTAGGTATTCCTAGTAGGAGGAGTGGTGTCTCCTGAGGGTTTTCAGCGGATACTATCCATAAAATTCTGTCAAGTTAGTTTAGCAAAATAATTATGATTCAAACCCTAAAGTTTTGTTTCAGAAAATAAAAATTCTATTATCCTAAGTCTATACTATCGAACCTTTATTTTTCACACCTCGCTTCTTATTTAACTTAAGATTTTATATGTCTTTACGTGCAATGCAAATAGTGTCGTTAAGTTCCAGAAGGATCGATTAAAGTCATCATGTCACACAATAAAGCCCAGATAAAAATTTTAAAAGGATCACATAAGTTTTATAAAGAGTTAAGCATTTTTTAAGTTTTGTTTTCTAGTAAAGTTTCAACTTCAGAATTTCTATCTTCCCTAACAGGAAACTAGGTCTTATTTTTAACTCCACCTTTTTCTTGTTTTCATTTCATACACACCTCTGTGAACGTGCAATAGTTTCTATCATAGAATAAAACCTTCATATCTCCGCTAGAAAAATATTTTTTATAAAAACCTGTCTTTTGTCAAGATTATTCTCACACAAAAAACCGTTAGGAATTTTAACTCGGAGAGAACACTTGCTTGACTTTGTTTTAATCTGGACTTTCTAGGCTTCTTAACGAGTTTTGGGCCAATACACCCAAACCAGTTGGCTTTAGGGCATTAGGTGTAGAGACACCCCAGCGGACTTAATTATTCAAGTTAATTAGGCCCAAAAACAAAAGAAAATTTAGCGTGAAAATCATGATGATTCAATGCGAACGGAGATATAACCGGCAGTTCAATTATTTTTTTGGATAAAAGACGTGTTTAGTGGGTTAAGTGTGTAATCATTCCAATCACGTTTCAGATGGGTTATTTTTCAGAATTTGTTCCAATTAAGGCATCAATAATATCCCTTCATATTCACTTCACTTCATAAACTATTCTTGATATTACTTATTTCAGAACAAACCTATTTGATCCTCAGGAAATCATTTATCCATTTAAAAGTTTTTAGACATAAAAGACTTGTCATCTAATTTCCAAAACTCACGACACGTGTAGTGTGATGTAAAGACGTATATCAGCTATAGTTAATTTCAAAGGAGAGTTATCTTTCAGGTTTTCAAAATCTAAAAATAAGATTTAGTTATTCTTATCTTATCAAACAAAACCGTCGAAATGTTGAATCAGAGTTCTCCCACTAGCTAACATGACAGAAAAGTTTTTATGTTTTTAGAAAATTTTCTGATTTTTATGGATTTTATGGATTTTAATATGCAGATGCAAAATATACACATGAATACGATGGTTAGAAATGCGTACCGAGCGTACCCCCAAACTTAAACTGGACAGTGTCCTCACTGTCATTGCATGAAGAGATCATTGAAGGGTCAAAATTGTCGGTTAGATATACACAATTTTTTTGTTTTTGTTTTTAAAGAAATGAAAAATAGTAAAAATGGAAAAGAATATCCACAAATATATACAAAATGTTATATACACACCCCTAAACTTATTTGGAACAGTGTCCACTGTTCTTGGCTGGAAAACCGAAGTTTGGTGGTCGGCAGAGGAAGATTATGCAAAGTAAACCGGCTCCTGTAAGACCAGGAGCTCCTCTGTTGGTTCGGCGCTAAGGTACGGTTTAAGTCGGTGTCCATTTACTTTGAAAAACGAACCGTCCTTTGGATTCTCCAAATCCACAGCGCCATGCGGATACACATTCCGCACAAAATACGGCCCTTTCCAGCGAGATCTGAGCTTTCCTGGATAGAAGTGTAGCCGGGTGTCGTAAAGCAGTACCTGTTGACCAGGTACGAAAGTTTTGCGCAAAAGGTGTTTATCGTGAAATACCTCCGTTCGGTTCTTAACAACAACCGCGTTATCGTAAGCCTCATCCCTAAGCTCGCTCAATTCGTTCAATTGCAGCTTCCGATGGCTGCCCGCATCTTCGAGAGACAGATTCAGCTCTTTTATCACCCAAAATGCGTGATGCTCTATTTCGACAGGGAGGTGGCAAGCCTTTCCGTACACAAGCCGATAGGGAGACATGCCAAGATCGGTCTTATAACCAGTTCGAAATGCCCAAAGGGCATCAGTGAGTTTCAACGACCAATCCTTTCGGTTCTTGGAAACCGTCTTCTCCAGTATCTGCTTGATTTGCCGATTTGAAACTTCGGCTTGCCCACAGGTTTGATGATGGTAGGGCGTAGATAGCTTATGATTAATGGAATATTTCCACATCAAGGCCTCGAAAGTCTTATTGCAGAAATGAGTTCCATTGTCGCTAATGATCGCTTGGGGGTGCCCAAACCGGGAGAAAATATTTTCTTTAAGAAACCTAATGACAACCTTGTTGTCGTTAGTCCGGCTGGGCACAGCCTCGACCCATTTAGAGACGTAATCAATAGCGAGAAGGATGTACAAATTCCCAAAAGAGCTGGGAAACGGCCCCATGAAGTCTATCCCCCAAACGTCGAAAATCTCCACAATCAAGATTGGTTGGAGCGGCATCTCGTTCCTCCGGGATATCCGGCCCAAGTGTTGGCACCGGGAGCAAGTCTTGCAATAGTCATGAGCGTCTTTGAAGAGTTGTGGCAAGTAGAAATCACATTGCAAGATCTTCTCAGCTGTCTTTCTGGGGCCAAAATGCCCGCCACAAGCTTGATCGTGGCAAAATGACAGCACACTCTTGAATTCATCGTCAGGGACACACCGACGAATAATCTGGTCGGGACATTACTTGAACAGATAGGGTTCGTCCCAGTAAAAGTGTTTTACTTGGGATAAGAATCAAAGTCTGTCCTGACTTGACCATTCAGTCGGCAGTAACCCTGTGGCCAAATAGTTCACAATATCTGTGAACCAGGGTTCACGAGATACTGTCAAGAGTTGTTACATCTGGAAAAACGTCGTTGATCGGAAGTTGAGGCGACGGCGAAGAAGGAAGTCGTGAGAGATGGTCGGCGACTACGTTTTCACATCCTCTTTTGTCCTTAATGACAAGGTCAAACTCTTGAAGCAAGAGGATCCAACGTATTAGCCGAGATTTTGCATCTTTCTTCGCAAAAAGATGGCGCAGAGCAGAATGGTCTGTGTAGACAATGACTGGAGAGCCGATGAGGTAGGGCATGAACTTTTCTAAAGCAAATACAACAGCTAAGAATTCCTTCTCAGTTGTTGTATAATTAAGTTGGGCGTCGTTCAGGGTTCGGCTAGTATAATAGATTACGTGCGGCATCTTGTTGATGTGTTGTCCAAGGATAGCACTAATGGCAAAGTCGGATGCATCGTACATAATCTCAAATGGGTGCGTCCAGTCAGGTGAAGAAAGAACGGGAGCAGAAGTGAGTGAGCTTTTTAATGACTCGAACGCAGTCACACAGCTCGAGTCGAAGTCGAATGGCGTGTTCTTGGCCAGCAAAAGAGTCAAGGGCCTAGCAATCTTGCTAAAATCCTTGATGAACCGTCTATAGAAACCGGCATGGCCAAGGAAGGCTCGGATGTCTCTGACACATCTGGAAGGAGGGAGATTGGAAAGGACCTCAATCTTCGCTTTGTCAACCTCTAAGCCATTTTGCGAAATGATATGTCCTAAGACAATACCTTCGCGCATCATGAAGTGGCACTTCTCCCAATTCAAAGTGAGGTTCTTGTCCTTACATCGGGTAAGGACAGCGTCAAGATGCAGCAAACACTCGTTAAAGGAATCGCCGAAGATGGAGAAATCATCCATGAAGATCTCCAGGAATTTCTCCACCATGTCTGAGAAGATTCCCATCATACACCTTTGGAAGGTAGCGGGCGCATTGCATAACCCAAAGGGCATGCGACGATATGCGAACGTGCCGAAAGGACAAGTGAATGTGGTCTTGTCCTGGTCTTTTTCAGCGATGGGAATCTGATTATAGCCGGAGTAGCCATCAAGAAAGCAGTAGTACTCGTGTCCGGCCAATCGTTCAAGCATTTGGTCAATGAAAGGTAGTGGAAAGTGGTCTTTCCGCGTTGCGGCGTTGAGTTTTCTGTAATCGATGCATACTCACCACCCAGTTTGGGTGCGAGTAGGGATTAACTCGTTCGCCTCGTTATTAATGACTGTTATGCCTGATTTCTTGGGGACAACGTGAATAAGGCTAACCCACTGGCTATCAGAGATAGGGTAAATGATACCACTATCCAGACACTTCACGATTTCCTTTTTCACAGCCTCCTTCATGACTGGGTTGAGTCGCCTTTGTGGATCCCTGGCTAGTTTGGTATCATCCATTAGATGAATGTGATGTTCAACGATCAGGGGACTAATCCCCTTGATCTCCGCCATGGACCAGCCAAAAGCTTGCCTATTGTTGTGCAAGAACGCAAGAAGGGCTTTCTCTTGCTCTGGAGCTAGAGAAGCCGAGATGATAACAGGGAGGGTCTCATTCTCACCTAAGTAAGCGTACTTAAGGTGAGATGGCAAAGGCTTGAGTTCGAGTGTTGGAGGTGAAACGATTGAAGGCAAGATTGGTGAAAAGGTCTCGAACTCAAAGGATTCCAGCAAAGGTTCAAAACGAGTGTAAGCGACCAAATTGGATGGTTCAGGTAACTCATCCGGAAATTCAAAGGATTCAAACTCGGGTGGTGAGTGGCTAAGATCGTTCGAGAAAGTGAAACACTCGTAGTCATTGTCGGGCTCAGAAACAGTAGCAGGTTCGAAGAGGAACGCACTAGTGGCGTTAAGGTTATCGTGATCGAACAAAAACTCCTCGAATTCACACTCTTCTGGGGTGATCTCCTGGATTGAGAAAACGTCTAATATATGAGCATTAGGTTCGGTGGGCTGATTCCCCAACCTAAAAATGTTGATTTCAATTGTCATGTTTCCAAAAGATAGGTTCATCGAACCATTGCGACAATTGATCACAGCATTTGAGGTTGCAAGGATTGGGCGACCGAGTATCACCGGAATTTGATTCTGGTGGTTAGCTACAGGCTGTGTGTCTAATACAATGAAGTCAACGGGGAATATGAAGTCCCCAACCTTGATTAACACATCCTCTAGCTCACCCCTAGGATGGGTGATTGATCGGTCGGCCATTTGGAGAGTACAGTGTGTGGGTTTCAGCTCTCCTACACCTAATTGCTCATATACTGAGTACGGAAGCAGGTTAACACTGGCACCAAGATCTAATAGTGCGCGGTTGATGTTCTTATCCCCAATAGTAATAGAAATCGTAGGATAGCCAGGGTCCTTCCGTTTTTGCAGTAAAGATTGGGTAAGAGTATCACTCACAGCACTAGCCAAGAAAACTTTCTTGGGTACCTGAGACTTCCTCTTTTTCGTGCACAGGTCCTTTAAGATTTTCGCGTAGGACGGGACTTGTTGGACAACATCTAAAAGGGGAATGTTGATGTTAACCTGCTTAAACAACTCCAGAATCTTCTCCATTTGTGGATTTTGTTTATTGGACCTCAACCGGTATAGAAATAGAGCGTTTTTAAAATTGGTTGAGTCCAATGCTTATGGAGGAGATTGTGGAGTTGGAACGGATCCCAGAGCTGGTGTTTTCATGGAGTGAGAAGTGGGTCCGTTCAGAGCAGAAGAAGAATTCATGGAGTGAGAAGTGGGTCCGTTCAGAGCAGAAGAAGAAGAAGAAGAAGAAGAAGAAGAAGAAGAAGAAGAACCTTTTGACGAATGGAGAATTGGCTCAGAAGACGAAGAAGAAGAAGAAGCGGCCGGGGTGTCATTATCCTCAATTGTTGTGCCGATGTTGTTGTGCAGCATCCTTCCCGATCTCAATGTAGTCACGGCACTCACATTATGGTTCTGTTGTTTAAGAGCAACATGTACATTATGTGGGTGACCGGGATTTGGGAGTGGTTGAGATGGAAGCTTCCCCTTTTCTCGCTCGCTTAACGCCGCATTCAGTTGTGCAATCTGGGCTTCGATGGTCTTGATGCTTTGCCCGTGTGCAGCAGTGTGTTGCACCAAAGACTGAATAGACGACTGGATGTTGGCGGTGGATTGTGTCGATTGTTTAACGAACGCCTCCAGACTTCGTTGTAGTGAGGAAACCTTATCGTTGTTTGACGGAACCGCGGCCCTTTAGAGGAATTGGCTCCTCCAATTTTTTGTGCTTCTTAGTGTTGATATTTAGATCAGTTTGGTACACTTTGTTTCTCAGTATCTCTCCACATTTCTTCCAGATTTGCAGCAGGTCAAAAGGTGATTTAATGTGGATCTTTGCCATGATTTTCTTGAGCTCCGCGTAGATATGTTGGATCTTGTGTTTCCATTGAGCTTTGTGCATGAAAATGACATTGATTTGCCATTTTGTCTCTTAAACTGGTGTGTGGCAACATACGGATAGAGAGCGGAGACCCGTGTTTTATCTGTGGTTGGCAGTAATGCGGATTTTGTCGTGCCTTTCCATGAATTTCATTGTTTAGAGCTGATAATCTGTATCCTGCAATTAACTAGCAAACACGGTTCAAGAGTACCTACCGATAAGCAATGTGATAAAAATTGGGCGGAATAAAAATGCAAAAATCTGATATGAACAATTGTTATGTTTCCAAAAGATAGGTTCATTGAACCATTTCGACAATTGATCACAGCATTTGAGGTTGCAAGGAATGGGCGACCGAGTATCACCGGAATTTGATTCCGGGGGTTAGCTACAGGCTATGTGTCTAATATAATGAAGTCAACGGGGAATATGAAGTCCCCAACCTTGATTAACATATCCTCTAGCTCACCCCTAGGGTGGGTAATTGATCAGTCAGCCATTTGGAGAGTACTGTGTGTGGGTTTCAGCTCTCCTTCACATAGTTGCTCATATACTGAGTACGGAAGCAGGTTAACACTGGTACCAAGATCTAATAGTGCACGGTTGATGTTCTTATCCCCAATGGTAATAGAAATCGTAGGACAGCCAGGGTCCTTCCGTTTTTGAGGTAAAGATTGGATAAGAGCATCACTCACAACACTAGCCAAGAAAACTTTCTTGGGTACCTGAGATTTCCTCTTTTTCGTGCACAAGTTCTTTAAGATTTTCGCGTAGGATGGGACTTGTTGGACAACATCTAAAAGGGGAATGTTGATGTTAACCTGCTTAAACAACTCCAGAATCTTCTCCATTTGTGGATTTTGTTTATTGGACCTCAACCGGTTTGGAAATGGAACGTTTTTAAAATTGGTTGAGTCCAATGCTTGTGGAGGAGATTGTGGAGTTGAAACGGATCCCAGAGCTGGTGTTTTCGTGGAGTGAGAAGTGGGTCCGTTCAGAGCAGAAGAAGAAGAAGAAGAAGAAGAAGAAGAGCCTTTTGACGAATGGAGAATAGGCTCAGAAGACGAAGAAGAAGAAGAAGCGGTCGGGGTGTCATTATCCTCAATTGTTGTGCCGATGTTGTTGTGCAGCATCCTTCCTGATCTCAATGTAGTCACGGCACTCACATTATGGTTCTGTTGTTCAAGAGCAACATGTACATTATATTGGTGACCAGGATTTGGGAGTGGTTGAAATGGAAGCTTCTTCTTTTCTCGCTCGCTTAACGCCGCATTCAGCTGTGCAATCTGGGCTTCGATGGTCTTGATGCTTTGCCCGTGTGCAGCAGTGTGTTGCACCAAAGACTGAATAGACGAATGGATGTTGGCGGTGGATTGTGTCGATTGTTTAACGAACGCCTCCAGACTTCGTTCTAGCGAGGAAACCTTATCGTTGTTTGACAGAATAAAGTTGTTTTGCGGAAAAGAATTGTTGGGTGCAAAGTTGTTCGTCTGATTTTGAAAAGGTTGAGGTTGGAAGGGCTGCTGAAACTGATGTTGAGTTTATTATTGCGCTTGTTGTTGCGGAGGAGGGGGCCTCTGGAAATTGTTGCCTTGGAATTGATGCTGATTCTGATTCCAGGAGAAATTGGGGTGGTTCCTCCAACCGAGATCGTAGGTGGAAGAGTATAGATCATTTCTCGGTCTTTACTGAAATGCAGCATTAACCTGATCCTGTCCTTGAGATGGTGGATTGTAAGGACACTCTTCGGTTAAGTAAGAAGGATCGGAACAACAAGCACAAATGGTACGAAGGGGAAGAATAGGGGCAGGAGCAGGAGATGAAAATTTGCTCTCTATTTCTTCAAGTTTTCTCGTTATTGCAGCCATTTCAGCTTTCATCGCAATAGAGACATCAAGTTGGTGAATTCCTACCCTGACTGACCAGTAGAAGTGGAGGAAGAAGAAGAAGAAGTTGGTCTGGTGCTCTCCCATTGAAGCGTTTGTTCCGCAAGGTCGTTGAAGAATTTCCACGCTTCCTCGTCAGATTTCGATAGAAAGTGGCCCTGACAAATGGTTTCCAACAACTGCTTGGTTGCTGGGTTCAGGCCCTCGTATAAGGTTTGGCAAAGTTACCATTTCTCGATACTATGGTGAGGGCACTGAACAAGAAGGTCTTTATACCGGTCAAAGCACTTCCAGAAGAGTTCAGTAGGAAGCTGAGAGAATTGGTTGATTTCATTACGGATCCTTGCGGTTTTATGATTCGGATAGAATTTCTTGAGAAACACTTTCACAAACTCGTCCCAACTGGTTATGGAGTGGGAAGCGGTGCTATACAGCCATTTTTCAGCAAGATCGCACAAAGTGAACGGAATGACCCGTAGCCGTATAGCATCATCCTACAGCTGGGTAGTTTTCATCATGGCACAAACATTTTGGAACTTGTTGATGAAGATATAGGCATCTTCAGATTCAAGCCCATGAAATTTCGAAAGCATGTTAATGAAGTGGGGCTTAATTTCAAAATTATCCCCATTGGCCGGTGGAAGGGAAAGACAGGTGGGAAGTGCAGAACGGGTGGGATAGAAATGATCCTGGAGCGCGATTCGCTGTGGCGCTACGACAGGCGGTGGTGGTGGGTTATTCGCATCCATAGGAGGTCAAATTAATCCCGGGAGAGTTGTAGGGATGTTTGGATTAAATCCTGACATCGTGGAAGAAGAGGTTGGTGATGGTGAAGGTGAAGATGTATGAACAGAATTCCGGTCAACGTCGGAGTTGGCCGGCAAAGGTAAGGGTGAAAGAGGCGTGGACGGAGTTTCGACGTCTGAGTCGATCGCGTAGTCGGTAGCGACTAACGTAACGCGGACTAGGCGGGCGCTAGTGTCCCGAGTCCAAGCGTACATACACTTAACGAGTTTAGTATAGTCAAAGCGGAGAAGGTGAGGGTAAGAAAACGTCAATGGAGAAATATGATGGGTGGTGGGTGAAAAAATGGGATTTTGGTGACAAAGGGCAAGTTTTTATAAAAGTTTTTGGTTTTTGTGTTTTTTTTAGAAAGAGCTTTACAGAAATATGTACGGACTTACGGCTTCAAGCAATCACAAACAAGATATGCACAATCACACCTAGATCTAGGGTCACCTAGGTCAGCTAGACAGCTCCTAACTGTTCCAAAGGGCTAGAAATAGGACCTCAAACCGCCTCTTCTCTGCCAATTGCGGCCAGGTAAGTGCCAGGTAAGTGGGAGGCTCCCCACTACTTAAGTAGTGGTCCTAATTAAGTAACCACTTGCCTTGGATACACTTGACTAGACACCGCAAAGTCAGGATAGGATAAACGGCCGATGCCTGTAACTAGTCCTCTGTCCTATTGAGCGCGAAGTCCATAGGGCTGAGTCTAGTATTTTTTAATTAAACAATGGTCAATGCATATGCTTTTTATGATTTCTGGGGTCCTGGGAAGGGTGATGAAATCCCCACCCAATCTGGATTGGTTTCAAGCCGCTTAAAGTCCGTATTAATATATGCAAAGCAGTAACAATCAACTGCAATCAATTTTTATTTTTTTTAGCGCGGCGCAAAGAATCCTGCACAAGAATAATTTATTGGAAGGGGAAGAGAGTTTGCGCAAAGAATGCTGCAGAAAACACAGTTCAGTGGAGTTCAGAGGAGTGGGGAGGAGAGCAGAAGGACTCACAGGGAATTTGGCACCCTGAAGGAACCAAACGGCCGCGGTTCCGCGGCCTAAGCTTGCTTATGCCGCGGTTACGCGGTAAGAGAGTGGAGTTGGGCCTCTGTAATTCTGGTGTGCGTTGCCTTGGCTGTCCTCTTTTTTTCTGGAGCTCCTGAATCTTGATTTGCTTACTGGATCTGCTCCAGAATCTTTCAATAGACCGTCTTTTCCGTCTTGTTCACCCGCGATGTAGCCGTAAAGATATGGGTCTAACTTCCCACGTCTTTGGCACTGAACTCGAACTTCGTTTTATCCTGCACACTTGCACAAAAACTAATCAAAAATAACAAGATGGTTTTTTTTTACAATGTATATTTTTTTTGTTTTTCGGTTAGATTTATATTCACAAATTAACCCGAAATTACACAAAGAAATAAACTACCGTCTCCCCGGAAACGGCGCCATTTGATTTGTAGAGTTTTTGCGTGTTCAAGTTTATTACCGCAATCAAGACGGTTTCGCTTGTAGCTAGCCGGTTGAGTACGGGTCGTCTGCAGAGAGATGGGAATCTTTTTTCTATATGCTTTAACGAGTTAAGTCCAAATGTCCAGGTTTTGTTTTGAGATTAACTATGTGCTAAAATGATTTATAAAGGGAGCTTGTTAGGGTTAGGATTAGGTTAGTTTGAGTTACGAGTCGCTCACTTCTTTCGTTGCCACTCTTAATATCGGTGTTACGGTAATCGGCAACAACGGGGATTAGCACGACTAGGAAGGAACTTGCGAGTATAAGCTAGGCTTTCCAACGCTTAAGTTCTTCCTTTTGGTGCTTGTCCGTCCGTTCTTGGCTCTTAGCCTTAACCTCCGGTTAATTCAACCACAACCGGTCTCACTAAGGAATCACCGCTGTCATGTAGGATAGGGTGCCGTAGGGAGCGGATTATGGTTCAATTAACAGGAGTCCGAATTAAGATGTTGGGCAAGGAAAGAGTGAGAGAGATTTCCTTCTCTCAAAATTTTCTTATCCTACCCTAACAAGTATGAAAACTACTCACCCATTATAAGGAAAAGAAAATACAACAAAAGGAGGAAGATAGAAAGAAGGAGGTTAGGAGATTACAACTAGCTAATTGAGACCTCACTTTGGCAAGGATCAAGCTTAAGCATCATTGTTGTTTAAGGATAAAGAAAAAGAGAACAAGAAAGAAACAAACACAAATAACAACAACTAGATTAGCAAATGAAAAATACAAGCAATTATAATTAACAAAATAACAAGACAAGTATGGTGACAAAAAGAACTCCTTTATTCATCCTTCACTCACAAAAGCTCACTACAAGTTTTTAATGGAGAAGAGATGAGAAGAGGAAGAAGAACAACAACATGTATTCTAAAATCTAAATACAAGAATAATCCCCCTTGGCTTTGGCAAGTTCTGGACTATTTATAGGCAGGGAACTGGAAACCTAGGGCAACAAACTGCCTCCATATAGAATGACCAAAATACCCCTGAAACCTCATCCACTGCGGAGCCCGTACGGCCGCGGTTCCGCGGCCTAAGCATGCTTATGCCACGGAACCGTGGCCCTTTAATGGAGTTAGGCCATGAAATTTTGTGGTTTTCCCTTCTTTTCAGTACTCTTCAGTGTGGTATATGTTGTTTCTCAGAATCTCTTCACAATATTTCCAGAATTTCAGCAGAATAAAAGGTGATGTAATGTGGATCTTTTGTCATGATTTTTCTTGAGCTCCGCGTAGATATGTTGGATTTTGTGTTGCCATTGAGCTTTGTGCATGAAAATGACATTGATTTGCCATTTTGTCCCTTAAACTGGTGTGTGGCAACATACAGATAGAGAGCGGAGACCCGTGTTTTATCTGTGGTTGGCAGTAATCCGGAATTTGTCGTGCTTTTCAATGAATTTCACTGTTTAGAGCTGAGAACCTGTATCCTGCAATTTACTAGCAAACACGGCTCAAGAGTACCTACCGATAAGCAATGTGATAAAAATTGGGCGGTATAAAATTGCAAAAATCTGATATGAACAGTCCACAAGCAAAATGGGTACGGATGGAAACCCGAAAGGGCGCCGTGAGTAAAAACAGCAGGACTGCCAGCGAGCTAGTGAAAACCCGAGAGGGCGCGAACTCGTTAAAAAAATGGTATGTACACAAGTAAAATGGGCACGGATGAAAACATGAAAGGGCACCGTGAGTAAAAACAGCAGGGCTACCGACGAGCTTGTGAAAACCCGAAAGGGTGCAATCTCGAGAAAATAGAAAATATACACTTGCAGAGTCCTTTCGACCTTGTGAGGAGAAAATACCCGCGTGAGATCCTTACGACTAACAAAAGAGCAACACACTTAGGAGTCCCCACGATTCCTAAAGAGAAATTACACCTACGAGATCCTCATGACTCGGAGGGAGAATTCCCTCCTATGAGACCCTCACGGCTCATAGGATTCAAAAGCCTTAAATTACAGGGATCTAAACCTGTTCTTAAGCCATCATCCCCTAATGTTTCCTTACAGGCGGTCCAATATTGACCTTTGTATACATTCCACGGGCATAAATAAATATTCTCCCACAAAGTTCCACCAATGGCGAAAAATGTCCCCAGATGGTGAGCGACACTTGTAAGTCCTCTCGACTTACAAGGAGAGAATGCTCTTGTAAGATCCTTACGACTTACAAGAGAAAACGCACTTAGAAATTCTCACGACTCCTAAGGAGAAAATACACCTACAAGATCCTCTCGACTCGTAAGGAGAAATATCTTTATGAGACCCTTACGGCTCATAAAGTCAAAAGGCCTTAGTCAACAGGATTCTCACCCTGTTTGCTAAGCTATCTTTGTTCAAATAGACAAAAGCAAATTATGATTTTCTTCTGGCAATATCCCATTTGTAGCGATGTTGATTCCTAAATAGGTATCAAATTTCAAGTCCTCTCATGGCAAATGATGATTCGCTCCTGGTAATATCTCAGTGGTAGCGATGCTAATGCCAAGATTGGTATCAGATTTCAAATCCCCAACTCAAAAAAAAGCCGAAATGGTAGGGCAACTCGCAATAAAAAGCAGCGAGTAAAAACAAAAACAGCCGAAATGATTGAGTACCGCGATAAACAGCCGAAATGATTGTGCAATCGCGACTTTCATGACATAAAAGATGAAAAGATAGAGCATCATAGAAAGAAATTAAAAAAATGAAAATGAAACTTTTCTATCCTGCAAATAGGTCTATATTGACTCTTGTATATGATCCATGGGCACAAATGAAAGAAAGAGAACCATATTTTCCCACCATGCTTCGTCAAAAGGAGCTCCAAATCTTGACGGTACATATACAATGTAGAGATTATCCCCGTGTTCCTTCTCATTCCGGCAGGATGCAGACGCAACGTCATCATTAAAAAAAAGGACCCGAGGGTCAAAGCAAAAATGGAGTAATAGAAAATCCAAGCTCCAAGTCTCGGCGGTACATATACAACCTAGAGACTATCCCAGCGTTCCCCCTCATTTCATCAGGATGCGGACGCAACTATCAAATGAAAATTGGAGCAATGGCATATTCCTAGCTCCGAACTTCAATTGCAATACATACAGCATAGAGGTCCTACAGATATCTACCCTACTTTAGCAAAGAATCAGCGCGATATCATCAAAGCAAAAACGAAGTGACGGAATACTCATAGCTTCGGGTCTTGACAGTAGTACATACAAAGCCTGAAGACCATTAAAGATCATCCCACCCCAGAAGGGTGCGGTTATGACTCATCGGGGCTCCAAATTGAGCCTAACCTCAAGTAAAAAACGCCGCGGAAAATACCTAACGCTTGTTCTTCTGACGGTAATACAAATACTCTAACCTAAGAAGATTACTTGAAGATGTCTTGTCTAGCCTTAGAATGGATCAGAGACACGACAGTCGTGGGGCTACTCGAACAACGGCTTAAAGACTGCATATCGAGAAATACATCAGCCAACGCAATGGTACCATGGACTAAAACCCTAGTATCACAAACCCAACAGACCTCTGTCATAAAAGAATGGGGGTTATCTATATACAATGTTAGGACGAGTTTGCCTGTAAACCCAAAGGAGGTAAACTAAAAACACTCCGAAATGAGTGAATAAACTACAAACTTTGAAATGAGTACATAAACTAGAGACTCCGAAATGAGTGAATAAACTACAAACTCCGAAACGAGTAAATAAACAAGAGACTCAGAAATGAGTAAATAAACTATAAACTCTAAAATGAGTACATAAACTATTTCGCGCCTGATCAAGACATCAAAATCAGAAGAGTGCATGAAAATAAAAAAATGTATATTCGTTATTCATGAATCAAAATGTTTGAAAGATACAATTTATATTAAAAAAAAGATACAATTCTCGCCTCTAAGAGGGCAGGACTTTTAATAAAGAGGCGACCCGTTCATTCTCTTGTCGCAACCCCTTCTCACGCTCCACTATTGCAGCTAGCATTGCTTTGACTTGAACTCGTTGTTGCAAGCATGAAGAAAACTTCTTAGAAATTTCTTGCTTAGCAGCTTCAGAGTCCCGCATTCCTCGCTCAGTAGAGTCAAGGTCCCGCCTCAGCGCCACTCCTTCAGAAATGTATCGCTGAAGATTCTCAAAGATAACTCGAAGCCGTGCAACATTAGCTTTTACCTGGGCACGTAATTAGTTTGACTCGCTAAAAGTCATCTCATGCTTGTTCTGCTTTAGGACAAGCTTCTGCTCGTAATATTGAATGGAAGCGGCACTTTGTTCGATCCGCGTGACCAATTGAGCCTTCGAGGATAATGCCTCAGGCGTAAGATGTTTGCGCTCGATCTCATAGAGGCAAGCCTAGATTAGCTTACAATAATCAACTCAGATGCAGACGAAATATTCATTATGGAAAGTTACAAGAGTCGCCGGCATGGGGTTGACTTTATCCGCGTAGTCCACAGCAGAAGTGAGAGCCTCGACATTAAGGTCTTCGATAAATTCTCTTAGCATGCGCCTGCTATTTGCTGCGCCTCTGGAAGATTAGCGTTTAGCAAAGGGCCCTACGAGCATAGAAATGCGAGACTCAAAAGGAACCAAAACCAGAGGAGCTGCTACGGAATAAAACATGTACAAAGAAGGGTCAGATTTCAACTTAAAATAAAAAAAATTGAATGAAATCTAACCTACCAATAGTTGAAAGCGGCAAATCGGGGAGCATAGAGAGCTCGGCTATTTCTTCGTCTTCCCCTTCGAGCCGTAAGACTGTGGTCAATACGGAAAAAAGCCTATTAGAAAAGGGTTACTCATAGAAAGATAAAATGAAAAATGAAAAATATACTAACCAACGCCAGAAGGAGGGACGGATCCTGATTGGAAGGCGAAGTGCGAGGCTAACATTTGGCACAGATGGTTGAAAAGCACTCCTATAAGATTGCAACAATATACGTTAAGAAATTAATCCAAGGAGTAATATCAATACTGAAAGGAAATAAAAGATTTTTACCTTCCGTCGCTGAGCCCGAGAAAACTCATTGTGGTGAGAAAGAGATGGGTGGAACAACAACAGTCATCGTGATAGCTGATGAGGGTTCTTCAATCAACAGATCTCCAGGGTTTACCGTGTGTCACGCCCCGCTTCCCGATATACGGCGAAGGGGACGCGACTGGTCCGCTATGTATTTACTCAGAAGCAAATACGGTAAGTGTAACTAAGAAATATAAAAGAAAATATACACAAGAGACAATGTATAATAAAAACAACAACTTTATTTATTAACATTCTTTTGTACAATGCATGAAAAAGAAATACAACTGAAATAAAAGCAATGCCTAAACAATGGCATGACAGGAAATTAAAGGTACTGAATAGAAAATGTACAATGTCTGGAGCTCAGGGTCTTCGCTGTACTGATCCAAGTCTTCTGCAGTTGGCTCGATCTCTGACGGTCCCAAATCACCTGACGACATTCAAAGAAGAAAGAAATAGAATGTCGTCAGCGAACAGGTCGCTCGGTAAGTCCCAAAGATAAGAGGAAAGTAGAATAGACAGAATAAGAAGGTATCTTATAGAGTTGTATTATATTGCTGTAATGTTGTGTTAACGCTGTTATTTGTAGCTTAGTACAGAAGGATGCCAGTGTATACGAGAGGGGTCTCTATATGCTAGAGACCAGGGAAAACGGAATGTACAAGGAACCGTTAAGCCACGGTACAACAGCAACGGAATATAGGTTAGGTGTCTTAATCTTACCGTCTCGTGCCACTTTTAACACCTTCCATACCAATCTACCCCTTAAACCCCGTAGTGTTTTGATTGTATTATTTTACTGTATTGAATAGGTTATATAGTTGGATGACTGACCAAAACCATGATATCAGTAAACGGATGTAACTGGAGAATCATATAAATGGATGTATATCCATGGTTCGGTTCAGTCAAGCTGATAGATTGAATATATGGAATAATGGATTCATGGATTCATGTTGAATTGTAATATTGTAATTTGTAGATTGTAGATTGTAGATTGTACTTGAGTCATATTCAAGTCAGATTATAATGAGACTCATCTGAGTCAGACAATTAGAAAAGTAAATTGAAGTCCTGATTGTTTTGATGTTATCGGCAACCTTTCGTGTCTTTTTCAAAGACGATTACCGTATTGGTAACACCGTCGTTAAGTTGTCTACCTTAGATAGGCAAGCACCCACTTCTCCGGCTCTCTGAGGCTCAAGAGATTGGTAACGCTTAAACCTATATTTACTAGGGTCCTTAGGGTAAATTATAGAACTTGAGGGGGTTTTATGTAAAAATACTTTTATATACTTTTCAAAACACACCCCAAGTATTTATTAATCGTCTTTAGAGTTGTAATGAATGTAGATTTTATATTGTGATATTTCTAGTGGAAATATCCTAATTTCATAATAAATGGTATTTATTTGTAATATTGATTATATGGAATTCATGATATTTTATTGTAAACTGATTCTTGTGACATTTTAAAAAAAGATAGAATATTTATAATAATTCAAATTAGATAGTTTTGAATTACATATACATATATTTATATGAAAATAAATTTTAATATATTTATTATATTCTAGAAATCTCGTTTTTCTTAAGATGTCGTATTTAAATCTTTCGAGACCGAATGCTCCTTGCGGAGGTCTGAATCTCGCACTACTAAGCCCGAGGATGTGCGATAATCCGCACCATCCCGAACGGGTTCCCCAAAATGGGTTGTAGCGGCGCTTTGCAAAGATTTGTATAAATACTAATTAAGTAAAAACGGTTTTATTAATTATGGTATTTATTTGTAAAGATGTCGATTTCCTGTATTCTATGTTCTAGGGTCTCCTAAGTCAACTAGACTGCTCCTGACTGGTCCAAAACGACAAGTTGTGAGATACCTCAAATCGCCTCTTCACCGCCAATTGTGGCCAGGTAAGTACAAGTGAAGAAAGGAGGGATCTGCTCACGAATCACCGTGAGACATGCCTTTTAAAGTTACATTTCTCACTTGTCTAGCCTAGGCACCACAAAGTCAGGTTTAGATAAACGACTGAATGCCCACAACCTTGCTCTGTCCTAATGAGTGCGACAGTCCTTAATTGGCTGAGTCTAGATATTTTTATTATTAGCTCAAAGGTTATTTATTTATAAAGATGTATCAATACTAAATCTTTTAGAAATTGTTTTATTAAGTAAAGGGTATTTAAATGAAAATGTTTGTTTTCCCGTATTCTAAGTTCTCGAGGGTATCGTGTTATGTTTCATATGAGTGTGTGAGGAGGTAGGTCGTTACCTCGTGATCTACTTAAATGTATAACAAGTTTAATGAAGTTAAATGTATAATTGAAACAATGTGGTATTTAAATGAAAAAAATAAGATAAAGTGAAATGGCCATCATTTTATGAAATGAAACTTGATCAATTTGGTTGATTAATGTTTAATAGTCAACATGAGGGAGTTTAAACATAATTGTAAAGAAAACCGAATCGGAAATCGAATTTGTTCCGATTTCGTCGGGTTTTGTAAATCCGTATTTTTAGAATAGAAAGGAGAGATAGAAAATGGGACTTACGGGTTTAGGAAAACAAGAAGAGGGAGATTGATCGGAAGGAGTCGCCGGTGCGTCGCTTCGTCGCCGGGAGCTCCTAGAATGATCGTCGGAAGTTCGTCGGGAAATTCGTCGTATCTTTGCCCCGTGCTCGATTTCAAAGTACACAAGGTTTCTTAGAAATTTTAGAGAGTTGGCTCAGAGTTTAGGGTGAGGGGGTAGTGTGTAGGATTGGTATTTATAGGGTTAGGCTCGGGTTAGGGTAGATGAAGGGTTTTAATTAAAAAAATGTAAAAATGTAGGAAAAAGTATTAAAAAATGAAGTAAATGAGAGTTAATGGGCTCTCTGGAATTGATCTACAGAATTAAAGTATGCAGGGGATTGGGGGAGTTGAAAGTCCACACATCTCATGTTGATGACTCGGCCGACCGGCCAAGTCCGGCCGCGGCGCCGGCCCGAGTCGGCCGGTCCGCCGGCCGAGTCGGCCGAATCAGGCCGAGTCGGGCTCTCGGGAGGGGGTGTCGCTTGAATAAGACTCTGGTATATTTAGTTTTTCAGGTTCAGTAGAAAGTTTGGGAGTTGTCTCGTGTAGACTGTTGGGCTTCTATAAAATTTAAAACAAATAAATATCAAAAATAATGTGGGGCATGGGATTTGAACTTTGGTGGCTTGGTTCAGCAGTGCAAGATATTACCAATGATCTACAAGCTCCTTCTTGTAATTAAATTGCTAATTAATTACTTATCTTGTGCTCAGGCATTAAATATCTCTTAATGGATTTTGAAAAAAAAATTGAAAAAAATTGTATAGGAAAATTAGGGTTGTTACACCATGCCTATATCAGAAATAAAAGAGATGTTAGCGAATGTGTCTAGCAGGATTAAGGATCCAAAAGTAATAGCACGGAAGATACCTAACGGTGCAGAAACCATAGTTGTATCTGGAGCGTCACTAGTTGCGACAGCTTCTTTGACTTCCATCATCATTGGGAAGACGGATTCAATATCTGCACCTTCATCTCCCGAATCAATAAGGGTCGTCGTTATGCTAGCATCACCCGTAAATATTGGGGATCCACAAGGAGAGGAAGTGGCAACTGGAATAGTGTCAGACATAAAATGAAGGCCCGTCGCCCCAGAATCCCCAGATGCTGGCACCTCACCCACATCGCTGACACCTAAACTTGTCCCTGCTGTATCATTCAAGGAAAAATATGTCATAATTCCAATAAACTGGTATAGAAAGAAACTTGGAAAAGTAAATAAGTCCTACCAGATTTCGTTAAAGTATCGTGCGTTGTCTCACCTTGAAATAAACGCTCGGCCTCTTCACGAGCTGCACGCGCGATTTGCCTATGAGCGATTGACAAGGCGGGGGGTTGTCCACCATAGGAGAATCAGGGGTTCGTATTTCACTCGAACCCGCACCTATGACCAAGCTATCCTGACACTCCCTCGCTGCATGCTTCCGACGCTTCTTCTCGGCTTTAGCTGTACGGATAGATCTCTCCAAAACCACAGACAGAGGAACATCTTCATCAGAATCAGACTCAGCCTGTGGATCTGCTACAATGTCCTTCATCGGCTGCTTTAGCGACACTTCCCGTAATGGCCCTGAAGTAGTCTCAACGGTAGCCGGTAGCTCTGAAGGTTCCATAGGGGCCATCGGGGGAGGAATATCCTCTGCACTACCACCTAAAGATGGCACCACACTCGGAATAGAACTAGCTATGGTGGTTCCTGTAATCAACAAAAAGGAGTCGGGGTGTGGACAAAATAAGCTAAAATATTTTAAGGGCGCCACAAAATAAATAATACCAAAGCCCATAGAAACACGAAGCCTCTCCTCTTCCTCGTATGTTCTAATGGACGCTAGAAGAGCCTCTTCAGTAGAGATTCCTGTTAATAAGGGAGTGTCAATAAAGCACAATAAACTCTAAAATATACGAAAGAGTATAAATGAGATGTACCTGACGCCGCAAGAGCAGCAAGCGCTGCTTGCTCGTGGGCTAAGCGCTCAGAAGCCTCAATAGCAGCTTGAAGATTAGTTGCGGCGTTCTCATCAGTAGAAGCTTCAAAAAGATTGTCGTTGGTGCCATATTCGGACAAGCCTTCGCTGTAGGGAGCATGAGGTTCTTGATCAAATACAACGTCAGCTGAAAACATGGATTTCTTCTTCTTCTGAGAGCCGGCAGCAACACCTGATGACAGGAGCCTTTTAGGATGGCGAGTCCCAATTTCTAAGCCAATATCCGACTCAAAAGACGCTGCAGGTATCACGTCGCCAGGAGCACTCACGTCCATTCATGGCTTAGCCGTCGACACCATTGGAAAGGCACGTAGAACTACAACCGCATCACTCCCTCTCAAGGAAGGGCGGACAACTGCTCGTCGTTTCAGTGGAACCACGGGGTTACTGGCCGGAACAGAATCCTTGTGATCAAGGAGTATCCCTCTCTCTTCTTTGATAACGGAACTCGTTGCATGATGATACCAGGCTATATAGGCATTTGAGGTCTTCAAAATACGACTCGGCTCAGCAATCAGAAAATAAGACCTCGTATTCAGTCTTATAAAATGGTGCACTACGTTGCGAACGCACTCCTCCGAAGCAACTGGATCAATAAGAAATGCTTCGAGGGGAACACCTTGGTTATAGCTGGAATGTTGAGCAAAGCGATACGGGTTGTACCTCATGAATAACACCGAGGCATTTTTCCTGAATACTAAAAAACCCGGCCTGATGGAATACAAATGCACGATTTCCCTGGCCTTTAAAGCAGAAACCCTAACCATGAATACATCATGAAGCGGCTGGACCACTTTAGAGGGTTCTTTACCAATGGTCAGGACCCTATCAACAAAGGCTATGATGTCCCCAACCATGCGCGGATGCAGAAGCAACCGCCGAGCCTCTCGTTGTGTTGGGTCCGGAGAAGAAGCGTCGACCAATTGCATGACCCAGAGGAAATTGTACACTTCATAAAATTTAGGTCTCTTATGAACACTAAAAGCACCCAACACATGCATCTCGATCCATGAGGTGAAATAGTGTAAAGCGAGATTTACGGGCTTCAAACCCAGCTGGGTGGTGTCGGCTGCAATACTTAGGCCATTATACAAATAAGCTAATCCTGCAACTCCAACGGACATACGCGTTCCCTCCGCAACACAATGAGCCGGAAAGAAAACAGACGGTCTCATGTAGTGAAGAGGCATTGGGAGTGCAAACCAGCTCAGCCACAAGCCAATGAAGCCCACGAAAAACGTTTCCTCATCAATGTCGGGAGCGGTGATTAGCACGTATTTTGCGTGTCGTTTTAAAGTTTGAAATAACCCAATCAAAACGGTGTCGCGTATGGCGAGTCAAGATGAGTACGGGTTGTCCGCAGGGAGATGGTATGTTTTTACTCTTGTTTTAACGGGTTAAGTCCGTAACTTGAGTTGTTTTTATTCTAAGTGCTGTAAAAAGGATATGTTCAAGAAAAAGACTTGTTAGGGGTAGTTTTAAGTTAGCTTGAGTTAGGTAAATATTTGTTGTTTCCTTATAGACCTAACTTGATATTGATGCTAAGGTAATTCGCAACAATGTGGATTAGGGAACTTGAAGTACGGTATTTTCGATTGTGCGCTAAATCCGTATTTATTGTCCCTTGTCCTTCCGTTCTTGTCCCTTGGCCTTAGTCTCGGGAAAACAACTCGCAACCGATCACAATTAGGAGTCACCGCTATCGTGGTAGGATAGGGTGCCTAACGGAGAGGATTTTGAATCGTTTGGTAGGAGTTTCAATTACGAGTTAAGGGGTTTTTTTAGGGTTTTTTTTAAGGATTTTAGCAAACACTTCTTATAACAAAAACTAACCATATCCTAGCCTTAACAAGTAAATCAATTACTCACACATAATTACAATACCAAATAAAACATGAAAAGAGCAAGGCACATAGTAAAAATTGCAAGAAAAGTAAAGCAGAGGTTAAAGAACTAGGAACCGATATATCCGATATGCAAGTCTTGAAGTGTCCTTAAGTCCAAATCTCAATATGAAATCAAAATACCAAACTTTGAACTTGCAAACTCTCTTAAGAGGTTGCAAGATCAAAGTCCTTAAGTCCAAATCTCAATATGAAATCAAAATACCAAACTTTAAACATGCAAGCTCTCTTAAGAGGTTGCAAAATCAAAGAAAGGCAAAGGATTTCACTAGATCACAATTGTAGTAAGCAAGTGACATGAAATGAGCAAATGAGAACTTTTTATTGATTTTCAATGAGGATACAAAATAACTTGAATTCAAGAACCTAAATCTTAAGCTTGTAATTTCATTGAAAAAGTTACAAGGTCAAGATAGAGGGCAAGAGCTTAAGAGTACAAAAAGAAATACAAGTTAACATCGACAAAATGAAAAACTTATTCTAAACTAAAAACATCCACCCTTTAGCCTCTCTTCTGTTATTTATTTATAGGCATCTCCTCAGAATAAAAAAACAATAAAATAAGGATGATGTGACAATATATAATGACCAGAATAAAATTGGAGCCAAATAGAGCTAGTGGGGCCGGTGGTAACGGGCCAAAAAGGAATTCTGCCGGTTTTTCTTGGTGTGGTGGGGCCCATATTCAAGTGGTAATCTTATGTCCTCTCCATGATCTCTCTAACACTGTTTGATTTTTTTTATAAAAGATTGGTTTGCAATCTGTAGATTTGGAGGGAAAATGTGACTTTAAATCACATCACATCTTTTTTCTTCACTCATTACACACCCACTTGCCTCATCCACTTGCACAAGTCATGATTTGTATGCCTATTGTGCAAGGCTGCCTCACTAAGGTTCATGCATCAAAAAGGGTTTTGTACACACACTTGTTTTGTTGCATTTGTCTTGATAAAAAAGAAGTGTACACATATTGTTGCAAAAAGAAACTCATTGAATATTGATCGGTTTTTTGTTCCGGTTGCAGTGTCAATTCACAAATGTCATATCCGTGTATTTGAGTATGTTTCCAGTGCTTTACCATGAATACCTGTAATCTTTATTTATTGAGCAGACATGGGTTAATAGTACCGATATATCACAAAATTGATAAAGAATGGGCAATATTGAAATGCAGCTTTTCGTGATGAACACATACCTCTAAACTTATCCTTTGCTCGTCCTGAGCAAAACAAAATTCTAACCTCACTTTCACAGGGAACGCGATTGCACTGAGCTCGTGCAACAAATCGTTAAACCTCTAGGTGTCCTTAGTAGGAGGAGTATTGTCTCCTAAGGGTTTTCAGAGGATTACACCCACAAAATCCCGTTATGCTAGATTTTGCGAAATAACTGTCAATTCATAATCCTAAGGTTTAGTATTAAAACTAGAAATTCTATTATCCTAAATTTAGAATTATCTAATCCTTATTTTTCACACCTCACTTTTTATTCGACTTAAGATCTTATACGCCTTTAACGTATGGTGCAATAGTGTCGTTATGTTTCGAAAAGTTTAATTTAAAGTCAACATGTCACAAAAAAAGACCAGATTAAAACTTTAAAAGGATCATACCAGTTTACAAAGAGTTAAGTTTTTCTCAAGTTTCGTTTTCCAGCTAGGTTTCAAATTCAGAATTTCTATCAGTTTTAACAGAGAACTTGGTCTTATACTTCACTCCACCTTTTACTTCTTTTCGTTTCATACACACCTTCGTGAATATGCAATAGTCTTGATTATCAAATAAAACATTCATATCTCCATTTGAAAATATTTTTATAAAAACTTGTCTTTTATCAAGAATGTTCTCACACAAAGGACCGTTAGGAATTTTAACTCGGAGAGAACACTTGCTTGACTATGTTTTAAATTGGATTTTTTAGGATTCTTAGCGATCTTTGGTCCATTGCACCAAAACCAGTTGTTTTTAGGGCATTAGGTGTAAAAACACCCCGGCGGACTTAATTGCCCAAGTTACCTAGGTCCTAAAACAAAAGGACTCATTTTGGCGTGAGAATTATGACAATTCAATATGAACGGAGATATAGCCAGTTGTTCAATTCTTTTTTCAAGATATAAGACGTGTTTTTGTAGATAAGGTGTGTAATCGCTCCAATCAAGATTAAGATGGGTTATTTTTCAGACTTAGTTTTTTTATTAAAGTATCAATAATATCCTTTCATATCCGCTTTGCTTTATAAACTCTTCTTGATATTACATATCTCAGAAAAACCATCTTGATCCTGACGGAGTTCAACAATTTTAAAGGTGTTTTAAGACATATCAAACTTTTCATCTAATTTTTCAAAACTTACAACACGTGTAGTGTGATGAAAAAGACGTATATTAGCTACTGTTAAATTCCAATGAGGGTTATCGTTCAAGTTTTCAATATCTAAACATATGATTTAGTTATTCCTATATTATCATATTAAACCGTCGAAATTATGAATTTAAGCTTTTCCACATGCTAACTTAACAACAAAGTTTTTATATTTTTGGAAATTTTTCAATTTTTATGGTTTTTTCAGTTTTTTTTTTGATACAAACGGCAGAATGCAATACAAAAGAAAACATGCAATGCAACTACATGCAAAATAAAAGAAAAAATACATGATATGAAATGTTGAAAATGCAGGAAATATGCAAATGCAATATTATATGCTGATACAAGATAAAACCCCATCTCAAATTCACCCCCAAACTTGAAGTGGATGATGTTCTCATCGTCGCTTGGCTTTTCCCTTTTCTTTGCTTTTGTCGCTTCCATTAGCCTCATCTTGGTTGCTAGGATCTGGCTCAACTGCTGTTTGCTTTCTTTATTTTGCCTGATCAGTGTCTTGATACCGCGGACCTCCATCCTGTGCAAATTATAAGGACCAGTCGGTATATCCTCATTCAGGTAGATCTCTGAAGATGTCTGCAGTGCCGCATGCTCGCTAGGGTCAGAGGATGACCATATCTGCTGCTCACATCTGGTGTCAGTATAACCCTGTAAGATCCTCTCAACCTAGACTGGGACTGTGTCGTACAAGGTGACACATGCATCGAAATCCTCCTCCTCTATATAGTAATGGCAGATCTGAGTGATGAGGACTGGAAGTAACAGTTTGCGCCCTGCGACACCTTCCATGATTGTTGTGAAAAACATGCTCACAATGCAGAATTGATAGTTTTTCGTCATTAGGAAGTGGACAACATGACCCACAATCGCCGAAAAAGAAGAAACTCGGATGAGTCCTTTGATATTTCGGTATACCCAGCAGCAAGCAGTATAGACGTTTCGATACATCTGCTGGCCATTCAGCCCAGCATCTCGTAGTTCGCACCTTGATCCAACAATCATTCTATACTCGACGAACTCTAATGGATATTGAAATCCAGGTCGGGTGGGGATGCTGGTGACTTTTGAAATTGTTTCTGCGGAGAACACCCTCCTTCTTCCCCGAAAATGAAAACGGACACGATCCCGCAATTGCTCGCCTGCTCGCAACGCGTCGTAGAATTCATCTACTAATTCTTCAATGGCACACAGCCCCTCATTCCCATATAACAGAAATTCCCAACCCATTTGATAAATCGCATCACAAAAATAGCTCCCATATAGCTCATGGGTAAACACATCGACAAAAAAAAATTCGCAATCAAAGGGAGCCATTACTGTGGGTAATTAAATTTTTCAGGAAAATCATACAGCAGAGGAGATGGGAGGAGAGAGAATCTTACAGCGAGGAAGAAGAAAATCGTCAATTTGTGCAATGAGGATCGGCGGCGACGGGAATTTTGAGGATTTCGCCGGTCGATTCGAGGTGATTGGAGCTAGGGTTTCTGTGGTGAGTTGGGGGAAATTAAGGAAGACAGAAAATGCTATTTGAGTTTTTTAGAATGGGGCTCGGGTCAGTGGTTAGGGTGGTATAAGAAGATATTTTTACAAAAAACTCCTTTTTAAAAAAAAACCCTCTTTTCTCTTCTCATTTTTTGTTTTTTTTTCCTTTTCCTTTTTCTTTTTCTTATATACACATTCCCCTCCCTTTTTTCTCTTTCTCTTTTCTTTTTTGTTTTGTTTTTTTTTCTTCCAAAAACCGAGCATCATATATATACAAAAATAGTATATATATACCCCTAACTTATTTGAAACAGTGTTCTACTGTTTATGGCTGGATGACCGAAATTTAGTGGTAAACAGAGGAAGATTAAGCAGAGTAAACCGGCTCCTGCAATATCAGGATCTCCTCTGATGGTTCAGCAGTAAGGAACGGTTTCAATCTGTGTCTGTTTACTTTAAAAAACGAACCGTCCTTTGGATTTTCCAAATCCACCGCTCCGTGCGGGTATACAAATCGCACAAGAAAGGGTCCCGTCCAGCGAGATCTGAGCTTACCAGGATGTAAGTGAAGTCTTGTGTTATAAAGAAGTACCTGTTGACCAGGCGTGAAAGTTTTGCATATAGGTGTTTGTCATGAAACACCTTCGTTCGATTCTTTATAACAACCGCGTTTTCGTAAGCCTCATCCCGAAGCTCGTTTATCTCTTTAAGTTGCAGCTTCCGATAGCTGCCCGTATCTTCAAGGTTTAAATTCAGCTCTTTGATCGCCCAAAATGCACGATGCTCGATTTCCACAGGGAGGTGGCAAGCCTTTCCGTACACAAGCCGATAAGGAGACATGCCAAGATCAGTCTTGTATGCGGTTCGAAATGCCCAAAGGGCATCGGTTAATTTCAAAGACCAGTCTTTACGGTTCTTAGAAACCATTTTCTCCAATATCTGCTTGATTTGCCGATTTGAAACTTCGTCTTGGCCATATGTTTGGGGGTGGTAGGGCGTGGATATCTTATGATTAATCGAGTATTTCCGCATCAAGGTCTCAAAAGACCTATTGCAGAAATGTGTCTCATTATCGCTAATGATAGCGTGAGGGTGCCCAAACCGGGAAAAGATGTTTTCTTTTAGGAATCTAACGACAACCTTGTTGTCGTTCGTCTGGCTCGGCACTACCTCGACCCATTTGGAGACATAATCAACAGCTAAAAGAATGTACAGGTTCCTAAAAGAGTTGGGAAACGGGCCCATGAAATCTATCCACCATACATCGAACATCTCAACAACCAGGATTGGTTGGAGCGGCATCTCGTTTCTCCTAGAAATCCGGCCCAAATGTTAGCACCGGGAACAAGTCTTGCAGTAATCATGTGCATCATTGAAAAGTTTTGGCCAGTAAAAGCCACACTGTAAGACTTTCTCAGCTGTCTTTCTTGGGCCAAAATTCCCGCCACACGCTTGATCGTGGCAGAAAGACAACACACTCTTAAATTCGTTTTCCGGAACACACCGGTAGATGATTTGGTCTGGACAATACCTAAACAAGTAGGGTTCGTCCCAGTAAAAGTGTTTTACTTCAGAGAAAAATCTAAGTTTATCCTGACTCGACCATTCACTTGGTACAAGTCCAGTTGCTAAATAATTCACAATATCTGTGAACCAAGGTTCACAAGATACCGTCAAGAGTTGTTCATCAGGGAAAGCGTCGTTAATTGGGAGAGGAGGCGTCGGCGAAGAAGGAAGTCATGAAAGATGATCGGCCACTATGTTTTCACATCCTCTTTTGTCCTTAATGACAAGGTCAAACTCTTGAAGTAAGAGGATCTAACGTATTAGCCGAGATTTTGCATCCTTTTTCACAAAAAAATGTCTCAGAGCGGAATGATCAGTGTAGACAATGACTAGGGAGCCGATGAGATATGGCCTGAATTTCTCTAAAGCGAATACAACCGCCAAGAATTCTTTCTCGGTGGTTGTATAATTCAATTGAGCGTCATCCAAGGTCCGACTCGCATAGTAGATTACGTGCGGCATCTTATCGATGTGATGTCCTAAGACTGCACCGATAGCAAAGTCGGATGCATCGCACATAATCTCGAAAGGATGCGTCCAGTCTGGAGAAAAAAGAACGGGAGGAGTGGTGAGTGAGCTTCTCAACAATTCAAAAACAGTTAGTCAACCCGAGTTGAAATTGAATGGAGTTTCCTTGGCCAGCAGAAAAGTCAAAGGCCTAGCAATCTTGATAAAGTCCTTGATAAACCGTCTGTAGAAACCGACATGGCTAAGGAAAGATCGGATATTTCTGACGCATTTGGGAGGAGGAAAGTTGGAAATGACATCAATCTTTGCTTTGTCAACCTCGATGCCATTTCGCAAAATGATATTTCCTAAGACAATACCTTCACGCACCATGAAGTGGCATTTTTCCCAGTTTAAAAAGAGATTTTTATCCTTACATCGGGTAAGGACAGCGTCAAGATGTTGTAGACACTCGTCGAAGGAATCACGAAAGATGGAGAAATCATCCATGAATATCTTCAGAAATTTCTCAACCATATCACAGAATATTCCCATCATACACCGCTAAAAAGTAGCGGGGGCATTGCATAGCCCAAAGGGCATACGGCGATATGCGAACGTGCTGAAAGGACAAGTGAAAGTTGTTTTGTCCTGGTTTTTCTCGGCAATGGGAATCTGGTTGTAGCCTGAGTAACCGTCCAGAAAACAGTAGAAATCATGTGCAGCTAATCTTTCGAGCATTTGGTCAATGAATGGTAGTGGAAAGTGATCCTTCCGTATTGCGGCGTTGAGTTTTCAATAATCAATGCATACTCGCCACCCGGTCTGGATGCGAGTAGGGATCAACTCATTTACCTCGTTTGTTATGACTGTACTGTCCAACTTTTTAGGGACAACATGTATAGGACTAACCAATTGGCTCTCTGAAATAGGGTAAATGATACTACTATCCAGGCATTTGACGATATCTTTTTTTACCGCCTCCTTCATGACTGTATTTTAATCGCCTCTGTGGATCCCTAGATGGTTTGGTATCATTCATCATGTGAATGTGATGTTCAACGATCAGGGGACTAATCCCCTTGATGTCCGCCATAGTCCAGCCGAAACCTTGCCGATTTGATTGTAAGACCGTGATAGGGTTTTCTCTTGCTCTAGAGCTAGAGAAGCAGAAATGATCACCGGAAGAGTTTCATTCTCACCTAAGTAAGCATACTTGAAATGAGACGGCAGTGGCTTGAGTTCAAGCGTCAGAGGAGAAACAACCGAAGGTAAGATCAGCGAACGCGTCTCGAACTCAAAGGATTCTAAGAAGGGTTCAAAACAAGTATATGCAACGGAGTCGGATGGTTCTACCAACTCATCCAAAAATTCAAAAGATTCAAACTCGGGTGATGACAAGCCAAGATTGTTTAAAACGTGAAGCACTCGTATTCGTTGTCAGAGTCGGAAGCAGCAGGTTCAAAGAGGAATGCACTAGTGGTATCAAGATCACTGTGGTCAAATAGAAATTCTTCAAATTCACAGTCTTCGGGAGCGATCTCCTGAATGGAACAAATATCTAGTATATGAGCATTCGGTTCGGGTGGCTGATTCCCTTACCAAAAAATATTGAGTTCAATTGTCATATTTCCAAAAGATAGGTTCATGGAACCATTTCGACAATTGATCACCGCATTTGAGGTTGCAAGGAATGGGCGACCGAGTATCACCGGAATTTGATTTCGGGGGTTAGCTACAGATTGTGTATCTAAAACAATGAAGTCAACCGGGAATATGAAGTCCCTAACTTTAATTAACACATCATATAGCTCAACCCTAGGATGGGTGATAAATCAGTCAGCCATTTGAAGAGTACAATGGATAGGTTTCAGTTCTCCTACACCGAGTTGCTCATAAACAGAATAAGAAAGAAGGTTAACACTGGCACCGAGATTCAAAAGAGCGTGATTGATGTTCTTGTCCCCAATGGTAATTGAAATCGTAGGACAACCGGGGTCCTTCAATTAGGTAAGTGCATCACTCACGTTTCTTGCCAAGAAAACTTTCTTCGGTACCTAGAATTTTCTCTTCTTAGTGCACAAGTCTTTCAAGATTTTTACATAAGAGGGGATGTGTTGGATTGCATCTAAGAGAGGAATGTTTATCTTAACCTGTCTGAATAACTCCAAAACCTTCTCCATTTGTGGACTTTGCTTATTGGATCTCAACCGGTTTGGAAATGGAGCTCTGTTTAAATTGGTTGAGTTCAATATTTATGGAGGAGATTGTGGGGTTGGAACAGAACCCAAAACTGGAGTTTGAGTGGAGTGAGAGGTGGGTCCGTTCGAAGCAGTGGTTTTTGAAGAAGAGCCCGGTGAAGCATGGAGAATGGGCCCAAACGAAGAAGAAGAAGAAGAAGAAGAAGTCGGAGTGTCATCATCCTTATTATTCTGTGCGCCGATGTTGTTGTTAAAGATTCTTCCTGATCTTAACGTAGTCACGGCACTCACATTATGGTTTTGTTGTTCGAGAGCAACATGTGCATTATGTGGGTGACCAAGGTTGGGTAATGGTTGAGACGGAAGTTTTCCTTTTTTTCGCTCGCTTAATGCCGTGTTCAGCTGTGCAATCTGGGTCTCAATGGTTTTGATGCTCTGCCTATGAGAAGCTATGTGTTGCACAAGTGATTGAATGGAAGATTGAATGTTCGTGGTGGATTGAGTTGATTGCTTCACAAAAGCTAAAGAATCTGTTCTAGCGAGGAAACCTTATCGTTGTTTGACGGAACAAAATTGTTATTCTGAGGAAAAGAATTGTTATAAGGTGCAAAGTTGTTCGTCGGATTTTCAAAAGGTTGAGGTTTAAAAGGTTGCTGAAATTGTTGCTGGGCTTGTTGTGGAGGAACCCTCTGAAAGTTGTTCTGGCCTTCGAAATGGTTCTGATTCTAATTTTGGTTTTAATTTTGGTTCCAGGCAATGTTAGAGTGGTTCCTCCATCCAAGGTTATACATGGAAGAGTATGAATCGTTTCTTGGTCTTTGCTGAAATGCAGTATTAACCTAATCTTGTCCTTGAGATGGTGAATTGTAAGGACACTCTTCGGTCAGATGAGATGGATATGAACAACACACAGATGGTGCGAAGGGGATCCACAGGACTAGGAGAAGGAGATGAAAATTTTCTTTCAATCGCCTCAAGTTTTCTCGTGATTGCAGCCATTTCGGCTTTCATTGCAATAGAGATATCAAGCTGGTGAATGCCTGCCCTAGACTGACCGGAAGAAGAAGTAGAAGAAGATGAAGCGTTCGGTCTGGTGCTCTCCCATTGTAGCGTTTTCTCTGCAAGATCATCGAAGAATTGCCAAGCTTCCTCGTCGAATTTGGATAGGAAGTGGCCTTAACAAATGGTTTCCATCAACTGTCTAATTGCTGGATTCAGGCCCTCGTACAAAGTCTGGCAAAGTTGCCATCTCTCAATACCATGATGAGGACACTGAACAAGGAGATCCTTGTACCGGTCAAAACACTTCCAAAAAAGTTCGGTTGGAAGCTGGGTGAATTGGTTTATTTCGTTTCGGATCTTGGCGGTTTTGTGATTCGGATAGAATTTTTTCAGGAACGCTTTTACAAATTCGTCCCAACTGGTTATCGAATGAGATATGGTGCTATACAGCCACTTTTCAGCAAGGTCATAAAGAGTGAAAGGTATAACGCGTAGCCGTATAACATCATCAGATAGTTGGGTTGTCTTCATCATCGCACACACATTTTGAAACTTGTTAATGAAGATATAGGCATCTTCAGATTAAAGCCCGTAAAATTTGGGCAGCATGTTGATGAAATGGGGTTTAATCTCAAAGTTGTCCCCATTGGCCGGTGGAAGTGAAAGACAAGTCGGAAGTGCAGCGCGTGTTGGGTAGAAACGATCTTGGAGCGCAATTCGCTGTGGCGCTGCAAAAAGAGGTGGTCGCGGGTTATTCACACCAAGTGGAGGTGAAATCATTCCCGTTGTAGGTAACGTGATGTTAGAAGGAAATCCTGACATCTCGGAAGAAGAGCTTGGTGAAAGTGAAGGTGAAGAAGTATGGACAGAATCACGGTCTACGTCGGAGTTGACCGGAAAAGGTAAAGCTGAAAAAAGTGGAAGGAGTTTCGACTTCGGGGTCGATCGCGTAGTCCGTAACGACTAACGAAACGTGGACTAAACGGTCATTAGGGTCCCGAGTCCAAACGGACATACACTAAACGAGTTTACTGTAGTCAAAGCGTAGAATGTGAGGGTAAGAAAACGTAAAAGGAGAAAAATATGGGTGAAGGTGATAAAAGTGGCGAACTTGTGTTTTGTTTCGTAAGAATGTGAAAATGAAATGACATCTCAAACAAACACAATCACAAATGCACAATCAATACCTAGACTAGGGTCCTCAAAGTCCACTAGACCTGCTCCTAACTGTTCCAAAGTGACAAATTGTGAGATAACCCTCAAATCGTCTCTTCACAACCAATTATGGCCAGGTAAGCGCAAGTGAGGTAAGGAGGGTTCCGCTCACAAATCACCCTGAGACGGGCCTTTTAAAGTTACCTCCTCACTTGTCTAGCCTAAGCACCACAAAAGTCACGTTTAGATAAACGACCAAATGTTCAAAATCTTCCTTTGTCCTATTGAGCGCGACAGGTCCATAATTGGCTGAGTCTAGATATTTTTTATTAAGCTCAAGGTGACGCTTATGCAATTAGTGATTTCCGGGGTCTTAGGAAAGGTGATGAAATCCCCACCCAATCTGAATTGGTGTTATAGCCCCTTAAGTCCGTATTAATAATGCAATGCGCAATTCAAATCATAAAAGGTTTTGTTATCAAACAATCGATTTCTTTTAATTTAAGTGTGGCACTGCAACAAATACGGTTAGTTTTCCTTTGGTTTTTGCGGCGATATTGCAAAAAATCCTGCAAATATAAGAATATTGGAGCGTCGGATTTGAGATGAAGGGGTTTAGAAAGAAATACGCACCAAAAGTGTCGAGTTAAGAAACTCGTGTTGATATCGTCTCCGAATGCTTGAATGGTTCGCTTGCACGGGTCAAACTACCTGGATCTTTGACATTGTAGTGTTCTATCACCTTATATTTGCAAATTGCCCCTGCTCCGCATGATCGCTGCTCTCCAATCCGTCAAATCTGCAAATGTCGGAAAATACATATATTTGAGCTTAGAAAGCGATATAAATAGCCAAAGTTCTGCACACAAGAAATTTTGAAAATCAAACAATTAAAATGGAGTACTAACAGAACAGTGGAGGTATCATAAAAAGAATATTTTCAAACTCCCACAAAGGGGCCGGCGGCGACGGGAATTTTCAAGAAACCACCGGTCGAATGTAAAAATTGGGTGCTCAAGTTTTGTGTTGTTCCTTTATATTATACTAGTATTCTACTGTTATACTTTGATTTTCCAGTTAAAACACAGTGTGTTAGCATATCAAAATTCAGAGAACAAAATGTCACAAATTTTTAGTTCTCGTGTCGATTTTTTTTTAAAAAATGTGTTTTTGTTGAATCTGTTAGAAAGTTAGTTTGTTTTATACAAAATATTCATAAATTAACCCGAGACTACAAGTATAAAAGCGTTACCGTCTCCCCGGAAACGGTGCCATTTGATTAGCACGTATTTTGCGTGTCGTTTTAAAGTTTGAAATAACCCCAATCAAAACGATGTCATGTGTAGCGAGCCGAGATGAGTACGGGTCATCCGCAGGGAGATCATATGTTTTTACGCTTGTTTTAAAGAGTTAAGTTCGTAACTTGAGTTGTTTTTATTCCAAGTGTCGTAAAAAGGATATGTTCAAGAAAAAGACTTGTTAGGGGTAGTTTTAGGTTAGCTTGAGTTAGGTTAATGTTTTTCGTTTCCTTATAGACCTAACTTGATAATGATGCTAAGGTAATTGGCAATAACGTGGAGTAGGGAACATGAAATACGTTATTTGCGATTGTGCGCTAAATCCGTATTTCTTGTCCCTTATCCTTCCGTTCTTGTCCCTTAGCCTTAGCCTCTGGCAAATCACTCTCAACCAATCACAATTAAGAGTCACCGCTATCGTGGTAGGATAGGGTGTCTAACGGAGAGGATTGTGAATCGTTTGGTAGGAATTTCAATTACAAGTTAAGGGTTTTTTAAGGTTTTTAGCAAACACTTCTCCTAACAAAAACTAACCATATCCTACCCTTAACAAGTAAATCAATTACTAACACATATTTACAATACCAAATAAAACATGAAAAGAGCAAAGCAAATAGTAAAAATTGCAAGAAAAGTAAAGCAGTGGTTAAAGAATTAGGAACCGGTATATCCGATATGCAACCCTTCAAGTGTTCTTAATTCCAAATCTCAATATGAAATCAAAATACCAAACTGTAAACTTGCAAGCTCTCTTAAGAGGTTGCAAGATCAAAGAAAGACAAAGGATTTCACTAGATCACAATTGTAGTAAGCAAGTGACATGAAATGAGCAAATGAGAACTTTTTATTGATTTTCAATGAAGATACAAAATAACTTGAATTCAAGAACCTAAATCTTAAGCTTGTAAGTTCATTGAAGAAGTTGCAATATCAAGATAGAGGGCAAGAGCTCAAGAGTACAAAAGGAAATACAAGTTAACATCTACAAAATGAAAAACTTGTTCTAAACTAAAAACATCCACCCTTTAGCCTCTCTTCTGTTGTTTATTTATAGGCATCTCCTCCGAATAAAAAAACAATAAAATAAGGATGATGTGACAATATATAATGACCAGAATAAAATTGAAGCCAAATAGAGCTAGTAGGGCCGGTGGTAGCGAGCCAAAAAGGAATTCTGCCGGTTTTTCTTGGTGTAGTGGGGCCCATATTTAAGTGGTAGTCTTATGCCCTCTCCATGATCTCTCTAGCACTATTTGATTCTTTTATAAAATCTTGGTTTGCAATCTGTAGATTTGGAGGGAAAATGTGACTTTAAATCACATCACATCTTTTTGCTTCACTCATCACACACCCACTTGCCTCATCCACTTGCACAAGTCATGATTTGTATGCCCACTTGTGTAAGGCTGTCCCACCAAGGTTCATGCATCAAAAAGGGTTTTGTGTTCACACTTGTTTTGTTGCATTTTTCCTGATAAAAAAAGTGTACACATGTTGTTGCAAAAAGAAACTCATTGAATATTGATCGGTTTTCTGTTCCGGTTGCAGTGTCGACTCACAAATGTCGTATCCATGTATTTGAGTGTGTTTCCTATACTTTACCACGAATACATGTAATCTGTATTTATTGAGCAGACATGGGTTAATAGTACCGATATATCATAAAATTGATAAAGAATGAGCGGTATTGAAATGCAGTTTTTCGTGATGAACAAGAGGAAACTTCTACAAAAGGGATGATAGGGGCATCCGGAATAAAGAACTGCTTCAAATCAGCATCAGCAGTTGGCAACTTGTCCAAGCCAAACCCGAACGGATCATCAAGCTTGGAAAACATCGTAGCCTTCTTCGATAAAACTTCTGGATGAAGGAAACGGGCAACGAAATCCCTAAAGCTAACCCCATGCCTCCAGACTCCAAAAACAAGCTTTCGTAAATAATCAACACTTTGATCAGACTCGGGAATTTATGTTGGATAGCATTTTCTGGCGTAAGGCCCATGACGGCCGATTCGGTAGCAAAGATATACTCATCAGGAGAAAGTATCTCCTCATAATGCTCCCCTCTGATGGGTAATCCAAAAATATCCGCGAATTCCTCCAGCGAAATCAATACTTCCCGGTCCGATGGTAGAAACGTGTGGGTTGGGATATTCCACTGTTCCAAGAAAGACTTAACCCACCACACATGAGGAGTATGGTAATAAAAAAGAGACGCGTAGACTGCTGGATATAACCCAGTTTTCAACAGCAACGATTTCCTGGCTGATAAGATGAAGCGGGACCAAATGAGGTAACCAGCCGGATGTTGACGGGTCACTCCTATTGTATAAACTTGACCCCAAGGATGTGCCTCTCCTTGACATATACGACGCCCTAAAATATCTAGGGCCATCGGCGGTTGGACTGGTATCGATGCCATAGAAGGTTGAAGACGACTTTCTGCAGTCCAATTGATCTCTTCCACAACATAAGCAACTGGCGGAGGGTCAACATATTGAATCGAGGGGATCAGTTCTGATGGCATCTCACAAGTAAAGATACGCCGACCCCAGATAATGTAGTTGTACCACGCTCCCCATAAATGAAGAGATTTCCATTCCGGATCATAGTCCCGGATTAAAGCAAAAGATTTCATGATCAATAGGAGCATCAGCAAAAGCACTATCCAAGCGGGCATAGGGAAAAAAGGAACCAAAAGCCATGGTACCTGAAAAAAACCAGTGGAAGGTTAGCAATCAAAATGCTAAAATCACTAAGTCTAAAAAACAGTAGGCCCCGCAAAATCAAGATGGTGACTCATCAATGATGAGACATGTACCCATTGTGAGAATCCAAAAGAATTCTCATTAAATGAATAGTGCTCATTAAACAGTGGAGTTAAAAACTCCCAATATTCCTCCAAAAGGCGGGCTCTTTAAAACAAATAACAGATTCAAATCTGTGAATAAAAAAAAGGATTAAAACCCCAAAAATTCTATAAAAGGAAAAAACATCCAAGAACAGTAAAGGGAATAAAATTCCCAAAGTTCTTAAGATTCAAATTAGAGCTAAGCTCTGCAAAAAAAATGGAATTAAATTCCCCCTAATAATGGGTTTAAATCCCAGAGAACCCCATGTTAGAAAAACACATGGGATGAATGATGGAATCAAATTACAGGAAATCTCAAATGTCAAGATTGACAGTAGGGTAAAACCATAAAGAAGAGAATCAAAGATTCTCAAGAATGGAAATGGACATCAATATCCACAATCTATAAAAAAAAAAGAAGAGGGTTTTTTAAGATCTCCAAGAGATCGATTCAAAAAAAAGAGCTAAGCACTGTCGAATATGATAATGGATTTAAAATCAATATATATATATATATATATATATATATATATATATATATGATCAAAAGAGATTAAGAGCTAAGCTCTGTTCATAATCCTCACCAAGAAATTTGGCAGAGTCTACTCTGTTCAAAAGAGATTCTTGAGGATAGAGATCTAAGCTCTGGAATGAGAATTAAATTCATAAAAGAAGAGCAAGACTCAAGTAAGAAAATGATGAGACAGCAGTCATCTCAAGGGCCAAAAGCACTATTTATAAGACGTGGGGGAACGGTTTAGCTTCCTAGGTGATCCAACGGTGGTAAAAGTGACACTGTTGCACTCACGTGTAAGCCACGTGAGAACAACGGTAGGGGCATTTGTTCCCCTAATAATAATAAGAGCTAAGCTCTGTTAATTTTAATGAGGCAGCACCTTACGTGCTCCCCATAAGAGCGCCGGCGCCAGCGCTAGTCTTATAGGACTAAATCCTATAGTGGCGCCGCACGTGAAGTTCACATGAGCGCCAATATGCAAAGCACAGGAGCGCTTGTCATATATAAGAATTAAATTCTTAAGTAGCGCCCACGTGCATAACACGTGAGCGCCAGAGCCTAAACTAAAGCAGGTAGAATTAAATTCTACATGAGGATTATTTCCTAAAACTTGGGATATTCTCTGTTAAAGAAAATCGTTGGATCAAAAATCCAATGGTGATGATAAATTATCAAATGATACAATTAAATTCTATTAAGAGAAAAATATCTCCCTATTTTTTCTAAATGAGAAGGATATTTTCTGTTAAACAGAAAGTTGTTGGATCAAAGATCCAATGAAATGGAAGAATATATTTCCCTAATTTTTCTAAATAAGAAAGATATGCTTTGTTAAATAGAGCACCCTTGGATCAAAAATCCAATGGTGATTAAAAATCACCGTTTGACAGAATTAAATTCTGTATATGGGAAAATATTTCTTTAATCTTTTCTTAATCTTGTTAAAAACAAGAAAACATATTCTATAAAACAGAAATCGCTGGATCAAATATCCAACGGTGGATAAAATTCCCCAAATAATGTTTGAGACCAATAAAATCAATTAGAATCTCTCGATAAGAGATTTTCTCAAAACTAATCAACAATTTGTCCTGCCTATAAAAAAGACCTGAGACTTCAATTCTCACACGAACACGCAAAAAAAGGAGAAACCCCCCATAAGCTTCGGCAAACAAAAGATAGAAGCTGCAACTGAGAATTCAATTCTCTTTCAAAGAAAATCCACTTGTTCTTTCAAATCCTAGGTAAAGAAAAAGTAGGGATAAAATATATCTTTTTTGCCTAGCATAAAGAAAATAAGAGTTCAACCCTTTATGAAAAAAACTCAGTTCTTCCTCTGATCTAAGATTTGCAAGGAAAATCTCCCCACAAGTTGAGAATTTAATTCTCATCGGGGAGATTTTGTTCTTCAAACTCAAAATCTGGGAAGAAAACTAGATTAAAAGGGGAAAAAAAGAACTTATGGTTCTAAGAATTTAATTCCTCTACAAGCAGGGTTTAACCCTATAAAAGAAACTTAGTATAAAAAGAAACTTAGTTCTCCAATAGAAAAGAAAGAAAGAAAAGATTCTAGATTTTCAAAAAACAAAGATCATGGCGATCATTAATGGCCAAAATGCCGTTAACAGAGATTCAATCTCTGAAAAGAAAAGGAACTCAGCGCCTCACGTGAAATACACGTGAACGCCCAAAAGATTCCCCAAATAAAAGACTTAGTGCCTCGCATGCTTCCCACATGGGCGCTCAAAACAGAAGGCCAGCGTCTCACGTGAAATACACGTGAGCGCTGAGTAAAAGTGATTAGCACTTCATATTCAGTCAAAACGGATGAGTGCTTAGCACTGATTGGGTAACGCCCACATCCTACCTCCTCATGTGAAATACAAATGAGCACTGAGTAAAAGTGTTTAGCACTTCATATTCAGTCAAAACGGTTGAGTGCTTTGCACTGATTGGGCAATGCCTACATCCTAGCGCCTCACGTGAAATACACGTGAGCGCTGAGTGAAAGTGCTTAGCACTTCATATTCAGTCAAAATGGCTGAGTGCTTAGCACTGATTGGGCAACGCCCATATCTCAGCGCCTCACATGATACACGTATGAGTGCCATATAAAAGTGCTTAGCACTATATATTCAGTCAAAATGACTCAAGTGCTTAGCACTGATTGGGCAACGCCGATGACTGAGTGCCTCAGATGATACACATGTGAGTGCCAGAGCTCCAAATAAGTGCATAGCACTTCTTCATAAAGGAAAATGATTGAGCAAATAGAACCACAAATAAGTGCTTAGCACTTTGAAAAAAACTGAGCAGACCAAGACCAAATTGGCTAAAAGTCTCTCTGAAAGTTTCTTGCAACTGAGCCCAAATGCTCTGATATTGGATCTCAACAAAAATTTGATCCCTGAGATGTTGCTAAGTTGATCTTAGTCTCAAATAAGGCTAATGTATCCTTAATTAAAAATAAATTGAGCCCAAATACTCATATATTTAAGTAGATCTTAATCTCAAAATAGATTAAAGGTCCTTAAATAAAACAAAATGTTTTTGAATTAAAGGAAAATATAACTTAAGTTCAAAACCCCAAATATAAAAATATACGGATTTGTACTGATCCGCGCCCTACGGGCAACGACATAAACTAGTCTCCGTATACAATCCATGGGCACCCCAAAATAAATAAAATAAATACACGACACGAAGTGAACTACTGGAGAAGGAGAAAATGGTTATCGCAACGCGATAACGTAATTAACTGCAGAGGCTTGCGCCTGCAGGGAAGAGCGTCCCCACAATTAAAAAGCCCTCACAAATGAGGAGGAATCTGATGAAGTCTGCTACAACGGTCGCATCTATCCAAACCTCCGATATATGCTGCCATAAATCAACTTGGCATCTTCGAAGAGGTGGATGGATGAAGTGGTCCTTACGGTAGATGGAGAACCAGCAGTGTACTTCACTCCCGAAGAGATCGCCAAATAGCATTTGCCTCCAAATTCAGGTAAGACGATCTATCCCAGTTCGTCTCTGTTTTCGGCGGTAAACAGATTCTGGCACGTCCGGTGGGACCTTTTCCTCTTTCCACTCCAAATTTCGTGTTTCGCAAACAAAATCGCGATTCGCTATGGTTGCCCTTGGATTCAAGGTACTAAAACTTGGTGTCTTGCTCCTATGCATAAAATCAATGGCTCTCAACTGCACCTCATGCAACAGCAACTCCCGCTCCACCTCAACTGGAGGAGTGACCTACGGGCCCAACACAGCCTCTATTTTCTCAATACTGGTGGGGCATGTCACCCAAGCCACTACCAGACTATTCTTCAGGACCATGCTCCCATCTGTGAGTTTCGGTGCTTCAGCGCCGTAAGAAGAAGCTCCTAAAAGGTCGGTCTTCAATCGACTAGCAACCACGACGGCCCCCAACAGCAAGCCATCAAACTCCGGCGTCTCGGTCTTCAACAGGCTGAGCAAGAACTCAAACGGGCCTACAAATAAGCTCGTGATACCTGAAGGGGCTATCCCAAAAAAGGCTATCCCTCCCTACTCCTGCTACAGATGAAGCCGTCAAAAGTGCTTCCCCTATCAAACGATCAGTTTTCGAAAGATTGGCCGGCTCTCCTCAAACTCCATCAAGGACGTCGGTCTTCAACAGGCTGACGCCGATTGAAACCCCTCAGCAAAGCCGGGGGCATAATGAAGCCACTTCCAAGATTGAGGCGGTCCCTTCTGCAAGGCACGCTCGACGTCGCCACTAGCGCCAAGTGAGAGAAGCTGGGGGCAACTCCCCCTCTGGGCTCACCCCACCAGCTCCTATGGTGGAGGTCGACACTGTTGTTCCAACTAGAAACAGTTTTGAACTGCTTAAAAGGGTGCGAAAAAACTCCCCAACAGAGGTGCTAAAGAAATCTCCCCCACCTGCAAAAGTTACAGTGCTAGCAAAGCTGGAGCGGCCTTATTAGCGGCTCTCCTCGCAAATTCATATGGTCTGGCAAAAAGTCCAACACTCTGTGATTGACAAAATCTACTATTTTCAACGAAAGAAATCGAAGGTCCGACAAGAAAAAGACCACTCCTCCACCATACAACGGGGGACTTCTCCTAAACAGGTGCCTGTCACAACGGCTCTTTCAACTCCAATCTCTCATAAAAGAACGAGACTGGAGAAAACTCTACCGCCCGCGGCAAATTCCAAAGGCAATAGATCCAAACGCCCCAACTCTGGGGGAATAATCGTACATACGGTCTATATGGCTTCAGGAAAAGAAGAGAGCCGTGCTTCGGTGAGTCACTGACCGCAATCCCGATCACTGACTAAAGCTCAGGAGCAACAGCAAAAGCTCCAGGAAATGCTGACCAAAATGGCAACGCTTACCAGACAAAAAGAAGGTCCGGAGAAAGAAGTCGAACAATGCCAAGCGCAGGATATCGATACAGAGTTTCTGCAAAGTGTGCTCGAAAGAAAGGACAAAGAGGCTGCTGAGTAAGCTGCTAACATAAAACATATGGCTCTCTTGTTCCAGGACATGGTTGGAATGATGATCCAACCAGAACCCCCGGCCGAAGATCCACCGATAATCGTCGAGGATGACAGAGGGGAAACAACAAACCATCCTCCGACTTTATTAGCGACCAAGGAGGAAACGATCTTCAAGACCGCCCTTGATGATTATATTTCACAACAAATAAAAGCCCATCAAGCTAATGAAGCCGCCAGCTAAATTTCCAGAACCGAGCGACTATATCCAGGTTGGTATGATCAGATCAAATACCCGCCAGGATATACGATCCCCAAGTTTCATGTCTACAAAGGAACAAGCAACTCTCACCAAAACGTCGCTCAATTCAGAGCTCTGTGCGGCAACACTGGAAGCAACGAAAAACTGTTGTTTCGCCAGTTCATTGGCAGCTTGTCAGAAATAGCCTTCGAATGGTAATCGGAGCTCCCAAATGACTCCGTGAAAACATCCGCAGAAATGGAACTATTGTTCATACAGCGTTTCGCCAGCATGAGCGAGCATGCTCCGATCACAGCATTAATCAATTCCAAGAGGGCCTGAGAAGGCCCAACAGACTGCTATCACAGCAGCTGCCAGACCAACACAGCGTGAGGGCACCGTGGCAGACTTTAGGAAGCTCGGTCCGTCCACATTTATAGGATTGGAGGAGCCTTTGCTAGCAGAGCAGTGGCTAGTGGATACAGATAATCTTCTTATTGCCGCGCAGATTCCAGATGAGAAAAGAGTGGATGTAGTACGCATCCAATTGGTAGATTACGCTCGCAAGTGGTGGCTTGTTGAGGAGACTCGTTTGACCAAGCCGATCAACATGGCAACTTTTTCGTGAAGTTTCTTATAGAAGTTCTTTCCTCAATCTTCTAGGGAGGAAATGGAGGAGAAGGTCATTAGCTTGAAGCAGAATGGCGGATTCGTTGATACCTATGCGGCTGAATAGACCCGACTCAGTCGATTTGCGGGGCCCTTGGTTGCAAACGAGGCAAATAGGGCAAGGAGTTTTATGCGTAGCTTGAATGTGGAGATTCAGAGACACATCATATCGTTGGGATTGACCACCTTCTCCCAAGTTCTCAAGACGGTTAGGGAACAACAGAGTTTATCAGTAAGAGTAAAGGGTACTCAACAGCAAGCAATTGTAGTGCAAAAGACGCTGTATGCACCAACCAGAGCTCATGTACGTAGAGGCATTCCAGTAAACAAACAAGGGACAGTACCTTTGAAAGGGACCTTTGTTTCAACGCAAAAGAAGGATGTGATTTGTGATTACTGCCAACGACCGGGTCATTTCCGGAGGGAGTGCCGGATGAGGCTTAAGCAGTGTCTGATTTGCGGAGCTGCTGATTATCGAATTAATACTTGTCTATCAAGATTTCAGTTGAAGGGTGATGCTCCGAGAGCACAGCAGAAGAAGATTACTCAGAGGTCTAATCAGGGGTGGGCCTTCACCTTGACGGCCGAGGAGGCCAAGGCTTCAAACGATGTTGTTTTAGGTACCCTGCTTGTTTATAATTTTTCCGCATTGGCATTATTCAATTCGGGTGCATATCATTGCTTTATGTCGTCCAAGTTTATTAGTGCACACTCTATCCCACACATGGCCCTATCTAGCTGTTTGGACATACACACTGGAAATGAGAGAATTATATCTAGTAGTGAGTGTAAGGGTTGTTCGATTGTTATTTGCGGACGGTAGTTATTCACGGATTTCTTGGTGATTGATACTGGCAGTTATGATGTTGTCTTGGGAATGGATTTTCTTATCATTTTCCATGCTCACATTAATTGTAGAGAGAAAAAAGTGATTTTTCAGATTCCCAGACATCCGAAGTTCATATTCTTGGGAGGTATCAAATCTGTCGAGCCAATCGAATTTAGGGTTAGGCCGACAAGTGCCTCTTTTTCGTCGATGGAACTAATCAAGGAGGAAGCACCAGTAGTAGTTCGGGATTTCATGGATGTGTTCGATAATATCTCGGGTTTACCGCCAAAACGAGATGTATAGTTTTTGATTGATCTTATTCCTGGAGCAGAGCCGATTTCAAAAGCTTATTATCCGATGGCATCGGTTGTCACGCCCCGCTTCCCGGTATACGGGTAGGGGACGCGACGAGGCCGCTACGTATTTACTCTGAAGTAAATACGCTAAGCGTATCTAAGCAATATAAATAAAAATGCACAAGAGACAAAGACAGTAGGTATAACTAAACAACAACTTTATTTATTAACATTCTTTTGTACAATGCATGGAAAAACAAATATGGGATAAAGCGATGCCTAAACAATGGCATAAAAAAATGAAAAGTACTCAAGTAGGTACAAGTGGCTACAGCTCTCGGTCTTCGGTATACTGCTCAAGGGCCTGCTCTGAATGCTCCTGAATGGTCTCGTGCTCTAGTGCTTCCGATCCACCTGACAACATTCCAAAGAAGAAAGAGAAGGAATGTCGTCAGCGAACAATCGCTCGGTAAGTCCCAAAGATAAGGGAGAAATAGAATAGACAGAGAGTAAAAGAGAGAGTGTAGCTTTTAAAGTTGTATTTAGAGTTAATGATGTTGTTTGTAGCTTGGAACAGAAGGATGCCAGTGTATACGAGAGCAGTCTCTATATGCCAGAGACTAATGAAAATGGAAGTACAAGGCTCCGTCGATAATACCACGGAACAACGGCATGGATGTAATTACGTGTTATGGTTGCTGTCTCGTGCCACTTTAACACCTTCCGTACCAATCTACCCCTTAAACCCCGCGATGTCTTGATTGTATTGATATATTGTATTGTAAATTGTATTGTTTATACTGTTTTGTAAATATAAATGGAAGACTTGTATTGTAAATGGAAGACTTGCCGAAGCCATGATATCGGATAAATGGATGTAACTGGAGAATCATGTAAATGGAATATATCCATGGTTCGGTTCGGTCAAGTTATATAGATTGTATAGATTGAACAGATTGAACATATGGATTCATGGATTCATGTTGGATTGTAGTTTGTACTTGAATCATATTCAAGTCAGATTATTATAATGAGACTCAGTCTGAGTCAGACAATTATAAAAGAAATTAAATTCCTGAATTAGGGTTTGGTGTTATCGGTAACCACTGCACATGGGCGGCAGGATTTGTGTCTTTTTCAAAGACGATTATCGTGTTGATAACACCGTTTGTTAAGTTGTCTACCTTATATAGGCAAGCACCCATATCTCCGGCTCCCTGAGGCTCAAGAGACCGGTCCCGCTTAAACCAATATTTACTAGGGTCCTTAGTGTAATTTATGAAACTTGAGGGGGTTTTATGTAAAAATAATTTTTGTATAGTTTTCTAAATACACCTCAAGTATTTCATTATCGTCTTTAAAGTTTTCATAGATATAGATTTTATAATTGTGATATTTCTAGTGATTAAAACCTATTTTTCATAATACATGGTATTTATCTGTAATATTGAACTTGTATGGAATTGCATGGTATTTTCATGTAAAATGATTCTTTTGACATAGAAAAATTATAATATTGATATTATAACAAAATAGACATTTTGATGATACATACATACATACATACATACATACATACATATATATATATATATATATATATATATATATATATATATATTATAAAAATAATTTTAATTTATTATTTTTCTAGAAATCTCATTTTCTAAAGATATTTGCATTTTTAAATCTTTCGAGACCGAATGCCCCTTGCAGGGGTCTACATCTCGCACTACTAAGCCTGAGGATGTGCGATAATCTGCACCATCCCGAACGGGTTTCCCAAATGGGTTGTAGCGGCGCTTTGCAAAGACTTGTTTAAAATACATAATCTTGTGAAAATGGATTTTATAAGTTAAAAGTAGTTTTTTGTAAAACGGTATTTTCCCGAATCTATATTTCCCAAAAGTATCGTGCTATAATGCATATGAGCGTTGTGAAGAGGTAGGTCATTACCTCGTGATCTATCTAAAGGTATAGCAAGATTAATAATGTTTTAAAGACGAAACTAAACTATATAGTATTTTATTGAAAAAGTACGATAAAAATTGCAATAGGAAATATTTTACTGTGAAACTTGTTCAACATGTTTGTTAATGTTTAATAGTTAACATATAAGGGTTTGGTATGTTTGTATTTAAGAAAAAGTGGAATTTTTATGAAGAACCAAATCGGAAATCGGATTAACTCCGATTCCGTCGGGTTTAGATTCAAGAGAAGAGGGAGAGGAGGAAGTAGTATTTGCCTGTGTGTCGTTTCGTCGCCGGAAACTCCTAGGGTCGTCGTCGGAAGATCGCCGGAGTTTCTCCTTTCGCTAACTCCACTTGTACACAAAAGTTCTAGGGATTTTCTTGAGAGTTTTGGACAGAAATTTGGAGTGAGGAGGGTGTGTTTAGGAGTGATATTTATAGGGTAAAACTAGGGTTAGGGTAGGTGAAAGGGTGAATTGAAAATGTATTTAAAAAATGTATTAAAAATATGGTTTAATGGGGTTTTAATTGGATTTTAAGATCTCTGGAAATGTGCAGGTGTTTTAAACATGCCAGGGGTTACCAGAAGACAAAGAGTCACAAAATCACAGAAAACCAAAACCCGATTTGAGCTAACTCGGCCGGCGGCGGCGGGCCGAGTCGGCCGAGTCACGACGAGTCGGGCCGAGGTCGGTCGGTCGACGGTTGGTGTAGCCCCTGGGTCAGTTTGTTTTACATGTGTAGTGGGATTTTTACGAGTTATGCACGTGTAGACTCTTGGAATTCTAAAAATCTAAAAGAAAATAATATTAAAAAATAATGTGGGTGATGGGATTTGAACTCTGGTGTTTTGTAACAGCAGTGCAAGGTCTTACCAATGAGCTACAAGCTCTTGCTTGCTATTAAAAAGCAAAACAAACTTATATCTTGTGCTCAGGCAAAAGTACCCTTTTTGTATTTTTTTTTGAAAAAATTATACAGAAAGTTGTACATAAAGTTTATGGTTGTTACATCAGTGGAATTGGAAGAGATAAAAAACAAGTTTCTGAATTACTAGAGAAGGATTGGATTCACAATAGTGGTTCACCATAGGGAGCTCCAGTTCTTCTAGTCAAAAAGAAAGATGACACGCAGAGAATGTGCATCGACCATCGAGAGTTAAATCGGGTGACTGTTAAGAATAAATACCCAATCTCTTGCATAGGTAAATTATTCGATCAACTCAGTGGCGCGAGAGTATTCTCGAAGTTAGATTTGCGATCGGGATATCATCAAGTTCGGGTGAAAGAAAGAGACATTTGCAAGATGGCGTTCCGAACTCGATATGGGCATTATGAGTATTTGGTTATGCCATTTGGAGTTACTAATGCATCGGCGAGATTTATGGACTTGATGAACCGAATCTTTTCACCATTTCTAAATCGGTTCGTGGTGGTATTCATTGATGATATTTTGTTCTATTCGAGGAGCAATGAAAAGCATGAATAACACTTGAGAATCGCATTGCAGACGTTGAGACAAGAAAAGTTATATTCTAAGATGAGAAAGTACGAGTTTTGGCTCGAAGAAGTGAAATTCTTGGGTCATGTTGTATCTGGAGATAAAATTGCAGTTGACCCCGAAAAGATTGCAGTTGTTCATGATTGGCTAATTCCAAAGAATGTAAAGGAGATTAGAAGTTTCCTTAGGCTTACTGGATATTATAGAAGGTTTGTGAAGAACTTCGCTCGAATAGCAGAACTGTTGACCAAGCTAACACGTAAAGAGTACCATTCGTATGGACTGATAAGTGTGCGTCAGCTTTCGAAGCGCTAAAACAAAGATTGACAACCGCTCCTATTTTAACAGTGCCATATGGTTCTGGGAGATTAGTTATTCAGCGACGCATCTGGGAAACGCTTGGGATGTGTTTTGATGCAGCATGGCAAGGTCATAGCTTATGTGTCAAGGTAATTGAAAACTCATGAGAAGAACTATCTAATTCATGACTTGGAGCTAGCAGCAGTGATGTATGGGTTAGAAAAGTCTTACTCGAGATGATAGTATACTAACTGGTTTTTAAATATGACATAACTCGAGCTCCCGATGTCGGTTCGGGACAAACTTTAGATGTATAGATGCATAATTGACAGCCCTATAGATTTCCTATATACTAGGTGACTCAGAAACGCAAAGAACAACCCGTTATATGCCCTCCAAGACAACCCATAGTTGCTGTCTAGAAATCAGAATTTTAATATGACCATAACTAGAGTTTTAGGAATCCAAATCGTGCAGAACTTAGTTGTTTGGATAACTAGACCAAAAGACCTATAAGTTTCTAATTATTTTCGAAACCTGAAAACCGACGGAATTTAACTCAAACTGTGCTTTAAAAATACGGTGCTGGACAAATTTTGATCTGTTCTGCGCGACGATATGAAACCGGGTATATCTCCCAAACTAGTAGTCGTAATTATTCGAGACTTGAATTCACGTTGGTATAACGTCTAGGTCTATGTTTCTTGTTTACATTCTGAATTCAATTAACTTGAGTAATTAGCATTTCACAACATATCATTACAGTACTATTTTTTTATCATTACTTGAATATTGTACTTGCCTCATTTCATACCAAGTGACTTACTCATTTATTGCACCTACATGAATCACGTGTTTAGATATATTGCATACAAGGTACAAACCTGACTGAGTTGTGAATACATGCTTACTTGTTTACTTGAATACTTGAATCCTTGAATACCTGAATACTTGAATACATGAACATGTGAAATTAACATGAGCTTGAAATTGATTGATTTGGGTATCGTGTTTAGAACTAAGTGCCACGTGGAACAGAGTGCCATGCCCTAGCCAGGTGGGGGACACCTCTTGAATCCACGGGGGCCACCTCTAGAATCCATGCATAATTATGAAATAAAATATGGGTCGTGTATTGAACAAAGTGCCACATGGGGCAAAGAGCCACATGGAGCAAAATGCACGCCATGACGATGGTGAGGGTCACCTCTTGAGTCTGTGGGGGCCACCTCTTGAATCCGCATATGACGTGGGATCCACAGGAAGATGTCCGTGGATACCACACAAACATGAAAAGAATAATGACATTGATCCCTGACAATATGATTATGTGTTTCGGACGAGCTATTTTATAGTATAGAGCTTAGGTTATATTTTTAAGATTTGCATACTGCATTTCCTGCGTTATATCATTACCCTAGTAAATTTTGACATTGAATCTCTGAATAACCGTTGATCCGCCATGCTATTCATGCTTACACTTGTTATTGTATTGTTATGTTTAAATTACTTTATTATGTTTAATCACTTTATCATATTATCCATTACACTGCCATGTATAACGCATAACTATCTATATGTTTTACTGTTAAATCACCTTGTATTATAACACTATTTAATTTGGGGACTTAACGAGCGCAAGTTCGCTGACGGAAATTCCTTGTTTTCTTTTCTTCTTTGGAAATTTTCGTCAGGTGGCTTAGTGATAGAGGAGATTGAACCGACAGAGGAGGAATACTCTCAGTTGTCATCGCTGGCAGATTAATAGTCTTACCTTCAGCCTTTACTTTTCAGTATGCCTAATTGTTCGGGCTTTGTTATTTTATTTCGTTGTATCTTATTTTCAGAATCTTGTCAACAGTTTGATCATTATGGGTTTTGAATGTAATAATTGTAGTTGGATTTTGTTCTTTTGCCTTATTCTTGTTATATATTTATATTGATTATAATACACTTAACGTATTTATTTCGAGAAAGACCCTTATTGGCATAAATACGTCATGGATCTCGTCACATGTCTGCTACCGTCTTTTGGGAAGCGGGACGTGACAGGTTCTATTGGTGGCCCATGTGGGTCGGTTCTGCATGAACATCGAAAACAATATATTACAAGAATTTAGAAATCCAACTACATTCAATATTTTCTTTGAATCTCATCCTATTCCTTTGAATCCATTTGAAATTCACTTTCAACTTCCTTGAAGATCACCTCTTGACTTTTAAATCCTTAATTCCTGTTCATTCCTTCTACTTGTATCTCTTAGATTATCCTTTGCATGTGTTCTAGAATCTACTATGTTGACTTAGGAATTATTCTAGAAAGCATGTACCGGTCTTCAAATATTTTTGACTAATGATTATTTGGTCCTTTTAAATTTGTTTCACCGCGATTTACGCAAGTCATCTGTCTTCTTACCAGTTGGAGTATCAATCGATGGAGCTCGGAAACGACATGCCACGACATTATCCTTAGTTTTTCCTGTGCCTTATTGCAACGTACTTCTTGAGAGAATTTCGGGGACGAAATTCTTTTTAAGGAGGGTGGACTGTAACGACTGCACCATGATGTCATTCTTAAATCTATTTCGCTTTCATACTTAGATTTTCTTGAAGATCACTTCTCAATTTCTTGAATTCCTAAAATTCCTGTCCGTTTCTTCATGCATCTCATAAGCCATCTTTTAAATTCTATGTTCCGGCTTTCAAACTTTCTGATTCAGAAGCATCTCCTGTTTATACGTATTCCTAATTCGTTTTGTCACAATCTACGTTCCCCTCGACTGTCGTCAAAGGAGGGTAGAGTTCAAGATTCCTGATCCCTTGATATTCGTATTCGGAAGTCCTTTAAGATTTTAATCAAGTTAACTTCTTGCTCGCATTCCTTAGAACATCCTTCTTTCACCTTTAAAACAAGCCAATCGAAACAAAGAGCCCCGACTTCAGCCTTTACGACTGCACTATCTTTATCTGTTTATAACAACCCTAAATTTTCTGTACAAAATTTTTTCTTCTTAAAATACGGGAAGGAGTTTGCAAGCTTGAGCACAATTTAAAAAAATTTCTTCTTAAAGTACAGGAAGGAGTTTGCAAGCCTTGCACTACTGTGACATAACCCCTGTGTTCGAATCCCATCAGTCACATATATTTTTTACTAATTTTTTTCTTTTAAACTTTTTGGAAGCCCAAAAGTTTACACGTACAATACACGTAAATGAAAAGTCACAGAAAATCAAACATGTGCAAATTAGAGTTAACACCAGCATGGACACGTGGCACAAATCCAAGCCCCTAACCCCTCAACTCGACTGGCGAGATTGAGCTTTTGGCCGGCGACGCCGGGCCTCCGTAGGGTATGAGGCCCAGGCTTTGCACACTAAACCCTTGGCCTACCGCCACTACCCCTGTTTTGTTTGATTTCTCAACAATTATCCAGAGAACTTAAATTCACCATTTAATCCAATTTTTAATGCATTTTAATTCTTTTTTCAATTCCAAAACCCTAATTTTACACTATAAATACAACCCCATATCCTATCTCCTCTTCATTCTGAAATCCATTGCCAAAATTCTCAAAAAAATTCTAAGTCTAAGAAGAGTACAAGTGGAGTTAGCCCTATGTCAAATTCCGGCGAGGATTCGAGACGTTTTCGGCGAACCCGCGACTCCACGAAGGCTACTACCCTCATCTTCTACCTCCCCTCTGTCCTTTTAACTTATAAGTCCCATCTCCCCTCTTCTCTTTCTACCATAAAAATCTTCTTTTCATAACTTGTCGGTAAGTGGAGTTATACCGACATTCGATTCTATAATCTTTAAAATTATAATTTCTTCTTAAGAATCACTTGTACTCATGTATATACCTTACTTGTAATCATTTAACTAATGTTTAGAAACCAATTTCACTCTAAAAATCCATGTTAAATAATTTTAATTAAGCTTTTACGTTTACATACCATGAAGTTTACATACAACATCTTTTAATTTTTTTGCTTAATATTACCTTTAGAAAACCTTACGAGGTAATGACCTACCTCACACATACACACATCTTGACATAGCACGATTCTCTTGAACAACATTTTTGTGCCAAAATACGACTTTTCATCAAAATTCCTTAAACTATTAAAAACCCGGATTTCTTTAAATTGTGTTGCTTAATTCTTTGCGATTATACCTCTACAACCCATTTTAGGGAACCCGGTTTGGATGGTGCGGATTATCGCACATCCTCGGGACTAGTAGGGCGAAATGCAGACCTCCTCACGGAGCATACGATCTCGATGGAATTTTAATACAAATTTTAAGAAAAACGAGGATTTCTATTTAATAAAAAAAATTATTTTTAATAATTATATAAATATTATCAAACCACATATTTTTAATATATAATAAAATTCCATGTTTTCTAGAAAATAAACGAATTACAAGTTTCATGAAAATACCATCAAGAATCAATATAAGTCAAACTTTACACTAAAATACCTTGAACTATTCAAGTTTCACTAATATTCTTCATTCTTTAAAAATTTACATCCATGAAAACCCTATATAACATAAATAAATACTTGAGTTTTATTTTGAAAGTTTACTAAAAATATTTTTCATAAAAACCCCTCAAGTTATATTAAATTACAATAAGGACCCTAGTAAATATAGGTTTAAGCGGGACCAATTCTCTTGAGCCTCAGGGAGCCGGAAAAGGTGGGTGCTTGCCTATTTAAGGTAGAAAACTAAAACAGGATTATCAATGGTAATTGTCTTGGAAAAAGACACAAATCCTGTTGTCCATGTGCAGCAGTTACCGATAACACCAAAATCTAATTCAGGATCCAAATCTGTTTAAGTGTCTGACTCAATCTGAGTCAGTCTAATCTGAATACAATCCAAACATGAATCCAATCATAACTCCAATTCAACATGAATCCAATATACCAAACATGAATACTTGAACTTGAACATGAATACCAGAACAATATCAACATGACTTGACTTGACCGAACCATAGCTATATCTTGAACTTGACTACATGACTACCGTTTACATCCTGAATCTGTTTACATGAACAATGTATACCATGGTCTCGGTAAGTCTGATAACTACAAATCAATACAATCAATACAATATACATTACGAGGTTTAACGGGGTAGATTGGTACGGAAGGTATTAAAAGTGGCACAATGATGGTCACTAAAAGACGTAGATTAACATCCATTGTTGTTGTCCCATAGGTATTGCTAGGGCCTTATACTACGGGTTACCATAGTCCACAGGAAAATTTAGACTCCTCTCGTATACACTGATACCTTCTGTACCAAGCGACAAACAACTACGTTAGTATAACAAACATAAACATGTACAATTTACCAGTTGTATTCTTTCTACTTGTTCTAATCTATTCTATCTTTTGGTTGTCACGCCCCGCTTCCCAGAGTACGCTAGATTGGGCACGTGACATAGCCAACCATGCTACCTGTGGGTAGTTAGTATCCATCCACAGTCATATTACGGCTGTAGAGATATCAAGAACAAAATAACACTATCTAAAACATGTCCATAATCCAAAATAACAGGAGTCAATAATAAATAAATGCGGAAGCAAATGATCCAATACAAATAACTTAAATGTATGTCCCATAATGCGGGCTCACATCTGGAAGTAAATGCAGCAAATAAAACTAATTACTACTGAACTCACAGCTCGGCCTGCTGGTTGAAGTACTCCCGCTCGGACTGCGACAGCGGTACAGAATCTGGGCCATGCAAAACCCAGACATCAGCGCGTCATGTCAACAAGTAATATAATATGAACAGTGTAGCAGGCAATGCAATTAAACATGAATAAAACGAGAGTAGCAATAAGGTGAATCAAGCAGTGCAGGGTAGTGTGCAGTGGGTAACTAAACTATTCTATCAGGTTTTCTATTCTAGAGTCTTTGAAACCAAATTGATGAATCATCGATGTAACTCAATAGTATCCCGTGCATGCCCGGGACCACGGTCAAGACTCTCGGGCTGAATCCGAGATGTGCCGCTAGGCAGTAACAGGTAGCAGGATGGGCGAGTGATGTCAGCATCATCACTCCGGGGCTGGCCTAGCCCGTAAGACTGATCAGAACAGGTATCGAACTGTTGAGTTACAAGTCAGGTTTCACCTTTGATTTTCCCATACCTCTAAGTTATGTATGTCAAGTCAGGTATTCAGTAATCAAGAACTAATGCCAACACAGGATCAGGTAAAAGCAGGTTTGTCTGGATAGACAACAGGAACGGTCCACGAAGACTACATGTCAGGTTTGTTGGCATTAGACACAAGATCAGGTAACGGTCAGGTCATGGTACATCAGGTCAAGTCAACAGTATACAGTACCATGTCAGGTATATCAATATATATATGTGTAGTAATATCAGGTCAAGATGTAAACAATATCGTGGGTGTGCTCACAATCAGTTATATAATCTAGCATGGGTATCAACAACATGAGATAAGCAATGAATTAAGTAATAGGCAGTTTCATTCAATTTGCAATACAGTTATCAATTTGTTACAGAGATGATTACAAGAGTGCAGTAAGACAAATATAGCCGTTTAGTCATGTTAACAGGTTTAAGAACCCATAGAGGTGCAATGATCTATGTAACGGTTTAGTACAGCTATTTCAGGTTAAAAGCATACGAGTGTCCGAATGGAACAGAACTACAAGGATAAATGCCATAAGCTACGTTAACACTAAAAATATGATTAAACAGGTAAATATGGTTATTAGGTTCAATTTACAACTGTAGATTCCAAGTTTAACGGTAAAATGATATAATGCAATATTGTACCCGAAAATGAGAAATGATCGTACCAAGTTAAATTTACAGGTTTAGGGTGTCATAATATATATGTAAATATTGTATAGCATGTAGCAAGGGGTACTTGCCTCGATGGGTCGCAAACCGGGAAAAACGGAACGTAAACGTCGGCGGGGAAACTCGCGACGGCCGCTCGGTTCACGGATTGAACCCAAACAACGAACAGTGGAACCACGCGGGTCGGGGCACCTCGCTGGAAAGTCGGATCACGTCGTCGGCATCGCCGGATTCCGGCCGAAAAATGAACAGTGAACGGTCAAGACTTGCAATCAAGAAAAGAAAAGAAACAAGGAATGAGCGAAGGCTTACAAGGGTTCTGTAATCACAGAGAGGAGGCGTGGGAACGACGACGAGGTCGACGGCTCCGGCGGTGGCCAACAGTGACCGCGGGGAGATGTCTGCAGATCAAGAATGCATTAGCCGAGAAGGAAAGAAGAAGGGAAGAGATGAGGGAAGTTATCTTACCGAGGGGTGTGCTTGCGAGGCCGGGGACACGGGAACGGGGTCAGCGGCGGCGACAGACGGCGGTCCGACGGTGTGCAGGGAGCGCGCGCTGGTGGTCGGGAGCGCGCAGGCGCGTGCAGGTGCAGGGAAGAAGGGAGAAAGAGGAGGTGCATGGGACGAGGCTGAGGAGGCGAGGATGGAGGTGGTAGCGGCGTCGGTGTTGGGCTGCGACAGCGAGGGTAAGACGACCGGGGTTTTCGCGCGAGGGCTCGGATGGGTTCTCTGGTAAAAATGAGAGAAGGAAAGAGTTTTAAAATTATAAGGGAGAGAAAGAGAGATTTGAGGGAGAGAGAGAGAGAGAGAGAGAGAGAGATAGAGAGAGAGAGAATATGGGATTGGAGAGAGAGAGAGAGAGGAATGGGGCCCGGGGGTTAAAGATGCTGGTGATTGGTTAGCAGGGAAACTATGATGGATTTTTAAGTTTAGGAAATATTTTAAATTAAGAGTTTAAAGATATAGGAAACAGTAATATATATTATAAGTTAAGGAAATATTCGAATATTAAATTTGGGGTTTTGGCGCAAAATAAAACATTTTCAAATCGCGACCGGGTTGGGTCCAAAAATTTGAAATTTAAATAATAGGATTTTAAGCGGGTTCCAAATTTTAAAATTAAGTGTTTTATGATCAAAAAGCATACCCCCAAAACGGACACATGTACACGCGCGTACCGTCCAAACTCGCCCGTTTCACTGAACGGGACGAGAACACAATGCACGGACGCTACCACGAAGCTAGGGGTGTCAAGTAGGCCAAGATAGATATTTTTTTATTTTATTTTAGATGCTAAAATTTGTTATATGCAGAAATGAATTTACCGGGTAAAAATTTACAGTAAGCAACAAACAAGCAGCTAAATGAAATGAGTACCATATTATACTCAAACAGTAACTGAAAATAGTAGCATTAGGCTCGGGTGTTACATTATACCCAACTACAAAAAAAATTTCGTCCTCGAAATTCCAAGAATACAAAGATAGATAACTACAAGAAAAGGTGAGGAAACTTCTGCCGAATTTCATCTTCTCGTTCCCAAGTGGACTCTCCATGCGAGCGATTTCCCTAAGAAACAAGCACAAGGGGGATAACCTTGTTCTTAAGAACCTTTTCCCTTCGATCCACGATTTCAATCGGTCCTTCCTCAAAAGTCAAGTCTTCCCGTACTGTTAGCTCCGAATGATTCAATGCGTGCGTTTCATCTCGAAGATACCTTCGTAGTTGAGATACGTCAAACACATCGTGTAATTTGCCAAGAACTGCGGTAACGCCAGACGATACGCTACCTCACCAACACGCTCCAAGATCTCAAAAGGTCCAACGAATCGAGGACTAAGCTTTCCTCGACTCCCAAAACGAATCACCCCTCTAGTCGGTGATATCTTCAAGAATACCAAATCACCCACGGCGAACTCTAGAGGTCTTCTTGACGTGTCACCCCAACTCTTCTGTCTGTCTTGAGCTGCCTTCATATGATTTCTGATAGTGTTAACCTTCTCAACTGTCTGCACAACCAAATCTTGTCCCAATAATCTTCCTTCACTGACATCATCCCAACACATAGGTGAACGTCATTTACGACCATACAAAGCTTCAAATGGAGCTATCTGGATAGTTGCCTGAAAACTGTTGTTGTAAGAAAACTCCACCAAATTTAGATGATCCTCCCACGAACCCTTGAAGTCCAACATGCATGCTCTCAACATATCCTCAAGAGTTTGGATCGTTCTCTCCGACTGACCATCGGTTTGAGGATGATAAGCTGTGCTAAACTTCAAACGAGTCCCCAAACTTTCCTGTAAACTCCGCCAAAAGTGTGATAAGAACCGAGTGTCCCGATCGGACACGATGCTCACCGGTACTCCATGCAATCTTACAATCTCCTGCATGTACCGCTCCGCCAAGGTCTCTGTTGATTGACCAACCCGAAATGGAATAAAGTGAGCCGCCTTGGTCAACCGATCAACAATCATCCATACTGCATTGTTGCCTTTTGGACTCCGCGGTAAAGCCGTCACGAAATCCATAGTTATATGTTCCCACTTCCATTGAGGAATCGGAAGTGGTTGCAATAAACCAGCAACCCTTTGATGTTCAGCCTTAACTTGCTGACACACCAAGCACTTTGCCACAAAGCGAGCAATCTCCCGTTTCATGCCTTCCCACCAGAATTGCTGTCGAATATCTCGGTACATCTTTGTGCCTCCTGGATGTACAGAATAGGCTGAACTGTGTGCCTCCTTCATAAGCTCTTCACGAACATCTCCCTTTGGCACACACAAACGGCTACCATACCTCAACGAACCATCTTCGTGGATCAATAAATCTGTTCGTAGTCCTGCTTCAACCTGTCCTCGAAACTTTGCAGTCTAGGGTCCTGCGATTGTGCTGATTTAATACTCTCGATCAATGATGACTGTACTTGTAGCTGCATCAACTGTCCCGTAGAATGCGGTAGCACAACCTCCAAGTCAAATCTTGGAAAATCTGCAACGATCCCCTTCTGCGTAGTCAACACCTGAATTGCTGGTAACCGACTAAGCGCATCCGGCACGACATTGACCTTCCCTGAATGGTACTTAAGATCAAGATCGTAGTCAGCCATCAGCTCCAACCATCTACGTTGCCTCATATTAAGCTCCTTCTGTGTGAACACATACTTCAAGCTCTTATGATCTGTAAAAACTTCGACCCTTTCGCCTAAAAGATAGTGTCTCCAAATCTTCAAAGCGAAAATCACAGCCGCAAGCTCGAAGTCATGAGTTGGATAATTCTTCTCATGGGTCTTCAACTGTCTCGATGCGTACGCTACAACCTTCCCATGCTGCATCAAGACACATCCCAATCCTTTCCCAGATGCGTCACTGTGAATCACCAATCCCCCGGAATTGTCTGGCACGGTCAGAATAGGGGCGGTTATCAACTTCTGCTTCAACGTCTCAAAAGCTAACGCACATTTATTCGTTCATATAAAAGGTACCTCCTTGCGTGTAAGCTTGGTTAACGGCCGCCAGACGAGCAAAGTTCTCCACAAATCTCCTGTAATATCCGGCGAGTCCAAGAAAGCTTCTTATCTCCGCAACATTCTTTGGAATCGGCCAATCTCGAACTGCTGTAATCTTTTCTGGATCAACGGCAATTCCATCGCCAGACACTACATGCCCCAAAAACTTCACTTCCTCCAGCCAAAACTCGCACTTACTCATCTTCGCATACAATTTCTCCTGTCTCAACGTCTGTAGTGCGATCTTCAAATGCTCAGCATGTTCCTCAAAACTCTTCGAGTAAACCAGAATATCGTCAATGAAGACCACGATAAACTGGTCCAAGAACGGTGAAAAGATTCGGTTCATCAAGTCCATGAATACTGCCGGCGCATTCGTTACTCCGAAGGGCATCACTAGGTACTCGTAATGTCCATACCGAGTTCGAAACGCCGTCTTGCAAATATCTTCTGTTTTCACTCGGACCTGGTGATATCCAGATCGCAAATCCAGCTTCGAGAATACCCTCGCGCCACTAAGCTGCTCAAAAAGTTCTCCAATGCGAGGGATAGGGTACTTGTTCTTAATAGTCACCCGGTTTAATTCTCTGTAGTCGATGCACATCCTTCTCGTGCCATCCTTCTTCTTTACTAGAAGAACTGGAGCTCCCCAAGGCGAGTTACTGCTTCGAATCCAATCCTTCTCAAGCAATTCAGCAACCTGTTTCTTAACTTCTTCCAACTCTACTGGTGCCATTGGATAATACGCTTTGGATACCGGTGCTGCACCAGGAATAAGATCAATTGCGAACTCCACGTCTCGCTTTGGCGGTAAACCCGATATATCTTCAAATACGTCCATAAAATCACGAACAACAGCCGGCTCTTCACTATTATCAACTTCCATTGCTGCAAGGATATTGTTTGTCGGCCTAGCCCTAAACTCGACTGGCCCGACGGAACTGCTTCCTCCAGCGAAGGTAAACTCGGGATGTCCGGGAATCTGGAAAATTACTTTCTTTGCCCTACAATCAATGTGAGCGTGGAAAGTGCCAAGAAAATCCATTCCCAAGACGACTTCGTAGCTTCCCGTATCAATCACCAAGAAATCTGCAAATAGCTCCCGTCCGCACACAACAACTGTACAATCTTTACACTCCCTACTAGATATGATTTTCCCATTCCCAGTGTGTATGTACCAGAAACTAGACAGGGTCGCGCAGGTAATCGAGTGTGTAGTTGCAAACTTGGATGACATAAAACAATGGGATGCACCAGAATCAAATAATGCCAATGCGGGAAAACCATGAACGAGTAGAATACCTGAAACGACTTCTCCTGACGCCTTAGCTTCCTCAGCTGTCAAGGTAAAAGCTCGAGCCTGATTAGGTCCTTGAGTCAGTTGTTTCTGTCCTTGGAACGTTTTCTGCGGAGGCTTCTGAATATCATCCCTCGTACGAAGCTTCGACGGACAAGCACCAACTGCGTGATCAGCCGCTCCACAAACCAAACAAAGTCCCAGCCACCTTCGACACTCCTTCTGCACGTGCCCAGGTAAACGGCAGTAGTCACAAATCACGCTCTTCCTTCGATCAACGATCACAGGCTTCTTCATGGGTGCTACACCTCGACGGTCCACTGGAATACCTATGCGACCATGAGCTCGGTTAGATACAAATGCGGGCTTCCTTGCCGCAACTGCTGTCTGCTGCAAACTCCCTTTCATCCCAGATAAACTTTGCTGTTCCCGAGCTGCCGTAAGAACCTGTGAGAAAGTGGTCAAACCCAGGGAGACAATCTGCCTCTGGATGTCCACATCCAAGCTGCGCATGAACCGCCGTGCCCTGTCTGCATCGTTGGCAACTAAAGTTCCAGCGAATCTGCTGAGTCTCGTCCATTCTGCTGCATGCACATCCACGGGTGCTCCATTCTGCCTTAGCCCAATAAACTTCTTTTCCATTTCCTCCCGTGCAGTCCGCGGGAAAAACTTCTCCAAGAAACTCTTAGAAAAATCCGCCCACTTGATCGGCTTGGGCAAGCGGGTCTCCTCCACAAGCCACCATTCTCGGGCGTAGTCCACTAGCTGAATGCGTACCACATAAACTCTTTTGTCATCTGGAATCTGTGCCGCAATAAGCAAATTTTCCGTGTCAACTAGCCACTGCTCTGCTGGCAACGGCTCCTCCAAACCAGTAAATATAGACGGACCCAAACGTCTGAAATCTGCTACGGTCCCTACTCGGTCAACTGGTTTAGCTCCAACATTGTTTACAGACTACTGAACGATCTGCAAACCTTCCTGAAACGAGTCTGCATGCTGCTGGATCAGGTCGGTCTGCCTCTTTTGACTCTCTAGCATTCCTCTTATCACTCCAAGCATGGCGGCTTCGTCCACACGCCTCTGGTACGTCTTCAAATTCTTATCTGCCATATTCCTGAAATCAAAACACCCAACATTAGCATGATGATAGATTCAATATATAGATCAAGGCTAGAACTCTAAGATACTTAAAATAGAGTACCGCATTGTAACTATGCCGTGGTATCATACCCACAATTACATAACTCCATCCAAGTCGCCTAAGTCCTAGAGATAACAAAGAATCAGGTTTTCGAGTCGATATGCAAAGGAAGTTTGCACATCGTAAAAGATATAATCAGGAAGAATGTGATTCAAGAAAGGGTAAAACGGCAAGGTGGCTGGACATGTTCCCTAACACGGGTATTCTGATTCGTGTATTGGGTACAATACCCAACTACAAAAGAATCAACCCGATTAACCTATGGCTCTGATACCAAAAGAACCATGTCACGCCCCGTTTCCCAGAGTACGCTAGATTGGGCACGTGACATAGCCAACCATGCTACCTGTGGGTAGGAAGTATCCATCCACAGTCACATTACGGCTGTAAAGATATCAAGAACAAAATAACACTATCTAAAACATGTCCATAATCCAAAATAACATGAGTCAATAATAAATAAATGCGGAAGCAAATAATCCAATATAAATAACTGAAATGTATGTCCCATAATGCGGGCTCACATCTGGAAGTAAATGCAGGAAATAAAACTAACTACTACTGAACTCACAGCTCAGCTTGCTGGCTGAAGTACTCCCGCTCGGACTGCGACAGCGGTACAGAATCTGGGCCATGCAAAACCCAGACGTCAGCGCGTCATGTCAACAAGTAATATAATATGAACAGTGTAGCAGGCAATGCAATATAAACATGAATAAAACGAGAGTAGCAATAAGGTGAATCAAGCAGTGCAGGGTAGTGTGCAGTGGGTAACTAAACTGTTCTATCAGGTTTTCTATTCTAGAGTCTTTGAAACCAAATTGATGAATCATCGATGTAACTCAATAGTATCCCGTGCATGCCCGGGACCACGGTCAAGACTCTCGGGCTGAATCCGAGACGTGCCGCTAGGCAGTAACAGGTAGCAGGATGGGCGAGTGATGTCAGCATCATCACTCCGGGGCTGGCCTAGCCCGTAAGACTGATCAGAACAGGTATCGAACTGTTGAGTTACAAGTCAGGTTTCACCTTTGATTTCACCATACCTCCAAGTTATGTATGTCAAGTCAGGTATTCAGTAATCAAGAACTAATGCCAACACAGGATCAGGTAAAAGCAGGTTTGTCTGGATAGACAACAGGAACGGTCCACGAGGACTACATGTCAGGTTTGTTGGCATTAGACACAAGATCAGGTAACGGTCAGGTCATGGTACATCAGGTCAAGTCAACAGTATACGGTACCATGTAAGGTATATCAATATATATATGTGTAGCAATGTCAGGTCAAGATGTAAACAATATCGTGGGTGTGCTCACAAGCAGTTATATAATCTAGCATGGGTATCAACAACATGAGATAAGCAATGAATTAAGTAATAGGCAATTTCATTCAATTTGCAATACAATTATCAATTTGTTACAGAGATGATTACAAGAGTGCAGTAAGACAAATATAGCCGTTTAGTCATGTTAACAGGTTTAAGAACCCTTAGAGGTGCAATGATCTATGTAACGGTTTAGTACAGCTATTTCAGGTTAAAAGCATACGAGTGTCCAAATGGAACAGAACTACAGGGATAAATGCCATAAGCTACGTTAACACTAAAAATGTGATTAAACAGGTAAACATAGTTATTAGGTTCAATTTGCAACTGTAGGTTCCAAGTTTAACGGTAAAATGATATAATGCAATATTGTACCCGAAAATGAGAAATGATCGTACCAAGTTAAATTTACAGGTTTAGGGTGTCATAATATATATGTAAATATTGTATAGCATGTAGCAAGGGGTACTTGCCTCGACGGGTCGCGAACCGGGAAAAACGGAACGTAAACGTCGGCGGGGAAACTCGCGACGGCCGCTCGGTTCACGGATTGAACCCAAACAACGAACAATGGAACCACGCGGGTCGGGGCACCTCGCTGGAAAGTCGGATCACGTCGTCGGCATCGCCGGATTCCGGCCGAAAAATGAACAGTGAACGGTCAAGACTTGCAATCAAGAAAAGAAAAGAAACAAGGAATGAGCGAAGGCTTACAAGGGTTCTATAATCCAGAGAGGAGGCGTGAGAATGACGACGAGGTCGACGGCTCCGGCGGTGGCCAATAGTGACCGCGGGGAGATGTCTGCAGATCAAGAATGCATTAGCCGAGAAGGAAAGAAGAAGGGAAGAGAAGAGGGAAGTTATCTTACCGAGGGGTGTGCTTGCGAGGCCGGGGACACGGGAACGGGGTCGGCGGTGGCGACAGACGGCGGTCCGACGGTGTGCAGGGAGCGCGCGCTGGTGGTCGAGAGCGCGCAGGCGCGTGTAGGTGCAGGGAAGAAGGGAGAAAGAGGAGGTGGATGGGACGAGGCTGAGGAGGCGAGGATGGAGGTGGTAGCGGCGTCGGCGTTGGGCTGCGACGGCGAGGGTAAGGCGGCCGGGGTTTTCGCGCGAGGGCTCGGATGGGTTCTCTAGAAAAAATGAGAGAGGGAAAGAGTTTTAAAATTATAAGGGAGAGAGAAAGATATGAGGGAGAGGGGGAGAGAGAGAGAGAGAATATGGGATTGGAGAGAGAGAGAGGAATGGGGCCCGGGGGTTAAAGATGCTGGTGATTGGTTGGCAGTGAAACTGTGAAGGATTTTTAAGTTTAGGAAATATTTTAAATTAAGATTTTAAAGATATAGGAAACAGTAATATATATTATAAGTTAAGGAAATATTCGAATATTAAATTTGGGGTTTTGGCGCAAAATAAAACATTTCCAAATCGCGCCAGGGTTGGGTCCAAAAATTTGAAATTTAAATAATAGGATTTTAAGCGGGTTCCAAATTTTAAAATTAAGTGTTTTATGATCAAAAAGCATAGCCCCAAAACGGACACATGTACGCGCGCGTAGCCGTCCAAACTCGCCCGTTTCACTGAACGGGACGAGAACACAATGCACGGACGCTACCACGAGGCTAGGGGTGTCAAGTAGGCCAAGATGGATATTTTTTTATTTTATTTTAGATGCTAAAATTTGTTATATGCAGAAATGAATTTACCGGGTAAAAATTTACAGTAAGCAACAAACAAGCAGCTAAATGAAATGAGTACCATATTATGCTCAAACGGTAACTGAAAATAGTAGCATTGGGCTCCCGTGTTATATTAGTACTTACCGAGCACTAGTTCGCTGACGACATTCATGTATCTTCTTTCTTTGGAATGTTCGTCAGGAGGACCCGACTCTCAAGAGACCGAGCCCAGCCAGGACGATTTGGAGCAGTTCACAGAGGAAGCAGACTTCTAGGCTTTTACTTGTACTTATTTTCTTTTCAGTTCATATGCCACTGTTTAGGCATCGCTTTCTATCATTGTACTTTTCTTTTCAGTTGTATGTAAAGAGTGATTATCAATAAAAAGTTGTTATTTTATTACATCTCTTGTCATTCTTGTGCTTTACATTTATATTGCTTATTTACGCTTAACGTGTTTACTTCTGACTAAATACGTCGTGGCCCGCCGCGTCTCCTTCCCCGTACACTGGGAAGCGGGACGTGACAGGTTTTGTTGGCGGCCCATGCAGGCCAGTTCTGCATGGAAAGCTAAGCAATATATCACAAGAATTATAATAATTAGTAACTATACATTCTTTACATTTCAATTCTTTGAATCTATCCTAATTCTACTTTTCTCTCAAGGTTATGGATCCTTCCAACAACATAAGCACCAATGTGAACGGCAACACTCCACCACCTACACTACCACCCATTACCGTTGAAGACTTACTGATAAGATCAATGGTGTTCTTTGGAGCGACCAGGAGTCTAGTTGAAGGACAGCAGGAGTAGGCTGCTCTCCTTCACCAAGGACTGGTTCGCACTAAGGCATCTTTGAGGGCAGCGCCTGGTTATATCAAGAAGAAAGAAAGGACACCGTCAGCAAAGACTTGCTATTATTGTAAGAAACTCGGACATGAAATAAAGGACTGCAGGCGAGCTAATGGTATTTGTATGATTTGTAGATTTCCTGAACACACTCTGAGGGCTTGATCAAAGTACAGAGCACACACAAACCCCACACCAAGACTGACTATACAAACTCCTACTACTGCACCACCTTCGCGAGGACCATCTTTACCTCATCAGTCCGAAATGTACTAGCAGGTACAGAGAAAAGTGCCAGGAGGTCAGCCATCCACCATTCCGGTTGGAAATGCTGAAACCACTAGCCAAGTTAGCACTGGTAATTCCCAATCCTTTCATCTTTTCAAATCCTTGTATACCTCTATATTTTTCTTTGTATCTAAAACCAACCTCACACAACTTAAGCACTACACCAGTAGCCACTATTCCTGCACTTGCACTGTTCGATACTGGAACGTCACAATACTTCATGTCGCAACTTGAGAGAATTTCGCGGACGAAATTCTTTTTAAGGAGGGCGGACTGTAACGCCTGCAACATGATTGCATTCCTTTGAATCTTTTCTTGTTTTCCCTGATAATCTTGTCTCGACGTAACACGAAATTACAAACTCTTAATTTTCCTTTGATTTTTTTCTTTAAACTATATCACATTGACTCTGATTGTAGGATTTGAGTGATTTAAATGGAGTTATGTGATTGTAACTATAAACTGCAGTATAAATACAATACGGTACTTGATTGGTAGAGTTTTTACGTGCTTAGTTAATTACCGCAATCAAGACGGTTTCGCTTGTAGCTAGTCGGTTGAGTACGGGTCGTCCGCAGGGAGATGGGAATCTTTTTCTATGTGCTTAAACGAGTTAAGTCCAAATGTCCAGGTTTGTTTTTAGATTAACTATGTGCTAAAAATGATATATATAGAGAGCTTGTTAGGGTTAGGATTAGGTTAGTTTGAGTTAGGAGTCACTCACTTCTTTCGTTGCCACTCTTAATATCGGTGTTACGGTAATCGGCAACAACGGGGATTAGCACGACTAGGAAGGAACTTGCGAGTATAAGCTAGGCTTTCCAACGCATAAGTTCTTCCTTTTGGTGCTTGTCCGTCCGTTCTTGGCTCTTAGCCTTAACCTCCGGTTAATTCAACCACAACCGGTCTCACTAAGGAATCACCGCTATCATGTAGGATAGGGTGCCGTAGGGAGCGGATTGTGGTTCAATTAACGGGAGTCCGAATTAAGATGTTGGGCAAGAAAAGAGTGAGAGAGATTTCCTTCTCTCAAACTTTCCTTATCCTACCCTAACAAGTATGAAAACTACTCACCCATTATAAGAAAAAAAAAATAAAACAAAGGAGGAAGATAGAAAGAAAGAGGTTAGAAGATTACAACTAGCTATTTGAGACCTCACCTTGGCAAGGATCAAGCTTAAGCATCATTGTTGTTTAAGGATAAAGAAAAAGAGAACAAGAAAGAAACAAACAACAAATAACAACAACTAGATTAGCAAATGAAAATTATAAGCAATTATAATTAACAAAAGAACAAGACAAGCATGATAACAAAGAGAACTCTTTTATTTATTCTTCACTCACAAAAGCTCACTACAAGTTTTTAATGGAGAAGAGATGAGAAGAGGAAGAAGAATAACAACATGTATTCTAAAATCTAAATACAAGAATGAGAACCCTTGGCTTTGGCAAGTTCTGGACTATTTATAGGCAGGAAACTGGAAACTTAGGGCAAAAATCTGCCTCTATATACAATTACCAAACTGCCCCTAAAATACAACACTCTGCCGACATAGTCAGGCCGCGGTTCCGCGGCCTAAGCCTGCTTATGCCGCGGAACCGCGGCTATAATAGGGAATTAGGCCGTAGGTTTTTGTGGGGATCCCTGGTTTGATGTTGTCTGCTGTGTAGTATATGTTTTTTCTCAGAAACTCTTCACATTATTTCCAGAATTCCAGCAGATTAAAAGATGATTTGATTTTGTTATGATTTTTCTTGAGCTCCGCGTAAATATGTTGGATCTTGTGTTGCCATTGAGCTTTGTGCATGAAAATGACACCGATTTGCCATTTTGTCCCTTAAACTGGTGTGCGGCAACATACGGATAGAGAGCGGAGACCCGTGTTTTATCTGTGGTTGGTAGTAATCTGGAATTTGTCGTGCTTTTCCATGAATTTCACTGTTTAGATCTGAGCACCTGTATCCTGCAATTAACTAGCAAACACGGCTCAAGAGTACCTACCAATAAGCAATGTGATAAAAATTGGGCGGTATAAAAATACAAAAATCTGATATGAACAAATACCCCCAAACTTATCATTTGCTCGTCCCGAGCAAAGCCAATTTATTCACAAAAATTCCTAACCTCACTTCCGCAGGGAACGCGATTGCACTGAGCATGTGCAACAAGCCGTTAAATCTCTAGGTGTCCCTAATACGAGGAGTGTTGTCTCTTGAGGGTTTTCAGCGGATACTACCCACAAAATCCGGTCAAGCTAGTTTTGCAAAATAACTATGATTCAAACTCTAAAGTTTTGTTTCAGAAAATAACAATTCTATTATCCTAAGTCTAGACTATCGAACCTTTATTTTTCACACCTCGCTTCTTATTTAACTTAAGATTTTATATGTCTTTACGTGCAGTGCAAATAGTGTCGTTAAGTTCCAGAAGGATCGATTAAAGTCATCATGTCACACAATAAAAGCCCAGATAAAAATTTTAAAAGAATCACATAAGTTTTATAAAGAGTTAAGCATTTTTCAAGTTTCGTTTTCCAGTAAAGTTTCAATTTCAGAATTTCTATCTTCCTTAACAGGAAACTAGGTCTTATTTTTCACTCCACCTTTTTCTTGTTTTCATTTCATACACACCTCTGTGAACGCGCAATAGTCTTTATCATAGAATAAAACCTTCATATCTCCGCTAGAATATATTTTTTTTTTAAAAACCTGTCTTTTGTCAAGATTATTCTCACACAAAGAACCGTTAGGAATTTTAACTCGGAGAGAACACTTGCTTGACTTTGTTTTAATCTGGACTTTCTAGGCTTCTTAACGAGCTTTGGGCCAATGCACCCAAACCAGTTGACTTTAGGGCATTAGGTGTAGAGACACCCCGGCGGACTTAATTACTCAAGTTACCTAGGCCCAAAAACAAAAGACAATTTTGCGTGAAAATCATGATGATTCAATACAAACGGAGATATAACCGGCAGTTCAATTATTTTTTTGGATAAAAGACGTGTTTAGTGGGTTCGGTGTGTAATCATTCCAATCAAGTTCCTGATGGGTTATTTTTCAGACTTAGTTCCAATTAAGGCATCAATAACATTCCTTCATATTCACTTCACTTCATAAACTATTCTTGATATTACTTATTCAGAACAAACCTATTTGATCCTCAGAAAATCATTTATCCATTTAAAAGTTTTTAGACATAAAAGACTTGTCATCTAATTTCCAAAACTTACGACACGTGTAGTGTGATGTAAAGACGTATATCAGCTATAGTTAACTTCAAAGGAGAGTTATCTTTCAGGTTTTCAAAATCTAAAAATAAGATTTAGTTATTCTTATCTTATCAAACAAAACCGTCGAAATATTGAATCAGAGTTCTCCCACTAGCTAACTTGACAGAAAAGTTTTTATGTTTTTTAGAAAATTTTCTGACTTTTATGGATTTTATGGATTTTAGTATGCAGATGCAAAATATACATATGAATGCGAAGGTTAGAAATGCGTACCGAGCGTACCCCCAAACTTAAACTGGACAGTGTCCTTACTGTCATTGCATGAAGAGATCATTTGAAGGGTCAAAATTGTCGGTTAGGTATACAAAAATTTTCTTTTTGTTTATGTTTTTGTTTTTTTAGAGAAAAGAAAAATAGTAAAAATGGAAAAGAATATCCACAAATATATACAAAAAGGTATATACATACCCCCAAACTTATTTGGAACAGTATCCACTGTTCTTGGCTGGATAACCGAAGTTTGGTGGTAGGCAGAGAAAGTATGCAGGGTAAACCGGCTCCTGTAAGACCAGGAGCTCCTCTGTTGGTTAGGCGCTAAGGTACGGTTTAAGTCGGTGTCCGTTTACTTTGAAAAATGAACCGTCCTTTGGATTCTCCAAATCCACAGCGCCATGCGGATACACATTCCGCACAAAATACGGCCCTTTCCAGCGAGATCTGAGCTTTCCTGGATGGAAGTGTAGCCGGGTGACGTAAAGCAGTACCTGTTGACCAGGTATGAAAGTTTTGCGCAAAAGGTGTTTATCGTGAAACACTTTCGTTCGGTTCTTAATGACAACCGCGTTATCGTAAGCCTCATCCCGAAGCTCGCTTAATTCGTTCAACTGCAGCTTCCGATGTCTGCCCGCATCTTCGAGAGACAAATTCAGCTCCTTTATCGTCCAAAATGCGCGATGCTCTATTTTGACAGGGAGGTGGCAAGCCTTTCCGTATACAAGCCGATAGGGAGACATGCCAAGATCGGTCTTATAAGCAGTGAGAAATGCCCAAAGGGCATCAGTGAGTTTCAACGACCAATCCTTACGGTTCTTGGAAACCGTCTTCTCCAGTATCTGCTTGATTTGCCGATTTGAAACTTCGGCCTGTCCAAAGGTTTGGGGGTGGTAGGGCGTAGATAGCTTATGATTAATGGAATATTTCCGCATCAAGGCCTCGAAAGTCTTATTGTAGAAATGAGTTCCATTGTCGCTAATGATCGCTCGGGGGTGCCCAAACCGGGAGAAAATGTTTTCTTTAAGAAACCTAATGACAACCTTGTTATCGTTAGTCCGGCTGGGCACAGCCTCGACCCACTTAGAGACGTAATCAACAGCGAGAAGGATGTACAAGTTCTCGAAAGAGCTGGGAAACGGCCCCATGAAATCTATCCCCCAAACGTCGAAAATCTCCACAACCAAGATTGGTTGGAGCGGCATCTCGTTCCTCCAGGATATCCGGCCCAAGTGTTGGCATCGGGAGCAAGTCTTGCAATAGTCATGAGCGTCTTTGAAGAGTTGTGGCCAGTAGAAACCACATTGCAAGATCTTCTCAGCTGTCTTTCTGGGGCCAAAATGCCCGCCACATGCTTGATCGTGGCAAAATGACAGCACACTCTTGAATTCATCGTCAGGGACACACCGACGAATAATCTGGTCGGGACAGTACTTGAACAGATAGGGTTCATCCCAGTAAAAGTGTTTTACTTGGAATAAGAATCGAAGTCTGTCCTGACTTGACCATTCAGTCGGTAGTAGCCCTGTGGCCAAATAGTTCACAATATCTGCTAACCAGGGTTCGCAAGATACTGTCAAGAGTTGTTCATCCGGAAAAACGTCGTTGATCGGATGTTGAGGCGACGGCGAAGAAGGAAGTCGTGAGAGATGGTCGGCGACTGCGTTTTCACATCCTCTTTTGTCCTTGATGATAAGGTCAAACTCTTGAAGCAAGAGGATCCAACGTATTAACCGAGATTTTGCATCTTTCTTCGCAAAAAGATGGCGCAGAGCAGAATGGTCTGTGTAGACAATGACTGGAGAGCCGATGAGGTAGGGCCTGAACTTTTCTAAAGCAAATACAACAGCCAAGAATTCCTTCTCAGTTGTTGTATAATTGAGTTGGGTGTCGTTCAGGGTTCGGCTCGCATAATAGATTACATGCGGCATCTTGTTGATGTGTTGTCCAAGGACAACACCAATGGCAAAGTCGGATGCATCGCACATAATCTCAAATGGGTGTGTCCAGTCAGGTGAAGAAAGAACGGGAGCAGAAGTGAGTGAGCTTTTTAATGACTCGAACGCAGTCACACAGCTCGAGTTGAAGTCGAATGGCATGTCCTTAGCCAGCAAAAGAGTCAAGGGCCTAGCAATCTTGCTAAAGTCCTTGATGAACCGTCTATAGAAACCGGCATGGCCAAGGAACGCTGGGATGTCTCGGACGCATCTGGGAGGAGGGAGATTGGAAATGACCTCAATCTTCGCTTTGTCAACCTCTATGCTATTTTGCGAAATGATATGTCCTAAGACAATACCTTCGCGCACCATGAAGTGGCACTTCTCCCAATTCAAAGTGAGGTTCTTGTCCTTACATCGGGTAAGGACAGCGTCAAGATGCAGCAAACACTCGTTAAAGGAATCGCCGAAGATGGAGAAATCGTCCATGAAGATCTCCAGGAATTTCTCCACCATGTCTGAGAAGATTCCCATCATACACCGCTGGAAGGTAGCGGGCGCATTGCATACCCCAAAGGGCATGCGACGATATGCGAACGTGCCGAAAGGACAAGTGAATATGGTCTTGTCCTGGTCTTTTTCGGCGATGGGAATCTGATTATTGCTGGAGTAGCCATCAAGAAAGCAGTAGTACTCGTGTCCGGCCAATCGTTCAAGCATTTGGTCAATGAAAGGTAGCAGAAAGTGGTCTTTCCGCGTTGCGGCGTTGAGTTTTCTGTAATCGATGCATACTCGCCACCCAGTTTGGGTGCGAGTAGGGATTAACTCATTCGCCTCGTTAGTAATGACCGTTATGCCTGATTTCTTGAGGACAACTTGAATGGGGCTAACCCACTAGCTATCAGAGATAGGGTAAATGATACCACTATCCAGACACTTCACGATTTCCTTTTTCACAGCCTCCTTCATGACTGGATTGAGTCGTCTTTGTGGATCCCTGGCTGGTTTGGCATCATCCATCAGATGAATGTGATGTTCAACGATCAGGGGACTAATCCCCTTGATGTACGCCATTGACCAGCCAAAAGCTTGCCTATTACTGTGCAAGACCGCAAGAAGGGCTTTCTCTTGCTCTGGAGCTAGAGATGCCGAGATGAGAACAGGGAGGGTCTCGTTCTCACCTAAGTAAGCGTACTTAAGGTGAGACGGCAAAGGCTTGAGTTTGAGCGTTGGAGGTGAAACGATTGAAGGCAAGATTGGTGAAAAGGTCTCGAACTCAAAGGATTCCAGCAAAGGTTCAAAATTAGTGTACGCGACCGAGTTGGATAGTTCAGGTAACTCATCCGGAAATTCGAAGGATTCAAACTCGGGTGGTGAGTGGCTAAGATCGTTCGAGAAAGTGAAACACTCGTAGTCATTGTCGGGCGCAGAAACAGCAGCAGGTTCGAAGAGGAACGCACTGGTGGCGTTAAGGTTATTGTGATCGAACAAAAACTCCTCGAATTCACACTCTTTAGGGGTGATCTCCTGGATTGAGCAAACGTCTAGTATATGAGCATTAGGTTCGGTGGGCTGATTCCCCAACCTAAAAATATTGAGTTCAATTGTCATGTTTCCAAAAGATAGGTTCATCGAACCATTGCGACAATTGATCACAGCATTTGAGGTTGCAAGGAATGGGCGACCGAGTATCACCGGAATTTGATTCTGGGGGTTAGCTACAGGCTGTGTGTCTAATACAATGAAGTCAACGGGAAATATGAAGTCCCCAACCTTGATTAACACATTCTCTAGCTCACCCCTACGATGGGTGATTGATCGGTCGGCCATTTGGAGAGTACAGTGTGTGGGTTTCAGCTCTCCTACACCTAATTGCTCATATACTGAGTACGGAAGCAGGTTAACACTGGCACCAAGATCTAATAGTGCGCGGTTGATGTTCTTATCCCCAATGGTAATAGAAATCGTAGGACAGCCAGGGTCCTTCCGTTTTTGAGGTAAAGATTGGGTAAGAGCATCACTCACAGCACTAGCCAGGAAAACTTTCTTGGGTACTTGAGATTTCCTCTTTTTCGTGCACAAGTCGTTTAAGATTTTCGCGTAGGACGGGACTTGTTGGACAGCATCTAAAAGAAGAATGTTGATGTTAACCTGCTTAAACAACTCCAGAATCTTCTCCATTTATGGATTTTGTTTATTGGACCTCAACCGGTTTGGAAATGGAACGTTTTTAAAATTGGTTGAGTCCAATACTTGTGGAGGAGATTGTGGAGTTGGAACGGATCCCAGAGCTTGTGTTTTCGTGGAGTGAGAAGTGGGTCCGTTCAGAGCAGAAGAAGAAGAAGAAGAAGAAGAAGGAGAAGAAGAAGAAGAACCTTTTGACGAATGGAGAATAGGCTCAGAAGACGAAGAAGAAGAAGAAGAAGCGGCCGGGGTGTCATTATCCTCAATTGTTGTGCCGATATTCTTGTGCAGCATCCTTCCCGATCTCAATGTAGTCACGGCACTCACATTATGGTTCTGCTGTTCAAGAGCAACGTGTACATTATGTGGGTGACCGGGATTTGGGAGTGGTTGAGATGGAAGCTTCCCCTTTTCTCGCTCGCTTAACGCCGCATTCAGCTGTGCAATCTGGGCTTCGAAGGTCTTGATGATTTGCCCATGTGCAGCAGTGTGTTGCACCAAAAACTGAATAGACGACTGGATGTTGGCAGTGGATTGTGTCGATTGTTTAACGAACGCCTCCAGACTTCGTTCTAGCGAGGAAACCTTATCGTTGTTTGATGGAACAAAATTGTTTTGGGGAAAAGAATTGTTGGGTGCAAAGTTGTTCGTCTGATTTTGAAAAGGTTGGGGTTTGAAGGGCTGCTGAAATTGATGTTGAGTTTGTTGTTGCGCTTGTTGTTGCGGAGGAGGGGGCCTATGGAAATTGTTGCCTTGGAATTGCTGCTGGTTCTGATTCCAGTCGAAATTGGGGTGGTTCCTCCAACCGGGATTGTAGGTGGAAGAGTATGGATCATTTCTCGGTCTTTGCTGAAATGCAGCATTAACCTGATCCTGTCCTTGAGATGGTGGATTGTAAGGACACTCTTCGGTTAAGTGAGACGGATCGAAACAACAAGCACAAATGGTATGAAGGGGAAGAACAGGGGCAGGAGCAGGAGATGAAAATTTGCTCTCTATCGCTTCAAGTTTTCTCGTTATTGCAGCCATTTCAGCTTTCATTGCAATAGAGACTTCAAGTTTGTGAATTCCTACCCTAGACTGACCAATAGAGGTGGAGGAAGAAGAAGAATTAGTTGGTCTAGTGCTCTCCCAATGAAGCGTTTGTTCTGCAAGGTCGTCGAAGAATTGCCACGCTTCCTCGTCAGATTTCGATAGGAAGTGGCCCTGACAAATGGTTTCCAACAACTGCTTGGTTGCTGGGTTCAGGCCCTCGCATAAGGTTTGGCAAAGTTGCCATTTCTCGATACCATGGTGAGGGCACTGAACAAGAAGGTCTTTATACCGGTCAAAACACTTCCAGAAGGGTTCAGTAGGAAGCTGAGAGAAATGGTTGATTTCGTTACGGATCCTTGCGGTTTTATGATTCGGATAGAATTTCTTGAGAAACGCTTTCACAAACTCGTCCCAACTGGTTATGGAGTAGGAAGCGGTGCTATACAGCCATTTTTCAGCAAGATCGCACAAAGTGAACGGAATGACCCGTAGCCGTATAGCATCGTCCGACAGCTGAGTAGTTTTCATCATGGCACAAACATTTTGAAACTTGTTGATGAAGATATAGGCATCTTCAGATTCAAGCCCATGAAATTTTGGAAGCATGTTAATGAAGTGGGACTTAATTTCAAAATTATCCCCATTGGCCTGTGGAAGGGAAAGACAAGTGGGAAGTGCAGAACGGGTGGGATAGAAACGATCCTGGAGCGCGATTCGCTGCGGCGCTACAACAGGCGGTGGTGGTGGGTTATTTGCATCCGTAGGAGGTGGAATCAATTCCGGGGGAGTCAAAGAGATGTTTGGATTAAATCCTGACATCGCGGAAGAAGAGCTTGGTGATGGTGAAGGTAAAGATGTATGAACAGAATTCCGGTCAACGTCGGAGTTGGCCGGCAAAGGTAAGGGTGAAAGAGGCGTGGACGGAGTTTTGACGTCTGAGTCGATCGCGTAGTCGGTAGCGACTAACATAACGCAGACTAGGCGGGTGCTAGTGTCCCGAGTCCAAGCGGACATACACTAAACGAGTTTAGTATAGTCAAAGCGGAGAAGGCGAGGGTAAGAAAACGTCAATGGAGAAATACGATGGGTGGTGGGTGAGAAATGTATTTTGGCGACAAAGGGCAAGTTTTTATAAAAGTTTTTGGTTTTGTGTTTTTTTTTACAAAGAGCTTTACAGAAATATGTACGGACTTACAGCTTCAAGCAATCACAAACAGGATATGCACAATCACACCTAGATCTAGGGTCACCTAGGTCAGCTAGACAGCTCCTAACTGTTCCAAAGGGCTAGATATAGGACCTCAAACCGCCTCTTCTCCGCCAATTGCGGCCAGGTAAGTGCCAGGTAAGTGGGAGGCTCCCCACTACGTAAGTAGTGGTCCTAATTAAGTAACCACTTGCCTTGGACACACTTGCCTAGACACCGCAAACTCAGGATAGGATAAACGGTCGATGCCTGTAACTAGTCCTCTGTCCTATTGAGCGCGAAGTCCTTAGGGCTGAGTCTAGTATTTTTTAATTAAACAATGGTCAATGCATATGCTTTTTGTGATTTTTGGGGTCCTGGGAAGGGTGATGAAATCCCCACCCAATCTGGATTGGTTTCAAGCCCCTTAAAGTCCGTATTAATATATGCAAAACAGTAACAATCAACTGCAATCAATTTTTATTTTTTAAGCGCGGCGCAAAGAATCCTGCACAAAAACAATTTATTGGAAGGGGGAAGAGAATTTGCGGAAAGAATGCTGCAGAAAACACAGTTCAGTGGAGTTCAGAGGAGTGGGGGAAAGGATAAAGAGACTTACAGAAAATTTGGCACCCTGAAGGCACCAAACGGCCGCGATTCCGCGGCCTAAGCTTGCTTATCCCGTGATTCCGCAGTCGGTAAGTGGAGTTGGCCCTTCAGCTTCCTGGACTGTGCTGCCTTGTGTGTCCTCTTCTTTTCTGGAGCTCCTGAATATTTATTTGCTCACTGGATCTGCTCCAGAATTTTATAGTAGACCGTTGGCTCCGTCTTGATCCGTCGCGGTGTAGCCGCGAGATATGGGTCTAACTTCCTACGTCTTTGGCACTGAACTCGACCGTCTTTTTATCCTGCACACTTGCACAAAAACTAATCAAAAATAACAAGATGATTTTTTACAATGTATATTTTTTTTGTTTTTTTTTCGGTTAGATTTATATTCACAAATTAACCCGAAATTACACAAAAAAATAAACTACCGTCTCCCCAACAACGGCGCCATTTGATTGGTAGAGTTTTTGCATGCTTAGTTAATTACCGCAATCAAGACGGTTTCGCTTGTAGCTAGCCGGTTGAGTACGGGTCGTCCGCAGGGAGATGGGAATCTTTTTCTATGTGCTTAAACGAGTTAAGTCCAAATGTCCAGGTTTGTTTTTAGATTAAATATGTGCTAAAAATGATATATATAGAGAGCTTGTTAGGGTTAGGATTAGGTTAGTTTGATTTAGGAGTCGCTCACTTCTTTCGTTGCCACTCTTAATATCGGTGTTACGGTAATCGGCAACAACGGGGATTAGCACGACTAGGAAGGAACTTGCGAGTATAAGCTAGGCTTTCCAACGCATAAGTTCTTCCTTTTGGTGCTTGTCCGTCCGTTCTTGGCTCTTAGCCTTAACCTCCGGTTAATTCAACCACAACCGGTCTCACTAAGGAATCACCGCTATCATGTTGGATAGGGTGCCGTAGGGAGCGGATTGTGGTTCAATTAACGGGAGTCCGAATTAAGATGTTGGGCAAGAAAAGAGTGAGAGAGATTTCCTTCTCTCAAACTTTCCTTATCCTACCTTAACAAGTATGAAAACTACTCACCCATTATAAGAAAAAGAAAATAAAACAAAGGAGGAAGATAGAAAGAAAGAGGTTAGAAGATTACAACTAGCTATTTGAGACCTCACCTTGGCAAGGATCAAGCTTAAGCATCATTGTTGTTTAAGGATAAAGAAAAAGAGAACAAGAAAGAAACAAACAACAAATAACAACAACTAGATTAGCAAATGAAAATTATAAGCAATTATAATTAACAAAAGAACAAGACAAGCATGATAACAAAGAGAACTCTTTTATTCATTCTTCACTCACAAAAGCTCACTACAAGTTTTTAATGGAGAAGAGATGAGAAGAGGAAGAAGAATAACAACATGTATTCTAAAATCTAAATACAAGAATAAGAACCCTTGGCTTTGGCAAGTTCTGGACTATTTATAGGCAGGAAATTGGAAACTTAGGGCAAAAATCTGCCTCTATATACAATTACCAAACTGCCCCTAAAATACAACACTCTGCCGACATAGTCAGGCCGCGGTTCCGCGGCCTAAGCCTGCTTATGCCGCGGAACCGCGGCTATAATAGGGAATTAGGCCGTAGGTTTTTGTGGGGATCCCTGGTTTGATGTTGTCTGCTGTGTAGTATATGTTTTTTCTCAGAAACTCTTCACATTATTTCCAGAATTCCAGCAGATTAAAAGATGATTTGATGTGGATCTTTTGTTATAATTTTTCTTGAGCTCCGCGTAAATATGTTGGATCTTGTGTTGCCATTGAACTTTGTGCATGAAAATGACACCGATTTGCCATTTTGTCCCTTAAACTGGTGTGCGGCAACATACAGATAGAGAGCGGAGACCCGTGTTTTATCTGTGGTTGGTAGTAATCTGGAATTTGTCGTGCTTTTCCATGAATTTCACTGTTTAGATCTGAGCATCTGTATCCTGCAATTAACTAGCAAACACGGTTCAAGAGTACCTACCGATAAGCAATGTGATAAAAATTAGGTGATATAAAATTGCAAAAATCTGATATGAACAGTACTCTACTTGAGTGACTTAGAATTCTGCCTTTGATTCTCTTTCCTCTTGATTCAAGTATGTTCTATCATATATCTATAATTATCCAATCCTATATCCTTGATAACTCATCTTTTCAGCCTTTTTCAAAACCTTGCATCCTTTCGTTCTTTCAAACATTTTCTTGCACTTTTGGTACCATACTATTAATTCTTTCACCTCCACTGTAATCAAATTCTTCTTAAATGTGTTACAACTTCCTTCCATAAATTTCGATGACGAAATTTTTATAAGGAGGGTAGAATGTAACAACCCTAAATTTTCCGTACAAAATTTTTTCTTCTTAAAGTACAGGAAGGAGTTTGCAAGCCTGAGCACAATTTAAAAGTTATTCTTGTTTAAGAACAGCAAGAAACAACTTGTAGCTCATTGGTAAAGTCTTGCACTACTGTGACATTGCCCTTGTGTTCGAATCCCATCAGCCATATATATTTTTTACTGATTTTTTTCTTTTAAAATTTTTGGAGGCCCAAAAGTTTACACGTACAATACACGTAAAATGAAAAGTCACAGAAAATCAAACATGTGGAAATTAGAGTTAACACCAGTATGGACACGTGGCACAAATCCAAGCCCCTAACCCCTCAAATCAACCGGCGAGATTGAGCTTTTGGCCAGCGACGCCGGGCCTCCGTAGAGGATGAGGCCTGGGCTTTGCACACTAAACCGGCCAACCCCCACTACCTTGTTCTGTTTGATTTCTCAGCAATTATCCAGAGAACTTAAATTCACCCTTTAATCCAATTTTTAATGCATTTTAATTCTTTCTTCAATTCCAAAACCCTAATTTTACATAATAAATACAACCCCATACCCTAGCCACTCTTCATTCTGAAATCCATTGCCAAAATTCTCAAAAAAAAATTCTAAGTCTAAGAAAAGTACAAGTGGAGTTAACCCTAGGTCAAATTCCAGCGAGGATTCAAGACGTTTCCGGCAACCCCGCGACTCCATGAAGGCTACTACCCTCATCATCAACCTCCCCTCTCTCCTTTTAACATGTAAGTCCCATCTCCCCTCTTCTCTTTTGTTTTCCCCAATCAGAGCAAAGCTCTGTTTAAAATTCAAATTTTGAAATAAAGCAACGCTTCAGAAGTAGCACCAAGTGCGTTGCACCCTAAGCGGCGCAACACGTGTAAAGCACGGGTACGCTAGCGCTAAGTGCGCTGCGCTCTAAGCGGCGCACCACGTGCAAAGCACGGGTGCGCTGCCCTCTAAGCGGCGCACCACGAGCAAAGCAGGGGTGCGCTAGCGCTAAGTGCGCTGCACTCTAAGCACCGCACCACGTGCAAAGCACGGGTGCGCTAGCGCTGGAACTAAAAGCTCCCCACCGTCAGATCAAAGATCCAATAATAATGATAAATCATTAATTAATCAAAATTAAATTCTGTTAAGGAAAGATTCCTCAAAATCTTTCCAAACAACAAGATTGTGCTCTGTAAATCAGAGCACTGTTGGATCAATGATCCAATGGTGATTAAAAATCACCAAAAAATAGAATAAATTCTGTTTAGAAGATTTCCCAATCTTGTTAAAAACAAGAAGATTACCTTCTGTAAATCAGAAGCCCTTGGATCAAAAATCCAACGATGGGAAACTCTCCAAATCAATTGGAGAAAAGATCTCCCTAACTGATTGAACTGATCAGCTCGCCCTATATAAAGGCCTCAAGACTTCAGGTCTGGGAGATACAGAAACATACAGAGGAACCCTTCCCCCCATAAGCTTTGAGAGATCTCAGAAAGAAGAGCCAAACTCTCAGAAAAAGAAGATCTTCTTCAAGGTAAAAAAATGATGAACAGAGAGATGAAATCATCTCATAATTAAAAAAGAAGAATTCACTTCTTCTTTAAGATCATAGATCTATAAGACTAAGGTCTTTCAAAAAGAGATCAAAGGACCTCATCATAAAATAATAAGAAGAACACAATTCTTCTCACAGATCATAGATCTACAAGACTAAGGTCTTTTACAAATGAGATCGATACATCTCAATATAAAAGAGGGGGGAGAATTATTCAATTCTCTTAGGATCACAGATCCATAAAGGCAAAGCCTTTCTCCAAAATATAAGAGATTGAACATCTCCTGTAAAACTAAGGACTTTGTTCTTAAATCTATGAGACAAAGTCTCTTAAAGGAGAATTTAATTCTCAATGCATAGCGCAGCATAAAAGAGCCTTAGCGCTCCATATTAAAAAGAAGCATCTCAGCGCTTCTGATCTGGCGCAAAGCGCCATGCGCACCACGTGCCCCTCACATCTGCGCCACTTAACAGTTAGCGCTTTGCACTCTTGAACTAACGCTTTGCGCTCATGGACTGGCGCTCAGCGCCAAGCGCATCACGTGCTCTGCACGTGTGCGCCACTGAACAGTTAGCGCTTTGCGCTCTTGAACTAACGATTTGCGCTCTTGAACTAAATCTTTGCGCTCATGGACTGGCGCCAAGCGCACCATGTGCTCCTCACGTGTGCGCTACCCAGCAGAAGCGCAATGCGCTCATAAACTAGCACTCTGCGCTCTTTGACTTGCGCAAAGCGCCAAGCGCGCTACGTGTTTCTCACGTGCGCGGTGATAGAACATAAATTGTTCTTTAATAAGCCTCAGAGCTATAATGAGTGCTCAGCACTAAAAGACAGAAATACTGTCAAATCCAAATCAATGCTCAGCATTGTTAAAAGGGCCAAGCCCAAGTAAATGCTCAACAACCCAAAATAAATGTTAAGCATTTTAACTTGATTGGACTTAGCCCAAGATTGGCCATAAGTCCTTAACTCAGATTAATTGAGCCCATATGCTCATAAATCCGTTAACAAATCTTAGTCCCAAATTTGATTACAGATCTCTCAACCAAAATTGGTTCAAGGGTACATCTCTTTACTCCTCTGATATTTGTCGTTGTAATCCTTCAACGTTTTCAGAGAGGTGACGGGTCCCGACAACCATACATTCCATAGACTATAACGTTTTTAAACTGGACCGTGGGGTCCTTAAACTCATGGACTATGATGTCCTTAACCTCGGACTGTGGGGTCCCATTAAACCCACGGACTATGATGTCCTTAACCTCGGACTGTGGGGTCCCTTTAAACCCACGGACTATGATGTCCTTAACTTGGGACCGTAATATCCTTAAACTAATCGACCGCAATGTTCCTAAACTAAACAATAGAGCCCAAATGCTCTTTTGTTGGATCTAAATGATCTTGTTGAGTAGATCTTAGTCTAAAATTAGACTAATGTATCCTCAATGAATGTTTAAGTTGATCTTAATATCAAATGAGACTAACGCATCCTTAAACCCAACCCCAAACCCAAATCTAAGAAAACACAGATTTGGACTAATCCACGCCCTACGGGCGATAACATAAATTAGTCTCCATATACAATCCACGGGCAACCAAAAACAAAAAAAACACGATACGAAGTGACCATCTGGAGAAGGAGAAAGTGGTTACCGCGATGCGGTAGCATAATTAACTGCAGGGGCTTGCGCCTGTGGGGAAGAGCGTCCCCACAATCAAAAACCCCTCAACGAGGGGGAATCTGACGAAGTCTGCTACATCGGTCGCATCAATTTAAACCTTCGATACATGGTGTCATAAATCAACTTGGCATTTTTGGAGAGGTGGACGGATAGCACCAAATAGCATCTGCCTTCGAAATTCTGGCCGGACGTCCCAACGTCCCGGTCGCGTTTTTCGGCGGAGAACAGATTCTGGCACGCCCGGTGGGACCTTTTCCTTTTTCCACTCCACACTTCGTGTGTCTTGTTCGCGAACGAATCGCGGTTTGATATGGTTGCCCTTGGGTTTGAGTTACTAATATTTGGTGTCTTGCTCCGTGCAGAAAACAGAAGATCAATGACTTCAACCTGCACTAACTGCAACTGCAACTCTCGCTCCGTCCCGTCCGGAGGAGTGACTTACGGGCCCCAAGAGGCCTCCATCTTTGCTATGCCGGTGGAACAGGTGACTCAGGACACCACTGGATTGTTCTTCAGGACCATGCTCCCGCCAACGAGCTTCAGCGCTCCTGTACCATCACAAGAAGCTCCCAAGAAGTCGGTCTTTGATCGGCTTGCAACTACTGCGGCCCCTCTCAACGGGTCACCCAAGTCCACTGCCTCGGTTTTCAACAGACTGGGCCAAAGCTCATTTAGGCCCATGAAGAAGCCCGTGATACCAGAAAGAGTTATCCCTAAGCGGATAGCCATTCTTGCTCATGAAGTCGTCAAGGCGGCTTCTCCTGCCAAAGGGTCGGTCTTCACAAGACTGACTGTTTCAGCTCCTGTTCCAGGCGAAATCGTCAAGGCTGCTTCCCCTGCTCGGAAGTCTGCCTTCAATAGGCCGGTTATCCCCACTCAGCGGACATCAGTCTTCAATAGGTTGACAGCGACAATTTCTGATCAAGACAGGGGACATGAGGAAACCACCCCTGTAGCTGAGCCAGTACCGTCGGCTCGACATGCTCGACGTCGCCACTGGCACCGGGTAAGGAAGGCTGGGGGAAATTCCCCCTCTGGATTGACTCTGCCAGCTCCAATGGTGGAAATCGACGCTGCTGTTCCAACTGGGAACAGATTTGAACCACTCAGGAGGGTCCGCAAGAACTCTCCGACTGCCGTGCTGAAGATATCTCTTTCACCTATGGAGAACGTTACAAAGGTGAAGCCAGAACAGCCCCCTCAGCGGCTTGATTGATCTCAAAAACTATCTATTACCGCAATCAAGAACGGTGTCGCATGAAGCTAGCCGGTGAGTACGGGTCGGTCCACAGGGATGTTGTGAATTTCCGATTCGCGCTAACGAGTTAATTCCGAAGGGTGTTCGGATTGGTTATTAAATCTAAAAATCTAAATTAATCTATATCTAAGTCTTGCTAGGGTTAGGTCTAGGTTAAGTTTGGAAAGTCTATAAATCTCACCGCTTTCTATACCCATATGAAGATCTAATTAGGTGTTATGGTAAATATTAATAAAAGGGATTAGGATGATTGGGAAGATTGTTCTTCCTCTAGATCCTTGTCCTTCCTTTCTTAATCTTTACCCTAACCTCCATGGAAAATCTTAAAATCCGGGCCTTTAGACTACGGTATCACCACTACCTCGTGGGTAGAGTGCTGTAGGGAGCGGAATAAGAAGGTATGCATGTAGTTATATGAAAATATATGACGGGCAAGAAAGGGGATGAGAGATCTTCGTCTCTCAAACCTTCCCCAGATCTAACCCTAACAAGCGAGGAGACTACTCACTCATTAGGGAATTGAAGTACATTTATCTAGGGCAGAGAATAAAAGATTAACTAAGGCAAGGAATTAAATTTATCTAAGGCAAGAATAGAAAATTTACCTAGGGCAGAAAATAAAGAACTTATAACTTGATGCTCTCCAAAAGAATTCTAAATTTTATTCATAGAAAGAGGCATAGGGAGGCATAGCCTTTACAATGATTTAGAGTTCCTATTTATAGAGGATAGGAAACCCTAGGTTACAATTGATTTGCATGTCTACATTTACCAAAATATCCATAGGAAGACCTAGTCAAAGTAGACTTCAAGCTTTGGTAAAATTTTATGTCTCTGTCTTTTATTAAAAGGAAGTATTGGGCCTTGAAATTTCCTTTGTGGGCTCTTCTGTCTTTGGGCTTCCTTATTATTTGGTTCTTTTATTAAAATAGCTTCTATGTTTCTTCCAGATCTCCAGTGAATAATTACGGTGGACTTTTAACCGTTCGCTTTGTAATCTTGGACCTTGCATTGCCTTGTACTTTGTGAACTGTCCTTCGATGTAGGCTTGATCAAGAGTCTTCTGTTTGCTGGTCAAAGTCCACTTTTGCATCGTCTTTTCATTGTTTTCACTGTTTTCTGTCCAAGAACCTGTAACCTGTAATATGTAGCAGACATGCGTCAAAAGCACCTGTTTATTTATAAAAAGAATAAGAATGGGGAATATAATAATGCAATATTATGGTGTGAACACGGCTATCCTCCAAAATTTATAAAGTTCGGCGACAGGTCCAAAACTCGGTGATTGACCAAGACTATTCCCGCCGATCAAAAAAGGTTAGAGCTCGGCAAGAAAAGAGCCATCCTGTGGTACCACAGAAGATGTCATCCGTCTGGGTGCCTGCTGCAACGGCTCCCTCAACTTCAACCGCTCATAAGAGAAGGAGGCCAGAGAAGGCCCCCGTGTATGCGACGAACCGCAAGTACACCGAACCTAAACGCTCCAAGTCTGGGGGCATGGTAATGCACACTGTTTATATGGCTTCCAGAAAAGAGGAAAGCCGTGCTTCTACGGGTTATCGACCGCTTACGCGATCTATAACAAAGGCTTAGGAGCAAAAACAGAAGCTCCAAGAAATGTTGACGCAGATGGCCGTACTCACAGGGCCAAAAGAAAGCCCGGAAACGTCATCAGAGCAACGTCAAAAACAAGAAACTGAAGATGAGTTCCTTCGCAGAATCCTCGAGAAGAAGGACAAAGAGGCAGCGGAACAAGCTGACAACATAAAACGAATGGCGCTCTTATTCCAAGACATGGTCGGGATGTTGTTACAGCCGGATCCTCCAGCTGAAGATCCTCCAATTATCCTCGAAGACGACCGAGCGGAGTCATCGAACTCTCCTTCGGCTCTTTCAACAGCCAAAGAAGAGATAATCTCTAAGGCTGCCCTGGATGATTACATCGCTCAGCGGATACGAGCTCACCAGGTGAATGAAGCGGCAGGCCAAATTGTTTAAACTGGACGACCTTATCCAGGTTGTTACGACCAGATAAAGTACCCACCAGGATACACAATTTCTAAATTCTATGTGTACAAGGGGACATGCAATCCCCATCAACATGTCGCTCAGTTCAAAGCTCTTTGCGGCAATACCGGAGGTGACGACAAATTGATACTTCGTCAGTTCGTCGGCATCTTGGCGGAGACGGCGTTCGAATGGTATTCAGAGCTTCCCAACGATTCCATCAAAACTTTTACTGAGATGGAGTTGCTATTCACCCAGCGTTTCACAAGTGCTGGCGAACGCACCCCAATCATGGCACTGATCAATGCCAGGGTGAAGCCAGGCGAAACTTGGGTCCAGTACGCGATACGATGGCGGAATTTATGGTCGAAGTGCGAGCAGCGTATCGAAGAAGCACCTGTGGTAGGCATGTTCATAGGGACCCTTGACCCACAGGCGACCATCTCCCAATTCATGATGTTCTTCAAGCCAACTACTTTCCAGGCCTTGATTGACAAGCTAGCCCAAATGGATCAGATGGGTCATAGACCATTTCCTTCGAAGCTGGAATCTCGGAATGAAAAAGGAAAAGGGAAAGCGACTTTCGTCGCCAATACTCAACAACAACCGAGCAACTTAAAGCCGGTTGTTCGCCAAAACAACGCGTGTCCACGCCCCTCCCTCGAGGAGAGACTGGGACATCCTTACTCGTTTCCCTGGGATAAAACGAGGAGACTGTTCGAGCTGGCAGTACGCAACAGACTCATCAATTTGTCGAATCCAAAATGTCCGCTGCAGCCAGGCGATGTTAACAATCCTAATCACTGCCCTTACCACCGAGCAGTGAGCCATCCGATCGAAGATTGCTTCGTCTTCAAAGGCTGGATTGAGGATCAATACCAACAGGGCAAGTTCATATTGTCCGAAAACTGGAAGGTGAACCCGCCACAACCATATGATCCGAAGAAGATGGACATGCCGGGGGCATCATGCTCATTCATAGAGAAAACCCCATGGACCGAAAAGTCCGTAAACTAGAAATTTGCCTCAAATATGGCAGCGATGGACCGAAAAGTCCATAAACTAGAAATTCGCCTCAAATATGTCAGCGATGGACCGGAAAGTCCGTAAACTACAAATTTGCCTCAAATATGGCAACGATGGAATGCAATGTCCCAAAACTTGCAATTGACCGAGACGTCGTTAAACTACTACAAACCGCGGCATCCTACCGCTGACGCGTTAAAAAAAACGGTACGTCCATAAGCGAAATGGGCACGGATGAAAAGCCAAAAGGGCTCCTTGAGTAAAAACAGCAGGGCTACCGGCGAGTTTTGTGAAAACCCGAAAGGGAGCAAGCTCGTTAAAAGACACTTGCAAGGTCCTCTCAACCCTGTAAGGAGAAACCACCTGCGTGAGATCCTTACGACTCACAAGGAAGCAACACACTTAGGGATCCCCATGATTCCTAAGGAGAAACTACACTCGCGAGATCCTCATGACTCGTAGGGAGAACTACCTTTATGAAACCCTTACGGCTCATAAAGTTAAAAGCCTTAGTCAACAGGATCCTAACCATGTTTACTAAGCCACCTTTGTTCGACATCGACAAAGGAAAATGATGATTTGCTCCTGGCAATATCCTAGCTGTAGCGATGCTGATGCCGAAATCGGTATCCAATCCCAAACTCGCAGCGAAAAGCCAGCGAGCCACAAATGCATACGAAATAGCCGAAATGGTGGGGCAACTTGCGACAAAATCAGCAAGTAAAATATATGCGTATGAAATAGCCGAAATGATTGGGCAACTCGCAATAAAAAGCAGCGAGTAAATAAAACAAATAGCCGAAATGATTGGGCACCGCGAAAAATAGCCGAAATGATTGGGCAATCGTGACTTTCGCGATAAAAAAGCTGAAAAGATAGAGCATCGCGGAAAGAAAAATATATAAAATGAAAACTTTTGCCCTACAGGTGAGATCACATCAATCCCTGTATACAATCTAAGGGCACAAACAAAGAGGGAACCATACCTTCCTCCCAGGCTCTATCCGAAAGAGGGCCAAGTCTCAATGGTTCACAGACAACCTAGAGACCATCTCGACATTCGTCTCGTTACAGCAGACGCAACGTCATCAAAGCGGAGTGACGGCAAAATCCTGGCTCCACCTCAGCATTCATCTCAATACAGCAGACACAATATCAACAACGGCGTTCCTTCGCAGTCCAGCAAGATGCAGACGCAACGTCAACAAAAGACCCTACGGTCAAAACAAAGTGGAGTGACGGCAAAATCCTTAGTTCCAAACCTCGACGGTTCATACGCAACCTAGAGATAACCGCGATATTCATCTCATTACAGCACATGCAACGCCAAAGCAAATGAAGAGAAGGCCAAATTCCTAGCTTTAGGGTCTTGACGGAAACTCATATAAAGCCTGAAAGACAACCGGAGATCATCCCACATGGAGTGGTCACCACCTCGACGTTTATCTCGATACAGCAGACGAGATGTCACTACAGCATTCTTCCTCCAACAGGATTCGGACATGCCAAAGCAAAGGCCAAATTCCTAGCTTCAGGGTCTTGACGGCAACTCATATAAAACCTGAAAGACAACCGGAGATCATCCCACACCAGCACGGAGTGGTCACCACCTCGACGTTCATCTTGATACAGCAGATGAGATGTCACCACAGCATTCTTCGTCCAGCGGGATTCAGACGCGACAATCAAACAACGGAGCCACGGCAAAATCCCTAGTTCCAAACCTCGACGGTTCACCAACAACTTAGAGACAACCGCGACATTCGTCTCGATACAGCAGACGCAATGCCAGCAAATGAAGCAAAGACTAAATTCCTAGATTCAGAGTCTTGACGGCAACTCATATAAAACCTGAAAGACTATCGGAGGTCATCCCACACCAGCGCGGAGTGGTTATGACTCATCGGGGCTCCCCAAACCGAGCCTAACCTCAAGTAAAAAGCGGCATGGCAAAATTCCTAACGCTTGCTCTTCCGACGGTCAAACTGCCTAGGAAGATTGCTTGAAGACGTCTTGTCCAGCCCCCGAAGGGGTCAGAGACACGACAGTCATAAGGCTACTCGAACAGCAAAGATTGCCTATCGAGGGATGCATCAGCCAACGCGACGGTACGGCAGACAAAACCCTAGTACTACAGAGCCTAACGGACCTCTGTCGGAAAGAGCAGAGGTTAACCGCCAGACGTTAGGACATTCTTGCGAGAACTTCTCAACTCGTCTCGACTCGCGAAAAATTAGTGTCTTTGCGAGAACTTCTCGATTCGTCTCGACTCGTAAGGAAAAGCCTTAGGCAATGGGGATAAGGACCTGTTTCCTAAGCACTGGGGCCCTGCAAGTCGGTTCAAAATGGACTCTTGCATACTATTCACAGGCCACACTCTCCAAAGTCGAATATCTACAAGGAGGGAAACAACCACTTACGAGTCCTCTCGACTTGTAAGAGGGAAAATTCTCTTGTGAGGCTTACGACTCTCAAGAGAAAGCACGCTTAGGAACCCTCACGATTCCTAAGGAGAAAATACACCTACGAGATCCTCTCGACTCGTAGGGAGAAGAGTCTTTATGAGACCCTCACGGCTCATAAAGTTGAAAAGTCTTAGGCAGCAGATCTGAACCTACTTCTTAAGCCATCGTTACCTCTCGAAGGGTTCAAGATAGAATGCTCTCTATCATCTACAGGCTACGCTTACTAAAGTAGCAAGCCGGCAACAAAGAAAAGAAAAGAAAGCAGGAGATAACACAAGATAGTACGAAAGAAATGTATTTTTTATTTATAAGTTCAATTGGGTACAAGATACATCATATGAAAGAATAAAAAATGGATACATGTTATTCGAAAAATTACAAATGTTAATTGGTACAAAAACAGCTACTGAGAAGGAAGCGTTTTCAATAAGTCGGCAAGTTGCTCTCGCACTCCTTTCAGTGCCTTCTCGTGATCAGCAGCCGCGGCCAGCTCCGCTTCAATTCGAGACCTTTGCTGCAAGCATGATGAAATCTTCTCATCGATCTCCCTTTGGGCAGCTTCGCGACTCTGCGTAACCCGCTCAATAGAGTCGAGCTTCCGCCTCTCCGAGATACATTGCTGCAAGGTGTCAAAAGAAGCTCTCAGTTGCGCGGCATTCGTTTTAACTTGGGGGCGCATCCGGGCAGATTCATCCGAAGCCTCCATGCGTTCCTTCCGCCTCAAGGTCGCTTCTTGTTCGAAATGATGGAGAAAGGACACGCTCTGCTCAACCCACGCAACCCGCTGGGAGTTCAAAGCCTAAATTTGAGGAGCAGGACGCCTAAATTCGAGCTCATACAGACAGGCCTCAATTTTCCTGCAGTGATTAACCCAAGACTCAACGACGCCTTCGTTATGGAAGTTCACAAGCATCGCCAGCATTGGATTAACTTCGGAAGCAAAATCTGCAGCGAATGTAGGGACCTCCGCGTCAAGCTCCTCGATGTAATCGCTCAACATACGCAGACTGATCACAACGTCTTTTGAAGATGGACGTCTGGAAAAGGGCCCTGCCGGCATTATAATGCGAGACTCGTGTGACCGCTGCAAAAAAAATCATAATCAGAGGTCGGCTTAAGAGATAAAGAAAAATACATGAACAAAAGAGTCTATTATACCGGCTGCAACAGGGGGCAGAGCTGGGAGCTCCGGTGGCGCGATGATATCCTTGACCCCTCCTTCAATTTGTAAGGCTACGAGTAATGCAAAGAAGAATTAGCAATAACGTGGTTGCCCGTTAAAGAAGAGAAAAGATGTCGATCGAAAATGATACTCACCGACACCAGCGGGCGGACTAATCTCTGACTGGAAGGAGAAGTGCGGGTTCAGCACTTGATACAAGTGATCAAAAAGAACTCCTGCGAGATCACGATGATACATGGTGAGTACACGAAAGATGTTGTCCCCGATTTAAATTTATCATAAACCCATACCTTCCAGCATTTGAGAAGATATAAGTGTAGGGTTCCTAGGCACATTAATGAGGTCTGACAAGGCATCAACCATGCCAAATTCAAATTTTTCTAGGTGCCGAGAAACCCTAATGCGATCGTTAACTAGAGAATAGGCGAAACATGCAAGTAGTAAACAACTTTACTGCAAAGTGAAAAAGACTACAACCTTTGTAGATCCGGTACTCCACTTCCTTAGCTACGTGATGATGTCCCTCCGCTGTGATCATCGGATCCCGGACTCTAGCGATGGTTTCGTCGAAGAAATGATCGGGCTAGGTTGTCGACTTTGATGCCGAAGATGATCTACGTCGATTCAACACAAGATCAAGCTCCAACTTCACCAAGCCATGAAACTTATGAAGAAAACACCCTATACTACTTGGCAAGTGATAGAGGATGAAGAAATAGGAAGTGGGTTCACTTTGGATTTGGATTTCTCACTTGGAATCATCACTTGCCATTTTTGAAGCAAGCTTTTCTTTTCTTTCTCAAGAGGAAGAAGAAGAAGAAAAAGAATAATGAATTATTCTCAAAAAGAAAATGAAGTGATGGTTATCATAATGCAACCATGGATGAGGCTAACTCATGTAGAGAATGAACTAGGGTTTAGGTAAATGGTTAGGGTTAAGGAAAGAAACAAAATGGTCAAGCTTTCAAAGCTTCATGAAGCTTCAACAAAATCCAAACAAAGCCACCATTTTATTTCTAGCCAAAATGAATAAGGAAAATAAATAAAAAGAATAAATAAGTAAACCAAACCCTAACCATTAACCTAATCAAGGTTTAAAGCATACACACACCCAAGTTTGCATGTATCAGCAAACATGATACAATCTAGTGCACAAACATATATCATATATACAATGTGCACATTCAAGTGAGAAAATAATCTTAAGTGAACCAATACTAGTTAATGTAAAGTAATATATCAAATATATAATTATACATTAAATCATTAAATCAACACTTGATTTAACGATCCGGTCATATCGCATATGACCGACTAATATCCAATGTATCGACATATCGAATCAACACTTGATCCGATAACCCGGCTATATCGCATATAACCGATCAATGTCATAAATCGCGAGAATCGAATACAGTATCACATACTAGTATTATTCTCGGTCCCGCACATATCTCATATGCGCTCCTATTTCGTTTCGCTTGAGCCAGGAAACCTCTGTGTAAGACTCTAAAGACTCGTCAATACGCCGGCAGCAGATAATGATCATATCAAGCACCCACAAGCCGCAAGCGGTCTGCTAAACGTAACGGCCACCCGGGTATTGAGCGATCAGAAGATCAACGAGCAAGCCCGCTCACACTCCTGTGAATCCAACCAGTAACATTTACCGTACAGTCCGGTCTGATCGTCTGATATGTCGCATATCTTGCCTAGGGGTGGTAAACGTCAGACCCCAGTAGCTCGATAAGTCGTGTCGATATGAGCTCTATAAAAGTTCGAGAAACTACTGGTAACACTTACCTGTAAATCTCAGCAACCCTGGCCAGGGATTTCCGGTTATAGCCAATCGAACACAGCGCAACATCAACTCCCTATACCGGGAGAGACGAATCCCCTCCTATCGCTCATTGCCTCCATGTGATTCGGGACTGTACCCAAAAACCACCATTTTGCACGCCCTCTTGGACGTGGTAAGATGGAAATCAAAGCACAGTGGGAATCACACAAGACTCTATGACGATCTCGGGTCTACAGACTAACCTGTACCAGTGTCACCAGAGAACTGCCATCTGACGTAAGGTATAATACCATCTGGGAGTTCTCGGCGAGTCCGTCCAGTGTACCCAGTCTCCACTGAGCACCCGTATATCATCTCTAATGTCAAACACCAATGGATATGGGATCATCCATCGCCCATCTATATGGGTCGAGAAGGTATACGCTAGTCTACACTGGTATATCGATGCCCCTTCTCGATACACCCACGACTAGGGACCTTAAAGGATGTACTTATGGACTCCATGTCCTCACTAGTATGATCCGCATCATAGTCCAGGTAGTCAAGTACACATCCTAAGGGCTTTACCAATATGTAACAGAGAGACAATCAGTGTGCACGTTAAGGTAAAGAGTAACCAGATAGCATACTATCATGTCGAGCAAGAAAGTCCTCCCTATATATGTCCCAGCATCCACTACAATATACATCCTATGTACAGTAATGGCCTCTAGGGCATACATATAACTAACAATCTCCCACTTGCACTAGGGCCATCTGTAGCAGTGGTTGCAGTATCTCATACTCAACCATCCCATAAAAGTCTCTCTCTGGGAAAAGGCCTTTGTGAGTGGATCCGCCGTGTTGTCCTCTAAGTCTACTCTCCTAACCTTGATCACCCTGAAGATCAACTATCTCCATGATCAGGTGATACTGCCTTAGAATATGTCTGGATCACTGATGGGACGGACGTTCCTTGGTATAAGCCACAATTCCATTGTCACATAATGGGAGGAACTAAGTTCATCTCATGAACAAATATACATCCAGACTGCCTCTTTGGTAGCATCTTAAGTAGCGATGTATTCAGCCTTTATCGTCTAGTTTGCCACAGTATCTAGCTTGGAACTCTTCCAACATACCGTCCCTCTACAGAGGGTAAAGACAATGCCTGTGACTGACATTCAGTCGTCTTTATCACCCTGGACCCTTTCCAGTGATTCTCCCAAGGATCAATTGATACCGTCTCACTACTACTAGTGAGAATCCTAGCATCCAATTACATCTATCTCATAGATGAAAACTCAGGATTTAGGAGGTATCACTTTGATCCTATATGGAGAATCCTTGTGATAAGCAGAGATTTAACGAGCGTAGCATAGGAAACTTCTTCCCTATCAAGAGTATGTCATCCACGTACTCTACGAGGATCGTCACCATACTCCCTACTACCTTTTTGTTTATGCAAGGTTCATCTACCATTTTGATGATGTCAAACTCTTTGACTGCCACATCAAAACAGATGTTCCAACTCCGCGATGCCTGCTTTATCCTGTAAAGCAACTTGCACACGTTTCCGCTGCTCCCACTGTTTACGAAGCCCTCTGGCTGTGTTCTTATAGACGTTCTCTTCTAAATCATCATTTTAGAAAAACAGTCATGGCACCCAACCACCAGATATCGTAGTTATGGTATGCAGCAATGTTTAAGTAGGATCCGGATGGACTTAAGCATAGCCACTGGAAAAGGTTTCATCATTATCCATGCCTGGTTGATGACGAAAACCTTTAACAAGTCTAGCTTTGAAAGTCTCAACTTTTCCATCTACACCAAGTAATATTCTCAAGATATACTTGCTCCTGATGGGGATTTAACCCTTCAGATATAGCATCCAAAGTCCATACTTTGTTGGTGTACATGGATTCCATCTCAGATCGCTAAGCATCCAGCCATTCTTACAGAGTCCCTACTCTTGATTGCCTGCTTGAAACTAGTTAGGTCATCATCTCATGATGCAATCCTCGCTTCCACTGTCATAGACAAACCGAAGTATCTCTCCGGCGGATGAGGAACCCTACCAGATCGGAGGAGAGGCTGAGGTTCGTTGGTTACTATTGAATCCTTCGGTTCTACCAAACCATCAGCTGCAGTTTGTATAACTGGAACATTTCCCGTTCTACATAACAGACCTTGCCTCGAGCTTGTCCGGATTTTGCTTTTAGACATAGGCAGGACAACCTCAAATCTTAACCAACTTAAGATATGGGCTCTTCCTTTTCCATATCACATATGAAGCGGTAGGCAATTGATTTGATTGGAACCCTATTCAATAGGTATGCAACTTCATAAGTGCATAGCTCCCAAAAGGAAATAGGTAACTCAGTAGTACTCATCATAGAGCACACCTTATCATATAGGGTGTGATTGCTCCGTCCCGATATACCATCGTGCTATGGTGTATTCAGAGGAGTAACACCGAGAGAGAATCTCATTCTCTTTTAGAATAGTCCAGGAATTCTATGCACAAGTATTCTCCTCCCTGATCTCATCATAGGACATAATACTTATACCCATATTTTGGTTCTCTACTTCTAACTTATATTCTGTGAATATCTCAAAAGGTTCGGACTTGTGTTTCAACAGGAACATATGTCTGAATCTAAAGAGATCATCAGAGAATGTAATGAAGTAAAAAGAACCAGTCTTGGTATGTGTAGACAGGGGACCTACATACATCAACATGTATCATCCCAAGAGTTCAACTAACTCTTTCTCTGCTTCCAATAAACAGAGCTATGGTCATCTTATCTCTGTGACATGACTGGCAAGTTTCACAAGATGTAAATTCAAAATGATTTAAATATGCATCTAAATGTAACTTTAGCTAGTTGGGTCACATTGATCTGACCTAGTCTACAATACCACAAGAAGGAATCGTTCAACTCTGAACTCTTCCTCTTGTGTGTGTTCCGTATACTAAGAACTGTATTTTGATTTAGAACATCAATGCTTTTAGATAACGTGCCTGAACCGATCAACTTTTGATATAGGAAATGTTCAAAACATTATCCAACAATACAAAATTTTATCGTTTCTTTACTAATAAAGAGACTGATATGATTTTGTATATCAGGTTCGGTATCTAATAGCATTTGTTCAGAATCAATGTATTGGTAATACAGGGTGACAGTGACCAACAGACTTGGCTGCAACACTTGCCCCGTTTTCTGTCTCATGAAACTTATCACCCGTTCTCAGTTCTTTACCTATCTGTAGCCCATGTAACAAATTACATATGCGGGATCCTGATCTGGTATCACATACCCAGGACGTAAAGAATACTGAGAAACAGTTCTGTATAATGAACACACCCGAAAATGATGCATCAGCATGCACTCTCTTCGTTTGGGCGGCACGGGAATTCTGGTATTCCCCTATTTCTTGCTCTGTCTTATAACAATTATAAGTTGGAGCGAGACCAACGTTCCCCAGCTCAGTATAACAAGCGGGTTCGGTCAATATATCCATTTTATTATCTTGATTAAGGCGTGACATGGTCGCAACCTGGAGAGAGAGAGAAGAAAACACTCTGCGTGCGCTCTTGCAAGATCAGATTGGTTATTATTTTATCTAATCAGGATGGCTCCCACTGTTTTTATCAAATCTTTCTTCAAAACCTAAAAGGAAAGACTAGTCGGGATTAATTACACGCTACAAGTTCGCCAATCTTTCATCCAGGCCAGTGTCGGTACTTTGAGGGAGGTTCCCCGTGCTTTTGCACGGACCTAATTATAGTAAACCTCGTTTTCCCAGAGGCGTAACCCCGTTGACACCTTTCTAGACACCTACTAGATCGGCTAATTGTAATGTGTAAAACTCTTCCAGGAGTAACAATTACTCGCAGTGGGTATCGGGATCCAACTATCTCATAGAAGGTATGCAATCTCATTGCAAATTTCAACACTTGAAATTCCCGATAATATTTTGCACCTAGTGTTCTATGACCTTGACGAATGCCAAACAACCCATAGTCCACTAGTCAAGTTCAACCCGTACATTTCTTGATTGAATTAAACCCACCCGCACGACCCTTGACGAATGCCAAACAACGCCGTACGAATACCCTAATCCAATCTGCATCATATGCATAAGCAGATAAATACTAGTTAGCTACCATACACTGCGCCTTGACGAATGCCAAACTACCGCAGCACGAATACTAACTAGTACTTATCTGAAATGACGGAGGGCTACGACAGGTTTTTCTGAAAACCTATTACGTAATGAACTTGATATCGTTGTAGAATCAAATGATTTTAAAATGGAATGTTTTTTAGGCTTTTCTAGTTTTGCTAAAGGGGTCACTCCCGGTGAAGGGATCGTCGGCCCTTTCCTCATCGAATAAGGTGCAGGATATATCATATATACCGCTGTGCAAAGCAAGAACTATAGAAGCTATCAAAAGACAAACCGAGGGTTGTAGCATCTGCCAGTTATTGCTAAAGGGGTCACTCCCGGTGAAGGGATCTCGGCCCTTTCCTTATCGAATAAGGTGCAGGATGTTCTACAAGGAACACCGCGATGCAAAGAAAAAACTGTAGCTACCTGTTTTTGAAAATTCGATTCCACAACATCATAGGTTTCTTTTCTTTCATTAATCACATTAATGAAGTCCCATCATTTAAGTTACCGAAACATCACAGATAAATACGACGTACACTTATGCCATCCGCATTCGCCTCGATGTCCCCTCGTGCACCGTTAGGTTAAGTAACTAACGACAGAGCGGGGCCGGGCTAGCGCGGGTGTAAAACATAAGTAACGCCTATATAATATATCATATATACTATATACTGTATCTATCATAGAACATCACATGATCACATCACAGATATCGTAGCAGAAGAAACATATGAAATATTGGATATACTAGGACGTCCGTGTTTTCAATACGAGCCAGTATAAAATAGGGATTCCACGGTCGCGATGAATAGCCAAACCCACACCCCTAGACCCCTACGAGAGCGGCAAGCAACCCTACCAATTCTAGAGCTAGGAGACCCGGACTCGACTCCTCGAGTTGGTCTCCCACTGGACTCCAGAACCCGGTTACTCGTGCCCTCCTCCTTGGGTCTATCCTAGTGCGGAAAAGTAAATAATATACAAAGGGTGACATCTTCCGCAACCTGGAAGTGCCCCAATAAAAGAATATTACATACAAGTTTTTACATGAATGAAAATGAAAAACACTCATCTCGCATAAAACCCCCCCGGCTTTTCAAACACGACAATCCAATATAACATATCCAGCAACACATAACATCACATGTCATCAACGTAAGTAAATATGCCCATCCCAATTGTCGTTGACATATAGCAACGAAACCGGCGATATCACATATTACACTTACGGTCACAGAAAAGAAAGTGTAAAACTACAACAGTTGGAATCCGCAACCTACTTAGACATCACATGCCTAACCATCTGAATTCCTTAGACATCGCATGCCTAACAATTATAAACCCCGCATTTTAGTCTCATTATCGAAAACACTTTTCAATATCAAGTCGGGCAATTCAAAAAGATTCCCGGCATTTTGATCGAATGCTCGTCGCAAACTTTAGTAGACGGCCGCACCCCCGATACCGTTGACGAAGTGCACCAAGGCGGAACACCGCTGCCGCGAGCACCCGAACGGATGCTTTCGGCGACGGGGTTCTCCTACAGTCATTTGGTCGGGGCTATGGGGTGTAACTGTCTATTAAGTTTACCCGGTGAGTATCCGCGTACGCTACGTGATTACGACGGATTTTTGATCACATCAAAATTCCGTGGCAACCGATCAAGTGAGACTAAAGTGCTATGTTTATAACATTCATATCAGTTATCTCATAACTACTTGTGGATTCCATGTATTGTATCACATTCCAGATAAATAGAAAATGTTAAACTTTCCGATCGAACAATCAAACACCCAAGTTTTCCCGAAACAGATCAACACATGATATAAGTTTAAAAACATTCACTTCATGCCTCAGTACCAACGGTCTAGCCATAGAAGGGTCAAGCCAACGCCTCACATGTGGCATGCTGTACTGCCCCAAACCCTAAGGTTCAAAGGGCAGTTCAATACGGTCACATAATCGAGTTAAGGTTTGTTGTCTTCTAGAGGGACCATCGCGTTACTTGCACTACTTAGAACGTCATTAAACTACGGAAAGATCCAACATTTGGAAATTTCCCAACAGGGGAAAAATTGGGTATTTATATCCGGTCGAACTTTTCAAGATTTTCTAAAATTATCCGGAAAAACACAGACGAAGTTAAACTTCCCGATCGAAACACCGAGTCCCCAATACAACCCAGAAAACTCAACTCTTGAGTGGAAATTAAAAATTCCCAGAAAATACAGCATTAACAGATAGGAATTACTGTGCAATTTTTAAATGCTGAAGTGACTATATGGCCGCGGAAACGCCGCACGAGCCATGCTCGTGCCGCGGTTCCACCGCGCTTTAGTTGAATCAGACGCACGTGCTTCACAGTAATTCATAAAAACACTTGCTAATTTTTCTGCATATTTTTAATTCTCAAAAATCCCCGATTTCAAAAAATGTACAAAGAAGGGTTTCGGATTAGGGTTTCGGGTTCGTTCGGGTTTCTAACTTCGTCTACTCATCGCCTAAGACTCTAGCTAGGCTCTGATACCACTGTAGGGTTCCTGGGCATACTAATGAGGTCTGACAAGGCATCAACCATGCCAAATTCAAATTTTTCTAGGTGCCGAGAAACCCTAATGCGATCGTTAACTAGAGAATAGGCGAAACATGCAAGTAGTAAACAACTTTACTGCAAAGTGAAAAAGACTACAATCTTTGTAGATCCGGTCCTCCACTTCCTTAGCTACGTGATGATGTCCCTCCGCTGCGATCATCGGATCCCGGACTCTAGCGATGGTTTCGTCGAAGAAATAATCGGGCTAGGTCGTCGACTTTGATGCCGAAGATGATCTATGTCGAGGCAACACAAGATCAAGCTCCAACTTCACCAAGCCATGAAACTTGTGAAGAAAACACCTTATACTACTTGGCAAGTGGTAGAGGATGAAGAAATAGGAAGTGGGTTCACTTTGGATTTGGATTTCTCACTTGGAATCATCACTTGCCATTTTTGAAGCAAGCTTTTCTTTTCTTTCTCAAGAGGAAGAAGAAGAAGAAAAAGAATAATGAATTATTCTCAAAAAGAAAATGAAGTGGTGGTTATCATAATGCAACCATGGGTGAGGCTAACTCATGTAGAGAATGAACTAGGGTTTAGGTAAATGGTTAGGGTTAAGGAAAGAAACAAAATGGTCAAGCTTTCAAAGCTTCATGAAGCTTCAACAAAATCCAAACAAAGCCACCATTTTATTTCTAGCCAAAATGAATAAGGAAAATAAATAAAAAGAATAAATAAGTAAACCAAACCCTAACCATTAACCTAATCAAGGTTTAAAGTATACACACACCCAAGTTTGCATGTATCATCAAACATGATATAATCTAGTGCACAAACATATATCATATATACAATGTGCACATTCAAGTGAGAAAATAATCTTAAGTGAACCAATACTAGTTAATGTAAAGTAATATATCAAATATATAATTATAAATTAAATCATTAAATAACCACTTGATTTAACGATCCGGTCATATCGCATATGACCGACTAATATCCAATGTATCGACTTATCGAATCAACACCTGATCCGATAACCCGGCTATATCGCATATAACCGATCAATGTTACAAATCGCGAGAATCGAATACAGTATCACATACTGGTATTATTATCGGTCTCGCACATATCTCATATGCACTCCTATTTCGTTTCGCTTGAGCCAGGAAACCTCTGTGTACGACTCTAAAGACTCGTCAATACGCCGGCAGCAGATGATGATCATATCAAGCACCCACAAGCCGCAAGCGGTCTGCTAAACGTAACAGCCACCCGGGTATTGAGAGATCAGAAGATCAACGAGCAAGCCCGCTCACACTCCTGTGAATCCAACCAGTAACACTTACCGTACAGTCCGGTCTGATCGTCTGATATGTCGCATATCTCGCCTAGGGGTGGTAAACGTCAGACCCCAGTAGCTCGATAAGTCGTGTCGATATGAGGTCTATAACAGTTCGAGAAACTACTGGTAACACTTACCTGTAAATCTCAGCAACCCTGGCCAGGGATTTCCGGTTATAGCCAATCGAACACAGCGCAACATCAACTCCCTATACCGGGAGAGACGAATCCCCTCCTATCGCTCATTGCCTCCATGTGATTCAGGACTGTACCCAAAAACCACCGTTTTGCACGCCCTCTTGGACGTGGTAAGGTGGAAATCAAAGCACAGTGGGAATCACACAAGACTCTATGAAAATCTCGGGTCTACAGGCTAACCTGTACCAGTGTCACCAGAGAACTGCCATCTGACGTAAGGTATAATACTATCTGGGAGTTCTCGGCGAGTCCGTCCAGTGTACCCAGTCTCCACTGAGCACCCAGTCTCCACTGAGCACCCGTATATCATCTCTAATGTCAAACACCAATGGATATGGGATCATCCATCGCCCATCTATATGGGTCGAGAAGGTATACGCTAGTCTACACTGGTATATCGATGCCCCTTCTCGATACACCCACGACTAGGGACCTTGAAGGATGTACTTATGGACTACCATGTCCTCACTAGTATGATCCGCATCATAGTCCAGGTAGTCAAGTACACATCCTAAGAGCTTTACCAACATGTAACAGAGAGACAATCAGTGTGCACGTTAAGTTAAAGAGTAACCAGATAGCATACTATCATGTCGAGCAAGAAAGTCCTCCCTATATATGTCCCAGCATCCACTACAATATACATCCTATGTACAGTAATGGCCTCTAGGGCATACATATAACTAACAATAAGAGATGACGGAGGGGCAACGACCGTCGAATCGGCAACTGGTGGTGCTTCTTCAGGTATCGCAACCTCAGCGCTTGCCACACCTACATTCAAAAGAATGTCATTAGAAAGGATTGCGAAACGAAAAGAATGCAGCGACTCGAGACCTACCAGACATGTCATCAACCAGAACCGCGACGGGAGCATCGCCAAGCATCATGACTTCTTCAATCTCATTTACGGGGAGGGTTTCGCCTCCCATAGCTTCGTCCCCCGATTCCACGAGAGCTGTCATGACACTTGCGATGCCAGGAGATGGCAGGGAACCACAGGCGGAATGAGCGGCAATTGGAGCAGTCCCGGACTCCTGGGAAAGAGTAGCCACTTTGGGCTCAGTAGTTGCAGTCATCTCACCCACCACCTCCTCACCAGGACTTGTCCCTGCAGGATAAGATATATGAGAATCTAAAGATTAAAGCTTTGACAAAAAGGCTCAGTGTTACGTTACCTTGGGCCGGCTTTTCAGCTGCTTCCCGAACCGCGCGTGCCGCCTGTCTGTGAGCGGTAGACAGGGCGGCCGAAGCACCCTCTGAAGAAGCAAGGACAGGGGTAGTAGCGCTCGACCCTGCACCCACGGCAATGGCGGCGTTACGTTCCCTTGCTGCACGCCTCCTGCGCTTCCTTTCCGCCCGGGCCGTGAGAGCTGATCTTCTCAAGGCCTCCGTCAATGGGACGTCATCGCCTACGCTAGGAGATACCTCTGGAGCCATTATGTCGTCCGTCATCGATTGCTTAAGTAAAGCTTCCTTTGGCAATGCTGAGGAGGCCGGGACTTCGATAGCTGGCCCTGGAAGCATCTCCGCATCACCCTGCGGAATTGGCACTGTACTGGGCGTGACCTAAGTCGAGGTAGTCCCTGTGATCAGATGAAAAAGGGATCAGATTATCCATAATAAAGGCGAATGAAGGCACAATGAGCCGAAATATACCAACGCCCAGCGAAGCGCGAATCCTCTCCTCCTCCTCAAAAGTCTGGAGGGAAGCCGCGAGAGCCTCTTCAGTGGAGATGCCTGTTGAAGGAAAAGTGTCTGTCAAAATATGATAATAAAAATGTAACGCAATGACAAAAGGTACGGCTGAGGTTTACTCGACTGTGCAAGGATGACCAGTCCCGCTTTGTGGCTTGCTAATCACTCGGAAGCTGCAATAGCAGCCTCGAGGTCGATATCATCCGGCGCTATGAATAGGCCTTCGTTGGTCCCATACTTGCTCAGGCCCTCTCTATAAGGAGCATGAGGCTCCTGACCGAGTACAACATCGGCAGAAAGAATCGACTTCTTCTTCTTCTTCTGCGAGCGAGTACCGGCCGCTAGTAACACGAGCTTGCGCTTAGCGGGCAACTTCGGGCGGCGAGTCCCGATCTCCACACCCACACCAGACTCAGGAGACGCCACAGTCACCGTTTCCATGGGAGCACGGGGTATCGGTAGCTCAGGCCTATCATGAGGGACCTCGACCGCAGCAACTTCCCTCAAGGGAGGACGGATAATGGTCCGTCGCTTTAAAGGAACAGCGGGGTTACCAGCCGGAGTTTTGCCCTTGCGATCAAGCAGCAATCGCTTCTCCTCTCTAATGATGGCACCCATCGAGTGTTGATACCACACCACATACACATTCAGGGCCTTAGGAACGCAGCTCGGTTCACTAATGAAAAAGTTGGACCCTGTGTTTAGGCGCATAAAATGGTGCAGCGCGCTTCGTATACCCTCTTCGGTAGCAGCAAGTTCTGCCAGGAAAGCCTCAAGCGAGACGCCCTGATTATAGCTTAGCTGCTGGGCGAAATGATGCAGGTTGTATCTCATGAACAACGCCGCATCATTCTGCCTAAATATGAGAAAGCCTGGCCTGATGGAATACAGATGAAGAATCTTCCGAGTTTTCAACACAGAGGCCCCGTCTTTAAAGATGTCCTGCAATGGCAGCACCGTCTTCGCGGATTCCTGGCCGACGGTCAAAATTTTATCGGTAAAATACATACCATCTCCAACCATGCGTGGACGAAGGAGCAAACCCCTAGCTTCCCGCAGTGTCGGACTTACGATGGATGCGTCGACTAGCCGCATTATCCGAGGGAATTTACATCTGTCATAAAAGGAAGGTCTTCTGTGGATACCGAAGACCCCAAGCACGTGCAACTCGAGCCATGAGGTGAAATAGTGCATTGAGAAGTTGGCACGCTGCACCCCTGGCTCAGTAGTATCCGCTGCCAAGCTGAGGCCGTGATACAGGTGGGCTAACCCAGCAATCCTGATGACCACTTGTATCCCGGCAACCATTCGATGCACGGGGTAGAGGACAGAAGGCCTTATGTAGTGAGGGTGCATGGGAAGCGCGAACCATCTTAACCATAAACCGAGAAACCCTAGAAAGAACGCTTCCTCATCGACGCCCGGAGCGGCAATTTCCGAAAAGGGGACGATCGCGACGATTGGAAGAAAGAAATCATTTGATCGGCTTCCAATATTAGCCGGCGATCCAAGCCAAAACCGAAAGGATCATCAAGTTTGGCAAACTTTTCATCTTGTCGCGATAAAACTTCCATACGGAGAAAACGAGCGATAAAATCCGTAAAAGTAACCCTGCGTCCTCCGGATTCGAGAAAGAGGCTCTCATACATATTCAACACCTTTATCAAACTTTGGAACTGGTGTTGAATGGCGTTCTCTGGGATAAGACCCATTACCACTGATTTGGTGGCAAAAATATACTCATCCGGAGGAAGTGGCTCCTCGTAATGCTCTCCCCTAATGAGTAAACCAGAGACCTCGGCAAATTCCTCTAAGGAAATGGAGACTTCTCAATCCAATAAGAGGAAGGTGTAGGTCGGAATGTTCCATTGCTCTAGAAACGCCTTGATCTACCATGTAGGAGGTGCAGAATATTGGAACAAGGAAGCGTAGATCGCAGGGTACAATCCGAGCTTCAGAAGCTGTGACTTCTTCGCCGATAAAATATATCGGGCCCACTGCAGGTATCCGACCGGGTGACGGGGAGTTAGTCCTATGTTGTAGGGTTGTCCCCAAGGGCGCGATTCACCCTGGCATATGCGACGTCCTAAAGTGTCCAAAGCTACCGGCGGCTGCACGGGTATTGCGGCTATAGAAGGCCGAAGGAGACCTTCTGAAGTCCAATTTACCTCCTCCACAGTATAGCTTATCGGGGGTGCATCTGCATAAGGGATCGCAGAGATAGGCTCCGAGGGTGTCGCACAAGAAAAGCTCCGGTGGCCTCTAATAATCTGATCGTACCATCTACCCCATAGATGAAGACTCTTTTGCTCCAGGTCATGGTCTTTGATCAGCGCAAGAACCTCTCGGTGTACAAGCACTTCGGGGAACCAGCCTTCCGAGCGGACGAACGGGAAAGAAGTGTCGAAAGACATAGTACCTGCGCGGGAAAAGAACAAATTGTCATCCGCCAATGCTACAGTTTAAGTGCTGTCACTAGGTACTTTAAATTTGTACCACACTGTAATGCAGTAAAAAGGGGACCAAAGAGGGACCCACAAAATCTAGATGACAGTTCATCATTAATAAAACAGCCTCATCATTTGATGAGACTGTCAATTAAATGAGGAAATCCTCAATTGATTCTCATTTAATGAGAACCCCTCGGGCTAAGGAGTAAATCTTCCCTTGAAAGCAGTGCTCTGTGACAGAGTGACATCTGTCAAACTCTAATAATGAAGGAATAAAAATTCCTGAAGAGCCTGCTCTGAAGAAATGATGGAATAACCACCAGAAAAATTTAAAATAAAATTTTTAATGGAATAAAATTCCATGATCTTTAAGATCCATGAACAAACTCTTAAAAGTTCTTTATGAAAGATTAATAAATTTATATGATTTGAAAAGAGCTGAGCTCTGGTAATGGGTTAAGAAACCCCAAGAAAGATCCCTTTAGATCTATGATTCCAAGAGAGCAAAGCTCTGTTAATAAAACCCTAAAAGGATTTTCTTTAGATAAAAGATCTATGAAGAGCAAAGCTCTGTTAATGGGTGAAACCCTAGATTATTAAAATGATTTAATCGAAGATTTAATCTTTACCTAAGATTTTGACAGAGTTCTGTCCTTAAAGAAAGTTCTTAAAATGAAGAGCTATGCTCTGCAAGAGAATAATAATTCTCAGAAAGAAGAAGATTAATAGAAATCATCTCAAGGGCCAAGGGTCCTATTTATAGGCACTAAGATGCCATTTCAACTTCTGAGTTGATCCAAGGGCGCAGATGTTGCCACTGCTGCACTCACATGTGGGCCACGTGAGCGCAATGGTGGGGGGGCATTTGTTTTCCCCAATCAGAGCAAAGCTCTGTTTAAGCAGCGGACCACGTGCAAAGCACGGGTGCACTAGCGCTAAGTGCGCTGCGCTCTAAGCAGCGCACCACGTGCAAAGCATGGGTGTGCTAGCGCTGGAACTAAACGCTCCCCACCGTCAGATCAAAAATCCAATAATAATGATAAATCATTAATTAATCAAAATTAAATTCTGTTAAGGAAAGATTCCTCAAAATCTTTCCAAATAACAAGATTGTGCTCTGTAAATCAGAGCACCGTTGGATCAATGATCCAAAGGTGATTAAAAATCACAAAAAACACAGAATAAATTCTGTTTAGAAGATTTCTCAATCTTGTTAAAAACAAGAAGATTACCTTCTGTAAATCAGAAGCGCTTAGATCAAAGATCCAACGATGGGAAACTCCCCAAATCAATTGGAGAAAAGATCTCCCTAACTGATTGAACTGATTAGCTCGCCCTATATAAAGGCCTCAAGACTTCAAATCTGGGAGATACAGAAACATACAGAGGAACCCCCCCCCCCCATAAGCTTTGAGAGATCTCAGAAAGAAGAGCCAAGCTCTCAGTAAAAGAAGGTCTTCTTCAAGGTAAAAAAATGATGAACAGAGAGATGAAATCATCTCATAATTAAAAAAGAAGAATTCACTTCTACTTTAAGATCATAGATCTACAAGACTAAGGTCTTTCAAAAAGAGATCAAAGGACCTCATCATAAAATAAGAAGAAGAACACAATTCCTCTCACAGATCATAGATCTACAAGACTAAGGTCTTTTACAAATGAGATCGATACATCTCAATATAAAAGAGGGGGCAGAATTATTCAATTCTCTTAGGATCACAGATCCATAAAGGCAAAGCCTTTCACCAAAATATAAGAGATTGAACATCTCCTGTAAAACTAAGGACTTTGTTCTTAAATCTATGAGACAAAGTCTCTTAAAGGAGAATTTAATTCTCAGCGCATAGCGCAGCATAAAAGATCCTTAGCGCTCCATATTAAAAGGAAGCATCTCAGCGCTCCTGATTTGGCGCAAGCGCCAGGCGCACCACGTGCCCCTCACGTGTGCGCCACTTAACAGTTAACGCTTTGCACTCTTGAACTAGCGCTTTGCGCTCATGGACTGGCGCTCAGCGCTAAGCGCATCACGTGCTCTGCACGTGTGCGCCACTGAAAAGTTAGCGCTTTGCGCTCTTGAACTAGCGCTTTGCGATCATGGACTGGCGCAGAGCGCCAAGCGCACCACGTGCTCCTCTCGTATGCGCTACCCAGCAGAATCGCAATGCGCTCATAAAATAGCGCTCTGCGCTCTTTGACTGGTGCAAAGCGCCAAGCGCGCCACGTGTTTCTCTCGTACGCGCTGATAGAACATAAATTGTTCTTTAATAATCTTCAGAGCTATAATGAGTGCTCAACACTAAAAGACAGAAATTTTGTCAGAATCCAAATCAATGCTCAGCATTGTTAAAAGGGCCAAGCCCAAGTAAATGCTCAACAACCCAAAATAAATGTTAAGTATTTTAATTTAATTGGACTTAGCCCAAGATTGGCCATAAGTCCTTAACTCGGATTAATTGAGCCCATATGCTCATAAATCCGTTAACAGATCTTAGTCCCAAATTGGACTACAGATCTCTCAACCAAAATTGGTTCAAGGGTACATCTCTTTACTCCTCTAATATTTGTCGTTGTAATCCTTCTACTTCTTTAGAGATGTGACGGGTCCCGACAACCATACATTTCATAGATTATGACGTCTTTAAACTGGACTGTAGGGTCCTTAAACTCATGAACTATGATGTCCTTAACCTCGGACTGTGGGGTCTCTTTAAACCCACGGATTGTGATGTCCTTAACCTCGGACTGTGGGGTCCCTTTAAACCTACGGACTATGATGTCCTTAACCTTGGACAGTAATGTCCTTAAACTAATCGACTGCAATGTCCCTAAACTAAACAATAGAGTCCAAATGCTCTTTTGTTGGATCTAAATGATCCTGTTGAGTAGATCTTAGTCTAAAATTAGACTAACGTATCCTCAACAAATGTTTAAATTGATCTTAGTCTCAAATGAGACTAACGCATCCTTAAACCCAACCCCAAACCCAAATCTAAGAAAATACGGATTTGGAATAATCCACGCCCTACGGGCGACAACATAAATTAGTCTCCGTATACAATCCACGGGCAACCAAAAACAAAACAAACACACACGACACGAAGTGACCATCTAGAGAAGGAGAAAGTGGTTACCGCGATGCGATAGCGTAATTAACTGCAGGGGCTTGCACCTGCAGGGAAGAGCATCCTAACAATCAAAAAACCCTCAACGAGGGGGAATCTGACGAAGTCTGCTACATGGGCCGCATCCATTTAAACCTTCGATAGATGGTGTCATAAATCAATTTGGCATATTCGGAGAGGTGGACGGATAGCACCAAATAGTATCTGCCATCGAAATTCAGGCCGGACGTCCCAACGTCCCGGTCGCGTTTTTCGGCGGAGAACATCTTTCTAACATAAAATTCTTCTTTTCAAAACTTGTCGGTAAGTGGAGTTATACCAACATTCGATTCTATAATCTTTAAAATTACAATTTCTTTTTAAGAATCACTTGTACTCATGTATATACCTTACTTGTAATCATTTAACTAATGTTTAGAAACCAATTTCACTCTAAAACTCCATGTTAAATAACTTTAATTAAGCTTTTACGTTTAAATACCATGAAATTTACATACGACATCTTTTAATTGTTTTGCTTAATATTACCTTTAGAAAACCTCACGAAGTAATGACCTACCTCTCACATACACACATATTAACATAGCATGATTCTCTTAAACAATATTTTTGTGGTAAAATACGACTTTTCATCAAAATACCTTAAACTATTAAAAACCCGGATTACTTTAAATTGTGTTACTTAATTCTTTGCGATTATGCCTCTACAACCCATTTTGGGGAACCCGGTTTGGATGGTGTGGATTATTGCACATCCTCGGGACTAATAGAGCGAGATGCAGACATCCTCACGGAGCATACGATCTCGATGGAATTTTAATACAAATTTTAAGAAAAATGAGGATATCTATTTAATAATAAAAATTTATTTTTAATAATTATATAAATATTATCAAACCATATATTTTTAATATATAATAAAATTCCATGTTTTCTAAAAAATAAACGAATTACAAATTTCATGAAAATACCATCAAGAATCAATATAAGTCAAAATTTACACTAAAATACCTTGAACTATTCAAGTTTCACTAATATTCTTCATTCTGTAAAAATTTACATCCATGAAAACCCTATATAACATAAATAAATACTTAAGGGTTATTTTGAAAGTATACTAAAAATATTTTTCATAAAAACCGCTCAAGTTATATTAAATTACAATAAGGACCCTAGTAAATAAAGGTTTAAGCGGGACCAATTTTCTTGAGCCTCAGGGAGCTGGAGAAAGTGGGTGCTTGCCTATTTAAGGTAGAAAACTCAAACGGGGTTATCAATGGTAATTGTCTTGGAAAATGGCACAAATCCTGCCGTCCATGTGCAGCAGTTACCTATAACACTAAAATCTAATTCATGATCCAAATCTGTTTAAGTGTCTAACTCAATCTGAGTCTCGGTCTAATCTGAATACAATCCAAACATGAATCCAATCATAACTCTAATTCAACATGAATCCAATATACCAAATATGAACACTTGAACTTAAACATGAATACCAAAACAATATCAACATGACTTGATTTGACCGAATCATGGCTATATCTTGAACTTGACTACATGACTACCGTTTACATCCTGAATCTATTTACATGAACAACGTATACCAAGGTCTCGGCAAGTCTGATAACTACAAATCAATACAATCAATACAATATACATTGCGGGGTTTAACGGAGTAGATTGGTACGGAAGGTATTAAAAGTGGCACGATGATGGTCACTAAAAGACGTAGATTAACATCCATTGTTGTTGTCCCGTGGGTATTGACGGGGCCTTGTACTACGGGTTACCATAGTCCACGGTAAAAGTTGGACACCTCTCGTATACACTGATATCTTCTGTACCAAGTTACAAACAACTACATTAGTATAACAAATATAATATTGTACAATTTACCACTTATATTCTCTCTACTTGTTCTAATCTATTCTATCTTTTGGTACTTACCGAGCGCTAGTTCGCTGACGACATTCCTGTCTCTTCTTTCTTTCTTTCTTTGGAATGTTCGTCGGGAGGACCCGACTCTCAGGAGACCGAGCCCAGCCAGGACGATTTGGAGCAGTTCACAGAGGAACCAGACTTCTAGGCTTTTGCTTGTACTTATTTTCTTTTCATTCATATGCCACTGTTTAGGCATCGCTTTCTATCATTGTACTTTTCTTTTCAGTTGTATGTAAACAATGATTATTAATAAAAAGTTGTTGTTTTATTATATCTCTTGTCATTCTTGTGCTTTACATTTATATTGATTATTTACGCTTAACGTGTTTACTTCTGAGTAAATGCATCGCGGCCCGCCACGTCTCCTTCCCCGTACACTGGGAAGCGGGGCGTGACACCGTTCCTTACCCTTTTTATTGTTTCTTTCTTGTTGGATTTCTCTTACTTTTTTAAATTCCAATCAATTCTTTCCCTTCTTATTTGCATCCATAATTGCTCTCTTACATACATTCTTGAATCATTCTTGTCGACTTAGGAAATTATCCTAGAAACGTTATGTCGGACTTCAAATTATTTGATAAGGAATAACTTATCATTTTCGTTCTTCTATTTTTTATTCCCTCGCTGTCTATTCCTGCCGTACACCTTCTTATCGATTAGAATACCGAATGATAGAGCGCGACGATGAATCGTGACTGCGTTATCCTGACCATTTTCCTTACTCTGCTGCAACATCCTCCTTGAGTAATTTCGATGTCGAAATTATTTTTAAGGAGGGTAGATTGTAACGACTATGTTTTTACAGTAATGCTTTTTAATAAATAAAAGTATATTTGCTTCGAACTGATTCGTTTGTTAAAAGAAAAGGTTTTGAAAAAAAATTTTAAAAAAAGATTTATTTGATTTCTTTTAATATAAATAATTTATTCTGTTTTTTTTTTTGAAAGGAAAATTTTTAAAAGAGAACTTGTTTTAGTGAAAAAAATAGTTTAAAAAATGATTCATTCCGTTTATCTTTTAAATTATTCTCTTTTGAAACTCTGTATATATTTGTTTCTATTTAATTATATGTAATAGAAAGCTTGCATCCCATTGGTTAAGTCATAGCATGGCTAGTCCATAAGCTATAGGTTCAAACCTTATGTCTTGCAATCATTTTTATCAATTATTTTTTGAACCTATCTCATAACCTACAAATGGCCTTTCATTTCCTCTTTTTTTAACTCCCAAAACCAATTAAAATGGTTATGAATATATAATCAATTAGAATTATGGTGAACATTATATGTTCACTCCTACCTCCTTCATTTTCCTCAAATCCTCCACTCTTAATTCTCTCCCTTTACTTTTGATTCAATACTCTTAATTGCAATTTCTATTTATTTGTTTTCTTCTCTTCCTTTTCATACTAAAAATTCAGAGAGAGAAAATCTTAAGCAAAACCTAGTCATATTCATCATTAGAGTCCTCATAGTCCCAACGTCATCGGAGCTTTTCATCTGCTAGGATTCAAGGTGAAGCGAAGGATTGCACCTTTCACAAACTTCGCTAACGGGATTTGGTTTCATCGCTAGAATCAAATCGGTGATACGGTTGTTATACCATATCGCGTCGCATGTAATCCCCCTCTCCTCTTCTTTCCCCTTGTTCCTCTCGTTATCTTTCTCTCTTTTCGTCTGTACTTGCATGATGCCGGCAACCCTTATTTAAATATTTTTAGTAAAAAGAATTCACTATGCATAATATTTACATGAATGGTTGTTTATATAATCTATAAGATTTTTTATGCTTGTGGTATTTGTGCGTAGCCTATAGTAATTATCGCATTTTATTAATGTTGTAAGTATCAATACATAAGAATTTCATGAAATGATATATGCGAAATGTTTGTTATGGTTGTTTTATGAAAGATCGGTTCATATGTATTTCTTTTGATAAGCCAATCGCATGCTCGAAACATCGATGACACCTTTCAATTCGCGATATGTTTTTTATGGAATCACCTGTGTATTTTCTCATGTGTATTCTTAATTATTATATTTGTAAATATAAAAGAAAACAAAGTTGTAAACTAATACCATGATTTTATCACTTTCAAATACGATCCTACATACCTTTATATTTAAATAATTTTTAGAAATTAATTCCAAATTTTGGAAATTTAAAGAAATTTATCTATTATAGAATAATTTTTTTTGTACGTGCTATAAAAATTTTAGGCCGAACCGAATAACGGTTTAAGATTTACGTCATTTTTACTCACTGTTTTTAAAATCAGAAAATTGTTTTTATCAGTCACCTTCGAAGACACATAACTCGGTTTACCGAGGTCCATTTTGACCAATCTCAAGTGTTTCGGATATTTAGATCGAAATATCTAGATTTTCTTAGTTGTAAAGATTTCCCGGAAACTGGCGTAAATTATAGAAATCCGCGTTATAAAACTATGTGATAAATCTGGACAAAATATGTCCTGATTCGCACCATGTTTTTGTTAGTAGACGTTGGGATCTCTACTAAGGTTTTAGAACATGCACAAATAGGATTTTAAAAATTCAAGAGAGCTCAAGTCTACAAACTAGGAACTTTAGGTGAAAGAATTGAACTTGCAACTAAAAAATTAGGAGTTTCCATACAGGGTAGAGAGTATACAACCTTTGCAGTATCTTCATATACTCCAATTTGTATTGGACTCTAACTAGGATTCTAGGATGAGAGAACAAGTTTAGTGAAGACCTCTGTTCAGTCGAAAATACTGCATATTTGATATAACATTTTCCTTAATTTTCTTAGATATTTAAAGGTTTTTATTATAAATATGAAACATATGAGAGTTTATCTGCAAAATATCTATTTTCGTATGTTTATATATTATAATTAATATTATGAAGGAAAATGAATGCATATAATATTTATATAATATTTTGATAATTTAAATATGCATATCATATCAAATATCCTTAACCAATATTCTTAAAATATAATATCATATCAAATGGTTAGGATAATATCTCAAAAATACCAAATGTTACTAACATTATTCATTGAGATATTGTGCAAGGTTTAGTTCAGATCAGGAGATCGAGATGTTGAGATATCGGGAATCAGAAATCTGCCGATGAAGTTAAATAAAATCGAAGAATCAATACTGGCAGAGACTCAGGAAATATTTTCAAGTTCCAGACATCAAATAAATCTATATGTGTCACATCGAAGCATACCCATAATTTTGAAGCCAAGATCCCACCAAACGGCCGCGGATCCGCGGCCAAACCATGCAATATGCGGCGGATCTGCGGCCGATTCACCGAGTCGGGAGTTAGGATTTTCAGGTTGGATTTGCTACAACTAACCCTAATTCTGAGGATCTTTAGTTTCTGGATTTGGGGCTATATAAAGGACCGAAGGCTAAACCTAGAAATCATCAAACCGAAGAGATCACGAAATTCAAGTTGACTCAAGCATCTAGGTTGATCAATCGGCTGTTCATTTACCTCCTTCAAGATAGATCGAGAAGCAAACTAGGGTTTTGTATTCCACTTTCTAAAGGAACAAAAAGTGTAATTGATCAAGTTGATTAATAAAAGTAGTTGTTTTATTCTTATTGCATTTATTTTTTATTTACATCATGATCTCTATTCGTTCTTCTATCTCCATCATGCGCGAGTAATTCACCGCCTGATACGGTTCGTAAGATTAGGGTAGATCAATGGAAGATGAAAAATTTCTTAACTTCTTTTAAGTCTTATGAAGTTTATAAACTTTAGCAAAATAAATGTTAACATCCTAAACGGGCGCGCTATCAATTTATTGATAGTCTTGACCGCGATTTGAGATTAGATTAACAATTGTTTTGTTAAGGGCTAGACATGAATAGAGATCAATGAAAGGACAAGGGTCAATAATGTGGAAACACTAGTTTCTTCCAAGAACCCTAATCCTCATTCATCACTATCAATCTAGTTTTAAATCTATCAATAGATAAAAGAAATCATTTTTATTAATCATACATTACTACTAAATCCTAACGAACCTTACAAACCCTCTTCTGATATAAAATCTACATCTCTATTTAAACTAGATCTATTTTCTACTTCCGTATTTTGACTTAGATCTAGAAACTATTCTCCACTATTCTTTATTCTTCTATTCTTCCTCTTTTTCAACACGTCTAAAGTAAGATTGAAAGATTCAACGTTTCCCTGAGAACGACCTGTACTCATCTCGGTCTAGCTACACAGACACCGTTATTGATTGCGGTTATTCTACAAACACTTCTTTAAGACAGATCAATCAAATGGTACCGTTGCCGGGGATACGTGCGTAATATTTTTTTCTTACTATTCGTGTTGAATTCTTATTCGATCAATATCATAAATAAAACAAAACAGCAAATTGTGTATTTAACGATTAGTGTGCGATTTTTGCGAGGAAATCTAAAAACTATAGAACGAGAAAACAAAGATTCAGAGACCTTCAGAGAGGACAATAGGAGCAAAAGAGGCCACAGTACAAAAAAAATTCAAGTGATCCCTCAAATCCACGGCGGAACCGCGGCCGAGTTGAGGATCTAGGGCTTCATTTTTCTCTGGTAACTTCCTTTATACTTTCTCTCTCCTCTGAAAAATCCAATAATATATTTTTTCTGCGGGATTCTTTGCAAAATATCGCCGCTCAAAAAAAAATTGCGTGTTTTGTAATTGGTTTGTACATATTTTAATACGAACATTAAGAGGCAAAGACCAAATTCAGATTAGGTGGGGATTTCATCACCATTCCTAGGCCCCACAAATCACAAAACGAACATCTGCATCACCCTACATTAATTAAAAAATATCTAGACCAAAACTCTAAGGACTGTCGCGCTCATTATGGACAGAGGAAGGTCGTGGATAATCAATCGCTTATCTGCATTTCTTTTGTGATGTCTAGGCAAGTGTGTCTAAGGAAAGTGGTTACTTAATTAGGCACGCTATTTTCGGTGATTCGTATTGCAAATACCACCCACTTACCTGGCTACAAGAGCGATAAAGAGATGGTAGAGAATTGATCCTGCGGCTTGTCCTTTGGAAGACTATGAGCGGTCTAGAGACTTGACCTAGGTAACCTTAGTTCTAGGGTTGATTGTGCATTTTTGTGTGATTTTTTTTACGTCCGACACTTTTTCGAAACAATCCAATTTTAAATCACATACACGCTGCCACTTGCGCTAAACCCGCTTAGTGCATGCTCTGCTGGACACGGGATTCTAGTGTCCGTCTTGTCCGCGTTCCTGGTATAGACTCCGAAGTCGGTACTTCTTCATCTTCTTTTTCCCCTCCACCCACCACATCGACCGAGATGGACGGTTCTCCATCAGATTATAACACCACCCTGCCACCACCCGTCGGTGCGCAGAATCCACCGCGCATCTCTCTCCAAGAAAGATAATATCCTATACGCGATCCCCTTCCTACTTGTCTATCTATTCCACCAGCCAATGGGGATAATTTTGAAATTAAAACCCACTATATCAACATGTTGCTCAAATTTCACGGGCTTGAGTCTGAAGACGCATACGTTTTTATCACCAAATTCTAAAACGTATGCGCGATGATGGGTACGCCACAACTGTCTGTGGATACTATGCGGTTACGTCTTCTCCCTTTCACTTTGTGCGATTTAGTAGAAAAATGGCTTTATAACACTGCCGCACACTCTATTACCAATTAGGATGAATTCGTTATAGCATTCCTTAAGAAATTTTACCCTAATCATAAGACCGCCCGTGTTCGGAGCGAAATCAACCACTTTACCCAGCTTCCCAATGAACCATTTTGGAAGTGCTTTGAACGGTTTAAGGATATGCTTTTCCAATGTCCTCATCATGGAATATATAGATGGGATCTGTGCCGAATTATATATGAGGTCATTACTCCAGCGACAAAGCAGATACTTGAAACCATGTGTCAATGCAATTTCATGTCCAAAGACGATGGTGAAGCTTGGAAATTTCTGGAAGATCTCACTGAACACACTTTGCAGTGGGAAAGCGTTAGACCATCATCTAGGGGAGGTATCCATCAGCTCGCTGTTTCCATCGCAGTAAAAAACGAAATGGCAGCAATGCAAAAGAAACTCGACGCTATGGAGAACAAATTCTCATCAATCTCCCTAAACCACGTTATGCTTCCCAAGACCGTGTGTGGTTGTTGTTCCGATCCATCACATTTGACGGAAGAATGTCCTATGAATGCACTGTTTCAAGGTCAAGAACACACTAATGTTGCTTTTCAGCAGCGACCTAGAAACGATCTTTATTCTTCCACGTACAATCAGGAATGGAGGCATCATCCTAATTTTGCTTGGAACCAAAACCAAACCCAAAATCAAAACCAGTTCCAAAGCAATTATCAAAGACCTCCTCCACAGCAGCAGCAACCACACTCACAGAGTCAGCACCCCTTTCAATCGCAACCTTTTCAAAATCCGGCCAACAATTCTACACCTTATAATAATTCTTTCCAAATGGCCGGTAACAAAAACTCATCTGCACTCGAACGAAGCGTGGATATGTTTATTAAATATTCCATGCAATCTACGGATGAAATAAAGTCTTCTATCCGAGCATTAACTGTCGGGCCCGGTTCTTGTTTACGGAACAAAGTGCCACACGAAACAAAGTGCCATGCCAAGTGTCATATTTAAGTGGACGGGGGCCACCTCTTGAATCCGTGGGGGCCACCTCTTGAATCCGTGGGACCCACTGTAAAACAATGAGGAATCTTCGAAATACATTTCAAAAGGGGACAGATCTGTACTATAAATGGAATGATATCACTCTTCAATGCATAGGCGCCTTTTAAGTGAACCGGCACTACAGGAGATTGAGAACTCCGTAGTTAAGCGTGCTCGGGCCAGGGAAGTCTTGGGATGGGTGACCTCCTGGGAAGTGTCCCCTGGTCGGGTCTGGTTCGTCCCGAAGGACAAAACCATGCGGTTTTGGCCAGAGCGGACAATACTCTCTGTATTAGAGGTGGGGCGTGACAGAATGGTATCAGAGCTGGTTCCTCAATAGTAGGTTTATGGTTCAAGGACGAACCATTTTTCAAAGGTGGGGAGAATGTCGGGACCCGGTTCTTGTTCACGGAACAAAATGCCACACGGAACAAAGTGCCACGCCAAGTGTCATGTTTAAGTGGGCGGGGCCACCTCTTGAATCCGTAGGGGCCACCTCTTGAGTCCGTGGGACCCACGGTAGAACAATGAGGAATCTTCGGAATACATTCCGAAAGGGGACAGATCTGTACTATAAATGGAATTATACCACTCTTCAATACAGAGGTGCCTTTTAAGTGAACCGGCACTATATGAGCTTGAGAACTCCGTAGTTAAGTGTGCTCGGGCCAGGGAAGTCTTTGGATGGGTGACCTCCTGGGAAGTGGCCCCTGGTCGGGTCCGGTTCGTCCCGAAGAACAAAACTGTGCGACTTTGGCCAAAGCGGACAATACTCTCTGTATTGGGGGTGGGGCGTGACATTAACACAGACCACCACCTCCTACGGTGAAAGTATAAAATCGATAGAAGCATAATTTGCATAAATAAATGCCGCGATGAGTGCGAGAGAAAAAGGGAAACTTCCATCTCAACCCCTATAGAATCCTGGCCACTCACAAAATCATAATGTGAGTGTCGTTACCACATTGAGATCGGGAAGAGTGTTGAACAATCAAATGGGTGAACAGATTGATGATGAGGAATCAATTGAAACCCCTGCTTCCACTTCTTGCCCTATTTCGTCTAGTCTCCCACTTTCTTCCGAGCCTATTCTCCGTTTTTCCCAAGGTTCGAACCCTTCGCCCACATCCTCGAGTCAAACCTAAAATGATCCCCACTCCAATTCTGGGATCAATTCCATCCCCACAAACTTCTCCACAAATGTTGGACCCAAAACTTATTGATAAAGCTCCATTTCTAAACAGGTTGAGGGCCAACAAAGCTAACGCACAAATGGAGAAGATTGTGGAAATGTTTAAGAAAGTTAACATAAATATCCCTCTCCTAGATGCTATTCAACGAGTTCTGTCTTATTATGCAAAAATCCTTAAGGACTTGTGCACTAGGAAGAGAAAAACTCAAGTGCCAAAAAAGGTATTCATGACAAGTAACGTGAGCACAACTTTTACCCAACAATTGCCTAAGAAACGTAAGGACCCCAGTTGTCCTATAATATCTATAACTATTGGGGGTAAAAGCATCAATCGTGCTCTACTTGACCTCGGCGCTAGTGTTAACTTGCTTCCATATTCCGTCTATGAGCAGCTAGGTATAGGAGAGTTGAAACCTGCCCACTGCACTCTCCAGATGGCAGATCGATCTATCGTCCAACCTAGGGGTGAGCTAGAGGATGTGTTAATCAAAGTCGGGGAATTCATATTCCCTGTGGACTTTATTGTTTTAGATATACAGCCTGTGGTGAACCCACGTAATCAAATCCCGGTGATACTCGGTCGACCTTTCCTAGCAACTTCCAACGCTGTCATTAATTATCGTAACGGTTCTATGAACTTATCCTTCGGGAAGATGACAATTGAGTTTAATATTTACAAGCTAGGAAGTCAAACATCTGAACCGTCTGCTCATTTAATCGATGTATGTTCCATCAACGAGATAGCTTCCGACACTTGCGAAGCTGAAGTACTTTGCTATGATGATCTCGACAACACTAGTGCGACATTGTTTGATCTGGCAAATTATTATAGTGAGGATATCTTCGATGATTCCATCCCCAAGTTTGAATCCTTTGACTCGTCGCAAAAGTCAGTAGCGCTTTCCGAGTCAATAGCCTACGCATGTTATGAACCTCTTAGCGAGTCCGAATATCATTCCCTTACCCCACCTTCTATCGTCTCTCCGCTGACATTAGATCTCAAACCGCTACCTTCTTATCTTAAATATGCATATTTAGGTAAGAATGAGTCTTTGCTCGTGATCATATCCGCTTCTCTAGTTTTAGAGCAAGAGACGCACTTTTGGCGGTATTGAGATCAAATCGGCAAGCATTTGGTTGGACAATAGCTGACATGAAAGGGATTAGTCCCTTGATTGTTGAACATTATATACATTTGATGGATGAATCCAAAATAACTCGAGACCCATAAAGACGGTTGAATCCCGTTATGAAAGAGGAGGTAAAGAAAGAAATCGTCAAGTGCCTAGATAGTGGTATAATTTACCCAATATCTGATAACCAATGGGTAAGTCCTATTCATGTGGTCCCTAAAAAGTCTGGCATCCGGTCATAACTAATGAGGCTAATGAGTTGATCCAAACACGCATTAAAACTGGATGGCGCGTATGTATTGAATACAGAAAACTCAATGCCGCAACGAGGAAAGATCACTTCCCTCTACCTTTCATTGACCGGATGTTAGAACGGTTAGCTGGACATGAATACTATTGTTTTTTGGATGGATACTCTGGCTATAACTAGATCCCCATCACCGAAAAGGATCAAGATTGCAATACCCAGTTCCTTTATATTTATTTTCCGCATTCGAATAAATATTTTTTCTCAATAATTTCTTATATAAAAATCCTAATTATTTCCTTACAATTTATTCTCTCTATTTTCCTATTATTTCTCCTAATTCTATATTTTTCCTATTTTATATTTATATATATTTTTCCAAGACCCTAATTCCATTTCTTTATTCTAACATTAATTCCCTAAACAATTTAAATCATAACAACTATTATAACCCAAACCCAATCCCTAGGCCTAAGCCCAATAGCTCAAACCCTCCATTTTCTTTTCCCCAATAGTTTATTCCATCTCTTTCAGTTCAAAATTTATTCTCCATTAAAAACTCAAATCTTACCCAATTTAATTTCATTAAATTCTAATAATTATATCTATTAATTTTCCATTATTCCCTCTACTCTCACACCCACGTACACTCTCTCTCACACACAGTCACCCTCACGTTCACACTCCCTCTCCTCTCTCCCCACGTCTCTCTCTCTCTCTCTCTCTCTCTCTCTCTCTCTCTATTATCACTCTCTCTCTCTCTCCTCTCGATCTCTCTCTCCCCTCATTCACTCTCCCACTCTCCTCATTTTTACATACACAATAAACTCCCTGGATCCCAACACCTCCCTCCTCACTATTCTCACCTCCCTTCTTCTTCCTCTCTCATCCCCTTTCTTTCCCCGACTGCACAACCCACGCTCCCGAGCACCCCCTGTACGAACCCGTCGCCAGAACTCCATCGCCTCCGTTCCCCGACCTCACGTCGTTGACCTCGACCACCCCGTCGCCGATACCACAACCTCGACTGCACAACCCGAACCCAAACCGGAGCCCTAGCCTGACCCTAGCACCTCACCGCCGATCACCGTCATCCCCTGCCATCACCACTTCGCCATCGCCACGACATTCTCTCTCTCCATCCTCCATCACCAGCAACTCAGCCACCACCGGCCGCCTCCCAAACTACTAAATCTTAATGAACCCTACAAGCCCCCTTTTTATATAAACCAACATCCGTAGCTAATCTAGATCTATATTTTGCATCCGTGTTTAACGTAGATCTAGAACCTACAACCATTCTTCACCATTCTTTATTCTTCCCCTTTTTCAACACGTCTAAAGTAAGATTGAAAGGTTCCACGTTTCCCTGAGGACGACCCGTACTCACTTCGGTCTAGCTACGCGCGACACTGTTTTTCACGCCCCGCTTCCCAGAGTACGCTAAGATGGGCACGTGACATAGCCAACCATGCTATCTGTGGATAGGAAGAATCCTTCCACAGTCACATTACGGCTGTAGAGATATCAAGAACAGGAAAGTAAACTAACTATCTAGTACATGTCCATGAGCCAGAATGAATGAGTCAAGAAATAATAATATGCGGAAGCAAAAGAATACAATAAATGAAACACTTGGAAAGTAAAACTGCATACCAACAGGATCCTTACCGCTCGGTCTAACAGCGGCAAAACTCCTGATCAGTCTGCAACAAATGTAGAGGAATCTCGGCCATGCAAAACCCAGACGTCAGCGCGTCATAACATCAAGCAATAGTATAAACAGGGGTAGTAAGACATGCAGGTATGAGTATGAGCAAGAATATAATGAGAATATATAACAGTGAATGTGTCAGTATAAGTAACGTGCATAGATATCTAAACTGTGCTACGTGGTTATCTATTCTAAAGTCTTCGAAACCAAGTAGTGTAATCCTCATCGTAACCCATCGGTGATTATTCCGTAACGCCCGAAAAAATGGCAAACAATGGGATGGCCCTTTGAGTTACGTTCGGTTACAATACTGATTTCCCCATACCCCCAAATTATATATGTTCAAGTCAAGTATTAAATAATCTAGAGCTAATGCCAACACAGGATCAGGCAGGTACAGATTTGTCTGGATAGACAACAGGAACGGTCCGTAAGGACAACAGGTCAGGTTTGTTGGCATTAGACACAAGATCAGGTAATAAGTAAGGCCATGGTACATCAGGTCAAGCCCGTTAATGTATAAAGGTGTCATGTCATGTCAACTGTGTACGGTACCATGTCATGTCAAGTAGTAGGTGTAGTAAGTCATGTCAGGGTGTACAAGATATCATATGGATGCTTATAAATCAACCTAGCATAATCATGGGCATACAGAAAAAGCATGTGTACTAATATAACAATAAAATGGAATAATGTGATATGGTATGCAAATAGATATAATTTCAAGGATATGGATGCACAGTTATCGATTAGGGTTACATTTATAGTTCCAATATTAATTAGGATGCAATTTATTAAACATGGAGTGTTAATATCACAGTAGTATGTAGTAATGTGATCTATGGATGCAATTATATGTATCTTAAATGCGATGGATGCAAACGGGTATCCGAAAAGTTATAAAACTATAAAATGGTAATGTGGGATGTACAACTAAGCAATATGTGATATAAATATTGATATAATAATATTAATATGGACAGTATATTCAAAGCGATTAATAACTATAAAAGTGGTATTGATTAACCATGCACAAGAAAGTTCCGTTTAGAAATTCAGCGTCACCATGATTTGTAAAATAGCTTAAAAATAACAAACGTTCTCCAAAGGGGACGTGTCTTATACCAAAACAAATATAATTCAATAAGGTTTTTATTTTTATAAGTATAAGCATCTCAGGTTCTCCCTACAAAAAGCTATGAACATTCGAAATTGAAAGTTTGCTGCTGGAATTTCCCTGGACAGCAGTTTAGAGACATTTTCATTTGCATTTTAAGTTATTTAAACAATTTATTTTGCAAGTAAATATTTCATATAGTTATATTATTATGAGTTATCTTCGTAACGTACTAAAGAACGTATACTAATGATTTTTCTATGATTTATAATGAATTTTATAAGGTAAGGTGTACAGTAAATTTCAGATTTGTCGTATCCGCTTTTTCAACGATGTTTCATGTATAAACCATAATATTGACAAATGTATAACATTATAAAATGCAGATTATAAACTAATTAAAAATAATAATAAGAAATATTACGATGATATATATTTTAAATGATATGGATGCAGTATAATGTAATCTAGTATGTCATAAGATAAGTTTTCATGATCTAAATTTAAAATGATATAAACGGATGCAAACGGAACATCGAAACGTTATAAAATTAAACATGGGGTACTAGATTTAAACTATAGGTATGGTATTTATTTAAATAGGTATAAAATGAATTATATAACATATAGCAAGATTAACTTGCCTAGACGGAACAAGAACGGATGTGTACGGAACGTCCTTCGTCGGCAAAATGTCGTGACGCGCGCACGGTACACGAAACGGTTCCAAACAACGCACGAGGGTGATCATGTAAGTCAAGTACGTTCACTGGATCACTCGGATAGTCAGCGACGAGCACGACTCCGGCGGTGATCACCGGAATCAAGAAACAAGATCAAGAAAAAGAAAGAAGTAAGAATAAGAGGTTGTGTATTAAATAAGGAAAGAAAAATTAAATAAATAAAATATATATAAATATATATATGCAGAGGAGAGAGAGAGAGGAGTTGTTAGTTTGTTAGGAAATTAGATTTAAAATTTTAAAAGATTTTTAGATTTAAAATTTTAGATAAGAGGTTTCGGTTTGTTAAAGAAATCGTATGAAAATATTTAAAATAAATTGAATTTTGGCGGGATACAAAAATATTTCAAAACGCGCCCGGGTCGGGTGTAAAAATTCAGATTTAAAATACGAAAAATATGTACGACTTTCAAAATTCAAAATGAATGCTCAGGTAACGAAAATGCATACCCCCAAGAACGGATGCACGTGCATGCGCGTAGCTATCCAAACACGTCTGTTTCACTGAACGGGACGAGAACAAGATGCGCGGATGCTACCACGGGGTTAGGGGTATCTTGCAGGCTATGAAATGCAATTTTAAATTATTTTACATGACCTAAAATGTTATATGGTAAAAGATGCAATGCCGGGTAAAATGTCAGTATGCAGTATACATGAGATGCACGTGTCTATGTAACAAGTCAGGGTAATCTATAAATATGAATCAAACAGGTTCAAGCAAGCGAGTCGGGTCGAATGCAATGTAAAATGTACAATACTATTCGCACCCAAAACACGATAAATCAGGAAAATACCATAATTAAGGAAATACGAGAACTGGAACTGGTATAAATGAACTAGGGTGTTACATTATACCCAACTACAAAAGAATTTCGTCCTCGAAATTCCAAGAATAAGAAAGGATAAACAATCAACAAACTACAAGAATAGATGTGGAAACTTTTGTCGAATTTCATCTTCTCTTTCCCAAGTTGATTCTCCATGTGAGCGATTTCCCCAAGAAACAAGTACGAGAGGGATAACCTTGTTCTTAAGAACATTTTCCCTTCGATCCACAATCAACATCGGTCGTTCCTCAAAAGTCTAATCTTCACGTACGGTTAGCTCCGATTGATCAAACACATATGTTTCATCTCGAACATACTTACGGAGTTGAGATACGTGAAACATGTCATGAACATTCGTCAAGGGTTGCGGTAACGCCAAACGATACGCCACTTCTCCAACACGTTCCAAGATCTCAAAAGGTCCAACGAATCGAGGACTGAGCTTTCCTCGACTTCCGAAACGAATCACCCCTCTAGTCGGTGATATCTTCAAGAATACCAAATCACCAACGTCGAACTCTAGAGGTCTTCTCGATGTATCTGCCCAACTCTTCTGTCGGTCTTGTGTTGCTTTTATATGATTCCGGATAATATTAACCTTCTCAACGGTCTGCACGATCAAATCCGGTCCGAACAATCTTCTTTCTCCAATATCGTCCCAACAAACATGTGAACAACACTTGCGACCATATAATGCTTCGAATGGAGCCATCTGAATAGTCGCCTGAAAGCTGTTGTTGTACGAAACTCCACCAAGTGTAGATGATCCTCCCATGAACCCTTGAAGTCTAACATGCAAGCTCTCAACATGTCTTCAAGAGTTTGGATCGTTCTCTCCGACTGGCCATCTGTTTGAGGATGATAAGCTGTGTTAAACTTCCATCGAGTCCCCAAAATTTCCTGTAAGCTCCTCCAGAAGTGTGATAGGAATCGGGTGTCATGGTCGGACACGATGCTCACAGGTACTCCATGCAATCTCACAATCTCCTGCATGTACCGTTCTGCCAACGCTTCCGTTGACTGACCAACTCGAAACGGTATGAAGTGAGCTGCCTTGGTCAATCGATCAACAATCACCCAAACTGCATTGTTACCCTTTGGACTCCGCGGTAAAGCTGTCACGAAATCCATGGTTATATGTTCCCACTTCCATTGAGGAATCGGAAGTGGTTGCAATAAACCAGCAACCCTTTGATGTTCAGCCTTAACTTGCTGACATACTAAGCACTTTGCCACAAAGCGGCCAATCTCCCGTTTCACGCCTTCCCACCAGAAATGCCGTCGTAAATCTCGGTACATCTTCGTGCCTCCTGGATGTACGGAATACGCGGAACTGTGTGCCTCCCTCACAACTTCTTCACGGATATCTCCCTTTGGCACACACAAACGGCTACCATACCGCAAAAAATCACCTTCATGAATCAATAAGTCTGTTCGAAGTCCAGCTTCAACCTATTCTCGAAGCTTCTGCAATCTTGGGTCCTGCAGTTTCTCTGCTTTAAAATTCTCGATCAACGACGACTGTACTTGCAGTTGCAACAACTGTCCCGAAGAATGCGGTAGCATGATTTCCAACTCGAATCTCCGAAAGTCTTCCATAATCTCCTTCTGTGCAGTCAACATCTGAATTGCTGGCACCCGACTAAGCGCATCCGGTACAACATTAACTTTCCCCAGATGGTACTTAAGATCGAGATCGTAGTCAGCTATCAGCTCCAACTATCTACGCTGCCTCATATTAAGCTCCTTCTGCGTGAACACATACTTCAAGGTTTTGTGATCAGTGAAAACTTCGACCCTTTCGCCCAATAAGTAGTGTCTCCAAATCTTTAAAGCGAAAATCACAGCTGCTAGCTCCAAATCATGAATTGTGTAATTCTTCTCATGGGTCTTCAACTGTCTCGATACGTAGGCTATAACCTTCCCATGCTGCATCAAACACATCCAAATCTTTTTTTTCCCAGATACGTCGCTATGAAACACCAATTCTCCGGAACCGTCTGATACGGTCAAAATAAGAACGGTTATCCATCCTTGCCTCAACGCCTCAAAGGCTGACGCACACTTATCCGTCCACACCAATGGTACTTCCTTGCACGTAAGCTTGGTGAGAGGCTTAGCCAAATGAGCAAAATTATCCACGAACCTTCTGTAATACCCGGCAAGTCTAAGAAAGCTTCTGATCTCAGCAACGTTCTTCGGAATCAGCCAATCTCGAACTGCTGCAATCTTTCGGGGCCAACGGCGATTCCATCTCCGGATACGACGTGCCCCAAAACTTCACTTCTTCAATCCAAAACTTGCACTGGCTCATCTTTGCATATAATCTTTCTTGCCACAATGTCTGCAGTGTGATCTTCAAGTGTTCCGCATGCTCTTCAATGCTCCTCGAGTAGACCAGAATATCATCGATGAACACCACTATAAACTGGTCCAAAATCGGCGAAAGATTCGGTTCATCAAGTCCATAAATATCGCCGGTGCATTTGTGACTCCGAATGGCATCACTAAATACTTGTAATGTCCATACCAAGTTCGGAACGCAGTCTTGCAAATATCTTCTGATTTAACTCGGACTGATGATATCCGGATCGCAAATCCAGCTTCGAGAATACCCTCGCGCCACTAAGCTGCTCAAATAATTCACCAATGCGAGGGATCTGGTACTTGTTCTTAATAGTCACCTGGTTTAATTCTCGATAATCGATGCACATTCTACTTGTGACATCATCTTCTTTGCTAGAAGCACTGGAGCTCCCCAAGATGAGTTACTGTTGCGAATCCAACCTTTCTCAAGTAATTCAGCAACCAACTTCTATACTTCTTCTAACTCCACTCGTGCCATCGGGTAATACGCCTTTGAGATTGGCGCTGCACCAGGAACAAGATTAATCGCAAACTCCACATCTCGTTTTGTGGTAAACCTGAGATGTCCTCGAACACGTCCATGAATTCTCGAACTATAGCTGGTGCTTCTTCCTTACCAACATCCATCGATGAAAAAACATTGTTTGTCGGCCTAGCCCTAAACTCGACTGGCCCGACAGAACCGCTTCCTCCAGCAAAACAAACTCCGAATGTCCGGGAATCTGTAAAATCACCTTACTTTCCTTACAATCAATATGAGCGTAGAAAGTGCCGAAAAAAATCCATTCCCAAGACAACAACAAACAAAGGGATGCACCAGAATTGAATAATTCTAATGCGAGGAAGACATGATCAAGTAGGATACCTGAAACGATTTCACCTAAAGCCAAACACTGAAGAAGATAAGCACGGTAAACAGAATTCAAGCTTGCGATAAAACATGAACTAGAAAGCAAGAGAAGCAAGGTAATATAACGACCATGAAACAAGGAAGTGAATCAAGACTAGGACTCCAAGTTACTTAAATAGAGTACCGCATTGTAACTATGCTGCAGTTCATAGTTACAATCACATAACTCCACTCAAGTCGCCCAAATCCTAGTATCAGAATCCAAGGGACAAGGAGAAACAATAGGGAACCAAAAGGTTTCAAGTTGAGATGCAAAGCGGTTTGCATATCATCAAGACGACGATCAAGAGAAAGATAAGATTCAAGAATCACGAGAACAAGGTGGCAGGACATGTTCCTAATCTCGAGTATTCCGATTCATGTATTAGGTCTAATACCCAACTACAAAAGAATCAACCCGATTAACCTATATCCTATGTCTCTGATAACAAAGAAACCATGTCACGCCCCGCTTCCCAGAGTACGCTAAGATGGGCACGTGACATAGCCAACCATGCGACCTGTGGATAGGAAGAATCCTTCCACAGTCACATTACGGCTGTAGAGATATCAAGAACAGGAAAGTAAACTAACTATCTAGTACATGTCCATGAGCCAGAATGAATGAGTCAAGAAATAATAATATGTGGAAGCAAAAGAATACAATAAATGAAACACCTGGAAAGTAAAACTGCATACCAACAGGATCCTTACCGCTCGGTCTAACAGCGGCAAAACTCCTGATCAGTCTGCAACAAAGGTAGAGGAATCTGGGTCATGCAAAACCCAGGCGTCAGCGTGTCATAACATCAAGCAATAGTATAAACAGGGGTAGTAAGACATGCAGGTATAAGTATGAGCAAGAATATAATGAGAATATATAACAGTGAATGTGTCAGTATAAGTGACGTGCAGAGATATCTAAACTGTGCTACGTGGTTATCTATTCTAAAGTCTTCGAAACCAAGTAGTGTAATCCGCATCGTAACCCATCGGTGATTATTCCGTAACGTCCGGAAAAACGGCAGACAATGGGTATTCCGTAACGCCCGGAAAAACGGCAAACAATGGGTATTCCGTAACGCCCGGAAAAACGGAAAACAATGGGTATTCCGTAACGTCCGGAAAAACGACAAACAATGGGATGGCCCTTTGAGTTACGTTCGGTTACAATACTGATTTCCCCATACCCCCAAGTTATATATGTTCGAGTCAAGTATTAACTAATCTAGAGCTAATGCCAACACAGGATCAGGCAGGTACAGGTTTGTCTGGATAGACAACAGGAACGGTCCGTAAAGACAACAGGTCAGGTTTGTTGGCATTAGATACAAGATCAGGTAATAGGTAAAGCCATGGTATATCAGGTCAAGCCAGGTAATGTATAAAGGTGTCATGTCATGTCAAGTGTATACGGTACCATGTCGTGTCAAGTAGTAGGTGTAGCAAGTCATGTCAGGGTGTACAAGATATCATGTGGATGCTTATAAATCAACCTAGCATAATCGTGGGCATACAGAAAAAGCATGTGTACTAATATAACAATAAAATGAAATAATGTGATATGGTATACAAATAGATATAATTTCAAGGATATGGATGCACAGTTATCGATTAGGGTTACATTTATAGTTCCAATATTAATTAGGATGCAATTTATTAAACATGGAGTGTTAATATCACAGTAGTACGTAGTAATGTGATCTATGGATGCAATTATATGTATCTTAAATGCGATGGATGCAAACGGGTATCCGAAAAGTTATAAAACTATAAAATGGTAATGTGGGATGTTCAACTAAGCAATATGTGATATAAATATTGATATAATAATATTAATATGGACAGCATATTCAAAGCGATTAATAACTATAAAAGTGGTATTGATTAACCATGCACAAGAAAGTTCCGTTCAGAAATTCAGCGTCACCCTGATTTGTAAAATAGATTAAAAATAATAAACGTTCTCCAAAGGGGACGTGTCTTATACCAAAACAAATATAATTCAATAAGGTTTTCGTTTTTATAAGTAAAAGCATCTTAGGTTGTCCCTACAAAAAGCTATGAACATTCGAAGTCGAAAGTTTGCTGCTGGAATTTCCCTGGACAGCAGTTTAAAGACATTTTCATTTGCATTTTAAGTTATTTAAACAATTTATTTTGGAAGTAAATATTTCATAGAGTTATAGTATTATGAGTTAGCTTCGTAACAAACTAAAGAACGTATACTAATGATTTTTCTATGATTTATAATGAATTTTATAAGGCAAGGTGTACAGTAAATTTCAGATTTGTCGTATCCGCTTTTTCAACGATGTTTCATGTATAAACCATAATATTGACAAATGTATAACATTATAAAATGCAGATTATAAACTAATTAAAGATAATAATAAGAAATATTACGACGATATATATTTTAAATGATATGGATGCAGTATAATGTAATCTAGTATGTCACAAGATAAGTTTTCATGATCTAGATTTAAAATGATATAAACGGATGCAAACGGAACATCGAAACGTTATAAAATTAAACATGGGGTACTAGATTTAAACTATAGGTATGGTATTTATTTAAATAGGTATAAAATGAATTATATATCATGTAGCAAGATTAACTTGCCTAGACGGAACAAGAACGGATGTGTACGAAACGTCCTTCGTCGGCAAAATGTCGTGACGCGCGCACGGTACACGGAACGGTTCCAAACAACGCGCGAGGGTGATCACGCAACTCAGGTACGTTCACTGGATCACTCGGATCGTCAACGACGAGCACGGCTCCGGCGGTGATCACCGGAATCAAAAAGAAGATCAAGAAAAAGAAATAAGAAAGAAGTAAGAAGAAGAGATTGTGTATTAAATAAGGAAAGAAAAATTAAATAAATAAAATATATATAAATATATATATGCAGAGGAGAGAGAGAGAGAGGAGTTGTTAGTTTGTTAGAAAATTAGATTTTTAGATTTAAAATTTTAGATAAGAGGTTTCGGTTTGTTAAAGAAATCGTATGAAAATATTTAAACTAAATTTTTAAAATTAAATAAATTGAATTTTGGCGGGATACAAATATTTCAAAACGCACCCCGGGTCGGGTGTAAAAATTCAGATTTAAAATACTAAAAATATGTACGACTTTCAAAATTCAAAATGAATGCTCAGGTAACGAAAATGCATATCCCGAACGAATGCACGTGCATGCGCGTAACTATCCAAACACGTCTGTTTCACTGAACGGGACGAGAACAAGATGCGCGGATGCTACCACGGGGTTAGGAGTATCATGCAGGCTATGAAATGCAATTTTAAATTATTTTACATGACCTAAAATGTTATATGGTAAAACATGCAATGCCAGGTAAAATGTCAGTATGCAGTATACATGAGATGCACGTGTCTATGTAACAAGTCAGGGTAATCTATAAATATGAATCAAACAGATTTAAGCAAGCGGGTCGGGTCGAATGCAATGTAAAATGTAAAATACTATTCGCACCCAAAACACGATAAATCAGGAAAATACCACAATTAAGGAAATACGAGAACTGGAATTGGTATAAATGAACTAGGATGTTAAATTATACCCAACTACAAAAGAATTTTGTCCTCGAAATTCCAAGAATAAGAAAGGATAAACAATCAACAAACTACAAGAATAGATGTGGAAACTTCTGTCGGATTTCATTTTCTCGTTCCCAAGTTGATTCTCCATGCGAGCGATTTCCCCAAGAAACAAGTATAAGAGGGATAATCTTGTTCTTAAGAACATTTTCCCTTCGATCCACAATCGACATCGGTCGTTCCTCAAAAGTCCAATCTTCATGTACGGTTAGCTCCGATTGATCCAACACATATGTTTCATCTCGAACATACTTACGGAGTTGAGATACGTGAAACATGTCATGAACATTCGCCAAGGGTTGCGGTAACGCCAAACGATACGCCACTTCTCCAACACGTTCCAAGATCTCAAAATGTCCAACGAATCGAGGACTGAGCTTTCCTCGACTTCCGAAACAAATCACCCCTCTAGTCGGTGATATCTTCAAGAATACCAAATCACCAACGTCGAACTCTAGAGCTCTTCTCGATGTATCTGCCCAACTCTTCTGTCGGACTTGTGTTGCTTTTATATGATTCCGGATAGTATTAACCTTCTCAACGGTCTGCACGATCAAATCCGGTCCGAACAATCTTTGTTCTCCAACATCGTCCCAACAAACATATGAACGACTCTTACGACCATATAATGCTTCGAATGAAGCCATCTGAATAGTCGCCTGAAAGCTGTTGTTGTACGAAACTCCACCAAGTGTAGATGATCCTCCCATGAACCCTTGAAGTCTAACATGTAAGCTCTCAACATGTCTTCAAGAGTTTGGATCGTTCTCTCCGACTGGCCATCTGTTTGAGGATGATAAGCTGTGCTAAACTTCCATCGAGTCCCCAAACTTTCCTGTAAGCTCCTCCAGAAGTGTGATAAGAATCGGGTGTCTTGGTCAGACACGATGCTCACAGGTACTCCATGCAATCTCACAATCTCCTGCATGTACCGTTCTGCCAATGCTTCCGTTGACTGACCAACTCGAAACGGTATGAAGTGAGCTGCCTTGGTCAATCGATCAACAATCACCCAAACTGCATTGTTGCCCTTTGGACTCCGCGGTAAAGCTGTCACGAAATCCATGGTTATATGTTCCCACTTCCATTGAGGAATCGGAAGTGGTTGCAATAAACCAGCAACCCTTTGATGTTCAGCCTTAACTTGCTGACACACTAAGCACTTTGCCACAAAGCGGCCAATCTCCCGTTTCACGCCTTCCCACCAGAAATGCCGTCGTAAATCTCGGTACATCTTCATGCCTCCTGCATGTACGGAATACGCGGAACTGTGTGCCTCCCTCACAACTTCTTCCCGGATATCTCCCTTTGGCACACAAACGGCTACCATACCGCAACGAATCACCTTCATGAATCAATAAGTCTGTTCGAAGTCCAGCTTCAACCTGTTCTCGAAGCTTCTGCAATCTTGGGTCCTGCAGTTTCGTTGCTTTAAAATTCTCGATCAACGACGACTGTACTTGCAGTTGCAACAACTGTCCCGAAGAATACCTCGATTCATCTCAACCCCAGGGAAATCAATGTCCTTGGCAAAACCTCGATTCAGGGAAATCAGCGTCCTTGGCGAGTCATCTCGATTCGCGTCGACCCGTAAGGAAATCAGTGTCTTTGCGGGAATACCTCGATTCATCTCGACTCCGAGGAAATCAGTGTCTTTGCGGGAATACCTCGATTCATCTCAACTCCGAGGAAATCAGTGACCTTGGCAAATACCTCGATTCAGGGAAATCAGCATCCTTGGCGAGAGCATCTCGATTCGCGTCGACCCGCAAGGAAATCAGTGTCTTTGCAAGAATACCTCGATTCATCTCAACCTCAGGGAAATCAGTGTCCTTGGCAAAACCTCGATTCAGGGAAATCAGCGTCCTTGGCGAGAGCATCTCGATTCACGTCGACCCGCAAGGAAATCAGTGTCTTTGCAGGAATACCTCGATTCGTCTCAACTCCGAGGAAATCAGTGTCCTTGGCAAATACCTCGATTCAGGAAAATCAGCGTCCTTGACGAGAGCATCTCGATTCGCGTCGACCCGTAAGGAAATCAGTGTCTTTGCAGGAATACCTCGATTCGTCTCAATCCCCAGGGAAATCAGTGTCCTTGGCAAATACCTCGATTCAAGAAAATCAGCGTCCTTGATGAGAGTATCTCAATTCGCGTTGACCCGTAAGGAAATCAGTGTCTTTGCAGGAATACCTCGATTCGTCTTAACCCCAGGGAAATCAGTGTCCTTGGCAAATACCTCGATTCAGGGAAATCAGCGTCCTTGACGAGAGCATCTCGATTCGCGTCGATAAGCAAGGAAATCAGTGTCTTTGCAAGAATACCTCGATTCGTCTCAACCCCCAGGGAAATCAGTGTTCTTGGAAAATATCTCGATTCAGGAAAATCAACGTCCTTGACGAGAGCATCTCGATTCGCGTCGACCCGCAAGGAAATCAGTGTCTTTGCAGGAATCTCTCGATTCGTCTCAACTCCGAGGAAAACTGTGTCCTTGGAAAAAACCTCTATTTAGGGATATCAGCGTTCTTAACGAGAGTATCTCGATTCGCGTCGACCCGCAGAGAAATCAGTGTCTTTGCAGAAATATACGACGTCAACAAATGGAGCAACGACAAAGTCCCTAGTTTCAAGCCTCTACGGTTCACAGACAACCTAGAGACTACCTCGGAGCCATGGCAGAGTCCCTAGTTCCAAGTCTCGACGGCAACATCTACAACCTAGAGATCACCAACAGTGTTCTTCCTCCAGCAAGAAGCAGAAGCAACGTCAGCAAAACGGAGCTATGGTAAAGTCTCCTAGTTCCAAATCTCGAAGGTTCAAAGACGGCCCAGAGACTATCTCGGAGCCACGGCAGAGTCCCTAGTTCCAAGTCTCGACGGTCACATCTACAGCCTGGAGACCCACAACAGCGTTCTTCCTCATTTCAGCAGGATTCAGACGCGACAAACAACCTCGGAGCCATGGAAAAGTCCCTAGTTCCAAATTTCGAAGGTTTACAGAAAGCCTAAAGACTATCTCGGAGCTGCGGCAAAGTTCCCAGTTCCATGACTCGGCGGTGCACAGAAAACCGAGAGTTAACTCCTGACCCCGTATACCACGGCTAAAGTCAATCCTGACCGCGTGGAAAACGGCCAAAGTTAATCCTAACCCCGTACGGCTAAAGTCAATCCTGACCCCGTACGGCTAAAGTCAATCCTGACCCCATACGGCTAAAGTCAATCATGACCCCGTATGGCCAAAGTCAATCATTACCCCGTATGGCTAAAGTCAATCCTGACCCCCCATATGGCCAAAGTCAATCCTGACCACATATGGCTAAAGTCAATCATGACCCCATATGGCTAAAATCAATCCTGACCCCATATGGCTAAAATCAATCCTGACCCCATATGGCCAAAGTCAACCCATGACCCCGTGGAACACGGCTAAAGTCAATCCTGACCCCGTAGAAAACGGCCAAAGTCAACCCTCGACCTCCCTGTTGAAGCAATGCTTTGACTCGGGAGTAGGTCAACTCATCAATCACTTATGAGTCCTCTCGACTTGTAAAGAAGAAAATTTTCTTGTGAGATCCTTACGACTCTCAAGAGAAAGTACATTTATGAATCCTCACGATTCCTAAGGTGAAAATAAACCTACGAGATCCTCACGACTCGTAGGGAGAAAAATCTTTATGAGACCCTCATGGCTCATAAAATTGAAAAGTCTTAGGCGGCAGATCTAAACCTGTTTCCTAAGCCATCACTACCCTATAAAGAGTTCAAGATGAACTGTTATCCACCATCTATGGGCCACACTTGCCAAAGCTACATGCCACTTAAATGGAGAAGTTACTCATGAGCATATAAACTACTTCACGCCAGAATAAGACATAAAGAAATATAAGAGTGTGGCTCATGGGACTGAGGGTTTGGAACTATATCTCTTAAGAGTCGAGATTTGAGTCAATGATAAATTACGACGCTTGTGTCCACTCGTTATCTTCTCAGATCAAGATTCTGAAAGTTATATACCAACCCGAAACTGGTCATACGCTATGCATAACTATGCACTACTTCACCCATGTACATACTTACATGGGCAAAGTAGTGGGGGGTATTTGTTCCCATAAAAAATTTCTGCACAAAAGAGCCCAAGGTATCAAATGGCAGCGATACGCTTAAGAAAATGTGAACCAGTATTTTCCGGGCTGTATTTTGATAAACTCCTGAATTAGAAACAGCTAAATTCTAATGGTATCGAAAGCATCTCGAAAAAACCTTCGATTTGATATATTATGGGCTTCATAATTCATCCGGGATCAAAAGTTATGAGCAAATGTGTTATGCACATGTAATCTAAGGAAGAAAATGCGAACTAGTATTTTCCGGGCTGTATTTTGACAAACTCCCGAATGAGAAACAGCTAAATTCTGATGGTATCGAAAGTGCCTCGAAAAATCCTTCGATTTGATATATTATGGGCATCATAATTCATCCGGGATCAAAAGTTATTAGCAAATGTGCTACGCACGTGTAATCTAAACTAATGCTCTACTACATGGGGGATGCATTTTTAGTTCCACATCGGGAAAAAGAGAGATCCCTTCTCTACCACTCCCATATAAATAAGAGATGATACCTCTTAGAAAATGTAGAGGATTCAATTCTCAAAGGAGATTATTTCTCCATAGGAGCTTGCTCCCCCCATAATGCGCATATGCGCAAGCGCCATGTGTGCCACGTGCAATGCACGTATGCCCGCCACATGTGCGCTACGTGCAACGCATGTGAGCCAAACACGTGCAACACACGTGAGAGAATTCAATTCTCAAAGGAGATTAGTTCTCCATAGGAGCCTGCTCCCCCCCATAATGCGGATATGCGCAAATGCCATGTGCGCCACGTGCAATGCACGTACGCCCGCCACATGTGCGCCACGTGCAACGCATGTGAGCCAAACACGTGCAACGCACGTGAGAGAATTCAATTCTCAAAGGAGATTAGTTCTCCATAGGAGCTTGCTCCCCCCATAATGTGCATATGCGCAAGCGCCATGTGCGCCACGTGCAATGCACGTGCGCTCCCCACATGCGTGCCACGTGCAACGCACGTGGGCCAAACACGTGCAACGCACGTGGGAGAATTCAATTCTCAAAGGAGCTTAGTTTTTCAGTTAGGGCCTTAGCTGCTCCCCCCATGATGTGCAAATGACATGTGCGACACACGTGCGTCCGCCACGTGCGACGCACGCTCGCCCGCCACGCGCGCCGCACTCGCGCCCGCCACGTGCGACGCACGTGCGCGAACGCAAAGATGCCTTTTTCAGCAGTTAGAAGTTTAAGCTTCAACATATTCTACCTCCTGATAAGTGGGACATGGTTTAAAGGGTACATCCCTCCACACCTTCGATATATGGCGCTATAATCCCTCAGCGTCGTCGGAGAGGTGGTGGGTCCCAACAACAAATGATCTCTTTTTCCAAATATAAAGGAACCCCCCCATAAACTTTGAGAAATTTCAAAGACAAAGTGCAAGCTCTCAGAAGAAGAAAATTTTCTTCAAGGTAAAAAAAAACAGAGAGATGAAATCATCTCATATAAAAAGAAGAATTTACTTCTTTTTCTAAGATCATAGATCTATAAGACCAAGGTCTTTCACAACAGAGATCAAAGTATCTCATCATAAAAAATAAGGGGAAGAACTTAATCTTCTTCAAATCATAGATCTATGAGACAAATTGTCTTTCAGAGATCATAATATCTCATTATAAAAGGGGGGAGAATAATTCAATTCTCTTTGGATCATAGATCCATAAAGGCAGAGCCTTTCACCAAAAACATAAGAGATTGAAATATCTCCTATAAAAAATAAGAACTTTGTTCTTAGATCCATGAGACAAAGTCTCTTATAAGAAAGAGAATTTAATTCTCAGGGCGCAAAGCTGACTAAAAAGAGCCCTAGCGCTCCAATCAAAAGATGCGCTTCAGCGCTCCAAAACTAACGCATAACGTTGCAGAGGCTTAGCGCTCCAAATTTCACAAGAAGCGCACTGCACTCATTGTCTGGCGCCAAGCGCGCCACGTGCTCCTCACGTGTGCGCTACTTCACCAGAAGCGCAATGCGCTCATTGACTGGCGCTCTGCGCCAAGCGCGCCACGTGCTCCTCACGTGTGCGCTACTTCACCAGAAGCGCACTGCGCTCATTGTCTGGCGCACAGCGCTAAGCGCACCACGTACTCCTCACGTGTGCGCTACTTCACCATAAGCACACTGCGCTCATTGACTGGCGCTCAGCGCCAAGCGCGCCACGTGCTCCTCACGTGTGCGCTAAGAGAACATAAATTGTTCTATAAAAAAAAAGGGCCCCAGAGCTATAATGAGTGCTCAGCACTCAATAAAAGACAAAAACAATTGTCAGAAACCACACCAATGCTCAGCATTGTTAAATATTTAACATTTTAACTGAATGGGCCGAGCCCAAAGTGGCTACAGAACCCTAATTCAGATTGATTGAGCCCATATGCTCATAAATCTTTGATCGTAGTCCCAAATTGGACTACAGATCTCCCAACCAATATTGGTTCAAGGGTACATATCTTCACTCCTCTGATATTTATCGTTGTAATCCTTCAACGTCTTCAGAGAGGTGACGGGTCCCGACAACCAGACAATCCACGGACTGTGGGGTCCTTAAACTTATAGACTATGATGTCCTTAAACTTTACGGACTGTGGGGTCCTTAAACTCCATGGACTATGATGTCCTTAAACTTCTGGACCGCAACGTCCCTAAACTAAAACAATAGAGCCCAAATGCTCTCTTGTTGGATCTAAATGATCCTGTTAAGTAGATCTTAGTCTAAAATTAGACTAACGTATCCTTAACAAACGTTTAAGTTGATCTTAGTCTCAAATGAGATTAACGGTCCTTAAACCCAACCCAAACCCAAATCTAAGAAAATACGGATTTGGACTAATCCACGCCCTATGGGCGACAACATAAATTAGTCTCCGTATACAATCCACGGGCAAGCAAAAACAAAACAAACAAACAAACACGATACGAAGTGACCATCTGGAGAAGGAGAAAGTGGTTACCGCGATGCGATTGCGTAATTAACTACAGGGACTTGCGCCTACAGGGAAGAGCGTCCCCACAATCAAAAACCCCTCAACGAGGGGGAATCTGACGAAGTCTGCTATATCGGTCGCATCCGTTTAAACCTTCGATACATGGTGTCATAAATCAACTTGGCATTTTCGGAGAGGTGGACGGATAGCATCAAATATCATATGCCCTCGAAATTCAGGCCGGACATCCCAACATCCCGATCACGTCTTTTCGGCGGTGAATAGGAGCCACTGCTAAGCCTTGGGTGTTGCAAGACGCGGAATTACGCCTTAATAATGCGAGCATATTTTGTAATCGGTCGGTTAGTACCCCAAGAAGTATTAACAGTCGCATGAAGAATGTGTGAGCAATTCCATCTAAAACATTCACCGACTATAAAATACTAAGGAAGATGGACAAGAGTATGATAGCTTGAATTGCATTCTCTAAGTGTAGAGATGTCTTTTACACACACGTAGGGGTATATGATCAAGGTTTGGAAGAAAGATAGGGAGGAAGAATAAAGACGATGTTTTATTGAGAGATGGTGTGATTTCTAACATTTTTTTCATGACCATTAAGATAGGGCTCATGGCAACTGAAAAGCTAGTGTAGTTGGAAACTCTTCTTTTCAAGTTCTTTTTTTTATAGTTCTTATTTTTATATGTAACTTTCACCATCTTTCTTTTATTATAGAATTTTATGGGTGTAATCCGCTGAAAACCCTCAGGAGACAACACTCCTCCTACTAAGGACACCTAGAGGTTTAACAGCTTGTTGCACGTACTCGGTGCAATCGTGTTGCTTACGAAAGTGTGCTACTTAGGTTTTTCTTTTTCTTTTTCTCCTTCTCTTGAATAACTAGTTTGCTCGGGATGATCAAAGTTAAGCTTGGGGGTAATTGTTCAGTCGAAAATACTGCATATTTGATATAACATTTTCCTCAATTTTCTTAAATATTTAAAGGTGTTTATTATAAATATGAAACATATGAGGGTTTATCTGCAAAATATCTATTTTCATATGTTTATATATTATAATTAACATTATGAAAGAAAATGTATGCATATAATATTTATATAATATTTTGATAATTTAAATATGGATATCATATCAAATATCCTTAACCAATATTCTTAAAATATAATATCATATCAAATGGTTAGGATAATATCTCAAAAATACCAAATATTACTAACATTATTCATTGAGATGTTGTGCAAGGTTTAGTTCAGGTCAGGAGATTGAGATGTTGAGATATCGGGAATCAGAAATCTGCCGATGAAGTTAGATAAAATCGAAGAATCAATACTGGCAGAGACTCAGGAAATATTTTCAAGTTCCAGATATCAAATAAATCTCCATGTGTCACATCGAAGCATACCCAAAATTTTGAAGCCAAGATACCACCAAACGGCCACGGATCCGCGGCCAAACCATGCAATATACGGTGGATCCACGGCCGATTCACCGAGTCAGGAGTTGGGATTTTCAGGTTGGATTTTCTACAACTAACCCTAATTCTGGGGATCTTTAGTTTCTGGCTTTGGGGCTATATAAAGGACGGAGGGCTAAATCTAGAAATCATCAAACCGAAGAGATCACGAAGTTCAAGTTGACTCACGCATCCAGATTGATCAATCAGATTTTCATTTACCTCCTTCAAGATAGATCGAGAAGCAAACTAGGGTTTTGTATTCCACTTTCTAAAGGAACAAAAAGAGTAATTGATCAAGTTGATTAATAAAGGTAGTTGTTTTATTCTTATTGCATTTATTTTTTATTTACATCACGATCTCTATTCGTTCTTCTATCTCCGTCATGCGCCAGTAATTCACCGCTTGATAGGGTTCGTAGGATTAGGAAAGATCAATAGAAGATGAAAAATTTCTTAACTTCTTTTAAGTATTATGAAGTTTATAAACTTTAGCAAAATAAATGTTAATATCCTAATCGGGAGCGCTATCAATTTATTGATAGTCTTGACCGCGATTTGAGATTAGATTAACAATTGTTTTGTTAAGGGCTAGACATGAATAGAGATCAATGAAAGGACAAGGGTTAATAGTGTGGAAACATTAGTTTCTTCCAAGAACCCTAATCCTCATTCATCACTATCAATCTAGTTTTAAATCTATCAATAGATAAAAAGAGTCATTTTTATTAATCATCCATTACTACTAAGTCCTAACGAACCTTCCAAGCCCTCTTCTGATATAAAATCTACATCTTTATTTAAACTAGATCTATTTTCTACATCCGTATTTTGACGTAGATCTAGAAACTATTCTCCACTATTCTTTATTCTTCTATTCTTCCTTTTTTTCAACATGTCTAAAGTAAGATTGAAAGATTCAACGTTACCCTGAGGACAACCCGTGCTCATCTCGGTCTAGCTACACGTTGTAGGGTTACTTAGCGCGGCAGCAAGGTTTCGAGAGGCATCGTCCATGCCGTTTTCAAATTTTTTCCGTTCTAAAGAACCCTAACCCTAGAATCTTAACTAGAGATTTAAACAAACTAGCAATGTTAACATCTTAACATCTAAGTGAATGCGGAATACAACTTTTGTAGACCGGTCCTTCACTTCTAAAGATCCGTGTAGTAGTCCCTTCGCTGCAAGTGGTGAACTCCCGGACTCTAGAAAGGGTTCACATGAAGAAATGAACGAGCTTGCTCAATATCTTCGAGGCCGAAGATGATCTACGTCGAGAAGAGTCGAGCTCATGCTACCTCATCACTAATGATGAAATTAGTGAAGCAAACACCCTAAACTAAATGGCTAATAGTAGAGGATGATGAAGTAGGAAGTGGGCTCTCTTTAGATTTCTTTTTCTCACAAAATTTCATCACCTTGAAAAAAGCTAGTGAGATTTTTTCATGAGGAAGAAGAAGCTCAAGTGAAGAATGAAAATGAACTCACGAGGTGAGAATAGCAACCATGGGTGAGTTAATGTCATACCTTAACTCATGTAGATACTTAACTATAGGTAAGAATAATGGTTAGGTTAATAAATATCTCAAGCATGACAAAAGGAGTGGACTTAGTCAATGGTTCTACAAGCTTCTCCAAGCTTTAACCATTAATCCAATTTCCACCATTTTGTGATTTACTTTGATAAATAAAAATCCTAGGATTATCCTAACCATAGTGTAAGTCTCATACACCCATGAAGCATGTGGCATCTGTTCCCCGCCGAAAGACACGACCGGGACGTTGGGACGTCAGGGCCTGAATTTCGAGGGCAGATGCTAATTGGTGCTATCCGTCCACCTCTCCGAAGATGCCAAGTTGATTTATGGCACCACATATCGAAGGTTTAAACGGATGCGGTTGTTCATATCATAATTTTGCATTATTATATTCCCCATTCTTATTCATTTTACAAATAAATAGGTGCTTTTGATCCATGTCTGCTACATAGTTGCAGCTTATAGGTTCTCGGAACAAAACAATGAAAATGATGAAAATACGCTACAAAAGTGAGACTACGACCAACAAACAGAAGAATCTTTATCATGCCGCCTACAGTTCGAGGAACAAACGAAGAACAGCAAACAGCTCGATTGCACAAAGGCAGCACAAGATTCAAGACTTCAACATGAAGCAAACGGTAAAAGTCCACAACATTATGCACTGTGGAAATCTGGAAAAAAACTAGAAGACATTCTGAAGAACCAAGTGAATAAAATAGAAGAAAAAAGTAACAGAATGAAGCCCTGAAGAAATGAAGCATCAAGACCATCAAATGGCCGCGGAACCGCGGCCAAACCATGCTTATGGCCGCGGATCCGCGGCCGTGCTAAGCGCGTGTCGGTGCGTCGGTGCATTGACTCGGTTTTCTTAAGGGTATTTTTGTAATTCTAGATATGGATCAGATGTAAACCCTAGGGTTTCTATAATCTATAAATAGGAACCCTACAGCTCTTTTTGGAGTGTGCCTCCTTTTGGGCGCCTCTTTAGAGATGCCTCTTTTAAATTCCAGATCTGAGATTTTCAATTCAATGTAATCGTCAAAGAGTGCATCAATAAAGAAGTAAGTTTTTTTTATCTTGCCCTAGTTAATTTCTTTTCTGCCCTACTTATAAATTTCTTTTCTGCCCTAGTTATAAATTTTATTTATCTGCTGTAGTTGTTAATTTTATTTATCTGCCGTAGTTGTTAAATTAAAATCATAAAAATAAACTCTTAGATCTTAAAATAAAAACACCATTTTTTGGATTAACTCGTTAGAACACAAAGATAAGCAATCCATCTCCCTGTGGACCGACCCGTACTCAACTGGCTAGCTACCAAGCGACGCCGTTCTTGATTGCGGTTAACTTAATTCTTTGATTTCGAAACGTACAAAATCTCACTCAATCAAATGGCGCCGTTGCCGGGGAGACGGTAGTCTCTTTCTTTGTGTAATTTCGAGTTGATAAAAAAATATAAAATTTGAAAAATTGAAAAATTGAAAAAAAATTAAAACAAAATAAAATAAAATTCATCTTGTTCTTTTTTAGAGGTATTGTGTGAATTGTGCAGGAAAAGAAGACGGACAAATTCAGATTTGGAAAAATCCAGTGAACAAATCTAGAAACAGAAGATCTGAACAGACAGGGGAGAATAAAAACAGCAAACAGAAAGATTTTGGAGATCTGCAACAACCATCACACTACGGAACCGCGATCTTAGGAAGCATTTGGCGGCGGATCCGCGGCACTTTGCTGACGTCAGCAATCAAATTTTTCCTGTAAGTATTCCTTACCTCCTCTGTGTAAGTCTACGGTAGCGCCCCGGCCGTCTACAGACGCAAAATGCGGAACAAAAACTTTTTAACTGGCGCTACCGTATACTTTAACCCGGATCTGCCATTATTGCTAAACTAACAAACTGTAAAAAGAGTAGAAAGCTTATACCGAACGATCCGAGTCGTTCGTTCTTCAACCATCATCCCACGCTCCGTTGCGGCTGCTCTGATCTCGTCGATCTCTGATCTCCTCGTCCAGGTGGCACCACGTCAACGATTCTTTAAACGGACTCCCGCCTCTGACTCGAGGCAACTCGGTCGTCAAGTTTGCTAAAAGAGACGACCAAGAATGATGTAGAGAATGAGTAGATTACTTTGTCTCGTTCCGTCCAAAGCCATGGACGAACGGTTAATGAAGTTGCCAATTAAGTCGGGTGATGGAATGAAATGAGCAATGAAATTTCCATACACCCCAAAACTATCATAATCTTTTTACAACCATCAAGTGAGAGTGAGTGAGAGGGGGAAGGGGGTCGGCCATCATATATAGGTGGGGGTGAGTGTAGGAGAGGGGAGGTAACCATAAGGATAAATATCTAGTGTGAACACAAATAAATATCTAGTGTGAACACAAATAAATATCTAGTGTGAACACAATAAATGCACCATGAGTCACAAAACACCTCACCTCTTCTAGAACCTTCTAAAAGCACCCACACTCTTCCAAAGAAAAGATAAATCCGTCTTTAACCGAATGTTAAAAGACGGCTGATAGAAAACTGGAAACTGGCAACTTCCAAAAGTGATCCCGAAACGAATTTCAGGATAACCCCGTAACTGTATAAATATACCCGCATTTGTATTACGACCGAATACAAATGCAACTGAGACAAAGATATTATATCTACTCAATATAATACTCGGATCCAGCTTAAACCAAATCCGACCAGTATCATCTGCCCGAAAAATGACACGTGCGTAAACGCACGTGCATTTTCCGAACCCTGCCATAAAACCATACGGCCTCTACAACATTTCGCCCGAACTTAGGAAACTGGCTGTGGGGGACTCTAATGACTCGTCAATACCCTGGCAGTGGGTTTAACCACAAACCATCAGCGGCACTAACTATGCGTAACGGCTACCCATGGACTGACCTCAAGGGAGGCCGATGAGCGAACTCATCCGGAAACTCTACTGAGCCTAACAGTGACAATGTATATACAGTCCGGTCCGTTCGTCAATGAGTATCGCATATCTGCCTAGGGGCTAGTAACGTCAGACCCCCAATAGCAGTATAAGTCGTGTCGGGGTGTAGCCCAATAACACCCTGAGATACTACTGGAGTACCTACCAGTAAATCTCCTGCCACGGCTATGGGCTATGTGTAATGGCTCTCCTAGACACAGCACGATCTCGCCCCCAATACCGGGAGAGACGAATCCTCTGCCGATCCGCTCATGTGCCTCCATGTGGCTCGGGACTGTACCCAAAAACTACCTGTTTGCACGACTCCTTTGAGCCATGGTAGGGTAGAAATCAAAGCACAGTGGAAACTCACACGAGACAAATGACGACCTCAGGTCGATGAACTAACCTATACACATGTCACCAGGGAACTGCTATCTGACGATAGGTATAGTACTAACTAGCAGATTCCCGGCGAGTCCTGTCCGGTGTACTCATAACCCAATGAGCACCTGTATATATTTTAGGTGATCCAACTGACACCAGTGGCTTGTGAGACCGGCCACCGCCCTGTTCCCCTCCGAACGGCGGCCGAGACGCGGGGACGTCCATGCCTGATGGTTCGGGGCAGATGCTAATTGGTGCGATCCGTCCACCTCTCCGAAGATGCCAAGTTGATTTATGGCACCATGTATCGAAGGTTTAAACGGATGCGTCCGATGTAGCAGACTTCGTCAGATTCCCCCTCGCACGAGGGGTTTTTGATTGTGGGGACGCTCTTCCCTGCAGGCGCAAGCCCCTGCAGTTAATTACGCTACCGCGTTGCGGTAACAACTTTCTCCTTCTCCAGATGGTCACTTCGTGTCGTGTGTGTTTGTTTTGTTTGTGGTTGCCCGTGGATTGTATACGGAGACTGAGTTATGTCGTCGCTCGTAGGGCGTGGACTAGTCCAAATCCATATTATCTTAGATTTGGGTTTGGGGGTTTGGTTTGAGGATACGTTAGCCATATTTGAGGCTAAGATCAACTCAAACGTTTGTTAAGGATACGTTAGTCTAACTTGAGACTAAGATCAACTTAACGGGATCGTTTTGATCCGACAAAAGAGCATTTGGGGCTCTATTGTTCCAGTTTAGGGACAAGTGGTCCATTGAATGTATGGCCGTCGGGACCCGTCACCTCTCTGACGACGTTGAAGGATTACAACGACAAATGTCAGAGGAGTTCAGAGATGTACCCTTGAGCCAAAGTTGATTGGGGAAATCTATAGTCCAGTTTGAGACTAAAGTCTGTTTGAAAGGTTTAAGGATACGTTAGCCATATTTAAGGCTAAGATCAACTTAAACGGGATCGTTTAGATCCAACAAAAGAGCGATTGGCTCTATTGTTCCAGTTTAGGGACATAGTGGTCTATCGCTAGTTTAAGGACATTGCGGTCCATGGGTAGTTTAAGGACATTGCGGTCCATTATTAGTTTTAAGACATCTTGGTCAATGTTAAGGACGTCGTAGTCCATGGGTTTAAGGACCCCACAGTCCATTGTTAGTTTTAAGACATCTCGGTCAAGGTTAAGGACGTCGTAGTCCATGGGTTTAAGGACCCCACAGTCCATTGTTAGTTTTAAGACATCTCGGTCAAGGTTACGGACGTCGTAGTCCATGGGTTTAAGGACCCCACAGTCCACATCAATGCGTGGTCACCGGGACCCGTCACCTCTTTGAAGACGTTGAGGGATTACAACGCCAAGTATCAAAGGAGTGAAGAGATGTACCCTGGAACCGGAGTGGATTAAATAGTCTTTGGCCCAATTTAGGATCAAGACCAATTAATTATGTTATGAGTCCATTAGCCCATTCAATTACGAATTGAGGACTTATGGCCATCTTGGGCTAAGTCCACTTATGTCTGGAATATGGGCTTCCTGTTGGTTCCTTGAAGGAGAGGCTTTGCCTCTATCCATTCGGCCAATTGGGCCGGTGTCTAGTGTTAAACACTAAAGACGAATCAGTGTTGAACACTGGGAATAAGATTGATAAGTTAGTGTTTCAACACTAAAAGAGACCAGTGTTAAACACTGTCAACAGGAGTCCCAAACTAGTGTTGAACGCTACGGTAATCAGTGTTGAACACTGCAAATATAGTTCTGTGCTTAGCGTTACACTAAGGCCAAACAATATTTTATCACTGAATTCAGGGGTCCCGTTTTAGTGTTAAACACTAAGGCAAGAGGGGTCACGTGGCAACACGTGAGAGCGCCCTCCCTTCACTTATTCTTCTGAGACTATGCATCTTTTTAGAGCAATACGTGCCATCACGTGACGGGGATTCAAGCGCTTGTGCGTTAAAGCTTCTGTCAAGGGTCACGTGAGTCACGTGAGGCACTGCCTCCAGAGGGCTTTCTGTAGATTTTTTTGGGGGGGGGAAGGTCACGTGGTGGCACGTGACCCTGCCTCTATGTATGTTGCTTAGAAGATCTGTTAATCTTTTTCCTCGTAGGGTTCAACCCTAATAAAAGCTTTAAATTCCAGAGGAATTAAATTCCTACTTCCTTTTGAAGATTTATGTTCTGGAATAGAGTTGAACTCTGAATTTTCTGTAGGAATTAAATTCCTCATATACATGAAGAACCGAATAGGGTTAAACCCTAATGAAGGCTTTAAGGGACTAAACTCCCATTCTCTATTAAAGAATTATGATTAAGGGAATTAAACTCCCGTTGTTTCAACAGAACTAAGTTCTTAATCAGGGTTAAACCCTGTTTCTTTTCATTCTGAAGGAATTAAATTCCCATAACACAGGGTCAAACCCTAATTTTATTTTGAAGGAATTAAATTCCTATAGTTCTGTGAGAATTAAATTCTGATGCTTCCATTCCCTCTCTATGCTTTGGATCTGCATGGCAGGATCTCAACCCATTGAGAATTAAATTCTCAACTTCAAGGGGAGATGTGCACTTTACAGATCTTCTATCAAAGAGAGAAGGAATATGTTTTTTTCTGTTTTATATCAGAGTTAAACTCTGTTGAGAATTAAATTCTCTTCTCTTTTAAGAAGCCTTCCCTTTCTTACCTAGGGTTTTCTTTTGCAGAAGATCCAAATTCCTCAAAGTATCAAGGCTCTCTCCTTTTTCTTCCTTCTGCCTCTCCCTTCCTTTTGCGTGTCTCTTGGCTCCTATTTATAGAAGAAGCAACCGAATCAATTAGTTTTTGGTGAATCTTTCATTGAGAGATTTGATTTGCGTCCATCATTCTTTTTGGACCTTTGGATTATTAGGTGAATTTTATCCACCGTTGGATTTTAAACCCAGAGATCCTCCTTTGTTATTTCGGTTGGATTTTAAGGGGGAATCTTTCCAAGTTCAGGATTTTCCCATAGGTAGATGATATTCAATCATCTTTAAATCTTTAATTTGGTTGGTTCCAGATAATCGCTTTCCTTTGGAAAGATTTGAATCTCTTTCAGAATTTAATTCTGTTAACAAAAATGGGCTTTGAAAGCCGGTCACGTGTGACTACGTGACCTATGGTCACATGGGGGCACGTGACCCCCTTGGAACGAGCCTTCTTCTTTCTTTTTGCGCTCTGTCTTCTGGTTGCTGCTTAACCGTCACGTGCCATCACGTGACCTCTGGTCACGTATGAGCACGTGACCCTCGTCTGGAGCCATTCTCTTGGTTTAACCGGAGAACGAATCTGTTGCTTTTGATTATCACGTGCCAACACGTGACCCTGGTCACGTGGGAGCACGTGACCTCTTCTGAAACCTTTTCCTTGGTTTGATCAGGGAACCGATTTGCCTTTGAAGCCGTTTGTAATTGTCACGTGCCAACACGTGACCCAGGTCACGTGGGAGCACGTGACCCTTTCTGAAGCCCTTTTCTTTGATGTAGTCGGGGAGCTGAATTTCCCTTGCCGATGCTTTTAGATGTCACGTGCCAACACGTGACTGCTGGTCACGTGTAAGCACGTGACCCTTTTCTGGAGCCTCTGCCGTGGGCTTTCATGATTTTAAATCAGGAAACAAATGCCCCCACAGCGTTGTTCTTACGTGTCCGTACGTGAGTGCAACGCTGTCACCTTTTGCGACTGTTGGATTCCTTTAGGGATTTGAGGAGATGCACCAGGCGTTTCAGCAGTCGGCCATACTTGCTGCCTACCGGAGGGTGGAGGACATCCGCGAGGACCCAGACGCTTGCGATCGCGAGAGAAAATATACTCGGGCGGTTCGAAATGCTTGGAGGATCTTGGACAAGGTCAAGCTTGAGTTTCTCAACCCATGCCCCGCGTCTGAAGTCTTACCATTGTAAACGTGTCCTCTTTATTTTGTATGAACTTCTTGAAGTATGAGTGACAAGTTTTATTATGTCTTTCCCTGCTTGCATGCCTTTCTCTGGGATTTCATCATTTCGCTACTGTTGTTGTTGATGCTTTTAATATGCAGGGTGCTACTTCATCCATTTCTTTTATCCATTTTTTTTACATCAAGTTTGGGCCTCACGTATTCTGCACGTGGGGTCCCTCGATGGGGCTGTTCAAAAAAATTTCCCATGCCATATTTTCAGTGCAAAATATCAGATGCAGAAAGAAGGCCTTGGAAATAGTTCCATCCCCTTGATTTTCGATGCCCCTCCTTTTTTTGGCTTTGGAAATAGCTTTACCATGCAAGATTTTCCGCGCACAGCACTTAATGCTCTCCTTTATATCTGAGGCAATGGTTTTCCTTTTCTCTTCCCAGAGAGATTTATATTTTTTTTTTATTTTGGTGTAACTCGTCTTGAGAAACAAACGAGCGCCATGGCCTGCAATCGCCCTCATGCTCGTCGACAGCCATGGGAAGTTCCTATCGAGGAGATGATCCCCCGCTTTGCTGCTCGGTTGGTGGATCCATTCCTTACCGACGACGAATGCGACTCAGCAATGTATGAACTCTCGATCCGTAGGGGGTCCCCCCTCCCGATGGGTTCCCTCTGGCTTCGGATGATTCTCACGGCCGTGCTTGCCGATATCCCTCCTCACCCGGCGGAGATGACCCTGGCGATGCTCGACGCGGCGGAAGAAAAGCTCGAGGGCTTTCATGAAGCGTGCCTGATTACTCAGGCTTTGAAGGATTGCTCAATTCATCTGCTAAGCCAGATAAAGGCCCGGCGAGCTATTATGTATGCTTTCGCGGACGAACACGGCGCCAATCGATGGGGAGCGACTCCTCGTGAGAACCGTCGCTTTGATGTGCTGGAGAAAGCAGAGAGAGATGGAGAATTTTGTCCTCTGCTTCATTAACCCCTGTACCGTTGATCCCGTGTTTGGTGACCTTTTCCCGTCAGCATAGAACATTTTTAAATTAGTCCTCCCTTTTTTACGTTTTATGCCGAACTTCCATGTGGGCTTGGTACTAGTACGTATGTTTCCGCTTGCATAAATAAATTTTGTATTCTTCTCATGAGAACTTTCTTTAATTGCGAATGCTATCATAACTCAGAAGCCACTTTCCTGCGTATCAGACTTTTTAAATGTTCATACGATTGCAAATGCTATTATTATTTTTTGAATACTCATATGATTGCGAATGCATGCTTGAAATGTGTCGGATGTCTTTCTTGTTGCCTTTCACGTCAGGTGATGTGAGCGCGTTTCAGATCGATTATTCTTGTCGACCGAAAGCTCATTTATACGGTCTTGTAAATGTCTTGTTTCCTAGGCTGCGGTCACGAAAGCGAGCTCACGTGGCCTGGTAGAGCGACACGTAGCGAACATATTGTTGTGCGAGAAAAAGGCTCGGCCGTAAATTTTCGGAGAGGGGGCCAGCTTCCAAGGCGCTGAGCGAACTTCGCGCCACTCTTATCGCCAAGGCCAACAAAGCGTATGAACTCTGGTGGTTGCTTCAGGAGTCCCTCAAAGAGGTGGTGGCTCTCGATAAAGCTGCCACGTTCACTCGCGAGAGGGTCGAAACTCATAAAGCTACCGAGAAAGAGCTCGAAGCTCGGCTTGCTTCGTATCAGGCTCAGCAAGCTCAGGCGGAGGCTCGTCTTCTGGAGATCTTGCGTCATGAAGCCGTGGCTCAGCAACAGAACGATGAGCTGGTAAAATTATTGCATCGCCCGCCGGCTTGAGGACTTGTATCTTTTCTCCCCTTTTTTTTGTACATACTCATGGATAAGAGTATCTTTCTTTTGTTTCTTTCATGAATTGTACTTTATATCCATTTTGGCTTATGAATAAAAGATACATTTTCTTTTAATGGTGTGTCCCCATTTTATTGAATGTATTCTGCGGATATTCTATCTTGATCTCCTTGCAGGACAGCGATGGCTTAGGATTCAGGGTTAGGATCTGCTTCCTAAGGCTTTTGCATTTTATGAGCCACGAGGGTCTCATAAAGAGTTTTTCTCCCTACAGGTCGAGAGGATCCCATAGGTGTAAGTTCTTCTTAAGAATCGTGAGGATTCTTAAAAGGGTTTTCTCTTGAGAGTCGTAAGGATCCCACAAGAGAGTTTTTCTTCCTTACAGGTCGTGAGGACTTGTAAGTGTTGGATGCGGTCACCCTTGTCCGTGTTTTACAGAATCAGGGGTTTCTCTAGATATTGTAGTTTAAAGACGTCACGGTCAAGGTTAAGGACCTCATAGTCCATGGATTTAAGGACTCCACAGTCCGATATTAGTTTTAAGACATCACGGTCAAGGTTAAGGACCTCATAGTCCGTGGATTTAGGGACTCCACAGTCCGATGTTAGTTTTAAGACATCACGGTCAAGGTTAAGGACCTCATAGTCCATGGATTTAGGGACTCCACAGTCCGATGTTTGGTTGCAGGGACCCGTCACCTCTTTGAAGACGTTGAGGAATTACAACGCCAGGTATCAAAGGAGTGAAGAGATGTACCCTTAAACCAAGGCAGAATCCGTAGGGAATCGGGGTGGTTGATCGTTAGTTTTAAGACATCACGGTCGAGATTAAGGACATCATAGTCCGTGGATTTTAAGGACTCCACAGTCCGATATTTGCTCTGGATGCTTCACACGGGTTCACTGCCATGCTTGGCGAGGACCAGGCTCCGCCCTGGGCGTTTTCCGTGGGGTCAAGGAGTGACGTTATCCGCGTTCCACGTGACCAGGAATTTTGCACTAGATGCTTCACACGGGTTCACTGCCGCGTTAGGCGAGGACTAGGCTCTGCTCTGGATGCTTCACACGGGGTCAAAGAATGACATTATCCGCGTTCCACGTAACCAGGAATTTTGCACTAGATGCTTCACACGGGTTCACTGCCGCGTTAGGCGAGGACTAGACTCCGCTCTGGATGCTTCGCACGGGTTCACTGTCGTGCTCTGCGAGGACCAGGATCCGCTCTGGACGTTTTCCACGGGGTCAAAGAGTGACGTTATCCGCGTTCCACGTGACCAGGAATTTTGCACTAGATGCTTCACACGGGTTCACTGCCGCGTTAGGCGAGGACTAGGCTCCGCTCTGGATGCTTCGCACGGGTTCACTGCCGTGCTCTGCGAGGACCAGGATCCGCTCTGGACGTTTTCCACGGGGTCAAAGAGTGACGTTATCCGTGTTCCACGTGACCAGGAATTTTGCACTAGATGCTTCACACGGGTTCACTGCCGCGTTAGGCGAGGACTAGGCTCCGCTCTGGATGCTTCACACGGGTTCACTGCCGTGCTCTGCGAGGACTAGGATCCGCTCTGGACATTTTCCACGGGGTCAAAGAGTGACGTTATCCGCGTTCCACGTGACCAGGAATTTTGCACTAGATGCTTCACACGGGTTCACTGCCGCGTTAGGCGAGGACTAGGCTCCGCTCTGGATGCTTCGCACGGGTTCACTGCCGTGCTCTGCGAGGACCAGGATCCGCTCTGGATATTTTCCACGGGGTCAAAGAGTGACGTTATCCGCGTTCCACGTGACCAGGAATTTTGCACTAGATGCTTCACACGGGTTCACTGCCGCGTTAGGCGAGGACTAGGCTCCGCTCTGGATGTTTCGCACGGGTTCACTGCCGTGCTCTGCGAGGACCAGGATCCGCTCTAGACGTTTTCCACGGGGTTAAAGAGTGACTGTTCCCCTCCAAATAGACGGCGCACAGGACCGCGATGGGTCCTGACGCTGAGATTCGGGGCAGATGCTATTTGGTTTCATCTGTCCACCTCTCCGAAGATACCAAGTTGATTTATGGCACCGTGTATCGAAGGTTTAGACGGATGCGGCCGATGTAGCAGACTTTGTCAGATTCCCCCTCGCTGGAGGGGTTTTTTTTTTATTGTAGGGACGCTCTTCCCTGCAGGCGCAAGCCCCTGCAGTTAATTACGCTACCGCTTCGCGGTAACAACTTTCTCCTTCTCCAGAATTTCATTTCGTGTTGTGGGTGTTTGTTTTGTTTGTGGTTGCCCGTGGATTGTATACGGAGACTGAGTAATGCCGTCGCCCGTAGGACGTGGTTAGTCCAAATCCGTATTTAATTAGATTTGGGTTTGGTGTTTTTAGTTTAAGGATGCATTAGGCGCGTTGCGGCTAAGATCAACTTAAACGTTCGTTAAGGATACGTTAGTCCTGTTTGAGACTAAGATCTACTTAACGTGGTGATCCATTTAATATAGGGCCGTCGGGACTCGTCGCCTCTGTGACATCGTTGAAGGATTACAACGATAGGTGTCAGAGGAGTTAAGAGATGTACCCTTGAACCAAAGTTGATTTGGAGTTTTATAGTCCATTTGAGTGTTTAAGGATACGTTAGCCGCGTTTGGGGCTAAGATCAACTTAAACGGGATCGTTTAGATCCGGCAAAAGAGCATTAGGAGGCTCTATTGTTCCAGTTTAGGGACATGGTGGTCCATATTCTAGTTTAGGGACGTGGTGGTCCAATATTAGTTTAAGGACGTTTCGGTCCATTTTCCAGTTTAGGGACGTGGTGGTCCAATATTAGTTTAGGGACGTTTCGGTCCATTTTCCAGTTTAGGGACGTGGTGGTCCAATATTAGTTTAAGGACGTTTCGGTCCACGAGTTTAAGGACCCCGCAATCCACATTGATGTGTGGTCGTTGGGACCCGTCACCTCTTTGACGTCGTTGAGGAATTACAACGATGGATGTCAAAGGAGTTCGGAGATGTACCCTCAAACCGGATGTAGATTGATTTAGGAGAGTCAATTTGCTCAGTCAGTTTAATTTAAGGACTTATGGCCACGATTGGGCTAAGTCCAGTTGAAAATGTCCAGCATTTTATTTGCTTTTACATTGCATTTCTTTTTATTCTTATTTGGGCCTTGCCCAGAAAGGATGCAGAGCATCAATTTGTTTTGGGCTCTGCCCTTTTTAGGCCTGCTAGGCCTTTTTGATTTGGGCCTGGCCTTTCAAGTAATGCATTGCATTTATGCAAAGCACTAGGAATCTTTTAGATTCAAGAACAGAAGTGCAAAGCACTTTTTTAATTTCTTGATCTAAATTTAGATCAAAGAAAAAACAAGTTTTTTCTTGTTTCAGAGAACCAAAGGTTCATAGCAAGTACAAGGCACTATTTTTTTATTATTTTTTTTTTATTTATTTATTTATTTATTGAAGATCACTGATCTTGTTCTTAGATCAATGATCTATTCCTAAGAGAATTTTCTCTTATTTTAAAGGTTTTTACCTTTCTTTTTTTTTGTATTCTCAAGGAGTTCTCAAGAGTTCTCTTCTCTCTTCTTTTTTTTCTTATCCAGATGTCTCTCCCCTTTTGAAATGAGGTCTGGGGTCCTTTTTATAGTGCTCAAAAATTAGTTAAATTTGTTAAAAAGATCTTTTTCTGAGTGATTTGGGGAATTTTCCCCACCGTTGGATCTTTGATCCAAAAGCCCCTGTTTTACAGAAGAAATCTTCTTGTTTTAACAAGAACAGAAAAAAAATTCCTTAAATCTTCATTCTGTTTTTGCGCAACTCCCCAGCGCGTGACACGTGTCGCGCAGTGAAGCGCTTGCGCAACTGCGCAGACACATGTCGAGCAGTGAAGCGCTTGCGCAACTGCGCAGACACGTGTCGCGCAGCTGTACGCTTGCGCAGCAGTGTTGCGCAACTGCGCAGACACGTGGCGCGCTGCGGTGCGCTTGCGCAGCAGTGCTTGCGCAACTGCGCAGACACGTGGCGCGCTGCGGTGCACTTGCGCAGTTGAGTGTTGCTTATGTTTTTTAAAGAGCCTTGCTCTGATTGGACGCACTGCCTTGGGCGTTGTGCTGCCGTGTCAACTTCTGACACGTGGCGCGTTGCGCGCAGCGCACGGGATCTGAAGCGTTGCTTCAAAATTTGAATTTTTGAAATTCAAACAGAGCCTTGCTCTGATTGGGGGAACAAATGCCCCCCCACCGTTGCGCTCACGTGGCGCGCACGTGAGTGCAGCGGTGGCAAGATCCCGACCATTGGATCATGGAGGTCAGGTGAAGAGGCGCAGGCGCCTATAAATGGGACCCTTGGTCCTTTAATTTCTTTATCGTTTCAAGAACTTTGATTCAGAGCCTTGCTCTTGCTTAAGAACTCTCAGATCCTTGCTCTTGCTTCTTCCCAAGAACTTTAAAGTTCAGCACTTAGAATCACTCTAGGTAAAAATTTAAATTAATTTAAATTAAATTTAATTAACAGAGCCTTGCTCTTATAGATCTTTGATCTAAAGAAAACCCCTTTGGGGTTTCTTCAACAGAGCTTTGCTCTCATAGATCTTTGATCTAAAGAAAACCCCTTTGGGGTTTCATCCACAGAGCCTTACTCTCAAAAATTTACAGAGATCTTGTTCCTGGGTTTTAACCCATGAACAGAGCCTTGCTCATAGATCAAATGAAGAACTCCTAAAAGTTTTCATGGATCTTTAAGATCCCAAAATTTTTCTTTTAATCCTTAGGAGTTATAGTTTTCATTACTATTACAGAGCTAGGCCCCCCCTTTTTTTAGGAAGTTTTATTCCCTTGAGACCAGAGTTTGACAAATGTCACTCTGTGACAGAGCTTTGCTCTAAAAGAGGAGATTTTCTCCTTGTCTCTAGGGATTTCCCCCCAATGAGGATATTCTCTTGGGGGTCTTTTTCATTAACTGACAGTCTCATCCAATGATGGGATTGTCTTATCAAATGATGCGCCGTCATCTAGATTTTGTGGGTCCCCCTTTGGTCCCTTACCCACTGCATTGCAGTGTGATGTAGGACTTTAAAATGTGAAGTATTGGAACACTAACGGTTATTATTTTCTTGCTTTTTCTACATGAAACATGTCTGAAGATTTGTCTTTCCCTTTCGTTCGCTCGGAAGGAGGGTTCCCCCATTCGCCAGTGGACCGGGTGGCGTTCGCTCTCATTAAAGATCATGACCCTGAGTGCAAAAAGCTCCACCTGTGGGGAAGGTGGTACAGCCAGATCATCCAAGGCCGTCGCAGCTTCAGTTATGCCTCGTCGTCTGAGCCTACAGTCACGATCCCCTATGCAGACGAACCCCCGGTGAAGTATGCCGTGGAGGTTAAAAACTGGAATTCTGATGACCTCCTCCAGCCTGCGATCGGTGCCATTCCCGTGCAGCCGCCGCCGGCAATAGACATTCTGGGGAGGCGAATCTGTCAGGGTGAAGCACGCCCTTGGGGACAGGCTTACAATATTGGACTGATCCCGCGACCCCCCGCCGGATATTTGCAGTGGGCCCGGTACATCTTATCGGCAAAAAGGACTCATCTAACGAGGATTGGTTTATATCCAGCCATCTACGTTTCGATTTTTGAGTATCCCTCTCCTCCAACGTGGTGGGTCAAGGCCTTTATCGAACAATGGAATATCCCCACTCACACCTTCCTGATGACGGATAGGGAAGTCTCTATCTCCTTGGAGGAATTCGCTGAGATTTCAGGTCTACCAATGAGGGGAGAGCACTACGAGGAGCTGCTTCCTCCTGACGAGTACGTCTTTGCCACCAAGCAGCTGGTGTTTGACTTGACTCCGGAGAACGCCATTCAGCATCAGTATCCGGGCTTGGTGAAGGTATTGGAGATCTATGAGGAACTCCATCTGTAATCGGGCGATCGGGGCGTCAGTTTCGCAGATTTTATTGCTCGCTTCATTCGCCCAGAGTTCCTATCAGAGGAGGGCGAGAAGTTCGCTCAGCTTGGTGACCCTTTTGGTTTCGGCTTGGACCGCCGACCCGTATCGGACAATGACCAGAAGGATTTCTATCTCCCCAACGCTGCCATTGCTGCTTTCTCGGAAATTGCCGTCCCAGGCATGGATGAGGAAACCTTTTTTATTGGATTCTTGGGCTTGTGGCTATGCAACTTTGCACTCCCCATGCACCCCCGCCTCATGCGGCCCTCTGTCTTTTACCCAGCGCATCGGATGGTGGTTGGTTTGCAGTTATCGGTAGGAATCGCCGGGCTGGCTTACCTTTATCATGGACTTAGCGTAGCGGTGGACGCCAGTGAGCCCGGGGTACAGCCTGCTAACTTCCCGATGCACTACTTCACTTCTTGGATGGAGATGCATGTGCGAGGGGTGTTTGGTGCCCACAAGACTCCTCCGTTCTTCGAGAAATACAGACTCCCAAGAGTCATGCGGTTGGTTGGGGCTTCAATTGTGGTTCCAGCCCCGCGGGAGTCTAGAGGGCTGCTCCTTCGTCCACATCTGGTCGGAGCGAAGGTTTCTTTTGTGGACAAGGTCATAACCATAGTCTCAGAGACCACCAAGTCAGTGGTGCCCCTGCGTGATAACTTCAAAGATGGGGCTTCTGTATTGAAAGCTCGGGAAATCCTCCATCTCTACTCCATCCGGCCGGGCTATCTAGTGTTCAGGCAGAATAAGACAGCCTTGTTTATGAGATATAACCCACACCGATTTGCCCGGCAGTCAAGCTACAACCAAGGGATCCCGCTGGAAGCTTTCTTGGAAACGCCCATGGTCGGCCCAGAGGGGATAAAGAATGCGATGCATCATTTTACACGGCTTAACACAGGTTCCTATTTCTTCATTAGTGAACCCAGCTGTGCCCCTAAGATGCTTAATTCATATGTGGCCTGGTATGCGCACGCGATGGGCCCAATTATCTTAACGGAGAAGCGTATGCTGGTTGACCGTAGGGGTGTGCCTCCCGGCGGCGATCGCAAGGCCCCTTTGCAGCCAAGGCTCCCGGTCGTCCCTCCGCTAAAAGATGCTGGAGTCGATCGACCACGCGTGTTGAGCCTCCCGCGGGGATTGCCGCTGCCCGCTACGGCGGATGCACCATCGGCGCCCCGTACTCCCACGAAGGCGGCTAATGTAGTATCGCCAGAGCCAGGCGTAGGAGCAGATATTGGGACCTGCCGCCCTAAAGTGACTGCCAAGCGCAAATCTACTCCTGGTGGGTCTAAAGCTGGCGAACAGAAGAAGAAGAAGAAGTCCACCCTTTCCCTCGATGCGATCCTCAGCTTAAAGCCTGCGGCTCCTCCCACCGAAGGCATATGTGAATATGGCAGTAATGAGGGCTTCTTGGTAGACCCTGCGGACACCAATTTGGCTGCCGCCATTGCAGCTTCTGAGCGATCGGCGAGGCTCGAAGCGATGTTAAGCAAACTCGCTGAGTCCGGTAATCATCAGCCGCTTTATTTGTCGTTTTATTGCACTTTTTATTATTATCTTTAACTAATATTTGCTCCATTTTCAACAGGTGTCTCTACTGAAGAGGCTATTGCTGCCTCCCTGAAAACCTTCCAGGAGGAGGAGGAGAAGCGTGCCCTAGCAGGCGTCGGTATGTTTCACCCCTTTCCCTTTTATAAGGAAAGTTTGTCGTCTTTTTATGATGGTCAACCTAACCTTCTTTTGTTTCTTTGCAGGGGTTGTATCAATTGATGCGGGGATCCTTCCCGAGCCTGTTACCGAAGTCCCGGCTTCGTCGAAGTTGCCGCAAGAGCCTCGGCTTGACAAAACGACAAGGGATGCCCTGAAAAATCTAGAGGCCTCCCTATTTACGGACGAAGAAGCCTCACTCAAAGAAGCCCTAGTGGCATCCGTCTCAACGGCTCGAGAGGAGCGGAAGCGGTTGAGACGCGAAGCAAAGGCGCGCAGAGCTGCTTTGGCCACAGGACCGGGCCCTAGCACTATTCCTCGTGCCGACACTCCTTCTGAAGAGGCCCCTGCCGCCCTGTCTACTGCTCATAGGCAAGTGGCGCTCGCGGCCCGGAGTGCAAACGATAAATCTTCTTCAGGTAGCATTTCTTTCAGAACCTTGTTGTAAGAATTATAAAGCCATTGGCTCATATGCATTCCATCTTGCAGGGCCAGGTCCGACTGAGGGGGAGGCGGAGACCGTCGAACCCAGGGGGGCGGAGGAAGCGGTACTTGCCGAACCAGAGCCGACAGTGAGCAACGTCGTCGGGGCCACGGGGCCTGAAACAGAGGTTGAGGGATCCGCCGCCGAGAGGGTCATTGATGCTGCACCTGAAGTAGCGGCAGATGAGATGATTGTCTTAACTGAGCCGAAAGCAGTAGAGGGCGAAGCGCTTGAGGCTGGAGACCTCGTGGTGCCGATGGATGAGACAATCGCGACCGCAGAACCCGAGGGAGTATCGGGTGAGGCGGCCACGATTCCTGAGGAGGAGCTGACCGCTCTTTCCCAGGAATCTGGCAATACTCCGATCATAGCCCTCCCCGTGTATGGTTCCTTGCCGTCTCCAGGGCTTGCGAGCACAACAACGGTTCCCATCGAGTCGGGTGATGAGGCTACGGGCGGGGGTCTCATGTCACTGGAGGAGGGGATTGCTTCAGTTTCGGCTGGCAGCTCGTCGGGTAAATTTTTAATTACCAGCGTTCTTCTTTTTTTTTTATATATATATGTCTCACGACCTCTTCTAACAAGTTTGTCTTTGCAGGTGCGGCCAGTGCCGACGCTCCATTGCTCGAGGGAGCACCGTCAACTACTGCTTTGGCGGTGGTCACTTCCCCGCCTTCCCTTGTACCATCGCGGATGTTGGAAGGTATGGATTTACGACTCATGCATTAATAAAAAATTTTTTAAAATGTAGCTTTTGTACTAACGTTATATCACTGTGCCCTTTCAGGAGTGCTCTTTGATCATTTATATCAAGTGTTGCTCCCACACTTCTCCTTTCCATCCGAACTCGCTTCTCCCTCTAGTGGCGCCAGTGAGTATACTTTCACTACAATGTCTTTATTTATCCCTTTTTTAGCAATGGGATGATTTCTGACTTTTCCTTTTCTTTATTGCAGTGCCACAAATCGAAGGAGGGGATGCAAGACCTGCCACGCTACCGGCCCTTCCGGCTTTGCCGTCCGTTGCAGCTGGTATAGTAAATTTCCTTTTTGGTAACCCTTCAACATCTCTTGAACCATCGTTTGACCATGTTTTGTTTTGCAGCTATTGTTCCGGCTCCGGTCCCTTTTGAGTCTCGTGTCCTTTCACCGACAGGCCCTTTCTTGAAACGTCCATCTTCAAAGGGTGCTGTGATGAGTTTGGGCATGCTGAGCGGGTATATCGAAGAGCTCAACATGGACGCTCTCCCTTCTGCCGTAGATTTCGCTGTGGAGGTTAACCCGATGTTGGCGGCGCTCGTAAATTTTCATAACGAAGGCGTCGTCGAATCTTGGGTTAATCACTGCAGGGAGATCGAGGCCTGTCTACATCGGCTGGAGTCGACGCGTCCTTCTCCCAAAGTTTTAGCCCTGAGCACCCAACGAACAACTTGGCTTGAGCAAAGCACTTCTCACTTCCACCATTTGGAGCAAGAAGCAGCTTTAAAACTAAGGGAGTGCCAAAAGACCTCGAACGAGACGGCCCATCTGCGCGCTGAGGTTGAAGCAAATGCTGCCCAAGTGAAGACTATCTTTGAGGGTCTCTTGGAGCGCATCTCCCATGGGCTAAACTTGAAGCGGAAACTTGACGTAGCTGAGCGCAATATCCCAGGTCGGGAAGCTGCCTATCAGGTCGTCAGGGAGCAGCTTGCGTCTGTCTTGTAGCAACGACCCAAGTGGAGGCAGAGCTGGCGGTGGTAGCCGATCAAGAGAAGGCATGGAAGGGCGTATGCGAGCAATTGCTAAATCTATGCAAGACGCTTCCTTCCCAGTAATTCTCCTTGTATCATTTGTACTTGTAAAATATATGTATATATTTTTATATATTTTTTTATTCTTTAGTACAATGTATCTTGTACTCGATCAACATTTATGAATAAAAGATACACATTTTTGTAATGTCCTGTGTCACTTCTTCGCTTTTTCTTTCTTTTCAGCATGACATTTTTAATGCAGCTTATTGGCAGATAACTTCATTTCTCCCAGAGATAACGATGGCCTAGACTGCAGGTTCAGATCTGCCGCCTAGGACTTTTCAACTCTATGAGCCGTGAGGGTCTCATAGAAACTTTTCTCCCTACGGGTCGAGAGGATCTCGTAGGTGGTTTTGTTTTTTTTTCCTCCTTAGGAGTCGTGAGGATTCCTAAGTGTGGTTTTCTCTTATAAGTTGTAAGGATCCTACAAGAGAATTTTTCCCTCTTACGAGTCGAGAGGACCCGTAAGCGGTTGTTTCCCTCCTTATCGAAACTCGACTTTGGAGAGTGAGACCCGTGTATAGTATGCAAGAGACCATTTTAGATCGACTTGTAGGGTCCCATCGTTCAGGAAGCAAGTTTTCCCACCTCTGCTGCCTGAGGCTTCGTCTTGCAAATTAAGAAGCAAGTCCAATTTGTTGAAGAAATCCCCTTTTCTGAATGATTTGGCGGAATTTCCCTCACCGTCGAATCTTTGATCCAAGGGCTTCTGTTTTACAGAAGAAAATCTTCTTGTTTTAACAAGAACAGAAAAGATTTCTTCAGAACCTTAATTTTGTTTAGCGCAAATGCTCCAGGGTATGACACGTGTCGCACAGCGCACAGTGCAGCGCAACTGCGCTAGCGCATCTGCGCCGACACGTGTCACGCAGCGCACGGCGCATACGCCGCTGAAGCGTTGCTTCCTTTAATTTTGCTTGAAATAGAGCTTTGCTCTGATTGGGTGCGCTGCTTTGGGCGTTGAGCTGATGCGTCTGCATCAGACACGTGGCGTATTGCGCAGCGCAAATAATCTGAAGCGTCGCTTTATTAAATTAATTTTCAAGTCAGAGCATGGGGAAGACGAAGCGTTGCTTCATCTCCCACCCCGGAATTTGAACAGAAGTTCGCTCCGATTAGGGTAAACTGCCGTGACAACTCTTGGAAGTCGAAGAGGCACTTGATGCCTATAAATAGGACCTTTCGTCCCCCCCAGATATTTATCATCTTTCAGATTTCTATTTTCGAAGACCTCAGAGCTTTGTTCTTGCCTTCAAGAACTCCGGTGCCTTGCTCCTCCCTTTTTTTTTCAAAGTTTTTAGGAAAACTTTAGGTAAAATCGATTCTTAGATTAATCTTAACCAGCAGAGCTTTCATCCAGGGGACTTTATCCTTGAACATAGTTTTGCTCTCTAGGAATTTAGTCCTCTATGTATATTATTGCTTTTCTATTGCTGATCTTCCTGTAATATTTCCTCCAGGCATAATGGCGGCGGTGCATCTATACAGTTTGCATGAGTTTATTACCTACGACGATATCCGCGCTCAGGGTCGTCAACAAAACCAGGAGTTTACAGACGCTGAATGTGCAGAAGTCATGGGTCGTCTGAACGCAAGCGGTGGTTGGCTGTTGCCTCGTCATTCGGCCCTTTTGAAAGTCGTGTTGGGAGCCATATGGAGAGCACTTCTGGGTCTTCATGAGGCCTTACCGCTCAACGCGCTAGATGATGCCGAAGACAAGGTGCATTCAGTGTACCTGACAGGGCTGATTTCAAAGAAACGACGGAACAGCCTTATTGACATCCTACACCAAGTCTTCCAGCAGACGACGATAGTTGCTGCTTATCAAAGGCCAGGAGAGCTCGCCGATGATCTCGATACGGAGGAGCGAGAAAGACTGCGCATAAGAATAATTAGAAAGGCCAGAAGAACTCTGGATGGCCTTACTTTTGATTTCCTCAATCCGTGCCCCGGATCAGAGGTTATACCGTTGTAATAATTTGAATAATGTTTCTTATTCATTATTCTTATGCTTGTAAAAAAAAATTTTTAGCAGTATGAATGGAAACCCTTCCCTTTTCTATTTCAGCTTGTCTTATTTCTCGTCCTGAGTCTTCTGCCCATGCATAAATGAATGCGTCACGCACGCCAGATCAAATGTAGACCGGATATTCTTTCTGTCATCTTCTTTTTTTTATTGTCAGCAGGCTGTCTTAATAACCATGGTTGATGGATGTCTAAAACGAGTATTCCGACTTCCTTAGGAAATAGCGATGGCTTAGGCCGCAGGTTCTGGTCTGCTGCCTAAGATTTTTCAACTCTATGAGCCGTGAGGGTCTCATAGAGGCTTTTCTCCCTACGGATCGAGAGGATCTCATAGGCGGATTTTCTCCTTAGGAATCGTGAGGATTCCTAAGTGTGGTTTTCTTTTATAAGTCGTAAGGATCCTATAAGAGAATTTTCCCTCTTACGAGTCGAGAGGATTCGTAAGCGGTTGTTTCTCTCCTCATCGAAATTCGACTTCGGAGAGTGAGACCCGTGAATAGTATGCAAGAGACCAATTTGGATTGACTTGCAGGGCCCCATTGCTCAAGAAGCAAGCTTTTCAATCCTTGCTGTCTGAGACTTCTTCTTACAAATTGAGACGAATCGGGGATTTGCTTGCGGAGAGGGTGGTGGCTCTGCGAGTTGACATGAGTTAAGAAGCTCTCGTCACGGAGTGTTTGTATCCTTGAGTCGAGGAGTTTGCTAGGGATTATTTGTTTCCCAAGCGCCAAGGATTATTTGTTTCCTTGGGGTTTGAAACGAGTTGAGAATTCCTACGGGGGCACTGGTGGCTCTGCGGGTCGACGCGGATCAGGAGGCTCTCGTCAAGGAGTGTTTGTATCCGTGAGTCGAGGAGTTTGCTAGGGATTATTTGTTTCCCAAGCGCCAAGGATTATTTGTTTCCTTGGGGTTTGAAACGAGTAGAGAATTCCCACGGGGGCACTGGTGGCTCTGCGAGTCGACGCGGATCAGGAGGCTCTCGTCAAGGAGTGTTTGTATCCGTGAGTCGAGGAGTTTGCTAGGGATTATTTGTTTCCCAAGCGCCAAGGATTATTTGTTTCCTCGGGGTTTGAAACGAGTCGAGAATTCCCACGGAGGTGCTGGTGGCTCTGCGGATCGACGTGGATTAGGAGGCTCTCGTCAAGGAGTGTTTGTATCCGTGAGTCGAGGAGTTTGCTAGGGATTATTTGTTTCCCAAGCGCCAAGGATTATTTGTTTCCTTGGGGTTTGAAACGAGTCGAGGATTTCCACGGAGGCGCTGGTGGCTCTGCGGATCGACGCGGATCAGGAGGCTCTCGTCAAGGAGTGTTTGTATCCGTGAGTCGAGGAATTTGTTAGGAGGGTATGGTTCCCTCTTTGTTTATGCCCTTGGATTGTATACAGGGATCGATGTGATCTTAACTGTAGGGCAAGAAGTTTCATTCTTTCATTTTTTTTATTCTTTCCGCGATGCTCTATCATTTCAGCTTTTATATCGCGAAGGTCGCGATTGTCCAATCATTTCGGCTATTTTTCGCGGTGCGCAATCATTTCGGCTGTTTATTTTATTTTTACTCGCTGCTTTTTATTGCGAGTTGCCCAATCATTTCGGCTATTTCGCATGCATACATTTTACTTGCTGCTTTTTATTGCAAGTTGCCCTATCATTTCGGTTATTTCGTATGCATGTGCGGCCTACTGGCTTTTCGCCGTAAACCTGAACTTGGACACCGATTTTGGCATCAGCACCGCTACAACTGGGATATTGCCAGGAGCGAATCATCATTTGCTTCTGTTGTTGTCGAACAAAGGAGGCTTAGCGACCAGGGTTAAGGTCCTGTCGACTAAGGCTTTTGACTTCATGAGCCGTAAGGGTCTCACAAAGGTATTTCTCCGTACAAGTCGTGAGGATCTTGTAGGTGTATTTTCTCCTTAGGAATCGTGAGGGTTCCTAAGTGTTTTGTTCCTCTGTAAGTCGTAAGGATCCTACAGGAGGGTTTTCTCCTTGTAAGTCGAGAGGATTTACAAGGGTTGTTTACCGTGTGGACATATCCCTAGTCTCAGATGGGACATAGTTAGGGAAATGTTTATTCGCGCCCGTGGATTGTATACAAGGGTCAGTGCTGAGCCACTTGTAGGGCAATATCGAAAGTTGTGGGGGTTGCTTAAGCACAGGTTTAGATCTCTGTAACTTAAGACTTTCAAATCTTACGAGCCGTGAGGGTCCCATAAGAGCGTTCTCCTTACGAGTCGTGAGGATCTCGCAAGTGGATTTTCTCCTTAGGAATCGTGGGGATTCCTAAGTGTGTTGTTCCCTTGTGAATCGTAAGGATCTCACGCGGGTGGTTTCTCCTTATAGGGTCGAGAGGACCCTACAAGTGTTTCTTAACGAGGTTGCGCCCTTTCGGGTTTTCACAAACACTCGCCGGTAGTTCTGCTGTTTTTACTCACGGAGCCCTCTCGGGTTTTCATCCGTGCCCGTTTTGCTTATGGACATACCGTTTTTTTTTATATTCTTTTTATTTATTTTTTTCTTTTTTTTTACGAGGTCGCGCCCTTTCGGGTTTTCACGAACACTCGCCGGTAGCCCTGCTGTTTTTTACTCACGGAGCCCTTTCGGGTTTTCATCCGTGCCCTTTTGCTTATGGACATACCGTTTTTTTTATTTTATTTTTATATGTTTTTTTTTATATCTCGTCAGCCTAAAAGATGCTGCGGTAGTAGTTTAAAGACGTTTCGGTCTGCTATTAGTTTAAGGACATTTCGGTCCGCTATTAGTTTAAGGACATTTCGGTATGACATTGAGAGGTTGGCTACTGCTTATAAAACTTGAGCTTAGGAAGATAGCGAGCGGACATGGTCATCGTCATCTATCATTGACCTAGGCTGTGGCTCATTAAGCGTAGTATTTCTTCAGGAAGCGACCGTTTATCGGCCTGAAAGGCCTTTCACCGTGCATGTCCATGAGTAGATAGGCCCCACCCTGGTAAACTTTATCTATGATGTACGGGCCTTCATAGTTTGGCTCGAATTTTCCCCGCTTGGCGCGATTGGGGATCATAGGCCTTTTGACCACTAGCATGAGTTCGCCTTGGTGGAATGTCCTCGGTCGGGTCAATCTTTCGTATGAGCGCATCATCTTTGCTTTATAAGCTTCCAGATTTTGTTGCGCTATGAGCCTAGTTTCATCAAGGGCGTCAAGCTCCTCAAGCCGAAGGTGAGCATTTTTTTCGTCCGTTAGCTCGTAGTGAACTGCCACTCGTAGAGAGGGTAACTCTATATCGAGAGGGAGTACTGCTTCCGTACCGAACACCAACGCGTATGGCGTTGTGTTTGTGGCTATCTTGAACGTGGTTCGATACGCCCAAAGAGCTTCTTGCAGTCTCTCATGCCAGTCTTTCTTATTTCGGGACACTGTTTTCTTTATAATTTTCGTCAAGGTCTTGTTGAAGGCCTCGGCGAGACCGTTAGCTCGTGGATTATAGACTGAGTAATATCTCCAGTCTATGTTATACTGCTGTGCGAAGCGGCTGATTTTATGACTTCGGTAGGCTGGCCCGTTATCGGAGATGATCCGCCTCGGAGTTCCAAACCGATATATGACGTGCGTTTTGAAGAAATGGAGGATATTCTCCGTCTTCACTTCTCTCAACGGTACTGCTTCTGCCCACTTAGAGAAGTAGTCAGTCGTCGCTAGGATGAAACGATGTCCTTTAGACGATGCTGGTTCGATGGGGCCGACTATATCAGTCCCCCACATTTCGAATGGCCAGCTAGCCACCGTTGGATGTAGTGGATTGGGATGCTGATGGATGAAGTCCCCATGAATTTGTTGTTTCGCATATTCGAGGCAGTCCTGAATCATCGTGGGCCAGTAGTAGCCCATCCGTTTGATCTTTAACTTCATCTTTGGGCCTGCTTGGTGAGAACCGCAGATTCCGTCATGAACTTCTTGAACGACTCTTTCCGCTTCGTCCGGTCCTAAGCACCTCAGCCACAGAGAATCGAATGACCTCTTGTATAGAGTATCATTGACGAAGGCGAAAGACAGAGCTCGTTTTATGAGCTGGTGTCGTGCGGACGCATCTTCGGGCATTTTGTGGGATTTGAAGTAGTCTATAAAGACCTCCCTCCAATCCTCAACCTTCTCATGGTCTTTTATTTGTAAGGTCGCTTGTTCAGTCACTCTCTTTTCTTCGGGTGATCCCGGAGGTATTTCTGCGGGGGCGAGCACCCGACGACTTTGTACCATGATTCTAACCTCATCGAGGTTCTCGTCAGCCAGTTCTTTAACAAGCTTAGCTAACGCGTCCGCTTTACTATTTTCTGCGCGTGGTATACTTTCCAAAGTATAGGAGGGAATTTGGGTCAGCAGCTGTTGCGCCTTTTCCCCGTATTTTACCAATTCCGGTTTGCATGTTTGGTAATCGCCGTTCACTTGACTGACGACTAGCTGGGAGTCCCCATATATGAGGAGGCTTTCAATTCCCATGTCAATAGCGATCTCGAGACCTGCTATCAAAGCTTCATATTCAGCTTCATTATTCGTTCTCGGTTCTGTTAAGGAGAAAGCGAAGCGCATTATTCCTCCTTGTGGGGTCACGAAGATAAGGCCTACTCCCGATTTGATCATTGGCGTACTTTGTTTGTGCTTTTTCATGGAAGATGCTCCATCGAAATAAAGCTCCCAACGGGTATCACCACTGTCGACTGCGTCAAACGCATGTTTGTCTGGCAAATCGCACTTTAGGGGAGAATCGGCAGGTATCGGGTGCTCAGCAAGGAAGTCGGCGATGGCCTGGCTTTTCACTACCTTAAGAGGTCGGTACGTTATCGAGAACTCCATTAAGAGCAGGGCCCATTTAGCGAGTCGTCCCGTCAATATGGCCTTTGACATTAGGTATTTAAGAGGGTCCACCTTTGAAATGAGGCGGACCTCATGCGCCAACGCATAGTGCCTGAGCTTTGTTATCGCGAAGATCAACGCTAAGCAGTGTTTTTCAATGGAGGAGTAGTTGCTTTCTGCCCCCAGTAGAACTCGACTTAAGTAGTAGAGTGCTCTTTCTTTCCCTTGATCGTTCTCTTGTGCCCATAATGCGCCTAAAGAACCTTCGAGGGCGGCTGTATAAAGAATGAGAGGCTTTCCCTTAACCGGAGCGGCCAACACTGGAGGGTTTTGCAGATACTGTTTGATCTCGTCTAGTGCGCTTTGGCACTTTTGATCCCAGACGAACGGGGTTCCCTTCTTCATCAGGTGGCTGTAAGGACGGCACTTTCCTGAGAGGTTGGCTATAAATCGCCGTATGTACGCGAGCTTCCCTTGGAGAGACCGCAGCTGTTTGAGAGTTCTCGGCAGAGGCATTTCCATGATTGCCTTGATCTTGGACGGATCTATTTCGATACCCTGGTGTCGAACAATGAATCCCAGGAATTTTCCTGAGGAAACTCCGAATGCACACTTGAGCGGATTCATCTTCAAGTTGTATTGCCGAAGACGTTGAAATACGGTCTTCAGATGCTCGAGATGTTCCTCATATGATTTGCTTTTAACAACGAGGTCGTCGATATAGCATTCGACGATTTCGTGTATAAGGTCATCGAAGATCTTCGTCATGGCCCTTTGGTAGGTGGCACTGGCGTTCTTTAAACCGAAGGGCATCACCTTATAACAGAATATTCCCAAAGGAGTCCGGAAAGCCGTATATTTCTGGTCTTCAGGATGCATTTTTATTTGATTATATCCTGATGAGCCTTCCATGAATGAGAAAATCTCATGCGTGGACGTATTGTCTATCATCAGTTCGGTGACTGGTACTGGGAAATCATCCTTCGGGAAGGCTTTGTTGAGATCCCGAAAATCCACGCATATGCGCACCGTCCCATTTTTCTTCATCACTGGGACGATATTAGCAATCCATTCAGGGTATTGAACCTCCTGGATGAAGCCGGAGTCTATCAGCTTTTTGACTTCAGCGTTGATGCTCATCTCGAGCTCGAGCCGCATTCTTCTCGGCGCTTGTTTGACTGGCTTGACACCCGAAGATATCGCCAGTCTATGTACAGCAACTTCTGGATCTAGTCCCGGCATCTCGGAATAGTTCCATGCGAAGCAATCTTTATGCTGTACAAGGACGTCTTTTAACGCAGCCACCCTCTCTTCAGACAGCAGCTCGCTGACGAATGTCGGTCGCGGATTGTTTATCGTCCCCAACTCAATTTTCTTGAGGTTATCTGCAGTGGTATGTATTCCATCCTCCAGTTCTTTCGGAGCTGGGGGAAATTCTGAGATCACCTCATCATTACTGTTTTCGAGGCACCAGGGAAGGCTGTCCATATTCTCGGATTCTTCTTGTAGTATTGTTATCATGTGACAGGTACGAATTCGCTTCCAATCCCAATGTGGAACTGGTTTTTCTTTCGTGGCCTTAGGCTCGTGCTTTTGTGGTGGTGCTACCCTCCAGTTGTTGGACAGAGCGAATTTACCAAGCTGATATTGATCTTCGACCCAATTCTTGAAGGTGAAGCAATCTTCAAGAGGATGACCTACTACTCGATGGTAAGAGCAATAGTCCCGGTGTGAGGCTTCGCCTGCTTGTTCAGGGTGTTTAGACTCCGGTAATGTAAGCATTTGATGTTTCAGGGCGAGATCAAGTATTTTCTTCGTCTTGTCCCGAGGAAACGAGTATGCTCGCCCCATTTTCTTCATAAGGGATAGATCAATAACGCTCGACTCCCGTTTGCGTGGCTTCTTAGCCCTGCTTTGTTGTTGTTGAGTGCCTTTTTGGTCTTTCGACTTATTTCTGCTTTTGAGCTGAGCCTTCTTTATAACAGGTTGACAAGGAGCGGCATTTTCATCCTTTACAGCCTGTTGGAGAAGGCGTCGCGTCTTGGCTTTCTCGTAGATGGCCGTCTCACGATTGTGATCATCTCGGACTTTTTGACCAGCTTTCTTTATAAGTCTGTCCATTTGTTCCTCGAACGACGGACCGGGTTCTTTTGCATCTGGAACTTTCACTGGCTTAGGATTAGCGTCCTCCCATTGAGCATCCGCTTCTTCATCAAGGTCATATACGACGTAGCAGCCGGGTAGTAACTCTCGTTTCTTTGAACGGATGTATCCAAGCCCTCTTGTTTCCATTCTCCCGTTAGGCAGTTTGCGTTGGATCCCAGGAATGTTCCAGACCCTGTCATAGAATTTGGCCTCTCTAACGGTCTGTTTGAAGGATATCCTCTGGCGTTTCAGCAGCTTCTTCAAACCTTCTGTATAATATCTGGGAAGACGGATAGGCTGAAGCCTGTCGAGCATGGGATCCGCGCCATGCTAGACTTCTTTTTCCACCTTGTTTTCTTCAGAACGGTAGAATAGGATTACCTTCTCGTTTTCTCGCCTGGGAGGGATATAGAATGTCCGCAGCTCTTCTACACTGTAGATATTAAGTGCGTCCAGTTCTTTATGATGTTTAGGCGGCACCATGGCGACTTGCAGACTTTGCTCTTCGTCAGCGGAAGCTTGTATTGAAGGTCGAGCAGAGAATACGACATGGACCTCATCCTCCGAATCACTACCAAAGACCAATGTAGGAGTGGACGGTCCTGGCTTGTTATGTTGGGGCGGACCCGAATAAACGATCTCCTCTTCCTCCTCGGTATCACTGCCGAAGACAGGGATGGTGGCGTTAGTTTTATTTTCCGGCTTGTGACACTTCTCCGTGTCTTCGAAATCCGGCAAGAAGTATTTGGCATCTTCGTATTTGCGGACCTCGTTCACAGAGAACGGGTTCAGTTCTCCCGTCACGGTATACTCGAAACCATCCTTAAAATACTTCATACACTGATGTTGTGTAGAAGGGATGATGTTGTACTCGTGTAACCATGGTCGGCCGAGCAAAGCGTTGTAGCATGTCTTGGCGTCTATGACGTGGAACTTAATGTCCGTGACGAGTAGCCCGAAGCGTAGCGTCAGTATCACAGATCCAAGAGTCTTTGACGATTGGGAGTCGAACCCGGAGATGGTGATCTTGTCCCGAGCAAGGTGCTGGACGCTCATGCAGATTTCCTTCAACACCCGCACGTTGAGTAGGTTAACAGACGACCCGTTATCGATCAGGATTTTGCCTATCCTTATATCATGGCAGTATCCCGAGACATAGAGAGGGCGATTGTGTTCGCACGTCCCAAGTAGAAGGTCTCCATCACCAAAAGTAACATCAGCCGTGTGCACTTCCTCTAATTCATCCTTCATCTTTTCCTCGGCCAGGCATGCTTGGAATTGTTCCGGGTCTTGGAGCGCCTTAATCAACGAATCTCTCGCTTCTTTTGATAGCAAAAGGGCGTCAAGAATGCTGAGCTGTGAGGGCAGCTTCCTCAGATGCGCCAAAACGTTGTAGTCTACCTTATTTCTTTTCGGCGGGTTCTTGGCGTTTAACTCTTCCGCCGCTTGGTCATCTAAGATGATATCTTCAGAGACCTTTTCTTTCCCTTTATCTTTTCTGTTCAAGGGTCCGAGGTTCTTTTCAGGCAGCGTCGGATTCCGCAGCCGGATATTTTCGCAGACCTTCGGTTCTTCTTCTTTTCCTGAAGCGGACTCTTTAAAAAGAGGGGCAAGTTCTAGCTCTCCATCAGAATCACTCCCGAATGTAGGCACTTGTGATCCACCGGTGTTAACCATACAACAATCGCCAGCAGTTCTTTTAAGCCCTTCGGTCGTATTTCTCTGCTCCCGACGAGTTTTACGTTTTTCCCGCTTAAAGCGTTGTCGATGAGCAACGTATCCTTGCCACCATCTATCGAAAGCTTTGCACTCTTGAGTGGGGTGCGAAATCCTCTGATGATATAAGCAATACGAGGGGTGCGTTTCCACTTCACCGGCGATGTTTTCTTCAGAAGATGGTAGCTTCATGCCCATTGATATGGCTTTAGCGAACTTTTTCCTCATCCTGAGTTGGCTTTTGTCGGTAGCGGAGGTGTTTTGCTCTAGCGGGATCGCCTCAGCTCCTTCATCAAGTCGCTGGCGCTTGGCCCTTTCAAATATAGCCGCCTCGTGCTCCCGATCAGCTTTACTTTTCAACCGAGCTTCATTAAGGAGTGCGTCAATTACTTTATCTAATGGCCCCAGAACTTTTGGTTCAGGATCTGCCCCCAGCTTTTCGGTGCAAGGAATCTCCTCATCATTCGTGATCGAATGGAAAATCATATGACAGCTCGCCACGTATTCCTCGGATTCATCTGATGAACTTTCTCCCTCATCCTCTTCTTGAAAGACATGGCTGAGGAACTCTTGGAATGTAATGGGGGTTCATGCCCTCTGATTGTATTCTTCCAGCGCGTCAATTTGCTTTTGTAAGTCCGTGCGCTTGTCGCCAGGCTTCACGGGCTTCTTAGATTTCTTCTTCTTCTTTTTCGAAGATTTTGACGGCTGGTTATGAGTGTTTGGGCCACTTCCACCAATCTTTTGAATCGGACGAGGTTTTAGCATTCCCTCCATAATTTGTGGCTCCAATGGGTTCTTCCACTTGACCGCTGGACATGTCTGAAGATCGTTTAGCATCCTCTTTGTCTTGGCTGATAATACGACCTCCCAAGGATCTTCTTCAATGACGGAGCATGTTGCCCCTGACGTATTTGTCCCCTTAGAGGTGTGGGGCTGCGGGGGATTCACCTTCCATTTGTCAGATAACGCAAACTTGCCCTGTCGGTATTGGTTTTCAAGCCAATTCTTGAAAACGTAGCAATCTTCGATCGGGTGGCCTAGTACTCGATGATAAGGACAGTAGTTGGGCTCGTTGACGTCACTTGGTTGCAACGGACGTTTTGGATCCGGCAGATTTATGAGTCTGTTGCGCAACGCCAGCTCGAATAACCTCCTCGTTTTATCGCGGGGGAAGGAATAAGGACGTCCCATCCTATCCTCAAGGGGTACGTACGGGCGCGTATTGGTTGGACGAGCAACCGGCTTCGAGTCGTTCGGTTGTTGTTGAGCATTAGCGACAACGATCGCTTTTCCCTTTCCTTTGTCATTTCGGGAGTCCAGCTTTGGGAGAGGGGGTTTATGGCCCATCTGGTCCATCTGCGCTAGTTTGTCAATTAAAGCCTGGAAGGTAGTCGGCTTGAAGAACATCATAAACTGTGAGATGGTTGCTTGTGGATCAAGGGTTCCAACAAACATTCCCACCGCAGGGGCTTCTTCTATGCGCTGCTCACACTTCGACCATAGATTACGCCACCGTATAGCGTACTGAACCCATGTCTCACCGGGTTTTACCCTAGCGTTAATCAGTGCCGTCATCGGGGTACGTTCACTGGCACTTGCAAAGCGTTGGGTAAACAGCAGCTCCATTTCCGCGAAGGTTTTAATAGAATCATTAGGGAGTTCAGAGTACCACTCAAACACCGTATCTGATAGACTTCCAACGAACTGGCGGAGCAAAAGCTTGTCATCGCCGCCGGTGTTACCGCAAAGCGCCCTGAACTGGGCAACATGCTGATGGGGATTGCCGGTCCCCTTGTAGACATGGAACTTGGGAATTGTGTAACCCGGCGGGTACTTGATTTGGTCATACCGGCCTGGATATGGCCGCCCCGTTTTTACGACGTGGCCGGCTGTTTCGGCCGCATGATGAACCCTTATTTGCTGGGCTATGTATTCGTCCAGATCAGTTTTAGAGATTGTATCCTCTTTAGCCGTTGATAGAATGGGCTGAGGATTCGATGTCTCTCCCCTATCGTCTCCAAGGACGATCGGAGGTTCTTCATTCGGGGGATCTTGTTGTATCATCATCCCTATCATGTCCTGGAAGAGGAGGCCCATACGCTGTATGTTGGCCGCTTGTTCAGCAGCCTCTTTATCCTTCTTTTCCAATATTCGGCGAAGGAACTCGGCGTCGGTCTCTTCGTCTCGGCGCTCATCTAAGGACGCTTCAGGGTTTTCTTTTGGCTCTGTAAGCACGGCCATAGCATTCATCATCTCCTGGAGCTTTTGTTGCTGTTCCTGAGCCTTGGTCACTGATCGGGTGAGCGGTCGGTGACCCGTAGAAGTGTGGCTTTCCTCCTTTCCAGAAGCCATATAAACCGTATGAACTGTTATGCCCCCTGACTTGGGGCGTTTAGGTTCACCGCTTTTAGACTTTGCCATTGTCACGGGAGCTTTCTCTGGCCTCCTTCTTTTGTGGACCGTTGAAGTGGGCATCTTAGCAATTGTTGCCCCCTGTTGTTTAATGGGGCGGTTTTTGTCTTTTTCCACCTTTGCCTTTTTCTGGCGATGAAAGTGGTCCGGGTCAATCACGGAGTCTTGAACTCTACGCCAAACCCTGTATATTTTTTAGGACAGCCGTTGAGGGGGATGTTCTTGCTTCGTTTCTGGAGCTCTCTCTGCAGGTGGAGGAGATCTCTTCAATGTAGCGGTTGGAGAGTTCTTTCGTACCCTTCTCAGCAGCTAAAAGCTGTTCCCAGTTGGAACAGCAGCGTTGACTTCCACCAATGGAGCCGGTGGAGTTAGCCCTGAGGGAGAGTTGCCCCCTGCCTTCCTCACTCGTTGCCAATGGCGACGTCGAGCATGACGAGCCGTTGGGACTGGCTCGGAGATTGAGACATCTTCTTTTTGCTCCCTATTTGAATGAGGCGTCGCCGATGTTAACCTCTTAAAGACTGAGGTTGTCTTTTGAGGGGTGATATTCAACCTGTCGAAGACAGACCCTCGAATAGGGGGAGGAGCAGGAATCATCAGCCTTGAAAAGACTGACTCTTTGACAGGGGAAGCCGCCTTGACGACTTCCGGAGCAACAGTTATCGCCTTCCTCGGGACAGCCAATTTAGAGTTCTGATTTAGCCTGGTGAAAACAGAGGCTGTCGGTTCGGTAGTGAGCGACCCGTTGACAGGGGCCGTCGTAGCAGTGAGCCGGTCGAAGACCGATTTTTTGTTCACTTCCAGTGCAGGTATTGGCGTAGGGAAGCTTGTAGATGGGATCATGGTCCCGAAGAATAGACCAGTGGTGGCTTGGGTCACCTGGTCTACCGGCAGAGTGAGGAAGGAAGCCGCTTGGGGCCCATATGCTACACCTCCGGGGGAGGCGGAGCGTCCACTGCAGTGGCATTTCGAGCAATTGGTGCAGTTAGAGGCCATTGAATCTTGAGTTCTGCGCCAGGAAAAAGAACAAATCTTAGTAACTTGAAATCCGAAGGCAACCATTTAACAAACCGCGATTGGTTCGCGAGGACGACACACGAAGTGTGGAGTGGAAAGAGGAAAAGGTCCCACCGGGCGTGCCAGAATCTGTTCCCCTCCGAATGGACGGCGCACAGGACCGCGATGGGTCCTGACGCTGAGATTCGGGGCAGATGCTATTTGGTTTCATCCGTCCACCTCTCCAAAGATACCAAGTTGATTTATGGCACCGTGTATCGAAGGTTTAGACGGATGCGGCCGATGTAGCAGACTTTGTCAGATTCCCCCTCGCTATAGGGTTTTTTTTTATTGTGGGGATGCTCTTCCCTGCAGGCGCAAGCCCCTGCAGTTAATTATGCTACCGCTTCGCGGTAACAACTTTCTCCTTCTCCAGAATTTCATTTCGTGTCGTGGGTGTTTGTTTTGTTTGTGGTTGCCCGTGGATTGTATACGGAGACTGAGTAATGCCGTCGCCCGTAGGACGTGGATTAGTCCAAATCCGTATTTAATTAGATTTGGGTTTGGTGTTTTTAGTTTAAGGATGCATTAGGCGCGTTGCGGCTAAGATCAACTTAAACGTTCGTTAAGGATACGTTAGTCCTGTTTGAGACTAAGATCTACTTAACGTGGTGATCCATTTAATATAGGGCCGTCGGGACTCGTCGCCTCTCTGACATCGTTGAAGGATTACAACGATAGGTGTCAGAGGAGTTCAGAGATGTACCCTTGAACCAAAGTTGATTTGGAGTTTTATAGTCTATTTGAGTGTTTAAGGATACGTTAGCCGCGTTTGGGGCTAAGATCAACTTAAACGGGATCGTTTAGATCCGGCAAAAGAGCATTAGGAGGCTCTATTGTTCCAGTTTAGGGACATGGTGGTCCATATTCTAGTTTAAGGACATGGTGGTCCAATATTAGTTTAAGGACGTTTCGGTCCATTTTCCAGTTTAGGGACGTGGTGGTCCAATATTAGTTTAGGGACGTTTCGGTCCATTTTCCAGTTTAGGGACGTGGTGGTCCAATATTAGTTTAAGGACGTTTCGGTCCACGAGTTTAAGGACCCCGCAGTCCACATTGATGTGTGGTCGTTGGGACCCGTCACCTCTTTGACGTCGTTGAGGAATTACAACGATGGATGTCAAAGGAGTTCGGAGATGTACCCTCAAACCGGATGTAGATTGATTTAGGAGAGTCAATTTGCTCAGTCAGTTTAATTTAAGGACTTATGGCCACGATTGGGCTAAGTCCAGTTGAAAATGTCCAGCATTTTATTTGCTTTTACATTGCATTTCTTTTTATTCTTATTTGGGCCTTGCCCAGAAAGGATGCAGAGCATCAATTTGTTTTGGGCTCTGCCCTTTTTAGGCCTGCTAGGCCTTTTTGATTTGGGCCTGGCCTTTCAAGTAATGCATTGCATTTGTGCAAAGCACTAGGAATCTTTTAGATTCAAGAACAGAAGTGCAAAGCACTTTTTTAATTTCTTGATCTAAATTTAGATCAAAGAAAAAACAAGTTTTTTCTTGTTTCAGAGAACCAAAGGTTCATAGCAAGTGCAAGGCACTATTTTTTTATTATTTTTTATTTATTTATTTATTTATTTATTGAAGATCACTGATCTTGTTCTTAGATCAATGATCTATTCCTAAGAGAATTTTCTCTTATTTTAAAGGTTTTTACCTTTCTTTTTTTTTGTATTCTCAAGGAGTTCTCAAGAGTTCTCTTCTCTCTTCTTTTTTTTTTATCCAGATGTCTCTCCTCTTTTGAAATGAGGTCTGGGGTCCTTTTTATAGTGCTCAAAAATTAGTTAAATTTGTTAAAAAGATCTTTTTCTGAGTGATTTGGGGAATTTTCCCCACCGTTGGATCTTTGATCCAAAGGCCCCTGTTTTACAGAAGAAATCTTCTTGTTTTAACAAGAACAGAAAAAAATTTCCTTAAATCTTCATTCTGTTTTTGCGCAACTCCCCAGCGCATGACACGTGTCGCGCAGTAAAGCGCTTGCGCAACTGCGCGGACACGTGTCGCGCAGCGGTGCGCTTGCGCAACAGCGCTTGCGCAACTGCGCGGACACGTGGCGCGCTGTGGTGTACTTGCGCAGTTGTGCTTGCGCAACTGCGCTGACACGTGTCGCGCAGCGATGCGCTTGCGCAGTTGTGTGTGCGCAACTGCGCAGACACGTGTCACGCAGCGCAGCGCTTGCGCAACTGAGTGTTGCTTATGTTTTTTAAAGAGCCTTGCTCTGATTGGACGCACTGCCTTGGGCGTTGTGCTGCCGTGTCAACTTCTGACACGTGGCGCGTTGCGCGCAGCGCACGGGATCTGAAGCGTTGCTTCAAAATTTGAATTTTTGAAATTCAAACAGAGCCTTGCTCTGATTGGGGGAACAGTGACGTTATCCGCGTTCCACGTGACCAGGAATTTTGCACTAGATGCTTCATACGGGTTCACTGCCGTGCTCGGCGAGGACTAGGCTCCGCTCTGGATGCTTCGCACGGGTTCACTGCCATGCTCTGCGAGGACCAGGATCCGCTCTGGACGTTTTCCACGGGGTCAAAGAGTGACGTTATCCGCGTTCCACGTGACCAGGAATTTTGCTGATTGTATCCGCATTTCACGGGATGGAGGTTTGACTGTTGGCGATATGTATACCACCGAGCCATGGAACTGGGAGTTGCCGCTATTCCGCTTAGCTTGAAGTTGTGTCCGTCGTTACGGGACGAATGCTGAAACGATCTCCAGGTCTCCTTTGGCCCATCGAGACTTGGCTTCTTCTTCTGATGAAACCTGGGGGAGAAGTATAATCCCTTTTTGTTTACGCTCTTGGATTGTGTACAGGGTGTGATGGAACATCACCTGTAGGGCATAAATTGAAACTTTTTATTATATTTTATTTCATTTTCCGCGATGCTCTATCATTTCAGCTTTTATATCGCGGAGGTCGCGATTGCCCCATCATTTCGTTTATTTTTCGCGGTGCCCAATCATTTCGGCTATTTATTTATTCTCTGCTCGCTGCTTTTTTATTGCGAGTTGCCCCATCATTTCGGCTAATTTTTATGCATACATTTTTTTTACTTGCTGATTTTTATTGCTAGTTGCCCCATCATTTCGGCTATTTCGTATGCACATATGGCTCGCTGTTTTTTTTTATCGCGAGTGTGGAACTTAGAATCTGGTGCCAATCTCAGCATCAGTATCGCTACAACTGGAATATTGCCAGGAGCGAATCATCATTTGCTTCTGTCAATGTCGAACAAAGGTGGCTTAGCGAACAGGGTTAGGATCCTATCGACTAAGGCTTTTGACTTCATGGGCCGTAAGGGTCTCACAAAGGTATTTCTCCCTACAAGTCGTGAGGATCCTGCGGGTGTATTTTCGCCTTAGGGATCGTGAGGATTCCTAAGTGTGTGTTCCTCTGTAAGTCGTAAGGATCCTACAAAAGGGTTTTCTCCTTATGGGTCGAGAGGACCTACAAGGGTTGGACTTTGCTGGGGAAATGTTTATTCGCGCCCGTGGATTGTATACAAGGGCCAGTATTGAGCCGCCTGTAGGGCAATATCGAAGGTTGTGGAGGATTGCTTAAGCACAAGTTTAGGTCTCTGTAACTTAAGACTTTCAAATCTTACGAGCCGTGAGGGTCCCATAAGAGAGTTCTCCTTGCGAGTCGTGAGGATCTCGTAAGTGTATTTTCTCCTTAGGAATCGTGAGGATCCCTAAGTGTGTTGCTCCTTTGTGAGTCGTAAGGATCTCACGCAGGTGGTTTCTCCTTACAAGGTCGAGAGGACCCTACAAGTATCTTTTAACGAGGTTGCGCCCTTTCGGGTTTTCACAAACACTCGCCGGTAGTCCTGCTGTTTTTACTCACGGAGCCCTTTTGGGTTTTCATCCGTGCCCATTTTGCTCATGGACATACCGTTTTTTTTATTCTTTTTCTCTTTTTTTTTTTTACAAGGTCGCGCCCTTTCGGGTTTTCACGAACACTCGCCGGTAGCCCTGCTGTTTTTACTCACGGAGCCCTTTTGGGTTTTCATCCGTGCCCATTTTGCTCATGGACATACCGTTTTTTCATCATTTTTTTTTATTTTTCTTTTTCTCCTTTTTTTTTATCTCGTCAGCCTAAGGATGCTGCGGTAGTAGTTTAGGGACGTTTCGGTCCGCCGTTAGTTTAAAGACATTTCGGTCCGTCGTTAGTTTAAGGACGTTTCGGTCCATCGATAGTTTAAGGAAGTTTCGGTCCGTTGTTAGTTTAAGGACGTTTCGGTCCATTGTTAGTTTAAGGACATTTCGGTCCGTTGTTAGTTTAAAGACATTTTGGTCCGTTGTTAGTTTAAGGACATTTCGGTCCGTTGTTCAGGGGAGGGCCAGCTACTGCTTGTAAAGTCTGAGCTTAGGAAGATAGCGAGCGGACATAGTCGTCGTCATCTATCATTGACCCAGGCTGTGGCTCATTAAGCATAGTACTTCTTTAAGAAGCGGCCGTTTATTGGCCTGAATGGCCTTTCACCGTGCATGTCCATGAGTAGATAGGCTCCACCCTGGTAGACCTTGTCTATGATATACGGGCCTTCATAGTTTGGCTCAAATTTTCCCCGCTTGGCACGATTGGGGATCATAGGTCTTTTGACCACTAGTACGAGTTCGCCTTGGCGGAATGTCCTCGGCCTGGTCAATCTTTCATACGAGCGCGTCATCTTTGCCTTGTAGGCTTCTAGATGTTGTTGTGCTATGAGTCGGGTTTCGTCGAGGGCATCGAGCTCCTCAAGCCGAAGGTGAGCATTTTCTTCGTCTGTCAGCTCGTGGTGGACTGCCACTCGTAGAGAGGGTAACTCTATCTCGAGGGGGAGCACTGCTTCCGTCCCAAATACCAAAGCGTACGGCGTTGTGTTTGTGGCCGTCTTGAATGTAGTTCGATAGGCCCAAAGGGCCTCTTGCAGCCTCTCGTGCCAGTCTTTCTTATTTCGGGACACCGTCTTTTTTATGATCTTCGTCAAGGTCTTATTGAAGGCCTCGGCCAGACCGTTAGCTCGTGGATTGTAAACTGAAGAATATCTCCAGTCTATATTGTGCTGCTGTGCGAAGCGGCTAATCTTATGGCTTCTGTAGGCTGGCCCATTATCGGAGATAATCCGTCGTGGGGTTCCAAACCGATAGATGACGTGCGTCTTGAAGAAGTGGAGGATATTCTCTGTCTTCACTTCCCTCAGCGGTACTGCTTCTGCCCATTTGGAGAAGTAATCAGTTGTCGCCAGGATGAAACGATGTCCCCGGGACTATGCTGGCTCGATGGGGCCAACTATGTCAGTCCCCCACATTTCGAATGGCCAGCTAGCCACCGTTGGGTGTAGTGGGTTCGGATGTTGGTGGATAAAGTCTCCATGAATCTGGCACGAGTGGCATTGCTTCGCATACTCGACGCAGTCCTGGGTCATCGTGGGCCAATAGTAACCCATCCGTTTAATTTTTAACTTCATCTTTGGGCCTGCTTGGTGAGAACCGCAGAGTCCGTCGTGAACTTCCTGAACGACTCTTTCTGCTTCGTCAGGTCCTAGGCATCTCATCCATAGAGAATCAAACGATCTTTTGTATAGAGTGTCATTAACAAAAGCAAAAAATAGAGCTCGTTTGATGAGCTGATATCTTGAAGACGCTTCTTCGGGCATTCGGTGGGACTTAAAGTAGTCTATGAAGACTTCCCTCCAGTCCTCAGCCTTCTCGCGGTCTTTTATTTGTAGGGTCGCCTGCTCAGTCGCTCCCTTCTCCTCATATGATTCCGGAGGTATTTCCATTGGGGCGAGCACCCGACGGCTTTGTACCACGATTCTTACATCATCGAGGTTTTCGTCAGCCAGCTTTTTAGCAAGTTTGGCCAACGCGTCTGCCTTGCTGTTTTCTACGCGCGGTATGTTTTCCAAAGTGTAGGAGGGAATTTGGGTCAATAGTTGTTGCACCTTTTCGCCGTACTTCACCAACTCCGGTTTGCACGTTTGGTAGTCACCATTTACTTGACTAATGACCAGTTGAGAATCCCCGTATATAAGGAGGTCTTCAATTCCCATGTCGATGGCGATCTCGAGGCCTGCTATCAGAGCTTCGTACTCAGCTTCATTGTTCGTCCTCGGCTCTGTTAAGGAGAAGGCGAAGCGCATTATCCCTCCTTGTGGAGTTACGAAGATGAGGCCTACCCCCGATTTGACCATTGTGATACCTTGTTTCCGTTTCTTTATGGAGGACGCTCCATCGAAATAGAGTTCCCATCGGGTACTACCGCCGCCAATCGCATCAAATGCATGCTCGTCCGGCAAATCGCAGTTCAGAGGAGAATCGGCCGGTATCGGGTGCTCAGCGAGGAAATCGGCAATGGCCTGGCCTTTCACCGCCTTGAGAGGTTGATACGTTATAGAGAACTCCATCAAAAGCAGGGCCCATTTAGTGAGTCGTCCCGTCAATATGGCTTTTGACATTAAGTATTTAAGGGGGTCCACCTTCGAGATGAGACGGACTTCGTGTGCCAACGCATAGTGCCTGAGCTTTGTTATCACGAAGATTAACGCCAAGCAATGTTTCTCAATGGGAGAGTAGTTGCTTTCCGCCCCCAGTAGAACTCGACTTAAGTAGTAGAGTGCTCTCTCTTTCCCTTGATCGTTCTCTTGTGCCCATAATGCGCCTAAGGAACCTTCGAGGGCGGTTGTATAAAGAATGAGGGGTTTTCCCTTGACCGGCGCAGCCAACACCGGAGGGTTCTGCAGGTACTGCTTGATCTCGTCTAGTGCACCTTGGCATTTGTGATCCCAAACGAATAGAGTTCCCTTTTTCATCAGGTGGCTGTAGGGACGGCATTTGCCTGAAAGATTGGCTATAAACCGCCGGATGTATGCGAGTTTCCCTTAGAGAGACCGCAACTGTTTGAGGGTTCTTGGCGGAGGCATTTTCATGATCGCTTTAATCTTTGACGGATCTATTTCAATACCTCGGTGTCGAACGATGAATCCTAGGAATTTGCCCGAGGAGAATCCAAACGCGCATTTGAGGGGATTCATTTTCAAATTATATTGCCGAAGGCGTTGAAATACAGTCTCCAGATGCTTTAAATGCTCTTCGTATGACATGCTCTTCACTACAAGGTCATCGATATAGCACTCGACGATATCATGTATAAGATCGTCGAAGATCTTTGTCATGGCCCTTTGATAGGTAGCGCCGGCGTTCTTTAGACCAAAGGGCATAACCCTGTAGCAGAATATACCCAAAGGGGTCCGGAAAGCGGTATGCTTCTGGTCTTCGGGATGCATCTTTATCTGATTGTATCCTGATGAACCGTCCATAAAAGAGAAAACCTCGTGAGTGGACGTGTTATCTATCATTAGCTCGGTTACCGGTACCGGGAAATCGTCCTTTGGACAGGCTTTATTGAGATCCCTGAAATCCACGCATATGCGTACCGTCCCATTCTTCTTCATTACCGGGACGATGTTGGCGATCCAGTCGGGATATTGGACTTCTTGGATAAATCCAGAATCGATCAGCTTCTTGACTTCGGCGTTGATGCTAATCTCAAGCTCGAGCCGCATCCTTCTTGGCGCCTGCTTGGCCGGCTTAATATCCGGGGATATTGTTAATTTATGCACAGCAATCTCCGGATCTAATCCCGACATCTCGGAATAGTTCCACGCGAAGCAGTCTTTATGTTGTAGAAGCACTTTCTTTAACGCAGCCACCCTTTCTTCAGATAGCAGCTCGCTGACAAATGTCGGTCGCGGGTCATCTGCCGATCCCAACTCAATCTTCTTGAGGTTATCTGCAGTAGTATGTATACCATCTTCTAGTTCTTTCGGAGCTGGCGGAAATTCTGAGACCACCTCATCATCGCTGTTCTCAAAGCACCGGGGAAGGTCATCCATGTTCTCGGGCTCTTCTTTTAATATTGTAATCGTATAACAGGTGCGAATCCACTCCCAGGACTGAGATGGATTCGGTTCTGCTCTTGCGGCCTTGGGCTCGTGCTTTTGTGGCGGCGTTACCCTCCAGCCGTCGGATAAAGCGAATCTGCCCCGTTGGTACTGGTCCTCGACCCAGTTCTTGAAGGTGAAGCAGTCTTCGGTAGGATGTCCTATGACTCGGTGATAAGAGCAATAGTTCAGATGAGACGCCTTGTTAGCTTGCTCAGGGCGTCTAGACTCTGGAAGCGTGATCATTTGATGTTTTAAAGCGAGCTTGAGTAACCTCTCCGTCTTGTCTCGGGGAAAGGAGTACGCTCGACTCATCTTCTTCATGAGGGACAAATCCGAGCCATGCAATACCCGATCACGTAACTCTGTAATCTTGCGTCATTGTTGTCGGCTCCTTTTTCCGCTTCTTGATTTATTTCTGTCTCTGCGTCGGGCCTTTCGTACAACGGGTTAACAAAGACGAACATCTTTGTCTTTTGTAGCCTGTTGAAATAGACGTCGCGTCCTGGCCTTCTCGTAGATGGCCATCTCGCGGTTGTGGTCTTCCCGAGCTTTCTGACCCACTTTCCTGATAGGGTTGTCCACTCGTTGTTCAAACGACGGACTCGGCACTTCAGTCGCGGGGTCTAGTTTTGATGAGGGGTTGGTACTTCCTGACAGGGCGTCCTCTTCTTCATCAAAGGTATATATGGCGTAATTACTGTGGGCCCGTTCCTGTTTTCCGGTTATCGCGTATCCAAGCCCAAGTGTTTCCATTTTCCCGTTGGGCAATTTGCGTTGGGTCCTAGGGACATCCCAAATCCTGTTGTAGAACCGAGCTTGTCGAACAGTCTGTTTTAGGGGTACTCCTTGGCGCTTCAATAGCCTCTTTAGTCCATTTATGTAGTATCTGGGCAAACGGATAGGTTGGAGCCTGTCGAGTGTAACATCCATGCCATGCCAGATCTCTTTCTCTATTTTTGACTCTGAGGATCGGTAGAATAGGATTAATTTCTCAACCCTTTGCCTGGGAGGGACGTAAAATGTTTGCAGGTCCTGCACATTGTGAGCTTGAAGTGTGTCGAGATCCTTGTAATGTTCCCGCGGCACCATGGTGATTTGCAAACTCTGATCATCGCTAGGGGGTGCTTGTATTGACAGCCGATTGGAGAACACGGCATTAACCTCATCTTCCGAGTCACTTCCGAAGACCAACATGGAGGCGGACGTCCCCGGGTTGTTGCGTTGAGATGGCCCGGCATAAACTATCTCTTCCTCTTCTTCGGTATCGCTCCCGAAAACAGGGATGGTGGCGACGGTTTTGTTCTCTGGGTTGCGACACCTTTCTGTATCCTCGCAATCTGGCAAAAAGTACTTCGCATCTTCGTATTTGCGGACTTCGTTCACGGAAAATGGGTTCAACTCACCTGTTACGGTATACTCGAAACCATCCTTAAAGTACTTCATACACTGATGTTGCGTGATTGAAAAGAATTCTTGTTTGTGTAAATCGAACAAAGCGAATGAGTTTCTTTGTGTCGGTAATTAGAAGGTATAAAATCACAACCAAAAATTATTTTGACCGCAATCAAACTACGGTGTCAATTGTAGTTCATGAATGAGTGCGGATCATCCACAGGGATTGCACGATTCGTTTGTATTATGATATGCTTGAATTGAAAAGTTAAGCTAAGATAAACGAAAACATGATTCGAGAATTTTGATTTTTCAAGTGTCACTATTCTATTCAAGAATCAAGAAAATGTTAAACAATCAAGAATCGGTGTATCGATGATATTTCCAATCAACAGTCAAGAATCTAAAAGAGGCTCGTAGGAATCGATCGGATCTATAGACGTGATGTAATCTCAAGATTTCGTGTTCTTGTCCTTCGAAGGATTGATACTAGATTGATGATAATCGACGAGAGTTAGGGCTTTCTTGATGAAACTAGGGTTTCATCTTTTAACCCTTGTTCTTTCGTCGATATCATTCCTTTTCTAGCCTCTACCAAATTCAAGAAACGATCGTAACTCCCCAATTTCGAACGATATCAATCAAGAAAGCATCGAAACAAAATGGGTCATCGTTTCTTGAACTAGCTAGGGTTTTCAAAACACGTAGGACTCAAGAATCGATTAAAGCTATGTTACATCATCATTCTATTTACCGTCTCGACTCCTTGACGAGCGGAGTTTTATTCACACATCACCACACAGAGAATATTTACGAATTGTAAAGATATCATGATGCAGAATTTAAAGAAAACAAGATAAAAGAATATCACATTTATTTATCTCAACAATTTTGATTACATTCGCTTCAAGAACTACAAGAGGAAGAATCTAGATTGTTGATCGGGCGTCGCTCGGCTTCGTGAGTCGTGGATCGGCTCGGATCGCTTGCTCCGTTGAAGATCGGCTCCGCTCCTAAAGGTTGTAGGGCTTCTTGCTTAATGGGTACTCGGGATCTTGATTTTGATTGGAATTAGGGTTTCACACAAGTAATGGTTTGATTCTATCTATCCCCACATGATGATCTCACCCTAGGTCTAGGCTTCTATTTATAGACTTCCCAAACCCTAGGTTTAGGTTTGAAATGGTAGTTCCCTCCAAAAGTTTGTTGAGTCTTCTAGAAGGTAGTTTGTTAGGAGCTAGCTTAGAGTTTAAGCTAGGTTTAATTAGGCTTGGAAACCCTAGTTTGCTGATCTGGCAGAAACCCCTAGAGTCTTCTGGAAACTGAGATGCATTTCTGAACTGTAGGGCCTGAAAGAAATATTCTGCACCAAAATTGAGTTGCTGATGTGGCAAGACGGCCGCGGAACCGCGGCCTAAGCTAGCTTGCGCCGCGGTTCCGTGGCCAGGCAGTGGCTTCAGGGATTCAACTTTGCTGTGTTGTCTTGGGCTGATATTTGATGTGTTTTCTGATGTGTTGATTTGCAATTACCCCTTTGTAATGATACCAGAACTAAAATCATTGAGTTGGCGTAATATTTGAGCGGTGTAAATTTGAGCAAGCTTCTGATTTCCTGCACAGACTTCAAAACACGGGTTGCGACATATAGAAATATTGCGATGCCATGCAATGCAGTCAATTTTCCTAGAAATGCCGGTTTTAAGGTCTAATACATGTAATCTGATAATCTGTGATAGATTTGCTAATATGTGAAATACGGATACCGAACACTTCTATATGAATGCAAATGATGAGGAAATTGCCGGCTAAAATATACAATATTTTCGACTAATCAAATTCCCCCAAACTTAATTTCGATCGTCTCGAGCGAATGTTTTATTAAAAAGAGAAGGAGAAAATAAAGAAAGAGAAAAACTAACTAGCACACTTTCGTAGGCAACACGATTGCACTGAGCACGTGCAACAAGCCTTTAAACCTCTAGGTGTCCCTAATAGGAGGAGTGTTGTCTCCTGAGGGTTTTCAGCAGATTGCACCCACAAAATCCAATAATAAAAGGAAGATCATGAATATTACATTTAAAGAAAATAATTGTAGAAGAAAAGCCTTGAAAATTAGGGTTTCCAACTAAGCTAGCTTTTCGGTTGTCATGAGCCCTATCTTAATGGTCATGAAAAAATGTTAGAAATCACGTCCTCCCTCAATAAAACATCGTCTTATTTTTCATTCCTATCTGTATTCCAAACATCGATCATATCACCCTGCGTGTGTGTAAAGACATCCCTACACCCGGAGAATTCAATTCAAGCTATCATACTCTTGCCCATCAGCCTCAGTACTTTTTAATTAATGAATATTTAGATGAGATTGCTCACACACTTTCATGCGACCGTTAATATTTCTTGAGGTACTAACCAACCGATTACTCCTGTGCGTGCTTACTTGGTGTATTTTCCTCGTCTTGCACCACCTTAGGCATAGCAGTGACTCCCAGACCAGTTGGCCTTAGGGCACTAGGTGAAGAAGCACCCTCGCTATATATTTTTTATTGCCTTTGGTGATAACAAAACCAGTGTCCATTTTTCTCACCACTTTATATTTTTTTAATCACTTTTCTTTTTATTTCCTTCATACATTGGTTTTAAGACAAGAGCATTTCAAGGTATCCTCTACTATCCCAGGCTTCAAGACGTGTGTAAGTGCGAATAGCAGGGTAGCAACGTTCAAAATGTTTGGCTTTCAGAATAGAAACTATTTTTCAGACTTATTTTTATCCTCAGATTAGTGACTTCCTTCATCTTACTAACCCTTGGGACAGCGGCTCATAACTACTTATTACTAGTTCGTATAAGAAAACTTCTAATTTTCTTGGTTTTCTTAAATTTTTCTAATCTCATAGATGTAATTTTTCACTATCTAAACTTTCATTATTTTATTTATATACAAAAAAGTGTAAATATTAAAATTATTTTTATACTTGAAAATTTTTTAAATTTTTATGGGTTTTGAAAAAATTTTAAATTTTTATAGATTTTTTTAAAAAAATGTTTTGTGCTTATGCAGATGATATGCAAATGATGCGAAAATAAGTAAAAACCTCCCCCAAACTTGTTTTCAACAGTGTCCTCACTGTTGCCGACAGCTATATCTACAAAACCTGTAAGTCTGGGAGGAATTATTAGTGGGGGCAAAATATATAAGTGAAGAACTTCCCCCAAACTTACTCTTTTCACTCACCTTCATTCAAAAAATGATGCAATGATATACTGGACATGAAGGTGAGACGGAGGAATTTTAATCCAAATAAACTGGCTCTTGTAAGAACAAGAGCTCCTCCGTGGGGTCAGTGGAAAATACGGCTTTAGTCTATGTCCATTTACTTTGAAAAAGGTGTCGTTTTTAACATTTTCTACTTCTACTGCCCCGTGCGGGTATACAGACCGCACAACAAAAGGTCCCTTCCATCGAGATCGGAGCTTACCCGCATGAAGGTGTAATCGTGAATCATAAAGAAGGACTTGTTGACCAGGTGAAAATGTTTTCCTCAAAATGTTTTTATCGTGAAAAACCTTAGTCCTATTCTTTGTGATTACAACGTTATTATAAGCTTCATCGCGGAGTTCGCTTAGCTCATTAAGTTGCAGCTTCCGAAAGTTGCAAGCAAGGTTTAGATCAAAATTTATTTCTTTTATAGCCCATAATGCTTTATGCTCTATCTCGACGGGTAAATGACATGCTTTCCCGAACACTATCCTATATGGAGAATTCCTAGGTCGGTTTTATATGCAGTTCTGAATGCCCAAAGAGCATCCGTCAATTTGATCAACCAGTCTTTTCTATTTTTAGCAACAGTCTTCTCCAGGATAAGTTTGATTTGTCTGTTTGAGATTTCAGCCTGCCCGCTTGTTTGGGGATGATAGGGTGTAGAAAGTCGGTGGTTGATTGAGTATTTTCGCATCAGAGTCTCGAAAGACCTGTTGCAGAAATGTGTCCCATTATCGCTAATGATAGCGCGTGGGTGTCCAAATCGCGAAAAGATATTCTCTTTCAAGAACTTAATGACAACTTTCTTGTCATTAGTGCGACATGGAATGGCTTCTACCCACTTTGAGACATAATCAACCGCCAGCAATATGTACAAATTCCCAAAGGAGTTGGGAAAAGGACCCATAAAATCAATGCCCCAAACATCAAATATTTCAACAACCAAGATGGGTTGCTGAGGCATTTCATTCCTCTGGGATATTCTACCTGTATACTGACATTGTGTACAGGTTTTGCAATACTCAAATGCGTCCTTGAATAAGGTCGGCCAATAAAATCCACATTGCAAAACCTTTTCCGCTGTCTTTCTAGGACCAAAGTGACCCCCATAAGCCTGATCGTGACAAAATGAAAGAACACTCTTGAACTCTTCATTCGGGACACACCGGCGAATGATCTGATCAGGACAATATTTAAACAAATAGGGCTCGTCCCGGTAAAAGTGTTTTACTTGGGAAAGAAAACGATATTTGTCCTTTTTTGACCAATCGCTCGGTATTAGTCCCGTGGCATGGTAGTTCACAATATCCCTGAACCATGGTTCAGCAGATATGCTCAAGAGTTGTTCGTCAGGGAACGAGTCATTAATCGGCAGGGTCACAGGGGAAGAAATGATGCGTGAAAGATGGTCAGCTACTACGTTTTCACATCCTTTCTTATCTTTGATAACGAGATCAAATTCTTGTAACAGTAGGATCCAACGTATTAGTCGACCTTTTGCATCTTTCTTCGCCAGAAGATGTTTTAAAGCGGAATGGTCAGTATACACAACTATAAGTGAGCCAATTAAGTAAGGCCTGAATTTTTCTAATGCAAATACAACCGCTAAAAGTTCTTTCTCGGTGGTTGTATAATTGATTTGCGCATCATTCAAGGTCTTACTTGCATAGTATATCACATGTGGCATCTTTTTGATGTGCTGTCCTAAGACTGCACCTACTGCAAAATCAGATGCGTCACACATCAGCTCAAAGGGGTAGTCCCAATTTGGTGATGATAAAATGGGGGCTGAAGTGAGTGAGTGTTTAAGTGAGTCGAAAGCTGTCTCGCAATCCGAGTCAAAATGGAAGGTTGTATCCTTGGCCAGGAGAAGAGTTAAAGGTCTAGCAATTTTGCTAAAGTTCTTAATGAATCTCCTATAAAAGCCCGCATGGCCAAGGAAAGATCGAATATCTTTGACGCTTTTGGGATGAGGTAGGTTTTGAATGACATCTATCTTAGCTCTGTCAACCTCAATGCCTTTCTGTGAAATGACATGTCCAAGTACTATTCCTTCTTGGACCATAAAATGGCATTTTTCCTAGTTCAAAGTCAAGTTCTTCTCTTTGCAACGAGTAAGAACAGCGTCAAGATTCGCTAGGCAATCATAAAAAGAGTCTCCAAAAATCGAGAAATCGTCCATAAAGATCTCCAGAAAATTCTCTACCATATCAGAGAATATCCCCATCATACACCGCTGAAAGGTAGCGGGAGCATTGCATAGCCCAAAGGGCATGCGACTGTAAGCAAAGGTACCAAAAGGACAAGTAAAAGTGGTTTTATCTTGATCCTTTTTGGCGATGGGGACCTGATTATAGCCTAAGTATCCATCCATAAAACAATAATATTCTCGTCCTGCTAAGCGTTCCAGCATCTGATCAATGAATGGTAGAGGAAAGTGGTCTTTCCTCGTGGCAGCATTGAGTTTTCTATAATCAATACATACACGCCACCCAGTTTGGGCTCGTGTCTGAATCAACTCATTTGACTCATTGGTTATAACTGTGATGCCGGATTTCTTAGGAACGACATGTATAGGACTCACCCACTGGCTATCGGAGATGGGGTATATAATACCATTATCTAAGCATTTAACGATCTCTTTCATGACCGCTTCCTTCATGACGGGATTCAACCATCTCTGTGGTTCTCGGGTCGGTCTGGCATCATCCATCACATGTATATGATGTTCAACTATCAAGGGACTAATCCCTTTTATGTCCGCCATACTCCAACCAAATGCCTCTTTGTTAGATCTTAATACCGATAAAAGGGCATTCTCTTGCTCTGATGTAAGAGAAGCGGATATGATAACCGGTAAAGACTCATTCTCACCTAGATATGCATATTTAAGGTGAGAAGGTAAAATTTTTAGATCTAAATCAGGCGGAGAAATGATAGAAGGAGGGTTCATCGAGTGATTTTTGGATTTACAAAGAAGCTCAGAGCCTGTGAAAGATACAGACTCGGGTGGAGAAAAGTCAGAAATGCAGGACTCAAGTGTAGAGAAAGTGTCCTCACTAAGATCATGTGTGAAATCAAACAGAGATGTGGTAATGTCATCGAGATCAGTAAAGCAAAGTTCCTCGGCTCCACAACTATCGGGAGCGATCTCATGGACAGAGCACACATCTAAAATATGAGCAGAGGGTTCTGATGGCTGACTTCCAACTTTGTAGATATTTAGTTCAATGGTCATATTTCCAAATGATAAGTTCATTGAACCATTTCTACAGTTTATAACAGCGTTGGAAGTGGCAAGGAAAGGACGACCCAGAATCACCGGAATTTGGCCCCGGGGGTTTGCTACAGGATGTGTGTCGAGCACAATGAAGTCTACAGGGAAAACAAATTCCCCGACCTTTATCAATACATCCTCTAATTCACCCCTTGGTTTGGTGATAGATCGGTCTGCCATATGGAGAGTGCAGTGAGCAGGTTTCAGCTCTCCAATCCCTAATTGCTTATAGACAGAATAAGGGAGCAGGTTAACACTTGCGCCAAGGTCTAAAAGAGGACGATTTATGTTTTTACCCCCAATCGAAATCGATATTGTAGGACATCCTGGGTCCTTTCTTTTCTTTGGAAGCTGGGGTATAAAAGCAGTGCTGATATTATTAGACATGAAGACCTTCTTTGGCACTTGAGTCTTCCTCTTCCTAGTGCACAAGTCCTTAAGAATTTTCGCATAAGCGGGGACTTGCTGAATAGCATCTAGGAGAGGGATATTGATGTTAACCTGTTTGAACATTTCTAAAATTTTCTCCATATGAGGACTCGTTCTATTAGCCCTTAACCGGTTCGGGTAAGGAGCTTTCGCAATAAGCGCAGGGTCCATCACAGGAGAAGGAAGAGGGGATAGACGAGGTCCCAAAAGAGGTGTGGGGACCGTCTGTGGAGAACTATAAGGGTTGGGAGAAGGTGTCGAGCCTAGTGGGAAATGGAGAATAGGCTCGCGAGAAAGTGGTGTGGTAGAAGAAGAAGGATCAGAAGGAGAAGTGTGTGTGTGTGTAGAAAGGTCTCAGCCGGGGTGTTGATATGATTTTCAGTATCATCAATACCTTCCCCGACATGATTGTTCAGCACTCTTCCCGATCTCAACGTTGTGACGGCATTTACATTGTAATGCCCAGGATTCTGTAGGGGTTGAGAGGGAAGTTTCCCTTTTTCTCTCGCACTCATTTCGGCTTTTAGGCGTGCGATTTCAGCTTCCATCGATTTGATACTCTCAGCTTGGGACGCTGAGTTTTTCTTTATCTCACTGACGGAAGATCTAACCTCAGGCGAAACCTCTATGAAATTTGACAAAAGTGATTTCATGGTTTGAGTGAATTGAGAGAACTCGTCAGAACAGGACTGCATAGGATTAGACTGTGCAGGAGTGTTGCCCTGGTTTTGGAAATTTTGTGACTAATAGGGGTGCTGAGTGAGTTGAAGGGGTTGCTGTTGTGGTGGAGGAAGAACCCTTTGAAATTGATTCGTGTTTGGAACCGTGTTTTGAGATTGGTTTTGGTTCCAAGCAAAATTCGGGTGATTCCTCCAACCCTGATTGTACGTGGAAGAATATGGATCGTTTCGAGGTCTTTGAAATGCGGCATTAGAATGCTCGTGACCTTGAAACGCAGAGTTTAATGGACATTCTTCCGTTAAATGAGACGGATCAGAACAGCACCCACAAACAGTTTTGGGGAGTGACACTGGGTTTAGGGAGGCTGCTGCAAATTTGTGTTCCATAACGTCGAGCTTCTTTTGTATTGCTGCCATTTCAGCTCGAACACCTATGGACACATCTATTTGGTGTACGCCACCCCTATTCAATGGTTGCTTTCCACTCTCCCACTGTAGTGATTTTTCAGCGAACTCTTCTAAGTACTTCCAAGCTTCCCCATCATCTTTGGTCATAAAAGTACCTTGACACATGTTTTCAAGGCTCTGTTTGGTGCTTGGGTTAATGCCCTCATAAATGATTCGGCACAATTCCCATCTCGGGATGCCGTGATGAGGACACTGAACCAATAGATCCTTGAAACGTTCAAAGCATTTTGAAAATGGTTCAGCAGGGAGCTGGGCAAATTGATTCAGTTCGCTACGGATTCGAGCTGTCTTTTGGATTGGGTAAAATTTCTTAAGGAATGCAGCGACGAATTCTTCCCAATTCATAATAGAATGTGCGGTAGTGTTATATAGCCACTTCTCGGCTATATTGCACAAAGTAAATGGAAGAAGTCATAGACGCATAGCATCCACTGAAAGTTGTGACGTACCCATCATTGTGCATACGTTTTCAAATTTGGTAATGAAAACGTAAGCGTCCTCAGTCTCGAGTCCGTGGAATTTGGGTAAAAGATTGATGTACTGGGGCTTAATCTCAAAGTTATCCCCATTGGCTGGTGGTGTGGATAAGCAGGTCGAAAGAGGACCTCGAATAGGGTAGCACCTCTCCTGGAGAGAGATGCGGGGTTGATTCTGCGCACCAACGGACGGCGGCAGATTAGGGTTAAAGAAGTTTGATGGATTCGGATCCATCGGTGTAGGTGTGGTAGTGGGTAAAGAAAAGGTAAATGGAGAAATATCGACTTCGGAGTCGATAAAGGGTACGCGGACTAAACGGGCACTAGAATCCCGTGTCCAGCCTATCTTGCACTAAAATGGGTTAGTACAAGTGGCAGCGTTGACTTATAATTAGGGGTAATGAATGCGGTGCTTGCTTTGAAAAAGGGACGGATTTTTGAAAAAATGATGCAACACAACAAATGCAGCACAAAAACCTTAGAATCTAGTGGTCACCTAGGTCCGGCTCTAGACCGCTCCTAACTGCCAAAAAACAAGTCGCAGGATAGAATCCTCCACTGCCTCTTTGTCCCCCTGTGGCCGGATAAGTGCCAGGTAAGTGGTAAGGTACTCCACTACGTAAGTAGTGAGCCTAATTAAAAACCACTAGCCTTAGACACACTCGCCTTAGGCACCACAAGAAAACGCGGATAAGCTATGAATTACCCACGGCCTTCTCTTGTCCTAATTGAGCGCGACAGTCCTTAGAGTCTTCTCTAGATTTCTTTTAGTTAATGTGGGTCAATGCGGATGCAAGTTTTGCGATTTTCGGGGCCTAGGAAGGGTAATGAAATCCCCACCTAATTTGGATTTGGCCGTGCCCCTTAATATCCGTATTTAGAATGCAAACAACCAAGAAATCAAAATCACGCACAAATTTATTTTTGCTTTTGCGGCGCTGCGATTATTTGCAAAGAATCCTGCAGCAAAGTGTTAGTTGGAGCTAAAAGAGGAGAGAGGAGAAGGTAAGAAACTTACAGAGAAAAAATTGCACAGAGATCCCTCAAAGGGGCCGCGTTTCCGCCGCAATAGCCCTCTAATGCCGCCCTTCCGCGGTCTAGGAGTTGGATCACTGAACCAAACTTCTTCAGGGAGCTTCTGTGGACTCCCTCAGCTCTCTGGTATTTTCCAAAAATTTTCTTCAATTTCCAAACAGCTCCAGATTTCCTTGCAATGAACAACAGCAAATCGTTTAGGGTTTGCATGAATTTTGATCTCAAAAACAACAATGGAATAATTCTTTCAATTCAAACTATAATATGAAACGAATTAGCGCGCGATCCCCGGAAACGGCACCATTTGATTGAAAAGAATTCTTATTTGTGTAAATCGAACAAAGCGAATGAGTTTCTTTGTGTCGGTAATTAGAAGGTATAGAATCACAACCAAAAATTATTTTGACCGCAATCAAACTACGGTGTCAATTGTAGTTCATGAATGAGTGCGGATCGTCCACAGGGATTGCACGATTCGTTTGTATTATGATATGCTTGAATTGAAAAGTTAAGCTAAGATAAACGAAAACATGATTCGAGAATTTTGATTTTTCAAGTGTCACTATTCTATTCAAGAATCAAGAAAATGTTAAACAATCAAGAATCGGTGTATCGATGATATTTCCAATCAACAGTCAAGAATCTAAAAGAGGCTCGTAGGAATCGATCGGATCTATAGACGTGATGTAATCTCAAGATTTCATGTTCTTGTCCTTCGAAGGATTGATACTAGATTGATGATAATCGACGAGAGTTAGGGCTTTCTTGATGAAACTAGGGTTTCATCTTTTAACCCTTGTTCTTTCGTCGATTTCATTCCTTTTCTAGCCTCTAACAAATTCAAGAAACGATCGTAACTCCCCAATTTCGAACGATATCAATCAAGAAAGTATCGAAACAAAATGGGTCGTCGTTTCTTGAACTAGCTAGGGTTTTCAAAACACGTAGGACTCAAGAATCGATTAAAGCTATGTTACATCATCATTCTATTTACCGTCTCGACTCCTTGACGAGCGGAGTTTTATTCACACATCACCACACAGAGAATATTTACGAATTGTAAAGATATCATGATGCAGAATTTAAAGAAAACAAGATAAAAGAATATCACCTTTATTTATCTCAACAATTTTGATTACATTCGCTTCAAGAACTACAAGAGGAAGAATCTAGATTGTTGATCGGGCGTCGCTCGGCTTCGTGAGTCGTGGATCGGCTCGGATCGCTTGCTCCGTTGAAGATCGGCTCCGCTCCTAAAGGTTGTAGGGCTTCTTGCTTAATGGGTACTCGAGATCTTGATTTTGATTGGAATTAGGGTTTCACACAAGTAATGGTTTGATTCTATCTATCCCCACATGATGATCTTACCCTAGGTCTAGGCTTCTATTTATAGACTTCTCAAACCCTAGGTTTAGGTTTGAAATGGTAGTTCCCTCCAAAAGTTTGTTGAGTCTTCTAGAAGGTAGTTTGTTAGGAGCTAGCTTAGGGTTTAAGCTAGGTTTAATTAGGCTTGGAAACCCTAGTTTGCTGATCTGGCAGAAACCCCTAGAGTCTTCTGGAAACTGAGATGCATTTCTGAACTGTAGGTCCTAAAAGAAATATTCTGCACCAAAATTGAGTTGCTGATGTGGCAAGACGGCCGCGGAACCGCGGCCTAAGCCGGCTTGCGCCGCGGTTCCGCGGCCAGGCAGTGGCTTCAGGGATTCAACTTTGCTGTGTTGTCTTGGGCTGATATTTGATGTGTTTTCTGATGTGTTGATTTGCAATTACCCCTTTGTAATGATACCAGAACTGAAATCATTGAGTTGGCGTAATATTTGAGCGGTGTAAATTTGAGCAAGCTTCTGATTTCCTGCACAGACTTCAAAACACGGGTTGCGACATATAGAAATATTGCGATGCCATGCAATGCAGTCAATTTCCCTAGAAATGCCAGTTTTAAGGTCTAATACATGTAATCTGATAATCTGTGATAGATTTGCTAATATGTGAAATACGGATACCGAACACTTCTATATGAATGCAAATGATGAGGAAATTGCCGGCTAAAATATACAATATTTTCGACTAATCATTGCGTAGAAGGGATGATGTTGTACTCGTGTAGCCAAGGACGACCGAGCAAGGTATTGTAGCAGGTCTTGGCGTCAATGACATGGAATTTGATGTCTGTGACGAGAAGTCCAAAGCGTAATGTTAGTATCACGGATCCAAGAGTCCGTGACGATTGTGAATCGAAACCGGAGATAGTAATTTTGTCACGAGCGAGGTGTTGCACACTCATGCAGATTTCCTTCAACACCCGAACATTAAGGAGATTAACGGAGGATCCATTATCCACCAGGATCTTGCCTATCTTGATATCATGGCAGTATCCGGAGACATATAGAGGACGGTTGTGGTCGCACGTCCCGAGAAGGAGGTCTTCGTCCCCGAAAGTGATGTCGGCCGTATGCACTTCCTCCAGTTCATCCTTCATCCTTTCCGTGGCGAGGAAGGGTTGGAATTGCTCGGGTTCTTGTAACGCCTTAATTAGTGAATCTCGCGCTTCTTTTGATAATAGGAGGGTATCGAAAATACTAAGCTGAGAAGGTAGCTTCCTTAGGTGCGCTAGGATGTTATAGTCCACCTTACCCTTCCTAGGAGGTCTTTGGCAGCCAGCTCTTTCATGACTTGGTCATCTAAAGTGATATCTTCAGTGACCTTTTCCTTTCCCTTATCTTTTCTACTCGCGGGCCCGAGATTCTTTTCTGGGAGTGTGCGATTGCGCAGCTGAATGTTCTCGCAAGCCTTTGATCTCTCCTCTTTCCCTAAAACGGATTCTTTAAAGAGAGGGCCCAGAGCCATTTCTTCATCAGAGTCGCTCCTAAAAGTGAGAACTTATGACCCCCCGGCGTTAACCATGTAACAGTTGCCAGTGGTCCTGTTGTGCTCGTCGGCAGTACTTCTTTGTTCTCGACGAGTCTTGCGTTTCACGCGCTTAAAATGTTGCCGATGAGCAACATATCCTTGCCACCATATCTTAAAGGCGTCGCACTCCTCCGTGGGGTGTGAAATTTTCCGATGATATGCGCAATAATCAGGGTGTCTCTCCACCCCATTGAGCGTGTTTTCTTCCGAGGGTGGTAGCTTCATTCCTATCGACATGGCTTTGGCAAACCGTTTCCTCGTCTTGAATATCTTCTTGTCTGCCTCGGATGCCTTTCGATCTGGCGGGAGTACTTCAACTCTTTCGTTTAGTCGCCTGCGTTTGGCTCCTTCCGATGCGGCCATCTCACGCTCCTGATCTGCTTTACTCTTTAGACGAATCTCGTCCAGAAAGGCGTCGATCATTTCATCTGTTGGCTACACAAGTCATGGCTCAGGCTGTGCCCCCAGTTTCTCGGTGCCAGGAGTTTTCTCATCTTCCGAGTGGGAAATCACACGACAACTCGCCACATATCCCTCGGGTTCATCCGATGAGCTCTCTTCCTCATCTTCCTTCTAAAAGACGTGGTTGAGGAACTCTTGCAGCGTGACAGGAGTTCGCGCCTTTTGATTGTACTCCTCCAGCGCGTCAATTTGCTTCTGCAAGTTCGTGCGCTTGTCTCCAGGCTTCACGGGCTTCTTAGATTTCTTCTTCTTTTTCTTCGAAGATTTTGACAGTTGGGCGTGAGTACTTGGGCCATCACCACGAGTCTTCGTAGTTGGGCGCGGCTTCAACATCCCTTCGATGATTTGAGGTTCAAGCGGTTTCTTCCATTCAACCGCTGGGCACGCATGAAGATCACTCAGCATCCTTTTGGTTTTAGCTGATAGCACGATTTCCCATGGAGCTTCTTCAATAAAGGAACAAGTCGCCCCCGGTGCGTCCGTCTTCTTAGGAGTATGCGGCTGCGGCGGGTTCACCTTCCATTTTTCGGACAGCGCAAACTTTCTCTGGAGGTATTGATCTTCAATCCATCCTTTGAAGACGAAGCAATCCTCAATCGGATGGCTTACCGTTTGATGGTAAGGGCAATAGTTGGGGTTGTTCACCTCAGTGGGTTGTGGCGGTCGCCTTGGATTTGGCAGGTTTATAAGTCTGTTGCGTACTGCCAGCTCGAATAGCCGTCTCGTCTTGTCCCGTGGGAACGAGTAGGGACGCTTCATCTTCTCATTATAATACCGGCGTCTTTCTTCCAGTTGATCCGTCAGCTTTGGGCGTTAGGTTGCTGTTGGGCATTCGCGACGAAGGTTGCCCTTCCTTTACCCTTGTCATTCCGAGGTTCCGACTTCGGGGGAGGTGGTCTATGACCCATCTGGTCCATCTGAGCCAACTTATCGATTAAAGCTTGGAATGTGGTTGGCTTAAAGAACATCATAAACTGGGAGATAGTTGCGTGGGGGTCTAGGGTTCCTACGAACATGCCCACTGCGGGTGCTTCCTCAATGCGTTGTTCGCATCTCGACCACAAATTCCGCCAGCGTATAGCATACTGGACCCAGGTTTTGTCTGGTTTTACCCTGGCGTTAATCAGTGCTGTTATTGGAGTGCGTTCGCTGGCACTTGCGAATCGCTGAGTGAATAACAACTCCATTTCAGCGATCGTCTTGATAGAATCGTTTGGGAGTTCCGAATACCATTCGAACGCTGTTTTTGATAAGCTACCCACGAACTGGCGAAGCAACAGTTTATCATCACCACCGGTGTTACCGCAGAGGGCCCGGAACTGGGCAACATGTTGATGGGGATTGCCGGTCCCCTTATACACGTGGAATTTTGGTATCGTATAGCCCGGCAGGTATTTGATTTGGTCATACCAGCTTGGATACGGCCGGCCCGTCTTTACGACTTGACCAGCTGCCTCAGCCGCATGATGAACCCGGATTTGCTGGGCTATATAGTCAACCAAATCAGCTTTAGAGATTGCCTCCTCTTTGGCCGTTGAGAGGGCCGGCGGTGGATTTGACGTTTCTCCTCGGTCGTCTTCAAGAACGATTGGGGGATCCTCGGCGGGTGGGTCCTGCTGGATCATCATTCCTATCATGTCTTGGAAGAGAAGGCCCATACGCTGTATGTTGGTTGCTTGTTCGGCAGCCTCTTTGTCCTTTTTCTCCAGTATCCGGCGAAGGAATTCAGCGTCGGTTTCTTCCTCCTGGCGTGCGTCTGAGGACGTTTCTGGGTTTTCTTTTGGTCCGGTAAGTGCGGCCATAGCATTCATCATTTCTTGGAGCTTTTGCTGTTGCTCCTGAGCTTTGGTCACAGACCGTGTAAGCGGTCTATGACCCGTGGACGCACGGCTGTCTTCTTTTCCTGACGCCATGTATACGGTGTGGACCATCATGCCCCCAGACTTAGGGCGTCTAGGCTCAGTGCTATTAGCTGTCATTGCAGGCTGGGGGATCTTCTCTGGCTTCCTCCTTTTATGAGCCATGGAGGTTGAAGGGGCCATTAAGGTGGGCGTCCAGACAGCCTTTCGGGGTTTAGCCTGGTGACCAGCTTCCGGTTGGATTTTCAGCTTCTTGTGCTGGCGGGAGAAGTTTGGATCGATGATCGAATCTCGGGCCTGCCGCCACACCTTATAGATTTTGGAAGACAGCCGTTGAGGGGATCGGGGCTGTTCTGATTTTATTTCCACAACCTTTTTTAATGGGGGAGGGGACCTCTTTAGCACTGCAGTAGGAGAATTCCTTCGCACCTTATTTAGCATCTCGAAGCTGTTCCCAGTTGGAACAGCAGCATTAACTTCTGCCATCGGGGCTGATGGAGTTAACCCAGAGGGGGAGTTGCCCCCAGCCTTCCTTACTCGGCGCCAATGGCGACGTCGAGCATGTCGAGCGGACGGCGTTGGTTCAGCGGCAAGAATGGTTTCGTCTTGCCCCCTGTGTAGGTGGGGGGTCGTTGCTGATGTTAGTCTTTCAAAGACCGACGTCTTTTGGGTAGCAGGAGCGGGAGCTGAAGCCGTCAATCTTGTAAAGATCGACTTTTTAGCCGGAGAAGCCGCCTTGGCGATTTCGGGAGCAGGAGCAGCCACTTAGAAGCAGCCTTCTCTGGGATTGTAGGCCCCATGATGGGTCCACCGGATTTCTGGCCCAATCTAGAGAATACCGAGGCGCTGATGTTGGGCGACCCGTTGAGAGGAGCCGCAGCAGGGGTAAGGTGATCAAAGACCGACTTCTTGAGAGCTTTCTTTGTCAGCACCGGTGCCGTGAAGCTTGTTGGTGGGAGTATAGTCCCGAAGAACAATCCGGTAGTGGCCTGAGTCACCTGGTCCACCAGCATTGTGAATAACGAAGCAGCTTGGGGTCCGTAGGCTATACCTCCTTGCGAGGCAAAGCGTTGGTCGCAATTGCAGTCTGAGCAGTTGGAGAATTTCACGGAAGTAGAAGCCATCGATCCTTTGCTTTCTGCAATAAGCGAGACGCCAATACTTAGTATCTTGAAACCCAAGGGCAACCATTAGCGAACCGCGATTGGTTCGCGAATCACGACACACGAAGTGTGGAGTGGAAAGAGGAAAAGGTCCCACCGGGCGTGCCAGAATCTGTTCCCCTCCGAACGGCGGCCGAGACGCGGGGATGTCTATACCTGATGGTTCGGGGCAGATGCTAATTGGTGCGATCCGTCCACCTCTCCGAAGATGCCAAGTTGATTTATGGCACCATGTATCGAAGGTTTAAACGGATGCGTCCGATGTAGCAGATTTCGTCAGATTCCCCCTCGCATGAGGGGTTTTTGATTGTGGGGACGCTCTTCCCTGCAGGCGCAAGCCCCTGCAGTTAATTACGCTACCGCGTTGCGGTAACAACTTTCTCCTTCTCCAGATGGTCACTTCGTGTCGTGTGTGTTTGTTTTGTTTGTGGTTGCCCGTGGATTGTATACGGAGACTAAGTTATGTCGTCGCTCGTAGGGCATGGACTAGTCCAAATCCGTATTATTTTAGATTTAGGTTTGGGGGTTTGGTTTGAGGATACGTTAGCCATATTTGAGGCTAAGATCAACTCAAACGTTTGTTAAGGATACGTTAGTCTAACTTGAGACTAAGATCAACTAACGGGATCGTTTAGATCCGACAAAAGAGCATTTGGGGCTCTGTTGTTCCAGTTTAGGGACATAGTGGTCCATTGAATGTATGGCCGTCGGGACCCGTCACCTCTCTGACGACGTTGAAGGATTACAACGACAAATGTCAGAGGAATTCAGAGATGTACCCTTGAGCCAAAGTTGATTGGGGAAATCTATAGTCCAGTTTGAGACTAAAGTCTGTTTGAAAGGTTTAAGGATACGTTAGCCATATTTAAGGCTAAGATCAACTTAAACGGGATCGTTTAGATCCAACAAAAGAGCGATTGGCTCTATTGTTCCAGTTTAGGGACATAGTGGTCCATCGCTAGTTTAAGGACATTGCGGTCCATGGGTAGTTTAAGGACATTGCGGTCCATTGTTAGTTTTAAGACATCTCGGTCAAGGTTAAAGACGTCGTAGTCCATGGGTTTAAGGACCCCACGGTCCATTGTTAGTTTTAAGACATCTCGGTCAAGGTTAAGGACGTCGTAGTCCTTGGGTTTAAGGACCCCACAGTCCATTGTTAGTTTTAAGACATCTCGGTCAAGGTTACGGACGTCGTAGTCCATGGGTTTAAGGACCCCACAGTCCACATCAATGCGTGGTCACCGGGACCCGTCACCTCTTTGAAGACGTTGAGGGATTATAACGCCAAGTATCAAAGGAGTGAAGAGATGTACCCTGGAACCGGAGTGGATTAAATAGTCTTTGGCCCAATTTGGGATCAAGACCAATTAATTATGTTATGAGCCCATTAGCCCATTCAATTACGAATTGAGGACTTATGGCCATCTTGGGCTAAGTCCACTTATGTCTGGAATATGGGCTTCCTGTTGGTTCCTTGAAGGAGAGGCTTTGCCTCTATCCATTCGGCCAATTGGGCCGGTGTCTAGTGTTAAACACTAAAGACGAATCAGTGTTGAACACTGGGAATAAGATTGATAAGTTAGTGTTTCAATACTAAAAGAGACCAGTGTTAAACACTGTCAACAGGAGTCCCAAACTAGTGTTGAACGCTACGGTAATCAATGTTGAACACTGCAAATATAGTTCTGTGCTTAGCGTTACACTAAGGCCAAACAATGTTTTATCACTGAATTCAGGGGTCCCGTTTTAGTGTTAAACACTAAGGCAAGAGGGGTCACGTGGCAACACGTGAGAGCGCCCTCCCTTCACTTGTTCTTCTGAGACTATGCATCTTTTTAGAGCATCACGTGCCATCACGTGACGGGGATTCAAGCGCTTGTGCGTTAAAGCTTCTGTCAAGGGTCACGTGAGTCACGTGAGGCACTGCCTCCAGAGGGCTTTCTGTAGATTTTTTTGGGGGGGAAGGTCACGTGGTGGCACGTGACCCTGCCTCTATGTATGTTGCTTAGAAGATCTGTTAATCTTTTTCCTCGTAGGGTTCAACCCTAATAAAAGCTTTAAATTCCAGAGGAATTAAATTCCTACTTCCTTTTGAAGATTTATGTTCTGGAATAGAGTTGAACTCTGAATTTTCTGTAGGAATTAAATTCCTCATATACATGAAGAACCGAATAGGGTTAAACCCTAATGAAGGCTTTAAGGGACTAAACTCCCATTCTCTATTAAAGAATTATGATTAAGGGAATTAAACTCCCGTTGTTTCAACAGAACTAAGTTCTTAATCAGGGTTAAACTCTGTTTCTTTTCATTCTGAAGGAATTAAATTCCCATAACACAGGGTCAAACCCTAATTTTATTTTGAAGGAATTAAATTCCTATAGTTCTGTGAGAATTAAATTCTGATGCTTCCATTCCCTCTCTATGCTTTGGATCTGCATGGCAGGATCTCAACCCATTGAGAATTAAATTCTCAACTTCAAGGGGAGATATGCACTTTACAGATCTTCTATCAAAGAGAGAAGAAATATGTTTTTTTCTGTTTTATATCAGAGTTAAACTCTGTTGAGAATTAAATTCTCTTCTCTTTCAAGAAGCCTTCCCTTTCTTACCTAGGGTTTTCTTTTGCAGAAGATCCAAATTCCTCAAAGTATCAAGGCTCTCTCCTTTTTCTTCCTTCTGCCTCTCCCTTCCTTTTGCATGTCTCTTGGCTCCTATTTATAGGAGAAGCAACCGAATCAATTGGTTTTTGGTGAATCTTTCATTGAGAGATTTGATTTGCATCCATCATTCGTTTTGGACCTTTGGATTATTGGGTGAATTTTATCTACCGTTGGATTTTAAACCCAGAGATCCTCCTTTGTTATTTCGGTTGGATTTTAAGGGGAAATCTTTCCAAGTTCAGGATTTTCCCATAGGTAGATGATATTCAATCATCTTTAAATCTTTAATTTGGTTGGTTCCAGATAATCGCTTTCCTTTGGAAAGATTTGAATCTCTTTCAGAATTTAATTCTGTTAACAAAAATGGGCTTTGAAAGCCGGTCACGTGTGACCACGTGACCCATGGTCACGTGGGGGCACGTGACCCTCTTGGAACGAGCCTTCTTCTTTCTTTTTGTGCTCTGTCTTCTGGTTGCTGCTTAACCGTCACGTGCCATCACGTGACCCCTGGTCACGTGTGAGCACGTGACCCTCGTCTGGAGTCTTTCTCTTGGTTTAACTGGAGAACGAATCTGTTGCTTTTGATTATCACGTGCCAACACGTGACCCTGGTCACGTGGGAGCACGTGACCTCTTCTGAAACCTTTTCCTTGGTTTGATCAGGGAACTGATTTGCCTTTGAAGCCGTTTGTAATTGTCACGTGCCAACACGTGACCCAGGTCACGTGGGAGCACGTGACCCTTTCTGAAGCCCTTTTCTTTGATGTAGTCGGGGAGCTGAATTTCCCTTGCCGATGCTTTTAGATGTCACGTGCCAACACGTGACTGCTGGTCACGTGTAAGCACGTGACCCTTTTCTGGAGCCTCTGCCGTGGGTCTTCATGATTTTAAATCAGGAAACACGCCCCTCGTCGGGGTCTCGACTGTATACACTAGCCTACTCCGGAGTATCGATGCCCTGTCTCGAAACTCCCACGACTAGGGACCACAATTAAGGATATGCGTATAAACCACTTAACTCTCACGTATATGATCGCCATCATACTGTTGGTAGTAAAGCAAGATCCTAAGGGCTCTATCAAAGTGTAACATGTAATCAGTCATCTGAACATGTACACGACTGATAAAGGCAAACCAGATAGCATACTATCATCTCGAGTAAGACTGTCCTACCGGTATAGGTCCTCCGCAATCATTGCAATCACGTACCTGCGATCCAATAATTGACTCTGAGGGCACTATCACCAACACTCTGTAACCCCCTGTGCTCTACTGAAAAATTTTCCTGCAGGGTTCTTTGCGCAAAATTCTTCCCCCTCTCCAATAAATTGTTTTTTTGCAGGATTCTTTGCACTACAAAATAAAAAAAATTTGAAAGTGTTTTAGATTTTTGTGTGCTTATTGTTTTGCATTTTTAAAACGGACTTTTAAGGGGCTATAACACCAATCAAGATTGGGTGGGGATTTCATTACCCTTCCTAGGACCCCAAAAATCACAAAAAACATTTTGCATCAACCCTCAAATTAAATTAAAAAAATATTTAGACACAGCCAACTAAGGACTGTCGTGCTCATTAGGAAAAAGGAAAGGTTGTAGGCATCGATCGTTTATCTAAACCTGACTTTGTGGTGCCTAGGCTAGACAAGTGGGAAAGGTAATTTTAAAAGGCCCGTCTCACGGTGATTCGTGAGCGGATCCCTCCTTTCTTTACTTGTGCTTACGTGGCCACAATTGGCGGTGAAGAGGCGATTTGAGGATCTCACAACTTGCCCTTTGGAACAGTTAGGAGCAGTCTAGTTGACTTAGGAGACCCTAGCTCTAGGCTTGATTGTGCATATATAAATTGTGATTGTGCCGTAGTTCCGTACAAACTTTTGCAAAACTATTTCTAAAAAAACACTTTCAAATATTTCAAAACTCCAAAAACATTTTTTTTTAAATAAAAAAAATTTTAAAAATTTAAAATAAAAAAAATTATCGCATTCTTTTTCTTCTACTTTCTCACATCATGGGTACCCCACCTCCCAAAACTCTTGCCGGACTTTGGTACCCTGAACCAAACTTTGCTTCATACGCGAATTGTTTTGGTCGAATTACGGACGACCCCTCCATGCCCAAAATTTCTTTAAAAGATCGAATAGAAGCGTCTAGGAGAAACAGTTGGACTCCGCAATCTACTTTGTATCAACCGTTTCAACCTTCACCACCTTCTTACGTTGATACTCATTTTTCGAGTCCTGTTGTAACTCCGAGACCCATGTCTATTGCTGAACATATTGAACAATCTCGTAACCGATCTTTCACTCCTTTCAACACTTCCAGTTCTTGGGATCAACAAGTCCATTCACCTTTTTATCCAAATGTTGATCTTACTCCTGTCCAACCATTCAATTCCTATCAGTCCTACCCGACTTTCACACCGTCCCTAGACGTTGCTTCTACACAACCATTTGGGAGTTTCCAGAATCCAAACAATTTTGAATCTTTTACTGAAACCCCTTCACAACCCATGTCTAATCTGGAACAGTCGTTGGAAGCTTATATTGTAGCAACAAACAAACATATGAGGAATTTGAATGCGTCCATTGCCGCCCTTAATTCATCAAGACAACCTAGTGAACCGGTAGCTAGTTTCCAACTAGCTCCAAATTTTCCAATGTATGATAAGGCGGTGGGACAGATTGAGAATTTGAGTGAAGAGAGTGAGCTGTGCACCCTTCCAAATCAAACCTACCCATCCCCAATTGAATCCCACAACTCCGGTTTTGAATGTCTATCAAGTGTCCCAAATGATTCACCGGTTGAAAATAAAACATTTAATGAGTTGTGCGACTTTGTAGTGCTTGATTTGCCAGATTGTGAAGGGTCTCTTTCAAGTGAACCCACACCTAATCCTTTTGAACATTACACCTCCAATCTAGATACTGAATTGATAAATATCCATGCTTTCGATGAGGTGTCTGAAAAAATTGATTTTCACTTGATTGAGGATATCGACGCCGGGAATATTTTGGATGATGAACCCGTAGATTTGATTGAAATTTTCTCTCCAATTCATCATCCCGAGTCATTAAATGTTTCTCCCGAACTTCATATGCGTCTTGATTTTGATGATAATGGCATGGATAAGCTAAATTTTGAGGAGAATATTGAGGAAATTATTGAGGATGAACCTGTTTTGTTTGATGAGTCGGATTTTCCAATTCATCGTGTCCCTTCCACTGACTGTGTACACCCTCCGGAACCTTTAACTGTTACCCTTCCTAAATCACTTCCCTTCGTCTTTTCCATCGTTCCGACCGCGCAAGAATCCGTTACGCTTTCATCTCCAATGTCTGGTTTACCAAGTTCGACGTACCCATGTTTGCTCACGAATCTTGAGGGATTTGATCTCATTTCTCCGTGGGTTGATAGTTAGCACAATCGCTTTTTACACATCGGTCATTACAAATTGTGCTAATTTATACACTCCATCTCCACCCTCAAGTTTGTATTCCCACTTTCTTTGGTTCTTCTTCTAATCTTCCTTTAATGATAGCGAGTGTTGATGAATCGCAATCCGATAATTCAAGTTTGATCATTCCAGAAAGCCAACTTGATTTGGATAATTTTGAAAAATGAGGTAGATGAGTTTTTCGAGTCTCCTACCTCCATAATTTTTGACATATCAAGTATGATAAATTCTGGCACAAAACTTACTGACAGCAAAATGTTCAATTACATCGATAAGAGTTTTGAAGAACTTTTTGCTGACAAACTTGCATTCCTAAATGACACGGATTTTGTGATTAATCAACCTCCACCTGAAGAAGTCGAACCACCACCATTTCTTTTTCCCTTCCGCCATTCTTCTCCTCCACCGAGACCGTATACTGCTTCTATCTCCACACGTTCTCATGTGGTTCTCATCTCTTTTCTCTACACTTCATTCTTTCACCAACCTTACCATTATAACGATAAAAATTTTGAATGGTTGGTGCTAACCTTTGACCTGTGTAAGGCCTTGTATAGCTTGATACTGTATTTTTCTCCTCCCTGACTCTGAACTTTAAGCTTAAACAGTGGAAACACTGTCTCACTTAAGTTTGGGGGGGGACCTTTTTGTATATATATTTTGTTTTTTGTTTTTTTTTTCTTTTAACAAATAAAAAATATATATATAAAAATAAACAGGGGAGTGCCAACATTTTTGACCCTCTTGGTGTAGCGTGACAGTGAGGACACTGTCAAGTTTAAGTTTGGGGGTGTGCTCGGTAAGCTTTCTTCCTTCGCATTCATGTGTATAATTTTGCATTTGCATACTTATTTTAAAACCCATAAAAATTGAAAAATTTTAAAAATTATAAAAATTGAAAGATTCAATTTTGGACATAATTAACTTAAGTTTGACAAGACGGTTAACTAGCTGGGAAAAAGTAGATCCAAAACTTTGTAAATTAAAAAAAAAACTAAAAATAACCTTTCTTAAAATTTAACGGTAGAAAATATATGTCCTTATAGTTTACTTAGAAATAGGCAAATTTTGAGTTCAGTTCTTGGGCTAAGTCAAAATAAGAGAAGAGTATTGATATTTTTATTAAAGTATAAGTCTGAAAAATAATTCCTAAGCTTAAGTCTAAATTCTGAAAATATATACCCTACAACTTGCACAAACACGAACCTTGAAACTTGGAATAGTAGAGAATACCTTGAAATGCTCTTGTCTAAAATCCTTAGTATAAAGGAAAACAAAATTATAAGTTTGAATAAAGAGATATAAAAAAATGAACAATGGTTTTGTAATTACTTAAGGCTGCATAAAATAAAAAATATTTAGTGAGGGTGCTTTATCACCTAGTGCCTTAGACCAACTGGTTTGGGAGTCGCTGCTAAAACCTTAGGTATTACAAGACAAGGAATTACGTTTTAATGCGCAAACACATTTTGTAATCGGTCGTTAGTACCTCAAGAAGTATTAACGATCGCATGAAGGATGTGTGAGCAATTTCATCTAAAACTCACCAAATAAAAGTACTTTGGACGATGGACAAGGGTATGATAGCTTGAATTGAATTTCCAAGTGTAGGGGTGATATATACACACACGTAGGGGTATATGATTGGGGTTTGGATGAGAGATAGGAATGAAAAATAGGACTTATATCTTTAATAGAGATGATAAAAATTTCTAAGTTGAGATGGAACCTTAGAAGGAAAGTTCAAAAGATGCTAAAAGCTAAGTAAATTTACAGAACATATACAATCTTAAGTTAAATGATAAGGAAGCGTGAAAAATACGGGTTGATAATTTCTGAGTTGAGGATAATAGAATTTCTTGCTAGAAAACCGAATTGAAGAATAAAAGTCAATAGGCCAAATTGATAGGATTTTGTGGGTAGTATCCGCTGAAAACCCTCAGGAGACAACACTCCTCCTACTATGGACCCCTAGAGGTTTAACGGCTTGTTGCACGAGCTCAGTGCAATCGCGTTTCCCTACGAAAGTGAGGTTAGGTTTTTTCGAGAATAAACTAGTTTTGCTCGAGGACGAGCAAAAGATAAGTTTGGAGGTATTTGTTCATATCATAATTTTGCATTATTATATTCCCCATTCTTATTCATTTTACAAATAAATAGGTGCTTTTGATCCATGTCTGCTACATAGTTGCAGGTTACAGGTTCTCGGAACAAAACAGTGAAAATGATGAAAAGAAGCTACAAAAGTGATACTATGACCAACAAACAGAAGAATCTTTATCATGTCGCCTACAGTTCGAGGAACAAACGAAGATCAGCAAACAGTTCGATTGCACAAAGGCAGCACAAGATTCAAGACTTCAACATGAAGAAAACGGTAAAAGTCCACAACATTATGCACTGTGGAAATCTGGTAAAAAACTAGAAGACATTCTGAAGAACCAAGTGAATAAAATAGAAGGAAAAAGCAACAGAATGAAGCCCTAAAGAAATGAAGCATCAAGACCATCAAATGGCCATGGAACCGCTGCCAAACCATGCTTATGGCCGCGGATCCGCGGCCGTGCTAAGCGCGTGTCGGTGCGTCGGTGCATTGACTCGGTTTTCTTAAGGGTATTTTTGTAATTCTAGATAAGGATCAGATGTAAACTCTAGGGTTTCTATAATTTATAAATAGGAACCATACAGCTCTTTTTGGAGTGTGCCTCCTTTTGGGTGCCTCTTTAGAGATGTCTCTTTTAAATTCCAGATCTTAGATTTTCAATTCAATGTAATAGTCAAAGAGTGCATCAATAAAGAAGTAAGTTTTTTTTATCTTGCCCTAGTTAATTTCTTTTCTGCCCTAGTTATAAATTTCTTTTCTGCCCTAGTTATAAATTTTATTTATCTGCCGTAGTTGTTAATTTTATTTATCTGTCGTAGTTGTTAAATTAAAATCATAAAAATGAACTCTTAGATCTTAAAATAAAAACACCATTTTTTTTAATTAACTCGTTAGAACACAAAGATAAGGAATCCATCTCCCTGTGGACCGACCCGTACTCAACCGGCTAGCTACCAAGCAACGCCGTTCTTGATTGCGGTTAACTTAATTTTTTTATTTCGAAACGTACAAAATCTCTCTCAATCAGTGGCCGATGTAGCAGACTGCGTCAGATTCCCCCTCATTTGAGGGGGTTTTGATTGTGGGGATGCTCTTCCCTGCAGGCGCAAGCCCCTGCAGTTAATTACGCTACCGCATTGCGGTAACCACTTTCTCCTTCTCCAGATGGTCACTTTATGTCGTGTGTGTTTATTTTTTTTTTGGTTGCCCGTTGATTGTATACGGAGACTAATTTATGTCGTCGCCCGTAGGGCGTGGATTAGTCCAAATCCGTAATTTCTTAGATTTGGGTTTGAGGGTTGGGTTTAAGGATACGTTAGTCTCATTTGAGACTAAGATCAACTTAAACGTTTGTTAAGGATACGTTAGTCTCATTTGAGACTAAGATCAACTTAACGGGATCGGTTAGATCCAATAAGAGAGCATTTGAACTCAATTGTTTAGTTTAGGCACATTGCGGTCGATTACCAGTTTAGGGACATAGTGGTCCATTGTTAGTTTAAGGACATTACGGTCCAATGTTAGTTTAAAGACATCTCGGTCAAGGTTAAGGACATCATAGTCTGTGAGTTTAAAGACCTCACAGTCAAGGTTAAGGACATCATAGTTCATGGGCTTAAGGACCCCACAGTCCAGTTCAAAGACGTCATAGTCTATGTAGTGTATGGTTGCCGGGACCCGTCACCTCTCTGAAGACGTTGAAGGATTACAACGACATATATCAGAGGGGGTCGGAGATGTACCCTTGAACCAAAATTGATTGAGAATTGTAGTCCAATTTAGGGCTAAGATCAATTAATTAGATTGTGAGCACATTGGCTCAGTTAAATTTGAATTGAGGACTTATGGCCAATTTGGGCTAAGTCCAATTAAGTTTGGAATGTTGGCCCTTTGTTGGCCTGTTGAAACTTTGTCTGAGTTCAACCCCTCATTATTTAGCAATGCTAAACAAGAGTTTGAGGGCTATGAGAACATTTTGTCTTTGAGCATTAAACATAATAGCTCTGGATTTTAAGGCTCATTTGAAGGGGATATTTGCCTCTGAAAAACTTAGCCAATTTGGACTAAGCTGGTTTCAGAATAGTGTTAAACACTAAAGGACATCTGGCGGTAACGTGTCCTCACGTGATGTATTTAAAACAGTGTTAAACACTGGAGACAAAATGCTCAAAATAGTGTTAAACACTAGAAAGGAAGGGGTCACATGGGGTCACGTGAGGAGCCTGAGATGGGGCCAGACCTCCTTTATTTTGTTCTCAGAATATTCAGATAAGTGTTAAACACTTTTGGTCTTCAGGCCATCACGTGTGGGCACGTAATGGGTACCCGTGCATTTGTTATTAAAGCATTTTATTAGGGGTCACGTGAGAGCGCCCAAAGCCAGTCTTGCCTTTGCTTTGTTCCCTTTGTTTTGGAAGTCACGTGGGAGCACGTGAGGCATTGCCTCTGGGCTAATTCCTTCTTATTTCGAGGGGTCCGTTAATGGGTCACGTGGGGGCACGTGACCTCGTCTTGTTCGCTCTTTTCTGATCTTTGAAGATAGAGGTCACGTGTTACCACGTGACCAAGTTCTTTACATGCATTGAGAGCTTTAAGTCTCTTATTTTAAGAATTAGCTTCTTTGTAGGGTTAAACCCTAATTCTGTTTTAGAGGAATTAAATTCCTATAGATATAGAAGAATTAAATTCTTATTTGGGAGAATTGAATTCTCATATAGGGTTAAACCCTAGCTCTGTTTGGAGGAATTAAATTCTTATGAATTTGGGAGAATTAAATTCTCATATAGGGTTAAACCCTAGTTTTGTTCTTTTAGAGGAATTAAATTTCTATGAATTTGGGAGAATTAAATTCTCATATACGGTTAAACCCTAGTTTTATTTGGAGGATTTAAATTCCTATGAATTTGGGGGAATTAAATTCCTTAAACTTAAATTCTCCCTCTAAGTTTTGGATCTGCATGGCAGAATCTACCCGATAAGAATTAAATTCTCAACTTGTAGGGAGATCTGCTTCTGCAGATCTTCAACCAAAGGAAGAACTAAGTTCTTGTTCAGAAGAGTTAAACTCTTAAATTGAGAATTAAATTCTCTTTTGTTTTATGGAGCTTAGATCTATTTCCCCTTTCTCACCTAGGGTTTCTTTTATCTGAAAGGAACTTCTTTTCTCTCTTGGGAATTAAATTCTCCTCTCTTTTCTCTCTATTGTTGTTTTTCTTCAGAAATTCAAAATTCCCAAGATCCCTTCTCTTTTCTTCTTGGCTCCTATTTATAGAAGAAAGAAAAGAATCAATTTGTTTAGTGAATTTTTCATTGAAAGATTTTGGTTGATTTTGTAACTAACATGATCTTTTAGATCTCTCAGTGAATTTTATTCACCATTGGATCTTTAATCCAGAAGATATTTTATTTGTTATTCTTGTTGAATTTCAGGGAAATATTTCCTTGTATAAAATCTTTCCATAAATTGGTGATTTTTTATCACCATTGGATTTTTAATCCAATGGTGCCCCATTTTACAGAGCACAATCTTTCTGTTTGGAAAGATCTAGGAAAATATGAAGGTTTTTGATTTTCCTTAATTAGAATTTAATTTTATTAGTTCAGAAGGCATAAAAGCCTATCACGTGTTGGCACGTGATCCCATTGTTTAATCATTAAAATAAAATTTAATTCTATTAGCTAAAGAGCTTAAGAACCCATCACGTGTCTGCACGTGACCTTTGGTCACGTGTGGACACGTGATGCCCCATTGGGGTATTCCTTGTTATTTTATAATATCTTTTAATTCCTTTCAGTGGGTTTAAAGTCCCATCACGTATGGACACGTGACCCTTTTTTATCAGAATTTAATTCTTATTAGTTTAGAGAGCTCAGGAACCCATCACTTGTCGGCACGTGACCCCACTGATTAATTATTTAATTAGAATTTAATTCTATTGTTTCATAGGGTTTAAGAGCCTATCACGTATTGGCACGTGACCCCACAGATTAATTATTTCCAATTATTTATTTTATTCAGTGCCTACAGGCTTTGCCTGTAAATGGTCACGTGTCTGTACATGATGTCCGGTCACGTGTGGGCACGTGATGCCTCATAACTTTTGATCCCGGATAAATTATGAGGCCCATAATATTTCAAATCGAAGGGTTTTTCGAGACGCTTTCAATACCATCAGAATTTAGCTGTTTCTCATTCGGGAGTTTATCAAAATACATCCCGGAAAATACTGGTTCGCATTTTCTTAAGCGTATCGCTGCCATTTGATACCTTGGACTCTTTTGCGCAGAAATTTTTGGCGGGAACAAATGCCCCCCACTACTTTGCCTACGTAAGTATATACGTGGGTGAAGTAGTCCAGAGTAATTCATAGTGTATGACCAGTTTCGGGTTGGTATATAATTTTCAGAATCTTGATCTAAGAAAATAACGAGCGGACACAAGCGTCGTCATTTATCATTGACTCAAATCTCGACTCTTAAGGGATATAGTCCCAACCCTCAGCTCCATGAGCCGCACCCTTCTATTTATTTATGTTTTACTCTGGCGTGAAGTAGTTTATATGCTCATGGGTAACTTCTCCATTTCAGTGGCATGTAGCTTTGGCAAGTGTGGACCATAGATGGTAGATAACAGTTCATCTTGAACTCTTTATAAGGTAGTGATGGCTTAGGAGACAGGGGTAGGATCTGCCACCTAAGACTTTTCAACTTTATGAGCCGTGAGGGCTTGATAAAGATTTTTCTCCCTACGAGTCGTGAGGATCTCGTAGGTGTCTTTTCTCCTTAGGAGTCATGAGGATTCCTAAGTGTGTTTTCTTTTGGGAGTCGTAAGAATCTCACAAGAGAATTTTCCCTCTTACAAGTCGAGAGGACTCGTAAGTGGTTGTTTCCCTCCTTGTCGAGATTCGACTTTGGAGAGTGTGGTCCGTGAATAGTATGCAAGAGTCCATTTTGGACCGACTTACAGGGCCCCAGTGCTTAGGAAACAGGTTTTTTTTAAATCCCCATTGCCTAAAGCTTTGCCTTATGAGTCGAGATGAATCGAGAAGTTCTCGCAAGAATGTCCTAACGTCACAGTTAACCTCTGCTCTTTACGACAGAGGTCCGTTAGGGTCTGTGGTACTAGGGTTTTGCCCGTCGTACCGTCGCGTTGACTGATGTATTCCTCGATTGGCAATCTTGCTGTTCGAGTAGCCTTGCGACTGTCGTGTCTCTGATCCCTTCGGCGGCTGGACAAGACGTCTTCAAGCAATCTTCCCAGGCAGTTTGACCGTCGGAAGAGCAAGCGTTAGGAATTTTGCCATGCCGCTTTTTATTTGAGGTTAGGCTCAGTTTGGGGAGCCCCGATGAGTCATAACCACTCCGCGCTGGTGTGGGATGATCTCCGATAGTCTTTCAGGTTTTATATGAGTTGCCGTCAAGACCCTGAAGCTAGGAATTTGGCCTTTGCTTCGTTTGCTGGCATTGCGTCTGCTGTATCGAGACGAATGTCGCGGTTGTCTCTAGGTTGTTGATGAACCGTCGAGGTTTGGAACTAGGGATTTTGTCGTGGCTCCGTTATTTGATTGTCACGTCTGAATCCTGCTGGAGGAAGAACGCTGTGGTGACATCTCGTCTGCTGTATCGAGACGAACGTCGAGATGGTGACCATTCTATGTGGGATGATCCCCGGTAGTCTTTCAGGTTTTATATGAGTTACCATCAAGACCCTGAAGCTAGGAATTTGGCCTTCGCTTCGTTTGCTTTGGCGTGTCCGAATCCTGTTGGAGGAAGGACGCTGTAGTGACATTCCGTCTGCTGTATCGAGACGAACGTCGAGGTGGTGACCACTCCATGTGGGATGATCTCCGGTAGTCTTTCAGGTTTTATATGAGTTGCCGTCAAGACCTTGAAGCTAGGAATTTTGCTTTTGCTTCGTTTGCTTTGTCGTTGCGTCTGCTGTATCGAGACGAACGTCGAGGTGGTGACCACACCGCGCTGGTGTGAGATGATCTCCGATAGTCTTTCAGGTTTTATATGAGTTGTCGTCAAGACCCTGAAGCTAGGAATTTAGACTTCGCTTCGTTTGCTTTGTCGTTGTGTCTGCTGTATTGAGACGAACGTCGAGGTGGTGACCATTCCGTGCTGGTGTGGGATGATCTCCGATAGTCTTTCAGGTTTTATATGAGTTGTCGTCAAGACCCTGAAGCTAGGAATTTGGCCTTCGCTTCGTTTGTTTTGGCGTTGCGTCTGCAGTATCGAGAAGAATGTCGCGGTTGTCTCTAGGTTGTTGATGAACCATCGAGGTTTGGAACTAGGGATTTTGTCATGGCTCCGTTATTTGATTGTCGCGTCTGAATCCTGCTGGAGGAAGAACGTTGTGGTGACATCTCGTCTTCTGTATCGAGACGAACGTCGAGGTGGTGACCATTCTATATAGGATGATCCCCGGTAGTCTTTCAGGTTTTATATGAGTTACCATCAAGACCCTGAAGCTAGGAATTTGGCCTTCACTTCGTTTGCTTTGGCGTGTTCGAATCCTGTTGGAGGAAGGACGCTGTAGTGACATTTTGTCTGCTGAATCGAGACAAACGTCGAGGTGGTGACCACTCCATGTGGGATGATCTCCGGTAGCCTTTCAGGTTTTATATGAGTTACCGTCAAGACCCTGAAGCTAGGAATTTGGCCTTCGCTTCGTTTGCTTTGGCGTGTCCGAATCCTGTTGGAAGAAGGACGCTGTAATGACATCTCTTCTGCTGTATTGAGATGAACGTCGAGGTGGTGACCACTCCATGTTGGATGATTTCCTATAGTCTTTCAGGTTTTATATGAGTTACCGTCAAGACCCTGAAGCTAGGAATTTGGCCTTCACTTCGTTTGCTGGCATTGCGTCTGCTGTATCGAGACGAATGTCGCGGTTGTCTCTAGGTTTCGTATGAACCGTCGAGGCTTGGAACTAAGGACTTTGCCATGGCTCCGTTGTTTTGACCTTGGGGGTGACATTGCGTCTGCTGTAACCAGACGAATGCTGAGGTGGTGTTGGGATTTTGCCATCACTCCGATTTGTTTCAATCGTGAGGTCTTTCGTTGACGTTGCATCTGCATCCTGCTGGACTGCGAAGGAACGTCGTTGTTGACATTGCGTCTGGTGTAACGAGACGAATGCTGAGATGGAGCTGGGATTTTGCTGTCACTCCGCTTTGCTGACGTTGCGTCTGTTGTAACGAGATGAATTTCGAAGTGGTCTCTAGGTTGTCTGTGAACCATCGAGATTTGGAACTAGGAATTATGCCATGGCTCCGTTTGGTGATGTTGCGTCCGAGTCCCGTTAGAATGAGGAGGATCACTGTTGCTGATTTTTTTTAGGCTGTAGATATTGCCGTTAAGATTTGGAACTAGGGACTATGCCGTGGCTCCGTTTCGTTTTGTCGCTTCTGTACCCTGCTGGCATAAGAAGGAACGTTGTTGCTGGTCTTCTGGGATGCAGATATAACCGTCGAGACTTGGCTCTCTTTTTGGTGGGATTATATGGTTCCCTCTTTGTTTGTGCCCCTGGATTGTATACAGGGATTGATGTGATCTCACCTGTAGGGCAAAAAGCTTCATTTCATTTCATTTTTTTTTTCTTTCTGCGATACTCTATCATTTCAGCTTTTATATCGCGAAAGTCGTGATTGCCCAATCATTTCGGCTATTTTTCGCGGTGCCCAATCATTTCGGCTATTTGTTTTATTTGCTCACTGCTTTTTTTTTATTGCGAGTTGCCCGATCATTTCGGCTATTTTGTATGCATATATTTTACTTGCTGATTTTGTTGCAAGTTGCCCCATCATTTCGGCTATTTCATATGCATTTGTGGCTCGCTGGCTTTTCACTGCGAGTTTGGGATTGGACACCGATTTCGGTATCAGCATCGCTACAACTGGGATATTGCCAGGAGCGAATCATCATTTGCCTCTATCGATGTCGAACAAAGGTGGCTTAGCGAACAAGGTTAGGATCTTGTCGACTAAGGCTTTTGACTTCATGAGCCGTAAGGGTCTCAAAAAGGTATTTCTCCCTACGAGTCGTGAAGATCACGTAGGTGCATTTTCTCCTTAGGAATCATGAGGATTCCTAAGTGTGTGTTCTCTTATAAGTCGTAAGGATCTTACAAAAGTGTTTTCTCCTTATAAGTCAAGAGGACTTACAAGTGTTGTTTATTGTACGAGCATATCCTTAGTCACGAATGGGACTTTGTTAGGGAAATGTTTATTCGCGCCCGTGAATTGTATACATGGGTCAATACTGAACCACTTGTAGGGCAAAGTCGGGGGATTTGACTGCTTAAGAACAGGTTCAGATCCATGTGGCTTAAGGCTTTTGAATCTTATAAGCCGTGAGGGTCTCATAAGAGGGCTCTCCTTACGAGTCGTGAGGATCTCGCAAGTGTAATTTCTCCTTAGGAATCATGGGGATCCCTAAGTGTGTTTCTCCTTTGTGAGTCGTAAAGAGCTCACGCAGGTGGTTTCTCCTTACAGGGTCGAGAGGACCTTGTAAGTGTCTTTTGACGAGATTGCGCCCTTTCAGGTTTTCACAAAACTCGCCGGCAGTCCCGCTGTTTTTACTCATGGAGCCCTTTCGGGTTTTCATCCGTGCTCATTTCGCTTATGGACGTACCCCTTTTTTTTACGAGTCTGCGCCCTTTCGGGTTTTCACAAACTCGCCGGTAGTCATGCTGTTCTTACTCACGGGGCCCTTTCGGGTTTTCATCCTTTCTCATCTTGCTTATGGATGTACCGTTTTTTTTTACCACGTCAGCCTGGGGATGCCGCGGGTTTGTATTAGTTTGACGACGTTTCGGTCATTGGCCAGTTTTAGGACATAGTGGTCCATTGTTAGTTTAACGACGTTTCGGTCTGTAGCTAGTTTTAGGACATAGTGGTCCATTGTTAGTTTAACGACGTTTTGGTCTGTGGTTGCCATATTTGAGGCGAGTTTCTAGTTTACGGACTTTTCGGTCCATCGTTGCCGCATTTGAGGCAAGTTTCTAGTTTACGGACTTTTCGGTCCAAGGGGTTTTCTCTATGAATGAGCACAATTCCCCCGGCATGTCCACCTTTTTAGGGGCGTGAGGTTGTGGTGGGTGCACCTTCCAATTTTCGGATAATGTGAACTTGCCTTGTTGGTATTGGTCCTCAATCCAGCCTTTGAAGATGAAGCAATCTTCGATTGGATGGCTTACTGCTTGGTGGTAAGGGCAGTAATTAGGATTGTTGACATCGCCTGGCTACAATGGACGTTTTGGATCCGGCAGATTGATGAGTCTATTGCGCACTGCCAGCTCGAACAGTCTCCTCGTTTTATCCTGAGGAAACGAGTAAGGATGTCCCAGTCTCTCCTCGAGGGATGGGCGTGGACGCACGTTGTTTTGGCGAACAACCGGCTTTGAGTTGCTCGGCTGCTACTGAGTATTGGCGACGAAGGTTGCTTTCCCTTTTCCACTTTCATTTCGAGGATCCGTCTTTGAGGAGGACGGTCTATGGCCCATCTGGTCTATTTGGGCCAGTTTGTCAATCAAGTCTTGGAAGGTAGTGGGCTTGAAAAACATCATGAACTGAGAGATGGTTGCCTGCGGATCAAGAGTACCTACAAACATGCCCATCGCAGGTGCTTCTTCGATGCGCTGCTCGCACTTCGACCATAAATTTCGCCACCGTATTACATATTGAACCCATGTTTCTCCAGGTTTCACCCTGGCATTGATCAATGCCGTGATTGGGGTGCGTTCGCTAGCGCTTGTGAAACGCTGGGTGAATAGCAGCTCCATCTCCGTAAAGGTTTTGACGGACTCATTGGGGAGCTCCGAATACCATTCGAACGCCGTCTCCGCCAAGCTGCCGACGAATTAGCGAAGTAGCAATTTATCATCACCTCCGGTGTTGCCACATAGAGCCCTGAACTGGGCGACATGCTGGTGGGGATTGCCCGTCCCTTTGTATACATGAAATTTAGGGATCGTATATCCCGGCGGGTACTTTATTTGGTCATACCAGCCTGGATATGGTCACCCAGTTTTAACAACTTGGTCGGCCACTTCATTCGCTTGGTGAGCTCGTATTTGCTGAGCAATGTAGTCATCCAGAGCGGCCTTGGAAATGGTTTCCTCTTTGGCTGTTGAAAGAGCCGGAGGAGGGTTCGATGTCTCCCCTCTGTCATCTTCGATGATTATCGGGGGGTCTTCAGCTGGAGGTTCCGGCTGTAACATCATCCCAGCTATGTCTTGTAACAACAGAGCCATTCGTTTTATATTGGCTGCCTGCTCTGTAGCCTCTTTTTCTTTCCTCTCAAGCATTCTTCGAAGGAACTCGGTATCAGTTTCTTGTTCCCGACGCTGCTCCGAGGTTTCTGGATTTTCTTTTGGCCCGGTGAGTGCGGCCATTGCAGTCAGCATCTCCTGAAGTTTCTGCTGCTGTTGTTCCTGAGCCTTTGTTATCGATCGGGTAAGCAGTCAATGACCTGTAGAGGCACGGCTTTCCTCTTTTCTGAAATCCATACAAACAGTATGCACTATCATGCCCCCATACTTGGGGCGTTTAGATTCAGCGCTTTTACGGTTTGCCACGTTCACAGGGGCTTTCTCTGGCCTCCTTCTCTTTTGAGCAGTTGAAGTCGAGGGGACCATTGCAGCGGGCACCCAAGTAGCTATAGGCTTTCGTGGCTTGACAGGACGGTTCTCTTCTTGCTGAACCTTCGCCTTTTTCTGTCGGCGAGAGTAATCTTGATCAATTACTGAGTCCTGAACCTGTCGCCAGAATTTGTAAATATTGGAGGACAGCCACTGAGGGGACTGCTCCGGCTTCGTTTCTGTAACATTCTCCATGGGTGGAGGAGATCTTTTCAGTACGGCGGTGGGTGAATTCCTGTGCACCCTATTAACCAGCTCGAAGTGTTCCCAGTTGGAACAACAGCATTGACTTCCACCGTTGGGGCTTGTGGAGTTAGCCCAGAGGGGGAGTTGCCCCCAGCCTTCCTTACTCGGCGCCAATGGCGACGTCGAGCTTGTCGAGCCGTTGGGATTGTTTCAGCTTTAGGGGTGACTTCATCATGCCCCCTGTTCTGATCAGGCGCTGCCGGTATCAGCCTCTTGAAGACCAATGTCTGTTGAGTGGGGACGGCCAACCTATCGAAGGCAGACTTCCGAGTAGGGGAAGCAACCTTGGTGATTTCACCTGAAGCAGAAGCTGAAATAGTCAGTCTTGTGAAGACTGACCCTTTGGTAGGAGAAGCTACCTTGACGACTTCAGGAGAAGGGATGGCTATCATCTTCGGAATAACCCTTTCTGGTATCACGGGCTTCTTCATGGGCCCGTTGGAGCTCTGGCCTAGTCTGCTAAAAAGTGAGGCAATGGAGTTGGGCGACCCGTTGAGAGGGGCCGCAGTAGTAGCAAGCCGATCGAAGACCGACTTCTTGGGAGCTTCTTGTGATGGTACTGCGGCGTTGAAACTCATCGGCGGGAGCATGGTCCCGAAGAATAGACCAGTGGTGGCCTGAGTCACTTGGTCCACCAGAATTGTGAACAGGGAGGCCGCTTGAGGCCCATAGGTTACACTTCCAGATAAGGCGGAACGTGAGTTGCAGTTGCAGCCGGAACACTTCGTGCAAGTAGACGCCATTGATCTTTTGTTTTCTGCACGGAGCAAGACACCAAATCTTAGTACCTCGAACCCAAGGGCAACCATATCAAACCGCGATTCGTTCGTGAACACGACACACGAAGTGTGGAGTGGAAAGAGGAAAAGGTCCCACCGGGCGTGCCAGAATCTGTTCTCCGCCAAGCTGCCGACAAACTGACGAAGTAACAATTTGTCGTCACCTCCGGTATTTCCGCAAAGAGCACTGAACTGAGCGACATGTTGATGGGGATTTGTCACGCCCCGCTTCCCAGAGTACGCAAGATTGGGCACGTGACATAGCCAACCATGCTACCTGTGGGTAGGAAGTATCCATCCACAGTCACATTACGGCTGTAGAGATATCAAGAACAAAATAAATAAACTAATCTAACACATGTCCAAATCCATAATAACAAGAGTCAATAAACAATAAGTGCGGAAGCAAATGATCCAATACAATAAATAAATAGTACGTCCCATAATGCGGGCTCGCATCTGGAAATGAAATGAAATAAAGAAACTAATCACTATGGAACTCACAGATCAGCCTGCTGGCTGAAGTACTCCTGCTCGGTCGTCGACAGTGGTAAGGAATCTGGGCCATGCAAAACCCAGACGTCAGCGCGTCATGTCAACCAATAATCCAATAATATATATGAACATGGTAATAAGCAATGCAGGGATGAACATGAATAAAGCAGTACTATGAAATAACAGTGCAGGGTAATGTGCAGTGGTACTAAACTGTCCTATCAGGTTTCTACTCTAAAGTCTTTGAAATCAATTGGTGACTCGTCGATGTAACTCAATAGTATCCCGTGCGTGCCCGGGACCACGGTCAAGATTCTCGGGGCTGAATCCGAGACGTGCCGCTAGGCAGTAATAGGTAGCAGGATGGGCGAGTGATGTCAGCATCATCACTCCGGGGCTGGCCAAGCCCGTGAGACTGATCAGAACAGGTATCGAACTGTTGCGCTACAAGTCGGTTTCACCTTTGATTTCCCCATACCCCCAAGTTATGTATGTCAGGTCAGGTATTCAGTAATCCAGGACTAATGCCAACACAGGATCAGGTAACAGGTCAGGTTTGTCTGGATAGACAACAGGAATGGTCCATGAGGACCCCAAGTCGGGTTTGTTGGCATTAGGCATGAAATCAGGTAACAAGTCATGTCATGGTACAACAGAATGAGTCGGTACGTATAGGGTACCATGTCCGGTGCATCGGTATGTCTGTATATGTCAAGTGTAGCAGGGTCGGGTCAATATGTAATGTAATCGAGTATGTGCTCTCAACAGGTATACAATCGAATAAGTAACAGCAGCAAGAATTTAAAGTAAACAGCAATAATAGTCATTTAATCACAATGGTACATGAATATGATGCAGTTGTATTATACTAGCCGGTTCGAGCACCCTTGGGGGTGCAATAGTCACAGGGTAAAGCAATATCAATAACGTAAAGCAATGAAGCTATATGAAATTAAAACTAAAGCATAAATAATTGTCACATGGATGATCTAACAAATAGAGCAAGGACGATCTAATTGGTTTAGTTTGTTAAAGCATGGATTGATAGCAGACCAATTAATTACAAGAAGCTACTATAATGATTCAATGTTAAGGATAATTTCAACCGTCAATTCTAAGTTATACTAAAATATCGATATTACCATCAACTGTGTGGTTATATTAAATAATATGATAATTAAATGTATAGCAAGACTTGATCTTGTATTAGCGTGTTAGAGCAAGTATTCGGATACTTGCCTCGACGGTTTCGCAAACCGGAAAACACGAATGCAATGTCGGCGGAAAACACGAGACGGATGCACGGGCCACGGATCGAGTCCAAACAGCGAACAGCGGGACCACACGGACCAGAGTACTTCGCTGGAGAGTCGGGTCCAGACGTCGGCACGGCCGAAATCCGGCGAAAAGTCAAAATGGCGACGAATCAGTAAAAAAACGACATACGTACACTAAGACCAGCGGGGGGTTTAACAAGAATGGAAAGGTAGAGATATGCTTACAGGGAAGAACCAGGGGGCAACCACGACGAGTTCGACGGCGATGGGGCGCCGGCGAGGCAGCGACGACGAACAGCGAAGGCTGGAAAATTCCTGGGTTCGCTGGAAGGGGTGGTGCGGTGAGTAGAGGGGTTGCGGGCCTGCTCTGGTGATCAAGGGGAGAAGGAAGTGGTCGGAGGTGGCTCTGGCAACGACAGCGAGGATCGACGGCAAGTTTCCCGGCGACTAGGGTTGGTGACGGGGGGCTCGGGTTCAGTCGTGGCCGGCGAGGGAAGGAGGAAGACGAGGAGGTCGGGACGAGGGTGAAGGGAGGAAGTCTCTGGCGTCGTCGGCGATGGGAGGCGGCGGCGACGGCGAGATCTGCGGGCTGGTGGTGGCGTCGGGGGTTGGGTTGCAGGCGCGGAAGGAGGGAGAAGAGGAGGACGTCGTGCAGTCGAGGCTGAGGAGGCGAGGACGGCGACGGCGAGGTCGCGGGGAGGCCGACGGCGAGGGCACGACGAAGCTAGGGTTAGGGTTCGGTGAGGTTTCGTCGAAGGAGTTTTCTCGTGGGTTGAGAACGAGGAACAGTATGAAATTTATAAATGAGAGAGAGAGAGAGACAGTTAGAAAGAGAGAAAGATTTTAGGAGAGAGAAGGAGAGAAATATTAGAGAGAGAGAGAGAATAAGATTAGAGAGAGATAGAGAGAGACGGGGAGAGAGAGAGAGATGGTTGATGGGGGCCCACGAGAGAGAAGCCTCCTGATAGGCTGGGATGGGTACGGAATTTTATAAAAGGAAAATTTTAAGAGATTTAAAAGATTTTAACGTTATATATATAACAGAACATATATTTTATAGTTTTAAATATATTAAATTAAAATGGGTATTTCGGCGCTAAATGAAACATTTCCAAATCGCGCCCGGGTTGTGCCCAAATGGTTCAAATTCAAATTATAGGATTTTAAGCGAGTTCCAAATTTTAAAATGAGATATTTTATGATTAAAATGCATGCCCCCAAGTCGGACACTCGCACGCGCGCGTAGCCGTCCAAACTCGCCCGTTTCACCGAACGGGATGAGATCTCGACACGAGGACGCTACCACGCGACTAGTGGCGACTAGTGGCGACGAGTAGGCCAACATGGATATTTTTAATTTCATTTTAGGTGTTAAAATTTGTTATGTGCCAAAATGACTTAACCGGTTAAAATTTAGCAATAAACACCAAACAATCAGGATAATTGAAATGAGCAATGTATAACACTCAACTAGAACCAGAAATAGTATTGTTGGGCTCGGGTGTTACATCATACCCAACTACAAAAAGAATTTCGTCCTCGAAATTCCAAGAATACAAGATAGCTAACTACGGGAAAAGGTGAGGAAATTTCTGTCGGATCTCGTCTTCTCGCTCCCAAGTGGATTCTCCATGCAATCGATTACCCCAAGAAACTAACACAAGAGGGATAACCTTGTTCTTAAGAACCTTTTCTCTTCGATCCTTGATTTCAACTGGTCGCTCCTCAAAAGTTAGGTCCTCCCGTACGGTCAACTCCGAATGATCCAAGACGGGAGTTTCATCGCGAACATACCTCCGTAGTTGAGACACATGAAACACATCGTGCACTCCTGCCAATGACTGTGGTAACGCCAAACGGTACGCTACCTCCCCAACACGCTCCAATATCTCGAAGGGTCCAACGAATCGAGGACTAAGCTTTCCCCGACTCCCAAAGCGAATCACTCCTCTAGTCGGTGATATCTTCAGAAATACCAAACCACCCACGGCGAACTCTAGAGGTCTTCTTGACGTGTCCGCCCAACTTTTCTGTCTGTCTTGAGCTGCCTTCATATGCTTCCTGATTGTATTCACCTTCTCGACTGTCTGTACTACCAAATCTGGTCCTAGTAACCTTCGTTCACCAACATCATCCCAACAAACAGGTGAACGGCACTTACGACCATACAACGCTTCAAACGGAGCCATCTGAATAGTCGCTTGGATGCTATTGTTGTACGAAAACTCCACCAGGTGTAGATGATCCTCCCAAGAACCTTTGAAGTCCAACATGCAAGCCCTCAACATATCTTCAAGGGTCTGGATCGTTCTCTCCGATTGTCCATCAGTCTGAGGATGATAAGCTGTGCTAAACTTCAGTCGAGTCCCCAAACTTTCTTGTAAACTCCTCCAAAAGTGCGACAAGAACCGAGTGTCCCGATCGGACACGATGCTCACCGGTACTCCATGCAATCTTACAATCTCCTGCATGTACCGCTCTGCCAAGGTCTCCGTCGATTGACCAACCCGAAAAGGAATAAAGTGAGCTGCCTTGGTCAACCGATCGACAATCACCCATACTGCATTGTTGCCCTTTGGACTCCGCGGTAAAGCCGTCACGAAATCCATGGTTATATGTTCCCACTTCCACTGAGGAATCGGAAGTGGTTGCAACAAACCAGCAACCCTTTGGTGTTCAGCCTTGACTTGCTGACACACCAAGCACTTAGCCACGAAGCGAGCAATCTCCCGCTTCATACCTTCCCACCAGAAGTGCTGTCGAATATCTCGGTACATCTTTGTCCCTCCTGGATGTACAGAGTAAGCTGAACTGTGCGCCTCCTTCATAAGCTCTTCACGCACATCTCCCTTTGGCACACATACACGGCTACCATACCTTAACGAACCGTCTTCATGGATCAGTAAATCGGTTCGCAGTCCGGCTTCAACCTGCTCTCGAAACTTTTGCAGTCTAGGATCCTGCGATTGTGCCGCTTTAATCTTCTCAACTAAGGACGACTGTACCTGCAATTGCATCAACTGTCCCATAGCATGTGGTAGCACCACCTCCAAGTCAAATCTCCGAAAATCCGCAATGATCTCCCTCTGTGCAGTCAATACCTGAATTGCTGGTAACCGACTAAGCGCATCCGGCACGACGTTAACCTTTCCCGGATGGTACTTAAGATCAAGGTCGTAGTCGGCCATCAGCTCCAACCATCTACGTTGCCTCATGTTCAACTCCTTCTGAGTGAACACATACTTCAAACTCTTGTGATCTGTAAAGACCTCGACTCTCTCGCCCAAAAGGTAGTGTCTCCAAATCTTCAAGGCGAAGATTACGGCTGCAAGCTCCAAGTCGTGAGTCGGATAATTCTTCTCATGAGTCTTCAGTTGTCTCGATGCGTAAGCTACTACCTTTCCATTCTGCATCAAAACACATCCCAATCCTTTCCCAGATGTGTCGCTGTGAATCACCAGTCCTCCTGAATTATCTGGTACGGTCAGGATAGGGGCGGTTATCAACTTCTGCTTCAACGTCTCGAAGGCCAATGCACATCCATCCGTCCAAACAAACGGTACCTCTTTGCGCGTGAGCTTAGTTAACGGCTCTGCCAAACGAGCGAAGTTCTCCACAAATCTCCTGTAGTATCCGGCCAGACCAAGGAAACTTCTTATCTCAGCCACATTTCTTGGAATAGGCCAATCTCGAACTGCTGCAATCTTCTCGGGATCAATGGCGATTCCATTGCCCGACACAACATGCCCCAGAAACTTCACTTCTTCCAGCCAGAACTCGCACTTACTCATCTTCGCATACAATTTCTCCTGTCTCAGCGTCTGCAGTGCGATCTTTAAATGCTCAGCATGCTCCTCCGGACTCTTCGAGTACACCAGAATATCGTCGATGAATACCACAATAAACTGGTCCAAGAATGGTGAAAAGATCCTGTTCATCAAATCCATGAATACTGCCGGCGCATTAGTCACTCCGAAGGGCATCACCAAATACTCGAAATGTCCATATCGAGTTCGAAACGCCGTCTTGCACACGTCTTCTGCTTTCACTCGGACTTGATGATATCCTGATCGCAAATCCAGTTTCGAGAATACCCTCGCGCCACTAAGCTGCTCAAAAAGTTCTCCAATGCGAGGGATCGGGTACTTGTTCTTAATAGTCACCCGGTTCAATTCTCGATAATCAATGCACATCCTTCTCGTGCCATCCTTCTTCTTTACTAAAAGAACTGGAGCTCCCCAAGGCGAGTTGCTGCTTCGAATCCAACCCTTCTCAAGTAATTCACCAACTTGTTTCTTAACTTCTTCCAATTCCACCGGTGCCATTGGATTATAAGATTTTGATACTGGCGCTGCACCAGGAATAAGGTCAATCGCGAACTCCACATCTCGCTTCGGCGGTAAGCCCGATATATCTTCAAATACATCCATAAATTCGCGAACAACTGCCGGCTCTTCATTACTATCAACTTCCATTGTCGCAAGAACACTGTTTGTCGGCCTAGCCCTAAACTCGACTGGTCCGACAGAACTGCTTCCTCCAGTGAAAGTAAACTCAGGGTGTCCGGGAATCTGGAAAATTACTTTCCTTGCCCTACAGTCAATGTGTGTGTGGAAAGTGCCAAGAAAATCCATTCCCAAGACTACTTCATAGCTGCCCGTATCTATCACCAAGAAATCAGCAAAGAGCTCCCGTCCGCACACAACAACTGTACAATCTCTACACTCTTTACTAGCTATGATTTTCCCATTCCCAGTGTGTATGTCCCAAAAACTAGACAGGGTCGTGCAGGTAATCGAGTGTGTAGTTATAAATTTGGATGACATAAAACAGTGGGATGCTCCGGAATCAAATAATGCCAATGCGGGAAAACCATGAACGAGTAAAGTACCTGAAACCACTTCTCCTGATGCCTTAGCTTCCTCAGCTGTCAATGTGAAAGCTCGAGCCTGATTTGGTCCTTGAGTCAGCTGTTTCTGCCCTTGGAACGGTCTCTACGGAGGCTTCTGTATATCATCTCTCGTGCGAAGCTTCGACGGACAAGCACCAACTGCGTGATCGGCCGCTCCACAAACCAGGCAAAGTCCCAGTCTCCTTCGACAATCCTTCTGCACGTGCCCAGGTAAACGGCAGTAGTCACAAATCACGCTCTTCCTTCGATCAACGATCACAGGCTTCTTCATGGGTGCTACACCTCGACGGTCCACTGGAATACCTCTGCGCCCATGATCTCGGTTAGGTACAAATGCGGGCTTTCTGGCCGCAACTGTTGTCTGCTGTAGGTTCCCTTTCATTCCCGACAAACTCTGCTGCTCTCTGGCTGCCGTAAGAACCTGCGAGAAAGTGGTCAAACCCAGGGAGACGATCTGCCTCTGGATGTCCACATCCAAACTTCACAAGAACCTTCGCGCCCTGTCTGCCTCCTTGGCGACTAAGGGTCCAGCGAAGCGGCTGAGTCTCGTCCATTCCGCTGCATGTACGTCCACAGATGCTCCATTTTGCCTCAGCCTAATAAATTTCTCTTCCATTTCCTCCCGTGCAGTCCGCGGGAAGAACTTCTCCAGGAAACTTTTAGAGAAATCTGCCCAACTGATTGGCTTGGGCAAGCGGGTCTCCTCCACAAGCCACCACTCTCGGGCGTAATCCACCAGCTGAATGCGCACTACATCAACTCTCTTGTCTTCTGGGATCTGTGCCGCAATCAGTAAATTCTCCGTGTCCACTAGCCACTGCTCGGCTGGCAACGGCTCCTCCAGACCAGTGAAAGTAGTAGGACCCAACCGTCTGAAATCTGCCACGGTTCCTACTCGGTCAGCTGGCTTTGCTACAGCGGTGTTTACAGACTGCCGAATGGTCTGCATACCCTCCTGAAATGAATCTGCTTGCTGTTGGATCAGCTCAGTTTGCCTTTTCTGATTCTCCAACATCCCACGTATCACTCCTAACATGGCGACTTCATCCACGCGCCTCTGATACGTCTTGAAATTCTTATCTGCTATGGTCCTGAAATCAAAACAAACAACATTAGCATGATGATAGATTCAATATATAAATCAAGGCTAGAACTCCAAGATACTTAAATAGAGTACTGCATTGTAGCTATGCCGCGGTATCATAGCCGCAATTACTTAACTCCACCCAAGTCGCCTAAGTCCTAGAGATAACAAGGAATTAGGTTTTCGAGTTGACAAATGCAAAGTAAGTTTGCATGTCGACATGATCCGGAAGAATGATTCAAGGATGGTAAAACGGTCAAGGTGGCAGGACATGTTTCCTAATCACGGGTATTCTGATTCGTGTATCGGGTATAATACCCAACTACAAAGAATCAACCCAACTAACCTATGGCTCTGATACCAAAAGAACCATGTCACGCCCCGCTTCCCAGAGTACGCAAGATTGGGCACGTGACATAGCCAACCATGCTACCTGTGGGTAGGAAGTATCCATCCACAGTCACATTACGGCTGTAGAGATATCAAGAACAAGATAAATAAACTAATCTAACACATGTCCAAATCCATAATAACAAGAGTCAATAAACAATAAGTGCGGAAGCAAATGATCCAATACAATAAATAAATAGTACGTCCCATAATGCGGGCTCACATCTGGAAATGAAATGAAATAAAGAAACTAATCACTATGGAACTCACAGATCAGCCTGCTGGCTGAAGTACTCCTGCTCGGTCGTCGACAGTGGTAAGGAATCTGGGCCATGCAAAACCCAGACGTCAGCGCGTCATGTCTACCAATAATATATATGAACATGGTAATAAGCAATGCAGGGATGAACATGAATAAAGCAGTACTATGAAATAACAGTACAGGGTAATGTGCAGTGGTACTAAACTGTCCTATCAGGTTTCTACTCTAAAGTCTTTGAAATCAATTGGTGACTCATCGATGTAACTCAATAGTATCCCGTGCGTGCCCGGGACCACGGTCAAGATTCTCGGGGCTGAATCCGAGACATGCCGCTAGGCAGTAATAGGTAGCAGGATGGGCGAGTGATGTCAGCATCATCACTCCGGGGCTGGCCAAGCCCATGAGACTGATCAGAACAGGTATCGAACTGTTGAGCTACAAGTCGGTTTCACCTTTGATTTCCCCATACCCCCAAGTTATGTATGTCAGGTCAGGTATTCAGTAATCCAGGACTAATGCCAACACAGGATCAGGTAACAGGTCAGGTTTGTCTGGATAGACAACAGGAATGGTTCATGAGGACCCCAAGTCGGGTTTGTTGGCATTAGGCATGAGATTAGGTAACAAGTCATGTCATGGTACAACAGAATGAGTCGGTACGTATAGGGTACCATGTCCGGTGCATCGGTATGTCTGTATATGTCAAGTGTAGCAAGGCCGGGTCAATATGTAATGTAATCGAGTATGTGCTCTCAACAGGTATACAATCGAATAAGTAACAGCAGCAAGAATTTAAAGTAAACAGCAATAATAGTCATTTAATCACAATGGTACATGAATATGATGCAGTTGTATTATACTAGCCGGTTCGAGCACCCTTGGGGGTGCAACAGTCACAGGGTAAAGCAATATCAATAACGTAAAGCAATGAAGCTATATGAAATTAAAACTAAAACATAAATAATTGTCACATGGATTATCTAACAAATAGAGCAAGGAAGATCTAATTGGTTTAGTTTGTTAAAGCATGGATTGATAGCAGACCAATTAATTACAAGAAGCTACTATAATGATTCAATGTTAAGGATAATTTCAACCGTCAATTCTAAGTTATACTAAAATATCGATATTACCATCAACTGTGTGGTTATATTAAATAATATGATAATTAAATGTATAGCAAGACTTGATCTTGTATTAGCATGTTAGAGCAAGTATTCGGATACTTGCCTCGACGGTTTCGCAAACCGGAAAACACGAATGCAATGTCGGCGGAAAACACGAGACGGATGCACGGGCCACGGATCGAGTCCAAACAACGAACAGCGGGACCACACGGACCAGAGTACTTCGCTGGAGAGTCTGGTCCAGACGTCGGCATGGCCGGAATCCGGCGAAAAGTCAAAATGGCGACGAATCAGTAAAAAAACGACATACGTACACTAAGACCAGCGGGGGGTTTAACAAGAATGGAAAGGTAGAGATATGCTTACAGGGAAGAACCAGGGGGAAACCACGACGAGTTCGACGGCGATGGGGCGCCGGCGAGGCAGCGATGGCGAACAGCGAAGGCTGGAAAATTCCTGGGTTCGCTGGAAGGGATGGTGCGGTGAGTAGAGGGGTTGCGGGCCTGCTCTGGTGATCAAGGGGAGAAGGAGGTGGTCGGAGGTGGCTCTGGCAACGACGGCGAGGATCGACGGCAAGTTTCCCGGCGACTAGGGTTGGTGACGGGGGGCTCGGGTTCAGTCGTGGCCGGCGAGGGAACGAGGAAGACGAGGAGGTCGGGACGAGGGTGAAGGGAGGAAGTCTCTGGCGTCGTCGGCGATGGGAGGCGGCGGCGACGGCGAGATCTGCGGGCTGGTGGTGGCGTCGGGGGTTGGGTTGCAGGCGCGGAAGGAGGGAGAAGAGGAGGACGTCGTGCAGTCGAGGCTGAGGAGGCGAGGATGCCGATGGCGAGGTTGCGGGGAGGTCGACGGCGAGGGCACGACGAAGTAGGGTTCGGTGAGGTTTCGTCGAAGGAGTTTTCTCGTGGGTTGAGAACGAGGAACAGTATGAAATTTATAAATGAAAGAGAGAGAGAGAGAGACAGTTAGAAAGAGAGAAAGATTTTAGGAGAGAGAAGGAGAGAAATATTAGAGAGAGAGAGAGAATAAGATTAGAGAGAGATAGAGAGAGACGGGGAGAGAGAGAGATGGTTGATGGGGGCCCACGAGAGAGAAGCCTCCTGATAGGCTGGGATGGGTACGGAATTTTATAAAAGGAAAATTTTAAGAGATTTAAAAGATTTTAACGTTATATATATAACAGAACATATATTTTATAGTTTTAAATATATTAAATTAAAATGGGTATTTCGGCGCTAAATGAAACATTTCCAAATCGCGCCCGGGTTGCGCCCAAATGGTTCAAATTCAAATTATAGGATTTTAAGCGAGTTCCAAATTTTAAAATGAGATGTTTTATGATTAAAATGCATGCCCCCAAGTCGGACACTCGCACGCGCGCGTAGCCGTCCAAACTCGCCCGTTTCACCGAACGAGATGAGATCTCGACACGCGGACGCTACCACGCGACTAGTGGCGACGAGTAGGCCAACATGGATATTTTTAATTTCATTTTAGGTGTTAAAATTTGTTATGTGCCAAAATGACTTAACCGGTTAAAATTTAGCAATAAACACCAAACAATCAGGATAATTGAAATGAGCAATGTATAACACTCAACTAGAACCAGAAATAGTATTGTTGGGCTCGGGTGTTACAGGATTGCTTGTCCCCTTGTATACATGAAACTTAGGAATCGTGTATCCTGACAGATACTTGATCTGATCGTACTATCCTGGATATGGTCGTCCATTTTTAACAATTTGCCCAGCCGCTTCATTCGCTTGATGAGCTCGTATTTGTTGAGCTATATAATCATCGAGCGTGGCTTTAGAGATGGTCTCCTCCCTGGCTGCTGAACAAGCTGGAAGAAGGTTTGACGTCTCCACTCGGTCGTCTTCGAGAATAATCGAAGGATCTTCAGCTGGAGGATCCGGCTGTAACATCATCCCGACCATGTCTTGGAATAAGAACGCCATTTGTTTTATGTTGACAGCTTGTTCCGCTGCCTCTTTGTCCTTCTTTTTGAGGATTCTCCGAAGAAACTCAGCATCAGTTTCCTGCTCACGGCGCTGCTCCGAGGATGTCTCCGGGCTTGCTTTCAGTCCCGTAAGTGCGGCCATGGCTGTTAGCATTTCTTGGAGCTTTTGTTGTTGTTGCTCCTAAGCCTTAGTCACTGATCGCGTAAGCGGTCTATGGCTTGTGGAGACACGGCTATCCACTTTTCCAGATTCCATATAGACGGTATGTACCACCATGCCCCCAGACTTGGGGTGTTTAGGCTCAGTGGTCTTGCGGTTCGTCGTAGACCCAGGGATTTTCTCCGACCTTCTCCTCTTGTAAGCGGTCGAAGTTGAGGGGGCCGATGCAGTGGGTACCCAAGTAGCTGTCGCCTTTTGTGGCTTGACAGGACGGTCCTCTTCCCGCTGAACTTTCACCTTTTTCTGTCGGCGGGGATAATCTTGATCAATTACCGAGTCTTGGACTTGACGCCAGACCTTGTAGATTTTAGAGGACAGCCTCTTAGGGGGCTGCTCCAGCTTTGCCTTTGGGGCTTTCTCCATAGGTGGAGGAGATCTTTTTAGCACAGCCTTCGAAGAGTTCTTGCGTACCCTCCTAAGTGGTTCAAAGTTGTTCCCAGTTGGAACAGCAGCATCAATTTCCACCGTTGGAGCCGGCGGAGTCAGTCCAGAAGGAGAGCTGCCCCCAGCCTTCCTCACTCGGCGCCAGTGGCGACGTCGAGCGTGTCGAGCCGTTGGGATTATCTCAGCCGTAGGAGTGACTTCCTCATGCCCCCTGTGTTGGTCAGAAGTTGTCGTTGTCAGCCTATTGAAGACTGATGTCCGCTGAGTGGGGATAGCTAACCTATCGAAGGAAGACTTCCGAGCAGCGGGAGCAGCCTTGCTGATTTCGCCTGGAACAGGAGCTGAAACGGTCAGTCTTATGAAGACCAACCCCTTAGCCGGAGAAGCCACCTTGGTGACTTCGGGAGTAGGAATAGCTATCCGCTTCGGGATAATGCCTTCTGGTATTGCGGGCTTCTTCATGGGCCCGTTGGAGTTTTGGCCCAGTCTGCTGAAAACTGAGACGCTTGGTTTGGGCGACCCGTTAAGAGGGGCCGCAGTAGTGGTAAGACGATCAAAGACCGGCTTTTCCGGAGCTTCTTGTGATGGTACAGGAGCGTTGAAGCTTGTTGGCGGGATCATGATCCCGAAGAACAATCCGGTGGTGGTCTGAGTCATATGTTCCACCGGCATAGCGAAGATGGAGGCCGCTTGGGGCCCGTAAGTCACTCCTCCGGACGGGACGGAGCGAGGGTTGCAGTTAGTGCAGTTTGAATCCATTGATCTTCCATTTTCTGCACGGAGCAAGACACCAAATCTTAGTACCTCGAATCCACAGGCAACCATAGCAAACCGCGATTCATTCGCGAACACGACACACAAAGTGTGGAGTGGAAAGAGGAAAAGGTCCCACCGGGCGTGCCAGAATCCGTTCCCCGCCGAAAGACGCGACCGGGACGTTGGGACGTCAGGGCCTGAATTTCGAGGGAAGATGCTAATTGGTGCTATCCGTCCACCTCTCCGAAGATGCCAAGTTGATTTATGGCACCATATATCGAAGGTTTAAACGGATGCGGCCGATGTAGCAGACTTCGTCAGATTCCCCCTCATTTGAGGGGTTTTTTATTATGGGGACGCTCTTCCCTGCAGGCGCAAGCCCCTGCAGTTAATTACGCTACCGCATTGCGGTAACCACTTTCTCCTTCTCCAGATGGTCACTTCGTGTCGTGTGTGTTTATTTTATTTTTGTTGCCCGTGGATTGTATACGTAAACTAATTTATGTCGTCGCCCGTAGGGCGTGGATTAGTCCAAATCCGTATTTTCTTAGATTTGTGTTTGAGGGTTAGGTTTAAGGATACGTTAGTCTCATTTGAGACTAAGATCAACATAAATGTTTGTTAAGGATACGTTAGTCTCATTTAAGACTAAGATCAACTTAACGGGATCGTTTAGATCCAACAAGAGAGCATTTGAACTCAATTGTTTAGTTTAGGGACATTGCGGTCGATTACCAGTTTCGGGACATAGTGGTCCATTGTTAGTTTAAGGACATTACGGTCCAATGTTGGTTTAAAAATATCTCGGTCAAGGTTAAGGACATCATAGTCCGTGAGTTTAAAGACCTCACAGTCAAGGTTAAGGACATCATAGTCCATGGGCTTCAGGACCCCACAGTCCAGTTCAAAGACGTCATAGTCTATGTAGTGTATGGTTGCCGGGACCCGTCACCTCTCTGAAGACGTTGAAGGATTACAATTACATATATCAGAGGGGGTCAGAGATGTACCCTTGAACCAAAGTTGATTGAGATCTGTAGTCCAATTTAGGGCTAAGATCAATTAATTAGATTGTGAGCACATTGGCTCAGTTAAATTTGAATTGAGGACTTATGGCCAATTTGGGCTAAGTCCAATTAAGTTTGGAATGTTGGCACTTTGTTGGCCTGTTGAAACTTTGTCTGAGTTCAACCCCTCATTATTTAGTAATGCTAAACAAGAGTTTGAGGGCTATGAGAACATTTTGCCTTTGAGCATTAAACATTATAGCTCTGGATTTTAAGGCTCATTTGAAGGGGATATTTGCCTCTGAAAAACTTAGCCAATTTGGACTAAGCTGGTTTTAGAATAGTGTTAAACACTAAAGGACATCTGGCGGTCACGTGTCCTCACGTGATGTATTTAAAACAGTGTTAAACACTGGAGACAAAATGCTCAAAATAGTGTTAAACACTAGAAAGGAAGGGGTCGCATGGGGTCACGTGAGGAGCCTGAGATGGGGCCAAACCTCCTTTATTTTGTTCTCAGAATATTCAGATAAGTGTTAAACACTTTTGGTCTTCAGGCCATCACGTGTGGGCACGTGATGGGTACCCGTGCATTGGTTATTAAAGCGTTTTATTAAGGGTCACGTGAGAGCGCCCAAAGCCAGTCTTGCCTTTGCTTTGTTCCCTTTGTTTTGGAAGTCACGTGGGAGCACATGAGGCATTGCCTCTGGGCTAATTCCTTCTTATTTCGAGGGGTCCGTTAATGGGTCACGTGGGGGCACGTGACCTCGTCTTGTTCGCTCTTTTCTGATCTTTGAAGATAGGGGTCACGTGTTACCACGTGACCAAGTTCTTTACATGCATGGAGAGCTTTAAGTCTCTTATTTTAAGAATTAGCTTCTTTGTAGGGTTAAACCCTAATTCTGTTTTAGAGGAATTAAATTCATATGTATATGGAAGAATTAAATTCTTATTTGGGAGAATTGAATTCTCATATAGGGTTAAACCCTAGCTCTGTTTGGAGGAATTAAATTCTTATGAATTTGGGAGAATTAAATTCTCATATAGGGTTAAACCCTAGTTTTGTTCTTTTAGAGGAATTAAATTCCTATGAATTTGGGAGAATTAAATTCTAATATAGGGTTAAACCCTAGTTTTATTTGGAGGAATTAAATTCCTATGAATTTGGGGGAATTAAATTCCTTAAACTTAAATTCTCCCTCTAAGTTTTGGATCTGCATGGCAGAATCTCCCCGATGAGAATTAAATTCTCAACCTGTGGGGAGATTTGTTTCTGCAAATCTTCAACCAAAGGAAGAACTAAGTTCTTGTTTAGAAGAGTTAAACTCTTAAATTGAGAATTAAATTCTCTTTTGTTTTATGGAGCTTAGATCTCTTTCCCCTTTCTCACCTAGGGTTTCTTTTCTCTGAAAGGAACTTCTTTTCTCTCTTGAGAATTAAATTCTCCTCTCTTTTCTCTCTGTTGTTGTTTTTCTTCAGAAATTCAAAACTCCCAAGATCCCTTCTCTTTTCTTCTTGACTCCTATTTATAGGAGAAAGAAAAGAATCAATTTGTTTAGTGAATCTTTCATTGAAAGATTTTGGTTGTTTTTGTAACTAACATGATCTTTTAGATCTCTCGGTGAATTTTATTCACCATTGGATCTTTAATCCAGAAGATATTCTGTTTGTTATTCTTGGTGAATTTCAGGGAAATATTTCCTTGTATAAAATCTTTCCATAAATTGGTGATTTTTTATCACCATTAGATTTTTAATCCAATGGTGCCCCATTTTACAGAGAACAATCCTTCTGTTTGGAAAGATCTAAGAAAATATTAAGGTTTTTGATTTCCCTTAATTAGAATTTAATTTTATTAGTTCAGAAGGCATAAAAGCCTATCACGTGTTGGCACGTGATCCCATTGTTTGATCATTAAAATAAAATTTAATTCTATTAGCTAAAGAGCTTAAGAACCCATCACGTGTCTGCACGTGACCTTTGGTCACGTGTGGACACGTGATGCCCCATTGGGGTATTCCTTGCTGTTTTATAATATCTTTTAATCCCTTTAAGTGGGTTTAAAAGCCCATCACGTGTGGGCACGTGACCCCTTTTGATCAGAATTTAATTCTTATTAGTTTAGAGAGCTCAGGAACCCATCACGTGTTGGCACGTGACCTCACTGATTAATTATTTAATTAGAATTTAATTCTATTGTTTCAGAGGGTTTAAGAGCCTATCACGTGTTGGCACGTGACCCCACTGATTAATTATTTCCAATTATTTATTTTATTCAGTGCCTACAGGCTTTGCCTGTAAATGGTCACGTGTCTGCACGTGATTTCCGGTCACGTGTGGGCACGTGATGCCTCATAACTTTTGATCCCGGATGAATTATGAGGCCCGTAATATATCAAATCGAAGGGTTTTTCGAGACGCTTTCAATACCATCAGAATTTAGCTATTTCTCATTTAGGAGTTTATCAAAATACAGCCCGGAAAATAATGGTTCGCGTTTTCTTAAACGTATCGCTGCCATTTGATACCTTGGACTCTTTTGCGCAAAAATTTTTGGCGGGAATAGCATCAAGCATGACAGAAAAAAATATACATCAATATATATCACATATATACTATATGCACACAAGTGAGAAAAAGAATACTTAGTGAGCAAATATTAGTTAATATAAGTTAATATATCAAATATATAATTATACATTAAATTATCAAATCAACACTTGATTTAATAATCCGGCTATATCATATACAACCGAATAATATCATCTGAATCAACTTTATCGAATCAACACTTGATCCGATAACCCGGCTATATCACATATAACCGACCGATATCACATATCGCGAGAATAGAATGCGGTATCACATACACGCATTAATCTCGGTCCCACACATATCACATATGTGCTCCTACTTCGTTTCGCATGAACCAGGAAACCTCTGTGTAGGACTTTAAAGACTCATCAATACGCCGGCAGTAGGTAATGATCATATCAAACACCCACAAGCCTCAAGCGGTCTGATAAACGTAACGGCCACCCGCGTATTGAGCGATCAGAAGATCAACAAGCAAGCCTGCTCATACTCCTGCGAATCCAATCAGTAAAACTACCGTACAGTCTGGTCTCTTCGTCAAATATGCCGCATATCACAGACTGGGGGTGGTATAACGTCAGACCCCAATAGCCTGATAAGTCATGCCGATGCAAGGTCCATAACGGTTCGAAAAACTACTGATAACACTTACCAGTAGATCTCAGCAACCCTAGCCAGGGATTTCATGTTATAGCCAATCGAGCATAGCGCAACATCAACTCCCAATACCGGGAGAGATGAATCTCCTTCTATCGCTCATTGCCTCCATATGACTCGGGACTGTACCCAAAAACCACCTTTTTGCACGATCTCTTGACCGTGGTATGGTGGAAATCAAAGCACAGTGGGGTCACACAAGACTCTATGACGATCTCGGGTCGACAGACTAACTTATACCAGTGTCACCAGAGAACTGCTATCTGACGATAGGTATAATACCATCTAAGAGTTCTCGACGAGTCCGTCCAGTGTACCCAGTCTCCACTGAGCACCCGTAGACCTTCTCTGATGTCAAACACCAATGGATGTGGGATCATCCATCGTCCATCACATGGGTCGAGAAGCGTATACGCTAGTCTACTCTGGAGTATCGATGTCATGTCTCGATACTCCCACGACTAGGAACATTTGAAGGATGTACTTACCGACTACCTTTTCCCCACTAGTATGATCTGCATCATAATCCTGGTAGTCAAGTACTCATCCTAAGGGCTTTATCAACATGTAATAGAGAGACAATAAGTGTACATATTAAGATAAAGAGCAACCAGATAGCATACTATCATGTCGAGCAAGAAAGTCCTCCCTATATATGTCCAAGCATCCACTACAATATACATAGCATGACAGTAATGGCCTCTAGGGCATACATAACTAACACACGTGATACCGTTATTGATTGCGGTTATTCTACAAACATTTCTTTAAGACAGATCAATCAACCTTCCTTTGTCATAGATGATCCACCTGAGGAAACTCTTCTCTAGCTTCATTTCCACTTCATGCTCAAAACAAAATAGTGAATAAACTAACACTCCAAGCTTGCGATTTTTGGAGTGTTAGGAATGTAGCAAGTCACTTTAATATAATCTCATCATCTAATTTTCCTTTTGAATACTCTTTGAATTTTAAAGGAAGAAGAAGAGAGGAGCTTGAAGAAGATGGGAGTTATTATGCTAGAATAAAAACCTTAACCATTTTTCAAAGTGGTTGTAAATATTTAGCATAACATAAATAAATCTCATCCATTGGATTTAATCCTTCTTTCAAGTGTCCACTCTCTTCTCTCCCCTCCACTTGTCACCGTATAGACAGGCTATGCGTGTGCTACACCTTTGGCACAAGATAACTTAAAAGGGAATGAAAAGGAAAAAGGAAAAAACAATATGTGTGTGTGTGTGTGTTACAAAATATAATATATGTGTGTGTATGCGTGCGTGCGTAATTTCTATATGTATTATAAATACATGAATGAGACATAAATAAATAGTGACAAAATACTAGTAAATACATATATCCAATACATGTATTAATATATTAAATCGGCACTTGATTTAATATTCGTTCATTCCAAGAGACCGGCTAGTATTTCCACATGTCCGATTATCGTCAGTGTATCCAATACACTAGTTTTAATCGAACCCCGGTACGCATCTAACACACACGGCTACATCATATTGCTAGAGTTGGAAAAACCTCTGTGCGGGACTCTAAAGACTCGAAAATACGCTGGCAGTGAGTTACTGGATCTAATCCATAACTTACAAGCATGTCAGTGGCACTAGCTGTACGTAACGGCTACCCATGTATCTGTTGAAAGGAAGATCGAAAAGCACGTCCGTCCGAACCGCTACAGAGCCTATAAGTAACAATCACCGTACAGTCCGGTCTGTTCATATGAGAGTATCGCATATCATGTCTAGGAGGGTGGTAAATGGCAGACCCCCAATAATCTGATAAGTCGTACCGATATCAAGCCCATCACCAACCAAAAAACTACTGATTCTAAATCAGTAAACCTCATCCGCTGTGGCCAAAGACTTATGGTGATGGCCAACTGGACACAGCGCGGTATCAACCTCCAATACCAGGAGAGACGAATCCCTTCAATCCGGTCACTGCCTCCATGTGACTCAGGACTGCACCCAACTAAAACCTGTTTGCACGATTCAGTAGAGCCATAGTAGAGTAGTAATCAAAGTACAGTAGGAACTCACACAAGAAAAATGACGATCTTGGGTCAACAGACTAATCTGTAAACATGCCACCAGAGAACTGCTATCTGACGGTAGGTATAATACCAACTAGCAGATTCCCGGCGAGTCCGTCCAGTATAACTCATACTCTAATGAGCACCTGTATACAATCTTTGGTGCCATGAACCAATGGCTGTGAGACCGGCCACCTCCCCTCTCGGGAATAAGAAACGTATACACTAGTCTACTCTGGAGTATCGTTTCCCAGTCTTGATAATCCAACGACTATGGACTTTTAAGAATGTGCTTATGCACTACCCAGGCCTCACTGGTATGATTGCCATCATAACCCTGGTAGGCAAGCAAGAATCCTATAGGCTCTATCAACATGTAATAACAATCCGTAATACCACATAATACATGTACATGATGATAAAGTCAAACCAGATAGCATACATCCTCAATTATCATAATCGTCTGCCTGCAATTACAATAATTACCTTGAGGGCACTATAACCAACAGTTTTTAAATATGACATAACTCAAGCTCCCGATATCGGTTTGGGACAAACTTTAGATGTATAGATGCATAATTGACAAACCTATAGCTTTCCTATATACTAGGTGGCTCAGAAACGCATAGATTAACCCATTATATGCCATGCAAGACAACCCATAGTTGTTGTCCAGAAATCAGAATTTCTGTTTTTAACCCTGATTTTAATATGACCATAACTAGAGGTTTAGGAATCCAAATCGCACGAAACTTAGTTGTTTGGATAAGTAGACCGAAAGACCTACAAGTTTCTAATTATTTTTGAAACCTAAAAACCAACGGAATTTAACTCAAACTGAATTTTTAAAAATGTACGACGGTGCTGGACAGATTTTGATCTGTTCTGCGCGACGATACGAAACCGGGTATATCTCCCAAAACCAATAGTCATAATGAGTCGAGACTTGAACTCACGTTTGTATAACATCAAGGTCTATGTTTCTTGTTTACATTCCGAATTCAATTGACTTGAGTAATTAGCAGTTCACAACACTTCGTTACAATACTGTTTTCTGATCATTACTTAAATATTGGACTTGCCTCATTTCATGCCAAGTGACTTACTCATTTATTGCACCAACATAAATCACGTGTTTAGATATATTGCATACATGGTACAAACCTGACTGAACTGTGAATACACGCTTACTTGTTTACTTGAATCCTTGAATACATGAATACTTGAATACATGAACATGCAAACTTAACATGAGCTTGAAATTGATTGATTTAGGTATCGTGTTTGGAACTAAGTGCCATGTGGAACAGAGTGTCATGCCCTGGCCAGGCGGGGGATACCTCTTGAATCCACGGAGGCCACCTCTAGAATCCATGCATAATTATGAAATGAAATATGGCTCGTGTGTGGAATAAAGTGCCACATGGGATAAAGTGTCACACGGAGTAAAGTGCACGCCGTGACGGTGGTGGGGGCTACCCCTTGAGTCCGTGGGGCCATCTCTTGAATCGCATATGACGTGGGATCCACCAGGAGACGTCCGTGAGTACCACACAAACATGACAAGAATAATGACATTGATCCCTGACAATAAGATTATGTTTTTCAGATGAGCTATTTTATAGTATAGAGCTTAAGTTATATTTTTAAGATTTGCATACTGCATTTCCTTATCCTAGAAACGTTATGCTGGACTTCAAATTATTTGACTAGGAATATCTCATCATTTTCGTTCTTCTATTTTCAATTCCCTCGCAATCTATTCTTGTCGCACACTTTCTTATCGATTAGAGTACCGACTGATGGAGCGCGATGATAAAACGTGACTGCGTTATCCTGACCATCTTCCTTACTCTATTGTAACATCCTCCTTGATTATTTTCGAGAACAAAATTATTTTTAAGGAGGGTAGAATGTAACGACCCTGTTTTTACTGTAATGCTTTTTAATAAATAAAAATATATTCGCTTCGAAATGATTCGTTTTGTAAAAGAAAATATTTTTAAAAAAAGATTTATTTGATTTCTTTTAATATAAAGAATTTATTCGATTTTGTTTTGAAAGGAAAATTTTGAAAAAAGAATTTGTTTTATTGAAGAAAAAATAGTTTAAGAAAATGATTTATTCCGTTTATCTTTTAAATTATTCTATTTTGAAACTCCGTATATATTTTTTTCTATTTAATTATATGCAATAAAGTTTGCATCCCATTGGTTAAGCATAGCATTTCTAGTCTATAAGCTATAGGTTCAAATCTTATGTCTTGAAATCATTCTTATCAATTATTTTTTGAACCCCTCTCATAACCTACAAATGGCCTTTCATTTTCTCTTCTTTTTTAACTCCCAAAATCAATTAGGATGATTATAAATATATAATCTATTAGAATTATAGTGAACATTATATATTCACACCCTCCTCCTTCATTTTCCTCAAAACCTCCACTCTTAATTCTCTCCCTTTACTCTTGATTCAATACTCTTAATTGCAATTTCTCTTTATTTGTTTTCTCCTCTTCTTTTTTATACTAAAAATTTAGAGAAGAAAAATCTTAAGCAAAACCTAGTCATCTTCATCTTTAGAGTCCTCATAGTCCCGACATCATCGGAGCTTTTCATCCGCTAGGATTCAAGGCGAAGCGAAGGATTGCACCTTTCACAAACTTCGCTAACGGGATTTGGTTTCGTCAGTAGAATTAAATCGGCGATACGGCTGTTATACCTATCGCGACTCTTATAAGTCCCTCTCTGCTCTTCTTTCCCCTTGTTCCTCTCGTTATCTTTCCCTCTCCTTTCGTCTATACTTGCATGATGCCGGTAGCTCTTGTTTAAATATTTTTAGTAAAAAGAATTAATTATGCATAATATTTACCTGAATGGTTGTCTACATAATCTATATGATTTTTTATGCTTGTGGTATTTGTGCGTAGCCTATGGTAATCATTGCATGCTATTAACGTTGTAAGTAGCAACTCATAAGAATTTCATGAAATGGTATATATGAAAAGTTTGTTGTCGTAGTTTTATGAAAGGTCGGTTTGTTTGTATTTCTTTTGATAACCTGATCGCATACTTGAAACATCGATGACACCCTTCAATTCGCGATATGATTTTTATAGAATCACTGGTGTATTTTCTCATGTATATTCTTAATTATTATGTTTGTAAATATAAAAGAAAACAAAGTTGCAAACTAATACCATGGTTTTATCGCTTTCAAATTCGATCCTATATATCTTTATCTTTAAAATAATTTTTAGAAATTAATTCCGATTTCTGAAAATTTCAAGAAATTTATCTATGATAGAATATATTTTTGTGTACGTGTTATAAAAATTTCAGGCCGAACCGAATAACAGTTTAGGATTTACGTCGTTTTTACTCACTGTTTTTTAAAATCAGAAAATTGTTTTTATCAGTCACCTTTGAAGACACATAACTCGGTCTACCGAGATCCATTTTGAGCAAACTCAAATATTTTGGATATCCATATCAAAAGATATAGATTTTCTTAGTTGTAAGAATTTCCTTAAAATAATGTAAATTATAGAAATCTGCGTTATAAAATTATGTGACGAATCTGGACAAGATCTGTCTTGATTCGCTCCCTGTTTTTAAATATGACATAACTCGAGGTCCTGATATCGGTTAGTGACAAAATTTAGGTGAATAGATGTATAATTGACATGCCTATAACTTTTCTATATACTAGGTGACTCAGAAACGTATAGAACGACCCGTTATATGCCTTGCATGACAACCCATAATTGCTGTTCAGAAATCAGAATTTATATTTTAAACCCTGATGTTAATATGACCATAAGTAGAGCATTAGAAATCCAAATCGCGCAGAACTTAGTTGTTTGGATAAGTAAATCGAAAAACCTACAAGTTTCTAATTATTTTCAAAACCTGAAAACTGACGGAATTTAACTCAAACTGTGTTTTAAAAATGTACGACAGTGCTGGACAGATTTCGATCTGTTCTGCACGACGATACAAAACCGGTTATATCTCCCAAACCAGTAGTCGTAATTATGCGAGACTTGAACTCACGTTTGTATAACATTTAGGGCTATATTTCTTGTTTACATTATGAATTCAATTGACTTGAGTAATGAGTATTTCACAACAGTACTGTTTTCTAATCATTACTTGAATATTGTACTTACTTCATTTCATGCCATATGACTTACTCATTTATTGCACCTACATGAATCATGTGTTTAGATATATTGCATACATGATACAAACCTGACTAAACTGTGAATACACCCTTACTTGTTTACTTGAATATTTGAATACTTGAATACATGAATACTTGAATACATGAACATGCGAACTTAATATGAGCTTGAAATTGATTGATTTGGGTATCGTGTTTGGAACTAAGTGCCATGTGAAACAAAGTGCCGTACTTTGGCCAGGCGGGGGCCACCTCTTGAATCCACGGGGGCCATCTCTAGAATCCATGCACAATTATGAAATGAAATATGGGTCGTGTTGGAACAAAGTGTCATATGGGATAAAGTGCCACACGGAGCAAAGTGCACACTATGACGATGGTGGGGTCACCTCTTAAGTCCGTAGGGGCCATCTCTCGAACCCATGGGGGCCACATCTTGAATACGCATATGACGTGAGATCCACCGGAAGACGTCTGTAGGTACCATACAAATATGACAAGAATAATGACATTGATCCCTGACAGTAAGATTATGTGTTTCAAATGAGTTATTTTATAGTATAGAGTTTAAGTTATATTTTAAAGATTTGCATACTGCATTTTCTGCATTGTATCATTTACCTAGTAAACTTTGATATTGAATCTCTGAATAACTGCTGATCCGCTATGCTATTCATGCTTACACTTGTTATTGTATTGTCACGTTTAAATTACTTTGTTATGTTTAATCACTTTATCATGTTTTCCATTAAACTGCCATGTATAACGCATAACTACCTAAATGTTTTACTCTTAAAATACCTTGCATTATAACACTATTTAATTTAGGGACTTACCGAGCGCAAATTCGTTGACGGACATTCCTTCTTTTCTTTCTTTCTTTGGGAATATTGGTCGGATGGCCTAATGACAGAGGAGATTGAACCGACAGAGGAGGAATACTCTCAGCTGTCATCGCATGCGGATTACTAGTCTTACCTTCAGCTTTTACTTTTCAGTATGCCTAATTATTCGGGCTTCGTTATTTTATTTCGTTGTATCTTATTTTCATACTCCTGTCAACTATTTGAACTTTGTGGGTTTTGAATGTAATAATTATAGTTGGATTGTATTCTGTCGTCTTATTCTTATTATATATTTATATTGTTTATAATACGCTTAACGTATTTATCTCGAGAAAGACCCTTCTCAGCATAAATACGTCGCGGGTCTCATCACGTGTCTGCTATATGACAACTCTGTTGGCATTAGGCTTAGTTGGGCCGGCCCAATGGCTCGTCCAAATCGAGTGGACGGGTCTAGGGATCGGTCGGCTTGACTCATTATGGGACGCCAAGTCCAAGTCGGACTCAAGCTCCATTATGGGGTCAACCTTGGAGGTGGCTCAACTCTATTAAAGGGTTTGGGCCCGATGCAATCTCAACCATCCGTTTGCTTCTCTACCTATATATATAATATGTAGAGACTAAGCTTTGCACTAATCATGTTGAATGATGCTATTGATGAGAAATCAACGAGAGTGAACCTATGGAGATTAGGGTTCTAAGGTTCTTGATCGTCTTCCTCAAAGTCTCTAGCAGCTGCGGTGGATTAGGGGACTTTCCGAGTAACACCGTGATTGATCCATGTACGGCCATCCGAAAAAGAAGACAATCATGGAGAAGAGATCAGCGGTCCAACGGTTGTCAAGTGATCTACTACCCTGCAAAGATACATATATTTTAATGCTTGTAGGACACTAATCGTTTATTTGTTTCCACTGTTTATATAAGATTCTCTTACGGATTGGATCTGCATGAGTTGATCGGCGATTTAGAAATCGCTCCACTATTATCCTACAATTATAATAGAGCCATTAGGGCTGTCTGATCCGTTCTATCAAGTTTTAATTATGTTTAGGTTAAGTTCTGATCATAAAAATTGTATTATAATTAGATCTGTCTATTATGAAAATCTTTAAGTTTTTAAGATCTAGAAAGTTTATATTTTTGTTAGATCTATAGAAAGCGCATGAAAAAAATGAGATTTTTTTCTTGTTGATCGATCCTGGGGATTAAAAGTTTATTTTTTTTATTTGGAAAAACATAAATTTTGGCAATAAAAATTAATTTTTGCATGTGATGATGGCGTCGCGATGAAGCGGCGGCCACCATCTTTGTGATCGTGTTTTCCCAAAGAGGTGATTGGGACGATGGCCACAACTCCCAACGCTAATTTTTTATTTTTAAAATAATTTAGATTTTTTGCAAATTATGTGCAAAAGCCAAGAGATTTTTCTAAAGATTTTTTCAAATTTTGCAAGAGATTTTTCTGAAAAGATGAGATAAAATTTTAGAAAATATTTTTTGAAAAGATTTCTAAAATTTTAAAGATTTATTGAACCCTCTAAGATTTAATAAAGAGTTTTTGAAGGATTTCTAAAATTCTAAAAGATTGAGTAAATTTATGTTTCTAAAGATTTAATCATTTTTTAAAATAAAAAACGAAATAAAAATTTAGGCTCTGCTCTGAGCCGGAGCCGTCGGCTTGGCACGGCTCGATCGGAGCCGACCGGATTGATGTTATATCTCAAGATCAACTCGATTCGGATGGGTTGCTAAAGGGGGAATACGAACCCTAACAGAACAACTTTGTTTGGTCAATGTAATTTGCTTCTCATGCATCATTTAATAGGCTGTTTGACAAATGTATACCATATTGCTTTGTCTTTCTTGTTAGTTTAAGTACCAATTAAGTCTATATATACGCTTGATCTAAATTAAGAAAGATCTAACAATATTGGATTAATCTTTGTATCCTAGCCTTTCTTCAATGATTGATAAGGAATATTTTGACTTGGACTAGATGGAGAGAGGATTAATAATGAGCAACTTTTGTTTAATGTGCATTTGGCAATACTTTTTCAATCCACAATTTGTGCATCCAAAAGTTTATCCAAGAAACAAAATGTTATGATCCACAACATCTAAATAATAGCGTCAAATAGATGGGTCCACGGTATTTGTCTTTTTGGTAAACTTTTGGATAGATAAATTACGATAGTAAAAGTATTTTTGTTATGCAATTGGATGAAAAATTAGTCCAAGTTTTTTTTTTATTCTTTATGGATTCATTCATCCTAGAAGTATACCCAGCATGATATGGATGACATGAAAGGTGCTCATCGCGTAGGGTTCACTACATTATGAATGTGATCCATAACACAAACGTATCCTCTCCGCTCATCGATCTGTACCATAAAATGTGTTCAAAATTGATTAAAAAAGAAGTCGAATGATTGTACAATTTTGGTTTAGACCTTGATTTTATTGTTAGGGTTGAATTTGGGGGGGTTTCAAGCAATAGGCAAAGGAGGTACTTGTAGGGACGGAGGCATAAGGGGGCACTGGCTTCCATTGAAATTTTGTAAATGTAGACTATGATTTCGATCACAAATGAGCCTAAGTAGGAATATCATGAAAGTTGACACGTAGGGTATGCGTGACATGTAGATCACGATAAACGGTATGAATTGGCGAAATATACATGGTAGAGTATTATAGAGCGCGTCTCATATGAGAAAACGTCTCACCGGATCATTACCTTTTATATATATATATATTGAAAGAGAGAGAGAGCATTATGATTCTTTAGCACAAGTTGAAAGAGTTTACGGTTTCCCAACAAAAGATTTTGTGTTCAATTCCCACCGCATGCAATTTTTTTTAGTGGATATGAATTTCACTTTGATTTCTCTTTATAGGAGAAGGTTTTTTCCCATGTTTGAAACTAAATAATTTTTTTAAAAATTCCGTGAGAATTCGTGCCTCTACCTCTGGGTGTCTGCGCCAATAAATCACTCAAGGTAGTGTAAGTGCCGCACAGGGTCACAGGGATCATTTGTGCAATTAACCTTTAAGAAGTAATCGAAATGCCTAAAGATTATATAATAAATGTTAGTCTGATCACATCATAGCATCTGTAGTCATAGAAAATCTTACGCATTGGTCCAAATAACAACTTCTTTTTAGACAGATTTTACTAATTAAGCCTTTTATAACCATCGCTACTACTCTTTCCTTTCTCTCTTTTTTGTATTACTATTTCCTTTTCTTTTGTTTGATGCAAAATGTTTTGCAAGACTTGACCCAAAAAAAAAGGCAACCATGACGGTTGCTACGTGCAAACTGCAATAAAACACAACTTATCAAACCCAACAACATCTATTGTTCACACATTTGCTAGAAAATCATTTCCTCGATAAAAAAAATGCTGAGAACTCATTTATTGGTGTCATAAAGTAAAGAATGCACAAGTGAGTAAATTTAAATTCTAGATAGGCACAAAATACAATCCCAAATTAGAGTGTAGCTCGATTCAAATTCTTCTCTTACCCAGAGAGCAAGAACCAAACTTATCTAATTCCTAACCTACAAAACAAATACAACCGTATTACCCAATAATACCATATTTCTCAATTCAACAATAGTAACTAGATCCAAAAAAGGAAGGAAAAAAATTACACTCACGAGCTATCAACCGTCGCTCGTCAATATAAAAGCCAAGAGCACGACGGCGAGGGAAAAAATAATAGTAAGCCCTGCAAATGCCCAGATAGCCCATTGTGAAGAACTCCGTGTCTCTTGAGCAGCTAACTCCACTTCTTGTAGAACCTCTCTAATCCCATCTATATCAGAATCCTTTGCGGCATGCATCAGTCTTCCTTGGACCTCATCAAGTTTAGATAGTCTTCTAGCTTTAGATGCGTCTTTAGATGACCATATAAAACCGGTCATTTTCCAAAGAAGGATGCCGACGTAGATTGCTGCAACACAATCGACAGTGTAATGGTGGCGCTCACGGACTTCTCTCTGAGCGCTGTGCATGACAAGGAGCCATATCAAAGCAGATGTCCACCCGCCATATGCTTCCTGATTTTAATAGTATCAAAATGTTAGAATACTTAACAAGTGAGAACAAAATTATGCTTACAAAAAAATGTTAATTTAGCGATTTCAATGAAGTTGTGCAGGAAACCGTACCTAACTTTTGTTTGTATAGCAATATAGCACCCTAACCTTTTTAAAAGATGCATTTTATGATAATTTTTCTGTTTCGGCACCTTTTCTTCCCAAAACACCCCTCGGTAAAAGAATTAGATTTGCAGTGTCAGTTAAATAATGGGAAAAAGTGTGACAAGAAGAATAACGTTGAGAGCCTATCCAGCTATAGAAATGAGGAGGCTTTTCACAATGTAGCTTGATGAATGCATGAGCATTATGATATATTGCAAATGAAACGCTTTTCAAGTTTACATGACATTTCAGGTTAAAGTTTTATTTTACAGCATGACTAGAATTTAGGCTTTTTGTGGCACAGTTTCTATTTATTTTGGTTCTCTTTTGTAATTATTGACACCAATTGATGGTTAAGTATAAACGTTTGTTCGAAGCCTGGAATGTTTGATCTGAAGTATTAACATTGAATATTTATGCGCTAATAGTTTTCTTATCAAATATTAAACTTATCATATTTGAGCATGCTTCGGATATACTTGGCTAAACATTTTGATTCCCCTTTTGTTTTAGTTTATCCACTTAGTTCTTTTGTTGCTGAATGCTTCTTTAGAATAAAAATGCTGCAATTTCTCTCTTTGTAGCTAAATTATAGAGTTTCTGTAGATCAATTTCTTAAAACCCGTAGATAACAATTTCAAATTCAGGTTGCTTTCTATAGTCAACTAGGAAGCATAAGTTTTCATGGAACATAGGTTACATAGGTATTATAAATCAGGATTTTTGTGAGCATTTTAAAAAAGACATGGCAGCTTGTGAAATGTCTACTTATTACACATCATGCAAGAGTGGCTTATACATTGTCGCCTTGCGTTTTGCTTAGACTAACTTGTTGCCTGCATGCTACATGCGCACTAATTGTTTTATCACACTGTTATGTTAGGTGATCCATTGATACTGAGACCTCAAATGTGTTTTTATGACGAGGATGATCACATGTTTTTTTTATAGCGCAGTAGATGTTTCTAATATAATTCTGCAAGATAATGAGCCGAGGTTACTTTACACAGTACACAACCTTTGTTGAGCATTCAAAACCAAATATCTGATTTGGATCTTGTCTAAGGACCAAGTAGAAACAAATCCCACTAAACTTAAAACGATTATTATATTCACGATATTGTTTATTGTCTTCAGCATGTGTGGTTAAATTCATGATACTCTAAATGTCAGTGTAAAGGAGATGGTAGCTATGTATATGTTAAGTTTAGGGCAAAATCGAAGATAATCATGGACCGACTAACGCCTTCACCGATCAAGGGGGGCAGTGGGTATTGAGTTCAAACAGCTTTGACTATATCGGTAGATCTATCTGAAACTTTGATGGCCAGCCCAAATCCTATGACTGTAGAAAAAGTTAAGACAGAATGCTCACTGCTATTCGTACATCAAAGTAATTGTTTTACACTACTCCAAAAACTGTTTTCTCCTTGTTCTTACATAAATTAACTTCATGAATATATTGGAGCAGTTGGTGGGACACATAATATAGCCACAGTTTATAGTGATGATATTACCCGATATCGTAATTTCTATGAATTTACTAACAAAATGACAAAATGTGCAAGCAGCATGCAATGATGAGCTCCAAAATATTAGGTGTTGAAAAGGTTAGCCTAATAATGCTTGAGTTACAAAGTCTGCATATCATGAACAAATGGACTTCTGCTTCCATATGGTAATTTTTTCTATTTCCTTTTTCTAAGTTTGCTTTTATTTACTTATTTTTTTCAAAACATCCACATTTATCATCCGACAAACTATTGATAGCTTTTAAATGAAATGACAGAAAACATTATTTAACCTTGTTCATTGTTGGTTTTATTATAGACCACAATATCTGGTCCCTTTTCAAAGCATGAGACATTATCTCAAGGAGAATGGATCTCAATTCTCAACATAACCATCCAAAGAAGTAGAAGATTATTCAATTTCCGTTTTAAATCTTATGCCACAAATTTAAGAACTGCACCATCAGGTTTTCAATATCTTACACGAGTCAAGATGGTACAATCATGTGTTGGGGTACAAAATTTTCTTAAAAGGAGAATACGAGGATGAGTTCAATATTGGTATGGTAGAAGTTGAGGCACCACAAAATATGTCCATGTAGACCCCAATGAAGGTTTAGATGTTGATAAGCAAACAATGCAAACTCAAAGAACACCTGCAGTGGAATGGAGAAACAAGCTGGCAAAGGATATGTGTAAATTTGCCACTCACTCATGTTACTAATGACAATAGTATTTGTAGCGCGGTATTACTAGGATAAAGTAGCATAATAGTGTTTTTCTTTGGCTTTGTTTAAATCCAACCATGTGTTTGCACTATCTTAGTTGTGCTCACTGATGTAGAACTTCATTTCTACGTTTAAACTAATGTATTTAAGTCAAATTGAATTTCACAATCCTATGCATGTTCATTCTGAATTCTGGAAAATTTGAAAATTCGGTTTAGAATTCCGGATCACGAATTCCATGGTAGTTTTTATTGTGATTCATGTTTGTTTGGTTCACATTTCAGTTGATGGTTAAGTTATTTCTGTTAGGATTTTTAATTGTTGATTTAGTTGTTTTTGTTATTTAATTTAGTGGTCGGTCCATAAATTTTTAAGATGGCAGTTGGTTACATTTATTTTTCAAGGATAATCCATATATGAACAAGTGTTTTCAAGCATCAGTCTGTCATCTATAATACCAGTTATTGGTTTAGACCATATGCCAATTGGAAAAAGAGAATAATGGAGGAAAGATGCCATAGGAGGGAATTTCCTCCTATGGCGTCGAAAAAATACCCCCTCCCTCATTTTTTTCGACGATCGGCACCCACCATCTTCATCGTTATCATCTAAAATGTGGGTACACCAAATTTCATGTGATTCTACAACCTTTTCACCGTTGATTTAGCAATGTAAAAAGTTCTATTGTCGTTAAACCGTTAATTTTGAACCACTAAATCAATGGTGAAAAGGTTGTAGAATCACATGAAATTTGGTGTACCCACATCTTAGATGATAACGATGAAGATGGTGGGTGCCGATCGTCGGAAAAAATAAGGGAGTGTGTATTTTTTCGATGCCGTAGGAGGAAATTCCCTCCTATGGCCTCTTTCCTCCATTATTCTCTTAGAAAAATTAAAAATTATAATAAAAATGGGTATGTGCAATGTCAGCTTCTATTAATTCTACTTGATAATATTTCTCATAGTTCAGATCATTGACAGCCTATAACCAAAAGGCCCCAAACTCCTGTGCATTAACTAATCCTTAATCCAAAATCTAACTCTAATATGAACAATTATAGATAAGAACACCGACATTTGGCATGAATAAAATGCTAATTCATCATTTAAAGTTAGAAAAGGCAGAATAACATACTGTCCATGCCATAGCAGTCAGTACAGCAACAAGCATGTGGCCACTGTACATGAGGTCATTGCAGCCACCACTGGCCCTCTTCAACAACTGATACCATGAAGATGTATCAGAAACTGGAGGCCTCAATATATCTAGAAGGAAGCTCATTTTACCCCAATCTGGCCGGTATTCACCAGGATATTCTCCAACAGTTGCTTTAAGAACACCAAACAGGAAAATGTACATCAGACAAGTTTTGCAGCATTTCAAGCCACTTCTAGCACGTGCTCTCGTGTGCATCAAAGAAAATATTGGAATATATAATTATAATTTTTCATCTTTAAAATATAATGAACGGATTTTTACCATTTTAAGGGTCTATGGCCAAGAAAATAAATTAGAAGCAAAATGTTTTTTTTTAAAAATTATTACATACCTACAAGGCTACATATATTCAAGGACTTCAATTGCAGAGAGGATTAGATTGAAAGTAATGGTGCCATATATCATCTATAAGAGTTGACCGGATGGCCCTCAAAGAGTTCCATGACTAACAAATTGGACGCAAAACTGCAAACTCTTGCATTTAAATAACATATATAATAGTTTTATGGGTAAATTGTCAAAACCCCCGAGCACTTTTTTCTGTTGTCAAAACACCCGGCCTCGAAATGTTAGTCAAAACCACTAGAAAAGTTTTTAGTTGTTAAGAAACCCCTTACCTGTGATATCTAGTAGTTGCATGCTATATCTAGTTTCCTGCAATATCTAAGCAGTATCCAGCGATATCTAAACCACTACCTACGATATCTAAATAGATTGTATGAATTGGTTAGATATAGCAGGCCACTATGTAGATACTGCAGGAAAAATTTCCGGAGGATTTTTGACTACTGTTTCGAGGCCAAGGGTTTTTTGAAGGTTGAAAAACGTGCTTGGTTTTTATTGACAATTTACCCTAGATTTTTTAATCTTATTTGAGGACTTACCATAATGTGTATCACTCTGGATTAGCCTGCGAATGGCCATAGGATCAGAAGCATATGGCATGAAATATTTCTGAGCCCAGGGGTGCGGATGTGAAGGAACTTGATATCGGGAATCGGCACACCAAGGACGAAGTGATGGAAGAATAGTAGAAACAAACGTTATGAGCCGAAGAAGACGGCCTATAGCCATGGTGAACATGTACCTTGCAGCAAGTCCAAGGCCAGGAGCTTTGACAGACTCGAATAGCACAGAGAAACCCAGCATCATAAACAACATTAAATAATGATGAAGCCCAATGATGCGAGCTCTTAATATATCAATCACCACTTGAGGAAGTTTCTCGTTAAGTGCTAAAAGGAGCCACTGGCCAGTATCAGGAAGAGGAGATGCAGATCTGTCAATAAATAATAAGTCTCTGGATATAAATTCAACATTGACTAAAAAAAACTTGCTACTGTATCATCTGTAACTTATATGATGGTGTAAATCTTCAAGAAATTGGCTAGAAGCTTATTTCGAACAAAGAACAGAATGGCATGTCACCAATATTAAGGGTAAGTTTTGAGGATTCTGTTCACTAAAAGAAAAGGCTTGCAAATAAAATTATATAACGGTATGCCTACTTCATGAGAATAAGCATAAGAACCGCATTGAACCCAATAGGTTAAGTAAAAAGAAAGAAAAGGGGAACAAAAGTTAAAACCAAATAATTTTTCTTTGTTCGGTTAATTAGAAATTTCATTCCAAAACTTCAGAGTTTCAGCTGCCTGATATCAGTGTGATAGCGATTAGAAAAGTGGTAAACTATAGAAAATCCAACAAGAAGTGAAGAGGCATTCCTGCTGAATGCATGCACAATGCTCCATAACATTTTGCAAAACAGCATAAACCATAGTCTGTTGTCAAATCGACATAGATAACACATTAATCAAATTATTGGTTTACAACAGCTTAACATTACTTTCTTGTCTTAGATGAGATTAAAAAAACTTCCATAAATGTCAGAATTCAAGAAATGGATACCGTAATATTCAGGCATGTTAGACCAAGTGCTTGTTGGAGTTCAAATTTGTAACTCCCAAACGAAGTTTAAATACTTATTTTAACCCCAATGATCAAATCTTTGATCAAGACATGATCAAGAACAAGACAAAGGCATGTTCATCACGGGTGGGACCCCCTACCTAGGGCAGCCCCCCTTACCACAACTCAAAATGAGTTGTCATGAGGCATCCCCTATCCCTCTCCCACCCTCTCCCTTATCGAGGGATGCCCTTTCCCACCCTCTCCCAATACAAGGAGCCCCCCCCCCATACCGGGAGGCCTCTTGATGAGGAGTGTCGGGACCGCCCTCTGCCGAAATAGGTGTTTGACCTATTCTTCATAAGATAGTGGGAGGATTTCCACCCCACTCTCCTGATATCTAGAGAGTAGTTATACACTTCTCCCCACTCACAGAGGGGTATAAATACCCCCTGTGAGCAACTGATCAAAGGATCGAAACTTTTTGCTCGAAACCCTTGAACTTTAACTAGAGTTCTCTAAAGAGAAAGAAGACGGAGGAGGAAGGAGAAGAAAGAAGGTGAGATGCAGGAATGGGTATCCCCATTCCTTCACTTTTCTCTCTCCTCTCTCTACTGTCTCCCTCCCTCTATCTTTTTCTCTCTGTCTTAGACATGTTTGTGAAGATGCGGGCTACCTGCACTTGGACAGAAAAACCCTATGAAACTTCACTGTTCCTTAGGATTGGCTTTGGGCCTTTCTCTGATCAGAGAGAGATTGATGGAAATTTATATAAGTTTCCAGCTCTTAGTCGAAGAGCTTGAAAGCCATGGCTATGGCTTTTACAGAGAAGGCAGAAGATTTAGAACACAAAAGTGTTCTTAACTCTCATGGACTGAACCAAAGACATGGGCCACCCTATGTTCTGCATGCTTTGAAATAGGCCATCCTATTTCTTGTATATAAAGAGAAATAGAAATCTATTTCTTACACAGAACATAGGCCAAAACCCCTATGTTCTGTTTTCATAAAATGAACCAAGAATAGGAAAATCATATTCTTCTATAAGATATGAAAAAGCATGTCTTCATATATAAGAATGTATATATGAATGGAGAACTCCATTCATGTCCAGAGACATGAGAATCATGCCCTCGGGATCTCCATGAATAGGAAAACCCTATTCTTAAGACATTTAAACATGTCTTCCTCCAACCGGTGAATAGGAAAACCCTACTTACCATAACATATGCAGAACATTTCTTCTTAAAAGAATATAGTGTCAAAAAGCACTGCATTCACCAATAAAACATGGCCCAAAACCATGTCTATACCTTTGAACACAAATCTATATGTTCATGTTGCACAAAACTGTTGAGAATGATGCTACAGATTCTCAGCATATAAAGGAAACTCAAATAAAATAGTATCAAGTCAATAACAAGTAATATGAAATCAAACTGACCAAGTACTATATGTATCAAGTAATGACACATGTGTTGCAAGAATCACGAATAAATGAATATCAATTAATAATATGGATTTTTAGTGTCAAAATAACATGAACATGAACGGACTCGCATATAACCCGATCTCGTCCCATACCGGTATCTAAGTATAAGTAGTCGCTCAAGTTGAGCTTTAAATAATTCATTATTTAGTTTGTTGAAGTCTTTGATATTTAGTTTGTTATTGTTTTATTTAGTTCGTGGACATGAACCGCCTCGTATATACCCTGGTACCGTCCTATACCGGCACCTGAGTATACGTAGTAGCTCATGTCAAGTTTTAGATAGTTTGTTCTTATGTTTGTGAAAACCCGTGATAGCTAACGAATAACAATGGAAAGCGTCTCATGCATACCCGGGACCACAGCCCCATATTCCTGGTGCTGACCCAGGACGCACCGCTAGACGCTAACAATGAACATTGTATTACAGCTCGGTAAACTTTAAAAAAACATTTCCATAGAGTAGTAAAATATTAACAATACGATAGGGAGCTACCCGAACCACTATTGCTGGCCCAAACGAGCTCTAATAATAACTGTAACATTATGGTAGTTCAGCTACTACCCCCACCTCCATGATTGGGTCATAACATTTTGTACCATAAATAAACTTTCCAAAACTATTAACCGAGTCTCCCAAGTCCTTTCCCCATCCCCAGTTGTATCAGTTTTATAAATGGAATTAAATAAGTTAAATCATGATTTCATGTCAATGTCAATAATTGGAACTGTATCAGGAATTGTATCGGTGTTCAGGTAAACTTGTCATGTCATGGAACGGTAAAATATATTAACAAATTGTAACAAGTAATCAATGGTAACTGTACAATGTCATGTATCATTGTTCAGGTATCAGTGCCATGTCATGAAACTCACAAACATATAAATAATGTTTTGAAATAGATCAATATATATATATATATATATCATGTCACAGTACTACTGATGAATATATAATTCTTGTCATGAAACAAGTGTGTGTGTATACAATATCAGGTAAAGAAAAGTAGTTCAACTTAAATATTTATGAACCTTTGGCTAACGTGTGCTATTTGGGTGTCAAATTTAGGATTAACCCCTCATAATCGACATGCAGACACGATATAATTTTGAATCATGGATTCCCGAAATCAATATCCTAAGCTAAAACTATTCCAGATCTCAATACTTAAATATTTAGGAAATTTGAGATATAAAATTGGCTAGATTTTCAAGTGTTCTAGACCATGTAAAAACCCCATACCTTAACTCGAATTTTGGGCCGACCTGGGGCCGACTGGGGCGGCCTGGCATGGGAAGAAATGTCTCGTTTTGTGTGCACACCTCAATATTTGTCTAATTAACCCTAAATGATACTTCTAAAATTTTCTAAAGATTTAAATTTATTCCAACAATGACTTGATCACTAGATTTCATGAAAACCCTAATAAATTTTATTTATTTTTATGATGTATACTCGCGATACTTGATATGGTGACTATGGAAGAATGAATTTAACAATCAAATAAGCAAAACTAATCTAACCGTCAACTATCCACACAAACAAGTGATAAAAACATCAACTTCATATTAACTAAAACAATTAATCAATTAAAATAATTAAAGTTAACAAAATAACTTTATATCACTTGCCTTAATCTCCAATTCTCTCTATTTTACTTCTTGAAAATTTGTAAAGCTTTCATGAGGAGAAAATCATGAGAAGAGAAGAATATTGAAAGTGAATTTAAACAATCAATAACATGAACTAATCAAGTTAACATTCATAACAAAACTATCAAGTATTCAAATAACTAATTATATATCAAATAATTAAACAAATCAATTAGATAAGCTAAAAATGATTCTACATGAATAAACACTTGCCTTGATCTACTATTTTCTTCTCACTTCCTCTTTTTGTTGGATTTTTTTTTTTAAATTGGGTTGATTTAAATTATGAGAAAGGAGGAACAAAGAGGAAAAGATGGTTTAAAGACAAGATTAGATATGAGAGAAGAAAAGAAATTAAAGAAGAGAGAGAGTTTAATTTTAAAGAGAAAGAAAGAATAATTTTTAGAGAGTGAAAGAAAGATGTAGAGAATTAAAGAAGATAGGAGGAAAAAGAATCCTAAAGAAAAACCTAGAAAGTGTAATGTTGCAATTTACCCCCCTCTAAATCAATAATTACACATAAACCCCTTTATTTGTATAAATAAATCTTTTGTTTTTAAAATGTGTAATACACACACACACTACAGAATATAAATATAATCATAGGTATATTGGGATTTGAGGGTTGCATGACCCCACCCAGGATGTCCTACCTACACTTCAAAATTATGCACTTCAAAGAAAGTGATGTGGCCCCCACATAGGGCAGTGCCCATTAACTTTGACTAAATCGATATTAAAATATCCCCAAGAATTTAAAATGCAACTCTGAAATTAGAGTTCTATGTAATTTACATTCAAACTGTACACAAACTTGAACAAAATTAATGAAATATATGTTCTTTTGCTTAATTTGCATTCTGTATTTACTTAACTGCTATATGTGCATCCCCTCTCTAAAAACGATGTGATATGAAGTTAACTAGTACGGTATCCCGTCTAGATGCATCTTGTGACAATAGGATGTAATTAACGGTACGCGCTTGCACTACCGGAAGTCTCGAACCCATGACCTTCTGGTGAACCTTTAAAACACTAAATAACTTGTTTTGTTTAAACTCGTTTTTGTTTCAACGTTCAAGCGTTGAAGGTCCTGAAGAGGGTAAACAGTGCTCTTTATGGATCATTTTGTAAGCTGAAGTTAAGGAGAAGAGGGATGTAGTTATGATAGTGGAAGAATACTATCCATAGTGGTAACTATAAGAAGTCCAACAAAATAGAAGAACTTCCATTAAGTAAGCAATCCCTTCCTCCTATTTTTGTTGGCAACTGCAATGCATGAACAACAAATTTCCAACTAATCAGCTTATTAACGAGAAGCCAAGAAGAGGGAATTGGTGTATAAGCATAGCATGGAGGAAAGAAATCCAGGGTTCGAATCCTGTAAGGGGCAAATGGGGGTACACCTCTTTCGCAAAAGGGTATGTATATACATGATAAAGATTAAAAGGAAATGCTAACAAAATGCAGATCTTCAAATTCTAAATAAAGAATATATGCCCTTGTAGACATCATGGAAATCTTCATCACTTGACCCTTTGCAAGCCAACCATGACACCGCTACCAAGACGCATAAACACTGTCTAACAATCACAGACATCATAGAAATCTCCATCACTTGCGCCATTTGCAGGCCAACCAGGACACCGCTGCGAAGATGCATAAACACTGTCTAACAATCACATCCTACAAAGTTGTGATAGAATGCTACAAACAAACCTCTTACCCCAACCCCCACCCCTCCAACAAAGAAAAAGAAGAAAAAAATCATGCATCTAAACATGTACAAAGTATTATTGCTCAAGACTGTGTTGGCAATTGCGTTGCCCTAGGATTGCATGGCAACCTAGAGTAAGTTTTGGAACAACAGGATAAACAACGAGAATAAACACTTGCATGTAACATATTATGATAACTTTTAAAACCTCCTGAAAATGTGAATTTGCAACATTAACAGCAAAAAGAAAAGGCTTTATGACAATTCTTTGGTTTGACTATGTTGTGACCTTATAATTATATGTCAAAGCTTAAAATATATTTGAGGGTAGGGAGAAAAAATGTTTATAACTAAACTACGATAGTCCTCCAACTTACCCCATGCGGCCCCTCTAATACTATGGCCAGAACAAGTATAATGAATAGCTGTTAATGGTTTCTTACAAATTTGAATACGTTGATGCCACTGCATGTACTGCCGATATCAAATCACATTAAATTATTTTAATTCTAGTCTTAACCATTATTTTGCTTTATTTATATTATTTTTAGTTTGTATTAGTTTCGTTAATTTATTTTTTAATGAAGTGTGTGGGAATTTGCCTTCGTTTTGGTCTAAAAATTATACTTTAACTGCTTTTTTGATAATATAGTTCAAACATATCCACATTATTCTTATATTTCAATAGGTATAAAAGGATATTTGATGATTCTATATATTGCAACTAGATTTTGATTGGTTAAAAGGTGTTGATCAGTCGAAAATATTGCATTTTTAACATGTCAATTTCCCTACCATTTGCACTCATCTAGAGGTGTTCGGTATTAATATAGCACATATTAGCAAATTGACTGTAAATACCAAATAACTTGTGTTATATATTAAAACCGACATTTCTGAAGGAAATTGAGTGTTTATCATTGCATCGTATAATCTTTGTATAGCGCAACACTTGTCTCGAGAATCTTTGCAGGAAATTCCAGGAGAAAAACCGAAACTGTCAAAAGTGCTGATAAAAATGCGCCAAGTCCAAGACTTAAGATCTGGCAGAAATAGAGAAAGCAAAATGAGATTCAACACATCAGAAAAAGGCCAAAATATCAGCCCAAAAGTGACAGAAATTTGATGCACAGAGGGCACTAAAGGACCGCGGATCCACGGCTAATAGCTCATTCCCGCCACGGATCCGCGGCTTGATGACGTCATCAGGGCTTCAATTTTCCACACGTGCCTTCCCGTAATAGACAAGCTTCCAGAAGACTCCAGAAACGCCGCGTGACTTCTTCTAGAAGGCTCTCTCCAACAACCTTCTTCTAGAAACCTCCTTATAACAAGCTTCTTCTAGAAGCCTCCTTATAACAATCTCATTTTAAAATATTCCCTCCAACAAACTTTTTCTAAAAGATTCTTTCTAACAACCTCATTTTGGAGGGAAAATACAAATGAGGTAGTTCATTTTGGAGGAAAAATTCAAATGGGATAGTTCATTTTGGAGGGAAAATTCAAATGAGGTGGTACATTTTGGAGGAAAAAGTTGTTCATTTTGGAGGGAAAAGTGGTTTATTTTGGAGGGAAATTTGAAATTTGAATTCTAGATCTAGGGTTGAGGTGGTTATAAAAGAAAACCTAGATCTAGGGTTTGGGTTGTTCATTGTTCAATCTTCATCTTTCACAAGTTGAGTAACACAACTTGTGCATTCAAAACCCTAATCCTAATCCAAAATCCAAAGCCAAATTCAAGATCCCCGAGTACAATTCAAGCATGAAGCCTTCAACCTTTTAGGAGCGAAGCCGATCTTCATCCGAGCAAGTGATCCAAGACGATCCGCGACTCACGAAGACGAGCGAAGCCAAATCGACGATCGAGTTCTTTCCTCATTGTAGTTCTTGAGAGAATTGTAACGAAATTATTGATAAATAAAAGGTGAAATTCTTTTATCTTGCTTTCTTTACATTCTTGCATCATGATTCGATCTCAATTCTTGATTGTGTTTCTTGTTATGATGTTTGAGTAAAACTCCGCTCGTGAAGGAGTCGAGAGAATCAATAGATGATGATGTTACAAATCTTGAAACGATTCTTAAGTCCTATGAGTTTTGTAAACTTTAGCAAATTGAAGAATCGACAACCTAGTTTCGAGCGATACTTTCTTGATTGTGTTCGCTCTTAATTAGGGATCCACGATCGATTCTTGAATTTATTAGAGGCTAGAATGTGAATGAAATCAACAAAAGGATAAGGGATAGATGATGAAACCCTAGTTTCCGCAAGAAATCCCTAATTCTCGTTGATCATCTTCGATTTAATATCAAATCATCGATGGATAAGAATACGTAATCAATAGGTTTCATCACGTCTATAGATTCGATCGATTCTTACGAGCCTCACTTCGATTCTTGATTATTGGATTGGAAATCATCAATTCTTCATTCTTGATTTTAAATGTTTTCTTGATTTTAGATTTAGATCTAGATTTTGCTAATTCTTGAACTTCAATTTTATAAATCTTGAATTGAATTGTCTTATCATTTCTTTCTTTAATTTTCAATTCATCTAAATTCAAATTCGAACGGATCTCTCTTTCCCTGTGGACGATCCGCACTCGCTAACGCGCTACAATCGACACCGTTATTGATTACGGTCAAAAATTTCTTTGGTTGTGATTTCTATACATTTTCTACACACACTCCGAGATATCACTCAATCAGGTGTGCATAAATATCTTAATGTTTTCTTTTCCATTTTATAAAATCAAATATATATACACACCTCCTAACAACAAACATGTGCACATGCATAATTAATGCTAGTTGCCTGTAATATCAGGTTTTTATCTGTGCTTTGCTTTGAATTGCCATGAAGTGTAGAGTTTAATTGAGATTGGGAGTGTTTCATTGGGATTGATCAATGGATTTCCATGAATTATCATGAATTTGGGATCGTTTCAGCATGCATTCCATGAAAAATCAGGAATTTGGACTTTTTTAGTGTTTGAATATGAAGTGGGTCTGCTTTGAATAAGCTCTGCTATGAATTCTACCAGGCTGTTGTTCTAATTTCAGAATATATCCCCTAAATTTGCAAGAATTTGGGCTTCTAGCATGTATTCTTTGATTTTCAGGCTTTCGGTTCGCAACGAGTATGTATTGCAGTTCTTGCCATGTTTTCTTGCTTAAATTAGCATAGGTTGCCATGATTTTCAACCTGCTTTGATTACTGGTGTTTCTTTCATCTTCTTTCCAGGTAGTTCGGTGAGTTATTTTCTACAATAATTGCACAATTCAAGCAAGCATGCAACTTTTATAATTCACATTAAACAATGGCGAATTAACAAAACGATGAGGGGGATTTTGTTTTTTTTTTCCTTTGCAAAAATCAAACAAATGGATATCACCTCACCTGTGCCAATCGAGGCCGAGAACGGCGGTGACGAATCGAACGGAGATCATCTCGCAGAGCAGGGAGCAGAGCATGAAGATCAGGGAGGCGACGAAAGGGATCGCGGCTCTGATCTCGAGGGGCCAGTAGCGATAGAAAGGGGCGCGGGCGGCCGCAGCCAGGGCCAGCGCCGCCCACAGCGCTGGCTGGAGGCGGCCGTGCCAGTAGGGGGACACGTGGCGGAGGTAATCGATGCCCACGTAGGAGATCGCCGCCAGCCCAAGGCCGCACTTGATCTTCGCCATTTCTTAGCTTCTCATCTAATCACAGGAAGGTGGGATCTGTTGAGAGGGGAGACTCCACAGTAGGAAAAAAAAGGCTACGAATTCGTTGGAATTGAGGAAAGATTACTGCAGAAAGTAGTCGAGGGTGGTTTAAAAAAAGGACAAGTTTTGCCTTGGCCAAAAAAATAAATACCGGTCCCAAACTGTTGTTTTGAGAAAACCCTAAGCACTTGATATCTAAATTTTATGTGATTTGTATGTAGCCGCTTGGTTACGATATATATGTGCTAATTAGATATAACAAACAAATATACATATACTTCTTGAAAATTTTCCAAGAGGATTTTGACAACCATTTTAAGGCCAAAGGTTTTTATCAGCAATAAAACCTGCCGGGGGTTTTGACAATTTACCCAAAAAGGCTAGGCCATGAACTCGTTGGAATTGGGGAAAACTACTGCAAAAACTGGTTGAGGACAGGGGAAAATGCTTTTAAAACCCTTTCCATCCAAATCCTAAGCCCGGCCCGGACGAAGCTCGTCTAAAATATCCGTCCCAACTCAAACCAGAGTGTGCATCATAAACATTTAAATCTCAATATGAAACTATAAACAATGCAAATTGGGTTATTTTTTCTTTTGAATATAAAGTTATGGAAGCTAGGTCCGGCTTATTTTGAGGTCGACTTTTTAAACATCCAACCCCCAGTGTTTTTGAACTATCCGTACTGGCCACCGTGATCTATATGTGCTAGATAAGTTACATATCAAATTTTACAAGATTTGGAGATTTCTAACACATCCATTAAGCGGTCTTGTTTTTCATGCATCATAAAGCCGTCGATTTTTTAGTCCATTTGATGGATTAGTTAGAGATCTTCAAATCTCGTAAAATTTGATGCATAACATATCTAACATGTGTAGATTATTGATAATCAGTGAACACGACGGATTGTGTGTTTGAAAATTAGACCAAAAAATAAGAAATGAGGCTGGACCTGGCTCCCATTAAGTTATAAATTATTATGTTGTATTTAGTTAGTATAATCTTAAGGTTTAATTTATGATTTATAATCTAAGTGCTCTTATAAGCAAATTGACACTTTTTTTGGTCCTTTATTTAGTTAAAATTTGGTATAAGCTAAAATATCCTTATAATAACAAAATCAAATATAAAATTTAAAATAACAAACACAATATAGAAAATCCTTATACATAATGTATTTATCTTTAAATTTTTAACTCGTGCACTACTATTTTTATATAAAAGTCTTATTCTTTCTCCCAAATTTACCCTTTGCTTTTTCACGATTTGACAAGCCTCAACGAAAAAAGGAGATGCAGGCAGCGACCCTTCCTTTGCTTTCTCACGCTGAGCGACCAAACCCTAAGATGGTTTTAGAGCAAGCGATCAATGATTTGAAGACGGAAAGAGAAATTGTTCAAGATGATACCTTTTTACTTTTTGACGATTCGGTTTTTATTTGGTATGGAATTTGTAATCTCTCGCTATTTATTGAGGTATTTTCTTTTGCCATTTACGCTCTAAATTTCTTAACGTCAGTGTTTATTTGTCTTTAAAACTACAAATTTTATTTAGGTTTGAAGAAATCTAAACTTGTCATTTGTTTTGTTGATTTAATTTGGTTATGAATTGAATCATAATTCCGTCAAAACTGTAATTGTCTCCGAAGGTATTTTCGTTTGTCCTTTATTGTCTAATTTCTGATTTTTAGCGTTTATTTGTTTCTAAAGCTGCAATTTTTATCTAGATTTGAAGGAATCTGAACTTGCCATTTGCTCTGTTGATCTAATTTAATTATGAATTGAATCATAAATTCGTCAAAACACTAAATTATTTTCGGAAGCACTTTCTTTTCCCTTTACTCTCTAAATTTCTGATCTTTAGGTTTTCGAATTTTAATTTTGTGTCGGGAAAAAAAATTCGAGCCGGCAGGACTTTGTTGCATAATATATCCTTGTTCGATCGGAGTCAAATCTCATGGTAAAGATGAGATTTTATTGGATTGATCAAACCCCTATTTGATTATCTCCGAAGGTAATTTCTTTTATCCTTTACTCTCTAAATTTTTTTTTTTTAGGTTCTCGGAAATAAATTTTGCTTTAAAAAAATTGAACCTTATGGCAGGAATTTGTTGCACGGTATTCTTGTTTTAATTTTGCTTTTAAAATAAAGTTCGTGCTTTGCGGTAGATTTTTTTTGCATAGTATCCTTGTTCAATCAGAGTTTGATCTCATGGTAAAGGTGAAAATATATTGGATTGATCAAACCCCTATCCGATTGTTTCCGGAGGTACTTTCTTTTACCCTTTATTCTTTAAATTTCTGATTTTTAGGTTCTTGAATTTTAATTTTGCTTTAAAAAATTTCGAACTTTCTGGCAGGAATTTGTTGTATAATATCTTTATTTTAGTTTTGCTTTAAAAAAAAGTTTTAACTTTGCGACAGGAATTTGTTGCATGGTATCCTTGTTCGATTGGAGTTCGATCTCATGGCAAAGATAAGAATTTATTGGATTAATCAAACCTCGGGTACTTTTTTTGCCCTTTACTCTCTAAATAAATTTTTGATCTTTAGGTTCTCAAATTTTAATTTGTGTTAAAAAAAACCCTTTATGGGAGGAATTTGTTGCATGGTATCCTTGTTCGATCGGAATCCGATCTCATGGAAAAAATGAAAATTTATGTTCTTACTTTAGAAATTAGAGTGAAACTTTATCAGATCTTTTAGGGGTATAGATGCCTTTAGACTTGAAATTTAATAATTATTGCATTAGCAGTTTGCGATTATCAAAATTCATTGAAAATTTTGTTTCCATGTTTAAACTATCTTAATAATGAATATTTGGTCGTATAATTTTTTTATTAGCTGATTATATGTCTGTGCTATTGCTTTTAGCCTGACTCTTGCCTTTATAGTAATTGGAAACATTGATGGATTTGAATGATTTTTGACGATAAAGTTAACATCTTAACGTAGGAATTATGAATCTTAAAGGAATAAGTTAAAAAATAAAGTGCCTTTGGGGGTCATCCTCTATATCCGAGTAGGAAATTGTTGCTCAAGATGAATCCACAAATTTTATTTGTGTTATCAAGTTTTTTGAGAATAAAATTGAAATTCTTATTTGCATGTTTTCTCGATTTAAATCATTTATTATGAATTTTACAGGCTTTGGTTAAGTACTACAAGTCAGAAAGAATCAAGAAGAATTCAATCCTTGTAGTCCAATCATCCATCAATGGAATCAAATAAGGAAGAAATCAAATATTCTTTATGGCTTGAATTGTTCGCTCTTCATCAATCCCCTCTTCTACCTGCCAGAGACAAAAAGAATATTATACAAATATTAATCTCCCTCTCAAGTTAGCAACAGTTTCATTCGGGCAATGTGGAGGCGGCACAGGCAGAGAAAGCTTGCAGATAAGCTCAAGCCTGAGAAAGCAACAACAATGTTCATAGATGAGAGCTCGGATTTAGAAAATGGAGGTGATATACTGTTAAGAAAGAGACGAAGCCAAATATTTCAGGAATGAAGCATGCAAAGCAGCTAGCCATCTCATTGTGTCATTTGGTGTTAGTGTATATGTTTACCGCTAGAAACCGGACTGAGGCGCTGGGAGCACGTCCAGTCTGAATACGAGGGAAGATGCTATATGGAATATATCCATCCACATCTTCGAAAATACCAAGTTGATTTATGATATCGTATATCGGAGGTTTGGATGGATATGGCCGCTGTAGCTGACTTTTCAGATTTCCCCTCAATCATGAAGGGTTTTTTTTATTGTGGGGACGCTTTTTCCTGCAGGCGCAAGCCTCTATAGTTAATTACGTCATCGCCAAGCGATAACAACTTTCTCTACTCCCGATATATCACTTCGTGTTGTGTTATGGTTTGTTTATTTTGGGTTGCCTTTAGATTATATACAGAGACTGATATATATCGTCACCCGTAGGGTGCAGATTAGATTAATCCGTACATATTAGATTTGGGGTTGAACTTAGGTCGCATATCTCATATAAATGAGTTCCATTAGTTCAAAGGGTATTCGTATTGATCTAAGGACCGTTAGTCCTATTTTGGGCTAAGATCAACTCAGAGGTTTTGGCTAAGGATCGTTAGTCATATATGAGACTAAGATTAACTTAGGTGATATGTATTAAGGATCTTTAGTTGCATATGGGACTAAGATCAACTTAGATAATATGGATAAGGATCATTAGTCGTATATGAGACTAAGATCAACTCAGAAACAAGAGCATATGGGCTCAATTGATCATTTGATCGCATATGAAGTATAGGCTTCTATACTTAGCATATATTGGCTAAGTACTAAACTTTGGCTTGTCATTAGGTGCATTTTACTATGGGTAGCCCGTGGATAGTATACGGGAGTCAATTTGGTGACAGGTCGAAGGGCAGAATGCCAGTTTAGGGACATAGTGGTTAATTTTTCAGCTTGCGCGCACATGTATATCACGTGGCAAAGCGCATGATGCTAACATCTAAATGGGATGCGCCCAATATTAGGATGCGGTCCAATTTGAAGGCATTTATATTTCCTCTAAAGATATATGCATATACATATATGTATGCTTTCATAGAGCCAAGGCTCTATTGTTCTTTGTCTTGATAATGCGCATGCACTTTATAGTGTGCATCTAGAGTTAGGGCATTCCCTGTCTTGATGAAATTTCTTATCTTTCAAGAAGCCGGGACAAGGAAGGAGGGCTCGTTGGTTGATAGGACCCACCACGTCTCTGAAGACGCTGAGGAATTACAACTCTGTATATCAGAGATGTGGAAGGATGTACCCTTGAACCAAAATCCTGTATATGAGGGAAGTGAACATGTTCCAGTTTGCTGAAAGGGCTTCTTGGCGAACTTAATCTGAGATCAACTTAGATGAAACTATCTGTTTGATCATTAGATCATATATAAGAAGCATAGTCTTCTGTACTTAGTATATTTGACTAAGTTTCCAAGCAAAAGCTTGTTGTTCATGTGCGCATGTACATGTATCTTCTTTAAAGAGGGTACATATGTGTATATCACGTAGTGCGCACTCGCTTGTGGTTGGGGCTACGCGCGTGCATATCACGTGATGTGCACCTCCTTATGGTCGGAGGGTTGCGCACATGCATATCACGTAATTGCACATCTCCTTATGGTCAAATTTCCACCTGCGCTCATATATATACGCATGTGTCCAAAGATAATTGTTTACCGCCAAAAACAGAGACGAACTGGAGTTGAACGGCTTGATTGAATTTGGGGGCGGATACTATTTGGACATATCCACCCTCTTTTGGATAGATGCGACCGATATAGCAGACTTCATCAGATTCCCTCTCATTTATGAGGGTTTTTTTTATTGTGGAGACGCTCTTCCTTGCAGGCGCAAGCCTCTTCAGTTAATTACGTTATCGTGTTGCGATAACCACTATTCCCTTATAAAAAAAGGGAGAAGAAAAAAGAGAAGAATTCCCATGCGTTGAACCTCACGTGTTAAACACGTGAGCGCTTATATGCAAACCATATAAGCGCTGAAAGCAAATGACTAAAGGCTAAACAGAGCGCTTATATGCAAAGCATATAAGCGCTAATAAATAGATTAAAAATCATATTGGGGTCACGTGCTAAACACGTGGGAGCACCTTTTTGAAGCATTAGCTTCAGAGAGAATCAAACTCTATATATAGAATTAAATTCTATCTTTTATGAAAAAGCACTGTGGCTTAATAGCCTATAGGCCAAACTGGCATCACGTGTTAAACACATGAGCGTTTATATGCAAAAGCATATAAGCACTGAGAATAAAATTAACTAAAGGCCAAACTAGCCTCACGTGTTAAACACGTGAGCGCTTATATGCAAAGAATATAAGCGTTAATAAACAGATTAAAACCCATACCAGGGTCACGTGTTAAACACGTGAGAGCACCTCTCTATATAGAATTAAATTCTATTCTTAGGAAAATACCTCTCTTGATCTTTCTAAAAGGGAAAGATATTCTCTGTTAATAGAGAATCGTGGGATCAAAAATTCAATGGTGATTAAAAATCATCAAATATAGAATTAAATTTTATTAGGGGAAATATCTCCCTAATGTTTCTAAATGAGAAGGATATTTTCTGTTAAATAAAAAGTTGTTGGATCAAAAATCTAATAAGATGGGAGAATATTTCCCTATATCTCTCTAAACAAAGAAAGATGTGCTCTGTTAAATAAAAGGGTCTTGAATTAAAAATCCGATGGTGGTTAAAAATCACCGTCTGACAGAATTAAATTCGGTATTTAGGAAAATATTTCCCTAATCTTGTTAAAAACAAGAAAATATATTCTATTAAACAGAAACTCTCTGGATCAAAGATCCAATGGTGGATAGAATCCCCCGAATAATCTTTGAGACTAACAAAATCAATTAGTATATTTCAAATGAGAGATTTTCTAGAACTAATCAACAAACTCGCCTCTCATATATAAAGGACGCGAGACTTCAAGTCAAGAGAGGCAGACAGAGAGGATCGACCCCCCTAAGCTTCTGCAAACAAAAAGACAGAAGTCACAGAAACAGAGAATTTAATTCTCTTCGAAGAAGAAGATCCCTTTCTTTTCAAACTCTAGATAAAGAAAAAGATAATATCAAAATATCTCATTTGCCTAATATAAACAAAAATAAGGGTTTAACTCTTCATAAAAAAAAAAGAACTTAGTTTTACTTCTGATTTGAGATTTGCAAAGCAAATCTCCTCATAAGTTGAGGATTTAATTCTCATCGGAGAGATTCTGTTCTTCAAACTCAAAATCTAGAAGAAAAAAACTAGGTTAAAAAGAAAGAAAAAGAACATATGTTCTAGGAATTTAATTCCTCTAGAAAGAAAATATAGGGTTTAACCCTACGTAAAGAACTTAGTTCTTATAAAAAAAAGAAGAACTTAGTTTCTTAAATAAAATTGATCTTAGATCTTTAAAACAGAGATCTGGATGATCATTAATGGCTAAAATGCCATTAACAGAGATTAAATCTCTGAAAGAAAAGAACTTAGCGCCTCACGTGCTTTCCACATGAACGCCCAAAAACAAAGAAACTCAGCTCCTCACATGAAACACACGTGAGCCACCAAAATGAAGTCTGAATGCCTCACGTGCTTCCCACGTGAGTGCCATACCAAGTGCTTATCACTCTATATTCAGTCAAAATGACTAAGTGCTCAGTACTGATTGAGCAGCATCCATGTCTGAGCGCCTCACGTGTTTCCCACGTGAGCGCCAAAGCCATAGATAGGTTAGCACTTCTGAATAAAACAAAAAGGAAAGCCTAAGACTGAGTAGACCAAGCCCAAATTGGCCAAGTCTCTGAAGTTCTATGCAGCTGAGCCCAAATACTTTGTTGTTGGATATGAACTAAAAAAAACATTACTAAATTGATCTTAACCTCAAATAAGGCTAACGTATCCTTAGTTAAAAATAAACCGAGCTCAAACGCTCTGTTGTCGGATCTTAAATAAAAAAATGATCCTTAAAATGTTGCTAAATTGATCTAAGTCTCAAATAAGACCAACGCATCCTTAGTAAAAATAAATTGAGCTCAAATGCTCATATGTTTAAGTCGATCTTAATCTCAAGCTAAATTAACGGTCCTTAAATGAAACAAATGTATTTTGAACTAAAGAAACATATAACCTAAGTTCAAACCCAAATCTAAAATATACGAATTTGGACTAATCTGTACCCTACGGGCGACGACGAAAACTAGTTTCCATATACAATCCACGGGAAACTAAAACAAACAAAATAACACATGACACGAAGTGAACTACTGGAGAAAGAGAAAGTGGTTATCGCAGCGCGATAACGTAATTAACTGCAGGGGCTTGCGCTTGCAGGGAAGAGCGTCCCCACAATCAAAAACCCCTCACAAATGAGGAGGGATCTGATAAAGTCTGCTACAATGGTCACATCTATCCAAACCTCCGATATACGGTGCCATAAATCAACTTGGTATTTTCGGAGAGGTGGATGGATATGTCCAAATAGAATCTGCCCCCAAAATTCAGGCTACACATCCCAACGTCTTAGTCCGGTCTTCAGCGGTGAACAACCACTTTCGCCTGCTTCAGTAGTTCACTTATGTCGTGTGCTATTTTGTTTATTATGGTTGTCTAAGGATTGCATATGGAGACTAGTTTATGTCATCGCCCGTAGGACGCGGATTAGTCCAAATCCGAATATTTTAGATTTGAGTTTGAACTTAGCTTGTATGTTCCGTTAGTTGAAAGAATATTTTATTTTATTTAAGGATCGTTAACCTAATTTTAGATTAGGATCAACTTAAATATTTGAGCATTTAGGCTCAATTTATTTAAACTAAGGATACGTTAGTCTTATTTGAGACTAAGATCAACTTAGAAATATTTTAAGGATCATTACATTTAGTTAAGATTCAACAACAGAGCATTTGGGCTTAGCTGCAAGAAAACTTCATAGACTTAGCCAATTTAGGTTCGGTCTTGGGTTTTTTTCTTTTATTCAGAAGTGTTAAGCACTTATTTGTTGCTCTGGCACTCACGTGGGAAGCACGTGAGGCGCTCAAACATGGGCACTACCCATCAGTGCTAAGCACTTAGTTATTTTGACTACATATATAAAGTGCTTAGCACTTTTATACAGCGCTCACATGTGTTTCACGTGAGGCGTTGAGTCTTCACCTCTGGGCGCTCACATGGGAAGTACATGAGGCGCTGAGTTTATGTTTTTGGGTGCTCACGTGGGACTCACGTGAGACGCTGTGCTCTTTTCTTTGTTGAGTGCTCTTGTAGGAAGCACGGTGAGGCGCTGAGCATTCTATTTTTGGTGCTCACGTGAGAAACACGTGAGACGCTGAATCTTTTGTTTTAGAGATTTTAATCTCTATTAATGTTTTCTGAAGAAGTTTTAACTTCTGATAATGGCATTTTGACCATTAATAATCACCAAAATCTCTGTTTTGAAGATCTAGGATCAGTTTTATTGGAGAACTAAGTTATATGTTCTTTTTGTAAGAACTAAGTTCTTTATGTAGGGTTAAACCCTGTTTTCAGAGGAATTAAATTCCTAGAACACATGTCTTTTCTCTCTGTTCTTTTTATCTAATTTTTCCCCCTAAATTTTGAGTTTGAAGAACAGGATCTCCCCGATGAGAATTAAATTCTCAACTTGTGGGGAGATCTGTCTTATAGATCTTAGATCCAGAGAAATAACTAAATTCTTTTAATGAAGGGTTAAACCCTTGTTTTTACTTATGCCTAGCAAAGGAGATATGTTTTATCTCTGCTTTTTCTTTACTTAGGGTTGGAGAGATCGAGGAGACCTTCTTTGAAGGAAAATTAAATTCTCGGTTTGTAGAAAACTTATGGGGTCGATTCTTCTCCTGAGACTTAAATTCTCGGGTTCTTTATATAGAGAAGGCAAATTGTTAATTAGTTTGAGAAAATCTCTCATTTAAGAGATACCAATTGATTTAATTGGCCTAAAAAATTATTAGGGGGATTTTATCCACCGTTGGATGTTTGATCCAGAGAATTTATGTTTTACAGAATATAGATTCTTGTTTTTTTAACAAAATTAGGGATATATTTTCTCATAGATAGAATTTAATTCTATCAAACGGTGATTTTTAATCACTATTGGATTTTTAATCCAAGGGTTAGAGTATATCTTTCTAATTTGGAAAGATTAGGAAAATATTTTCCCAAATTTAGAATTTAATTCTATTATTGGATATTTGATCCAACAGCTCTCTGTTTAACAGAGAAAATCTTTTTTATTTTAAAAAAAATGTCAGAGAGATGTTTTCCCTTAATAGAATTTAATTCTATCATTTGATGATTTTTTAATCACCATTAGATCTTTGATCCAACGGCTCTGTTTAACAGAGAATATCCACAGATTTTAGAAAAATAATTCCCCATGCAGAATTTAATTCTACCTGCTCTTAATTTAGGCGCTGGCGTTCTCGTGTTATGCATGTGGGCACCGTCTAAGAATTTAATTCTTACACATAAACATGCATACACGTGCTTTGCACGCTGGCGCTCATGCGTGTATCACGTGAAGCGCTGCCATAGGATTTAATCCTATCAGAGATTGGCGTCGGTGCTCACGTGCCTTTCACGTAAGGCGCCACCTGATTGTGTTTATTTAAACAAAGTGTAATTATAATTTTTTTATGAGAGAACAAATACCCCCCACCATTGTTCTCACGTGGCTTGCACGTGAGTGCAACGGTGTGCAGTTTTGAGCCATCCGATCCGCCTTGGGATACGGGGAATCTGAACTAACCCCCATCCCTTTAAATAGGGCTTCAAGCCCTAGGTGACTGCTGCGCTTTCATCTCTTCTTCTTTCTTGAGAATTTTATTCTCCATTAGCGCTTAGCTCTGTTTTCTTGAAGTTTAGTTTTTCACTCTTCTCAGATATATATTGTAGACCCACTCTACCAAAATTTTCTTGGTAAGAGTCTTTTTCTAGAGAGCTTATCTCTTGTATTTGGAACATTCCTCTTTAGGAATTTTGGAGTTCAACTCCATTTCGATCACCAAGTTTGGCTCTAACATATTCCCTTTGGGGATTTATGGTTACAGAACTTGGTTTTGATTTTCTTGAAGATTTAATTTAGCAGAGTTTTGCTCTGACAATTTATCATAGAACTTAGTTCTCAATTTTAGATTTTCTCCTTTTTGGAAATTTTCTTGAAATTTTAATTTAATAGAGTTTTGCTCTGAGAATTTTAATATCAAGCCCCTTTGGGGATTTTCTTGAAATTTTATTACTCTCCACCTGATCTCTTTTTAGGTATTATGGCTGGTCATTTGTACGATCTCGAAGAGATTGTCTCTTATGAGGAGATTCGTGTCCAAGGTCGTCTCAAGGCCAAGAATGTAAGTCGATATACAATACCCCACGACTAGCGGGGAGGCGGAAATATGAAAAACGATCTTGTTCTTTGCTTAAACATCGACTAACCGCATGAATCGAAGCTAAACGATAACTAACATCAAACATAGAAGTTAACAACTACTATGTAAAGGGATTATACCTAAAGAACCGTGTCCTTCGTCTTTACGAACTCCACCTCCTCCTCGGCCTTCTCGAAGTAGTAGACGATCCACCCGAGAGCTTTACTCCAAGCTTAGCCTCTAAACTTGAGGCAACTAACCTTCTTTAAGTGTTAATCAAAGAAGCTAGGTGATATAGAGTGAGGGTTATGGTTTAATTAGTCTAACTAATCCTTGTACTCAACACATGAGAGGGGAGGATTAGGGTTTGAAGAGGGAGAGCTTGAGGAGAGAGAAGATGAACATAATAATGAAGTGAGAATAATGAGTTATGATAATATATATCAAGCATTTCTTTTTATCAAGAAAAGAAAATAAATCATTTAACAACCATGCTTGATAAATATCAAGTGATGATTCATCTCCATGAGTCATTAAGCATTTATGATGCATTAATGACATGGATGAATCATCCATATGACTCACTAATCACATTCATTGTATATGCCACCTAAACCTCCTTAGTCACCACCTTCTAGAAGCTTCTCGCGCAATTACGAGAACGCCCCTCCTTTCCGCAAAAATACGGAAAAACTTTAGACTGTATAAATCCAATAACCGGATACCAGTAACTGGCTTAAACCAAAGCCGACTGGTAAAAACTGTCCGAAAGTCGTATGTGCGTAAACACACGTATGCATCTGAACCCTTGTCGTAAAACCATACGACCTCTATATCATTTCGCCTGGAGTAGGGAAACTCTCTGTGTGGGACTCTAGAGACTCGACTACTACGCTGGCAGTGGGTTTAACCACAGACCGCAAGCGGCACTAGCTGTACGTAACGGTCCCCAGGTAGATGTCGATAAGAAGGACGATGAGGAAACCCATCCGAACTCCTACTGAGTCTAATGTGACAATCTCCGTACAGTCCGGTCCGTTCGTCTAAGACTATCGCATATCGGGCCTAGGGGGGCGGCAAGCGTCAGTCCCCTAATAGCGGTATAAGTCGTGTCGGAGCGAAGCCCATTACACCCTGAGAAACTACTGGAACCTACCAGCAAATCTCGCTTGCCCTGGCCAGGGACTTTGCGTAATGGCTCTCTGACACAGCGCGATATCAACCCCCAATACCGGGAGAGACGAATCCTTTCTAACCGCCACTGCCTCCAAGTGCTCGGGACTGCACCCAACTGCTACCTGTTTGCACGACTCCTTTGAGCCGTGGTAGGGTAGCAATCTAAGAACAGTAGGATACACTCGAGGCGAAGTAGCAGTGTCAAGTCTGCGGACTATGCTGTACTCATGTCACCTGGGAACTGTTCACTGACGACTGGTATAAAACCATCCAACAGTTCCTTGTGAGTCCTGTCCGGTGTACCCGTAACCTAACGAGCACCTGCATACTATCTCCAGTACGACGTACTGACAGCTGTGGGACAGACCATCTCCCCAACTGGGATGAGAAGCGTACACACGAGTCTACTCCGGAGTATCGATGCCCTGTCTCGATAATCCATCGACTAGGGACCTGAATAAGGATGTGCTTGTAGACTACCCAGCCCCCATTAGTGTGACTGCCATCACAACGCTGGTAGTCAAGCAAGATCCTAAGAGCTCTATCAATACGTATACTCACATATTAAGATAGAAAAAACCAAGTAGCATACTACCATGTTTAGCAAGACTGTTATATACATGTGAATATCCCAAGCTTCCATTAAGTAATATACAAACTAGTATGATACAATAATGGCCCCTAGGGCATATACACTAACAATCTCCCACTTGCACTAGGGCCATGTACTGGCATATCGAAGACCGATGATCTTGAGTAGCCTCTCGAACTGAATCTGAGGTAGGGCCTTTGTGAATGGATCAGCAATGTTCTCTTCAGAAGCAACTCTCCGAACCTCGATCTCCTGACGATCAATGATCTCCCTGATCAGGTGATACCGCCTTAAGATGTGTCTGGACTTCTGATGGGACCTTGGTTCCTTTGCTAAAGCTATAGCTCCGTTGTTGTCGCAATACAGAGGTATTGGATCAACTATGGTAGGAACCACCTGAAGTTCTGTTAGGAACTTCTTCATCCAGACTGCTTCTTTTGCGGCATCGCAAGCAGCTATATACTCCGCTTCCATCGTTGAGTCAGCAACGGTGTCCTGTTTGGAGCTGTTCCAGCACACCGCCCCTCCATTGAGGGTAAAGACATAACCCGACATGGACTTGGAATCGTCCTTATCACTCTGGAAGCCGGAATCAGCAAAGGCCTCCAACCTAAGGTCTTTTCCGCCGTAAACCAAGAACATCTCCTTAGTCCTTCTTAGGTACTTGAGAATGTTCTTTACTGCTATCCAGTGCTTCTCCCCTGGGTCTGACTGATACCGGCTTACCATGCTCAGTGCGTAAGCTACATCTGGTCTGGTGCACAACATCGCATACATTATAGAGCCTACGGCAGAAGCGTAGGGTATAATAGACATGCGTTCCCTTTCCAAATCAGTCTTGGGAGACATCTCTTTGGAGAGGGTGATTCCGTGACAAGCCGGTAGATTACCGCGCTTAGAATCTTCCATACTGAATCTTTTCAGTACAGTGTCGATATACCTGGACTGCGAAAGTCCCAACATCCTCTTGGATCTATCACGATAGATCCGGATCCCCAGAATGTAAGAGGCATCACCCAGGTCTTTCATGGAGAACTTGTGTGACAAGAATCCTTTGATAGATTGTAGCATAGGAATGTCATTTCCTATCAATAGAATGTCATCCACGTACAAGACGAGGAATACGACACTTCTGGCTACAACTTTACTATATATACACGGTTCATCTGGATTTTTGATAAAGTCATATTCTTTGACTGTCTCATCAAAACAGATGTTCCAACTCCGCGATGCCTGCTTTAGTCCATAAATGGATTTAAGCAGCTTGCATACTTTCCCGCTGCTCCCACTCTGATTGAAACCCTCTGGCTGATCCATATAGACGCATTCTTCTAAATTTCCATTCAGAAAAGCCGTCTTTACGTCCATCTGCCAGATTTCATAATCATGGAAGGCAGCAATAGCAAGAAGGACCCGAATGGATTTGAGCATAGCCACTGGAGAAAAAGTTTCGTCATAGTCCAAACCAGGTCTTTGACGAAAACCTTTTGCAACAAGTCTAGCCTTATAGGTTTCTACCTGTCCATCTACACCAATCTTTTTCTTGAAGAACCATTTGCATCCTATGGGTTTTACCCCATCTGGAGAAAAGTCCAAAGTCCATACTTTGTTGGTGTACATGGACTCCATTTCGGTCCGCATTGCATCTAGCCATCGTACCGAGTCGCCGCTCTGGATGGCCTGCTGGAAGTCAGTAGGTTCATCATCATCTATGATGCAATCCTCTCTATCCCCATCTATGAGAAAACCGTAGTATCTCTCAGGCGGATGAGACGGCCTACTACTCCTGCGGAGGGGTGCGGGAATGTCCTGTTCTTCTTGAACTACCGGTTCTACCAAACTTTCAGTAGCAGTTTGTGGTTCTGGAATTTCTTCCAGTTCTATTTCGCTCCCACTTATTTCCTTTTCTAAAAACTGATATTCTAGAAAATGGGCATTACGAGAAACAAACACCTTTTGTTCCTCTGCGTAATAGAATAGATACCCCTTGGAGTTCTTTGGATATCCCACAAACTGTTACTTTACTGATCGTGCCTCGAGCTTGTCCACATGCTGCTTTTTAACAAAAGCTGGACATCCCCATATTTTCAGATACTGAAGATAGGGTTTCTTCCCACTCCACATCTGATATGGCGTGGTAGGCACAGTCTTGGTAGGAACCATGTTCAAAAGATATGCCGCTGATTCTAGCGCATAACCCCAGAAAGATCGCGGTAACTCAGCATTACGCATCATGGATCGTACCATATCCAATAGGATTCGATTCCGTCTCTCCGATACACCATTATGCTGTGGAGTGTATGGAGGAGTAAGCTGAGAGAGAATTCCTTTCTCTTTTAGGTAACCTAGGAACTCGGCACTCAAGTATTCACCACCTCGATCAGATATAAGTGTCTTGATACTTTTGCCGGTTTGGTTTTCTACTTCATTCTTATACTCTTGGAATTTCTCAAAAGCCTCGGATTTATGTTTCATCAGATAAATGAATCCGTACCTTGAGTAATCATCCGTGAAAGTAATGAAATAGGAAAAACCACCTCTTGCATGTGTAGACATTGGACCGCATACATCGCTGTGTATGAGTCCTAAGAGCTCGCTCGCTCTTACTCCATGTCCAGTAAATGGAGTCTTTGTCATCTTTCCTTTGAGACAAGATTGACAAGTGTCATAAGTTTGATATTCGAACGAGTCCAAATATCCTTCTCTATGCAACTTTGTCAACCTTCTCTCATTGATGTGACCCAGTCTACAATGCCATAAGAAACCTTTATTTAAATCTGGAGACTTTCTTTTTAGTGTGTTCTGGACGTTGAAAATTTGGAGTTGGTTTAAAACATATATACCGTTGTTTAGTGTACCGGACCCAATCAAACCATGATTAAGGTGGATGTTAACAACATCTCTTACAAACGTGAAATCATAACCTTTATTTGATAACAAGGAAACTGATATGATATTACACGTTAAGCTTGGTACAAAAAAACAGTTATGTAAAACCAAAATGTGTCCACTCGTCAATCCTAGGTGATAATCCCCGACGAACGCAGCTCCCACGCTAGCTCCGTTAGCAACCTTTAGGGTCATATCACCTTCCTTCAGCACTCTACGGTTTCTCAGTGCCTGCAATGAATTGCAAATATGAGATCCTGATCCGGTATCCAATACCCAGGAAGTAGAGTTGATCGACAGACAATTCTCAATTACAAACACACCTGAAGTCGAAGCTACAGCTTGCTTCGGTTCCTGGTTCTTGGCGTTCCACGTCTTGCAATCCTTCTTCCAGTGCCCTTTCCTGTGACAATGGAAGCACTCATCCTGGCCAACTACCGGTACCGCAAACTTTTTCTTTCCCTTCCTTCCCACCTTACTAACACCTCCTCTAGGTTTGGTGGCGGCCTTCTTCTTCCTTCCTTTGGCCCTAGCCTTGGACCCGGAAGAAGATGCACCGCTAACAAACATAGCGGGTGTTTCCCTTGTCTTCTACAAGGTGCCATCTGCACTCCTTAACATGTTCAGGAGTTCCGGAAGTTCAACTTCTTTTCTTTGAAGGTTGAAGTTCAGGATAAACTGGGCGTAGGTGTGAGGAAGGGACTGGAGAATAAGGTCTGTATAGAGCTCATTATCCAAAGTCGTCCCAAGGTCTGCGAGCTCTTCAATATAGCCGATCATCTTTAGGACATGTTCTCCTACCGATGACCCGACAGCCAACCTCGCTCGAAACAAGTTCTTAGAGGTCTCGTATCTTGCTATACGAGATTGCTCTCCATAAAGTTCCTTTGTATGGAGAAATATGCCATCTAGGTTCATATCCTCGTGCCTCCTCTGATGTTCATTGTTCATTGAGGCAAGCACGATGCACTTGGCTTTCGCGCAATCTAAATCCCAGGTTTTGCGGATTTCCTTATCCTCATTGCTGGATTTGGGACCAGGGACAGCAGGTGCCGTAGCGGTGAGGACGTACCCCAATTTGTCATAGGTCAAAGCCATTTTGATATTCTGCAGCCAATCTTTATAGTTTGGCCCTGTCAGTATATTTTTCTCTAAAAGTAACTTAAGTCCAGTCATTTTCAGGGTCACTGCAATTAGGAGAGAGAGAAGAAAACTCTTTAGCATGATGCTCTTGCAAGTTTAGAGTGGTTTTTAGTTTATCTAAACTGGATGGCTCCCACTGTTTCTCGAATCCTTCCTCAAACCATAAAAGAAGAATTAGCCAGGACTATTCTCACCGTACAATACTTGCTTAACCGTTCAGCCAGGCCAGTGTCGATACTTCGAGGGAGGTTTTCCAACGCTTTCGCGAAGTTCCTTAATTAAATAACCTCTTTTCTCTGGGGGCGTAACCCCGCTGACACCTTTCTTGACACCTACTTGGTTTATAGCATTGATCGTTAAGTGACGAATCTCCTGATAAGTGGCATATACTCACAGTAGGATCGGGATCCAAATATCATCGTATGATAATGTTGAAGGAATCCTACCAACATTCATCAAACTCCAAATGGTATGCATCTCTTTGCAAATTTCAGTTTCTTTAGAAATTCCCGATATATATTTTTGCCCCATGCTCTTATGACCTTGGCGTTGGTCAAAATATCATAAGTCACATGTCAAGTTCTACCCATCATTATCTTGTTAATTTGAACCCATTCGTACATATCCTTGACGTTGGCCAAAATGATCATACGACTGTCCCAAACTAACTCATCTATCTATGCAACAAATGAATACCCAGCAGTTACCAAACACTATGCCTTGGCGTTGGTCAAAATACATAGCTTGAATACTACTGAATACCCAGATGAAATGACGGAGGGCTACGAATGGTTTTGGCGAAACCGTGAACGTAGTGAACTTGATATAACCGAAGGAACCTGATAGCTTTTAAAAGGAGTGGTTAAAGCTCCGCATTTAAAAATATCTGTTTTTAAAATTAACCGAGTGGTTTCTTTTAAATTGTTCCAACGATTAAACTTTTTGGTTTATTTTCTTTGCATTATAAATAATGCGTCCCATCATTAACCTATCATTGCAGAAAACAACGAAAATACAACGCCCTCTTATGCCATCCGCATTCGCCACGGGGTCCCGTCATCACCCGTTAGGTTACTTAACTAACGGCAGAGCGGGGGCTGGGCTAGCGCGGGTGTAAAACATAAGTGACGTCTAAATAGCTATCATATATATAGATATTTTACATTCGTCGGACGCAATAATATTCATTCCAGATCACAGATGAACTTTATTGGATTTGCAAGCAATCCGTGTTTGTTTTGAGTCTGCAACAAAAGACGGATTACACAGTTGTGATGAATAGCCATTACCCCACCCAAGACCCCAACGGGTACGGCAAACTACCCGCCCGGCAGCTTGTGCACCCCACCTTGGGTCTGTCCTAGGAGCAAAAACAGTAAAATGAAATAATACAACGGTGGCTACAACCGCAACCTGGATGTGCCCCGCAAAATAATATTACAACAAATTACATTTACATCAAATGAATTAAATAATAACCCATCACATAACCCCGGCTATACATCACAACAGTCCAACACAGTTCATATCCACAAACAGTAAAAACCATTACAGAAATGTGCAACCCCCTGCCAACCGACATACTAGCAGTTAGGGGAGGTTTACGAACACATTATACAAACACAGATATAATCCAACAAGCAAATACTGTATAATTTCGATCGATTAAACACTTTTAATTTTGCTCCAATATTTCTCTGTAAATCTGAAACCTGAGCAAAAATAAAATATTCCAGAAAATACCAAATATCACAGAGAAGCAACAGAGGAAAATTGGGTTCCTGAATCGCCAACTCGGCGGCGGAATCGCGGCGGATCGGTGGGATCCGCCGCGGTTCCGCGGGGCTTTAGGCGATTCAGGGGCCCAATTTTCTTGGGTGTTCTTCTACTGTCTTTTCAAGCTTTCTGAACATCCCTGAAAAATTTTTGGACTTCATTTAAAAATCGACAGAAACTTGTGATTTCGGGTTATTCCGGTTTCGTTTTTTTTTCGTTCGAAATTCATACAAATTTGCAAGTAAGTTATTTATTGTTTAGCGAGGCTCTGATACCACTGTAAGTCGATGTACAACACCCCACGACTAGCGGTGAGGCGGAAATATGAAAAACGATCTTGTTCTTTGCTTAAACATCGACTAACCGCATGAATCGAAGCTAAACGATAACTAACATCAAACATAGAAGTTAACAACTACTATGTAAAGGGATTATACCTAAAGAACCGTGTCCTTCGTCTTTACGAACTCCACCTCCTCCTCGGCCTTCTCGAAGTAGTAGACGATCCACCCGAGAGCTTTACTCCAAGCTTAGCCTCTAAACTTGAGGCAACTAACCTTCTTTAAGTGCTAATCAAAGAAGCTAAGTGATATAGAGTGAGGGTTATGGTTTAATTAGTCTAACTAATCCTTGTACTCAACACATGAGAGGGGAGGATTAGGGTTTGAAGAGGGAGAGCTTGAGGAGAGAGAAGATGAACATAATAATGAAGTGAGAATAATGAGTTATGATAATATATATCAAGCATTTCTTTTTATCAAGAAAAGAAAATAAATCATTTAACAACCATGCTTGATAAATATCAAGTGATGATTCATCTCCATGAGTCATTAAGCATTTATGATGCATTAATGACATGGATGAATCATCCATATGACTCACTAATCACATTCATTGTATATGCCACCTAAACCTCCTTAGTCACCACCTTCTAGAAGCTTCTCGCGCAATTACGAGAACGCCCCTCCTTTCCGCAAAAATACGGAAAAACTTTAGACTGTATAAATCCAATAACCGGATACCAGTAACTGGCTTAAACCAAAGCCGACTGGTAAAAACTGTCCGAAAGTCGTACGTGCGTAAACACACGTATGCGTTCGAACCCTTGTCGTAAAACCATACGACCTCTATATCGTTTCGCCTGGAGTAGGGAAACTCTCTGTGTGGGACTCTAGAGACTCGACTACTACGCTGGCAGTGGGTTTAACCACAGACTGCAAGCGGCACTAGCTGTACGTAACGGTCCCCAGGTAGATGTCGATAAGAAGGCCGATGAGGAAACCCATCCGAACTCCTACTGAGTCTAATGTGACAATCTCCGTACAGTCCGGTCCGTTCGTCTAAGACTATCGCATATCGGGCCTAGGGGGGCGGCAAGCGTCAGTCCCCTAATAGCGGTATAAGTCGTGTCGGAGCGAAGCCCATTACACCCTGAGAAACTACTGGAACCTACCAGCAAATCTCGCTTGCCCTGGCCAGGGACTTTGCGTAATGGCTCTCTGACACAGCGCGATATCAACCCCTAATACCGGGAGAGACGAATCCTTTCTAACCGCCACTGCCTCCAAGTGCTCGGGACTGCACCCAACTGCTACCTGTTTGCACGACTCCTTTGAGCCGTGGTAGGGTAGCAATCTAAGAACAGTGGGACACACTCGAGGCGAAGTAGCAGTGTCAAGTCTGTGGACTATACTGTACTCATGTCACCTGGGAACTGTTCACTGACGACTGGTATAAAACCATCCAACAGTTTCCTGTGAGTCCTGTCCGGTGTACCCGTAACCTAACGAGCACCTGCATACTATCTCCAGTACGACGTACTGACGGCTGTGGGACAGACCATCTCCCCAACTGGGATGAGAAGCGTACACACGAGTCTACTCCGGAGTATCGATGCCCTGTCTCGATAATCCATCGACTAGGGACCTGAATAAGGATGTGCTTGTAGACTACCCAGCCCCCACTAGTGTGACTGCCATCATAACGCTGGTAGTCAAGCAAGATCCTAAGAGCTCTATCAATACGTATACTCACATATTAAGATAGAAAAAACCAAGTAGCATACTACCATGTTTAGCAAGACTGTTATATACATGTGAATATCCCAAGCTTCCATTAAGTAATATACAAACTAGTATGATACAATAATGGCCCCTAGGGCATATACACTAACAAAGAATACACTGCAGCCCAATGCGATGAGATAACGCGTTGCCTCGATGGTTACAACAGTCGATTGCTCTCCCGCCATTCTGCCCTTTTGAAGATCATCGTTGGATCGATCTGGGAAGCTCTTCCTGAGCTTGATAAGGCTATGCCGCTCGAAGCACTCAATGACGCTGAAGACAAGGTGCATTCAGTATATCTGATGGGCCTGATCTCGAAGAAACGGAGAGATAATCTCGTCGCTATTTTGCATCGCTTCTTCCAACAGAAAGAGATAATCTCCGCGTACCAGAAGATGGAAGACATCAGCGGGGATCCCAAAGCTTGCATTCAGGAGAAGACGCATAAGAAGATGGTCAATGAAGTTAGAAGCGCTTTACTCAAACTTGCCTTTAAGTTTGAGAATCCATATCTGGAATTTAGCGTCTTGCCATTGTATACCTTTGATGATGTTTGTTTTTTTATTTCTTTCGTGATCATCCTCATTACCAATGTATAAATTTCTTTGAAGTATGAATGACAAGCCTCTTTCTCTTTAATTTTGTTTCTCCTTTTTACGCCAACGCTCACGTGCCTTTCATGTGAGGCGCAGCTATAGGATTTAATCCTATAAAAGACTAACACCGGCGCTCACGTGTGCTTCATATAAGGCACTGCCTTATTATATGAGGGAATCATTTCACCTTCTTGTTCCTGAGTCACCCCTTTCTTTTCCAATGCCTTCTTTTATTCAGAGCTTGGAAATAGTTCCACCATGCATAACATTTTCTGTGTCGAGACTTAATACTTCTCTTTATAATCCTAAGCAGTGCTCAACTTCTCCTTCACAGAGAAAGAACTACTTTAACATGGCTTGCAATCTCCTGCATACTCCTCGACAGCCATGGGAGGTGCCCATCGAGGAGATTATTCCCCGTTTCGCTGCTCGTCTGGCGAATCCCAATCTCATGAATGATCAATGGGACACGGTGTGCACGAGCTCCTGATTCGTAGAGGGTCTCCTCTACCCGTAGGCTCTATTTGGCTTCGGATGATCTTCTTGGCCATCCTTGATAGCATTCCCCCTCATCTGGTAGAGATGATTCTAGCAATACTCGACGCAGCAGAGGACAAGATCGACTGCGTTTGAGTCGTGCTTGATTACAAAGCCTCTGAATGACCGCTCGATTCAAGTCAGATCCGGGCTCGGCAGGCTGTCATGTCTTCTTTTCCCGACGAGTGTGGTACTGATAGATGGGGAGGGACTCTTTGTGAGAACCGCCGTTATGATATGGTAGAGCAGGCAGAAAGGGAGATAGAGAACTTTGTTTATTGTTTTGTTAACCCCTGTATTTCTGAGATGTTTGGTGATCTCTTCCTTATAGAATAAGATATTTATTTAAATGCATTTCTTTATCGTTGACTACTGAATGTTTAATCCCTAGCACATATTCATGTGTGCATCTTGCATCTGCGCATGTGCCTTGCACTTTATCCTTAAGAGTTTCTGCTAAGTATGAATGCCAATGATGCACGCATATACGACGCACGTATCATGTACTGACCTTCACACACGCACATATAAATGAGTATACTTTCAACGTTATTTCTCATTCAAATACGCATCTATATGTAGGTGAACATTGGACTGGTGTGAACAAATCTTCCTAAATGTTGTGTGGCTCCTAATCATCTTCCAAAATCTTCCACGTTGTATTTTCAGAGGAATGGAGCTGAAGAGGGACTTTGAATTTATAGAGTAAGGAACATGAGGCCACGAGGTTGCTATACAGGAGCTTTCTGAGAAGTTTTAATGCGTGCCTGCAACAACAAGCTCAAACCGAAATGCTACTGGCTGTACCAGCGGAGCGCGAAAATGAGCTTCGATAAGAAAATGAGCGAGTTGCCGTTTTGCTGAAAACCCCACCTTCTTAACAGTTGTCATTGTATCCCCCCTTTTTTTATAGATTGTATCTTTAAAACATTTGATTTGTGAAAAAAATATTTTATTTTCAACTTTGCACCTTTATTTCTTGATTGTCTTGATCCGACAGGGACTAGTTTATTCACTCGTTTCGGAGTTTCTAGTTTATTCACTCATTTCGGAGTTTCTAGTTTATGTACTCATTTCTGAGTTTCTAGTTTACATACTCATTTCGGAGTGTTTTTATTTTACCTCCCTTAGGTTTATAGGCAAACTTGCCCTAATGTTGAATGTAGACAACCCCCATTCTTTTATGACAGGGGTTCGTTAGGTTTGTGTTACTAGATTTAAGTCTATCGTACCGTTACGTTGGCTGATGTATTTCTCGATATGCAGTAGCTTAGGTTGCTGGTCGAGTATCCCCGCGACTATCGTGTCTCTGATCCCTTCTGTGGCTAGACAAGACATCTTCAAGTAATCTTCTTAGGTTGGAATATCTATATTACCGTCGGAAGGTCAAGTGTTAGGTATTTGCCGTGGTGATTTTTACTTGAAGCCCCGATGAGTCATAACCGCACCTTTCTAGGGTGGGATGATCTCCAATGGTCTTTAGGCTTTGTATGTGTTGCTGTCAACACCCGAAGCTAGGAATATACTATCACTTCTTTTTTTTTGTCATAACGATTCTTTGCTGAAGTAAGGTAGACATCTGTGTGATCTCTATGCTTTATATATAGCAGTTGAGGTCTAGAGCTAAGAATATACCATTGCTCCAATTTCATTTGATAGTTGCGTCTGCACCCTGCTAGAATGAAGAGGAACATCGAGATGATCTCTAGGCTGTAGATGTTGCCATCAAGATCTGGAGCTAGAATTTTGCCGTCACTCTGTTTTATTTGACCCTTGGGTCCTTGTTGACGTCGTGTCTGTACTTTGCTAGAGTAAGAAGACGTCCAAATAGTCTCTAGGCTGTAGATGTGCTATCAAGACTCGGTTTTTCTTTTGACGAAGCATGGTGGGAAAATATAGTTCCTTTTCTTTTATTTGTGCCCATGGATTGTATACAAGAGTCGCTATGGACCTACTTACATGGCAGATTTTTTTATCTTATTATTTACATTTTTTATTTATTTCCGCGATGCTTTATATTTTCAGCTTTCATATAGCGAATGTCACGATTGCCCAATCATTTCGGCGATTTTTCGCGGTGCCCAATCGTTTCGGCTATGTCATTTTTTTATTGTTTTTTACTCGCTAATTTTTATTGCGGGTTGAGAATTTAGAATCTAATACCAATTTTGGTATCAGCATCGCTACAACTGGAATGTTGCCAGGAGCGAATTATCATTTGCCTTTGTTGATTTGGACAAAGGCGGCTTAGCAAATAGAGTTAAGATCCTGTCGACTAAGGCTTTTTGAGTTTATGAGCCGTAAGGGTCTCATAAAGGGATTTCTCCCTATGGGTCATGAGGATCTCATAGGTGTGTTTTCTTCTTAGGAATCGTGGGGATCCCTAAATGTGTTTTCTCTTATAAGTCGTAAGGATCTTATAAGAGTATTTTTTCCTTATAAGTCGAGAGGACTTACAAGTAGCTGTTCACCATATGGGGATATTTCTCGCCATTGGTAGGACTTAGTGGGGAATATATTTATTTATGCTCGTAGATTGTATACAAGAGTCGATATTGGGTCACTTGTAGGGCAGAAAAGTTTTGTTGGGTTTTGGTGGCTTAAGAACAGGTTTGGATCCCTGTAACTTAAGGCTTTTGAACTCTATAAGCCATGAGGGTCTTATAGAGTGTATATTCTCCTTACGGGTCGTGAGGATCTCGTAAGTGCATTTTCTCCTTAGAAATCGTGTGCATTTCTAAGTATGTTGCTCATTTGTGAGTCGTAAGGATCTCACGCAGGTGTTTTCTTCTTACAAAGTCGTGAGGACTTTGCAAGTGCATCTTTTTTTTAATGAGTTTGCGCCCTCTCAGGTTTTCACAAGCTCGCCGGTAGCCCTGTTGTTTTTACTCATGGCGCCTTTTTGGCTTTTCATCTGTGCCTATTTCGCTTGTGGACATACCGTTTTTTTAAGCGGCACGTAAGGTAACGCATCATTAGCTGTAGGCCCCGATCTTTTCTGAAGGACCGCATCATGTGGGACGTGGGAGAGCTATGAATTGTTTATGCCCATGGATTATGTAGGGTGGTCAATATAGGGATCTACCATAGGTTAAACATGTTAGTTTAAGGACATGACGGTCTATTATTGCCGTATTTTGGGGCGAGTTTTTAGTTTAAGGACTTTTCGGTCCAGCATTCCTATGTTTGGGGGAAACACGCCAGTTTAGGGACGTCTCGGTCCAATATCGCCGTGTTTGGGGCGACGGGGATTTTTTTGGGTACTATTTTCATAGTTCTGATTTAGGAAGATAGCGAGCGGACACAAGCATCATCATCTATTATTGATCTAAGTCATGACTCGTCAAGTGTAGTAATTTTTTAAGAATCAGCCATTTATTGGTCGGAATGGTCTTTCGCCGTGCATATTCATGAGCAGGTAGGCTCCACCTTGGTATACTTTGTCTGTAATGTACGAGCCTTCATAATTTGGCTCGATCTTTCCCATTTTGCACGATTGGGAATCATCGGTTTTTTGATAACCAACATGAGTTTGCCTTGGCGGAATGTTCTCGGTCTAGTCAGTCTTTCATATGACCGGGTCATCCTTGCCTTATAAGCTTCCAGATTTTGTTGTGGTATAAGGCAGGTTTCGTTGAGGGTTTCGAGCCTAAGATGAGTATTTTCTTCATCTGTCATCTCGTATTGAACTGCCACTCATAAAGAGGGTATTTCTATCTCTAGTGGGAGCACTGCTTCCGTGCCAAACACCAGTGCGTATGGTGTTGTATTCGTGGCCGTCTTGAACGTTGTTCGGTACGCCCAAAAAGCTTCATGCAGCCTTTCATGCCAGTCATTTTTGTTTCTGGACACCGTTTCTTTTATAATCATTATCAAGGTCTTAAAGGCTTCAGCTAGTCGTTGGTACGAGAATTATAGACTAAAGAGTATCTCCAATCTATTTTATGCTGCTGTGTGAAACGACTTATTTTGTGGCTTCTATAAGCTGGCCTATTATCTGAGATTATCCGTCGCAGAGTCCCGAACTGATATATGACATGGGGTTTTAAAGAAGTGGAGGATATTCTCCGTCTTAACCTCTTTTAGCGGTACTGCTTTTGCCCACTTAGAGAAGTAGTTGGTTGTTGCTAGTATAAACCGGTGTCCTTTAGATGATGCCGGTTCGATAGGGCCAATTATATCGGTTCCCCATATTTCGAATGGCCAGCTGGCCACTGTCGGGTGCAGCGGATTTAGGTGCTGATGTATGAAGTCCCTATGAATTTGGCAGGAGTGACACTGCTTCGTATATTCGATGTAGTCCTGAATCATCGTGGGCCAATAATAGCCCATTCTTTTTTATCTTCAGCTTCATCTTTGGCCCAGCTTGATGAGAACCGCAGAGTTCGTCGTGTATTTCTTGGATGACTTTATTTGCTTCCTCCGGCCCAAGGCATCTTAACCATAGGCAATCGAATGATCTCTTATATAAAGTATCATTGACGAAGGCGAATGACAAAGCTCGTTTCATGAGCTGATGTCTAGATGACACATTTTCGGGCATTCATTAGGACTTAAAGTAATCTATGAAGACTTCCCTCTAGTCCTTGACCTTTTATTCGTCCTCTATTTGAAAGGCCACTTGTTCAGTCGTTTCTTTTCTTTCGGACGGTTCTATCAGGTTTTTCGAAGATATATCTGTTGGTGCGAGGACCCTGTGGCTTTGCATAATAATCTTTATGTCATCGAGGTTTTCATCGGCCAATTCTTTATTGCGAAAATCAGCGCGAGACAATACTTTTTGATGGGGGAATAGTTGCTTTCTGCACCCAGGAGAACTCGATTTAAATAGTACAGAGCTCTCTCTTTTCCTTGATCGTTCTCTTGTGCCCACAATGCGTATAGAGAACCCTCAAAGGCCATTGTATATAGGATATGGGGTTTTCCCTTAACTGGAGCGGCTAATACCGGCGGATTTTGCAGGTATTGTTTGATTTCATCCAGTATGTTTTGGCACTTCTAATCCCAGACGAACAGGGTCCCCTTCTTCATTAGATGACTGTAAGGACGACATTTTCCAGAAAGATTGACTATGAACCACCGGATATACGTGAGCTTTCCTTGGAGAGACCGCAATTGTTTGAGGGTTCTTGGCGAAGGAATTTCCATAATCGCCTTAATTTTGAGGGATTCGATGCCTCGGTGACGAATGATGAATCCCAAGAATTTGCAAGAGGAGACTCCAAACATGTATTTCGGAAGGTTCATCTGCAGATTATACTTCTGACAACTTTTGAACACTATTTTTAGATGTTCCTAATGTTCCTCATGAGATTTGCTCTTCACTACAAGGTCGTCGATGTAGCATTCGATGATCTCGTGTATGAGGTCATCGAAGATCTTTGTCATGGCTCTTTAGTAGGTAGCACCGGCATTCTTCAAGCCGAAGGGCATCATCTTGAAGCAGAATATGCCTAACGGGATCCGAAAGGCGGTATGCTTCTGGTATTCAGGATCCATTTTTATCTGATTGTATCCTGAAGATCCGTCCATGAAGGAAAAGTTCTCATGGGTGGATGTGTTATCGATCATCAGCTCGGTAACGGGTACTGGAAAGTCATCTTTCGGGCATGCTTTATTGAGATCTTGAAAGTCCACGCAGATGGAAACTGTCCCATTTTTCTTCATCACTGGAACGATATTAGCGATCCAGTCGGGATATTGAAACTCTTGAATGAAGCCAGAGTCGATTAGTTTCTTGATTTCAGTGTTGATACTCATCTCGAGTTCGAGCCACAGCCTTCTTGGTGCCTATTTGATTGGCTTTATGTCTGGCGATATGGCAGTTTATGTACTGCTACTTCTGGATCTAGACCCGGCATTTCGGAGTAGTTCCATACGAAGCAGTCTTTGTACTGCATAAGTACATCTTTGAGTGTGGCTACTTGTTTTTCAGATAGTAGCTCACTGATGAACGTCAGCCTCGGATCGTTCTTCATCCCTAAGGAAATTTTTCTTAGGTTGTCCGCCGTGGTGTGTATCCCGTCCTCCAGCTCTCTTGATGCCGGTGGAAATTATGATATCTCCTCATCATCCCCTTCATTTGTGAAGCATTCGAAAAGGTTAATCATATTCTCATGCCTTCCCTCCCTTGAGAGAGTTATCATATGGAAGGTATGAGTTCGTTTCCATTTTCGTGGTCGAGCCGGTCCTATCCTGACGGTATAGGTCTTCTTTGGCTCGTGTTTTTATGGCAGGCTTATCTTCGAACTTTCGGATAAAGTAAACCTACCTTGTTGATACCGGTCCGCTACCCAGTCCTTGAACGTGAAGCAGTCTTCAAGGGGCGACCTACTGCTCGGTGATAGGAGCAATAATCCGGGTGATGGACCTCGTTTATTTATTCGGGGTGCCGGGACTCTGGAAGCGTCATCATTTGGTGCTTCATGACAAGGTTGAATATTTTCCCTGTCTTCTCCTGCAGGAAAGAGTATTCTTGATTAGTCTAAAATATTGCATATTTGAATGAATATTTTCCCCACTATTGTTAAGTACCAAAAGGTGTTTATTATAATTATAGAACATATGAGGGTTTATGTGTAAAAAGTTTATTATCATATGTTTCTACATTATAATTAACATAATGAGGGAAAATACATGCATATATTATTTATATGAAATATTAATAATTAAAATATGCATATCATATCAAATATTTCTAATCAATATTCTTTAAGATTTAATATCATATAAAATGGTTAGGATAATATCTCAAAAATACCAAATACTACTAACACTTTGATTTGAGATATTGTGCAGATTAGCTCAGGTCTGGAATCCATGAGATCCGAATTAAATCGGGATGTCGGAATCAAATCTGCCAAAATATTGAAGCAAATCATGAAATTTAGCAACGACAGAGACTCAGTTCATTATTATCAGAATATAGACATCTAGAGAATCTCCACGTGACGATACAAAACAACAGGAAAAAAACCCAAAAATTGAAGCCACCACACCGTGGAGGATCTGCGACCAAAGAGTAGGATTTGCGGCGGAAGCGCGGCGGATCTAGGGCCGTTGGATGTGAGATTTTGGTGATTTGATCGTATCTGCATATATTATTATATGAAATCTAGGGTTTCTAGTTCTTGTGACTATATAAGGGACCGAGAGCTTCACATTAAAAATCATCACTGAAGAGATCAAGAGGTCCAAAGCGATCTACGCATCCGAGTGATCATCAACTAGTCATCTACTTTCAACAAGATAGAGATCTAGAGCAACTAGGGTTCTTGTACTCTACTTTCAAAAGTTGTTTGCAATAGTTGATTAATAAAGGTAGTGTTTTTATTATTCTTTGTGCAATTTCTTTCCGCACTTACTTTCTGTATCTTAATCATATTTTCATTCTTCAGCCTTCTTCTAAATCTCAAACCTTGAGTGAGTAATTCCTAGCTTGCTATGGTTCGTAGGATAGGATAGATCAATAGATGATAAAATCTTTTAATATCTTTTATACATTTTAAAATCTATAAGCTTTAGCAAAATAAATGTTAATATCCTTATCGGGCGCGCTACCAATTTATTGGTAACTACGATTTGAGATTGGTTAAACACTTGCTTTGTTAAAGGCTAGACATGAATAGAGATCAATAAAAGGACAAGGGTTAAGAGTGGGAACCCTATTCCCTCCAAGAACCTTAATCTACATTCATCACTATCGATCTAGTTTTAAACTATTAAAAGATAAAATAAATCAAGTTTAATTAGTCATCCATTACTACTAAGTCCTATGAACCCTACAAGCCTTTTCTTCATAAATTCTACATCTGTATTAAAATAGATCTACAACCAATCACCCTTCTTTCAATCAACTCGTCTAAAGCAAGAAAAAGGTTCACGTTTTCCTGCGGCCGACCCGTACTCATCGCGGTTAGCTACTAGCGACACCGTCTTGATTGCAGTTATTTACACACACTTTTTAAAAGATCAATCAATTCTCGACCCATCTTCTTTATAAAGGACGGGCTCCAATCGAGCTTTTCTCGATTGAACGGCATCTTGGACCTGCTTTGTTTTCTTTGAACGTTGTTTTCATTTCTTGTCTTATTTTTACCCCCGCTTCGAGATTTTCCTCCTTCGCGAGAACGCATAGCGGGTTAGGGATGAAGAGTGTTACGGTCTACTTCCTCCATAGATTGCTGACTGAGACGCTACGTCTTGGCCTTTTCATATATTGCCATTTCGCGGCTGTGATTGTCTTGGCTCGTTTGACAAGTTTTTTTTATTAGCTTGTCAATTTGTTCTTCGACTGATGGACTTAACGTTCTCAAAGCGGGATCTTGCTCCAATTTGACATCACGGCTATGTAGAAGAGCATTTTCTTCTCCACTCAAGCTGTTCATGACGTAGCAGTTGTAAACTTGCTCCCGTTTTTAGACCGAACATATCCGAGCCCGGTTGTTTCCATCTTCCTGTTGGGATTCTTTCGTTAAGTCCCGGGAATATCCCAAATCTTTTTGTAGATTTGAGTCTGTCGAACAGTTTGTTTGAGAGTTACACCTTGGCGCTTTAATAATTTCTTTAATCCCTCCACATAATATATTGGCATAAGGATGGGATGGAACCTGTCAAGAGTAAGGTCGACACCATGCTTGACTTCTTTTTCTACCCCGGTCTCCATAGATTTGTAGAAAAGGATCGCTTTTTCACCTCTTCGCCTAGGAGACACGTAGAAGGTTTGAAGTTCTTATACGCTGTATGTATCGAGCGCATCAAGTTCCCTATTGTGTTGAGGCAGAGCCATCATAATTTGTATACTCTGATCCGCTTCGGCAAGAGTCTGTATTGACGGGCGGATGGAGAATACTGCATTAGCCTCGTCCTCGGAGTCGCTGCCAAAAACCAAAATAGGAGTAGATGGTCCGAGCTTATTGTTTTGCCTTTAGGGTTTCCCCGAGAAACTATTTGTTCGTCTTCCTCGGTGTCGCTTCCAAAGATCGGGATGGTGCCTGCGGATTTTTGTTTATTCTCCGGCTTGTGGCACCTTTTAGTATCCTTGAAGTCCGGCAGAAAGTATTTTGCATCTTCATACTTCCGCACTTCATTCATCGAGAATGGATATAGTTCTCCCGTGATGGTGTACTCTGAGCCATCCTTGAAATATTTCATACACTGATGTTGTGTAGAAGGGACAATGCTGTACTCATGTAACCAAGGTCTGCCGAGTAAAGCGTTATAGCAAGTCTTGGCATCAATGACATGAAATTTAATGTCGGTGATGAGCATCCGAAGTGTAGCATCAGTATTACGGACCCGAGTGTCCATGATGACTGTGAGTCGAACCCAAAGATGGTAATTTTATCTCGGGTAAGGTGCTGAACATTCATACAAATTTCTTTCAGCACTCTCATGTTGAGAAGATTAACGGAGAATTCGTTGTCGACAAGGATTTTCCCTATCTTGATATCGTGGCAGTACCCGGTGACGTATAGCGGTCGATTATGTTCGCACGTACCGAGGAGTAGATCTTCATCGCTGTATCAGCCGTGTGGACCTCTGCCAGTTCATCTTTCATCTTCTCTTCTACGAGAAAAGCTTGGAACTGATCGGGCTCTTGTAAGGCCTTGATCAGGGAATCTCGTGCTTCTTTAGACATGAGGAGAGCATCCAATATGCTTAGCTGGGAGGGTATTTTCCTTAAATATTCTATGACGTTGTAATCCACCTTGTTTTTCTTAGGCGGGTCCTTTGCGGTGAGCTCTTTGACTTCTTCTTCATCAAGGGCGATTTCCTCAGGCATCATCACTTTCCCTTTGTCCTTTTTGTTCTAACCTTTGTTTGCAGGTCCGAAGTTCTTATCAGGTAGCGTACGGTTACGCAGCTGAATTTTTTCGCAATTTTTCTCCTTCCCTTCTTTTTTCGAGGGGGAATTTTCAAAGAGAGAGTCGAGGGGTGTTTTATCCTCAGAATCGCTCCCGAAAGTGAGAACTTGGGGTTTTTCCCCTTTCGAATTGGTACCAACCATAGGACAATTTCCAGTCGTTTCTTCATGCGTGTTCGTCTCACCATTTTGATGTTGACAAGCGCGAGCTTCGCGCTTCTCCTTCTTGAAGTGTTTTCGATGGGCAACATATCCTTGCCACCACTTCTTGAAGGCATTGCATTTCTTTATGGGGAGGGCGACTCTTCGATGATATAGGCAGTATTTTGGATGTGAGTCTTCTTCGTCAGAGTATAGGACTTCAGGAGTGTACTTCATGAGAGGTGATTGTAGGGTGTTTTTCGTCACCCCATTGAAATGGGAATATGCGTTGCTTGTTAGGCGCATTACAGATTCCCCCTACCTAGGCAGGCCGGGATTTATTGATTGTGGAGATCCGAATCTCTGGCAGCCACGGACTAAGCTGCCGTTAATTACCCCTCGCCTTCGAAGCGAGAGAACCTCTGATTGACGGGTCAACTAGTCATGCGAACTCAATGTGCAGTGTGCGTGAGTTGTGTTTTGAGGGGTCTTGGGTATATCAGGGACCTTGCAGATTTTACGGGGGTCCCGCTACACGGATAGCGGGCTGGGGGTCAAGGGGGCTAGCAGCCCCCTTGCGGGGTGCGGGGCAACTCCCCGTTAGAAATTTTTTTCTTACAGGGAAGGTATTTTTAATGTAGAGTGCATAGGAAAAGAGGGACGATGAGCGTCCTAAGGACGCGTGCGTGGTGCATGGGCGCTAGCACATCACGCGTCTGGCATGTGGGCGCTGGGCACCAGCACCTCACACGCCCGGCACGTGGGCACTGGGCGCCCACGGGCCACGAGTGAGGCGCGTGGGCGCTGGGCACCAGCGCCTCACGCGCCCAGCATGTGGGCGCTGGGTGCCTACAGAAATAGGGGCCTAGCCCCGAAACTAGAGTTAAACTCCCAAAAGGATTTTATTTATAGAGTTAAACTCTAAAAGATTTGGATTTGGAGTTAAACTCTTAAACGATCTGGTTTAGGAGTTAAACTCCTTCGAGGGTTTAAGTCTTAGAGTTGAACTCCCCTAAAGCTCTTCGGAGATGATCAAAAGGGACCTCTTTTTTCTCCCTTGAGCCCTGGATCTTCGCTTGAGCCTTAGATCTTCCCAAAGTGGGATTTTTGGAGATGGATCTCTTTCCTCCTCTTTTCTGTTGGCTGGATCTTGAAAAAGGGGTGAGACTTAAAAATCTCTCATTTTAGAGATTTGATAAGAGATATGGGTTCCCCTTCAAGGGTTTTATGGTGAAAACTATTTCTTTTTTGAAAAAGAAGAGTTAAACTCTTGATTTAATTCAAAAAGAGGAAGAAGGTTTAGAACCTTGAGGAAGGAGAAGGAGGCACAGAAATCCTAATTTTTGAGGGGAAACAATTATTCTTCTTTATTTCATTATCATGATGCCTTATATAGGCTTACAAATTTATACATAGCCCCTTGGGCTTTACAAAATGACATTTTGCCCATCCCATGCCTCATGTGCTCATTTCTTTTGCACATGAGCCATGGGCCTTACAAAATTTTGGTTTTATGCCCATTTTTCTTACATTTATTCATAAAAATTATATCAAAATTATTTATTACATAATCTTCATTTTGGTATGGGGTAGACCGGCCGCGTGGCTCGAGTTGGGCATGGGCCCACTTGACCTGGGCTTGGGCCAGCTTACTTGGGGTTGACTTTGACTTTGACTTGGTCAATCGAGGTGTAATTTTTGACCCCAACAAAGTGCCCCCATCAATAAATGCACATCGCGTATATGAGTTGTGTGCATGAAATTGATGGATCTTGGAGTTGGACTTTGAGGTGGAACATCATTCCGGGGGCGGATATATTCTGAGACGATGCATAGTTTCGACGCAGAATTCCGGGGCGAAGCATGATTTTGACACTGGGTATATTCTGAGATGAAACATGATTTCGCCGCAGAGCTTGTTGGCTGACTTGATTCCGAGACGGAGCATAATTCCGATGGGGAGGTCGTTGCTGCCCTTTTTGCGACTTGGACGGTCGGTGCTGCCATTTTAGCGACGTGGATGGTCGGTACTGGATTTGACTTGCTCCTCTTCTTACAATGTCAGGGATTAGATTTGACTTGGTCCGCTTTTTGCGGTATCAGAGTTGAAGTTGACTTGCTCCGCTCTGCGGTGTCGGGATTTGACTTGTTTCCGAGGTGGAGCTTGATTCTGCCAGGGAGATCGCTGGTTGTCTTGCTAGTTTGATATGATTTAGGTTGACATCGGCATCGCTACATGTTCATATCAGATTTTTGCATTTTCATACCGCCCAATTTTTATCACATTGCATATCCGTAGATACTCTTGAGCCGTGTTTGCTAGTCAATTGCAGGATACAGGTTCTCGGTTCCAAAATGGTGAAATTCATGGAAAACGCGAAAAATCCGGGTTCTTGCCGACCACAGATAAAACACGGTCTCCGTCCTTCATCCGTATGCTGCCAGATACCAGTTTAGGAAGACAAAATGTCAAATCGATGTCGTTTTCAGGCACAAGGCTCAATGGTAGCACAAGATCCAAGAGATCTACGCGGCGCTCGAGACAATCATGACAAAATCTTAACAAAAAGTCCACCTTTCCTTCAACAGAAATTCTGGAAAAATCGTGGAGCCAAATTGAGAAAATACATATACCAGAATTAGGTACACTGAAGACCAGGGGACCACCAAAAATACAGAGCCACAACTCATCTAAACGGCCGCGAAAGCGCGGCCAAAGTGGGGTATTGGCCGCGCTTCCGCGGCCGTTCTGGCGCCAGACATGCAGGGCTTTTGGGGGTAGGTTGGTCTTTTCATATATGTTCTGTTGGTTGCCCTAGGGTTTCATGTTTTGGCCTATAAATAGCCCAGAAGTTTGTGAAGGAAAGGGTCCAATTCTTGTATTTCTTTTGCTAAGTTTTAGTTACATGTTCTTCTTCCTCTTCTCACCTCTTCTCCATTAAACTTGTAAGTGAGCTTTTGAGTGAAGAGTGATGAATAAAGAAGACCATTTTATTATCATGCTTGTCTCCTTATATTTATGCTTGTTGTAATTTTAATTCGTTAAGTAGTTGTTGTTATTTCCTTATTATTTCTTTCTTCTCTTTTTTCTTTATCCTTACATATGACAATGATACTTACGCTTGATCCTCGCCAAGGGGAGGTCGCAAATAGTTAGTCGTATTCTTCTAATCTCCTTCTTTCTATCTTCCTCTTTTGTGTTGTTTTATTTTTCCGTATTATGATGTGTGAGTAGTTCATTCTTGTTAGGGTAGGATAAGGGAAGTTTGAGAGAAGGAAATCTCTCTCACTCTTTCCTTTCCCAACATCTTAAATCGACTCCCGTTAACCCAACCACAATCCGCTCCTTACGGCACCCTATCCTACATGATAGCGGTGATTCCGTAGTGAGACCGGTTGTGGTTGGATTAACCGGAGGTTATGGCTAAGAGCCAAGAACGGACGGACAAGCACCAAAAGGAAGACTTATGCGTTGGAAAGCCTAGCTTATACTCGCAAAGTCCTTCCTAGTCGTGCTAATCCCCGTTGTTGCCGATTACCGTAACACGATATTAAGAAGGGAAACGAAAGATGTGGAGACTCCTAACTCAAACTAACCTAATCCTAACCCTAACATGCTCTCTTTAAATATCAACTCAACACATAGATAACTACAAACAAAATCTGAACAACCGGACTTAACTCGTCGAAAAACACATAGAAAAAGATTCCCATCTCCCTGCGGACGACCCGTACTCAACCGGCTAGCTACGTGCGAAACCGTCTTGATTGCGGTATTTAAACTTAAACTTGAACACGCTCGCACTCTATCAATCAAATGGCGCCGTTGCCGGGGAGACGGTAGTTTATTTCCTTGTGTAATTTCGGGTTAATTTGTGAATATAAAAACAACCAAAAAAAAACCAAAAAAAAATATATATACTTTGTAAAAATCATCTTGTTATTCTTGATTAGTTTTTTGTGCAAGTGTGCAGGAAATACGAAGCTTAAGATTGACGCCAAAGACGTTGGAAATACGGAGTTCAAGTACAGTGCCAAAGACGTGGGAAGATAGACCCACATTTTCGCGGCTACACCGCGACGGACAAAACGAACCAGTCGGTCTACTGTCAAAATCTGGAGCTGTTCCAGTGAGCAAATCAAGATTCAGTACATCCAGACAAGCGGAGGACACCCCACAGAGAACACTCAATTTTTTCAGAACACCAATCCCCCAAACTAGCCGCCCTTCCGCGGCCATTGCATGCGTTTGGCCGCGGAACCGCGGCCACTTGGTGGGGTCAGGCTGCCATATTTTCTGTGTAAGTCCCTCTTTCCCTCTCCTCTCCTCTGGACTCCACTGAACTGTGTTTTCTGCAGGCTTCTTTGCGCAAATTCTTCTCCCCCTTCCAATAAACTGTTCTTGTGCAGGATTCTTTGCGCCGCAAATAAAAATTGTTTGCTGTTGATATTGTTACTGTTTTGCATTCTTTAATACGGACTTAAGGGGCTTGAAACCAATCCAGATTGGGTGGGGATTTCATCACCCTTCCCAGGACCCCGGAAATCACTAAAGCATATGCATTGTCCATTGTAAATTAAAAAAAAATACTAGACTTCAGCCCTAAGGACTTCGCGCTCATTAGGAGAAGATAAACCTTGTTTAGAACCTTGCTTAACCGTATATTGTTTACGGGGTGTCTAGGAAAGTGTTAAAGGCGCAACCGCCGAAAGAGAAAGGGTTATTTAATTAAGGAACTTCGCAAAAGCGTTGGACAACCTCCCCTTATCTCTGCACTTACCTGGCCTCGTGATCAGTGTATTTTTAAGCTTGTTTCTCGACACTGTTTAACTTCGACAATCAAGTTCAGGAGCAGGTCTAGTAGACCTAGGTTACCCTAGATCTAGGTGTGATTGTGCATATCTTGTTTGTGATTGCTTAAGCCGTATTTCCGTACATACTTCTGTAAATCTCTTTCTAAAAACTAAAAGAAAAAAAGAAAAAATCAAAAACTTTTATAAAAACTTGCCCTTTTGACGCCAAATCCATTTTCACCCAGCACCCATCACCTTTCTTCATTGACGTTTTCTTACCCTCACCTTCTCCGCTTTGACTATACTAAACTCATTTAGTGTATGTCCGCTTGGACTCGGGACACTAGCGCCCGTCTAGTCCGCGTTACGTTAGTCGCGACCGACTACGCGACCGACTCCGAAGTCGATACTCCGTCCACTCCTCTTTCACCCCTTCCTTTGCCGGCCAACTCCGACGTTGACCGGAATTCTGTTCATACATCTTCACCTTCACCTTCACCTTCACCAACCTCTTCTTCCGCGATGTCGGGATTTAATCCGAACATCTCTTTGACCACCCCTGGATTGGCTCCACCTCCTACGGAGACCAATCTTCCACCACCTCCGCCTGTTGTAGCGCCGCAGCGAATTGCGCTCCAGGATCGTTTCTATCCTACCCGTTCTGCACTTCCAACCTGCCTTTCTCTTCCTCCGGCCAATGGGGACAACTTTGAAATTAAGCCCCATTTCATCAACATGCTTCCACGTTTTCATGGGCTTGAATCTGAAGATGCCTATATCTTCATTAACAAATTTCAAAATGTCTGTGCCATGATGAAAACAACCCAGCTGTCGGACGATGCTATACGTCTACGGGTCATTCCGTTCACTTTATGCGATCTCGCAGAAAAATGGCTGTATAGCATCGCTTCCCACTCAATCACCAGCTGGGACGAGTTTGTTAAAGCGTTTCTGAAAAAATTCTACCCAAATCATAAGACCGCAAGAATTCGAAATGAGATCAACCAATTCTCCCAGCTTCCTTCTGAACCCTTCTGGAAGTGCTTTGACCGATACAAAGACCTTCTTGTTCAGTGTCCTCACCACGGTATAGAAAAATGGCAACTCTGCCAGACCTTATACGAGGGACTGAACCCAGCAACGAAGCAGTTGCTGGAAACAATCTGTCAGGGCCACTTCCTATCCAAATCTGACGAGGAAGCATGGCAGTTCTTTGACGATCTTGCGGAGCAAACGCTACAGTGGGAGAGCACCAGACCGACTCCTTCTTCTTCTTCTACCTCCACTTCTACCGGTCAGTCTAGGGTAGGAATTCACCAGCTTGATGTCTCTATTGCGATGAGAGCTGAAATGGCTGCAATAACAAAAAAGCTTGAAGCAATAGAGAGCAAATTTTCTTCTCCTACTCCTGCCCCTGTTCTCCCCCTTCGTACCATCTGCGCTTGTTGTTCCGATCCTTCCCACTTGACCGAAGAGTGTCCTTACAATCCACCCTCGCAAGGACAGGATCAGGTTAATGCATTCCAGCAAAGACCGAGGAATGATCCATACTCTTCCACCTACAATCCCGGTTGGAGGAACCACCCCAATTTCGCCTGGAATCAGAATCAGAATCAATTCCAGGGCAACAATTTCCAAAGGGCCCCTCCACCGCAACAACAAGCGCAACAACAAACTCAGTATCAGCAGCCCTTCCAACCCCAACCTTACCAAAACCAGACGAACAACTTTGCACCGAACAATTCCTTTCCACCAAACAACTTTGTTCCGTCGAACAACGATAAGGTTTCCTCGCTCGAGCGAAGTCTGGATGCGTTTGTTAAACAATCGACTCAATCCACCGCCAACATCCAGTCTTCGATCCAATCTTTAGTGCAACACACCGCCGCACACGGGCAGAGCATCAAGACCATCGAGGCCCAGATTGCACAGCTGAACGCGGCCTTGAGCGAGCGAGAGAAGGGGAAGCTCCCGTCCCAGCCACTTCCAAATCCCGGCCACCCACATAATGCACATGTTGCTCTTGAACAACAAAACCATAATGTGAGTGCCGTGACCACACTAAGATCAGGGAGGGTGCTGCAAAACGACATTGGCAAGCGAATCAACGATGACACCCCGGCCGCTTCTTCTTCTTCTTCTCCTTCTTCTTCTTCGTCTTCCGAGCCTATTCTCCGTTCTTCACAAGGCTCTCCTTCTTCTTCTTCTGCTCAGAACGGACCCACTTCTCACTCCACGAAAACACCTATTCTGGGATCCGTTCCAACTCCAAAATCTCCTCCTCCAGCTTTAGACTCAACCAATTTTCAAAATGTTCCATTTCCAAACCGGTTGAGGTCTAACAAACAAAATCCACAAATGGAGAAGATTTTGGAGTTATTCAAGCAAGTTAACATTAACATTCCTCTTTTAGATGCTGTCCAACAAGTCCCATCTTACGCGAAAATCTTAAAGGACTTGTGCACGAAAAAGAGGAAGTCTCAGGTACCCAAGAAAGTTTTCTTGGCTAGTGCTGTGAGTGATGCCCTTACCCAATCTTTACCACAAAAACGGAAGGACCCTGGCTGTCCTACGATTTCAATTACTATTGGGGATAAGAACATCAACCGCGCACTATTAGATCTTGGTGCCAGTGTTAACTTGCTTCCGTATTCAGTATACGAGCAATTAGGCGTCGGAGAGCTGAAACCCACACACTGCACTCTCCAGATGGCCGACCGATCGATCACCCATCCTAAGGGTGAGCTAGAGGATGTGTTAATCAAAGTCGGGGACTTCATATTCCCCGTCGACTTCATTGTCTTAGATACACAGCCTGTAGCTAACCCCCGGAATCAAATTCCGGTGATACTCGGTCGCCCATTTCTCGCAACCTCAAATGCTGTGATCAATTGTCGCAATGGTTCAATGAACCTCTCTTTTGGAAATATGACAATTGAACTCAACATTTTTAGGTTGGGGAATCAGCCCGCCGAACCTAATGCTCATATACTGGATGTTTGCTCGATCCAGGAGATCACCCCCGAAGAGTGTGAATTCGAGGAGTTTTTGTTTGAATACGATAATCTTGACGCCACTAGTGCGTGTCTCTTCGAACCTGCTGCTGTTTCTGCGCCCGATAACGACTACGAGTGTTTCACGTTCACGAACGATCTTAGCCGCGCACAACCCGAGTTTGAATCTTTCGACTTTTCGGATGAGTTACCTGAACCATCCGACTCGGTTGCCTACACTCGTTTTGAACCTTTGCTGGAGTCCTTTGAGTTCGAGACCTTTGCACCAGTCTTGCCTTCCATCATTTCACCTCCAACGCTCGAACTCAAGCCGTTGCCGTCTCACCTTAAGTATGCTTACTTAGGTGAGAACGAGACCCTCCCTGTCATCATCTCGGCTTCTCTAGCTCCCGAGCAAGAGAAAGCCCTTCTCACGGTCTTGCACGGCAACAGGCAAGCTTTTGGCTGGTCCATGGCGGACATCAAGGGGATTAGTCCCCTCATCGTTGAGCATCACATTCATCTGATGGATGATGCCAAACCAGCCCGAGATCCACAAAGACGTCTTAATCCAGTCATGAAGGAGGCTGTGAAGAAGGAGATCGTCAAATGTCTAGATAGTGGTATCATTTACCCTATCTCTGATAGCCAGTGGGTTAGCCCCATTCATGTTGTCCCCAAAAAGTCGGGCATCACGGTCATAACCAACGAGGCGAATGAGTTAATCCCTACTCGCACCCAAACTGGGTGGCGAGTTTGCATTGATTACAGAAAACTCAACGCCGCAACGCGGAAAGACCACTTTCCGCTACCTTTTATTGACCAGATGCTCGAACGATTGGCCGGACATGAGTACTATTGCTTTCTAGATGGCTACTCTGGCTATAATCAAATTCCCATCGCCGAAAAAGACCAGGACAAGACCACTTTCACTTGTCCTTTCGGCACGTTTGCATATCGTCGCATGCCCTTTGGGTTATGCAATGCGCCCGCTACCTTCCAGCGGTGTATGATGGGAATTTTCTCAGACATGGTGGAGAAATTTCTGGAGATCTTCATGGACGACTTCTCCATCTTTGGCGATTCTTTTGACGAGTGTCTGCTGCATCTCGACGCTGTCCTTACCAGATGTAAGGACAAGAATCTCACTTTGAACTGGGAGAAATGCCACTTCATGGTGCGCGAAGGTATTGTCTTAGGACATATCATCTCGCAGAAAGGCATTGAGGTAGACAAAGCTAAGATTGAGGTCATTTCAAATCTTCCTCCTCCCCGATGCGTCCGAGATATCCGAGCCTTCCTTGGCCACGCCGGTTTTTATAGACGGTTTATCAAGGACTTTAGCAAGATTGCTAGGCCCTTGACTCTTCTCCTGGCCAAGGACACGCCATTCGACTTCAGCTCAAGCTGTGCGGCTGCTTTTGAATCATTGAAACACTCACTCACTTCTGCTCCCGTTCTCTCTTCCCCTGACTGGACGCACCCATTCGAGATTATGTGCGATGCATCCGACTTTGCCATCGGTGCTGTCCTTGGACAGCACATCAACAAGATGCCGCACGTGATCTATTACGCAAGCCGAACCCTGAACGACGCACAACTCAATTATACAACAACTGAGAAGGAATTCTTAGCTGTTGTATTTGCTTTAGAGAAGTTCAGGCCGTACCTCATCGGCTCTCCAGTCATCGTTTACACTGATCATTCTGCTCTGCGCCATCTTTTTGCGAAGAAAGATGCCAAATCTCGGCTTATACGTTGGATCCTCTTGCTTCAAGAGTTTGACCTTGTCATTAAGGACAAAAGAGGATGTGAAAACGTTGTTGCCGACCATCTTTCACGACTTCCTTCTTCGCCGTCGCTTCCTATCCCAATCAATGACGTCTTTCCGGATGAACAACTCTTGACAGTATCTCGCGAACCCTGGTTCGCAGATATTGTGAACTATTTGGCCACGGGATTACTACCGACTGAATGGTCGAGTCAGGACAGACTTCGCTTCTTATCCCAAGTAAAACATTTTTACTGGGACGAACCCTACTTGTTCAAGTACTGTCCCGACCAGATTATTCGTCGGTGTGTCCCTGATGAGGAATTCAAGAGTGTGCTGTCATTTTGCCACGACCAAGCATGTGGCGGGCATTTTGGGCCCAGAAAGACAGCTGAGAAGATCTTGCAATGTGGTTTCTACTGGCCACAACTTTTCAAAGACGCTCACGACTATTGCAAGACTTGCTCCCGGTGCCAACACATGGGCCGGATATCCCGGAGGAATGAGATGCCGCTCCAACCGATCTTGGTTGTGGAGATTTTCGATGTTTGGGGGATAGACTTCATGGGGCCGTTTCCCAGCTCTTTTGGGAACTTGTACATTCTTCTAGCTGTTGATTACGTCTCTAAATGGGTCGAGGCTGTACCCAGCCGGACTAACGACAACAAGGTTGTCGTTAGGTTCCTTAAAGAAAACATTTTCTCACGGTTTGGGCACCCCCGAGCAATCATTAGCGACAATGGAAGTCATTTCTGCAATAGGACTTTCGAGGCCTTGATGCGGAAATACTCCATTAATCATAAGCTTTCTACGCCCTACCACCCCCAAACCTGCGGGCAGGCCGAAGTTTCAAATCGGCAAATCAAGCAGATACTGGAGAAAACGGTTTCCAAGAACCGTAAGGATTGGTCTTTGAAACTCACTGATGCCCTTTGGGCATTTAGAACCGCTTATAAGACCGACCTTGGCATGTCTCCCTATCGGCTTGTGTACGGAAAAGCCTGCCACCTTCCGGTCGAAATCGAGCATCGCGCGTTTTGGGCGATAAAGGAGCTGAATCTGTCTCTGGAGGACGCGGGCAGCCATCGGAAGCTGCAGCTGAACGAACTGAGCGAGCTTAGGGATGAGGCTTACGACAACGCGGTTGTCGTTAAGAATCGAACGAAGGTGTTTCATGATAAACACCTTGTGCGCAAAACCTTCGTACCTGGTCAGCAGGTACTTCTTTACGACACCCGACTTCACTTCTATCCTGGAAAGCTCCGATCTCTCTGGAAAGGGCCGTATTTTGTGCGGAATGTGTATCCGCAGGGCGCTGTGGATTTGGAAAATCCAAAGGACGGTTCACTCTTCAAGGTAAATGGACACCGATGCAAACCGTACCTTAGCGCCGAACCAACAGAGGAGCTCCTGTTCTTACAGGAGCCGGTTTACCTTGCATGATCTTCCTCTGCCCACCTCCAAACTTCGGTTATCCAGCCAAGAACAGTGGACACTGTTCCAAATAAGTTTGGGGGTATGTACAAACCATTTTGTTTATATTTGTGTATATTCTTTTTCTTTTCGTTAAAAACAAATAAAAATAAAAATTTGTGTATCACTAACCGACAATTTTGAACCTTCCAACTGCTCTCTTCATGCTATGACAGTGAGGACACTGTCCAGTTTAAGTTTGGGGGTACGCTCGGTACGCATTTCTTACCTTCGCATTCATATGTATATTTTGCATCTGCATATTAAATCCATAAAAACCATAAAAATTTGAAAATTTTCCAAAAATATAAAAACTTTTTTAAGTTAGCTTGTGGAAGAACTCTGATTCAACATTCGACGGTTTTTGTTTGAAAAAATAGGAATAACTAGATCTTATGTTTGGATTTTGAAAACCTGAAAGATAACTCTCCTTTGAGTTAACTATAGCTGATATACGTCTTTACATCACACTACACGTGTCGTGAGTTTTGGGAATTAGAAGACAAGTCTTTCATGTTCAAACTTTTAAACAGATAAATGATTTTCTGAGAATCAAATAGGTTTGTTCTGAAATAAGTAATATCAAGAATAGTTTATGAAGTAAAGCGAATATGAAGGAATGTTATTGATGCCGTAATTGGAGCTAAGTCTGAAAAATAACCCATCTAAAACTTGATTGGAATGATTACACACCAAACCCACTAGACACGTCTTTTATCCAAAAAAAAAAAATATTTGAACTGCCGGTTATATCTCCGTTCGTATTAAATCATCTGATTTTCACGCCAAACTGTCTTTTGTTTTTGGACCTAGGTAACTTGAGTAATTAAGTCCGCTGGGGTGTTTCTACACCTAATGCCCTAAAACCAACTGGTTTGGGTGCATTGGCCCAAAGCTCGCTAAGAAGCCTAGAAAGTCCAGTTTAAAACAAAGTCAAGCAAGTGTTCTCTCCGAGTTAAAATTCCTAACGGTTCTTTGTGTGAGAATAATCTTGATAAAAGGCAGGCTTTTATAAAAATTTTAGCGGAGATATGAAGGTTTTATTCTATGATAAAGACTATTGCACATTCACAGTGGTGTGTATGAAATGAAAACAAGAAAAGGTGGAGTGAAAAATACGACTTAGTTTCCTGTTAAGGAAGATAGAAATTCTGAAGTTGAAACCTTACTGGAAAACGAAACTTGAAAAATGCTTAACTCGTTATAAAACTTATGTGATCCTTTTAAAATTATTATCTGGGCTTTATTGTGCGACATGATGACTCTAATCGATCCTTCTGGAACTTAACGACACTATCCGCACTGCACGTAAAGACATATAAAATCTATAGTTAAATAAGATGTGAGGTGTGAAAAATAAAGGTTCGATAGTCTAGACTAAGGATTATAGAATTGTTATTTTCTAAAACAAAACTTTAGGGTTTTGAAACTTAGTCATTTTTACAGACCAACTTGACCGGATTTTGTGGGTAGTATCCGCTGAAAACCCTCAGGAGACAACACTCCTCCTACTAGGGACACCTAGAGGTTTAACGGCTTGTTGCACATGCTCAGTGCAATCGCGTTCCCTGCGAAAGTGAGGTTAGGAAATTTTTGTGAATAAATGGACTTTGCTCGGGACGAGCAAATGATAAGTTTGGGGGTATTTGTTCATATCAGATTTTTGCATTTTCATACCGTCCAATTTTTATCACATTGCATATCCGTAGATACTCTTGAGCCGTGTTTGCTAGTCAATTGCAGGATACAGGTTCTCGGTTCCAAAACGGTGAAATTCATGGAAAACGCGAAAAATCTGGGTTCTTGCCGACCACAGATAAAACACGGTCTCCGTCCTTCATCCGTATGCTGCCAGATACCAGTTTAGGAAGACAAAATGTCAAATCGATGTCGTTTTCAGGCACAAGGCTCAATGGTAGCACAAGATCCAAGATATCTACGCGGCGCTCGAGACAATCATGACAAAATCTTAACAAAAAGTCCACCTTTCCTTCAACAGAAATTCTGGAAAAATCGTGGAGCCAAATTGAGAAAATACATATACCAGAATTAGGTACACTGAAGACCAGGGGACCACCAAAAATACAGAGCCACAACTCATCTAAACGGCCGCGAAAGCGCGGCCAAAGTGGGGTATTGGCCGCGCTTCCGCGGCCGTTCTGGCGCCAGACATGCAGGGCTTTTGGGGGTAGGTTGGTCTTTTCATATATGTTCTGTTGGTTGCCCTAGGGTTTCATGTTTTGGCCTATAAATAGCCCAGAAGTTTGTGAAGGAAAGGGTCCAATTCTTGTATTTCTTTTGCTAAGTTTTAGTTACATGTTCTTCTTCCTCTTCTCACCTCTTCTCCATTAAACTTGTAAGTGAGCTTTTGAGTGAAGAGTGATGAATAAAGAAGACCATTTTATTATCATGCTTGTCTCCTTATATTTATGCTTGTTGTAATTTTAATTCGTTAAGTAGTTGTTGTTATTTCCTTATTATTTCTTTCTTCTCTTTTTTCTTTATCCTTACATATGACAATGATACTTACGCTTGATCCTCGCCAAGGGGAGGTCGCAAATAGTTAGTCGTATTCTTCTAATCTCCTTCTTTCTATCTTCCTCTTTTGTGTTGTTTTATTTTTCCGTATTATGATGTGTGAGTAGTTCATTCTTGTTAGGGTAGGATAAGGGAAGTTTGAGAGAAGGAAATCTCTCTCACTCTTTCCTTTCCCAACATCTTAAATCGACTCCCGTTAACCCAACCACAATCCGCTCCTTACGGCACCCTATCCTACATGATAGCGGTGATTCCGTAGTGAGACCGGTTGTGGTTGGATTAACCGGAGGTTATGGCTAAGAGCCAAGAACGGACGGACAAGCACCAAAAGGAAGACTTATGCGTTGGAAAGCCTAGCTTATACTCGCAAAGTCCTTCCTAGTCGTGCTAATCCCCGTTGTTGCCGATTACCGTAACACGATATTAAGAAGGGAAACGAAAGATGTGGAGACTCCTAACTCAAACTAACCTAATCCTAACCCTAACATGCTCTCTTTAAATATCAACTCAACACATAGATAACTACAAACAAAATCTGAACAACCGGACTTAACTCGTCGAAAAACACATAGAAAAAGATTCCCATCTCCCTGCGGACGACCCGTACTCAACCGGCTAGCTACGTGCGAAACCGTCTTGATTGCGGTATTTAAACTTAAACTTGAACACGCTCGCACTCTATCAATCACTACACTGGAATATGGTACCAGGAGCGAATCATCATTTGCCATGAGAGGATTTGGGGATTTTGGTTTTGGTTTAGCATCAGCACCGCTACACTGGAATATGGTACCATGAGCGAATCATCATTTGCCGTGAGGGGATTTCTCTCGTTCCCAATTTAATGACTTAGGGGTCATCTGTTCCCAATTTAATGACTTAGAGGTCATCTGTTCCCAGTTTAAAGACTTAGGGGTTTATTGGATCGAAAGTTTGGAATTTTAGGGTTGGGGTCGGCATCAGCGTTGCTAATACTGAAGCACAGGTACCAGGAGCAATTTATCATTTGCCTTTGCCTGTTGGGGAGCGATAGTTTAGGAGACGGGTTTAGGTCCCTATCACCTAAGGCTTTTCAATTTTATGAGCCTTAAGGGTCCCATAAAAGTATTTTCTCCCTATGAGTCGAAAGGATCCCGTAGGTGTACTTTCTCCTTAGGAGTCGTGGGAACTCCAAATTGTGTTTTTCCTTTATGAGTTGTAAGGATCCCAAGAAGGTGTTTACTTACGAGTCGTGAGGATTCCGTATGTTTTGTTCTCCTCATGTATTGTGAGGACACATGAGTGGGTCTTCCCAAATGGAGCATAATTTTGGGGCAGAGACCGGCCGCTGGACTAGTGATTGCGGTAAGGCATGGGTATGATGAGAATTATTTAAGCCCATGGATTGTATACGGTAGTCAACTTGGGGACTAACCGTAGGGCTGGGAGGATTTTAGGACTTTGTTGGCGTCTGCATCGCTGCACTGGAATATGGTACCAGGAGCGACTCATCATTCGCCGTTGGGACATTCAGGGATTTGAAATTTTGGTTGGCGTCTGCATCACTGCACTAGAACATGGTACCAGAAGAGAGTCATCATTTGCCATTGGGACATTCAGGGATTTGAAATTTTGGTTGGCGTCTGTATCGCTGCACTGGAATATGGTACCAGGAGCGACTCATCATTCGCCGTTTGGGGATTTGGGTCATTTATTTGCATATAAGTTTCTTTTCGTCTTTTTTTACCGCGATTGCTCCACCATTTTAGCTTTTCTTATCGGGAAGGTCGCGATTGGCCTATCATTTCGGCTATTTATTCGCGGTTGCCCCATCATTTTGGCTGCTTATTTTCATTTTTATTTTACTCGCTGATTTTTATTGCGAGTTGCCCCATCATTTCGGCTTTTTTTTATTTTCATTTTTTTTATTTACACATTTTTTTACATTCCCAGTTTAACGACTTAGGGGTCGTGTGTTCCCAGTTTAACGACATGGTGGTCAACTGTTGGAGCCTGGGCTCGATTCTGTACGAACCACGAGTTCTTTTGGCTTAATTGCATAAGTGGGCTCTTCATCATCTAGACCGAGCCGGTGTTGGATGGCAACAACCACGCCATCATCATGGCTATAAGGCGTAGGAGGACCTGTTCCTCTGGGCTCCATCATGTAAACCGTATAGGTTGTGTACCCGTCTATCGCTTCTTCATTGGCAATATTGCTTGTTTGGCTCTTAGCTTGTTGCCTTGGCCCTCTCTTTTCTAAGAAGGGCAAACGATTGAGAGCAGCAGATTCTCGAAGGGCTTCGGTCTCCGTTTGTATGAAATTGGCGGTCAAAGTTTGATTGTTTGCTAACACGCCTTTAGACAGTTGTCACTCCCCGCCTCCCAGTGTACGGGGAAGTAGATGTGATGGGCCACGACGCATTTAATCATAAGTAAACACGTTAAGCGTAAATGAGCAATATATAAATAAAAGCACAAGAATGACAAGAGATGTAATATAAACAACAACTTTTATTAACATTCATTCTTTACATTACAACTGATTTGAAAAGGAAAGTACAAAGATATAATCAATGCCTAAACAGTGGCATATGAACTGAAAAGTAAATAAGTACAAGTAAGATAGTAGTCGTGTTACTCGGGTATCTGCTCCAATTACTCATAGCTGGGCTTGGTCTCCTGAAAGTCGGGTCCTCCTGACGAAGATTCCAAAGAAAGAAGCGACAGGAACGTCATCGGTGAACTAGCGCTTGGTAAGTCCCAAAAGAACGAATAGAATAGGACAAGTAAAGATAATAGAACTGGTAATTGGTACAAGTATATGTTTGTTACACTAACGTAGTTATTTGTAGCTTGGTACAGAATATATACGAGAGGAATCCAACTATCCCGTGGACTATGGGAAACGGAAAGTATAAGGCCCCGTCAAAACCCACGGGACAATAGCACGGATGTTCAGTAGGTGTCTTTTAGTGTCCATCATCGTGCACTTCTAAATACATTTCGTACCAATCTACCCCGTTAAACCCCGTAATGTATATTGTATAAATTGGAGTTATCAGACTTGCCAAAACCATGGATATAAGTTGTTCATGTAAACGGTTCAGGAGGTAAACAAGTAGGCATGTAATCAAGTCAAGTTATAGCCATGGTTCGGTCAAGTCAAGTTATGTTTGCATGTTGGTATTGTTCTGGAATTCAGGTTCAGGTTCAAGTATACATATTGGTATATTGGATTCATGTTGAATTGGATTCATGTTTGTATTGGATTCATGTTTGGATTGGATTCTGGTTGGATTTAGATTGAGTTAGACTCAGATTGATTTAGACTTAGACTTGAGTCAGACATTTTAAACAGATTTGGATCCTGAATTAAGTTCGGGAGTCATCGGTAATTGCTGCACACGGACGGCAGGATTTGTGTCTTTTTCCAAGATAATTCATTGATAACACCATTAAGTTTTTCTACCTTAAATAGGCAAGCACTTACTTTCTCCGGCTTCTTGAGGCTCAAGAGAATTGATCCCGCTTAAACCTATACTTACTAAGGTCCTTAATGTAATTTTATATAACTCGAGGGGGTTTTATGAAAATATTTTATATACTTTCAAAATAAACCTCGAGTATTTATTTATCGTATTTAGGGTTTCATGGATATAACTTTTAAGATTTGAGATATTTTAGTGAATATTATCTTAGCTTGAATAGTTCATGGTATTTAAGTGTAAAACTTGTCTTTTGGAAACTTGAGGGTATTTTGGTGAAACTTGTCATTCTTTTATCTTTTTAGAAAACATGGAATTTTATTATACCTTGAAAATATATGGTTCGATAATATTTATATATTTATAAAAAATTAATTTTATTATTAAATAGAAAATATCGTTTTTCTTAAAAAATCGTTTTAAAATCTTTCGAGACCGAATGCTCCGTGAGGAGGTCTGCAACTCGCTCTACTTGCCTAAGGATGTGCGATAATCCGCACCATCCAATAGCGGGTCCCCTAAAAAAAGTTTTAGAGGCATAATCGTAAAGAGTTTTATAATACTATTTAAAAGAAAACCGGGATTTTATAGTTCAAGGTATTTTGATGAAAAGTTGTAATCGCCACAAAAATAGATTTCCAAGAGTATCGTGCTATATCAATATGTGTGTATATGAGGGGTAGGTCATTACCCCATGAAGTTTTCTAGAGGTAATAGTAAGCAAAACAATTAAAATATGGTCGAAACAAGTTCATGGTATTTAAAGATAAAACTCAATTTAAAGTTGTTTAGCATGATGATTTAGGGTGAAAGTTGTTCTAAAATTTAGGTTTATGATTAACAAGCAATATATAGGAATATGAATGAGCAATTCTTAAGAAAAATTATAGTTTCAAAGATTTTAGAACCAAAGTCGGTATAATTCCACTTACCGACAAGTTTTATAAAAAGATACTTTTTATGTAGAAAGAGAAGAAGGGGGTGGGACTTACTAGCTAGAAAGAGAGAAGAGAGGTAGAAGAAAAAGGTGGTAGCCTTCGTGACATCGTGGGATCGCCGGAACTTGCGTAGATCCTCGCCGGAAGTTGACCTTGGGCTAACTCCACTTCTACTCCACTTGTACTTAGAAAAAATTGATTATTTTGGTTAGGGATTTCAGAATGAGGAGGGGTTAGGGTATGGGATTGTATTTATAGTGAGGAATTAAGGTTTTGGAATTTAAAGAATGAATTAAAATGCATTTAAAATTGGATTAATTGGGAAATTGAATTCTCTGTTAAATTGTAGAGAAAACAAACAGTGCAGGGATAATGGGGATAGGCCAAAGGGTTTGTGTGTAGAGCACGAGGACTTTTCCCCTATGGACAACCGTCGGCGTCGGCCTAATACCCGATCTCGCCGGTCTATTGTGTGAGGGGGCCCGTTGGATTCTTGCCACGTGTTCACCTCAGTTCATACAACATTTTGCACATGTTAGATTTCTCTGACTTTTTATTTTTACGTGTATTGCACGTGTAAACTTTTGGGCTTCCAAAAAGTTTAAAAGAAAAATCAGTAAAAATAATATGTGGCTGATGGGATTCGAATACAGGGGCTATGTCATAGCAGTGTAAGGCTTTACCAATGAGCTACAAGTGCTTTGTTGCTGTTCTTAAACAAAAACAACTTTTAAATTGTTCTTAGGCTTGCAAACTCCTTTTTGTATTTTAAGAAGAAAAAATTTTTACAGAAAATTCAGAGTCGTTACAACAGTTCTATCTCTCCTTCCTTGTATTGCTTTTCGACCCAATCTTTAAAGACGAAGCAGTCCTCAATGGCATGACCTATCACTCTGTGATAGGGGCAATATTTAGGGTCATCGGTCATATTCGCTTCTTGAGGTGTTTTTGATTCTGGCAATTATAGACCGTTTCTTAGGGTATCTTTGAATATTTTACAGACTTTTTCCCTTCTGAAGGAATAGACCTTATCTAGCTTCTCTTTCAGTGGAAATGCCCCCTCTCCGAACACTGGCTTTTGAGGCTGGCTTGCATTTGGCCCGCTCATCTCTTGCTTATTTCGGTTAGTCGAAGTGTTAAAAGATTCAGAATCGTCGGAATTTCCGCCTATCGTCCTTTCGGTTTCTCCAGGTCCTATTGTTATTTTAGGAATCAGAGGAAGACTCCTGCTTTGAGCGCTCCAACATCTGAACTTTCCTGGTCAGCTCTTGAAATGTTTTGAGATCCGTGGTGCATAGAAACATGGCCATCCAATTGTTGAGATTTCCGACGAGGAGACTGATAGATTGGTCCTGTTCTATCGGCGGTTCACATTTGATGGAGAGATTGCGCTATCGGATTATAAAATCCGTGCTGCTTTCGTTGTTCTTTGGCTTGGCCCTTACGAGGTCGGCGATGGTGATCTTATCGCTGACACTCATGAACCTTTGTCGAAACAAAGATTCCATTTGGACAAAAGTAGTAACAGAGCCATCCGATATGCTTGCGTACCAGTCAAAAGCGACATCGGTTAAGCTATTAACGAACTGGTGGAGGAGAAGCGCATCATTTCCCCCAGTATTCCTGCATAAGGCTTTAAAGTGGGCGATGTGTTGATTCACATTTCCCATCCCATCGAATCTTCTGAACTTGAGGATGACATAGCCACCAGGAAACTCTACCAGATCATACCGAGCGGGATATGGTCTCCCACCACTGCTAATATCTTTTTGCGTTTTGGCTTCGGCTACCAATGTTTTGACTTTATTGGCGACCAAATTCATGATTTGATCTTGCGTTAGCGGGTTGCTGTTATCGGTACTCAAGACATTTTCTGAGATAGGATGCGGCCAAATTTCATGTAGCTCGCCCACCTTTGGATTTGAGGGAATAGGTGTCGGCTGCCTTGGGACACCGTTTCCCGGTTCATGAGCAGAGCCCTATGCTTGATTGGGCGGCTGAGAGGCAAGTTGGGCCGTGAGATGTAAGACGACATTTGTCAAGTCATTAATCTTTGAGTAGAGCTTGGTCATCTCCTTGTCTTTGTTTCCGAGCTTCTTCTGGAGCTCTTCGAGAAATTGCTGCTCTGAGGTCTTGGGACGGAAGATTGGCTCCTCTTCGCTTTCCGAGCCCGACTCCTCATGAACCGAGAGATCTTTCTGCTTACCAGCCTCACTGGAAGGGTTTTCATTACCTTCTAGAGAAGGCTAGTCTTGGGAAGTGGCAGCCACATTCACGTCAGATTGGATTTGAGATGTGGTGGTCCCGTCCTTGCTCTTGCTGCGCGTGCCCACCATGTAGACAGTGTGGACCACATGTCCAGCCATCTCTTTATCTTTGGCGAGGTAACCCTGTTCTTAGAACCTTATAAAGTTCAGCCTAGCATGAGCCCTAGCCCTTTTGTTGGCTCTATATCTGAGCCTTTTCTTTCTTAGCTTCTCGATTTTGAGGGCTTGATGGGCATCCGTCATCCAGGAAGCCATCGTGAGTCCATTGACGGGGAGCTTAGAGAAGATAGCCGATTGAGCAGTTGTCAGGGGCACCGCTGGAGTTTGCCCGAGATGCCTTAATGCTTTGTTGGTGTTGATGGCCTTGCCCCTAGCCGGGCCAAGGAAAGTCGTTCAAACACTGACTTGAGTTTGGATAGTGGTGCCCTCGAGATCACCACATTTGGCCTCCTGCCTTTTGAGGCCGGTCTGTCTGTTACCGGAGCTTGAGGAGCTGGGATGGCGTTAGCTGGCACGAACAGAATAGAGCCAAATGGTAGCAGCGGCTCCTCCCACTGTCTCTCGAGATTGGCCGGGAGGATCGTCCTGGCGTCCATCCTCATCGTGTAGGAGATGGGAGCTATGTCGAGAGCTGAGCTTGTCCTTGGAGACATTGTTGAGGCTTGATCACTTGAAATCCTGCATGAAAGAACATTATTTTAGTATAAATATCGATATGTATGTTGATTGAGTTCGCATGAATGATTAACCCAAAATATGAGAGGAGAGAAAAGGTCCCACCGGACTTGCCAGAATCTGTAGGTAGTTTGTCGTCACCCTATTGAGATGGGAATATGTGTCGCTTGTCAGGCGCATTATAGATTCTCCCTGCCTAGGGTAGGACGGGGTTTATTGATTGTAGGGATCTGAATTTCCGCCAGCCGCGGACTAAGCTGCCGTTAATTACCCATCGCCTTTGAAGCGAGAGAACCTCCGATTGACGGGTCAACTAGTTATGCGAACTCAAAGTGTAGTGTGCGTGGGTTGTGTTTTGAGGGGTCTTGGGTATATCGGAGACCTTGCAGAGTTTACGGGGGTCCCGCTATCTGGATAGCGGGCTGGGGTCAAGGGGGCTAGCAGCCCCCTTGCGGGGTGCGGGACAGCGCCCCGTTAGAAATTTTTTTCTAACGGGGGAGGTATTTTTAGTGTGGAGTGCATGGGAAAAGAGGGATGAGGAGCATCCTAAGGACGTGTACGTGGCGCGTGGGCACGGGGCGCCCGCTCATCACGCGCCCGGCATGTGGGTGCTGGGTGCCAGCACCTCACGTGTAAGTCGATGTCGCGCACCCTGCAGGTTCGCGGGGAGGCGTAATACACAAAAAACGATTTTTACGGGCTTCACAACACCGACTTGAACTCCAGTATCGATACTAAATCCTAACTAGATAAACTGTATGAGGTTAACTACTCGGAAAGAATGTTATACCTCACAGTATCATGTCCTTCGGGTCTTCTTGTTATCCTCCTCCTCGTCATAAGCTCCTCGGATCGTATACGGATCTGGCCTCCTCGTCGTTCTCCTTAAGTCAAAGACGATCCACCCGAGAGTCTATAGTCCGAGCTCCAACCTCAAATCCGAGGTAACTAAGGCACCTAGTTCGCTAAACTAGATGTCCTAGATGACGTAGAGAGTGCAGATGGATTACTTTGTCTCTAAATACCCTAGGTTTCTCAACACATGAGACATGAAGGGTATGAGGAAGAAGAAGGGGAGCTTGAGGAAAAGAGAGTGAAGCAAGAAAATTAGAATGAGATGGCTAGTTTGTGATGAATAATGAACCATACCAATAATGCAAAGCAAAATATCAAGCATGGGTCAATAAATATCTAGTGAGTCGCCCTCATGAGTCACCCCATGAGTCACCTAAGAGCCATGCCTCATTTCCTGTAAATCTCCACCTCATTTCCTCCACCTCATTTATCTTTTAATCAATAGATTAAATATAAAATGAGGTGTCTTCTTTTAGAAACAATCTTGAGTAAATTACAAGAATGCCCCTCATCCGTATATACATACCCGTATCCGTATTCCGAAAAATGCGAATACAAAGAGACGAAAATAATCCAACAATATAATATTAGGATCCAGCTTAAACCAAAGCCCATTAGTATTATCCGCCCGAACATCATACGTGCACAAGTACACGCATGTGATCGAAGCCCTGCCATAAAACCATACGGCCTCTACATCTTTTGCCCAATGCAGGAAAACCCTCTGTGTGGGACTCTAAAGACTCGACACTACGCTGGCAGTGGGTTTAACCACAAGCCGTCAGCGGTACTAGCTGCACGTAACGGCTACCCAGGTATCTGTCAATAAGAAGGCCGATGAGCAAACTCATTCGATCTCCTACTGAGCTTAATTGTGACAATCTCCGTACAGTCCGGTCTGTTCGTCTAAGAGTATCGCATATCGGGTCTAGGGGGCGGTAACCGTCAGACCTCTAATAACGTAATAAGTCATGCCGGAGTGTAGCCCAAAACACCCTGAGAAACCACTGGAGTATCTACCAGTAAATCTCGCTTGCCCTGGCCAGGGACTTTGTGTAATGGCTTTCCGAACACAGTGCGATATCAACCCCCATACCGGGAGAGACGAATCCTATCTAACCACTACTGCCTCCAAGTGCTTCGGGCTGCACCCAACTACTACCTGTTTGCACAACTCCTTTCAGCCGTGGTAGGGTAGTAATCTAAGAACAGTGGGGACACACTCGAAGCGAAGTAGCAGTGTCAAGTCGACGGACTAAGCTGTACTCATGTCACCTGGGAACTGCTACCCGACGATAGGTATAATACCCACCAGAAACTCCTTACGAGTCCTGTCCAGTGTACTTATAACCCAATGAGCACCTGCATACTATCTCCAGTACGACGTACTAATGGCTGTGGGACAGACCATCTCCCCTGCTGGGATGAGAAACGTATACACTAGTCTACTCTGGAGTATCGATGCCCTGTCTCGATAATCCTGCGACTAGGGACCTGTATAAGGATGTGCTTATAGACTACCCAGCCTCCACTAGTGTGACTGCCATCACAACGCTGGTAATCAAGCAAAGATCCTAAGGGCTCTACCAATATGTATAAGTGATATGCTAAAAGAAACACATGCACATATTGAGGTAGAAACAAACCAGATAGCATACTACCATTTCGAGCAAGACTGTTAGTATATCCGTGTATATCCCAAGTTTCTAATATGTAATATATAAACCAATATAATACAATAATGGCCTCTAGGTCATATATCACTAACATCACGTGCCCGGCACGTGGGCGCTGGGCGCCCGCAGGCCACGAGCGAGGCGCGTAGGCGCTAGACGCCAGCGCTTCACGCGCCTGGCACGTGGGCACTGGGTGTCTGCAGAAATAGGGGCCTAGCCCCGAAACTAAGAGTTAAACTCCCAAAAGGTTTTTGAGTGGAGTTAAACTCCCAAAAGGATTTTATTTATGAAGTCAAACTCTAAAAGATTTGGATTTGGAGTTAAACTCCTAAAAGATCTAGGTTAGGAGTTAAACTCCTTTGAGGGTTTGAGTCTTGGAGTTGAACTCCCCCAAAGCTCTTCGGAGATGATCAAAGGAGACCCATTTCTTCTCCCTTGAGCCCTGGATCTTCTCTTGAGCCTTGGATCTTCCCAAAGTGGGATTTTTGGAGATAGGTCTCCTTCTTCCTCCTCTCTGTTTGCTAGATCTTGGAGAAAAGTGGGTGAGACTTAAAAATCTTCCATTTTAGAGATTTAATAGGAGATCTGGGTTCCCCTTCAAGGGTTTTATGGTGAAAAACTATTTCTTTTTGGAAAAAGAAAAGTTAAACTCTTGATTTAATTCAAAAAAGGGACGAAGGTTTAGAACCTTGAGGAAGGAGAAGGAGGCACAGAAACCCTAATTTTTGAGGGGGAATCAATTATTTTTCTTTATTTCATTATCATGTTGCATTATATAGGCTTACAAATTTACACATAGCCCCTTGGGCTTTACAAAATGGCATTTTGCCCATCCCATGTCTCATGTGCTCATTTCTTTTGCACACGAGCCATGTGCCTTACAAAAATTTGGCTTTATGCCCATTTTTCTTACATTTATTCATAAAAATTATATCAAAATTATTTATTACATAATCTTCATTTTGGCATGGGGTAGACCGGCCGCGGGGCTCTACTTGGGCATGGGCCCACTTGACCTGGGCTTGGGCCCGCTTACTTGGGGTTGACTTTGACTTTGACTTGGTCAACCGGGATGTAATTTTTGACCCCAACAGTGATTGCTTCATCCCCATTGATAGGGCTTTGGAGAATCGCTTCTCAGTTTTGATCCTGCTCTTATTTGTTGCTGGTGTGCTTTGGTTTGATCGGAGCACTTTACGACTTGTTCTCACCGCAACTTCTTTATTCAGACGCTAACACTTAGTCTTTTCGTATATGGCTGTCTCACGTTCTTGGCTGTCTTTGCTTTTTTGAAAGGTTTCGTTTAAAAGTCTCTCAATCGGGTCTTCTTCTGCCAGTTTTGGGGATTTTAGCGCCGATTTTGCCCCCAATTCCTCCATGTCATTTTCTGAAGCTGAGGGAGTTTCTTCATCATATAATTATGAATGGGAGACCATGTGGAAACTTGCTATATAGTCTTCCGCTTACTCTGATGAGTCATTTCCCTCATCATTGTCACTGTCTCCGACCTCAAGAATATGCTTGAGGAATTTTTTGAGCGTGACTGGTGTCCATGCCTTTTGGTTATACTCCTTCAGCGCGTTTATGTACTTTTTTAGATCTATGCGCTTCTCATTATACTTGACAGGCTGCACCGGTTTCTTAGTCTTCTTCTTTTTCTTAGAAGATTTTAAAGGCTTGACTTGGGGGTTTTCCCTTATCCGTGGTTTTCGGCGTGAGACGGGATTTTAGCATCCCTTCGATTATTTCAGGTTCAAGTGGGCTTTTCCACCTTACTGCCGGACACGCCTGTAGATCCTTCAGCATATTTTTAGTTTTTACTAAAAGAGCTACTTCCCACGGAGGTTCCTCCACAAGCAAGCATGATGCCCCTGCACGTCCACCTTTTTGGGAGTATGCTTTTGGGGAGGGTTTACCCTCCAGTTATCAGACAGCGTAAACTTTCCCTGCTGGTACTGATCTTCAACCTAATTTTTGAAAATGTAGCAATTCTTAATTGGGTGGCTCACTATTCTGTGATGGGAGCAGTAATCGGGGTTGTTGACGTCGCCGGGTTGTGCCGGATGCCGCGGGTCTTGCAATGTGATGAACTTATTACGCATCGCCAGTTCAAACAGTCTCCTCATCTTGTCGCGAGGGAATAAGTAAGCACGTCCCAGCCTTTCTTCCAAGGACGGGCACGGACGCGTGTTGTTTTGGTGAGAAACCGGTTTTGGGCCCTCCGGCTGTTATTGCGTGTTGGCAAAAAAAGGCCGCTTTCCCTTTACCCTTGTTATTTAGAGGGCCCTTATTTGAGGAGGAAGGGCCATGGCCCATCTGATCCATTTGGGCCAGCTTGTCTATCAACGCTTGAAAGGTTGTGGATTTGAAGAATGTCATGAATTGGGACACAGTCGATTGAGGATCGAGGGTCCCGATAACATGCCTACAGCTGGATACTCTTCGACACGGTGTTCGCACTTAGACCACTGGTTCCGCCACCGAGTCGCATATTGGTGTCACGCCCCGCTTCCCAGTATACGGGCAGAGGACGCGACGAGACCGCTATGTATTTACTCTGAAGTAAACACGCTAAGCGTATCTAAGCAATATAAATAAAATGCACAAGAGACAGAGACAATAGATATAATTGAACATCAACATTATTTATTCACATTCAATTTACAATACATCTGAAAAGTCAATACATGGAATGAAAAGCAATGCCTAAACAGTGGCATAAAAAAAATGTAAGGGAAATGTACAAGTGTAACTACAGCTCGGGATCTTCAGTAAACTGGTCTAAGTCTTCGGTGCTGGGCTCGATCTCTTGAAGGTCCGAATCACCTGACAACATTCCTAAAAAGAAAGAGAAGGAATGTCGTCAGCGAACAATCGCTCGGTAAGTCCCAAAGATAAGAGAGAAGTAGAATAGACAAAGAGAGAGAGTGTGACTTTTAAAGTTATATTATATTGTTATAATGTTGTAATTAGTGTTAACGCTGTTGTTTGTAGCTTGGTACCGAAGAGGCACGTGTATACGAGAGGAGTCTCACTTGCCCCGGAGACTAAAGTATCAGGAACACAAAGAACCGTTCATGCTACGGTACAACAACAATTGAATTCAGGTTAGGTGTCTTATGGTTGCTGTCTCGTGCCACTTCTAACACCTTCCGTACCAATCTACCCCTTAAACCCCGCGATGTCTTGATTGTATTATTGGTATTGTATTGTAAATTGTATTGTCTTATATTATAGATTGTATAGATGGATGACTTGCCGAAACCATGATATCAGTAAATGGATGTAACTGGAGAATTATGTAGATGGAAGTATATCCATGGTTCGGTTCAGTCAAGTTGTATAGATTGATAGATTGAACAGATTGAATATATGGATTCATATTGAATTGTTATATATACTTGAATCTCATTCAAGTCAGATTGATTATATTGAGACTCAGTCTAAGTCAGACAATTAGAAAAGAAATTGAAATCCTGAATTAGGTTTTGGTATTATCGGTAACCGCTGCACATGGACGGCAGGATTTGTGTCTTTTTCAAAGACGATTACCGTGTTGATAATACCGTTTGTTAAGTTATCTACCTTAAATAGGCAAGCATCCATATCTCCGGCTCCCTGAGGCTCAAGAGACTGGTCCCGCTTAAACCTATGTTTACTAGAGTCCTTATTGTAATTTAGTATAACTTGAGGGGGTTTTATGTAAAAATAATTTTGTATAATTTTTAAAATACACCTCAAGTATTTTATTATCGTCTTTAGAGTTTTCATGAATGTATATTTTATCAATGTGACATTTCTAGTGAATAAAACCTATTTTTCATAATATATGGTATTTAATTGTAAAGTATTGAACTTGTATGGAATTGCATGGTATTTTCCTGTAAAGTGATTCTTTTTTATTTAGAAAAGTTGGAATATTTATACTATATCAAAAATAGATATTTTGATGATATATATATATATATTTATAAAATAATTTAATTTATTATTTTTCTAGAAATCTCATTTTCTTAAGATATTTGTATTTTTAAATCTTTCGAGACCGTATGCTCCTTGCGGAGGTCTGCATCTCGCACTACTAAGGCCGAGGATGTACGATAATCCGCACCATCCCGAATGGGTTCCCCGAAATGGGTTGAAGCGGCGCATTGCAAGGATTTGTTAAAAATACATATCTTGTAGAAAAAGATTTTGTAGTTTATGGTATTTATTTGTAAAAATCGTATTTTCATATTCTAGTTTCCCAAGAGATATCGTGCTATGATAAACATGTGTGTTGTGAGGAGATAGGTCATTTCCTCATGAACTATCTAAAAGTATAGCAAGGAATTATAATGATTTATATCAAAACTAAACTATATGGTATTTTTCTGTAAAAGTGGTATAAAAATTGAAATATAAATTCTTTTGATATGAAACTTGTCAATATGTTTTGTTAATGTTTAATGATCATGATGTGAGAGTTTGGTATTATTGTGTTTAAGAAAAATATGATTTTTAAGGAAAAACCGAATCGTAAGTCGGATTAACTCCACTTCCGTTGGGTTTTAGAATTCTAAGTTTTTAGAATAGTAATGAGAAGGGGGAGAAGGGACTTACGGGTTTAGGGTAAAGAGAAGAGGAAGAGGAAGTGGTAGGTGGTGCCGGTGCGTTGTTTCGTCGCCGGGAACTCCTCGGGTCGTCGTTGGATGTTCGTCGGAGCTTCTCCCTTTGCTAACTCCACTTGCACACACAAAATCTATGGAATTTTCTTGAGAGTTTGGACAGAGATTTGGATGTGAGGAGGGGTGAGTTTAGGTGTGGTATTTATAGGAAAAATGAAGGTTTAGACTAAATGAAAGGGTGTGAGAAAATTGTATTAAATTTATGCATTAAAAAGAGTTTAATTAAGTTTTTTAATCCTCTGTAATAATGCAGGAAATTTAAACAGTGTAGGAATTATGGGGAGGAAAAGAAGCACAGATTTCAAGAAGGGAAGAATCGGATTTGGGCCGAGTCGGCCGGCGGCGGCGGCCGAGTCAGGTGCGTCGCCGGCCGAGTCAGGCCGGGTCTCGTTTCCTTGTGTCCCCCATCGCTTGGTCTACCTCCTGGACTAGTTTGTTTTATATGTGACTTTTGATTTTTACGAGTTATGCACGTGTAGACTCTTGGGATTCTAAAAATTTAAAAGAAAATTAATTAAAAATAATGCGTGGCTGATGGGATTTGAACTCTGGTGCTTTATAATAACAGTGCAAGGTTATACCAATGAGCTACAAGCTCTTTCTTGCTATTAAAAAGCAAAACAAATTTATAACTTGTGCTCAGGCTCAAGTACCCCTTTCTGTATTTTTAAAAAAAATTGTATAGAAAGTTTAGGGTTGTTACATTCTACCCTCCTTAAAAAAATTTCGTCCTCGAAATTTGTAAAAGGAAAGTGTTATAGATTCAAAAAAAGTTTGGTGATAAGACCATCGGCAGTGTATGAAAAATTTGTGAAGGAATGAAAGAATGCAAAAGGTTTGAAAAGAGTTAAAGAAATTACCAGGGTTACCTTGGTCAACTATCTCGGCTTCTACGGCCGCTAAAGTGTAAGCCTGTCGCCGGGGCACGTTTCTCCTAGCTGGGGGTACATTCCTCTGTCCTCGAGGCATGTTCCTCAGTGTCTGCTGGAATTGGCGAGTAGGCGGTGCAGGTGGTGGAGCTGGGAGTGCAAGACAAGATGCAGGAGCTTGGATAACTGGCCACTGCGGGTAGTTGATGGGTGTGTGATCTGGGTTGTGTCTATAAGGAAAATTTCCAATTCTGTGATTGGATGCGCCACAATTTAGGCACAGGCCTTTTGCGCGCCTACAGTCCTTCCACAAGTGTCCAGTCCTCTTGCAGTAGAAACAAAAACTTGGACTTGATCGGTTAATTGTTTTTTTCTGTCTCTTGGGTTTAGAAGGTTGTATAGGATAGTCTCCTCCTGCCATCTGGATGGCAGAGCGCTTCATACCGGTTGCTTCTACTTCTGGTCGGTTCAATAATATACCAGTTTGTTGCTGTAGTCCTTCCCGGAGGCTTCGGATTTCCTCAAGCAGAACCGTCTGCTCATTGATCGGAGCAGCGATGGCAGGTGTGAGTGGTAGTGGTGGGGGAGTGTTGTTGACATTCGTGCTAGTGTTGTTTGGGGAATCCATAACCTTGAAAGAAAATTTTAAGTTATGATAGATTCAAAGTATGATAAGATTCAAGAAGTATGAATTGTAAAGAATGTTTTCAGTTGCTGGTTCTTGTGTTATATTGCTTAGGTTGTTCATACAGTGCTGAACTGCATGGTAGGGTTCCATACAGCTATGACCTGCATGGCCATACAGAACTGACCTGCATGTCCACACAGAGCTGACCTGCATGGGCCACCAACAAAACCTGTCACGCCCCGCTTCCCAGTATACGGGCGGAGGACGCGATGAGACTGCTACGTATTTACTCTGAAGTAAACACGCTAAGCGTATCTAAGCAATATAAATAAAATGCACAAGAGACAGAGACAATATATATTATTGAACATCAACTTTATTTATTCACATTCTTTTTACAATATATCTGAAAAGTCAATACATGGAATGAAAAGCAATGCCTAAACAGTGGCATAACAGAAATGTAAAGGAAATGTACAAGTGTAACTACAGCTCGGGATCTTCAGTAAACTGGTCCAAGTCTTCGGTGCTGGGCTCAATCTCTTGAAGGTCCGAATCACCTGACAACATTCCTAAGAAGAAAGAGAAGGAATGTCGTCAGCGAACAATCGCTCGGTAAGTACCAAAGATAAGGGAGAAGTAGAATAGACAGAGAGAGAGAGTGTGACTTTTAAAGTTATATTATATTGTTATAATGCTGTAATTAGTGTTAAAGCTGTTGTTTGTAGCTTGGTACAGAAGAGGCCGGTGTATACGAGAGGAGTCTCACTTGCCCCGGAGACTAAAATTTCAGGAACACAAGGAACCGTTCATGCCACAGTACAACAGCAATTGAATTCAGGTTATGTGTCTTATGGTTGCTGTCTCGTGCCACTTCTAACACCTTCCGTACGAATCTACCCCTTAAACCCCGCGATGTCTTGATTGTATTGTTGGTATTGTATTGTAAATTGTATTGTCTTGTATTATAGATTGTATATATGGATGACTTGCCGAAACCATGATATCAGTAAATGAATGTAACTGGAGAATCATGTAGATGGAAGTATATCCATGGTTCGGTTCAGTCAAGTTGTATAGATTGATAGATTGAACAGATTGAATATATGGATTCATATTGAATTGTTATATATACTTGAATCTCATTCAAGTCAGATTGATTATATTGAGACTCTGTCTGAGTCAGACAATTAGAAAAGAAATTGAAATCCTGAATTAGGTTTTGGTATTATCGGTAACCGCTGCACATGGACGGCAGGATTTGTGTCTTTTTCAAAGACGGTTACAGTGTTAATAACACCGTTTGTTAAGTTGTCTAGCTTAAATAGGCAAGCACCCATATCTCCGGCTCCCTGAAGCTCAAGAGACTGGTCCCGCTTAAACTTATGTTTACTAGGGTCCTTATTGTAATTTAGTATAACTTGAGGGGGTTTATATAAAAATAATTTTGTATAATTTTTAAAATATACCTCAAGTATTTTATTATCATCTTTAGAGTTTTCATGGATGTATATTTTATCAATTTGACATTTCTAGTGAATAAAACCTATTTTTCATAATATATGGTATTTAATTGTAAAGTATTGAACTTGTATGGAATTGCATGGTATTTTCCTGTAAAGTGATTCTTTTTTATTTAGAAAAGTTGGAATATTTATACTATATCAAAAATAGATATTTTGATGATACATATATATATTTATAAAATAATTTAATTTATTATTTTTCTAGAATTCTCATTTTCTTAAGATATTTGTATTTTTAAATCTTTCGAGACCGTATGCTCCTTGCAGAGCTCTGCATCTCGCACTGCTAAGCCTGATGATGTGCGATAATCCGCACCATCCCGAACGGGTTCCTCGAAATGGGTTGTAGCGGCGCATTGCAAAGATTTGTTAAAAATACATATCTTGTAGAAAAAGGTTTTGTAGTTTATGGTATTTATTTGTAAAAAATTGTATTTCCGTATTCTAGTTTCCCAAGAGATATCGTGCTATGATAGAGATGTGTGTTGTGAGGAGGTAGGTCATTACCTCGTGAACTATCTAAAGGTATAGCAAGGAATTATAATGATTTATGTCAAACTAAACTATATGGTATTTTTCTGTAAAAGTGCTATAAAAATTGAAATATAAATTCTTTTGATATGAAACTTGTCAATATGTTTTGTTAATGTTTAATGATCATGATGTGAGAGTTTGGTATTATTGTACTTAAGAAAAATATGATTTTTAAGGAAAAAACAAATCGTAAGTCGGATTAACTCCGCTTCCGTCGGGTTTTAGAATTCTAAGTTTTTAGAATAGTAAAGAGAAGGGGAGAAGGGAATTACGGGTTTAGGGTCAAGAGAAGAGGAAGAGGAAGTGGTAGAAGATGCCGGTACGTCGTTTCGTCGCCGGGAACTCCTCGGGTCGTCGTCGGAAGTTCGTCGGAGCTTCGCCCTTTGCTAACTCCACTTGCACACACAAAGTCTATGGAATTTTCTTGAGAGTTTGGACAGAGATTTGGAAGTGAGGAGGGGTGAGATTAGGTGTGGTATTTATAGGAAAAATGAGGGTTTAGGGTAAATGAAAGGGTGTGAGAAAATTGTATTAAAATTGTATTAAATTTATGCATTAAAAAGAGTTTAATTAGGTTTTTTTAATCCTCTGTAATAATGCAGGAAATTTAAACAGTGTAGGAGTTATGGGGAGGAAAAGAGGCACAGATTTCAAGAAGGGAAGAATCGGATTTGGGCTGAGTCGGTCGGCGGCGGCGGCTGAGTCAGGCGCGTCGCCGGCCGAGTCAGGCCGGGTCTCGTTGCCTTGTGTCCCCCGTCGCTTGGTCTACCTCCTGGACTAGTTTGTTTTATATGTGACTTTTGGTTTTTACGAGTTATGCACGTGTAGACTCTTGGGATTCTAAAAATTTAAAAGAAAATTAATTAAAAATAATGTGTGGCAGATGGGATTTGAACTCTGGTGCTTTGTAACAGCAGTGTAAGACTTTACCAATGAGCTACAAACTCTTTCTTGCTATTAAAAAGCAAAACAAATTTATAACTTGTGCTCAAGCTCAAGTACCCCTTTCTGTATTTTTAAAAAAAATTGTATAGAAAGTTTAGGGTTGTTACAATTGGACCCAAGTTTCTCCCGGCTTTAGCCTGATATTGATCGGTGTCGTGATCGGGGTGTGTTCACTTGTGCTGGCGAACCGTTGCGTGAATAGTAGTTCCATTCGGAGAAGGTTTTCACGGAGTCGTTTGGGAGCTCCGAGTACCATTTGAAAGCTATTTCTGACAAGCTTCCAAAAAATTGGCGAAGTAACAGTTTGTCGTCGCCTCCAGTATTGCCGCATAGTGCTCTGAATTGTGCGACATGCTGGTGGGGATTGCCAGTTCCTTTGTAAACATGGAAGTTCGGGATCGTATATCCCGACGGGTACTTGATTTGGTCATACTAGGCTGGATTTGGTTGCTCGGTTTTGACGAGTTATCCGGCGGCTTCATTTGCCTGGTGAGCTCTGATTTGTTGCACAATGTAGTCGTCCAGGGACACCTTGGAGATTGTTTCCTTTTTGGCCGCTAATAAGGCCGGGGAGGATTTAATGTTTCTCCTATGTCATCCTCGATAATTATCGGCGGGTATTCGGTCGGTGGTTTCGGTTGGATCATCATTCCAACCATGTCTTAGAATAGGAGAGCTATCCGGTTGATGTTAGCAACTTGCTCCGCAGCTTCTTTATCCTTTCTCTCCAGCACTCGTCGCAAGAATTCTGTATCGGTTTCTTACTCTTTGCGCTATTCAGCTTCTTTGTCCGGTGAATGCTTCCATTTTGGTCGGCATTTCTTCGAGCTTTTGTTGTTGCACCTGAGCCTTCGTCAACGACCGAGTTTGCAGTCGGTGACTCACCGAGGCACGGCTTTCTTCTTTTCCTAAGGCCATGTAGACCGTATGTATTGTTATACCCCCGGACTTGGGGCATTTAGATCTTTCGCCATTGGATTTTGCCTCTGGCGGTGGAATTTTCTCCGGCCTCGTTCTTTTATGAGAGGTCGGAGCTGAAGGAGCCATTGTGACAAACGCCTATTTAGGAAGGGTCCCCCATTGTATGGCAGAGGAGCGGTCCTTCTCTTGTTCGCCCTTGTATTTCTTGGGTCGACGAGAGTAATTTTTGTCAAGTACAGAGTCTTGGACTTTTTGCCAGACCCTATGTATCTGTGAAGAAAGCCGTTGGCGAGGCTGTTCTAGCTGCCGCTGCACGGGGACCTCTGTTGGCGGAGTTGATTTCTTTAGCACCGCCATCGGAGAGTTATTGCGGACTTTCCTGAGCGGATCAAAGCTATTCCGTATTGGAACAGCAGTGTCGACATCCACCATACGAGCTGGTGGGGTAAGCCCAGCGGGGGAGTTTCCCCCAGTCTGTTTTACTCGGCGCTGGTGGCGACGTCGAGTGTGCCTTGCTGCAGAGACCGCCTCAATATCAGAAGTGGCTTCATCATGCCCCTGGCTTTACTGAGGAGCTTTAGTTGGCGTCAGCCTGTTGAAGACCGACGTACTTGTTGGTGTTGGAGCGGAACTGGCCAATCTTTAGAAGACCGACTACCTGGGAGGGGAAGCACTTTTGCTGACTTCACCTGTAGCAAGAGAAAGGAAGGCTAGACATTTTGGGGTGGCTCCCTCAGGTATCATGGGCTTCTTTACGGGTCCGCTTGAGTTCTTCCTCAGCCTACTGAAGACCGAGACTTCAGAGTTTGACGGCTTGCTGGTAGGAGCCGTCTTGGTTGCCGGCCGATCAAAAACCGACCTTCTGGGAGCTTCTTATGGCGCTGTGGTGCCAAGGTTCACAGGCGGAAACATGTAACCGAAGAAAAGTCTGGTAGTATCCTGAGTGACTTTCTCCACTGGCATGGTGGAGATGAAGGCCGCGTTGGGCCCGTACATCACTCTTCCAGCTAGGACGGAGTGGGAGTCGCTGTTGCATGAGATGCAGAGGGAAGCCATTGATTTTTGCACAGAAGCGAAGTACCTAGTTTTAGTATCTCGAATCCAGGGGCAACCATGAATACAGCGAACTATGATTTTTTGTGCGATCACGACACACAAAGTGTGGAGTGGAAAAAGGAAGAGGTCCTACCAGACATACCAGAATCTGTTTACCGCCGAAAACAGAGACGAACTAGAGTTGAACGTCTTACCTGAATTTAGGGGCAAATGCTATTTGGACATATCCACCCACCTCTCTGAAGATACCAAGTTGATTTATGGCACCATATATCGGAGGTTTGGATAGATGCGACCGATGCAGCAGACTTCATCAGATTCCCCCTCATTTGTGAGGGGTTTTTGATTGTAATGACTCTCTTCCCTGCTGGCGCAGGCCCCTGCGGTTAATTATGTTATCACGTTGCGATAACCACTTTCTCCTGCTCCAGTAGTTCACTTCGTGTCATGTGTTATTTTGTTCATTATGGTTGCCCGTGGATTGTATACGGAGACTAGATTATGTCGTCGTCCGTAGGGTACGGATTAGTCCAAATCCGTATATTTTAGATTTGGGTTTGAACTTAGGTTGTATGTTCCGTTAGTTCAAAGAATATTTTATTTTATTTAAGGACCATTAACCTAATTTTAGTTTAAGATCAACTTAAATATATAAGCATTTGGGCTCAATTTATTTTAACTAAGAATACGTTAGTCTTATTTGAGACTAATATCAACTTAGAAATATTTTAAGGATCATTACATTTAGTTAAGATCCAACAACAGAGAATTTGGGTTCAGCTGCAAGAAAACTTCAGAGACTTAGCCAATTTGGGCTCAGTCTTGGGATTTTTCCTTTTATTCAGAAGTTTTAAATACTTATTTGTTGCTCTGGTGCTCACGTGGGAAGCACGTGAAGCACTCAGACATGGGCACTACCCAATCAGTGCCAAGCACTTGGTCATTTTGACTACATATATATATAGTGCTCAGCACTTTTATACAGCGCTCACGTGTGTTTCACGTGAAGCGCTGAATTTTCACCTCTGGGCTCTCACATGGGAAGCACATGAGGCGCTGAGTTTATGTTTTTGGGCGCTCACGTGGGACTCACGTGAGGCGCTGTGCTCTTTTTTTTCTTAAGCGCTCACGTGGGAAGCACGTGAGGCGCTGAGCATTGTGTTTTGGGCGCTCACATGGGAAACACGTGAGACGTTGAATCTTTTATTTTAGAGATTTTAATCTCTGCTAATGTTTTCTGAAGAAGTTTTAACTTCTGTTGACGGCATTTTGACCATTAATGATCACCAAAATCTCTGTTTTGAACATCTGAGATCAGTTTTATTGGAGAACTAAGTTCTTCTGTTCTTTTTATAAGAACTAAGTTCTTTATGTAGGGTTAAACCCTATTTTCAGAGGAATTAAATTCCTAGAACATATGTTTTTTCTCTCTGTTCTTTTTATCTAATTCTTTCCCCTAAATTTTGAGTTTGAAGAACAGGATCTCCCCGATGAGAATTAAATTATCAACTTATGGGGAAATCTGTCTTACAGATCTCAGATCCAGAGAAAGAACTAAGTTCTTTTAATGATGGGTTAAATCTTTGTTTTTACTTATGCCTGGCAAAAGAGATATGTTTTATCTCTACTTTTTCTTTACCTAGGGTTGGAGAGAACGAAGAGACCTTCAAAGAAGAATTAAATTCTCAGCTTGTAGAAAACTTATGGGGTCGATTTTCCTCCTGAGACTTAAAGTCTCGGGTTCTTTATATAGATGAGGCAAATTGTTAATTAGTTTGAGAAAATCTCTCATTTGAAAGATACCAATTGATTTAATTGGCCTCAAAAATTATTTGGGGGATTTTATCCACAGTTGGATCTTTAATCCAGAGAATTTCTATTTTACAGAATATATATTCTTGTTTTTTAACAAGACTAAGGATATATTTTCCCATATATAGAATTTAATTCTATCAAGCGGTGATTTTTAATCACCATTGGATTTTTAATCCAAGGGTTTAGAGTATATCTTTCTAATTTGGAAATATTAGGAAAATATTTTCCTAAATTTAGAATTTAATTTTATTATTGGATCTTTGATCCAACATCTCTCTGTTTAACAGAGAAGATCTTTTTTATTTAAAAAAATGCCAGGAAGATGTTTTCCCCTAATAGAATTTAATTCTATCTTTCAATGATTTTTTTAATCGCCATTGGATTTTTGATCTAACGACTCTGTTTAACAGTGAATATCCCCAGATTTTAGGGAAATAATTCCCCATGTAGAATTTAATTCTACCTGCTCTTAATTTGGACGCTGGCGCTCTTGTGCTATGCACGTGGGCGTCGCCTAAAAATTTAATTCTTACACATAAATAGGCATACACGTGCTTTGCACGCCGGCGCTCACGCGTGTATCACGTGAGGTGCTGCCATAGAATTTAATCCTATCAGTGATTAGCGCCGGTGCTCACGTTTCTTTCACGTGAGGCACCACCTGATTGTGTTTATTTAAACAAAAGGTGAATATAATTTTTTTATGAGGGAACAATAATATTTTTTCACTTGCGCACACGTGCATATCACGTGATGCGCATGTCTGCGTTAGTGATATATGCCCTAGAGGTCATTATTGTATCATACTGGTTTGTATATTACATATTTGAAGCTTGGGATATACACGGATATAGTAACAGTCTTGCTCGAAATGGTAGTATGCTACCTGGTTTGTTTCTATCTCAATATGTGCATGTGTTTCTTTTAGCATATCGCTTATACATATTGGTAGAGCCCTTAGGATATTTTCTTGATTACCAGCGTTGTGATGGCAGTCACACTAGTGGGGGCTGAGTAGTCTATAAGCGCATCCTTATATATGTCCCCAGTCGTACGATTATCGAGATGGGGTATCGATACTCCAGCGTAGACTAGTGTATACGTTCCTCATCCCAGCAAGGAAGATGGTCTGTCCCACAGCCATTAGTACGTCGTACTGGAGATAGTATACAGGTGCTCATTGGGTTATGAGTACACTGGACAGGACTCGTAGGGAGCTACTGGTGGGTATTATACCTATCACCGGGTAATAGTTCCCAGGTGACATGAGTACAGCTTAGTCCGTCGACTTGACACTGCTACTTCGCCTTGAGTGTGTTCCCACTGTTCTTAGATTACTATCCTACCGCGGCTGAAAGGAGTCATGCAAACAGGTAGTAGTTGGATGCAGTCCCGAAGCACTTGGAGGCAGTGGCAGTTAGATAGGATTCATCTCTCCCGGTATGGGGGTTGATATCGCGCTGTGTTCGGAAAGCCATTACACAAAGTCCCTGGCCAGAGCAAGCGAGATTTACTGGTAGATACTCCAGTAGTTTCTCAGGGTGTTTTAGGCTCTACTCCGACACGACTTATTGCGCTATTAGGGTCTGACGGTTAAAGCCCCCTAGGCCCGATATGCGATACTCTTAGACGAACAGACCGAACTGTACGGAGATTGTTACAGATAGGCTCAGTAGGAGTTCGGATGAGTTTGCTCATCGGCCTTCTTATCGACAGATACATGGGTAGCTATTACGTGCAGTTAGTACCGCTGACGTGCTTGTGGTTAAACCCACTTCCAGCGTAGTGTCGAGTCTTTAGAGTCCCACACAGAGAGTTTCCCTACATCGGGCAAAAGATGTAGAGGTCGTATGGTTTTACGGCAGGGCTTCGATCACATACGTGTACTTGTACACATATGATGTTCTGGCGGATAATACTAGTGGGCTTTGGTTTAAGCCGGATCCTAGTATTATATTGATGGATTATTTTTGTCTCTTTGTATTCGTATTTTTCGGAATACGGATACGGGTATGTATATACGGATGATGGGTATTCTTGTAATTTGCTCAAGTATACTTGTAGAAGAAGACACCTCATTTCTATTATAACCATTTAGGTTAAATACTTAATGAGGTGGAGGAAATGAGGTGGAGATTTACATTAAATGAAGCATGGCTACTTTGTGACTTATGAGGTGACTCCTGGGGGTGACTCACTAAGTGATAATTGAAGCATACTAGATATTTTGCAAGAATGCTAGATATTTTGCAAGTATGCTTGATATTTAGGGATTGCATTATTGTATGCTTCATTATTTATCACAAAGATATAACCATCTCATTCTAATGTTCTTGGTTCACTCTTTTTTTCTCAAGCTCCCCTTCTTCTTCCTCATACCCTTCATGTCTCATGTGTTGAGAAACCTAAGGTATTTAGAGACAAAGTAATCCATCTACACTCTCTACATCATCTAGAACATCTAGTTTAGCGAACTAGGTGCCTTAGTTACCTCGGATTTGAGGTTGTAGCTTGGACTATAGACTCTCGGGTGGATCGTATTTGACCTGAGAGGACCGACGAGGAGGCCCGATCCGTGTACGATCCGAGGAGCCTATGACGAAGAGGAGGACAGTAAGAAGACCCGAAAGAAATGATACTATGAGGTATAACATTCTTTCCGAGTAGTTGATCTCATACAGTTTTGCTAGTTAGGGTTTAGTATCAATCCTGAAGTTCAAATCGGTGTTGTGAAGTCCGTAAAAATCGTTTTTTGCATATTCCGCCTCCTCGTGAACCAGCGGGGTGCGCGACATCGACTTACAGTCTGCATAGATGGTCTTTTTAGGGTGTGACATAAGATCGGGTGCGCATTGCTAAAGTCTCTGTTCTTAGACTTTTTGGATTACATTTATGGTGTATCCAGTTTTTATTAAAATTATGACCTTCAAACAAGGTCAGAGCTTATCAAGAAGCAAAAACTTCTATTTTTATTATATGTGTCAAAACATCTATCGATCAAAGTCTAAAACCTTAGGATTAATCTCTCATAAAGTATGAACTTTTATATGAGAGGGATCGGCTCTAAGATCTTTCGATCTTTTGGTATAGTGAATCAAAGGATTCAAGGAAAAGTAAACATTTTTATCATAAAGCCGAAGCTTTTATGTATTATCGAACGATAAGATTTCTTCTTCTTTTTCTCTTTTTTTACCTTGATGAAAGAGGTCGAAGATGGTGAAGATTTTTCTCGGTTCAAGAAGAGATGCGCACTTTATTTTGATGGCGGCTGATATTAATTTCTCTCTCCCCCTTTTTTTATTTTTAGATCTCCTATTTATAGGAGAGAGGTAATTAGGGTTTATTCCAATTATTTAGGGATTTTCCTTTATTTTAATTGATTTTTAAATTGATTCATATCAACTTTAGGGCACTGCGCACCGTTGGATCATTATCCAATGTTGATTTGATTTAATTTTGTTAAATTTGTTAATTAATAGAAGATTTTCTTCTAAACAAACAAACGCATGCTTTATTATGCACGGCAATGATGTGCGCACGTGCTTTGCACGTGTCGTAGTTGTCTTGTGCTTCAGTTTATAAATATGCACAAATCTATTGTTGCATATGTGATTAAAATGGCCTTCTGCCATGTGCGCACTTGATACTTGCACAAGTGTTCTTGGCCTCTTTATTCCAGGTGCGCACTTTGATATGCTCACACATTTAAATTAGGGGTGGTAATTTAACGAGCCAGCTCGGGTTCGATCAGGATTCAGCTCGGTATCAACTCGTTCAAATTCAGTTCATTTATTAATGAGCCGAACATGAGCCAGAAAGCCTGGCTCGTTTATTAAACGAGCCGAACTCGAGCTTAACTAGGCTTGTTCGGTATTAACTTGAGTTCGGCTCGGTTACACAGTTTGAAAAAAACAGTAATATGTAATATAGAGCACATTTTATACAACTCTCAGGACACTTAATTCAATTAAGGGACTATATAAAGTGCAACTAAAGTGAATATAAAACCCAGCACTTAGACTCATTCCATGCTCTAGATGTTAATTTTTTTAATCTTTCCATATCTCAAAGCCCTGGGTCTTAGGCTCTATGATTGTTGTCCCTAATCTAGCCTCTTACAAAATACTTTCATGTTTCTTCTGAAACCCTGTAAAGGCCATTGACCTATCCTCAGCCTCCACCAAACGCCTCTTTGTCATTTTCCTTTCTGAGATCGTTTAATAGAAGATGCATCCGAGCTCAACTTTAGCTCGTTTAAGGCTCGGTAAGCTAACAAGCTGAAAATGAGCCGGACCTGCACAACTCGAAACCAACTCGAATCGAGCTTGAGCTAGCATAACTAAGTCGGGTTGAGCTTGGACAAGGGTCAGCTCATTCAAGCTCGGCTCGGTTACACCCCTAATTTAAATAGGTGCGAACAAATGCCCCCCACTACTTTGCTCATGTGCATTGCATATGAGTGAAGTGGTGTAAGGCTGTGCACCGTTGAATCTTCTATTTAGGGAGCGATGGATTAGGAAATATGTCATGCCCCGCTTCCCGGTGTACGGACAAGGGGACGTGGCAGGTCACGCAACGTATTTACTCAGAAGCAAACACGCTAAGCGTAAATAAGCAATATGATAAAGTACACAAGAAAATGACAAGAGATGTAAATGAACATCAACTTTTTATTGATTAATCATTCTTTACAATACAACTGGAAAGTAAATACAATACCGGAAAGCGATGCTTAAACAATGGCATGTACTGAAAGTAAAAGTGAGTACAAGTGAAGCCTAGTGGTTGTGCTGCTCAGTGGTCAGCTCCAATTGCTCCTGGCTGATCTCGAACTCCTTAGAGTCGGGTCCTCCTGACAACATTCCAAAGAAAGAAAAGAAATAGGAATACCGTCTGCGAACAATCGCTCGGTAAGTCCTAAAGAGATAGAAATAGAATAGACAGATAAGAGGATGTAACTAGTATAATATTTGATTGTTATGCTAACGCTGTAGTTTGTAGCTTGGTACAGAATATTCCAGTGTATACGAGAGGAGTCAAACTTACACCATGGACTATGGTAACCCGTAGTACAAGGCTCCATCGATAAAACTACGGAACAACGACAATGGATGTATAGTTACGTCTTTTAATGACCATCTCGTGCCACTTTTAACCCCGTAATATCTTTTGTATTGATTGTATTGAAGTAAATTATAGATGTAAGACTTGCTGAAACCATGATATCAGTTGTTCATGTAAACGGATAGCCATGTAATTAAGTCAATGAATATCCATGGTCCGGTCAAATAAAGTTATATTAATATAGACGGAAATTCTGGTATACATGGATTCATGTTGTATTGCAGTTATATTTGAATTGTATTCAAGTATCGATTGTATTCGGATTGTTTTCAGATTAGAATCGAACTTAGATTGAGTCAGACTCTTTAAACAGAATTGAAGTTCTGAATTAGTTTTGATGTTATCGGTAACTACTGCACATGGACGGCAGGATTTGTGTCTTTTTCCAAGACAATTACCGTGTTGATAACACCGTTTTTAGTTTGTCTACCTTAAATAGGCAAGCACCCACATTCTCCGGCTCCCTGAGGCTCAAGAGAACTGGTCCTGCTTAAACCTATATCCTTATTGTAATTTAATATAACTTGAGGGGGTTTTATGAAAAATAGTTTTGATATATTTTCAAAATACACCTCGAGTATTTAATTATCGTCTTTAGAGTTTTCATAGATGTAATTTTTATGAGTGATGAGATAGTCTAGTGGATATAAACCTAACTTGAATAGTATATGGTATTTTCATGTAATTTGACTTGTATTGATTCTTGATGGTATTTTCATGAACTTTTTTTTGTTCTTTTCTTTTGATTAGAAAAAATGGAATATATTATATTTTTAAAATTGATATTTTGATAATATATATATATATATATATATAATTATTAAAAATAGAATTTATTTACTTTTTAAATATAAATCACGTTTTCTTAGAAATTGTAATAAAAATTCCATCGAGATCGTATGCTTCGTGAGAAGTTCTACATCTCTCTCTACTAGTCCCGAGAACGTGCGATAACCCGCACCATCCTGATCGGGTTCCCCAAAATGGGTTATAGAGGCTTATTTGCAAGAAATTAATTAAAACAATTTAAAGAATACGGGTTTTGATAGTTAAGGTATTTTAATGTAAAATATTGTATTTTGTCCCATAGAAATTGTTACAAAAGCCATCATGCTATGTCAAAATGAGAGTTGTGATGAGGTAGGTGATTACCTCGTGAGTTTTCTAAAGGTAATATGAGCAAAACGATAAAGTAATGTCGTATGTAAACTTGATAGTATTTCACTGTAAAAATGAAATAAAAGTTGCAATACATACTATTTTGAATTGAAACTTGTTGTAAATGTTGTTTTATGTTTATTAAACAATATAAGAAGAGATGGTTAATTTGTTGTTTAAGAAAAGTTGAGTTTTTAAAGAAATGAGAATCGGAAGTCGGAATAACTTCGCTTCCGACGAGTTTTGAGAAGAGAGTGTTTTAGATTAGAAATGTAAGAGGGGAGAGGGGACTTACTGATTAATTATAGAGGGGGAGGTAGAGGAAGATTTTGAAGGCGTTGTGGAGTCGTGTCGTCGCCGGATTTGTCCCGAAATGTCACCGGAACTTTGAACTTGGCTAACTCCACTTGTACAATTTTTGGGCTTAGAAATTTTTGAGAGTTTTTGATACTAGATTTCAGAATAGAGAGGGCTAAAGTATAGTGTGGTATTTATAGGAGAAATTAAGGTTTTGTGAGTGAAGAGGGAATTAAAATATGCATTAAAATGGATTAAAGAGGTGAATTATCATTCTCTGGATAAATGCAGGGAAATCAAACAGCATGGGGATAGTGAGGGAAGTCCAATGGGTTAGGGTTTAAAATTTGGAGGCAATAGGAACGGGGGGCCCGGCGGCGCCGGCCCCATGGCGAATCTCGCCGGTCCAAGAAGGGGGTGGGGTGCTTGGATGAATGTGAAGTGTTTGTGTCTGTTTAAATATCATTTTCCACATCTTTGATTTTAGTGTGACTTTTCATTTTACGTGTAGTGCACGTGCAAACTTTTGAACTTCTAAAAGTTTAAAAGAAAAAATAATAAAAATATTATGTGGCTGGGGGGATTTGAACACAGAGGCTATATCACAGCAGTGCAAGGCTTTACCAATGAGCTGCAAGTGCTTTCTTGCTGTTCAAAAGCAATTTAAATTTATAACTTGTGCTCAGGCTAAGGTATTCCTTTCTGTACTTTACAAAAAAAATTTGTACAGAAGTTTTAGGGTTGTTACAAAATAGGTTTAGATCCTTATCATCTAAGGCTTTTCAATTTCATGAGCTATAAAGGTCTCATAAAAGTATTTCTCCCTACGAGTTGAGAGGATGTCGTAGGAGCATTTTCTCCTTAGAAATCATGAGAACTCCTGAGTGTCTTTTCCCTCATGAGTCGTAAGGATCTCACAATAGTATTTTCTGCTTACGCGCCAAGAGGACACATAAGTGGCTTCTTCTTTCTATTAGTAGTTTGGTTAGCCAATGGAGGATGTCTTGGATGTAACTTTGTCGTATGTGGCCCATGGATAGTATACAATAGTCAATACGGAGAGAGTCCGTTGGGCAGCGATGGCTTAGAAGACAGGTTTAGGTCTCTGTCACCTAAGACTTTTCAATTTTATGAGTTGTGAGGGTCTCATAAAAGCATTTCTCCCTATGAGTCAAGAGAATCTCGTAGGTGTACTTTCTCTTTAGGAGTCGTGGGGACTCCTAAGTGTCTTTTCTCTTGAGAGTCGTAAGGATCTCACAATAGTGTTTTCCCCTTATGAGTCAAGAGGACCCGTAAGTGGCTTCTTCACTTCATCGTTTGTGCTGAAGTGACCTGACTTAGTTTGTTTACTCGTCTCGGAGAGTTTGGTTTACCCTTCCTTTAGGCATATGAATAAACTCATCCTAACATTAAACATACATGGCCCCTTTTATCATAGGAGTCCGTTAGGTTTGTGGTACTGAGTTTAGTCCATCGCACTATTACGTTGCCTATTTCTTCTCAATCCACGTTCACTAGGGTCACTGGTTCGAGCAGCCGCGTACTTACTGTATCACCTAACCCTTCCGATGCAGTGAGACAACGTCTCAAGTAATCTTTCTAGGCCCTGGGTATCCATATTGCCATTGAACAATTCAGCGTTAGGCATCACCGTAGCGCTACCTTGAGGTCAGACTCCATTCTTTGAGTCCCAGGGAAGTCATAGCCGCATCCTTCCGAGGTGGGATGACATTCGGTGGTCTTTAGGCTTTGTATGTATTGCTATTAAGACCCGAAGGTAGGAATATGTCATCACTTCGCTTTTACTTTCATGATGTCCGCCAATTCTTCATTGAAGTAGGGTAGACATCCATATGGTCTCTAGGCTGTATATACCTCCATTGAGATCTGGAGCTAGGAATTTGCCATCACTCCACTTTTGCTTTGGTTCCTTAGAGCTTTGTTGACACCACGTCTATACTCTGCTGGAGTAAGAAGGACGTCTAAATATCTCTAGGATGTATGTATGCCGTCAAGACTTAGGAGCTAAGAAATGTCGTCACTTTGCCTTCATTTTGACCCTCTGGTCCTTACCGACGTCGCATCCGTATTCTGCCGTAATAAAGAGGGGCGTCGAACTGGTCTTTAGACCGCATATATTGCCATCGAGACTCGGAGTTATGAATATGGCGTTACTTTGCCTTCATTTTGACCCTCTAGTCCTTGCTGACGTCGCGTCCGTATTCTGCTAGAATAAGGAGGCATCCATATAGTCTTTAGGCTGTGTACTTAGTAGTTAAGACTTGGAGTTAGGAAATTGCCATCACTCTACCTTGCTGACATTGCGTCTGTATTCTGCTGGAACAAGAAGAAACGCCGAAATAATCCCTAGGCTATATGAGTTTCCATTGAGACTCAGTGCTAGACCGATGCCACTACACTGCTTCATTTTGACTTGAATTTTGAGAAGTTGGGACTAAATCCCCAGGGATAAAGTAGCTCTTGGAAGTCTTTAGGCTTGTATATGATGCCACTGAGATCTGAACCGTCGACGATGAATTCCCCTACTTGGTAGCGTTTGGTGGAGCACATTGCTCAATTTCATTTGTTTGTGCCCGTGTATTGTATACAAGAGTCGGTATTGTTTATGCCCGTGTATTGTATACAAGAGTCGGTATTAAACTGCTTGTAAGGCAGAAATTTTTTATTCTATTTCATTTTTTTAATCTCCGCAATGCTCTATCATTTCAGCTTTTCTTATCACGAAAGTCATGATTGCCCAATCATTTCGGCTATTTATTCACGCTGCCCAATCATTTCGGCTATTTATTCACGGTGTCCAATCATTTCGGTTATTTCATTTTATTTTTACTCGCTGATTTTTATTGTGAGTTTTCCAATCATTTTGGCTATTTTATTTTTATTCTTATCATTTTTTTATATTTCCTAGTTTAACGACTTAAGGGTTGACAGCTTGGAACCCGGGATTTTGGGTGTCGTTCGGCATCAGTATCGCTGGAATTGAAGCGTAATGCCAAGAGTGACTCATCATTTTCCATTTCCTATTTGGAAAAAAGTGGCTTAGAAAACAGGTTTAGATCTCTATCCAAGGCTTTTCAATTTTTATGAGCCGTGAGGGTCTCATAAAGTTATTTTCTCCCTATGAGTCAAGATGATCTCATAGGTGTGTTTTCTTCTTAGAAGTCGTGAGGACTCCTAAGTGGTATTTCTCTTGCAAGTCGTAAGGATCGTACAAGGGTGTTTTCTGCTTGCAAGTAGAGAGGACTTACAAGTGTCGTTCACCATATGAGAAGTTTCGTTCGCCTTTGGTGGGACTTGGTCAAAACATATTTCGTTTGTGCCCGTGGATTGTATACAAGAGATGGTATTGAACTGCTTGTATGGAAATTTGGGGATATGATAGCTAAGGAAACAAGTTCAGATCCCTGTAACTTAAGGCTTTTGAATTCTATGAGCCGTGAGGGTCTCATAGAAGTATTTTCTCCTTGCGAGCCGTGAGGATCTCGCAAGTTTGTTTTCTCCCTAGGAGTCATGGGAATTCCTAAGTATGTTTATCCTTTTTGAGTCATAAGGATCTCACGCAGGTGTTTTCTCCTTACAAGTCGAAAAGATCTTGCAAGTGCTTTTTTTTTCCTTTTCACGAGTTTCTGCCCTTTCGGCTTTTCACAAGCTTGCCGGCAGTCCAATTGTTTTTACTCACAGAACCCTTTCGGGTTTCATCCATGCTCATTTTGCTTGTGGACGTACCATTTTTTTCTCTCGGACATAGCTTCGCTGCGGGTGACCCAACATCGCTTGCCGGTGGGACTTAGGGATGACTTCATAACCGGTGGAGCTACATAACCGGTGGGACTTGAGGAGGAAACTTCGCAATGGGTAGCCCGTGGATAGTATATGGTAGTCAATTTAAAGATTGACCGTAGGGCAGGATACCAGTGTAAGGACATAGCGGTCCATAGGAGACATGAAGAACATATGTGAGAGATAGATCGTTTATGCCTATGGATTGTATACGGTTGGTTATATGATCCATATCGTAGGGCAAAATATATATAAGAGAGGGCTACATCATTTGTGGAGCTTCACAGCCGATGAGATTTCAAGTGCAGCTGGATTGCGGATGGCCCGTAGGGCAATATATACTAGCGGAATATAATCAGGATCCATATCATTTGTGTCCGTGGATCTGTAATATTTCAGAAAATGGAAAATATTATTTTAGAATTTAAATAATAATATAAAGAGTTTTACGGATATTATACCGAGTATGGATTTGAGTTTTCGTAAATTAGTATGATTATATACCTCTATTTTGGAAAATTGTCCGCCCCACTTCCCGGTGTACAACAAGAGGATGCGACGAGGCTGCTACGTATTTACTCAGAAATAAACACGCTAAACGTAACTAAGCAATATAAAGTAAAGTACATAAGAGACATGAATGTAAATGAACAACAACTTTATTTATGAAAAATTCTTTTACAGGTACAACTGAAATGTAAATACATGAGTAGAAAGCGATGCCTAAACAATGGCATAACTGAAATGAAATAAATATATACAAGTGCCTACAGCTCTGGGTCAAAAGGTATCTGATCCAAATCTTCAGTACTGGGCTCGATCTCCAATGAATCCGAATCACCTGACAACATTCCAAAAAAAGAAGAAAGGAATGTCATCACGAACAATCGCTCGGTAAGTCCCAAAAGTGAGTAGAGATAGAATAGACAGAAAAAGAGTATATCTTATAATGTTTGATTATATTATTAAAGCTGTTGTTTGAATCTTGATACAGAAAATGCCTGTGTATACGAGAGGAGTCCCATTATTCTGGAGACTAAGGTATATAGAGCACAAGGAATCGTTCAGTCACGGTACAACGGCAATGAATATTCAGATTAAGTGTATTATGGTTACAGTCTCGTGCCACTTTTAACACCTTCCGTACCAATCTACCCCTTATAAACCCCATGATGTCTTTTGTATTGATTGTATTGTTTTGTTATATAGATGGCTGACTTGCTGAAACCATAATATCAGTAAATGGAATGGATATAAATGGAGAGTCATGTAGATGGAGTATATCCATGGTTCGGTTCAGTTAATATAGATTGATATAGGTTGAATAGACGGATTCATGGATTCATGTTTTATTGTAGTTTATACTTGAATCACATTCAAGTCAGATTGATTAGATTGAGACTCAGTCTGAGTCAGACACTTTTGAAAAGAACTTGAAATCCTGAATTTGTTTTGATGTTATCGGTAACTGCTGCACATGGACGATATGATTTATGTCTTTTTCCAAGACAATTACCGTGTTGATAACACCGTTTGTTAGATTTTCTACCTTAAATAGGCAACCACCCACATTCTCCGGCTCCCTGAGGCTCAAGAGAATTGATCCCGCTTAAACCTATATTTACTAGGGCCCTTATTGTAATTTACATAACTTGAGGGGTTTTTATGTAAGAATAGTTTTGATATGTTTTCAAAATACACCTCAAGTATTTAATTATCGTCTTTAGGGTTTTCATAGATGTATATTTTATAATTGTAAAATTTCTAGTGAATAGAACTTAGTTTTCATAGTATATGATATTTTCTTGAAATATTGGAATTGTTTTGTATTTTCATGTAATGGTGATTCTTTTGATTTGGAAAACTTGGAATATTTATATAATATATTTAAAATATATATTTTGATAATATATATATATATATATATTTAAAAATAAATTTTATTTATTTTCTTGTAGAAATCTCATTTTCTAAAGAAAAATGCATTAAAATTCCATCGATATCGAATGCTCCTTTCGGAGGTCTGTATCTCGCTCTACTAGACCCGAGGATGTGCGATAATCCGCACCATCCCGAACGGGGTCCCCAAAAGTGGGTTGTAGAGGCGCAATTGCAAGGAATTGTTTAATATATCTTTTTAAAGAAATGGTTTTATAAGTTGATGGTATTTATTTGTAAAGTCGTGTTATCCCATGAATATATTCCCAAAACTTCATCGTGCTATGTCAAAGATGTGTATTGTGATGAGGTAAGTCATTACCTCGTGAGCTATCTAGAGGTAATACACGTTTTGTATTGTTTTATGTCGTAACTAAAGTATGTGGTATTTTACTGTAAAAATATAATAAAAATCATAAAAGAATATTTTGAGATGAAACTTGTTTTAAAGTGTTTTTTAAACATTATGTGATAGTATGGAATTTTATTGATTAAGAAAAGTAGAGTTTTATAGAAAAACCGAATCGGAAGTCGGATTAACTCCGCTTCCGTCAGGTTTTAGAAATAGAACTTTTTAAAGAAGAAGAAGAGAGAGGGAGAGGGGACTTACTGGATTTAAGGAAAGGGGAGAGGTAAGAGAAGGTTTAGGGATTGTTGGGGCGTCTTTTCGTCGCCGGAAACTCCTTGGAACGTCGCCGGAACTTTGCCCTTCGCTAACCCCACTTGCACACAAAAGGGACTTGAGAATTTTGGAGAGTTTTGACAGGGAATTTCTGAGTGAGGAAGGATGAAATATAGTGTGGTATTTATAAGGGAAATTAAGGTTTAGGGGGTGAAAGAATGCATTAAAAATTTCATTAAAATTTGGATTTAAATGTTGTTTTATTGCTCTCTAGATGAATGCAGAGAGAATAAATAATGTGAGAGAAGTGGGGTAGCTGAAGGAGTGCTCGGGTGAAAAGATAGAGGCATTACTCATGGGGGGACCGGCGGTACCAGGGGACTTGGGCTTTTCGCCGGCCAAATACCGTCGGGTGTGGTTGGGGTTGCTGCCACGTGTCCCTGTCGCCTCATATACCCTCGTGCGCATGTTTATTTATTCTGTGTCTCTTCAGTTTACGTGTAGTGCACGTGTAAACCCTTGGGCTTCTAAAAGATTAAAAGAAATTTAAATAAAAAGATAATGTGGCTGGGGGGATTCGATCACAGGAGCTACGTCACAGCAGTGCAAGGCTTGAAATTGGAGTTCATTATGCGAGCATTTACCAATGTGCTACAAGTACTTTCTTCCTGTTCTAAAATAAAACAAATACTTATAGTATACACAGGATTGCAAATACCCCAATTGTACATAACTTTTAAATAATTTTCTGAACATTGAAATTGGAGTTTTTACCAAAATAATTGGTATTTAAAATGAATTGTTAATTATGCGAGCATTTATTTAACCGGACTTTTCATAAATTAGTATATAATTATATCCATACAAGTTTAATATTAAAGTTTATCTGTGTTTTCCTATTTTTGTGCACTAAACCTAGTTTTATTTTTGTTAACCATGCTTAGTGTGAATGACATGTGTTCAGTCGAAAATAGTGCACTTTTAACATGACAATTTCCTTACTTTTCTTAATCATTTGAAGGTATTTGTTATAAATATAACACATATTAGAAGTTCATCTGCAAAATACCATTTACCATGTGTTTATATATTATAATCAACATTATGAAAGAAATTGTATGTTTAATATTTTACGCATAATATTTTGTATCTCAACTATAACTAACATTCTTCATTGAGAACTTGTGCAAGATTAAGCTCGGGTCAGATATCGGGAATCAGGAATCTGCCGACAAAATACAAGAAATCGAGGAATTAAATACTAGCAGAGACTCAGAAGTGATAAAAAGATTCCAGACATCAATTAAATACCCAGATACCAACAGGAGAAGACACAAGCTTCTTTGTAACAACCTACCTTGTTGTGGAAGCTTCTTTGTAATAACCTAAATTGTTGTGGAAGCTTCTTTATAACAATCTAGCTTGTTGGGGAAGCTTGATTAGGGGTTATAAAAAGGACCGAGGGCTTGAGATGCAAAGATTCCAATTTTCCCCAATTTTATCCTAATTCTTGATCAAATCAAATCAAGAAAAGAGCTAACAAATTCAACAAATCCAAGATCCAAGATCAAGAATCATTGAGCGACATCATTCAAGACTTATTTATACGAAGCTGATCATCATAAACGAGCACGCGATCCACGACAGGTCCAAGACTCATGGTGATCTAGCGACATGAAGATCGACGGAAAAATTACCTCTTCAAAGGAGTGATCGAGAGCAATACTTCTTGTAATCTGGGATTGAAGAAGTTGTAATTTGAAGTTGAATAATAAAAGTGATAATTAGTTTCACTTTCGCTTTCTTTAAATTTCCGCATTATGAATTCTTCCTCTAATCTTTTTTCGATCGCAAGATGGTAGGTCGAGATTTGTAACAACCCTAAACTTCCTGTACAACTTTCTGTACAAATTTTTTTCAAAACTACAGAAAGGGGTATTTTTGCCTGAGCACAAGTTATAAATTTGTTTCGCTTTTTAATAGCAAGGAAGAGCTTGTAGCTCATTGGTAAGACCTTGCACTGCTGAACCAAAGCACCAGGGTTCAAATCCCATCCCCCACATTATTTTTAATATTGTTTTATTTTAAAATTTTTAGTAGTCCAAGGGTCTACACGTGCATAACTCGTAAAAATCCCACGTCATATATTGGACCAGGGGGAAGACCAAACGACGACGAGCACTTGATGGCGACCCCCGGCCTGACTCGGCCGGCGGATCCGCAGACTCGGTCGACCGCCGGCCGAACTCGGTCAGATCCGAGTTGGTCCAAAATGAAAGTTCTGTCTTTTTGGCTTCTTAACTCCCCTGTATACTTTAAATTTCCTGCACGGTTTCAGAGCCCTTTAAAATCTCAATAAATCTATTTTTAATACAATTTAATACATTTTTTCTTCACACCCTTTCACCTACCCTAACCCTATTTTTACCCTATAAATACCACTCCTAAACACACACACCTCACTTACAAATTCTGTCCAAAACTCTCAAGAAAACTCTATAGAATTTTGTGTATAAGTGGAGTTAACGAAGGGCAAAGCTCCGGCGAAATTCCGACGACGACCTTAGGAGCTCCCGACGATGAAACGACGCACCGGCGCCTCCTACCGCTTCCTCTCCCTCTTCTCTTGACTCTAAACCCGTATGTCCCACCTCCCCCTTCTCTAATCTATTCTTAAAACTTCTTTTACTAAAACCCGACGGAAGCGGAGTTAAATCCGACTTCCGATTCGGTTTTCTTGGTAAAGTTCAATTTTTCTTAACATAACCTTACAAAACTCTTACATCTTGACTATTAATCATTAATAAAACATATGGAACAAATTCTTTTTCAAAAGAATATATATTTCAATTTTTATCGCTCTTTTTTGGTAAAATACCATGTAGTTTAGTTTCTACTTTAAAACATCATTAATCTTGCTATACCTTTGAATAGATCACGAGGTAATGACCTATCTATTCACAACACTCATATGCAACATAGCACGATACCTTTTGGGAAATATAGATTCGGGAAATACCGTTTTACACAAAACTACCTTTAACTTATAAAAACCGTTTTTATAAGATTACGTATTTTTACACAAATCTTTGCAAAGCGCCGCTACAACCTATTTGGGGAACCCGTTCGGGATGGTGCGGATTATCGCACATCCTCGGGCTCAGTAGTGCGAGACGCAGACCTCTGCAAGGAGCATTCGGTCTCGAGAGATTTAAAAATACAAATATCTTAAGAAAATGAGATTTCTAGAAATATAATATATTAAAATTATATATATATATATATGTGTGTGTGTGTGTGTGTGTGTGTCATCAAAATATCTATTTTTATGATAATTTAAATATTCCAACCTTTCTAAATCAAAAGAATCATTTTACATGAAAATACCATGCAATTCCATACAAGTTCAATATTACAGATAAATACCATATATTATGAAAAATAGGCTTTAGTCACTAGAAATGTCACATATATAAAATCTACATCCATGAAAACTCTAAAGACGATAATTAAATATTTGGGGTGTATTTTGAAAATTATACAAAAGTATTTTTACATATAACCCCCTCAAGTTCTATAAATTACCCTAAGCACTCTAGTAAACATAGGTTTAATCGGGACCAATCTCTTGAGCTTCAGAGAGCCGGAGAAGTGGGTGCTTCCTATTTAAGATAGACAACTTAACAAACGGTGTTATCAACATGGTAATCTTCTTTGAAAAAGACACAAATCCTGCCGTCCATGTGCAGCGGTTACCGATAACACCAAAACCTAATTCAGGACTTCAATTTCTTTTTTAATTGTCTGACTCAGACTGAGTCTCATTATAAATAATCTGACTTGAATATGATTCAAGTACAATTTACAATACTACAATTCAATATGAATCCATGAATACATATATTCAATATATTCAATCTATATTGACCGAACCGAACCATGGATATACTTCCATTTACATGATTCTTCAGCTACATCCATGATTCTCCAGTCACACCCATTTACTGATATTATGGTTTTGGCAAGTCATTTATACAATTCAATTTACAATACAATACAATACAATACATTACCGTCAGTCCAATCATTACTATCAATACAATAAATACACGGGGTATTGGGGTAGTTCATTCGTGAATCCAACAGAATCTCAAGAGTCCCCCTAGACCATGAATCCATGTCTACTAACACAAGCAAGTTATCATGAGGGCCCGTGTTTCCATGCTCCTGGATTACAGCCTGTTGAGTTTGGAATACTTCGACGACGGTCGAAGTCCCGTTACTAACAATTAATTCGGGCCCATGGTTCCCTATCCCTGGATTACAGTATGTTGGGTTTGAGAACACTCTTGAAATTGGTTGATATTCACCCTTGAACTTACGTTAACAACAACATTAACACTAAATACAATAGTATAAAAAAAATACAACTTTAAAAGCTATACTCTCTCTCTGTGTGTCTATTCTACTTCTCCCTTATCTTTGGGACTTACCGAGCGATTTGTTCGCTGACGACATTCTCTTCTTCTTCTTTGAATGTCGTCAGGTGATTCGGACCTTCCAGAGATCGAGCGTAGCACTGAAGACTTGGACCAGTTTATTGAAGATCCTGAGCTGTAGTTACACTTGTACACATTTCATTTCAGTACTTTCCATTTCTGTTATGCCATTGTTTAGGCATTGCTTTCATTCAGATGTATTTACTTTTCCATGCATTGTACAAAAGAATGTTAATAAATAAAGTTGTTGTTTCATTACATTTGTCTCTTGTGTACATTTCTTTTATATTGCTTAGCTACGCTTAGCGTATTTACTTCTGAGTAAATACGTAGCGGCTAGTCACGCCTCCTGCCCGTATACCGGGAAGCGGGGCATGACAAGATTTGAGCCCGGAGGGTGTTTAATGTCAGGCGTCCCACGAGGATGTTGTAGGATGAGGGGATCCTAGCGACGATGAATTCCACTGGTACGGTCTTCGTATGGACCGCTTCCCCAATGTTGAGGAAGAGGGTGACCACTCTCTCGGCCGGGATGGAGTGGTTGGTAAATCTTGATAGGACGTGGGAGGTTGGCCGTAGGTCGGACGGCCCTAGCCCCATACGCTGGAAGCAGTCATATAAGAGGATATCTGCCGAGCTGCCGGAATCGACCAATATCCTCTGAACCTCGTAACGGTGGACCTGTGCCGTAATTACGAGAGGGTCGTTGTGAGGCAAGGATATACCGTGGAGGTATTCATCAATGAAGATGATAGGCTCGGCGGTCCTGCATTTCTTCGGGGACGGGTCGCTTGTTCCCTCGACGGGTAGGAGGCGGTGAGTCTCGCCGGCTCCAGGGGCAGATCTCGAGGAAACGACCATGATTTGGCTGATCGTCAATTCGCCGGGAGGGGGCTGGTTCTCTTGCTCCCTGTCTGCATGTCGCTTTTCCCGTAGGTACTTCGCCAGGTGGCCAGAGCGGATCAACTCCTCGATGTTGTCGCGGAGTTATTTACAGTTTTCGGTCGGATGGTCCTGCGACCTATGGAAGGCCCAGTATGGACCTCGGGTTTGTTTAGCCACTCTATGGATGACCGGCGGGATCTTGAAGAATCGCTCACCCTTCGCCTCCTCTAACAGCTCGGTCTGGGAGATGTTGAGAGGAGTATACTCCTGGAAGTTTGGGGAGTATGGTTTTGGCCGGTTGACCTTCTTCTTCTCTTCTCTGCCCCTCTTCTTTTGGTCGGCTTGGTCGCCCCGAGGCAGGTTGGCGTTCACCTCAGACTCGAGTTGGATCTCTCGCTCGGTCCAAGATTTTACCTCGGCCATGGTCTTAGGTTGCGCTAATGCAAAAGAGCGGAGCCACTCTTTGTGCCTAAGACCCGACCTTAGAGCGGTGATGATGATTTCATCTCGGTGATCGGGGACTTCGAGGAGAGCGTTGTAGAAATGAGTGACATATTCGTTAAAGGATTCTTTGTCCTCACTCTTTATGGTGAACAGGCGGTCGACTGTTCTCTTCTGTCGCCTGTTGCCGACGAAGTGTCCGAGGAATTGGGTGGACAACTCGTCAAAGATCGAGACAGAGCGTGACGCCAATCCCCAGAACCAGTCCCGACCTGCACGAATGAGGGTGGTTGGGAAAGCTCAACACTGGGCTGCGTCCTAGTTATCCTGTAAGCTCATGCTCGCCGTGAACGCGTCCAGGTGGTCCTTCGGGTCGGACTTCCCATCGAAGAGGGCCACCTTGGACGACTTGTTCCTGGACGAGATTTGTACGGCGAGCAACTCCTCAGTGAAGGGATTCGTAAGTGAGTCAGCGGCGTACCTGGCCCCTTCACCGAATGGGTGACCCTCCCAATGTATACCTTCGATTTTCTTTTCGAGGGCGTCGAGGCAGTCGTGATACTTCGAGGATTCGGCGCAGTCAGAATGGTGGCCCTTCTCGCTTTTGGTCTGCGCCAGGCTGCAACTCCGATTCCGTTCTATCAAATTCCTTAGGTCCCCTGGCGAGGTCCTTCTTGAGTCTTGGCGGTGAGTGTCGTTCGCGCAATCCCGTCGAGAGAGAGGGTGTCGGTCATGCCTGGGAGTAGGCGAGCTGACCGATACCTCTTTGGGGGGGGAACGCGACGGGCCTCGGGGCGATGGGCTCTTTCATGAGACCGCGGCGTGGAGCCGTGTGGCGCCCAGCAGGCCATTGAATCGGTCGCCGCGGTCGCCGAAGTAAGCACGGCGTTGTTCGGTGGTGCCAGCGTGGGCGGTGTCATCCGCCCCTCTGTGGAGGTCGTGATCCCTGGATGGGGGAACGGTGACCTGGGGGGCTGGGCCTTTCGTTTGGACACAGAAAATGGCATCCACTATGGACGCGAGCCTGTCGATCCTTGCCGAAAGGGCGTGGATGGCGTTTGGAGGGGAAGTAGATCCATCCGTGCCTCCGTTGTGGGGAAAGCGGCGGCTTGTGCTGGGATCGTCACGGTTTTCCCTCGCCATGAAGTCGAGAGCGGAAGATCAACTTTCAATGGGTGGAAAAAAATTGGTCTCCCACAGATGGCGCCAACTGATAGAGGCCTTAATCTCCTTCAGATGTTGTCCTCCGTCGATCTGTCGTGTGCATTGATGAAGGGTTGAGATTGGTGTTGAGAGTTGTCTTCCTGAGCGTGTGGATCTCAATGGGCTTGTTTTGAGGTGAAACGGAGCTATCTGCAAAAGAAGTCCCGGGGTGGTTGTACCACCGTGGACCCTTCGACGATCAAGTTAGTCGAGAAATTTGAGCAGAGCAGCAGCTTAGTGGATTGAAAAAGCCTTACCTGAGTCATCTGGGAGATGAGTTTTTATAGTGGTCGCATGGAGCGAGCTGACGCGAGATCTTTGCCGTCAGTTACGCCCCTGACATTATGCCTACGTGAATGACGAGATCCCTCCATTAATGACGAGATACACTCATTAATGGGGGATACGATGGCGTGGAACGCGAGATGTTGAGTGGCGAATATCTCGTTTCTTGCGAGATATGCGGAGTCGTGGCCGAGGCGTTTGGGCTCTGCGTTCTTGGTTGCTCGGTAGAACAGGGGAGGTTTAGTTCGGCGGGAGGCTCGGAGGCGAGCGGGAGGCCGAGGAAGCTCAGTTCTGTGATAGCTCGGAAGCGAGCTGGGAGGGCTGATGAAGCTCAGTGTGTAGGAGGGCTCGGAGTCGAGCCGATGATTATTTGTAAGACGGGCATAGGAGTGTTCTGGGAGGCCATCGAAGGTCGGGTCAATCTTCGGGGCGAAGCCCCTAGAAATGCTTTCAATGTATCGTGCTTGCTCCTGTTCCGTAAGCCCCAGGATACGTCATCTACCACGTGTCATAATCTAGGGAATTCCCACTTATTAGTATCATCAGAAATCCATCTAAGGGCTTGCAAGTGGGGAAAAAACTAGTATGCAAGGGCTTGCATGGTGCAAACCATTTGCAAACCCTTAAATGGGTTTGAATTTTGCGTAAGGAAAGTCATCCAAGAACTTGCAAGTGGCTTGCACCATGCAAGCCCTTGCATAGAGAAAACATCTATGTGTCGCAAATAATTTCGATGCATAACCCAGAATCTCGTATCTTTCTTGCTTATAACCGGACACGTGTACCCAGCCAGCGCATTGGTGTGTGCCCCTTTTGGATTTTCGAGAAAAAAAGATATATTATTGTATTATAATTTCCTATGTTGAGCTTCAATTTATTTATTATATTTATTTTTCAATTTGTATGTTTAATTGTTGAAATGAGGGCAAACGGGGGTTCTAATTCCCTTTGTCAGAAAATGAGCATATTTTGATTTACACTTTCCATTAGGTTAAAACTCCTGATTCCAGTTTTACTTCAGATTAGACTAATTCGATGGAATGACATGTTTGGATGTGGTATTTTAAGAGTAAATCCGGAGGAAAAAAACCTTCGGATAGTTTATCCCTCCGGATTAAAAAAATTAGCTCAAAATTAATTTTTCTAATGCTAAAGATGAATGCTTATTTTTTTTCTTAGAATTTTAACCATCCATTAACTCTTCCTTTTATATTTCTTTATCCTCTTTAATTATAACAAACATACAATCTAATTTTTTATATTTTTAAATCCCAATTAATATAATTATGAAGTAGAAATACTTATCCTAAATTAACCTACACTGGTAATCCTAGATTACCATGAAATACCATCATACTTGTTTAGGTGTAAAAGATATTCCCGAGAATATATGATTACCATGGTAATCAAATGACCCAATTTCATGGTAATCCTATCCCCAAAAATATATGTCTATCCTAGATTACCATAGAATATTCACGTCTAACATGAAATGAGCCATGACTATCTGCAGCCGTCCTTCCTCGCTGCCCGCAGCCGCCAATCGGCCGTTCGTCGCTGGCCGACCACCGGTTATCGTCAATCGTTCACCGACTGATCCGCCGTCGATCGGACGTTCACAACCGGTCAATCGTAGTTCGTCCTCACCGTCCATTGCTGGCCGCTCACCGGCCTGCCGCCGATCGGCCATTTGTCGCCGGTTTCGCCGCCATCCATCGGCCCTCCTCCGGCCTTACTGTCGGTCGACGGTTGCACATACATATATTATCGGAAATGATTAAATTATACCAAGCACGTTAATGCAAGATTCTTTGGAGTTAGATGCCCGGTCATCCCATTCCCGGAAATGCGGGGATTCCCAGTAATCTTTCATTTCATGTACCAAACGCAACCTAACATACTTTTTGCATGCAACTTTCTAGTATTTTTTACTTGAAAGAATGTAGGTGCATTCCGGGACATTATTATTCAAAACCCAATCTGTCGAATTTTAATCCGGAACATCCAAACACGAGCCAGCATCATCAGTGTTAATTTTACATACGTTGCAAAGCTCATAATACTGCATGTTGCATTGGGTCCTTCATAAATCACTTTAATTACTGACAACATGTCAAGTTATATTTGTTAAAACCAACATACATGCATGTATGAAAATGAAATACTAAAGTGACTTTATTATAGTTTGCAGCTGATTAAATAGTTTGGCTATATAATATCTTCTGTTTGGAATTCTTGATTGTCCCAATAATAAAAAAAAAACTCGTTAATTTTGATGTAGTTGTTTTGTCTAAAAAGGGAACTTCATGTTTTTCCAGCATGAATCGTTTTTTTTTGGGGCATCATATTTATTGAGATACCGAGAAATGCCATAAAAGAATAATCGCACATTGCTAATTTAGGTGAGAGAGAGAGAGAGAGGCAGACAGAGACAGAGAGCATCAAATCTATTAGGTTTGGGTTATAACAGTAGTGCCTATCTACAAAACAAGATAACAAGATAGTACGAAAATTTTGATGTTTTCTTTTTCTTTTGCATTTTCTTTTCGGCCTTGGGACCCCAAACTTTGGGATTTTGAAAACAACCCATGCAACTTTGAAATTGTAAAATCAACTCCTAAAACCTCCCGTTAACAAAAGAGGACCCTTTGTCCTTAATTTTAACTAAGTTAGTTGTTGGATTTAGGACCTTAGGGTTTATGATTGAAAACTAATCATAAATCCTCATCTATTTCTTCCCCATTCAATGAAAGCTATGAAAGAACATAATGATGTATAGAAGATGGATGACGCGAGTGATGGTTGGTTTGGGTATAAAGATGAAACTGGTGAGAATGGGAATGAGAAGGAAGAAGATGAGGACAAAATCCACCAACATAAAAGTTCACGGTTGTTTTTAACATACCATAGGGAGTTGATCCTATGAGATCCGGTCTCATTTCTTATTTTAAGACCGACTTTCAAACATCCAACCCCTCATTTTTTTCACCGATTCGTACCGGCCACTGAGATCTAAATATGCTAGATAATTTATGTATCAAATTTTACAAGATTTTATGATCTTTAACACATCCATCAAGCGATCTTGTTTTTCATGCATCATAAAGTCGTCAATTTTTTAGTCTATTTGATGGATTAGTTAGAGCTCTCCAAATCTCATAAAATTTAATATATAACCTATCTAACATGTGTAGATCATGATGATCAGTACGGATCGATGAAAAAAATAGGGGTTGAGTGTTTGAAAAGCCGGCCTCAAAATAAGATATGAGGCCGGACCTCATAAAGATTAGCTCCCATGGTGAATATTAATCAGATAGCTGTCCTTAGTTTAAGTACATGTTTTGGGGATGTTCTTACAATTTCAAAGATTTTAGGGAAGATTTTAGGGATTGTTTTTCAAGATACACAAGTTTTGAGATCCTATATCAAAGAAGCCCTTAAATCTTTTATTTTCTTCTCATTTTTGCTTTTCATTTGAGACCAAACTTTTTTTGTTTATGCATAGTACACAATAAAATTCTTCCCTTAAGAAGAACATAAAATAAGTATGTGACAGACTTAAAGTCTTAAACTCTTGACCATTCTTAAGAGAAAACATATCATATACTGCGTACCCTTGGGCAAAAAACATATCATACTACCGCTTGAACCCTTTGGCAAAATGCATATCATACACAATAAAATTCTTACCTTCTATAGAATATAAAATAAATATGTAAACAGTTTATTAAATTTAATTATACACGAACGAAAACGAGATGGCGATTATATATTTTATTTAATATGAGTGTACACAAGTTTTTAACTTAGACGGACTGTTAGATATGTATGCCCTAAATGCCATTATTGCATATTATAGTGGATACTTGGACATATGTATGTACATGACAGTTTTGCTCGATATGATAATATGCTATTTGGTTTGTCTTTATCTTAACATGTGTATATATTTTACTTGCTATTACGTATCGCTAATACATGCTGATAAAATCCGTAAGATCCTTACTTGACTACCAGGATTATGATGTGGATCATACTAGTGGGGCCTATGTAGTCCATAAGCACATCTTTAAATGTCCCTAGTCGTGCGTGTATCGAGACCGAACATCAATATTCCAGAGTAAACTAGTGTATACGTTTCTTGACCTCGACCGGGGCGATGGTTAGTCCCACAGCCATTGGTGTTTGACACAAAATATTGTGTACAGATGCTCATTGGAGAATGAGTATACTGAACAGACCCACCGAGAACTCCTAAATGTTATTATACTTATCGTCAAATAGCAGTTTTCTAGTAACATGAGTATATGGCAGTCTGTAGACCTGAAATCGTCATAGTGTCTTGTGTGGTTCCCACCGTGCTTTGATTACTACCCTTCTACGATTTTAAAGATCCGTGCAAATAGGTTTTAGTTGGGTAGTCCCGAATCACATGAAGGCAGTGAGTAATCGGAAGGGATTCATCTTTCCCGGTATAGAGAGTTGATGTCACGCTGTGCACGATTTGGCTATAACCATAAATCCCTGGTTAGGGCAGATGGGATTTACTGACAAATGTTATCAGTAGTTTCTCAGATGGTTATGAGCTAGACATCAGCACGATATATCAGGTTATTGGGGGTTTGACGGATTCCACTCCCTAGATTCTGTATGCGACACTCTTAGATGAAGAGACCGGACTGTAAGGTGATTGTCACTGATAGGTTCTGCAGGGTACCGATGAGCTTGCTTGTCAACCTTATTTTTGTTCAATATCTGGGTAGCCGTTACGTGCAGCTAGTACTGCCGACATGCTATGGGGTAACCCGTGAGAGGATTGATTTGAAAATATTTCAGATCAATCTGATATGATCTTAACCTACTGCTGGCTTATTGTCGAATCTTTAGAGTCTCACACAGAGGGTTTCCCAGCTTAGGCGAAATGATGTAGAGTGTATATGCTGATATGTGCAGGAGTTCGTTAAACGCGTGTATTTGATACTCGTATATTAATAGGATGTTTGGTTATACTTGCCGGTCTAGTAAAAGCCGGATTATTAAATCACGTGTTGATTTAATATACATGTAGACACATACACACCAGTATAATGTCTCATTTTTATTAGTCTCTTTTCTAGTATTTAGTATTTGATACAAATACTTATGTATTTATGAAATTCATGGATATTCTTTATTCTTTTGTCTTTTAAGAGCATGTGATGACCCATGTGATTTGGGGGGGGGGGTTATCCACCCCAATCTTATGGACATGTGGAGGAGAGAGAAATGAAAGGAACAAGAGTGTAGAGTTCACTCTCATTTGCTCTAATGTTAGCTCATTTTTTCTCAATCTCTCTCCTCTATTTTTCCTCTAAGCTCCTAAAAGAAAAGAAAATAAAAAGAAAGAGAGAGATAGATAGAGATCATCATCTACATCTCTACTTCTCAATCCTTACCAAAGATTGAGAGCAAGTCATCTCGCTTGAAGAGTTCTTATGAAGTTGGAGCTTGACTTGGGCCTTCTTCGAACTAGATCATCTTCCGCAAGTAGGATCTATGAGCAAGCCTGTTTCTGGAGGACTCGGAGCCTAGCGAGGGTCTTCCGCAACTGGGCGAACACGCTACAAAGGTTGTAACACTTCTAAAACCCTAGCTTTAGTCTCTTGATGCTTTTCTGTGTTGCAAATTTTAATCTTTGGGTTGTTATTAAGGATTTGGTGGATTTTGCTTGCTAGAATTTTTTTGTTATGTCTTCCGCTTTGTTCGTAAGTGTTGCAATGCAAGCAAAAACCACTTACATGGTATCAAAGACGGCCTAAAGACTCCAACTTGTTTAGACGATGCGATAGAGAACAAATCAATATTTCACTGTGTCTAGTTTCAAACTTCAAGTCTCTGTAGATTTTTAAAATCGATCTCTGAAAATTATTCGAAATATATTTTTGTACTGGATATTTTATAAGAGTGATGTAGGACAAGCACGAGGCCCAAAGCCTTTGCTCTGGCTGCCTGGGTCGGCCTGAGAAGGAATCTTTGCCTCTGTTCTTTGTCAGGGACTTGAGGTTGAAGAAATTAGATTTTTGAAATATTTCAAAATTGTCCAGGTTCTTGTTTTTGCATTCTATGTTTTCGGGAAACTTGGAAAACTTTTATTTGAAACTACAGCATTGTTGATGTTTCGCTTTTAAAGATATGTGTTGGTAAACGTCGCCGAATTGATGTGTGATCATTTCGACGGGGTTGCACATTAATTATTTGCGATGTTGTTGTATGTATATTATGATGGTTTGGCCGGATTGTCGTGTGAAGAGCCCCTCGTGTTTTGTGCATGTACATTGTGATGTATGTTATTCATGTATTCGATTCGTGGATAATTGTATTTTTTTTTGGGACGCGGCCGAGTTGAGGCCGACATTGCCATTGTATGGATATATTTCCTTCTTATGTTTTGGTTACCCCGCGGAAAAGCGCTCGAGCCGCTAGGTTCTGGAATACGGTGGATGGATATCTCAAGGAGTTGAGACCAGGCCGCCTCATTCCAGAATTGGCGGGTTGCTCGCCGCGCTTATAGGGGTTAGGATAACCCATGGAGGAGTGCTCAAGTTGCCGAGTTTTAGGAAGCATTGGGTGGCCCCCTCATGGCATTGAGGCCGGGTTGTCTCGCTTCTAGGATTGGTGGATGGCTTGCCGTGCTCGTAGGGGTCTTGGATCGATATTGTATGGGTTATTCACACGACCGGAGAACGTCGCGTTTCGTTTGTGGCTCAAACGACAAACGAAATGTGGGGCTCCTAGTTTATCCGCTATTTCATTTTGCTTATTGATTACCGCATTCCTGTAATGTGATTACATGCCTGTAATGATGATATATATAAAATAAATGCTTCCATATGTTTTGTGTAACAACTCTAATTCTTGTGTACATAAAATTCATTCAAAGTTAATGTATACTTGGGGTATTTACAATTCCTCTGAGTATATAAGAATTTGATTTACTTTTTAACAGCAAGAAGGAGCTTTTAGCTCATTGATAAGACCTTGCACTGCTGAACCAAAGCACCAGAGTTCAAATCCCATCAGCCATAATATCTTTTTATTTAAAATTCTTTTAATCTTTTAGAAGCCCAAGAGTTGCACGTGCACTACACGTAATAGGGTAAGTTACAGAATAATCTAACAGGTGCAATATGCTAGTTGAAGCGTCGTGGACACGTGGCGAAGATACGAGCCCCCACCTCATGACTCGGGCCGGCGAGAAGGCAACTCGGGCCGGCGGCGCCGGTGGTAGTGAGCCCAAACCCTAATTTTCTGTAACCCCCTGCGCCCCTTGGCCTACCCCACTCCCCCTACACTGTTTAAATTGTCTGCAATTAACCAGATAATTAAAATACCCTATTTTAATCCTTTTTAATGCATTTTCATCATCCCTAAACCCTAATTTTTCCCTATAAATACCACCCTCAATTCACCCCTCCTCACTCACAATTCCCTGCCAAAACTCTCAAGATAATTCCAAGATCCTTTTGGGTGCAAGTGGAGTTAGCAAAGGGTGAAGCTCCGACGAACTTCCGGCGACAACTCAAGGAATTTCCGAAGACGAAACGACGCATCGGCAACTCCCACCTCTTCCTCTTTCTCTCCTCTAGCCAATCATCCAACAAGTCCCTACTTCTTCTTTTTTCTATTCTAAAAACATTCAAAACTAAAACCCGACGGAAGCGGAGTTAATCCGACTTCCGATTCGGTTTTTCCTTAAAAAGTTCTATTTTTCTTAAACACAATAATACCAAACTCTTATGTCATGACTATTAAACATTAATAAAGGCAATAGAACAAGTTTGACATCAAAATAATAATCGTAGCAAGTTTTATTCCACTTATACATTAAAATACCTTCATGTTTCATTTCGACATGCTTGAACTTTTTAAACCGTATTACCTTAGAAAACTCATGAGATAATGACCTACCCCCTCACGACACACATATCTAACATAACACGATGAAATTTGGGAACATAGATTTGGAAAAATACGACTTTACATATAACTAGCTTCAACGTATAAAACCTTTTTCTACAAGAAGTGTATTATAACAAATCTTTTCGATTGTGCCTCTACAACTCATTTTGGGAAACCCGTTCGGTATGGTGCAGATTATCGCACATCCTCAGGCCTAGTAGAGTGAGATGCAGATCTCCGCAAGGAGCATACGATCTCGAAAGATTTAAAATACAACTTTCTTTAGAAAATGTGATTTCTATTATAAATAAAACTTATATTTTTAATAAATAAATATATATGTAATTAATATCAAAATATCTATTTTTAATATTTATAATATTCCACATTTCCAAAATTCAAGAAAATACTATACAATTCCAACATTACAAATAAATACCATATATTTTGAAATTAGGTTTTATTCACTAGAAATGTCACATTGATAAAATATACATCAATAAAAACTCTAAAGATGATAATAAAATACTTGAGGTATATTTTGAAAATTATACAAAATTATTTTACATAAACCCCCCTCAAGTTATACTAAATTACAATAAGGACCATAATAAACATAGGTTTAAGCGGGACCAGTCTCTTGAGTCTCAGGGAGCCGGAGATATGGGTGCTTGCCTATTTAAGGTAGATAACTTAACAAACGGTGTTATCAACACGGTAATTGTCTTTACAAAAGACACAAATCCTGCCGTCCATGTGCAGCAGTTACCGATATCACCAAAACATAATTTAGGACTTCAATTTCTTTTCTAATTGTCTGACTCAGACCGAGCCTCAATATAATCAATCTGACTTGAATATGATTCAAGTATAAATGTACAATACAACATGGATCTATGATTCCAGCTATTCAATCAAATCAATCTATATTGACCGAACCGAACCATGAATATATTCCATTTACATGTTCATCCATTATATCCGTTCCATTACTGATATCATGGTTTCGGTAAGTCATCCATCTATATACAATATACAATTCAAACAATACAAACAATACAATCAAGACATCGCGGGGTTTATAAGGGGTAGACTGGTATGGAAGGTGTTAAAAGTGGCATGAGACTATAACCATAATACACCTAATCTGAATATCCATTGCCGTTGTACCGTGGAGCGGTTCCTTATGCTCCATATACCTTAGTCTCCGGAATAGTGGGACTCCTCTCGTATACATTGGCATTCTTCTGTACCAAGTAACAAACAACAACGTTAACACTAATACAACATTATAACAATATACTCTCTATTCTGTCTATTCCATTCTTGTCTATTTACGGGACTTACCGAGCGATTTGTTTGCTGACGACATTCTCTTTCTTTTCTTTGGAATGTCGTCAGGTGATTCGGACCTTCAGGAGATCGAGCCCACCTTCGAGGACTTGGATCAGCTAGCCTTAAACCCGGAGCTCTAGTTACTTGTACATTTCATTTCAGTATTTTCCATTTCTGTTATACCACTGTTTAGGCATTGCTTTTTATTCCATGTATTTACTTTTCAGATGTATTGTAAAAAGAATGTTAATAAATAAAGTTGCTGTTCAATTATACCTATTGTCTTTGTCTCTTATATATATTACTTATATTGCTTAGATACTCTTAGCGTGTTTACTTCTGAGTAAATACGTAGCGGCCTCGTCGTGTTCTCTGCCCATATACTGGGAAGCGGGGCGTGACAGGTTTTGTTGGTGGCCCTGCAGGTATGTTCTGTGTGGACATACATGCCAGCTCTGTATGGACATACAGGTCAGCACTGTATGGACAACCTAAGCAATATAACACAAGAACCAGCAACTGAAAACATTCTTTACAATTCATATTCCTTGAATCTTATCACTTCATATACTTTGAATCTGTCATAACCCAAAATTTTCTTTCAAGGTTATGGATTCCCCAAACAACACCAGCACGAATGTCAACAACACTCCCCCACCACTACCACTCACACCTGCTGTCGCTGCTCCGATCAACGAGCATATAGTTCTGCTTGAGGCAATCTGCAGCCTCCTGTAAGGACGACAATAGCAGACTGCTATCTTGATGAACCGACTAGAGGCAGAAGTGTCAGTGTATATGCCCTAGAGGCCATTACTGTATCATACTAGTATGTATATTACTTGATGGAAACTTGGGATATTCACAGTTGTACAGACAATCTTGCTCAATATAGTAGTATGCTACTTGGTTTGTCTCTGCTTTAATGTGTACATGTGTGTTTCTTTATTATATCACCTATACGCATTAGTAGAGCCCTTAGGATCTTTGCTTGATTACCGGCGTTGTGATGGCGATCACACTCGTGGAGGCTGGGTAATCCACAAGCACATCCTTATACACGTCCCTAGTCATGGGATTATCGAGATAGGGCGTCGATTCTCCGGAGTAGACTAGCGTATGCGCTTCTCATCCCAGTACGAGAGACGGTCTGTCCCACAGCCGTCAGTACGTCATACTTGAGATAGTATGCGGGTGCTCGTTAGGTTACGAGTACACTGGACAGGACTCATCGGGAACTGATGGTTGGTATTATACCTATCGTCAGTTATCAGTTCCCAGATGACATGAGTACAGCTTAGTCCGCTGACTTGACACTGTCACTTCGCCTCGAGTGTGTTCCCACTGTTCTTTGATTACTACCCTACCACGGCTCTACTGAGTCGTGCAAACAGGTAGTAGTTGGGTGCAGTCCCGAAGCACTTAGAGGCAGTGACGGTTAGACAGGATTCGTCTCTCCCGGTATTGGAGGTTGACATCGCGCTGTGTCTAGGAGAGCCATTACACGAGTAGTCCCTGGCCAGGGCAAGCGAGATATACTGGTAGGTTTCCAGTGTTATCTCAGGGTGTTCTGGGCTTCACTCCGACACGACTTGTACCGCTATTAGGGGACTGACGTTTACCGCCCCTAGGCCCGCCATGCGATGTATCGGACGAACATACCGGACTGTACGGAGATTGTCACATACAGGCTCAGTAGGAGTTCGGATGGGTTTACCTCATCGGCCTTCTTATCGGCATCTACCTGGGGACCGTTACGTACAGCTAGTGCCGCTTGCGGTCTATGGTTAAACCCACTGCCAGCGTAGTGTCGAGTCTTTAGAGTCCCGCACAGAGAGTTTCCCTGCACTGAGCGAAACGTGTAGAGGCCGTATGGTTTTACGGCAGGGCTGTGATCACTTACGTACACTTGTGTGCGTGTGGTGTTCGAGCAGGAAATACTAGTGGGCTTTGGTTTAAACTGGATCCTAGTATTGCACGGATGGATTTGTTTTGTCTTCTGCGCTTCCGCATTCTACGGAATGCGGATGCAGGTGTGTATGCACAGTTTTCCGGAGCGATGAAGGAGGAGGTGCCTCATCAGGGTTTTGGCAGTTGGTTCGGCCAAAATCGTTATGTGGCAGGCTCATTAGGGTTTTGACAGTTGATTCGATCAAAACCATTTTGAGGCGGACTCATTAGGGTTTTGACAGTTCGTTTGGTCAAAACCATTATGAACCGCGGACATCATTTACTAATCCTTTTAGTAATAATTTTATGATGGCTAATTGCATTGACCATTTGACCACCATGACCTCTCTTGACTTTGTTGACCGGTTGACCGGGTTGACCATTGACCTTCATGAGAGATCTACACTCTTCTTTTCATTTTCTTTTTCCTTTTGGATTATGATAATGGTCATTTCAATGTAGCCATCAAACTTTATCTTGATGGGATTAGTAATGATAATGTTTTGCATTATTGAACCATGGTTCATTTTCTTGAGCTCATAATTTTCTTTCTCATTCTCTCTCTTGCTTTTTCTCATAAAAATTGGCTCAGGCTTTTGTTAGAACACTGGAGAAAACCGATCCCCTAAATCGGCTAAAGCGTCGCGGAACCGCGGCATAAGCTTGCTTATGCCGCGGAACCGCAGCCGAGTTAACTCGGTTGGGGTTCTGGTTTCCTGCAGTGTTCTTATTTGGGTATTTTGGGATTTTTGGAATATGATTTTTCTGCCCAGATTTTCCAGAAAGCAAAATTTGTTTTTGGGGCTTAAAAATCCGTATTTTTTGGTCGATGTTCTGTAGACTTTGGCTAATGGTTATATCTGTAATGTTATATGTGTATTGAACGTCTACTAATCGCTATATGTCGATTAGTGGGGGTTATACATATCTGTGATCTGTGTTGTTGATGGTTTGTGTATATGAACTCGTTGGATTGTCGCGGATGAATAGCCGGGGTGGATGTGAGATGAGAGTTTCTTTTTCTTTCATTCATGTAATAAATTTGTAAATTGATGTAATATTATTTGTATGGCCGCACAACCGGGTCGGGGTTGTAGCCGTCATTGTATAATTCTTTTTACTGTTTTTGCTCCTAGGATAGACCCATGGAGGGGGTGCACAAACTACCGGGTATCTCGAAGTGCCGAGTGGCCTACTCACGGTGTTGAGGGAGGTTGCTTCGCTTCGGGTACTTGGCGGGTAGTTTGCCGCACCCGTAGGGGTCTTGGGTGGGGTATTGGCTATTCATCGCGACCGTGTAATCCGCTTTTCGTTGCAGGCTCGAACGAATCGCGGGTTCCTGGTATATCCAAAGTGTTCATCTGTGATCTGGATTGGCTATCATTGCTATATATCTATATATAATAACTATTTAGGCGTTGCTTATGTTTTTCAGCCGCGCTAGCCCAGCCCCCGCGCTGTCGTTAGTTAAGTAACCTAACGGGTGATGACGGGCCCCGTGGCGAATGCAAATGGCATAAGCGTACGTCATATTTTGGTTGTTTTCTGCAATGGTAGGATTAAATCATGGGACACATTAAAAGAACTAATGCAAGAAAATAAACCTAAAAGACGTTGTTGGAACAATTTTTCAAAAAAAAAAAGCTGTTATTGCAAGGACGTTCACTTTTGTTTTGCATCGAGGTATTCGGTTATGAATGCCCAGCACCTCATTCGACGAGGCAAGGGCCGAGATCCTCTCATCGGGAGTGACCCCTTGGACAAAAGTTTGCGTCAGGGTAATAACTTCACCATAGTCGATTATTCTTGCTTTGCATCGAGGTATTCATCTTATGAATACCCAGCACCTCACTCGACGAGGAAAGAGCCGAGATCCCTTCACAGGGAGTGACCTCTTTAGCAAAAGTTTTCGTCATTATGTTTTCAAAAAGTCTATCATGTTCCTTCAACTACATCAAGTTCATTACGTTAACGGGGTTTTCGCCAAAAACCCAGCCGTAGCCCTCCGTCGTTTCAGATAATTAATACTTAGTATTCGTGCTGCGTTTGTTGATTATTCGTCAAGACACAGTGAACGGTAGTTGAGTAATAATTCTCTGTTGCACTGATAGATGCGATTGGTTAGGACGGTCGCATGATTTTGTTGATTATTCGTCAAGGATCATGCGGGCGGGTCTAATGCAATCCTGGATAACGACGGGTTGAACTTGACTAGGACCTTTTGATTTGTTGATTATTCGTCAAGGTCACTTGGGTCCTAGGGGCAAAAACCACATCGGGAGTTTCTAAAGAAACTGAAACTTGCAGATTTAGCATACCTTCTGGAGTGTGGTAACTAGAGTGGATTCCATCTAGGTCATCACACAATGATAGTTGGATCCCGATCTCACTGATGAGTTGGATTACTCTTGGGAAATTATTTCACTTAACGATCAATGCTATAAACCTAGTAGGTGTCTAGAAAGGTGTTAGCGGGGCTACGCCCCCAAGGAAAAGAGGTTCTTAAATTATGGAACTTCGCGAAAGCGTTGGAAAACCTCCCTCGAAGTACCGACACTAGCCTGGCTGAAAGGTTAAGCAAGTATTGTGACGTGAATTAAATCCCGACTAGTTCTTCTTTTAAAAGGTTTTAAGAAGAATTCGAGGAAACAGTGGGAGACATCCTGGTTAGATAAACTAATAAACCAATCTAATCTTGCAAGAGCGAACGCTGAGTGTTTCTTTTCTCTCTCTCCAGGTAGCAACCATTTCACGCCCTAATCAAGATAATAAAATGTATCGCTTGACCGATCCGAATTCTTATTCGGGGCAGGGGAATGTTGGTTCAGCTCTAACTTGTGACAACAGTCATAAGTATGAGCAAGGGAAAGGGGATTGTATGGATTCCCAGTATACCCAGTTGAAGAAGAAGCATGGTTTTGCATCTACTTCAGGTGTTCTTGTAATTGAGAACTGTTTTACGGTCAGCCCTACCTCCTGGGTACTTGATACCGGATCAGGATCTCATATCTATAATTTATTGCAGGGACTGAGAAAAAGTAGGAAAGTTGCACCGGGTGATATGTCGCTCAGAGTAGCGAACGAAGCACAAGTTAATGCGGCAGCCGTCGGTGAATATCACCTAGTATTGCCAAATGGCAAGACTATGATTTTGAACGATTGCTACTATATACCCTCCATGGTTTGCAACATCATATCAGTTTCTTTACTCGATAAAGATGGATATAACTTTGTTCTTGATAGAAATATCATGAACATTTACCTTCATAAGGTACTGGTTGCAGAGGGTACACTGTGTAATGGTATCTACGTTCTAAATCAGAATACGGTTCTCAATGTACAAAACACACGCAAGAGGAAGAATTCAGATACGAATGAATCCTACTTGTGGCATTGTAGACTTGGTCATATCGGAGAGAAAAGACTGAGTAAGTTGCATAAAGATGGACTCTTGAATGCGTTCGAGTTTTCATCTTATGAAACTTGTCAGTCTTGTCTCAAAGGGAAGATGACCAAATCTCCGTTCACCGGACATGGAGAAAGAGCAACAGAGCTCTTGGGACTCATACACAGTGATGTATGTGGTCCGATGTCTATACATGCAAGGGGTGGGTTCTCGTACTTCATCACATTCACCGACGATCTCTCTAGGTTCGGATATGTGTATCTGATGAAACACAAATCTGAAGCTTTTGAGAAATTCAAGGAATTCAGAAAGGAAGTAGAGAACCAGACTGGCAAAAGTGTCAAGATCCTCTGGTCTGATAGAGGAGGGGAGTACTTAAGCACGGAATTCCTAGATTATTTAAAAGAGAATGGCATTCTCTCTCAGCTTACTCCTCCTTATACACCATAGCACAACGGTGTTTCGGAGCGGAGGAATCGTACCCTATTGGATATGGTTCGCTCCATGATGAGTGGTGCTGAGTTACCTCTTTCATTCTGGGGACATGCGCTTCAGACAGCGGCATACTTTTTGAATCAAGTTCCGTCCAAATCTGTGCCTAAAACTCCGTATGAAATATGGAGCAGTAAGAAACCATGTCTTAAATTTATTAAGATATGGGGTTGTCCGGCTTATGTGAAAACACAGAAACCGGACAAGCTAGAGGCACGGTCAGTTCTGTGTAAATTTGTGGGATATCCTAAAGACTCACTAGGATATCTGTTCTACCACACTGAGGAATAGAAGGTGTTTGTATCTCGCCACGCTACCTTTTTAGAAAGGGAGTTTCTTGCAAAAAAACTAGTGGGAGTTCGGTAGAACTGGAAGAAATTCAGCGACCATAAAATATAACTGAAAATTTGGAGGAACCGCTAGATTCAATAATCCCAGACGAACCTCAGCCACTCCGCAGATCTGGTAGGATTTCTCATCCGCCCGAGAGATACTACGGTTTTCTCATTGACGGGGATCGAGAGGATTGCATTTTGGAAGAAGATGACCCTACCAGTTTCAGGCAGGCCATTATCAGTAGGGACTCTGATAAGTGGCAGGAAGCAATGCAATCCGAAATGGAGTCCATGTACGCCAATAAAGTGTGGACCTTGGATATTGCTCCACCTGGGGTAAAACCCGTTGGATGCAAATGGATCTACAAAAGGAAACTTGGTGTAGATGGGCAGGTGGAAACCTATAAGGCTAGACTCGTTGCAAAAGGTTTTCGTCAAAGACCTGGTTTGGACTATGACGAAACTTTTTCTCCGGTGGCTATGCTCAAATCCATTCGGATCTTACTTGCCATTGCTGCCTTCCATGACTATGAAATCTGGCAGATGGACGTTAAAACGGCTTTTCTAAACGGTTGTTTGGAAGAGTGCGTTTACATGGATCAGCCAGAAGGTTTCGTAAACAGTGGGAGAAGCGGGAAGGTGTGCAAGTTGCTTAAATCCATTTATGGATTAAAGCAGGCATCGCGGAGCTAGAACATCTGTTTTGATAAGGCAATCAAGGAATTTGATTTCATCAAGAACGAAGATGAACCCTGTGTCTATAAGAAGATTGTAGGACGAACTGTCGTATTCCTAGTCTTGTACGTGGACGACATTCTTTTGATAGGAAATGACATTCCTATGCTACAATCGGTCAAGCTATTCTTGTCACAACGGTTCTCCATGAAGGACCTGGGTGATGCCTCATACATTCTGGGGATCAAGATCTATAGAGATAGATCCAAGAGACTACTGGGACTTTCGCAGTTCAGGTACATAGAGACCGTACTAAAGAGATTTAGTATGGAGGATTCCAAGCGCGGTAACATACTCGCATTGCACGGAATTACCCTCTCCAAGAAGATGTCTCCTAAGACCGACGAGGAGAGGGTTCGCATAAGCACTATACCCTACGCTTCGGCGGTAGGATCTATAATGTATGCGATGCTATGTACAAGACCAGATGTAGCTTACGCGCAGAGCGTGGTAAGCCGGTATCAGTCAGACCCAGGTGAGGACCACTGGACAGCAGTGAAGAACATTCTCAAGTACCTGAGAAGGACTAAGGGGATGTTCCTGGTTTATGGTAATGGAGACCTCAGGGTCGAGTCCTTTACCGATTCAAGCTTCCAGAGTGACAAAGATTACAGCAAGTCTGTCTCGGGTTTTGTGTTTACCCTCAACGGAGGGGCGGTATGTTGGAGGAGTTCCAAACAGGATACCGTCGCAGACTCGACGATGGAGGCTGAATACATTGCTGCAAGCGATACCGTAAAAGAGGCGGTCTGGATGAAGAAGTTCATTAGTGAACTTCAGGTGGTTCCGTCCATTGTTGACCCAATACCTTTGTATTGCGATAACAATGGGGCTATAGCTTTAGCGAAGGAACCAAGGTCCCATCAGAAATCCAGGCACATCTTAAGGCGGTATCACCTGATCAGGGAGATCATTGATCGCCAGGAGATCGAGGTGCGGAGAGTGGACACAAAGGACAACACAGTGGACCCATTCACGAAGGCCTTACCCCAGACTCAGTTCGAGCGGCTGATTGAGATGATAGGTCTTCGATACGCCAGTACATAGCCTTAGTGCAAGTGGGAGATTGTTAGTGTATATGCCCTAGAGGCCATTACTGTATCATACTAGTATGTATATTACTTGATGGAAGCTTGGGATATTCACAGTTGTACAGACAATCTTGCTCAATATAGTAGTATGCTACTTGGTTTGTCTCTGCTTTAATATGTACATGTGTGTTTCTTTATTATATCACCTATACGCATTAGTAGAGCCATTAGGATCTTTGCTTGATTACCGGCGTTGTGATGGCGATCACACTCGTGGGGGCTGGGTAATCCACAAGCACATCCTTATACACGTCACTAGTCGTGGGATTATCGAGATAGGGCATCGATACTCCGGAGTAGACTAGCGTATGCGCTTCTCATCCCAGTACGGGAGACGGTCTGTCCCACAGCCGTTAGTACGTCGTACTTGAGATAGTATGCGGGTGCTCGTTAGGTTACGAGTACACTGGACAGGACTCGTCGGGAACTGATGGTTGGTATTATACTTATCGTCAGTTATCAGTTCCCAGGTGACATGAGTACAGCTTAGTCCGCTGACTTGACACTGTCACTTCGCCTCGAGTGTGTTCCCACTGTTCTTTGATTACTACCCTACTACGGCTCTACTGAGTCGTGCAAACAGGTAGTAGTTGGGTGCAGTCCCGAAGCACTTAGAGGCAGTGACGGTTAGACAGGATTCGTCTCTCCCGGTATTGGGGGTTGACATCGCGCTGTGTCTAGGAGAGCCATTACACGAGTAGTCCCTGGCCAGGGCAAGCGAGATATACTGGTAGGTTTCCAGTGTTATCTCAGGGTGTTCTAGGCTTCATTCCGACATGACTTGTACCGCTATTAGGGGACCGACGTTTACCGCCCCCTAGGCCCGCCATGCGATGTATCAGACGAACAGACCGGACTGTACGGAGATTGTAACATACAGGCTCAGTAGGAGTTCGGATGGGTTTACCTCATCGGCCTTCTTATCGGCATCTACCTGGGGACCGTTACGTACAGCTAGTGCCGCTTGCGGTCTGTGGTTAAACCCACTGCCAGCATAGTGTCGAGTCTTTAGAGTCCCACACAGAGAGTTTCCCTGCACTGAGCGAAACGTGTAGAGGCCGTATGGTTTTACGGCAGGGCTGCGATCACTTACGTACACTTGTGTGCGTATGGTGTTCGGGCAGGCAATACTAGTGGGCTTTGGTTTAAGCCGGATCCTAGTATTGCACGGATGGATTTGTTTTGTCTTCTGCGCATCCGCATTCTATGGAATGCGCATGCAGGTGTGTATGCACAGTTTTCCGGAGCGATGAAGGAGGAGGTGCCTCATCAGGGTTTTGGCAGTTGGTTCGGCCAAAACCGTTATGTGGCAGGCTCATTAGGGTTTTGACAGTTGATTCGATCAAAACCATTTTGAGGCGGACTCATTAGGGTTTTGACAGTTCGTTTGGTCAAAACCATTATGAACCGCAGACATCATTTACTAATCCTTTTAGTGATAATTTTATGATGGCTAATTGCATTGACCATTTGACCACCATGACCTCTCTTGACTTTGTTGACCGGTTGACCGGGTTGACCATTGACCTTCATGAGAGATCTACACTCTTCTTTTCATTTTCTTTTTCCTTTTGGATTATGATAATGGTCATTTCAATGTAGCCATCAAACTTTATCTTGATGGGATTAGTAATGATAATGTTTTGCATTATTGAACCATCGTTCATTTTCGTGAGCTCATAATTTTCTTTCTCATTCTCTCTCTTGCTCTTTCTCATGAGAAGAAAAGAAATGTGCCATGGTTGCTAGCTCCTTCATCTTCCTCCTCTTGACAAATTCTTTTGATCTCATGTGTTGAGAGAAAAAGAATCCACATAGACAAACATCACCATCTTTCTCTTCTACACAACGTAGGGTACCAAGACTAGCAATCTTGTTGCCCTAGTTACCTCGGCTTGAGGTGGAGCTCGGTGTACATCTCTCGGGTGGATCGTCTTTGACTCAAGGAGGCCGCGGAGGTGACCAAAGTCCGGATCAACCCTCGGAGCAAGCAAGGAGAAGAACAACAAGAAGTGCAGGAGTTCAAGTTGAGGTATAACCCCTAACCGAGTAGATAAACCTCTAGTTAGGATGCTAGTGTGTAGTTTAGCAAAGATCCGGCTTTTACGGTCCATGTTACCAAGTCTAGAAATTTTTTTGTTTTACCGTTTCCGCAACCCCGAAAGTACCGGGAGAGGTAACATGGACCTAACAAGAAGCACCTGGGGTGAAGCAATTCAGGGCCTTGCACCCCAAACAGTTTGCAGGAAATGAGAGCCCTGTAGAAGCTGAGGAATGGGCTCAAAGCATTGAAGATGATCTGGCAGCGGCACAAGTGCCAGAGATAGCTTGGGTCCGAGTTGCAAAGCTGCAGCTCACGGACAATACACGGGTTTGGTGGAAGGCGGAAGAAAGCCGTCTTGATCAACCCATCGAATGGAAGACTTTCCGTGACATGTTTGACGCAAAGTATTACCCAGAGACTGCCAGGTTCGACATGGATCAGTAGTTCACCCACTTACAATAGGGTTCGATGTGGACCAAATCAGTGGATGAATACGATGCTGAGTTCACAATGCTCAGTCGGTAAGATATGTCTCAATAATTCGATTTTTCAATAAATCACATACTACACAGCTAACACAATGCCTTAACAGATTTTCGGCATACCTGATACCGACGGATGAGATCAGAGCCTGTCGATTTCAACAAGGGTTAGATTCGGAGATCCAGGCTGCATTAGCCACAGGAGATTTTCCGACTCATGAATCGGCTCTGAAAGCTGCCCGCCGTTATGAGGCAGTGGTAAAGATGAGGGGCAGACCTCAGTCTGCCGGAATGAAGCGCCCTGCCAACCAGATGGCAGGAGGAGCCTCTTCAAAGCCACCATTTGTGCCCAGGAGACCGGGAGTACCAATCAACCAGCCCAGCCCAGCCTTTTGTACCTACTGCAGGAGAGATGGACATTTGGCGAAAGACTGCCGGCGAGCCAACCGTCTTTGCTTAGTCTGTGGCTCAGCTACTCATGATATTGGGTCTTGTCCCCGAAGACACAACCCAATTGTTGCACCCAGGCCAACAATCACTTACCAGCAGCGCCCATCCCTTCAGGCACCTGCTCCAAGACTCGCTCTCCCTGCTCCATCACCTAGAGGACCACCGACTGCACCTCCTCCTCGTCAGTTCCATCAAGCTCAAAAGAACATTCAGAGGAATGCTCCTCCGGCCAGGAGGAATGTACCACGGTGACAGGCTTTCACGATGACCGTGGAAGAAGCTGAGGCCACTGGCCAAGTCATCACTGGTAACCCTTTCTTCTCAAGCTTTTCTTTCAGTCTTAACACCTACCTACATACTTTTCCCTATACCTAAAACATATCCTACATACTTTAGGTACAATCTTAGTAGCCTCACTTCCTGCACTATCATTATTCGATACTGGAGCATCTCATTGCTTTATGTCGCAGCGGTTCATCCGAACTCATGCGATTCCAGTCACACCGCTTGTATCCAGCTGGAATGTCAGTTCAGGAAACGGCGTTCTAAAGGCAACAATGGGATACAACTTGTGTCCAAAAGTCGTCTGCAGCACAGAATTCTATGTCGACTTCAAGGTACTGGACATACTAAATTTTTATATGGTTCTAGGTATGGATTAGCTCGGAACATTTTATGCTACCATCGACTGTCGTCAAAGGAGGGTAGTATTCGGGATTCCAGAGCATCCGGTTTTCTATTTCAAAAGTGGAGACCGTACACTGGAGCCAAGCACTTACAAGGCGAAACCAAAGAAGGCAGTGATTGCGGCAATTCAAGCGAAGGAAGGATCAAAGCCAGATGTGGTTCAAGAGTTCGACGATGTGTTTCCTGACGATATATCGGGTTTGCCTCCCGATCGAGCTCTTGAATTCATCATTGATTTAGTACCAGGAGTATAACCGGTAATCAAAGCACCGTATCGACTAAGTCCGGAAGGTTTAAAGGAGGTCCGAACTCAGTTGGACGAATTATTGGCGAAAGGATGGATTCGTCCCAGCACTTCAAGTTAGGGATCTCCAGTTCTGCTCGTGAAGAAGAAGGAAGGTTCATACAGAATGCACATTGATTATAGAGCCTTGAACGAAGTAACGATAAATAACAAGTATCCACTTCCGTGCATCGATGATTTATTCGATCGGTTAAGTGGATCTTGTGTTTTCTTTAAGCTAAATCTTCGTTCAGGTTATCATCAGGTGAAGATCAAGGAATCTGATATCCACAAAACGGCTTTCAGAACTCGTTATGGACATTACGAATTTCTTGAAATGCCATTTAGAGTGACCAACGCACCGGCGATATTTATGAACCTAATGAATCAAGTTTTCCGGGAGTACCTAGACCGGTTTGTTGTCATCTTTATCGACGACATCCTGGTGTATTCCAAGAGTCGGAAAGAACACGCCGAACACCTACGAATTGTCTTGGAAACTCTACGACAACATCAACTCTATGCCAAGTATAGCAAATGTGAATTCTGGCTAAATCAAGTTGGTTTCCTCAGACATATTGTATTAGGCGAAGGAATCTTTATGGATCCAGCGAAAGTTTCAGCAGTAAGCGAATGACCGACACCAAAGTCTGTGAAGGACATTCGAAGTTTCTTGGGTCTAGCTAGATATTACAGAAGGTTCATTGAAGGATTTTCAAAGATAGCAACACCCCTGACCAAGCTCACACGTAAAGATGAAGACTTTGTGTGGTCAGAAGCATGCGAGCAAGCTTTCGTAGAACTCAAGTCAAGGTTGACATCAGCGCCTATTCTCGTTATACCGGTCCAATCTGGAGGTTTCGAAGTGCATTGCGATGCATCCGGTAAGGGATTAGGATGTGTTCTACATCAGCACGGTAAGGTTGTGGCTTATGCTTCAAGACAGCTGAAGATTCATGAGCGCAATTACCCGACGCATGATTTAGAGTTGGCGGCCATAATTTTTGCTCTTAAGATTTGGCGCCATTATCTTCTTGGTGAACGAGTGAACATATACACGGATCAAAAGAGTCTGAAATATGTGTTTACTCAGAAGGAGTTGAATATGCAGCAGAGACGATGGTTATAACTCATGGCGGACTTTGACATCAACCTATAATATCACCCGGGAAAGGTGAATGTGGTACCTGATACCCTTAGTCGCCAACCATTAGCATTGAATCTCACCGCTCAGTGGAAGCTTCAAAAAGACTTGCATTAGATGGAGATTGAAGTAGTCATGCTAGGTAACGCTTCAAGCTTGATGAATTTACAAGTTCAATCTACTATTGCCAATCAAATCAAAGCAGCTCAAGTAAGTGATGCTAAGTTGCAAAAGATCAGAGAATAAGTAGAGAATGGACTCAGAACAGACTTCATCATCCATGAAGACAGATCTTTGAGGTACGGCAGCAGATTGTGTGTACCAAAAGGTTCTGTGCGAGAAGAGTTAATGAAAGAAGCTCACAACTCTCCCTACTCAGTACACCCTGGAGGTACAAAGATGTACAAAGATCTGCGTCAAAATTATTGGTGGCATGGAATGAAGCGTGAAGTAGCCAGAAGCATCACTAAATGCTTGGTGTGTCAGCAAGTAAAGGCTGAACATCACAGGACTGCTGGATTACTTCAACCGTTACCAATCCCAGAATGGAAGTGGCAACACATCACAATGGATTTTGTGATTGCATTCCCTCGCAGCACAAAGGGTAATGATGCGGTATGGGTTATTGTGGATCGACTCACAAAGTCGGCTCACTTCATCCCATTTCGAGTTGGCCAATCAACTGAGAGATTAGCAAAGAAGTACATGGAGGTAAGAATCTACTTAAGATTTAAACTCTTCATAGTGTACTATCTCTGATATCCATGAACTCATGCAGGAAATCGTGAGACTTCATGGAGTACCGGTCTGCATTGTCTCCGATTGTGACACCAGGTCCCGATCACAATTTTGGCAAAGTCTGCAAGCGAGCTTGCGAACAAGTCTGAACTTCAGCACGGCTTATCATCCACAAACAGATGGTCAGTCTGAGCGAACTATTCAGATCTTGGAAGATATGCTCAGAGCGTGTATGTTAGACTTCGGAGGATCGTGGGAAGATCACCTACATCTTGTGGAGTTTTTATACAACAACAGTTACCAAGAAAGCATCGGAATGGAACCCTTTGCAGCGCTATATGGAAGGAAGTGTCGATCGCCATTAAGTTGGGACAACATCGGAGATAGAGAACTTCTTGGACCAGAGATGATAATAGCAACCGTAGATGTGGTCCGCACTATCAAGGAAAGGATGCGCATATCCCAAGATCGACAGAAGCACTGGGCTGATGTGAAGCGACGTCATTTGGAGTTCCAGCCGGGAGATCACGTATTTCTGAAGATATCTCCGAACCGCGGAGTTATTCGATTTGGAAGACGGGGTAAGCTAAGTCACAGGTACATTGGACCGTTCAACATACTCGAATGAGTCGGTGAAGTGGCTTATCGCTTGGCACTTCCACCTTCATTGGAAGGAGTGCACAATGTGTTCCATATATCCCAACTCAGAAGGTATGTGAATGACCCCAGCAATATTCCCGATCATTCCGAGCTCATTGTACAGCCCGACTTATCTTGTGAGCAACAACCTGTTGAGATCCTGGACAGGAAAGTGAAGTCACTTAGGAACAAAGAAGTCAACTTGGTTCGAGTGATGTGGAGAAAAGACACTCAAGGAGAATCGACATGGGAAAGAGAAGACGAGATGTATACAAGATACCCTCACCTATTTGTAAACTAGTCTTTAAAATAAATTGTAAATTTCGAGGACGAAATTTTTATAAGGAGGGTAGACTGTAACAACTCCAATTCTTGTGTACATAAAATTCATTCAAAGTTAATGTATACTTGGGGTATTTACAATTCCTGTGAGTACTATAAGAATTTGATTTACTTTTGAACAGCAAGAAGGAGCTTGTAGCTCATTGGTAAGACCTTGCACTGCTGAACCAAAGCACCAGAGTTCAAATCCCATCAGCCACAATATCTTTTTATTTAAAATGTTAGTTATATATATGCCCTAGAGGCCATTGTTGTACATATGATATATATTATAGTGGATTCTTGGATATATATAGAGAGGACTTTCTTGCTCGACATGATAGTATGCTATTTGGTTTCACTTTATCTTAACATGTTGACTTGTATTAGTTTACTGTCTTGCTCTCACATGTTGATAAAGCCCTTAGGATATGTACTCGACTACTGGGACTATGATGAGATCATACTAGTGGGGCCAGGGTAGTCAATGAGTATATCCTATAACTATTCCTAGTCGAGGGTGTATCGAGACAGGGCATCGATACACCAGAGTAGACTAGCGTATACGTATCTTGACCTATATGATGGGCGATGGATGATCCCACATCCATCGGTGTTTGACATCAAAGATGGTGTACTGGTGCTCAGTGGAGACTGGGTACACTGAACGGACTCGCCGAGAACTCCCAGATGGTATTATACCTCACGTCAGATGGCAGTTCTCCGGTGACACTGGTACATGTTAGTCTGTAGACCCGAGATCGTCATAGAGTCTTGTGTGATTCCCACTATGCTTTGATTTCCACCTTACCACGTCCAAGAGGGCGTGGAAAACGGTGGCTTTTTGGTATAGTCCCGAATCACATGGAGGCAATGAGCGATAGGAGGGGATTCGTCTCTCCCGGTATAGGGAGTTGATGTTGTGCTGTGTTCGATTGGCTATAACTGGAAGTCCCTGTCCAGGGCTGATATAGAGTGCTACTGGTAAGTATTATCAGTAGTTTCTCGACCTGTTATGAGCCTTACATCGACACGACTTATCGGTTACTGGGGTCTGACGTTTACCACCCTTAGACTAGATATACGACATATCAGACGAAGAGACCGGACTGTACGGTAGTGTTATTGATTGGATTCACAGGAGAATGTACAGGCTTGCTTGTTGATCTTCTGATTGCTCAATACCTGGGTGGCTGTTACGTTTAGCTGATCGCTTGCAGCTTGTGGGTGTTTGATATGATCATCACCTACTGCCGGCGTATTGACGATTCTTTAGAGTCCTACACAGAGGTTTCCTGACTCAGGCAAGACGGAGTAGGAGCACATATGTGATATGTGCGAGACCGAGAATAATACGATATGAGATACCGTATTCTATTCTCGCGATATTTGATATCGGCCGGGTATATGTGATATAGTCGGGTCATCGGATCAAGTGTTGATTCGATGAATCGGTACATGTGATATTAGTCGGTTATATGCGATATAGCCGGATTGTCGGATCAAGTGTTGATTCGATAATTTAATGTATAATTATATATGTGATATATTTTTACATTAACTAATATTAGCTCGCTTTATTGATTCATTTTCTCACCGATTAATACATTGATATATATATATATATATGCGATATATGTTAATTGTATTATTTTCTTTTGTTACAAAATATATTATATATGTAATATATAATATTGTAACAAGTTATGATTACAAATGCAACATGATTTGTGGAGATTAAACTAGTTAGGGTTTGATTTGGGTTAGCATTTGGGTTAGCTTTTTCAAGAAGCTTCAAGAAGCTTTCTTTGTTTTTAGCTAAGATGTTTTGTTATGATATTTTGTGAAGATATTTCTTAACCCAACCCAAACCCTTTACCTTAGGTTTATTCTCTACATGAGTTAAGTCCTTCATTTTTAACTTAAGGTTGGATTTGTAACCACAACCACAACACAATAATTCATTATTCATCACATATACTTCTTCTTCTACCTCCTTGAAAAGTTTTCTAGCTTTTGGGTTAGTGATGAATAAGGGTGAGAAATTGAAAACAAAAGAGAGCTAAATTCCTACTTCATCATCCTCATATATTCTAACTACTTAGATTAAGGTGTTCACTTCTCTAATACTTGATTAGAGAAGTGAGAGCTTGAGTTAAAGATTCTTCAAGGTAGATCATCTTCGAAAAAGAAGACTTCAAGTAAGTATGGATCATTCGGCTTGTGGAGCCTTTCTAGAGTTCGGAAGTTCATGGATCGCGGCGAAGGGGCTACTACTCGGAGCTTATGAAGCGAAGGAACGGACTACAAAGGTTGCAATCCCTTTCTCTTAGATGTAAAGTTATTTACATGCTATGTTTACCCTAATTATCTAACAAAGATCATCGCTTTAGGTTGTTCGGCACTTGAAAAATTTAAATTCGGCATGGTTGATACCTTGTAGACCCTTGTGATAGTGCCTAGTAACCTTACATAAAATTCTTTTAATCTTTTAGAAGCCCAAGAGTTGCACGTGCACTACACATAATATGGTAAGTTATAGAATAATTTAATAGGTGCAATATGCTAGTTGAAGCGCCGTGGACACGTGGCGAAGATACGAGCCCCTACCTCATGACTCAGGCCGGCGAGAAGGTAACTCGGGCCGGCACCGCTGGTGGTAGTGAGCCCAAACCCTAATTTTCTTTAACCCCCTGCGCCCCTTGGCCTACCCCACTCCCCTTACACTATTTAAATTCTCTGCAATTAACCAGAGAATTAAAATACCCCATTTTAATCCTTTTTAATGCATTTTAATCACAGCTAAACCCTAATTTTTCCCTATAAATACCACCCTCAATTCACCCCTCCCTACTCATAATTCCCTGCCAAAACTCTCAAGAAAATTCCAAGATCCTTTTGGGTGCAAGTGGAGTTAGTAAAGAGCGAAGCTCCGACGAACTTCCGGCGACAACTCAAGGAGTTTCCGACGACGAAACGGCCCACCGGCAACTCCTACCTCTTCCTCTTTCTCTTCTCTAGCCAATCATCCAGTAAGTCCCTACTTCTCCTTCTTTTCTCTATTCTAAAAACATTCAAAACTAAAACCCAACGGAAGCGGAGTTAATCCGACTTCCGATTCGGTTTTTCCTTAAAAAGTTCTATTTTTCTTAAACACAATAATACCAAACTCTTATGTCATGACTATTAAATATTAGAATAAGTTTAACATCAAAATAATAATCGTAGCAAGTTTTATTCCACTTTTACATTAAAATACCTTCATGTTTCATTTCGACATACTTGAACTTTTTAAACCGTATTACCTTAAAAAAATCACAAGGTAATGACCTACCTCCTCACAACACACATATCTAACATAGCACGATGAAATTTAGGAATATGGATTTGGGAAAATACGACTTTACATATAACTAGCTTCAACTTATAAAACATTTTTCTACAAGAAGTGTATTATAACAAATCTTTGCGATTGTACCTCTACAACCCATTTTGGGGAACCCGTTCAGTATGGTGCGGATTATCGCACATCCTCAGGCCTAATAGAGTGAGACGCAGACCTCCACAAGGAGCATATGATCTCGAAAGATTTAAAATACAATTTTCTTTAGAAAATGTGATTTCTATTATAAATAAAACTTATATTTTTAATAAATAAATATATATGTAATTAATATCAAAATATATTTTTTTAATATTTATAATATTCCACATTTCCAAAATTCAAGAAAAACATCTCATTTACAAGAAAATACCATACAATTCCAATATTACAAATAAATACCATATATTATGAAATTAGGTTTTATTCACTAGAAATGTCACATTGATAAAATATACATCAATGAAAACTCTAAAGACGATAATAAAATACTTGAGCTGTATTTTGAAAATTATACAAAATTATTTTACATAAAACCCCCTCAAGTTATACTAAATTACAATAAGGACCCTAGTAAACATAGGTTTAAGCGGGACCAGTCTCTTGAGCCTCAGGGAGCCGGAGATATGGGTGCTTGCCTATTTAAGGTAGACAACTTAACAAACGGTGTTATCAATACGGTAATTGTCTTTGAAAAAGACACAAATCCTGCCGTCCAAGTGCAGCAGTTACCGATAGCACCAAAACATAATTCAGGACTTCAATTTCTTTTCTAATTGTCTAATTCAGACTGAGCCTTAATATAATCAATCTGACTTGAATATGATTCAAGTATCAAACTACAATACAACATGGATCTATGAATCCAGCTATTCAATCAAATCAATCTATATCGACCAAACCGAACCATGGATATATTCCATTTACATGTTCATCCAATATATCCGTTCCATTATTGATATCATGGTTTTGGTAAGTCATCCATCTATATACGATATACAATTCAAACAATACAATCAAGACATCGCGGGGTTTATAAGGGGTAGACTGGTACAGAAGGTGTTAAAAGTGGCACGAGACTGTAACCATAATACACCTAACCTGAATATCCATTGCCGTTGTACCGTGGCTGAACGGTTCCTTATGCTCTGTATACCTTAGTCTCCGGAATAGTGGGACTCCTCTCGTATACACTGGCATTCTTCTGTACCAAGCTACAAACAACAGCGTTAACACTAAATAGAACATTATAACAATATACTCTCTATTCTGTCTATTCCATTCTTGTCTATTTACGGGACTTACCGAGCGATTTGTTCACTGACGACATTCTCTTTCTTTTCTTTGGAATGTCGTCAGGTGATTCATACCTTCAGGAGATCGAGCCCGCCTTCGAGGACTTGGATCAGCCAGCCTTCGACCCGGAGTTCTGGTTACTTGTACATTTCATTTCAGTATTTTCCATTTCTGTTATGCCACTGTTTAGGCATTGCTTTTCATTCCATGTATTTACTTTTCAGATGTACTGTAAAAAGAATGTTAATAAATAAAGTTGTTGTTCAATTATACCTATTGTCTTTGTCTCTTGTGTATATTACTTATATTGCTTAGATACGCTTAGCGTGTTTACTTCTGAGTAAATACATAGCGGCCTCGTCGCGTCTTCTGCCCGTATACTGGGAAGCGGGGCGTGGCATTTTGCATCCACGCTAGCCCTGCGTCCACCTTGCCGTAAGTTAAGTAACCTTATAGTGAAGACCCGATGCCCCTTGACGAATGCGAATGGCATATAATTGCATTCTAATTTCTATTGTTTCTGGTGTGATTAAGAACTTAAATGATGGGACTAGATTAATAGGATTAATGTAAAGAAAATAAATCTAAAATGATGTTATTGGAACCAAATTTTAAAATAACTCGGTTTATTACAAAACTACTCGTTTTAAAATCGAGTTTAAAGCACTCGTTTTCAAAACCACTCGGTTCCTTCAACGATATCAAGTTCATTGCGTTAATGGTTTTCATCAAAACCAGCCGCAGCTCTCCGTCATTTCTGATAAGTAGAGTACTCAGTATTCGTGCTGTGTTTGTTGGGCTCTATCAAGGTATAGTGTACGGTAGCTAAGTGATACTAATCTGCCGAATTTGATGCGATTAGTTAGGACAGTCGCATAGCCTTGTTGGTCTCTGTTAAAGGCTTGTCTGGGTGGGTCTAAATTAATCACGAAATGACGGGTATAACTTGACTAGCGACTTATGGTTTATTAGACTTTGTCAAGGTCATAAACCGTTAGGGTTAAAAATCACATCGGGAGTTTCAAGCGTTGAAACTTGCAATGTGATTGCTTACCATCATGTGATAGTTGGGTCTCGATTCCCACTGTAAGTAAGAGTTACTCTCGGGAGATTTTTCACTTCATAATTAGCTAATGCATTCGGTGTCTAGAAAGGTGTTAATGGGGTTATACCTCTGCAGAAACGGGGTTATTTAATTAGGTCCATTCGAAAACACCGGGAGCTTTCTTTGGAGTACCAACACTGTCCTGGCTGATCGGTTAGCGAACTTGTGGGGCGTACATAATCTCGGCTAGTTCTCCTTTTAGGGTTTGAAGGAGAATTCGACGGAACAGTAGGATCCATCCTGATTAGATAAATTAATAAACCAATCTAATCTTGTAAGAGCGAACGTTGAATGTTTCTTTTCTCTCTCTCCAAGTATCGACTATTTCACGCCTTAAATCAAAAGATAATAAAATGTATGACTTGACCGAACCAGTTTATATTGCTGGGCTGGGGAACGTTATTTCTGCTCTAACTTGTAACAACCGTCATAAGTATGGGCATCGAATAGAGGAATGCAAGGATTTCCATAAAACCCTGATGAAGAAGAAGCATACTGATGCCAAATCTTTGGGTGTGTTGGTTATTAAGAACCGTTTCTCTTTTTGCTCTACGTCCTGAGTATTGGATACCGGATCAGAATCCCACATCTGTAATATGGTACACAGGTTAAGGAGAAGTAGAGCACTGGAAAAGGGTGATATGATCCTCAGAGTAGGAAACTGAGCAAATGTTGATGCTGCTGTCGTTGGAGAATATCACCTGGTGTTGTCAAATGACAATACATTGATTTTGAACAACTGTTACCATGTACCTTCTATACTTTGCAACATCATATCCGTTTCTTTATTAGATAAAGAAGGATATAACTTTGCCTTAGAAAAAAATGTTATGAACATTTTCCTGAATCAAGTGTTGATTGGGTTGGTATATTATGTAATGGTATATATGTTCTCAATAAAAATACAGTTTTCAATATACATAACACACACAAGAGGAAGAGTTCAGAAATGAATGAAGCCTTCTTATAGCATTATAGGCTTGGTCATATCAATGAGACCAGACTAGCTAAGTTACATAAGGACAAGTATTTAGATCCGTTCGAATTTACATCTCAGGAAACTTACCAGTCTTGTCTCAAAAGAAAGATGACCAAAACTCCGTTTACGGGACACGAAGCAGGAGCAACAGAACTCTTGGGACTGATACATAGTGATATATGTAGTCCTATATCTACACATTCAATGGGTGGGTACTCTTACTTCATTACATTCACTGACGATCTCTCTAGATTCGGATATGTATTCTTGTTGAAATACAAATCCGAACCTTTTGAGAAATTCAAAGAATATAAGAACAAAGTAGAGAACCAAACAGGCAAAAGTATCAAAATCCTACAAGCAGATTGAGAAGGGGAATACTTGAGCACGGAATTCCAGGACTACCTAAAAGAGAATGGGATTCTCTCTCAGCTTATTCCTCTGTATACATCACAGCACAACGGTGTATCAGAGCGAAGAAATCGCACCCTATTGGATATGGTGAGCTCTATGATGAGTAATGCTGAGTTATCTCTTTCAATCTGGGGATATGAGCTAGAGTCAGCTGCATATCTATTGAATCAAGTGAAGATAGTTGCTAGTGCCCGCTCCGCTAACTCGCGGCCAAGGCGAAATTGATAACGAAATTTTTTCTAGCAAGCATAAGCAATTAAGACCCTAGAATCGATTCCAAACACTAAACTAGTGAAAGTGTTTACTAGCACCGCGACGGGGTTAAAACGGGCATCACACATGCAATTTTCAAAAATTCCGGATGCTAATAAACACTAACCAAGATCTAACTAGAATATTAGGGTTTTTCTATGATGATATGATAAAACTGTAAGAAGGGAAGGAGGCTACAACCTTTGATGACCGTGTTCTTCTCTCCTAAAGCTCCGGGTTGAAGTCCACGCGACTCCACTAGGCTCCACTTCAAGTTGGATCGAGCTTGCTCCGTGACCTTCGTGCCGAAGATGATCCACCCGAAGCTCCGCAATCCAAGAGATCTATTCACTAAACACTTTAGTGAAGTAAACACACTATACTTGATTGCTAATCAAGTATAGGATGGTGAAGTAGGGGCTTTGTTTAGCTCACTAGGGTTTCAAGCTCTATGTTTCACAACACATGTGATTGTTTAGAGCTTGAAGCATGAAATTGATGAGGAGGTGGAAGATGATGAGAGCTAGAGGAAGAAGGAGCTCATCTCAAGAAAAAATTGGCTAAGTGCTGGAATGACTACTCATTTGTGTTCACTTATTGAAGTTACAAAATATTTCACAATATTAAAAAGCAACCATACTTCAATAGTGCACACAAACAAATAAACAAATGATAAAAGCCATGCCACACCTTACCCTCCATGTCTCTTTATTTTCCACCTCAATTTTCTATTTCCAAAAAATAGAAAATCCAACCATGCTCGATTTAATACACACACACACATATATCATATATATATATATATTAATATATATTAAGAAAATAATTAGTGAGAAATAATATTAGTTAATATATAATTATATCAAATATAAATATATATCATATTATTAAATTAACACTTGATTTAATAATCCGGTTATATCACATATAACCGACTAATATCATTTATCTGTATATCACATTATCAAATCAACACTTGATTCGATAATCCGGTTATATCACATATAACCTGACCGACAACAGATTACTGCCAGATTACAATACGGTATCACATACTCGTATTTAATCAGTTCCTTGCACATATCAGTATATGTGCCCTACTTCGTTTCGCTTGAACCAGGATACTTTTATGTGGGACTATAAAGACTCATCAATACGCCAGTAGTAGGAGATGATCACATCAGTCACCCACAAGCCGTTAGCGGTACTAGCTGGACGTAACGGCTACCCAGGTATTGAGTGATTAGAAGATGGACAAGCAAGCTTGTCCAAAATCTCATGAAGCCTATAAGTAACACTTACCGTACAGTTCGGTCTCTTCATCTGATATGTCGCATATCGAGTTTAGGGGTGGTAACGTTAGACCCCAGTAACTTGATAAGTCATGCCGATATATGGCTCATAATGGTTCGAGAAACTACTGATAACACTTACCAGTAAATCTCATCAACAGCCTTGACCAAGGACTTACTGTTATAGCCAATCGAGCATAGCGCAACATCAACTCCCAATACCGGGAGAGACGAAACCCCTCCTATCGCTTATTGCCTCCTTGTGACTCGGGACTGTATCCAAAATCCACCTATTTGCACGAATCCTTTAAGCCGTGGTAGGGAGGAAATCAAAGCACGGTGGGAGCCATACAAGACTCTATGACGATATCGGGTCTACAGACTAACCTGTACCAGTGTCACATGAGAACTGCTATCTGACGATATGTATAATACCAACTAGAAGTTCTCGGCGAGTCCTATTCAGTGTACCCATTCTCTAATGAGCACATGTGTACAATCTTTGATGTCAAACACCAATGGATATGGGATCAACCATCGCCCCCATACATGGTCAAGAAACGTACACACTAGTCTACTCTGGTGTATCGATACCCTGTCTCGATATACCTTCGATTAGGAGCAATTTAAAGATGCGCTTGTAGACTACCCAGCTCCCAGTAGTATGATCCGCATCATAGTCCTGGTAGTCAAGCCTACACCCTAAGGGCTTTATCAACATGTATATGAGAGACAATATAATAATACCAGTGTACATGTTAAGATAAAGGTAACCAGATAGCATACTATCATGTCGAGCAAGAAAGTCCTTTATATATATGTCCAACCATCCACTATAATATACATCAATGTACAATAATGGCCTCTAGGGCATACATATCCCTAACAATCTCCCATTTGCACTAAGGCCAGTTGTTGTAGTATCTCATACCCAACATCCTAAATAGTCTCTCGAATTGCGTCTGGGGAAGGGCCTTCGTGAGTGGATCCGCTACGTTGTCCTTCGTGTCAACTCTCCTGACCTTAATCTCTCGGCGATCAACTATCTTCCGAATCAGGTGATACTGCCTAAGAATATGTCTGGATCTCTGATGGGACCGGGGTTCCTTGGACAAAGCCACAGCTCCATTGTTATCACAATACACAGGTATTGGATGTTCAATGGATGGAACCACACCAAGTTCAGCTATAAACTTCTTCATCCAGACAGTCTCTTTGGTAGTATCGCTGGCAGCGATGTATTCAGCCTCCATCATCGAGTCTGCTACGGTATCTTTCTTGGAACTCTTCCAACATACCGCCCCTCCATTGTGGGTAAAGACAAAACCCGAGACCGACTTACTGTCGTCCTTATCACTCTGGAAGCTCGAATCGGTAAAGGACTCTACATGGAGTTCACCGTCACCATACACCAAGAACATTTCTTTAGTCCTTCTCAAGTACTTAAGAATGTTCTTCATAGCTGTCCAGTGGTTTTCCCCAAGATCTGATTGATACCTACTCACTACACCTAGCGAGTAAGCTACATCCGATCTGGTACAAAACATCGTATACATGATTGACCCGACTGCCGAAGCATAGGGTATCCCTTGCATGCGAGCCCTCTCCAAATCAGTCTTGGGAGACATCTATTTGGAGAGAGTGATTCCTGAGCAAGCGGGTAAATTACCACGCTTAGAATCTTCCATACTAAACCTCTTTAATATGGTGTCTATGTACCTGGATTGGAACAATCCCAATATCCATTTAGATCTAATCCCCAGGATGTAGGAGGCATCATCTAGATCTTTCATGGAGAACTTGTGTGATAAGAAGAGCTTGACCGAGTGTAGCATAGGAACATCGTTTCCTATCAAGAGTATGTCATCCATGTAAAATACGAGGAAGACAACCTTACTCTCTACAACCTTCTTGTATATACAAGGTTCATCTACATTTTTGGTGAAGTCAAACTCTTTGACAGCTTCATCGAAACAGATGTTCCAGCTCCGCGATGCCTGCTTTAATCCGTAGATTGATTTAAGCAGCTTGCACACGCTTCCGCTGCTCCCACTATCTACGAAGCCCTCTGGCTGTGTCATGTACATGCTCTCTTCTAAATCAGCATTTAGAAAAGCGATCTTGACGTCCATCTGCCATATTTCGTAATCATGGTATGCAGCAATGGCAAGTAGGATCCTGATGGACTTAAGCATAGCCACTGGAGAAAATGTTTCATCATAGTCGATACCTGGTCGTTGACGAAAACCTTTTGCTACAAGTCTAGCTTTGAAAGTCTCAACTTTTCCATCTACACCAATTTTCTTCTTAAAGATCCACTTGCTCCCGATGGGTTTTACCCCTTCAGGAGTAACTTCCAAATTCCATACTTTGTTGGTGTACATGGATTTCATCTCGGATCGCATAGCATCCATCCATTTCACAGAGTCTCCACTTGTGATGGCTTACTCGAAACTAGTTGGGTCATAATCTTCCATGATGCAATCCTCGTTCCCACCGTCTACGAGAAAACCGTAGTATCTCTCAGGTGGATGAGGAACCCTACTAGATCTTCGAAGTGGCTGGGGTTCGTTGGGTACTATTGGATCCTCTGGTTCCACCAAATTATCAGTTCTAGTTTGTGTAGCTGGAAGAACTTCTTCTAGCTCTACCTCATGACCACTAATTTCTTTCATAAGAAATCCTTTTTCTAAAAATGCGGCATGTCGAGAAACAAACACCTTTTGTTTCTCGGTGTGGTAGAAGATATACCCTCGCGAAAGTTTGGGATATCCTACAAACTTGCACAGAACTGACCTTGCCTCGAGCTTGTCCAGATTTTGTGTTTTCACATAAGCTGGAAAACCCACATCTTAACATAATTAAGGCATGGTCTTTTTCCTTTCCATATCTCATATGGAGTGGTAGGCACGGATTTGGTGGGAACCATATTCAATAGGTTTGCAGCTGTCTCAAGCGCATAACCCCAAAAAGAAATAGGTAACTCAGCAGTACTCATCATAGAGCGCACCATATCCAATACGGTGCGATTCCTCTGCTCCGATACTCCATTGTGTTGATGTGTATACGGAGGAGTAAGCTGAGAGAGAATCCCATTCTCTTTTAAATAATCCAGGAACTCCGTGCTTAAGTATTTTCCTCCCTGATCAGATCAAAGGATTTTAATACTTTTACTCGTTTGGTTCTTTACTTCGCACTTATATTCCTTGAATTTCTCAAAAGCTTCAGACTTGTGTCTCAACAAGAACACATGTCCGGATCTTGAGAGATCATTGGTGAATGTAATGAAGTACGCGGAACCATTCCTGACATGTGTAGACATAGGACCGCATACATCACTATGTATCTATCCTAAGAGTTCAATAGCTCTTTCTCCGTGTCCAGTAAACGGAGTTTTGGTCATTTTGCCTTCGAGACATGACTGGCAAGTTTCATAATATGTAAATTCAAACGGATTCAAATATCCATCTTTATGCAACTTAGCTAGTCTTGTCACATTGATATGATCTAGTCTACAATGCCACAAGAGGGCTTCGTTCATTTCTGAACTCTTCCTCTTGTGTGTGTTGTGTATGTTCAGAACTGTACTTTGATTTAGAACGTATATACCGTTACATAACGTTCCAAACCCAATCAACACTTGATTTTGGAAAATATTCATAACATTATCCTCTAATGTGAGATTATATCCTTCTTTAGTTAGCAAAGAAACCGATATAATGTTGCACATCATGTTTGGCACGTAGTAACAGTCGTTCAGAACCAATATATTACCAGTTGGTAATACAAGGTGATATTCGCCAACTGCTTTGGCTGCAACAATTGTTCCGTTCCCTACTTGTAGAGACTTATCACCCTTTCCCAGTTTTCTACCTCTTCTTAAGCCATGTAACAAATTACATACGTGAGATCCTGATCTAGGTATCTAATACCCAGGACGTAGAGGAAACTGAGAAACAGTTCTCGGCAACGAACACACCTGAAGAAGATGCATCAGTATGCTCCTTCTTCGTTCAGGTGGTGTGGAAATCCGGGTATTCCCCTATTTCTTGCTCAGACTTATGACAGTCATAAGATAGAGGGGGACCAACGTTCCCCAGCCCTGTATAAAAGACGGGTTCGGTCAATACATCCATATTATTATCTTGATTAAGGCGTGTCATTAGTCGCTACCTGGAGAGAGAGAGAGAGAGAGAAGGAAACGCATTAGCGTGCACTCTTTGCAAGATTAGATTGGTTATTATCTTATCTAATCAGGATGGCTCCCACTGTTTTTATCAATTCTTCCTTCAAAGCATAAAAGGTAAGATTAGCTGGGATTAATTACACCCTACAAGTTCGCCAATCGTTCGGCCAATCAGGTATTGGTACTCCGAGGGAGTCTCCCCATGCTTTCGCATGGAACTAATTAAATAACCTCGTTTCCACAGAGGCATAACCCCGTTAACACCTTTCTTAGACACCTATTTGATCGGCTAATTGTAAAGTGCAAAACTTTTCCAGGAGTAACTCTTACTCGCAGTGGATATCGGAATCCAACTATCATATAGAAGGTATGCAATCTCATTGCAAATTTCAACACTTGAAATTCCCAATATCTGTTTTTACCCCTAGCGTCCTATGACCTTGACGCAGGCCAAACAACCCGTAGGGCACTAGTCAAGTTCAACCCATTCATTTCTTGATTGAATTAAACCCACCCGTACGACCTTTGACGTAGGCCAAACAACGCCGTATGACTACCCTAATCCAATCCCATTACATGCTGCAGATAAGCACTAATCAGCTACCGCACACTATGCCTTGACGCAGACCAACAAACGCAGCACGAATACTAAATAGTACTTATCTGAAATGACGGAGGCCTACGGCTGGTTTTGAAGAAAACCTTTAACGTAATGAACTTGATATCGTTGTAGAATCTAGTGATTTGAAAATGAGTGTTTTTGTAGTTTTTGCTAGTTTCTCTAAAGAGGTCACTCCGGGTGAAGGGATCTCGGCACTTTCCTCATCGAATGAGGTGTTGGATATTCATCAAGGAATACCACTATTCAAAGCAAGAACTAGAGAAGTCACAAAAACAAAACCGAGTAGATTGTAGCATTTGCTAGTTTTGCTAAAGAGGTCACTCCCGGTGAAGGGATCTCGGCTCTTTCCTCATCGAATGAGGTGCTGGATATTCATCAAGGAATACCACTATGCCAAGCAAGAACTAGAGCTACCTTTTTAAAAACTTTTGATTCTACAATATCTTTAGGTTTCTTTTCTTTTCATTAATCTCATTAATGAAGTCCTATCATTTAATGTTTCCTAAATATCACAGAAAATGAAACGAAAATATAACGTACGCTTATTCCATCCGCATTCGCCACGGGGCCCTGTTATGCACCGTTAGGTTACTTAATTAACGGCAGAGCGGGGGCTGGACTAGCGCGGGTGCAAAACATAAGCAACGTTTATTATATATATATATTTAACATTCGTCTCACACGGTTATATGATCACATCACAGAACCAAGCAACAGAAGCAATATATGAAATATTAGATATATTAGGAGGTCTGTGTTTTAAATTCAGCCAGTAATGTAAAACACGGATTCCACAGTCGTGATGAATAGCCAAACCGACATCCCTAGACCCTTACGAGAGCGAAAAGTAACCCTACCAGTTCTAGAGTTAGAAGACCCGATCTTGACTCCTCGAGATGGTCTCCTACTGGACACTAGAACCCGGTTACTTGTGCTCCCCACCTTGGGTCTATCCTAATGCGGAAAAGTAAATAATATACATCAGTGGTGACATCATCCTCAACCCGGAAGTGCCCAAATAAAAGAATATTACATACAGATTTTACATGAATGAAAATTAAAACACTTATCTCACGCAAAACCCCCATGCTATTCAATCACGACGATCCAATAAAACATATCATAGCAACAAATAATATCACATATCATCAACGTAAGTAAATATGCTGTTTCCCCCAATCAGAGCAAAGCTCTAGTTGAATTTCAAAATTCAAAATTCGAAGCAACGCTTCAGATTCTTTGCGCTGCGCGCAACGCGCCACGTGTCAAACGCTGATACATCAGCGCAGTGCCCAAGGCAGCGCGCCCAATCAGAGCAAAGCTCTATTTAAAACAAAATTAAAGGAAGCAACGTTTCAGTTGCGCAAGCGCTGTGCTGCGCGACACGTGTCAGCACAGATGCGCAAGCACAGTTGCGCTGCGCCGTACGCTGCGCGACACGTGTCAGCGCAGTTGCGCTGCGCTCTGCGCTGCTTGACACGTGTCATGCATTGGGGCGTTTGCGCCAAACAGAATTAAAATTTTAAAGAAATCTTTCTGTTCTTGTTAAAACAAGAAGATTGCATTCTGTAAATTAGAAACCCTTGGATCAAAGATCCAACGGTGGGGAAAATTCCCCAAATCACTCAGTGAAGGATCTCTTTAACAAATTTAACAAATTTATGGGCATTATATAAAGGACCCTAGACCTCAATTCAAAAGAGGGAACATCATCATTGAGAACTCTGAAGAATTGGAGAGAATTTCTCAAGAACAAAAAAGGTAAAAAGCTTTAGAAAAAAAAAGAGAAAATTCTCTTATGAACAGATCATTGATTTGAGAACAAGATCAATGATCTTCAATAAAAAGAAAAATAAATAATAATAAGTGCTTTGCATTTTTCTATGAACCATTGGTTCTCTGAAATAAGAAAAACAAGAGAAACTTGTTTTCTTTGATCTAAGTTAGATAAAAAAAAACAAACAGTGCTTTGCACTTTTTTTTATGAACCATTGGTTCTGGAATCTAAAAGATTCTCAAGTTAAAAGTGTCTTACACTTACAAAACTGCACTGTTGCGCTCTTGGGTTGGCGCAAGCCACCAGAGAGCGCCACGTGTCAGCATCTGAACCACTTGCGCTATGCGCTTTTGAAATTGAGCCTTGCTTTCTGAAACTGGCGCAACTCACCACAGCGCGCCACGTGTCAGCAGCGCAAGCGCAGCGCACTGTGCTTGCGTGACATGTGTCATCACCACAAGCGCTTGCGCTCAGTGATTAGCGCAAAGCTCCTGACAAATGCAATGCATTTCTTTTACTAAAGGGCCAGGCCCAAATCAGAAAGGCCTAGTAGGCCAAATTAAATTACAATGCAATAAAAATGGCAGAACCCAAACAATATTGATGCTCTGCATCATTTATAAAAGGGCAGAGCCCAAACAAAAAGAGCAGAGCCCAAACAAAATTGATGCTCTGCATCATTTATAAATGGGCACAGCCTAGACAAAATAAATAATGCAATGCATTATTAAAAAGGGGGCCAAGCCCTAGCACAAGCCTAATAGGCCAAAAACAAATAAAAGCGTTGAACTGGACTTAGCCCAATCATGGCCGTAAGTCCTCAAATTAAATTGACTGAGCACAACTGCTCTCTTAAATCAATTTACAACCGGTTCGAGGGTACAACTCCAAACTCCTCTGACACCTATCGTTGTAATCCTTCAACGACGTCAGAGAGGTGATGGGTCCCGACAACCACACATCAACACGGACTGTGGGGTCCTTAAACTCATGGACTTAAGCGTCCTTAAACCAAAAGACGGACTGTGGGGTCCTTAAACTCATGGACTTAAGCGTCCTTAAACCAAAAGATGGACTGTGGGGTCCTTAAACCCACGGACTTAAGCGTCCTTACACTAAAACACGGACTGTGGGGTCCTTAAACCCACGGACTTAAGTGTCCTTAAACTACCTATGGACCACCATGTCCCTAAACTGGAATATGGACCACCATGTCCCTAAACTGGAATATGGACCGCAACGTCATTAAACTACTTATCGACCGCAACGTCATTAAACTAAATAATAGAGCCAATTGCTCTCTCTTGTCGGATCCAAATGATCCCGTTAAGTTGATCTTAGTCTCAAATCAGACTAACGTATCCTTAACGAACGTTTAAGTCGATCTTAGCCTAAATACGGCTAACGTATCCTTAAACTAAAACACTAAACCCAAATCTAAGTAAATACGGATTTGGACTAATCCACGTCCTACGGGCGACGGTATCACTTAGCCTCCGTATACAATCCACGGGCATCCACAAACAAAACAAACACACACGAAGTGAAATTCTGGAGAAGGAGAAAGTGGCTACCGCGATGCGGTAGCGTAATTAACTGCAGGGGCTTGCGCCTGCAGGGAAGAGCGTCCCCACAATCAAAACCCCCTTGAACGAGGGGGAATCTGACGAAGTCTGCTACATCGGCCGCATCCGTCTAAACCTCCGATACCCGGTGCCATAAATCAACTTGGCATCTTCGGAGAGGTGGACGGATAAACCAAAAAGCATCTGTCCTGAATATCAGGCCAGACGCCCTAATGTCTCGGCCGCCGTTCGGAGGGGAACAGATTCTGGCACGTCCGGTGGGACCTTTTCCTCTTTCCACTCCACACTTCGTGTGTCGTATTCGCGAACGAATCGCGGTTTGTTAATGGTTGCCTTTGGATTTTAAGTTACTAAGATTTGGTCTTTTGACTGGCGCAAAAATCAAGCATCGACGGCCTCTACCCGTTCGAAGTGCTCCAACTGCAGCTGCAGCTCGCGTCCGGCCTCAACTGGGGCATAACCTATGGGCCCCAAGCGGCCTCTTTGTTCACCATGCCCGTGGAGCAAATTACTCAAGCCACCACGGGGTTGTTTTTTGGAACTATGCTTCCGCCAACAAGCTTCAGCACCCCCATGCCCATACAAGAAGCTCCTAAGAAGTCGGTCTTCGATCGACTTTCAGTTACTGCGGTCCCTCTCAACGGGTCGCCCAACACTAGTGCCTCGGCCTTCTCCAGACTGGGCCAAAACTCCTGCGGGCCCATAATGAAGCTTGCAGTCCCGGAAAAGGTTATTCCAAAAAGAGTAGCCAAACCTGCTCCTGATGTCGTTAAGGCGGCTTCTCCTGCTAAGAGATCGGTATTTACAAGACTGACCATCCCTATTCCCACTCCTGCTCCTGCTGCTTAAAAGACATCCGTCTTCAATAGGCTGACGCCGACAACCACCCCACACCTGAACCGGGGGCAAGAGGAGGCTGTTTCTGTCTCTGAGCCAATACCGACAACACGTCGCGCCCGACGATGCCACTGGCGCCGGGTAAGGAAGACCGGGGGCAACTCCCCTTCTGGGATGACTCCGCCAGCTCCAACGGTGGAAGTTAACGCTGCTGTTCCAACTGGGAACAATTTTGAGCTACTGAACAGAGTACGTAGAAACTCGCCAACTGTGGTGCTCAAAAGATCTCCTCAACCAGTAGAGACTACCGTGGAAGCAGAAAAGCCAGAGCAGTCTCCTTGATCGCTGTCCTCCAAGATCTACAAGACATGGCGACGAGTCCAAGAATCTGTGATTGATCCTAATTTCTCTCGCCAACACAAGAAGTTGAAAGGTCGGCAAGAAGAAAATCCCCCGATCAAGCAACGAAAGTTGACGACCACTTGGGTGCCCAAAGCAACGGCCCCCTCAACTTCAACGGCCCATAAGAGAAGGAGGCCAGAGAAAGTCCCTACACCTGTGGCGAATATCAAAGGTGGTGAACCCAAACGCCCTAAGTCTGGGGGCATGGTAGTTCATACCGTCTACATGGAGTCTGGTAAAGAGGACAGCCGCATATCAACGGGTCATAGACCGCTCACACGGTCGGTGACCAAAGCGCAGGAGCAGCAGCAGAAGCTTCAAGAGATGATGAACGCTATGGATGCACTCACTGGGCCAAAAGAAAGCCCTGAAACATCCTCGGACGAACGTCAGGAACAAGAAACTGACGCTGAATTCCTTCGTCGCATATTGGAGAAGAAGGATAAAGAAGCTGCGGAACAAGCAGCTAGCATAAAGAAAATGGCCCTCCTGTTCCAGGACATGGTGGGCATGATGATTCAACAAGATCCCCCTGCTGAAGATCCTCCGATCGTCCTTGAAGACGATAGGGGAGAAACGTCAAATCCTCTACCGGCTCTGTCAACAGCCAAGGAAGAGGCAATCTCCAAAGCCGTCCTGGACGAATATATATCTCAGCAGATCCGGGTTCATCAGACGACTGAAGCAGCCGGTCAGGTCGTAAAAACGGGGCGACTCTATCCGAGCTGGTACGACCAGATCAAATACCCGCCAGGCTATACAATACCAAAATTCCATGTGTATAAGGGGACTGGAAATCCCCACCAGCATGTTGCACAGTTCAGGGTGCTTTGCGGCAACACTGGCGGTGATGATAAATTGTTGCTCCTCCAGTTCGTTGGTAGCTTATCGGATACAGCATTCGAGTGGTATTCCGAGCTCCTGAACGACTCTATCAAGATCTTTGCGGAGATGGAGCTGCTGTTCACCCAACGTTTCGCGAGTGCCAGCGAGCGTACCCCGATAACGGCGTTGATTAACGCCAGGGTGAAGCCGGGCGAGATATGGGTCCAATATGCTATACGGTGGCAGAACTTATGGTCAAAATGCGAGAAACGCATTGAAGAAGCTCCTGCAGTGGGTATGTTTATGGGAACCCTCGATCCGCAAGCAACCATCTCGCAATTTATGATGTTCTTCAAGCCGACCACCTTCCAGGCACTAATCGAAAAGCTGGCACAAATGGATCAGATGGGCCATAGGCCTTCTCTTCCGAAGCCGGACTCCAGAAATGAGAAGGGGAAGGGAAAAGCGATCGTTGTCGCTAATGCTCAACAACAGCCGAGCAACTCGAAGCCGGTCGTTCATCAAAATAATACGCGCCCGTACGTAGCCCTTGAGGAAAGGCTAGGGCGTCCTTACTCGTTTCCCCGAGATAAAACGAGAAGGTTATTCGAACTGGCGTTGCGCAACCGACTCATAAATCTGCCGGATCCAAAACATCCGTCGCAACCAAATGATGTCAATGAGCCCAACTATACTGGGTCATCCGATTGAAGATTGCTACGTCTTCAAAAATTGGCTTGAAGACCAGTACCAACAGGGCAAGTTCGCGTTATCTGACAAATAGAAGGTGAATCCCCCGCAGCCCCACACCTCTAAGAGGATGAATACGCCGGGGGCAACATGCTCTGTCGCTGAAGAAGCTCCTTGGGATGTTGTATTATCAGCCAAGACAAAGAGGATGCTAAACGATCTTCAAACATGACCAGCGATTAGGTGGAAGAACCCGTTGGAACCTCAAATCATTGAAGGAATGTTGAAGCCGCGTCCAACTCAAACGATCGATGGAGGTGGCCCAAGCATTCACAACCAGCCGTCGAAATCTTCAAAAAAGAAGAAAAAGAAATCAAAGAAGCCCGTGAAGCCCGGCGACAAGCGCATGGACTTGAAAAAATAAATTGATGCACTGGAGGAATACAACCAGAAGGCACGGACTCCCATTACATTCCAAGAGTTCCTCAATCACGTCTTTCAGGAGGAAGATGAGGGAGAAAGTTCATCTGATGAATCTGAAGAATATGTGGCGAGCTGTTATGTGATTTCCCATTCGTTCACGGACGATGAGGAGACTCCTTGTACTGAAACGCTGGGGGCAGATCCCGAACCAAAAATTCTGGGGCCATCGGATGAAGTAATTGACGCATTCCTCAATGAAGCTCTCTTAAAAAGTAAAGCTGATCGGGAGCGCGAGGCGGTCATATTCGAAAGGGCCAAGCACCAGCGTCTTGACGAAAGAATTGAGATACTCCCGCTGGAGCAAAGTACACCCACTGCGGATAAAATCAGATTCAAGATGAGGAAAAGGTTCGCTAAAGCCGTGTCAATGGGTATAAAGCTACCATCCTCTGAGGGAAGTGTTACCGGTGAAGCGAAAATGCACCCCTCCTACTGCTTATATCATCGGAAAATTTCGCACCGCACTGAAGTGTGCAAAGCTTTCGATAGATGGTGGAAAGGATATGTTGCTCACCGACAACATGTTAAGCGGGAAAAGCGCAAGACTCGCCGAGAGCAGAACGGTACGACCGAAGGGCTTAACAGAACTACCGACAATTGTCGCATGGTTAATGCCGGAGGATCATAAGTGCTCACATTCGGGAGCGATTCCGACGAGGAGCTGGCTCTTAGCCCCCTCTTTAAAGAGTCCACTTCGGGAAAAGAAGAAGAGCCAAAGATTTGTGAAAATATCCGGCTACGTAATCGCACGCTGCCCGAAAAGAATCTCGGACCCTTAAATAAAAAAGATAAGGGAAAAGAGAAGGTCTCTGAAGATATCGTCTTAGATGACCAAGTGGTGGAAGAGCTAAGTGCCAAGGACCCGCCGAAGAGAAATAAGGTGGATTACAACGTCTTAGCGCATCTGAGGAAACTACCCTCACAGCTCAGCATTCTTGACGCCCTTTTGCTATCAAAAGAGGCGAGAGATTCGTTAATCAAAGCACTACAGGAGCCGGAACAATTCCAAGCTTTCCTGGCCGAGGAAAAGATGAAGGATGAATTAGAGGAAGTGCACACGGCCGACGTTGCTTTCGGCGACGAGGATCTTCTCTTTGGGACGTGCGAACACAATCGCCCCCTCTATGTCTCAGGATACTGCTACGATATAAAGATAGGAAAGATCCTGATCGAAAATGGATCCTCCGTTAATCTCCTCAATGTGCGAGTGTTAAAAGAAATCTGCACGAGCGTCCAGCACCTTGCTCGGGACAAGATCACCATTTCCGGGTTCGACTCCCAGTCATCAAGGACTCTTGGGTCTGTGATACTGACGCTACGCTTTGGGCTACTCGTTACGGACATTAAGTTCCACGTCATAGACGCCAAGACATGCTACAATGCTCTGCTCGGCTGACCATGGTTACACGAGTATAACATCATCCCTTCTACACAATATCAGAGTATGAAGTATTTTAAGGATGGCCTCGAGTATACCGTGGCGGGAGAACTGAACCCATTCTCTGTGAACGAAGTCCGCAAATATGAAGATGCCAAATACTTCTTACCGGATTTCGAAGACACGAAAATGTGTCACAAGCCGGAGAACAAAGCTAACGCCACCATCCCTGTCTTCGGCAGTGATACCGAGGAGAAAGAGGAGATGATTTATTCGGGTCCACTCCAACACAACAAGCCAGGACCATCCGCTCCTACGTTGATCTTTGGTAGCGACTCGGAAGATGAGGTCCATACTGTATTCTCTGCTCGACCTTCAATACAAACATCCGCTGACGAAGAGCAAAGTCTGCAAGTCGTCATGGTTCCGCTTAAACACAATAAAGAACTGGATGCACTTGATATCTATAGTGTAGAGGAGCTGCGGACGTTCTATGTCCCTCCCGGGCGAGAAGGTGAAAAGGCAATTCTATTCTACCGCTCTGAAGAAACCAAAGTGGAGAGAGAAATCTGGCACGGCGCGGATCCTACGCTTGACAGGCTTCAGCCCATCTGTCTCCCCAGGTATTATACAGAAGGCTTGAAAAGGCTATTGAAGCGCCAGGGGATATCCTTTAAACAGACCGCTCGAAAAGCCAAATTCTATGACAGGGTCTGAAACGTTCCTGGGACTCAGCGCAAATTGCCTAATGGGAGAATGGAAACAATCGGGCTCGGATACATTCGGTCCAAGAAACGAGAGCTACTCCACGGTTGCTACGCCGTGCATGACTTCGATGAAGAAGCGGATGCTCAATGGGAAGATGCTAATCCTGAACCAGTAAAAGTTCCTGATGCAAAGGTGCCCAGTCCGTCGTTCGAAGAACAAATGGACAAGCTTATAAGGGAAGCTGGTCAAAAAGTCCGAGACGACCACAACCGCGAAATGGCCATCTACGAGAAAGCCAAAACGCAACGCCTCCTCCAACAAGCCGTGAAAAATGAAAATGCCACTCCCTGTCAACCTATTATAAAAAAGGCTCGACGCAGAAGTAGGAACAAGTCGAAAGGCGAAAAAGGCGCTCAACAACAGCAATGCAGGACTAAGAAGCCACGCAAGCGGGAATCGAGCTGTTCCGAACTATCCCTCATAAGAAAAATGGGTCGAGCGTACTCTTTTCCTCGGGACAAGACTAAGAAAATACTCGACCTCACTCTAAAACATTAGATGCTTACGCTGCCGGAGTCCAAACACCCCGAACAAGCAAGCGAAGTCTCTCACCTGGACTATTGCCCTTATCACCGAGTGATAGGGCACCCTCTCGAGAACTGCTACACCTTCATGAATTGGGTCGAAGATCAGTATCAGCTTGGCAAGTTTGCTCTGTCTGACAACTGAAAGGTAGCGCCGCTACAGAAGCACAAACCCAAGCCCACGAAAGAAGAACCGGTTCCATATTGGGCTTGGAAACGAATTCGTACTTGTCACATGATAACAATTCCAAAAGAAGAGCCCGAGGACATGGATGACCTTCCCTGGTGCTTTGAAAACAGGGACGATGAGGTAATATCGGAATTTCCACCAGCACCGAAAGAGTTGGAAGATGGAATCCATACCACTGCAGATAACCTCAAGAAAATTAAGTTGGGAACGGCGAGTGACCCGCGACCAACATTTATTAGTGAGCTGCTGTCTGAAGAGAAGGTGGCTTCATTAAAAGACCTGCTTATGCAGCACAAAGATTGCTTCGTATGGAACTATTCCGAAATGCCGGGATTAGATCCAGAAATTGCTGTGCATAAATTGGCAATATCCCCGGACGTCAAGCCAGTCAAACATGCACCAAGAAGGATGCGGCTCGAGCTTGAGATGAGTATCAACGCCGAGGTCAAGAAGTTGATCGACTCTGGCTTCATCCAGGAAGTACAATATCCTGAATGGATCGCCAACATCGTTCCGGTGATGAAGAAGAATGGGACAGTGCGCATATGCGTAGACTTTCGGGATCTCAATAAAGCTTGCCCGAAAGACGATTTCCCAGTGCCAATCACCGAACTGATGATAGACAATACGTCCACTCATGAGGTTTTCTCCTTCATGGACGGCTCATTAGGGTATATCAAATAAAGATGCATCTCGAAGACCAGAAGCACACCGCCTTCAGGACCGCTTTGGGTATATTCTGCTACAAGGTGATGCCCTTCGGTTTAAAGAATGCCGGTGCTACTTATCAGAGAGCCATGACGCAGATCTTTGATGACCTTATACACGAAATCGTCGAATGCTATATCGACGATCTCGTGGTTAAAAGCAAATCATACGAAGAACATCTCAAGCATTTGAAGACCGTGTTTCAATGCCTTCGACAATACAACTTGAAGATGAACCTGCTCAAGTGTGCATTCGGAGTTTCCTCGGGCAAATTCCTGGGATTCATCGTCCGACACCGAGGTATTGAGATAGATCCGTCAAAGATCAAGGCAATCATGGAAATGCCTCCGCCAAGGACTCTCAAACAGCTGCGGTCTCTCCAAGGGAAGCTCGCGTATATACGGCGATTTATAGCTAACCTTTCAGGCAAGTGCCGTCCTTACAGTCACCTGATGAAGAAGGAAACCCCGTTCGTCTGGGACCAAAAATGCCAAAGCGCGCTAGACGAGATCAAGCAATACCTGCAGAACCCGCCGGTATTAGCTGCTTCGGTCAAGGGAAAACCTCTCATTCTCTATACAACCGCCCTCGAAGGTTCCTTAGGCGCATTATGGGCATAAGAGAACGATCAAGGGAAAGAAAGAGCACTCTACTACTTAAGTCGAGTTCTACTGGGGGCAGAAAGCAACTACTCCCCCATTGAAAAACACTGCCTGGCGTTGATCTTCGCGATAACAAAGCTCAGGAACTATGCATTGGCGCATGAGGTCCGTCTCATTTCGAAGGTGGACCCTCTTAAATATTTAATATCAAAGGCCATATTGACGGGACGACTCGCTAAATGGGCCCTGCTCTTAATGGAGTTCTCGATAACCTATCAGCCTCTCAAGGCAGTAAAAGGCTAGGCCATCGCCGATTTTCTCGCTGAGCATCCGATAGCCGCCGATTCTCCTCTAAATTGCGATCTTCCAGACGAACATGTGTTTGACACGATCGACGGTGGTGATACCCGATGGGAGCTTTATTTCGATGTAGCATCTTCCGTAAAGAAGCGCAAATAAAGTACCCCTATAATCAAATCGGGGGTAGGACTCATCTTTGTAACTCCACAAGGAGGGATAATGCGTTTTGCTTTCGCCCTAACAGAGCGAGGACAAACAATGAAGCCGAATATGAAGCTTTGATAGCAGGCCTCGAGATCGCCATTGACATGGGAATTGAAAACCTCCTCATATATGGAGACTCCCAACTGGTCGTTAGTCAAGTAAATGGCGACTACCAGACGTGTAAGCCAGAGCTGGTAAAGTACGGCGAGAAGGTGCAGCAGCTGTTGACCCAAATTCCTTCCTATACTTTAGAGAACATACCGCGTTCAGAAAACAGCGAAGCGGACGCATTAGCCAAGCTCGCTAAAGAATTGGCTGATGAGAACCTCGATGACGTCAGAATCGTGGTACAGAGCCGTCGCGTGCTTGCCCCAGCAGAAATATCTCCGGAATCATCCGAAGAAAAAGGAGCGAGTGAGCAGACGACCCTGCAAATAAAAGATTGGGAAAATACCGAGGATTGGAGAGAAGTCTTTATAGACTACTTTAAATACCGTCGAACGCCTGAAGATGCGTCCTCAAGACATCAGCTTATGAAATGAGCTCTGTCTTTCGCCTTCGTCAATGATGCTCTGTACAAGAGGTCATTTGATTCTCTGTGGTTGAGATGTCTGGGATCTGAAGAAGCAAATAGAGTCGTTCAGGAAGTTCATGACGGACTCTGTAGTTCTCACCAAGCAGGCCCAAAGATGAAGTTGAAGATTAAACGGATGGGTTACTACTGGCCCACGATGATCCAAGACTGCCTCGAATATGCGAAGCAATGCCACTCATGCCAAATCCATGAGGACTTCATCCACCAACATCCAAATCCACTCATCCAACAGTGGCTAGCTGGCCATTCGAAATGTGGGGAACTGACATAGTCGGCCCTATCGAACCAGCATCGTCCAAGGGACATTGTTTCATCCTGGCGACGACTGACTACTTCTCCAAATGGGCAGAAGCAGTACTGTTGAGGAAAGTGAAGACGGAGAATATCCTCCATTTCTTCAAGACGCACGTCATATATCAGTTTGGAACTCCGCGACGGATCATCTCCGATAACGGGCCAGCTTACAGAAGCCACAAGATCAGTCGCTTCGTGCAACAAAAAAATATAGACCGGAGATATTCCTCGGTTTATAATTCATGAGCTAATGGTCTAGCTGAGGCCTTCAACAACACCTTGACAAAGATCATGAAGAAGACGATGTCCCGAAATAAGAAGGACTGGCACGAAAGACTGCAAGAAGCTCTCTGGGCGTATCGGACCACGTTCAAGACAGCCACGAACACAACGCCATATGCATTGGTATTCGGTACAGAAGCAGTACTCCCCCTCGAGATAGAGTTACCCTCTCTATGAGTGGCAGTCCACTACGAGCTGACGGATGAAGAAAATGCTCACCTTCGGCTTGAGGAGCTCGATGCCCTTGATGAAACCCGGCTCATAGCGCAATAAAATCTGAAGGCTTATAAAGCAAAGATGACGCGCTCATATGAAAGATTGACCCGGCCAAGGACATTCTGCCAAGGCGAACTTGTACTAGTGGTCAAAAGGCCGATGATCCCTAATCGCGCCAAGCGGGAAAAATTTGAGCCAAACTATGAAGGCCCGTACATCATAGACAAGGTCTACCAAGGTGGAGCCTATCTACTCATGGATATGCACGGTGAAAAGCCTTACAGGCCAATAAATGGTCGATCCCTAAAGAAATACTACGCTTAGTGAGTCACAGTCTAGGTCAATGATAGATGACGACGACTATGCCCGCTCGCTATCTTCCTAAGCCCAAACTCTATAAGTAGTAACTGTCCTTCTTCAATAACGGACCAAAACGTCCTTAAACTAATAATGGACCGAAACGTCCTTAAACTAATACCGCAGCATCCTTAGGCTGACGAGATGAATAAAAAATATATATATATATATATATATATAAATAATAATAAAAGAAAATATAATAAATGAAAACGGTATGTCCATAAGCAAAAAGGGCACGGATGAAAACCCGAAAGGGCTCCGTGAGTAAAAACAGCAGGGCTACCGGCGAGTGTTCGTGAAAACCCGAAAGGGCGCGACCTCGTAAAAAAAAGAAGAAGAAAATAAAAAGAATAAAAAAAACTGTATGTCCACAAGCAAAATGGGCACGGATGAAAACCCGAAAGGGTTCCGTGAGTAAAAACAGCAGGACTACCGGCGGGTGTTTGTGAAAACCCGAAAGGGCGCAACCTCGTTAAAATACACTTACAAGGTCCTCTCGACCTTGTAAGGAGAAACCACCCGTGTGAGATCCTTACGACTCATAAGGGAGCGACACACTTAGGGATCCTCATGATTCCTAAGGAGAAAATACACTTGCGAGATCCTCACGACCCGTAAGGAGAACTCTCTTATGGGACCCTCACGGCTCATAAGATTTGAAAGTCTTAAGTTACAGAGACCTAAACCTGTGCTTAAGCAACCCCCACAACCTCTAATATTGCCCTACAAGTGGCTCAATACTGACCCTTGTATACAATCCACGGGCGCGAATAAACATTTCCCTAACCAAATTTCATCCATGATTGGGGATATGTGCGCATGATGAACAACCCTTATAAGTCCTCTCGACTTACAAGGAGAAAACCCTCTTGTAGGATCCTTACGACTTACAAAGGAACATACACTTAGGAATCCTCATGATTCTTGAGGAGAAAATACACCTATAAGATCCTCACGACTTGTAGGGAGAAATACCTTCGTGAGACCCTTACGGCTCATGAAGTTAAAAGCCTTAGTCGACAGGATCTTAACCCTGTTCACTAAGCCACCTTTGTTCGACATCGACGAAGGCAAATGATGATTCGCTCCTGACAATATCCCAGTTGTAGCGGTGCTGATGCCGAAATCGGTGTCTAATTTCAGGTTTGCGGTGAAAAGCTGGTAGGCCGCACATGCATACGAAATAACCGAAATGATAGGGCAACTTGCAATAAAAAGCAGCAAGTAAAAACGTATGCATACAAAATAGCCGAAATGATTGGGCAACTCGCAATAAAAAGCAGCGAGTGAAAATAAAATAAATAGCCGAAATGATTGGGCACCGAGAAAAATAGCCGAAATGATTGGACAATCGCGACCTTCGTGATATAAAAGCTGAAATGATAGAGCATCGCGGAAATAAAACATAAAAAAGTGATGATAAAAAACTTTGGCCCTACAGTTGAGATCACATCGATCCCTGTATACAATCCAAGGGCTCAAACAAAGAGGGAACCATACTTTCCCAACAGGCTCCGCCAGAAAACGAAGCCAAATCTCGACGGTTCATCCCAACCACGAAGAAACCAGTGTCTTCGGCAAATCCTTCGACTCGAGAAAACACGTGTCCTTGACGAAGAAGCTCCTGATCTGCATCGGCTCGCAGAGAAACCAGTGTCTCCGCGGGAAATTTCCGGTTCGTTTCAACACCAGGGAAACAAATATCCTTGGCAAATACCTCAATTCAGGGAAACTAGCGTCCTTGATGAGAGCCTCCTGATTCGCATCGGCTCGCAGAGAAACCAGTGTCTCCACGAGAAATTCCCGATCCGTCTCAACCCTGAAGAAACCAGTGTCTTCAGCAAATACTTCGACTCGAGGAAACAAGTGTCCTTGACGAAGAAAATCCTGATTCGTGTCGACTCTCAGAGAAACCAATGTCTCCGCGGGAAATTCTCGATTCTTTTCAACACCAGAGAAACAAATATCTTTGGCAAATACCTCAATTCAGGGAAACTAGCATCCTTAATGAGAGCCTCCTGATTCGCATCGGCTTGTAGAGAAACCAGTGTCTCCGCGGGAAATTCCCGATCCTTCTCAACCCCGAAGAAACCAGTGTCTTCGGCAAATACTTCGACTCGAGGAAACAAGTGTCCTTGACGAAGAAAATCCTGATTCGCGTTGACTCGCAGAGAAACCAATGTCTCCGCGGGAAATTCTCGATTCGTTTCAACACCAGGGAAACAAATAGCCTTGGCAAATACCTCAATTCAGGGAAACTAGCCTCCTTGATGAGAGCCTCCTGATTCACATCGGCTTGCAGAGAAACCAGTGTCTCCGTGGGAAATTCCCGGTTCGTTTCAACCCCGAAGAAACCAGTGTCTTCGGCAAATCCTTCGACTCGAGGAAACAAGTGTCCTTGACGAAGAAAATCCTGATTCGCGTCGACTCGCAGAGAAACCAATGTCTCCGCGGGAAATTCTCGATTCGTTTCAACACCAGGGAAACAAATATCCTTGGCAAATACCTCAATTCAGGAAAACTAGCGTCCTTGATGAGAGCCTCCTGATTCGCGTCGGCTCGTAGAGAAACCAGTATCTCTGCAGGAAATTCCCGATCCGTCTCAACCCCGAAGAAACCAGTGTCTTCGGCAAATACTTCGACTCGAGGAAACAAGTGTCCTTGACGAAGAAAATCCTGATTCGCGTCGACTCGCAGAGAAACCAATGTCTCCGCGGGAAATTCTTGATTCATTTCAACACCAGGGAAACAAATATCCTTAGCAAATACCTCAATTCAGGGAAACTAGCGTCCTTGATGAGAACCTCCTGATTCGCATCGGCTCCTAGAGAAACCAGTGTCTCCGCGGGAAATTCCCGGTTCGTTTCAACCCCGAAGAAACCAGTGTCTTCGGCAAATCCTTCGACTCGAGGAAACAAGTGTCCTTGACGAAGAAAATCCTGATTCGTGTCAACTCGCAGAGAAACCAATGTCTTCGCGGGAAATTCTCGATTCGTTTCAACACTAGGGAAACAAATATCCTTGGCAAATACCTCAATTTAGGGAAACTAGCGTCCTTGATGAGAGCCTCCTGATTCGCATCAGCTCGCAGAGAAACCAGTGTCTCCGCGGGAAATTCCCGATCCGTTTCAACTTGCAAGATGAAGCCTCAGGCAGCAGGGATAAAAAAAACTTGTTTCTTGAGCAATGAGACCCTGTGAGTCTGTCTAAAACGGTCTCTTGCATACTATTCACGGGTCTCACTCTCCAAAGTCGAATTTCGACAAGGAGGGAAACGAGCGCTTGCTGGTCTTCTCGACTCGTAAGAGGGAAAAATTCTCTTATAAGATCCTTACGACTTATAAGAGAAAACGCGCTTAGGAATCCTTATGATTCCTAAGGAGAAAATACACCTACGAGGTCCTCTCGATCCGTAGGGAGAAAAGTCTCTGTGAGATCCTCACGGCTCATAGAGTTGAAAAGTCTTAGGCGGCAGATCTGAACCTGCGGCCTAAGCCATCGCTATCTCTCGGATAAATCTAGATGCTTACTCTATTATCGGTCAAATGTGTTTATCAAGACAGCATGCTGGTAATAAGAAAAAGGAAAAAGCAAAGAAATAGCACAAGACATTGCAAAGAAAAATGTGTATCTTTATTGAATGTAATCAAGTACAAGGTGAAGCGTACAAAAGATGGATACATATTATTTAAAAAGAAATTTTTTTACAAGTATCTAGATACAAGGGGAATTACTGGGAAGGAAGCGTCTTGCATAGCTCTAGCAGTTGTTCGCGCACTTCCTTCCCCACTTTCTCCTGATCGGCCACCACTGCCAGCTCCGCCTCCACTTAAGCCCGTTGCTGCAAGACAGATGCAAGCTGCTCCCTGACGGCCTGATGAGCAGCTTCGCGGCCTGGGGTGTTACGCTCGGCGACATCAAGCTTTCGCTTCAAGTTTAGCCCATGAGAGATGCGTTCCAGGAGACCCTCAAAGATAGCCTTCACTTGGGCAGCATTCGCCTCAACCTCAGCATGCAGACGAGCCGTCTAGCTCGAGGTCTCTTGGCATTCCCTCAGCCTTGAAGCCACTTCTTGTTCCAAGTGGCGGACGTAAGAAGCGCTTTGCTCGATCCACGCTGCTCTTTCATTACTTGCGGCTAAGGTCTCGGGAGCGGGACGCATAAACTCCAGTTGATGCAGACGAGCCTCGATCTCTCTACAATGGTTAACCCAAGACACGATGATGCCCTCGTCATGGAAGTTTACGAGTATCACCAGCATCGGGTTAACCGCCGTAGCGAAGTCTGCAGCAGATGTAGGAGTCTCGACGTCGAGTTCCTCGACGTAGTCGCTCAACATGCGCAGACTATTCGGGGCGCCTTTCGAAGACGGACATCTCAGGAAAGGACCCGTCGGCATTACGATCCGAGATTCGAAGGGCGCTGAGACCAGAACGACAGCTGAAAAAACAGGACATGATCAGATAACAGTTCAAGAGATAAAAGAAAAGGGGGAAGTTATCAATGCGATAGTTGCTGTACCAGCTGCGGCAGATGGCAAGGCCGGAAGGGTCGGTGGCGCGGCCGATCGTTCATCCCCTCCTTCAATTTGTAGCACTGCAGCCGGGACGAGAAAAAAGTTAGAAATAATTCCATCAATGAAAAAGAAAGATATCAATGGAAACCATACTCACCAGTGCTACCAGAGGAAGAAGCGAATTCAGATGGGAAGGAGAAGTGTGGGAGCAACACTTGATAAAGATGGTCAAAAAGCACTCCTGAAAAGGCACAATAGTACGACTTTAGTACATAAATTATGCGGCTGAAAGACGAAACTAATAGATTGCAAATCCATACCTTCCAGCATCTTCGATGATATAAGAGAGAGCTAAGAAGTGACCACCGCCAAGGCAGTAGTCGACGGCGCTCCCTCGAGCAGTGGAGCATCGGCGCTGGCCGCACCTGCGTTAAAAAACAAGGGTAAACCTGTCAGAAGCAATTACAAGAAAAAAAAGAGGGGACGGTAATCCGAAATTTACCTGATGAGCCTCCAGCCGAGACGGAGGCGTCTCCCTCCTCCATCGACGTAAGACCATCGCCCGTGACCTCATCCCCAGACTCTACGGGGGCCGTTGTCGTGCTCGCGAGGCCGGGAGACGGCGGAGGACCATAGGCAGGGAGAGCTATGACCGGAGCATTGCCAGACTCCTGAGAAAGAGCGGTTGGCTCATCCTCAGGAATCATGTCCGCCTCACCCGCTACTCCCTCGGGCTCAACAGTCACGGTTGTCTCGTCCATCGTCACCATGAGGTTATCGATCTCAGGCACTCCGCCCGCTGCTACCTCGGGCTCAACGTCAACCACTTTTTCAGGCATAGTGGACATGACCAGTTCGTCAGCCACTATCTCGGGCCCAGCAATCCCAGCTGTGTCATCCGCCACTGGCTCAGGCTCAACCAATGCCTCTTCCCTTAGCCCCTCAGGTTCGACAGTCTCCGCCTCCCTCTCGGTTGGGCTTGGCCCTGCAGGATAGAACATATAAGAACCGACAGCTTTATAATTCTTACAACAAAATTCTGAAAGAAGTATTACCTGAGGTAGACTTGTCATTAGCCTCCCTATTGGCGCGAATCGCCTGTCTATGAGCTGTAGACAAGGCGACCAGGGGCTCTTCTGACGGAGTATCGGCACGAGGGACGGTGCTGGGGCCCGCTCCAGTGGCCAAGGCAGCCCTGCGTGCCTTTGCTTCACGCCTCGACCGCTTCCTTTCCTCCCAGGCTGTCGCGATGGACCTCTTCGACGCTTCCTTCATCAAGGCGTCGTCGTCCTCGTTCAGAGATGCCTCCAGAGCCATCTCTCATCGGCTCTTCAAGACGGACCTCCCGCGGTAGCCTTGAGGAAGCAGGAACATCGGCAGCTGGCAGAACATCTGCTTCACTTGGCGGGAATGACATTGAGGTTCCTGCGATAAAAAGGGGAGAGGTTAGATTGACCATAACACAAGGAAAATGAAAACTTGATGAATTGAAACTTACTAAGGCCTAAAGACGCTCTAAGGCGTTTCTCCTCTTGGAAGGTCTTGAGGGAAGCGGCAATGGCTTCTTCAGTGGAGATGCCTGTTGGAAGAAAAGAAGGAAAAATATTAGTCAAAGGCAATAATAAAGATATGATGCAATAGAAAATGCGACTAGTGATTACCTGATTCCGCAAGCTTAGCCAGCCATGCGTCACGCCTCGCCAACCGCTCCGAAGCTTCGAGGGCTGCCTCCAAGTCCGTGTCATTCGGCGACATGACTAATCCCTCATTAGTCCCATATTCACTCAGGCCCTCGGCATAGGGAGCGTGGGGTTCCTGACCAAACACGATGTCAGTGGCGAAGAGCGACTTCTTTTTCTTCTTCTGCCCACCAACCCTAGATGCCCCCGGGATCGACTTACGCTTGGCAGCCACCTTGGGGCGGCGGGTCCCGATGTCCGCACCCACGCCAGACTCCGGTGAGGCTACAACCACCGTCTCCACTGGAGCACAGGGCGCTGGTGGTGTATCCGCAATATCAGGGAGCGGCAATCCGCGTGGGGGACCCTGCGCACATGATGGTCCGGCTCTAGCATATTTTAGAGGGGGAACTACCGGGGTCCTTGGCACCAAAGGAGCGTTGCGGTCGCTACCCGGAGGCGCACCCTTACGGTCGACCAGCAATCGCCTTTCCTCCTTTATGACGGCTCCCGTCGAATGACTGTACCATTCTGTATATACCTTGAGGAGTCGTGGGGCGCAAGCTGGCTCACTGATAAAAAAGTGAGAACCCGTATTCAAGCGCATGAAGTGATGCAGCGTGCTCTCCATCCCTTCCTCGGTAACAGCAGGTTCCAATAGGAAAGCCTCCAGTGGTACCCCTTGATTGTAGCTCAGTTGTAAAGCGAAACGATGCGGGTTGTACCTCATGAAAATTGCCGCACCGTTCTGCCTAAATACTAGGAAGCCGGGTCTGATAGAATACAAGTGGAGCGTCTCCCGGGCCGTCAAGACTGAAGCTCCATCTTTGAAAGTGTCTTGCAATGGCCACACTGCAGTAGTAGATGCCTTTCCAATGGTCAACACTTTGTCGATAAAAGACACCCCGTTTCCAACGGTGTGGGGGCGAAGGAGTAACCCTCTGGCATTCCGTGGCGATGGAGTCATAATTGATGCTCTAATCAACTGTATGATGCGAGGGAAGCTACACCTGTCATAGAACGATGGCCTTTTATGCATGCCGAAAACACCCGATGTATGTAGCTCGAGCCACGATATGAAGTACTGCATCGGGAAGATCATGTGCAGCACCCCAGGCTCATTAGCATCCGCCGCTCGACTGAGGCCGTGATACAAGTGTGCCAAGCCGGCTATCCCAACGGCTACTTTTACCCCGATGGTCATCCGATGAGCAGGGTAAAAGACGGAGGGCCGCATATGGCGAGAATGCATTGGGAGCGCAAACCAGCTCAGCCATAGCCCAAGAAATCCTAAGAAAAAGGCCTCCTCGTCCATCTCGAGGGCCGCAATTTCCGCAAAAGACACAGTCGGGGAGTTAGGAAGAAAAAAACCCTTTTGGTCTATTTCCTTCACCGGTAGGTTATCCAAACCTAGACCGAAAGGGTCCTCGAAGGTGGCAAACTTGGCAGCTTCTGCCAAGAGGACGCTTGGGTGAAGGAACCGGGCGATGAAATCCTCAAAACTAACTCCGCGACTCCCACACTCAATGAAAAGGGCCTCGTAGATGTTCAACACCTTGATCAAACTTGGGAATTGGTGTTGAACAGCATTCTCCGGCGTGAGGCCCCTTACCGCCGGCTTAGCACCGAAGACATATTCGTCTGTCGGAAGCAACTCCTCATAGTGTTCCCCTATAACCGGTAAACCGGAAACCTCTGTGAACTTCTCCAGAGAAATCGACACTTCCCGATCCATTGCAAGGAAAGTGTGAGTGGGAATGTTCCACTGCTCCAAGAAAGCCTTGAACCACCAGGTGGGAAGCATGGGATACTGGAAGAGAGAGACATAAACCGCAGTATACAATCCTAATCTTATCAACTGCGACTTCTTCGCCGACAGGATATACCGAGCCCACGGCAGATAGCCGATCGGGTGGCGGGGGATCAGGCCTATGTTATATGATTGCCCCCAAGGTCGCGCCTCACCTTGACAGATACGGCGTCCCAGGATATCCAAAACCATGGGACGCTGAACCGGAATGCATCTATGGCGGGATGAAGAAAGCCCTTCGAAGTCCAATCGACCATCTCCACGGCATACTGCACCGGGGGTGGGCTGGCGTAGTGGATCGCCGTAATAGGTTCTGACGGTACTGCGCACGTGAAGCTCCGTCGACCCATGATAATTTGATTATACCACGACCCCCAAAGGTGGAGACTCTTATATTCCGGGTCATGGTCCTTGATCATGGCTAAGACTTCACGGTCCAAGGGCGCTTCAGGGAACCCTTCCTCCGAGCGAGCGAACGGGAATGAAATATCGAGAGACATGATCGCTGCAAGTGAACAGAAATTAGCCGTTAGTGTTGTAATTCCGACGCTTGGCGTTTAAAAAAAATTACATTAATTAATTAATTAAATTAAAGATTTATTAAATTAAAATTAATTAATTACACCACACAGCAGTGCAGTGGGTAAGAGACCGAAGGGGGACCCACAAAATCTGGATGACAATACGTCAGTGAATAAGACAACCCCATCATTGGATGAGATTGTCAGTTGGTCCCCAAGAGAATATTCCCATTAATAATAAAAAATCCCTAGAGACAAGGAGAAAATCTCCTCTTTCAGAGCAAAGCTCTGTCACAGAGTGACACTTGTCAAACTCTGGTCTCAAGGGAATAAGATTCTTTGAAAGGGCTCAGCTCTGTAATAATAAAAAAATTTTCAAAGGAAATTTTTTTAATTCCTAAAAAAGTTGAAGTTCTGGGATCTTAAAGATCCATATGAAAAAACTCTTAAGAGTTCATCATCAGAAGATCAGGGATCTATATTCTGTCAACATGAGCAAAGCTCTGTTCATGGGCTAAGGAACCCTGAAACAAATTCTTGAGAGCAAAGCTCTGTTTATGAAACCCCAAAGGGGATTTCTGTAGATCAAAAGATATATGAGGGCAAAGCTCTGTTGGTTAAAATTGATTTAATTTAAAATTAATTATTACCTAAAGTTTTCTAACTTTGGAAAATGAGAGCAAAACTCTAAAGTTCTGGAAACAAGAGCAAAACTCTGAAGTTCTTAAGCAAGAGCAAAGCTCTGTAAATCAAAATCTAAAAAATGGTGAAGTTTTTCTAAAGGGCCAAAGGTCCTATTTATAAGGCGCTTGCGCCCCTTCAGCTCACCCGTTGATCCAACGGTCAAGATCTTGCCACCGCTGCACTCACGTGCGCGCCACGTGAGTGCAACAGTGGGGGGGCATTTGTTTCCCCCAATCAGAGCAAAGCTCTGTTTGAATTTCAAAATTCAAAATTCGAAGCAACGCTTCAGATTCTTTGCGCTGCGCGCAACGCACCACGTGCCAAACGCTGATACATCAGTGCAACGCCCAAGGCAGCGCGCCCAATCAGAGCAAAGATCTATTTAAAACAAAATTAAAGGAAACAACGCTTCAGTTGCGCAAGCGCTACACGACAGATGCGCAAGCGCAGATGCGCTGCGCCGTGCGCTGCGCGACACGTGTCAGCGCAGTTGCGCTGACACGTGTCATGCACTGGGGCGTTTGCGCCAAACATAATTAAAATTTTAAAGAAATCTTTCTGTTCTTATTAAAACAAGAAGATTGCCTTCTGTAAAACAGAAGCCCTTGGATCAAAGATCTAACGGTGGGGAAAATTCCCCAAATCACTCAGAGAAGGATCTCTTTAACAAATTTAACAAATTTATGGGCATTATATAAAGGACCCTAGACCTCAATTCAAAAGAGGGAACATCATCATTGAGAACTCTGAAGAATTGGAGAGAATTCCTCAAGAACAAAAAAGGTAAAAACCTTTAGGAAAAAAAGAGAAAATTCTCTTATGAACAGATCATTGATTTGAGAACAAGATCAAGGATCTTCAATAAAAAGAAAAATAAATAATAATAAGTGCTTTGCATTTTTCTATGAACCATTGGTTCTCTGAAATAAGAAAAACAAGAGAAACTTATTTTTTTTGATCTAAGTTAGATAAAAAAACAGTGCTTTGCACTTTTTTTATGAACCATTGGTTCTGGAATCTAAAAGATTCTCAAGTTAATAGTGCCTGGCATTTGCAAAACTGCACTGTTGCGCTCTTGGGTTGGCGCAAGCCACCAGAGAGCGCCACGTGTCAGCATCTGAACCACTTGCGCTATGCGCTTTTGAAATAGAGCCTTGCTCTCTGAAACTGGCGCAACTCACCACAGCGCGCCACGTGTTAGCAGCGCAAACGCAGCGTACTGGCGCAGCGCACTGCGCTTGCGTGACACGTGTCATCACCACAAGCGCTTGCGCTCAGTGATTAGCGCAATGCGCTTGACAAATGCAATGCATTTCTTTTACTAAAGGGCCAGGCCCAAATCAGAAAGGCCTAACAGGCCAAATTAAATTGCAATGCAATAAAAAGGGAAGAACCCAAACAACATTGATGCTCTGTATCATTTATAAAAGGGCAGAGCCCAAACAAAAAGAGTAGAGCCCAAATAAAATTGATGCTCTGCATCATTTATAAATGGGCACAGCCTAGACAAAATAAATAATGCAATGCATTATTAAAAAAGGGGCCAAGCCCTAGCACAAGCCTAATAGGCCAAAAACAAATAAAAGCGTTGAACTGGACTTAGCCCAATCATGGCCGTAAGTCCTCAAATTAAATTGACTGAGCACAACTGCTCTCTTAAATAAATTTACAACGGTTCGAGGGTACATCTCCGAACTCCTCTGGCACCTATCGTTGTAATCCTTCAACGACGTCAGAGAGGTGACGGGTCCCGACAACCACACATCAACACGGACTGTGGGGTCCTTAAACTCATGGACTTAAGCGTCCTTAAACCAAAAGACGGACTGTGGGGTCCTTAAACTCATGGATTTAAGCGTCCTTAAACCAAAAGACGGACTGTGGGGTCCTTAAACCCACGGACTTAAGCGTCCTTACACTAAAACACGGACTGTGGGGTCCTTAAACCCACGGACTTAAGCATCCTTAAACTACCTATGGACCACCATGTCCCTAAACTGGAATATGGACCACCATGTCCCTAAACTGGAATATGGACCGCAACGTCCTTAAACTACATATCGACTGCAACGTCATTAAACTAAACAATAGAGCCAATTGCTCTCTCTTGTCGGATCCAAACGATCCCGTTAAGTTGATCTTAGTCTCAAATCAGACTAATGTATCCTTAACGAACGTTTGAGTCGATCATATCCTAAATACGGCTAACGTATCCTTAAACTAAAACACCAAACCCAAATCTAAGTAAATACGGATTTGGACTAATCCACGTCCTACGGAAGACGGTGTCACTTAGTCTCGGTATACAATCCACGGGCATCCACAAACAAAACAAACACACACGACATGAAGAGAAATTCTGGAGAAGGAGAAAGTGGCTACCGTGATGCGGTAGCGTAATTAACTGCAGGGGTTTGCGCCTGCAGGGAAGAGCGTCCCCACAATCAAAAACCTCTCAAACGAGGGGGAATCTGACGAAGTCTGCTACATCGGCCGCATTCGTCTAAACCTCCGATACACGGTGCCATAAATCAACTTGGCATCTTCGTAGAGGTGGACGGATAAAACCAAATAGCATCTGCCCCGAATATCAGGCCAGACGCCCTAATGTCTCGACCGCCGTTCGGAGGGGAACATATGCATATCCCGAATGTTATTGACATATAGCAACGAGATCGGGATACCCCACATAGTACACTTACGGTCGCAGAAAATAAATGAAAAACTACAATAATTAGAATCCGCATATCCTTAGACATCATAAACCCAGAATATCTCATATTCCGGATTTCATGCCTAACTTATAAACCTTGCATTTTAGTCTCAAATTGAAAACTCTTTTCAATAAGCTGTCAGATAATTCAACAAGATTCTCGACTAAGTGATCGCGTACTATACGCAATTGTGACGGAATTTTGATCCGAATCAAAACTCTGTGGCAATCGATCAAACGAGACTAAACGGCTACATTTACAATATTCTAACTAGTTTTCACAAAACTAATTATTCCGGATTCGAACAATTGTATTACATATCATTAAGATCTATACAAAATTAAACATTTCGATCGATTTAACAAACACCCATAAATTCTAGAGACCTCAACAACTTGAGAATCATTAAAAACACCCAGAAAATGCCAAATATAACCATGGAGCAGCACAAGAAACAGGACCCCATAATACCCCAAAACGGCGGTGGAACCGTGGCCAAACTAGGGTTTGGGCCGCAGTTCCGTGGCACTTTAAGAGGATTGGGGTTTCAAATTTCTTGGGGCTCCATGGAAAACCCTGCACGATTTTTTGCATATTTTTAATCACCAAAATTCCAATTTTTGAAAAATCGACAGAAACATGATATTTTGCGGCTTCAAAAAATCGATCGAACACTTTAACACCGTAAAGACCTACCCAAATGTTATAGTTTGTCTCTGATACCATGAAAGTGTTTACTAGCACCGTGACGGGGTTAAAACGGGCATCACACATGCAATTTTCAAAAATTCCAGGTGCTAATGAACACTAACCAAGATCTAACTAGAATATTATGGTTATCTATGATGATATGATAAAACTGTAAGAAGGGAAGGAGGCTACAACCTTTGATGACCGTGTCTTTCTCTTCTAAAGCTCCGGGTTGTAGTCCACGCGACTCCACTAGGCTCCACTTCAAGTTGGATCGAGCTTGCTCCGTGACCTTCGTGCCGAAGATGATCCACCCGAAGCTCCGCAATCCAAGCTATTTCTTCACTAAACACTTTAGTGAAGGAAACACGCTACACTTGATTGCTAATCAAATGTAGGATAGTGAAGTAGGGGCTTTGTTTAGCTCACTAGGGTTTCAAGCTCTATGTTTCATAACACATGTGATTGTTTAGAACTTGAAGCATGAAATTGATGAGGAGGTGGGAGATGATGAGAGCTAGAGGAAGAAGGAGCTCATTTCAAGAAAAAAATGGCTAAGTGTTGGAATGGCTACTCATTTGTGTTCACTTATTGAAGTTACAAAATATCTCACAATATTAAAAAGTAACCATACTTCAATAGTGCACACAAATAAATAAACAAATGATAAAAGCCATGCCACACCTTACCCTCCATGTCTCCTTATTTTCCACCTCAATTTTCTATTTCCAAAAAATAGAAAATCCAACCATGCTTGATTTAATATATATATATATATATATACATATATCAAAAATATATTTATATATTAATATATATTAAGAAAGTAATTAGTGAGCAATAATATTAGTTAATATATAATTATATCAAATATAAATATATATCATTTTATTAAATCAACACTTGATTTAATAATCCGGTTATATTACATATAACCGACTAATATCATTTATCTGTATATCACATTATCAAATCAACACTTGATTCGATAATCCGGTTATATCACATATTACCTGACCGATAACAGATTACTGTCATATTACAATACGGTATCACATACTCATATTTAATTAGGCCCCCGCACATATCAGCATATGTGCCCTACTTCGTTTCGCTTGAACCAGGAAACTTCTGTATGGGACTCTAAAGACTCGTCAATACGCCAGCATTAGGTGATGATCATATCAGTCACCCACAAGCCGTCAGCGGTACTAGCTGGATATAACGGCTACGCAGGTATTGAGCGATTAGAAGATCAACAAGTAAGCTTGTCCAAAATCTCATGAAGCCTATAAGTAACACTTACCGTACAGTCCGGTCTCTTCGTATGATATGTCGCATATCGAGTTTAGGAGTGGTAACGTCAGACCCCAGTAACTTGATAAGTCATGCCGATGTATGGCTCATAACGGTTCAAGAAATTACTGATAACACTTACCAGTAAATCTCATCAACAGCCCTGGCCAGGGACTTACTGTTATAGCTAATCGAGCATAGCGCAACATTAACTCCCAATACCGGGAGAGACGAAACCCCTCCTATCGCTCATTGCCTCCATATGACTCGGGACTGTATCCAAAATCCACCTGTTTACACGACTCCTTTGAGCCGTGGTAGGGAGGAAATCAAAGCACAGTGGGAGCCACACAAGACTCTATGATGATCTTGGGTCTACAGACTAACCTGTACCAGTGTCACCTGAGAACTGATATCTGATGATAGGTATAATACCAACTAGGAGTTCTCGGCGAGTCCTGTTCGGTGAACCCATTCTTTAATGATCACCTATGTACAATCTTTGATGTCAAACACCAATGGATATGGGATCAACCATCACCCCTATATAGGGTCAGGAAACGTACACACTAGTCTACTCTGGTGTATCGATGCCCTGTCTCGATAGACCCTCGACTAGGAACAATTGAAGGATGTGCTTGTAGACTACCCAGCTCCCAGTAGTATGATCCGCATCATAGTCCTGGTAGTCAAGCCTACACCCTAAGGGCTTTATCAACATGTATATGAAAGACAGTATAATAATACCAGTGTACATGCTAAGATAAAGGTAACCAGATGGCATACTATCATGTTGAGCAAGAAAGTCCTCTATATATATGTCCAAGAATCCACTATAATATACATCAATGTACAATAATGGCCTCTAGGGAATACATATCCCTAACAACTAGTAAACGTGAAAACTATTCTACAAGTTAAATGGGCTAGTTACCTTTGTAGCGAGTCCGCCTAATTGCGGAAGACCCCTCTTTTGCTCCTCGACTGTCGAGAACGAGCTAGTGTGCCGGTCATCGTCGTAGAGTCTAAATGAACTTGTAGTGATCTAGTGAAGATGTGGTGAACTCTAGCTAGGCCTCCGGTCCTCCGGATGGAGCTTGTAAGGCGGTCTTCCTTTGTCGAAGACGATCCACCTGAGAGAACCTTATCTAAGCTCTAACTTCACTTTAAGAAACCGTAGTGAAGCAACTAACACATCAAGCTTGCTAGGAATGATGTGTTAGGCATGCAAAGAGTGTTCATTAACTTTTTCTTTCTCTTTATGTTTGCTCTTTAAAAATCAAGAGAGCCTTTTCTTTTGTGCTCAACACATGAGAAAGGGAAGAATGAAGGAGGAGAATGAGGAGAGAGAAAACAAATGAGAGCATGAATCCTTTGGAGAGAGAAATGAGCCATAACCTTTCCTTTTACCAAATGAATTTCCAAATATAAAATGATGCTCATTCCTCTCGTGCTATGCTTCAAATTGTGTAAGCAAATGAATTTTGATTTAATAAATCAAAACCCATTCCCTTCACCATACCTCTCATCCACCTCACCCCTTCACCTCATTTCCATTTTCTAATGAATGGAAAATATAAATATGAGGTGTCTTCCTTCTAGAAGTATTTTTGTATGGATACAAAAATACAACTCCGTATATACATATCCGTATTCGTATCAAAATACGAATACCAAAAAGATAGAAAAAGACAATAAATATAATACTAATATATATATATATATATCAAAAAATATATATTTATATTATTAAATCAAAACTTGATTTAATAATCCGGTTTAATCCTAAGCCAGCTAGTATTACCATCCGTCCGATTAAAGTCTGTATCGTTAGTACACGTATTTAATCGGATCTCTGCACGTATCAACATACGGCTGTTGGGGTAAAAATTTACACCCCGGTTGACCGAGTCAAAGTCAAGGTCAACCCCCAAGCTAGGTGGGCCCAAACCCAGGTCAAGCGGGCCCATGCCCAAGTCGAGCCCGCGGCCAGCCTCTCTCATGCCAACAACAAAATCATGTCATAAATAATTTTTATGTAATTTTTTATGCATGAATGTAAACAAAATGGGCATAAAGCTAATATTTTGTAAGCCCATGGCTTATGTGCAAAAATGAAATGGCACATGAGCCATGGGATGGCTAAAATGCCATTTTTGTAAAGCCCAAGGGGCTATATGTAAATATGTAAGCCTATATAAGGCAACATGATGATGAATAAAGTATACACTTTTCATTCCCCCAAAAACCTAGGGTTCTTTGTGCCTCCTGCTCCTTCTCCAAGGTTCTAAACCTTCTCATTTCTTTTGAATTAAATCAAGAGTTTTACTCTTTCTTTTCAAAAACTAAGTAGTTTTCCACCACAAAACCCACAAAGGGGAACTAAGATCTCCCATCAGATCTCAAAAAGGAGTGTTTTTTTCCCTCCTACTTCTTGATCTTCAAGATCCGGCCAAACAACAGAAGGAAGAAGAAGAACCCCCTTCATCAGCTTCAAAACATCCGAGGAGTTTAACTCCATACATATATACATAACAAATATTTCCTTTTCTGAAGCATAGCTTCTGTTTCTTAGGCTAAAAGCCACTTTTTCTCGCCGGCGCTCAAGCGCAGAGCGCCCGCGTGCCGACACGTGGCGCGCTTGCCCTCAAGCGCAAGCGCAAGTAGCCCACGTGCCGACACGTGGCGCGCTTGCGCTCAAGCGCAAGTCGCCCACGTGCCGACACGTGGCGCGCTTGCGCTCAAGCGCAAGTCGCCCCGGTGCCGACACGTGGCGCGCTTGCGCCCAAGCGCAAGCGCTCGAGCGCAAGTCTCCCCCGTGCCGACACGTGGCGCGCTTGCGCCCAAGCGCAAGCGCTCGAGCGCAAGTCTCCCCCGTGCCGACACGTGGCGCGCTTGTGCTCCAGCGCAGGCGCTCAAGCGCAAAGCGCCTACGTGCCGACATGTGGCGCGCTTGCGCTCAAGCGCCCAGCGCTCAAGCGCAGAGCGCGCCGACATATGGCGCGCTTGCGCTCAAGCGCCCAGCGCTCAAGCGCAGAGCACCCACGTGCCGACACGTGGCACTCTAGCGCCTGAGCGCACAGCACCTAGGCGCACAGCGCCCAAGGTGCTGCCCCACACATCCTTTGGATGCCTTTTCCCCTTCTTTCTTTTATATATATACATATATACATATATACATATACATATGTATACATATTTGCACACACACGTGCTCCACGACACTGTCCCTGTTAGAAAATTTTTTCTAACGGGGCGCTGCCCCGCACCCCGCAAGGGGGCTGCTAGCCCCCTTGACCCCCAACCCGCTATCCGAGTAGCGGGACCCCCGTAAAAAAAATCTGTGTGGCTCCCGATATATCCAAACCCCCCTTTCAAAACACAACACACGTACACTGCACATTGAGTTCGCACGACCAGTTTAACCCGTTAATCGGAGGTTCCCTCGCCCCAAAGGCGAGGGGTAATTAACGGCAGCTTAGTCCGCGGCTGCCGGAGATTCGGATCCCCACAATCATTAAACCCCGGCCTACCGTGGGCAGGGGAATCTGTAGTACGCCTGACAAGCGCACGCGTATTCCCATCTCAATGGGGTGACGAAAAACACCCTACAGATTCTGGCACGCCCGGTGGGACCAATCTCTCCTCCCATATTTTGGGTTAAGCGTTCATGCGAACTCAATCAATATACATACCTGTATTTATACTAAAAATAATGCTTTTTCATGCAGATTTTCAAGCAATCACCTTCCGACGATGTCTTCGATGATGAACTCAGCTCCCGTCTCCTACACGATGAGGATAGACTCTAGGACGGCCCTCCCGGCCAGTCTCGGGCGACAATGGGAGGAGCCGCTGCTACCATTCGGCTCTATTATGTTCATGCCATTTGGCGCCATCCCAGCTCCTCAGGCCCCGGTGGCAGACAGACCGGTCTCGAAAGGCAGGAGACCAAATGTGGTGGTCGTAAGGGCACCTCAACCCAAGCGCAAGTCCGTTCCCGAACGACTCTCTATGGCCCCAGCCGGGGGCAAGGCCATCGACATCAACAAAGTGACAAGGCTCCTCGCGCAAGCTCCAGCGGTGCCCCTGACCACTGCTCGATCGGGTGTCTTCTCTAAGCCCCCCTCTGATCAACTCACAATGGCTTCCCGGATAGCGGATGCCCGCCAAGCCTTCAAAATCGAGAAGCTGAGGGAGAAAAGGCTCAGTTATAGTGCCAACAAAAGGGCTAGGGCTCCTGCCAGGCTGAACCTCATGAGGTTCGAAGAACAGGGTTACCCCGCCGAAGATAAGGAAATGGCTGAGTATGTGGTCCATACTGTCTACACGGTAGGCACGCGCAGCAAGAGCAAGGACGGGGCTACCACATCTCAAACCCAATCCGGCTTGAATGTGGTGGCCGCTTCCCAAGAACAGCCGCCTCTGCTGGGTGATGAAAACCCTCTCGATGAGGATGATAGGCAGAAAGACCTTTCGGTCCATGAGGAGTCGGGCTCGGAAAGCGAAGAAGAGCCGACTTTCCGCCCCAGGACCGCGGAGCAAGAGCTGCTTCAAGAGCTCCGAAAGCAGCTCAGAAGCAAAGACAAGGAGATGGTCAAGCTCTACTCAAAGATCGACGACTTGACAAATGTCATCTTACGGCTTACGGCCCAACTTGCCTCTCAGCTGCCCAATCAAATACAGGGCTCTGCTCATGAACCGCGAAATGGTGTCCCAAAGCAGCCGACGCCTATTCCCTTAAATCCAAAAGTGGGCGAACCGCATGAAAATCAGTCGCATCCTATCTCGGGAAATGTCTTGGCTACCGATGATAGTAGCCCGCTAACTCAAGATCAAATCATGGATTTGGTTGCCAGCAAAGTCAAAACACTGGTAGCCGAAGCTGAAGCGCAAAAAGATGTTAGCAGTAGCGGGAGACCATATCCTGCTCAATATGATCTGGTAGAATTTCCTAGCGGCTATGTCATCCCTAAATTTAGAAGATTCGATGGGACGGGAAACGCGAATCAGCACATCGCCCACTTCAAAGCCTCATGCGGGAATACTGGGGGCAATGATCCGCTTCTCCTCCGCCAGTTCGTTAATAGCCTGACTGATGTTGCTTTCGACTGGTACGCGAGCATACCGGATGGCTCCGTCACAACTTTTGTCCAAATGGAGTCTCTGTTTCGGCAGAGGTTCATGAGCGTCAGCGATAAGATTACCATTGCCGAGCTCGTAAGGACCAAGCCCAAGAGCGACGAAAGCAGCACGGATTTTATAACCCGATGGCGTAATCTCTCCGTCAAATGCGAACCGCCGATGGAGCAGGACCAATCTGTCAGTCTCCTTGTCGGAAATCTCAACAACTGGATGGCCCCGTTTCTATGTACCGCGGGTCTCAGAACATTCCAAGAGCTGACCAAAAAGGTCCAAACGTTGGAACGCTTAAAGCCCGAGTACACTCAGGATCTTCAGTTCACAAACAGACCGAAACCTTGGAGGGACGACAACCGAAAAGGCGGAAGTTCTAACATCACCGATTCTCCAAATAAGCAGAGAACGGGCGGAGCAAAAACTGACCAGTCTCGAGAGCCAACTTTGGAGGAAAGAAGAAATAAGGTCTACTCATTCCGAAGGGACAAGGTTCACAAAATTTTTAAAGATGCTCTGAAGAATGGCCTGCGGCTACCAGAACCAAGAAGGCTAAGTGAAGCGAACAGGACCGATCATCCTAACTTTTGCCCATACCACCGAGTGCTGGGGCACACTATTGAAGACTGTTGCATCTTCAAGGATTGGGTCGAGAAACAATATAAGGCGGGAGAAATATCATTGTCCCCTGGCATGTTAACAAACAATCAAGCCACGACCGCCAACTTCATACATACGGGGACCGATGTCCTTCAGGGACCTGATTCTCTCAAACACCCGCCTTTATCTGGGAACAGTTGACCACCACGTCATTAAACTGGGAACAGTCGACCTCTAAGTCGTTAAACTGGGAATGTACAAAATATATATATACATATGTGTAAATAAACAAAAAATGTGTAAATAAAAGAAAAATAAAGAAAAGCCGAAATGATAGGGCAACTCGCAATAAAAATCAGCGAGTAAAATGAAGATGAAAATAAAGCCGAAATGATGGGGCAACCGCGAATAAATAACCGAAATGATAGGGCAATCGCGACCTTCGCGATAAGAAAAGCTGAAATGATAGAGCAATCGCGGTAAAACAAAAAAACCAAAACAAAAAAAAACGGTGAATGATGAGTCGCTCCTGGTACCATATTCCAGTGCAGCGATGCAGACGCCGACCAAAATCCAATTTCTCGAAATTCCTCCGGCCCTACGGCCAGTCCCCAAATTGACTGCCGTATACAATCCACGGGCTTAAATAATCCTCAGCATACCCATGCCCCACCGCAACCACTAGTTACGCGGCTGGCCTCCGCCTTTGGAATTATACTCCATTGGGAAGACCCACTCATGTGTCCTGGCACATGTGCTTCAGTGTTAACAACGCTGATGCCGGCCCCTATCCCAAAATTCCAAATCAATCCAATAGACCTCTAAGTCTTTAAACTAGAAACAGATGACCACTACGTCGTTAAACTGGAAACAGATGACCACTACGTCGTTAAACTGGAAACAGTAGACCTCTAAGTCTTTAAACTGGAAACAGATGACCACTATGTCGTTAAACTGGAAACAGATGACCTCTAAGTCGTTAAACTGGAAACAGCAGACCTCTAAGTCGTTAAACTGGAAACAGATGACCGCCAAGTCTTTAAACTGGAAACAGATGACCGCCAAGTCTTTAAACTGGAAACAGATGACCGCTAAGTCGTTAAACTGGAAACAGATGACCGCTAAGTCGTTAAACTGGCCACCACAGACCCCTAAGTCTTTAAACTGGAAACAGATGACCTCTAAGTCGTTAAACTGGAAACAGTCGACCTCTAAGTCATTAAACTGGGAACGAGGGAAATCCACTCATGTGTCCTCACGATACATGAGGAGAACAAACCTTTGTGGGATCCTTACGACTCACAAAGGAAAAGCACACTTGGGAGTCCTCACGACTCCCAAGGAGAACACACACCTGCGGGATCCTTATGACTCGCATGGAGAAAATACCTTTATGGGACCCTCACGGCCCATAAAATTGAAAACCCTTAGGCGATAGGGATCTAAACCTGTCTCCTAAGCTATCGCTCCACAATCCCCAAGTGGCGAATGATGAGTCGCTCCTGGTACCACATTCCAGTACAGCGATGCAGATGCCATCCAAATTCCAAATCCCGACGGCGAATGATGAGTCGCTCCTGGTACCACATTTCAGTGCAGCGATGCAGACGCCAACCAAATTCCAAACTCAAATCCTAAGTGGCGAATGATGAGTCGCTCCTGGTACCATATTCCAGTGCAGCGATGCAGACGCCAACAAAGTACCGAAATTTTTCCGGCCCTACGGTCTGGATCATACATCCTGCAAAACCGTATACAATCCACGGGCGTAAAACAATCCCGATCTCTAAAAAAAAAAAAGAAGAACGATATGTCCACAAGCAAAATGGGCATGGATGAAAACCCGAAAGGGCTCTGTGAGTAAAAACAGCAGGACTGCCGGCGAGTTTGTGAAAACCCGAAAGGGCGCAAACTCGTAAAAGAAAAAAAAAAGAAATGAACTGCACTCGCAAAGTCCTCTCGACTTTGTGAGGAGAAAATTCCCGCGTAAGATCCCTACGACTCACAAAGGAGCAGCACACTTAGGAGTCCCCACGACTCCTAAGGAGAAAATACACCTATGGGATCCTTACGACCCGTAGGGAGAAAATGCTTTGTGAGACCCTTACGGCTCACAAAATGGAAAAGCCTTAGGTGACAGAGATCTAAACCTGTCTCCTAAGCCACCAATTCTCAAACCCTCTCGGGGCACATGATGAGTGGCTCCTGGCATTATTCCAGTGCAGCAATGTAGATGCCAAACAAAAAACCGAATCTAAGTCCTCCCGGGGCAAATGATGAGTTGCTCCTGGCATCATTCCAGTGCAGCAATACAGATGCCAAACAAAAAACCAAATCCAAATCCTCCCGGGGCACATGATGAGTTGCTCCTGGCATTATTCCAATGCAGCAATGCAGATGCCGACAGAAAACCAATTCCAAAATCCTCTCAAAGACAGATAATGATTCGCTCCTGGTACCATATTCAAGTATAGCGATGCTGATGTCAACTCAAATCCAACAAATCAAACCAACCAATTCCAACATCGACCTCTGCGTCAACAAGCGACACTCTGCATCGGGGAAACGTCCAACACAGACACTCCGCATCAGGGAAACGTCCAACAACGACACTCCGTAACGGGGAAACGTCAAGCAGACACACCGTGCTGGGGAAAAGTCAACCCGACACTCCGTGCCGGGGAAAAGTCGATCAGCGACACTCCGTATCGGGGATACGCCCTACAACAGGCACTCCGTATCGGGATACGCCCTACAACAGGCACTCCGTATCGGGGAAACGTCCTACAACAGGCACTCCGTATCGGGGAAACGTCCTACCACAGGCACTCCGTATCGGGGATACGCCCTACAACAGGCACTCCGTATCGGGGAAACGTCCTACCACAGGCACTCCGTATCGGGGATACGCCCTACAACAGGCACTCCGTATCGGGGATACGCCCTACAACAGGCACTCCGTATCGGGGAAACGTCCTACCACAGGCACTCCGTATCGGGGATACGCCCTACAACAGGCACTCCGTATCGGGGAAACGTCCTACAACAGGCACTCTGTATCGGGGATACGCCCTACAACAGGCACTCCGTATCGGGGAAATGTCCTACCACAGGCACTCCGTATCGGGGATACGCCCTACAACAGGCACTCCGTATCGGGGAAACATCCTACAACGGGCACTCCGTATCGGGGAAACGTCCTACCACAGGCACTCCGTATCGGGGATACGCCCTACAACAGGCACTCCGTATCGGGGAAACGCCCTACAACAGGCACCCCGTATCGGGGAAATGTCCTACCATAGGCACTCCGTATCGGGGATACGCCCTACAACAGGCACTCCGTATCGGGGATACGCCCTACAACAGGCACTCCGTATCGGGGAAACGTCCTACCACAGGCACTCCGTATCGGGGATACGCCCTACAACAGGCACTCCGTATCGGGGAAACGTCCTAAAACAGGCACTCCGTATCGGGGATACGCCCTACCACAGGCACTCCGTATCGGGGATACGCCCTACAACAGGCACTACGTATCGGGGATACGTCCTACAACAGGCACTCCGTATCGGGGAAACGTCCTACAACAGGCACTCCGTATCGGGGATACGTCCTACCACAGGCACTCCGTATCGGGGATACGCCCTACCACAGGCACTCCGTATCGGGGAAACGTCCTACCACAGGCACTCCGTATCGGGGATACGCCCTACAACAGGCACTCCGTATCGGGGAAACGTCCTACCACAGGCACTCCGTATCGGGGATATGCCCTACAACAGGCACTCCGTATCGGGGATACGCCCTACAAAAAGCACTCCGTGCCGGGGAAGAGTCAACCCGACACTCCGCGCCGGGAAAAAGTCGATCAGCGACACTCCGCATCAGGGGAAATGTCCAACACAGACACTCCGCATCAGGGAAACGTCCGACAGCGACACTCCGTGCCGGGGAAACGTCAAGCAGACACTTCTTGCCGGGGACACGTCAACCAGCGACACTCTGCATCGGGACAACGTCGAACACAGACACTCCGCATCAGGGAAACGTCAACCAACGACACTCTGCATCGGGGAAACGTCCAAAATAAGTCGTATCTTGTTCAAACCAATCAATAGAGCTGGGGTTATAGTTGAAGCAGCCAATACAAAACCACAGACACGCCGCCTAGGGGAAACGTCGACCAGCGACACTCCGTGCTGGGGACACGTCTACTAAATCGCTTCGGATCAGAGCGCTGACCGTCCATGTCGTAAAAAGGGCAGTGCATCCCAAAAAGTGGGAACCAAAGCAAGTCGCCTCCACGTGAAAGAAGATACATCAATTTCATGCACACGACCCACATGTGCGGTGTGCATTTATTGATGGGGGGTAATTTGTTGGGGTAAAAATTTACACCCCGGTTGACCGAGTCAAAGTCAAGGTCAACCCCCAAGCTAGGTGGGCCTAAAGCCAGGTCAAGCGGGCCCATGCCCAAGTCAAGCCCGTGGCCAGCCTCTCTCATGCCAACAACAAAATCATGTCATAAATAATTTTTATGTAATTTTTTATGCATGAATGTAAACAAAATGGGCATAAAGCTAATATTTTGTAAGCCCATGGCTTATGTGCAAAAATGAAATGGCACATGAGCCATGGGATGGCTAAAATGCCATTTTTGTAAAGCCCAAGGGGCTATATGTAAATATGTAAGCCTATATAAGGCAACATGATGATGAATAAAGCATACACTTTTCATTCCCCCAAAAACCTAGGGTTCTTTGTGCCTCCTGCTCCTTCTCCAAGGTTCTAAACCTTCTCATTTCTTTTGAATTAAATCAAGAGTTTTACTCTTTCTTTTCAAAAACTAAGTAGTTTTCCACCACAAAACCCACAAAGGGGAACTCAGATCTCCCATCAGATCTAAAAAAGGAGTGTTTTGTTTCTCCTACTTCTTGATCTTCAAGATCCGGCCGAACAACAGAAGGAAGAAGAAGAACCCCCTTCATCAGCTTCAAAACATCCCAGGAGTTTAACCCCATACATATATACATAACAAATATTTCCTTTCTGAAGCATAGCTTCTGTTTCTTAGGCTAAAAGCCACTTTTTCTCGCCGGCGCTCAAGCGCAGAGCGCCCGCGTGCCGACACATGGCGCGCTTGCGCTCCAGCGCAAGCGCTCGAGCGCAAGTAGCCTACGTACCGACACGTGGCGCGCTTGCCCTCAAGCGCAAGTGCCCGAGCGCAAGTCGCCCACGTGCCGAAACGTGGCGCGCTTGCGCTCAAGCGCAAGCGCCCGAGCGCAAGTCGCCCACGTGCCGACACGTGGCGCGCTTGCGCCCAAGCGCAAGCGCCCGAGCGCAAGTCGCCCCGGTGCCGACACGTGGCGCGCTTGCACCCAAGCACAAGCGCGCGAGCGCAAGTCGCCCCGGTGCCGACACGTGGCGCGCTTGCGCCCAAGCGCAACCGCTCGAGCGCAAATCTCCCCCGTGCCGACACGTGGCGTGCTTGCGCTCAAGCGCAGGCGCTTAAGCGCAAAGCGCCTACGTGCCGACACGTGGCGCGCTTGCGCTCAAGCGCCCAGCGCTCAAGCGCAGAGCGTCCACGTGCCGACACGTGGCACTCTAGCTCCTGAGCGCACAGCACCTAGGCGCACAGCGCCCAAGGTGCTGCCCCCACACATCCTTTGGATGCCTTTTCCCCCTCTTTCTTTTATATATATACATATATACATATATACATATATATATACATATGTATACATATTTGCACACACACGTGCTCCACGACACTGTCCCTGTTAGAAAAAATTTTCTAACGGGGCGCTGCCTCGCACCCCGTAAGGGAGCTGCTAGCCCCCTTGATCTCCAGCCCGCTATCCGGGTAGCGGGACCCCCGTAAAAAAACTCTGCGTGGCTCCTGATATATCCAAACCCCCCTTTCAAAACACAACACACGTACACTGCACATTGAGTTCGCACGACCAGTTTAACCCGTTAATCGGAGGTTCCCTCGCCCCAAAAGCGAGGGGTAATTAACGGCAGCTTAGTCCGCGGCTGCCGGAGATTCGGATCCCCACAATCATTAAACCCCGGCCTACCGTGGGCAGGGGGAATCTGTAGTACGCCTGACAAGCGCGCGCGTATTCCCATATCAATGGGGTGACGAAAAACACCCTACAATGGCCTCTACATCGTTTTGCATGAACCGTGAAAACCCTCTGTATGGGACTCTAAAGACTCGACAATATGCCGGCAGTGAATTAATGAAAAAAATCCATAACAACAAGCACGCCAGCGGCACTAGCTATACATAACGGCTACCCAGATAGCTATCGAAAGGAAGGTCGACAAGCAAGCTTGTTCGTACCCTTACTGAGACTATAAGTGTCAATCTACTATACAGTCCAGTCTTTTCGTCTGAGAGTGTCGCATACCTGGTCTAGGGGTAGATAATGTCAGCTTCCTAATAACCCGATAAGTCGTGCCGGTGTCAGGCTCAGGACCAACCGAAAAACTACCGATCTCACTGTCTCTAAATTTCAACTGCCTTGGCCAAGGTCTTATGGTGCTGGACAACCGTATAAAGCGCGACATCGACTCCCTATACCGGGAGAGATGAATCCCTTCCGATTTCTCACTGCATCCATATGGCTCAGGACTGTACCCAATTAAAACCTGTTTGCACGACTCAGTAGAGCCGTGGTAGGGTGGTAATCTAAGTATAGTGGGAACTCACACGAGAAAAATGACGATATCAGGTCTAAAGACTACCTTGTACTCATGTCACCAGAGAACCCCTATATGATGATATGTATAATACCATCTAGAAGTTCTCGGCGAGTCCGTTCGGTGTACTCACCTCCAGTGAGCACCTGTATAAAATCTTAGGTGTCATACACCAATGGCCGTGGGACCAATTATCGCCCCTCGTCGTGGTTTAGAAACGTATACACTAGTTTACTTTGGAATATCGATGCCCAATCTCGATACTCTTATGACTAAGAATATTTAAGGATGTGCTTATGGAAAACCTAACCCCCATAAGTATGATCACCATCATAATGTTGGTAATCAAGCAAGGATCTTAAGGGTTTTATCAATATGTATTAGCGATATGTAATAACAAATAAAACATGTACACATCTTAAGATAAAGGCAAACCAAATAGCATACTATCATATCGAGCAAGACTGTCTTGTACATACATACCCCCAACATCTAATACAATAATGGCCTCTAGGGTATACATATCCAACAATCTCCCACTTGCACTAAAACCAGTTATTGGCGTATCATATACCCAACACTGTACTAAGGCCAGTTGTTGGCTTATCGTATACCCAACTTCTCGAATAGCCGCTCGAACTATGTTGAGGGATAGCCTTGGTGAATAGATCTGCCGTGTTATCTTTCATTTCTACTCTCCGAACCTCGATCTCTCGACCATAGCCCCAAGATGTGTCCACGATCTCCCTGATCAGACCTCAAGACGTGTCTAGACCGCTGATGGGACCGTGGTTTCTTCGCTAATTCCATAGCCCCATTGTTATCACAATACAAAGGTATTGGATTAACAATGGATGGAACCTCCTCAAGTTCAGAAATGAACTTCCTCATCCAAACCGTTACTTTTGTGGTATCGTTGGCAGTAATGTATTCAGCCTCCATCGTCAAGTCTGCCACGGTGTCTTGTTTGGAACTCTTCCAACAGACTACCCCTCCATTGAGAGTAAATACATAACCCAAGACGGACTTGCTGTCATCACTTTGGAAGATCGAATTGGTAAAGGCCTCCATCCGGAGGTCTCTATTACCGTACACCAAGAATATCTCCTTAGTCCTTCTCAGATACTTAAGAATGTTCTCCACAGCTATCCAATATTTCTCCTTTGGGTTTGACTGATACCTGCTTACCATGCTGAGTGCGTAAGGTACATCTGGTCTGGTATATAATATCGCATACATTATAGACCCTACCGCTAAAGCATAGGGTATAATTCTCAAGCGAGTCCTTTCCTCATCAGTCTTCGGAGACATCTCTTTGGTGAGGATGATTCTATGTAAAGTGGGTAAATTATCGCACTTAGAATCTTCCATACTAAACCGCTTTAGTATGGTGTCTGTGTACCTGGACTGAGACTGTCCTAATAAGCTCTTGGATCTATCCTTCTAGATCTTTATCCTCAGAATGCAGGAGGCATCACCCATGTCTTTCATTGAGAACTTTTGTGACAAGAAAAGTTTGACCGATTGTAGCATAGGGATACCATTTTCTATCAGGAGAATGTCATCAACGTACAATATGAGAAATATGACAGCTCCCCTACAATCTTCTTATATATACATGGCTCATCTATATTCTTAACGAAGTCAAACTCTTTGACCGTCTCATCAAAGCAGATGTTCCAACTCCGCGATACCTGCTTTAATCCATAAATGGATTTAAGAAACTTGCACATCTTCCCGCTGCTCCCACTGTCAACGAAACCCTCTGGTTGATCCATATATACACACTCTTCTAAACTTCCATTTAGAAAAGTTGTTTTAACGTCCATCTGCCAGATGCCATAGTCATGGAAGGCAGCAATGGCAAGTATGATCCATATGAATTTGAGTATAGACACTGGAGAAAATGTTTCGTTATAGTCCACACCTGGTCTTTGACGAAAACCTTTTGCAACAAGTCTAGCCTTATGGTTTCAATCTGTCCATTTGCACCAATCTTCTTTTTGAAGATCCACTTGCATCCAACGGGTTTTACCCCAGAAGGAGCAACGTCCAAAGTCCATACTTTGTTGGTGTACATGGACTCCATTTCGGATCGCATAGCATTCAGCCATTTCACAGAGTTACTACTGGAAATGGCCTACTCGAAACTAGTAGGGACATCTTCTAAGATGTAATCCTCTTGATTCTCATCTATAAGAAAACCGTAGTATCTTTCAGGCGGATGAGAATGCCTACTAGATCTGCGGAGTGGCTGATATTCATTTGGCCCTATTGAATTCTGCGGTTCAGCCAAATTTTCAGTGTCAGCTTGCGGTTCTGGAATTCCTTTCAGTTCTACCATGCTCCCACCGTTTTCTTTTGCAAGAATTTGCCATTCTAAAAAGGTGGCATTTTTAGAAACAACAATTTTTTGTTCTCTGTATGGTAGAAAAGATATCCTCACGAATGCTTGGAATATCCTATAAACTTACACAACACTGAACGTGCCTCGAGTTTATCCAGATTTTGCTTTTTAACATAATCCGAACAATCCCATATCTTAACAAATTTAAAACATGGTCTCTTCCCACTCCATATATCATATGGGGTTGTAGGCTTTGATTTGGATGGAACTTAATTCAATAGATATGCTGCTGACTCTAGCACATATCCCCAGAACGAAAGAGGTAGTTCAACACTACTCATCATAGAGCGAACTATATCCAATATGGTGCGATTCCTCCGCTCCGATACACTGTTGTGCTATAGTATATATAGAGGAGTAAGCTGAGAGAGAATACCATTCTCTTTTAAACAGTCAAGAAATTTCATGCTCAAGTATTCCCCTCCTCGATCAAATTGAAGGATTTTGATACTTTTCCTGTTTGGTTATCTAGTTCGCTCTTATATTCTTTGAATTTCTCAAAATCTTCAGATTTGTGTTTCAACAGAAATACATATCTGAATCTAGAGAGATCATCAGTTAATGTAATGGAGTACGAGAACCCATCCCTCGCATGTATAGATATTGGACCACATACATCACTATGTAGAGTCTCAAGAGCTCTGTTGCTCATTCTCCGTATCCTGTTAACGGAGTTTTGGTCATCTTTCATTTGAGAAAAGACTGACAAGTGTTATATGATGTGAATTTGAGCGGATCCAAATATCCATCCTTATGTAACTTAGCTAGTCAGGTCTCATCGATATGACCAAGTCTACAATACCATAAGAAGGCTTCGTTCATGATCAGTCGAAAATATTGCATTTTTAACACGGCAATTTCCCTATCATTTGCACTTATCTAGAAGTGTTCGGTATTCATATTGCACATATTAGCAAAACATCTTTGAAATACCAGAATTCATGTGTTAGACTTTAAAACCAGCACTTTAAAGGAAATTGACTGTTTATCATGGCATCGCATCATCCTTGTATTGCGCAACTCTTGTCTCGAGAAATTGTGCAGGAAATTGCAGGAACAAAGCCAAAATTGGGAAAAGAGCTGATCAAAAATACACCAACTCCAAGATGTGAGATCTGGTAGTGATACAGAGGGCGAAATAAAATTTAACATATCAGACAAAGGCCCAAATGTCAGCCCAAGGCCACAGTTGAAGACTCAATCCCCGAAGCTTCAGAAGCGCCGCGGATCCGCGGCGGGAGCCCGCTTGCGCCGCGGATACGCGGCGGCTTGATGGCGCCAACCCGCCCAATTTGCTCCACGTGTCTCCTCTAACGGCCCAAGCTTCCAGAAGACCCCAGAAACTCCACGTGGCTCATCTAGAAGGCCTGGCTTAACAAACTATTTCTAGAAGGCTCTCTTTAACAAACCTTTGGAGGGAAATTCAAATTTGAAATCCTAGATCAAGGGTTTTGAGATCTATAAAAAGGAGCCTAGATCTAGGGTTGAGGTTGTTCAAGAAATCATCCATCATCTCCAACCCACAAGTTGAGTGACACAACTTGTGCCTCAAAACCCTAACCCTAATTCCAATTCAAAAAATCAAGATCAAGATCCCGAGTACCATTCTGTCACGACCCAAAATTCGGCCCGTGACCGGCACTTAACCACGTAACGTCTACAGGCGTAACGCGACTAAGTAAGCCGAAACCCAGAAATCAAAACCATTTTAAATATAGAGTGTTAAAACATTTTAGGAGAAGCTTTTGTAAAATGTTTAGAAAACCTTAAGTAATTTAGTAGAAAACCTTTTTAGTTCAAGAGTTACATTTTAATAATTTTGGCAACATTTCCTTTATAAAAATTAGTCCCGCAAGTCGGGTAAAGGCAAGGTGTAGTCGAAGTAACATGTGAAATGAATAGAGCATCACAATATGATATACGGCGCCGTAGCGAAGAATGAGCAGTAAAGCAAAGACAAATATCGTAAAAGATAAGACTGCATAAATAAAGTCGGCTCACAGCGATCTCGACACCAGAGTACAAAATAACATACATCGCCCTCACAACTGTCTCTAAGTCAATACATGAAGGTAGATGGAGAATACTAGATACATCAATATACAACTGAAAGGTAAAAAGATACCGTACAAAACCCACCTAATAGCAAAAGGGCTAACACGCTTCAGAAATGGTATCTGTGTCAAAAGATGCGGTAAACAGCCAGCCTCGACTACTCCAAAGGGCAACCTGCAAGCACTGTGGCACAACGGGGGTGAGTTGCCAACTCGTGAATAGTAGATAACATATAAAGGTAATCGCGAGTATTCACGTGCTACGATACTCTAACCTATGCCAACGGATAAACATCTATATGATGAACTGGGTGCTCAATATCATGCAACAAGTGTGATCTGGTAATCATGTCTATATGATGAGCAAGGTATGTGATAATCAGGCATGGCGATGCAATCTAACAACCCTATATATATGATGAGCAGGGTACGCAATGATATGCAAGCATGGGTACTCTATCAGGTATGCTAGCTACAGGATGGGATGTCAAGTACTAAATACTGAGTATGGGAAGAAGTAATGTCTACACGGAATGTCAACGTGGAAAACATAACTGGTGTCTGTCAATACACCCCAATCCCAACACAACTCAGGCGCCGTCATCAACATCGGCCCTCAAATCCTGTAATCTCATTAAATCGTGAGTGCCCAACATCGGCACCCAAATATCAAGAAAACTCGTGTCCAGCATCGACACACAAAACCTCATATCTCGGGCATCCGTCAGTCCGGGTTAGCCCACGGGCTCTGTCTGCGGTATCGGCCCTCGGCCCCGGCAGTATGAGTCATCCCGTTTCCATCTCTCGACTCTGGTCGGTATCCTCCGGATAACCGCCAGGTCTAACCAATCACCGGTAGGTAGTAGTCCCTCTGCCAGGCTCACCGTCTACTGCACAGCGATCCGTTCTCGCCTCGGGGTACCATACCGGGTCCACCATGTACCCGCAATCGGCCTCGTCCAGTTCCTCGACTCGGGTTCGCATGTATCGCTCGAGCACTGAGAAAACACATGGTGGACGCACTGAAATATCATATCAAGGGAAACCGGGTTTTTAAACAGTGCGTATTTTCTTAAAATAGTACTCCGATTCCCAAATCCAGAAATCACATGAATCAATCTAATGCGTAAATCCATGCCATGCGTCGTATGACACTGAGGGTAAAAGAAAAGGGAAAACCGCTCTTTTTAAAAGATCCAGTTTGGAAAATATCATATGCGGTCCCTTAATTTTTAAATTAGGTCAATATCATCCATGTATGTGTTCCCCTCCGAATGGCGGCGCGACATGACGTCTTGCCTGAGATTCGGGGCAGATGCTAATTGGTGCTATCCGTCTACCTCTCTGAAAATGCCAAGTTGATTTATGGCACCATGTATCGAAGGTTTAGACGGATGCGTAGTCCATGGGTTTAAGGACCCCACAGTCCATTGTTAGTTTTAAGACATCTCGGTCAAGGTTAAGGATGTCGTAGTCCATGGGTTTAAGGACCCCACAGTCCGGTATGTGCTCTGGATGCTTCACACGGGCTCACTGCCGTGCTCTGCGAGGACCAGGCTCCGCTCTAGACGTTTTCCACGGGGTCAAAGAGTGACATTATCCGCGTTCCACGTAACCAGGATAATGTTCCAGTCCGGTATGGGTTTAGATCCGACAAAAGAGCATTTGGGCTCTATTGTTCCAGTTTAAGGACATAGGGGTCCATTAAATGTATGGCCGTCGGGACTCATCACCTCTCTGACGACGTTGAAGGATTACAACGACAGATGTCAGAGGAGTTCAGAGATGTACCCTTGAGCCAGAGTTGATTAGGGGGTTTATAGTCCGATTTGGGACTAGAGTCTGTTTGAAAGTTTAAGGATACATTAGCCATTTTTGAGGCTAAGATCAACTTAAACGGTTGTTAAGGATACGCTAGTCCAGTTTGGGACTAAGATCGACTTAACGGGATCGTTTAGATCCAACAAAAGAGCATTTGGCTCTATTGTTCCAGTTTAGGGACATAGGGGTCTAATGCCAGTTTAGGGACATGGTGGTTCATCTCCAGTTTAGGGACATAGTGGTCCATCGCCAGTTTAGAGACATGGTGGTCCATTGGTAGTTTAAGGACGCATAAGTCCATGGGTTTAAGGACCCCACAGTCCATATGGGTGTGTGGTCGTCGGGACCCGTCACCTCTTTGAAGACATTGAGGGATTACAATGCCAAGTATCAAAGGAGTGAAGAGATATACCCTAGAACCGGAGTGGATTAAATAGTCCTTGGCCCAATTTGGGATCAAGACGAATTAATTATGTTATGAGTCCATTGGCCCAGTTAATCACAAATTGAGGACTTATGGCCATCTTGGGCTAAGTCCAATCAGGAGAGGCTTTGCCTCTATCCATTTAGGCCAATTGGGCCAAAGCCTAGTGTTAAACACTACAGAGCAGTCAGTGTTGAACACTGGGAATGAGGTTGACAAGTTAGTGTTTAACACTAAGAGATAATTGGTGTTAAACACCAGCAACAAGGCTTTTCAAATTAGTGTTAAACACTAAAACAGATCAGTGTTGAACACTGGCAATGAAGATCTCAGATTAGTGTTAAACACTAAGGTAGTCAGTGTTGAACACTGCAAAAAAAGCTTTTTGATTAGTATTGAACACTAAGGCCCAACAGTGTTTTAACACTGGGTTCGGGAGTTTCAATTTAGTGTTAAACACTAAGGCAGGAGGGGTCACGTGGCAGCACGTGAGAGCGCCCTCCCTTCATCTATTCTGCTGAGATTATCGCATCTTTCAGAGCATCACGTGCCATCACGTGATGGGCATTCAAATGCCTATGTATTAGAGCTTCTGCCGAGGGTCACGTGGGTCACGTGGGGTGCTGCCTCAAAGGGGCTTTCTGTAGATCTCTTGTGGGGGTCACGTGGTGACACGTGACCCTGCCTCTATGTATGTTGTTTTAGAGGATCTGTTAATCTTTTCCAGGAATCAAGTTCCTCGTAAGGTTAAACCCTGACAGTAATTTCAGAGGAATTAAATTCCTACTTCCTTTCGAAGGTTTATATTCTGAATAGAGTTGGACTCTGAATTTTCTGTAGGAATTAAATTCTTCATATATGTGAAGAACTGAATAGGGTTAAACCCTAATAAAAGCTTTTAAGGAATTAAATTCCTACTTTCTTTTAAGTTATGATCAAGGGAATTAAATCCCCGCTATTCCAACAGAACTAGGTTCTTAATTAGGGTTAAACCCGGTTTCTTTTTGTTCTGAAGGAATTAAATTCCCATAACACAGGGTCAAGCCCTAGTTTTATTTTAAAGGAATTAAATTCCTATAGTTCTGTGAGAATTAAATTCTTGTGCTGCCATTCCCTCTCTATATTTTGGATCTGCATGGCTGGATCTCGACCCATTGAGAATTAAATTCTCAACTTCAAGGGGAGATGTGCACTTTGCAGATCCTCTATCAAAGAGAGAAGAAATATGTTCTTCTGTTTTATATATCAGAGTTAAACTCTGTTGAGAATTAAATTCTCTTTCTTTCAAAAAGCCTTCCCTTTCTTACCTAGGGTTTTCTTTTGCAGAAGATCCAAGTTCCTCGAAGTATCAAGGCTCTCTCTCTTTTTTCTTCCCTCTACGTATATATCTCTTTTTGTGTCTCTTGGCTCCTATTTATAGGAGAAGCAGCCGAGTCAATTAGTTTTTGACGAATCTTCATTGAGAGATTTGATTTGCATCCATCATTCGTTTTGGACCTTTGGATTATTAGGTGAATTTTATTCATCATTGTTTCAAGTCCCGGGATTCTCCTTTGTTATTTCGGTTAGATTTAAAGGGGAAATCTTTCCAAACCCGAGATTTTCCCATAAATATTTAATCACCTCTGAACCTTTAATTTAATTGTTTCTAGATAGTCGCTTTCCTTTGGAAAGATTTGAATCTCTTTCAGAATTTAATTCTGTTGACAAAATGGGCTTTGAAAGCCGGTCACGTGTGACCACGTGACCCATGGTCACGTATGGGCACGTGACCCCCTTTGGAATGAGCCTTTTCCTTTCTTTTTGCGCTGTCTTCTGGTTGTTGCTTAACCGTCACGTGCCATCACGTGACCCCTGGTCACGTGTGAGCACGTGACCCTGATCTGGACTCTTTTTCCTTGACTTGATCAGGGAAACGATGTGCCTTTGAATCCGCTTTAAAATGTCACGTGCCAACACGTGACCCTGGTCACGTGGGAGCACGTGACCCTTTCTTAAGCCCTTTTTCTTTGATGTAGTCAGAAAGCTGAACTTGCTTTGCCGGTACTTTTGGGTGTCACGTGCCAACACGTGACTGCTGGTCACGTGTAAGCACGTGACCCTCTTCTCAAGCTTTTTCCATAAGCTTTCCTGATTTTAAATCAGGAAACAAATGCCCCCACAGCGTTGTTCTCACGTGCCAGCACGTGAGTGCAACGCTGTCACCTCTTGCGACCGTTGGATTCCTTTAGGGATCTGGGGAGATGAAACGTTTCCATTGCCTTCTATAAATACCTCTGTCTCTTCATAGGAGCCTTCACTTTGCTCATCTTCTTCTTCTGAGAACTCTTTCTGAGAATTTAATTCTCGCTTCCAGAGCTTAGTTCTCTGCCTTGAAACAATTTTCAGAGTTTAACTCTGTTTTAAAAGATTTCTTTTCCTCAGGTAATGTTCTAGGACAGACGATGGACCTTCACATTCCTCTGGATTTTAAATCCAAAACAAGGGTTTTTACCCTTTTCTCTTCATGTTTTCCCATAAGAACCGCTTAACCTTCAAACTGTAGATCTTTTAGGGTTTAGATGATCTTTGGGGAGATGATGATGGCGTTTCAACTCCATGGAATTTAATTTCCATCCAAAAATGTTTCTGGGAATTTAATTCCCTTTTCTTAATAAGGAATTTTAATTCCAATGAAGGACCTGATTTCTTCATGCGGAGGCTTCCTGGGGTCTCTTGACCCGAGGTTGTTCTTCTGCAGTTAATGAAACAGGAGTTTTCTAATGAATCTCATGACCTTTATTTCAGGTATCATGGATGCCCATCTGTATGGTCTTGACGAGATCATTTCCTATGGGAATATTCGTGCACTGGGCCGCAGTCAGAACAAGGAGTTCACCGATGCTCAATGTGCCGAGATTATGAGCCGCTTTGATGAGTACAACCATCGGCTACTCCCCCGTCGCTCTTCTCTTCTGAGGCTGATCGTGCTGGCGATCAGGGAGGCTCTCCCTCTATTCTGTGCTGGTGTGCCGCTTGGGGTATTGGACGCCGCCGAGGATAAAGTACACTCGGTGTATCTGATGCACTTGATCTCAAAGAGAAGGCGGGATAATCTCATTGATCTCCTGCATCAGATGTTCCAGCAGTCGGCCATACTTGCCGTCTATCGGAGGGTGGAGGACATTCGTGAGGACCCCGATGCTTGTGATCGTGAGAGGAAGCATACTCGGGAGGTTCGAAATGCTTGGAAAATTTTGAATAAAGTTAATTTTGAGTTTCTCAACCCATGTCCCGCATCTGAAGTTTTACCATTGTAAATGCGTCCTCTGTATTTTGTATGAACCCCTTGAAGTATGAGTGACAATTGTTATTATGTCTTTCTATGTTTGCATGTCTTTTCTCTGGGATTTTATCAAACAGGACCGTTGTTGTTGGTGCTTTCAATATGCAGGGTGCTACTCCATTGTTTTAGTGTACATCAGGTTTAGGCCTCACGTAGTCTGCACGTGGGGTCCCTTGATGTGGCTGTTCACAAAATCTTCTCATGCCCTATTTTCAGCGCACAATATTAGACACAGAAAAAAGGGCCTTGGAAATAGTTTCACCATGCAAGATTTTCCGCGCACAGCACTTAATGCATTTCCTTATATATGAGGCTATAGCTTCCCTTTTCCTCTCACAAAGAGATTTATATTATTATTATTATTTTTATCTTGGAGTAACTTGTCTTGAGAAACAAACGAGCGCCATAGCCTGCAATTGCCCTCATGCTCGTCGACAGCCATGGGAAGTTCCTATTGAGGAAATGGTCCCCAGCTTTGCTGCTCGGTTGGTGGATCCCCTCCTTACCGACAACGAATGCGACTCAGCCATGCATGAACTCTCGATCCGTAGGGGGTCCCCCCTCCCGATGGGTTCTCTCTGGCTCCGGATGATTCTCAAGGCCGTGCTTGCCGACATCCCTCCTCACCCGGCGGAGATGACCCTGGCGATGCTCGAGGCGGCAGAAGAAAAGCTCGAGGGTTTTCATGAAGCGTGCCTGATTACTCAGGCTTTGAAGGATTGCTCAATTTATCTGCTGAGCCAGATCAAGGCCCGGCGAGCTATTATGTCTGCTTTCGCGGACGAACACGGCGCCAATCGATGGGGAGTGACTCCTCGTGAGAACCGTCGCTTTGACGTGCTGGAGAAAGCAGAGAGAGAGATGGAGAATTTTGTCCTCTGTTTCATTAACGCTTGTGCCGTTGATCCCATGTTTGGTGACCTTTTCCGTTAGCGTAGAATACTTTTAAATTAGTCCCTCTTTTTTTTTACGCTTTATGCCGAGATTCCATGTAGGCTTGGTGCTAGTATGTATGTTTCCGCTTGCATAAATAAACTTTGTATTCTTCTCATGAGAACTTTCTTTAACTGCAAATGCTACCATCACTTTCCTGCGCATCAGACCTTTTTGGGTATTATGAACGTTCATGCGATTGCAAATGCTATTATTATTATTATTCCCTTTTTGAATACTCATATGATTGTGAACGCATGCTTGAAATATGTCGGAAACTTTTCTTGTTGCCTTTCACATCAGGCGATGTGAGCGCGTTTTAGATTGATTATTCCCGTCAACTGGAAGCCCATTTATATGGTCTTGTCAATGTCTTGTTTCCAAGGCTGTGGTTACGAAAGCGAGCTTACGTGGCCTGATAGAGCGATACGTAGCGAACATAAGGTTGTGGCTCTCGATAAAGCTGCCACGTTCACTCGTGAGAGGGTCGAGGCTCATAAGGCCATTGAGAAAGAGATTGAAGCCCGGCTCGCTTCGTATCAGGCTCAACAAGCTCAAGCGGAGGCTCGTCTTTTGGAGATCTTGCGTCATGAAGCCGTGGTTCAACAAAAGCAGGATGAGCTGACCAAGTTGCTGAATCGCCCGCCGGCCTGAAACATTTGTATCTTTTCCTTCCTTTTTGTACATACTCATGGATGAGGGTATTTTCTTTTTGTTTCTTTCATGAATTGTACTTTGTACCCATTTTGGTTTATGAATAGAAGATACATTTTTCTTCTAAATGGTGTGTCCCCCTTTTTATTGAATGTATTCTGCGGATATTCTACCTCGATCTTCTTGCAGGACAGCGATGGCTTAGGATTCAGGGTTAAGATCTGCTTCCTAAGACTTTTGCATTTTACGAGCCACGAGGGTCTCATAAAGAGTTTTTCTCCCTACAGGTCGAGAGGATCCCATAGGTGTAAGTTCTTCTTAGAGATCGTGAGGATCCTTAAGCGAGTTTTCCCTTGAGAGTCGTAAGGATCTCACAAGAGAGTTTTTCTTCCTTACAGGTCATGAGGACTTGTAAGTGTTGGATGCGGTCACCCTTGTCCGTGTTTTACGGAGTTAGGGGTTTCTCCAGGCATCGTAGTTTAAAGACATCACGGTCAAGGTTAAGGACCTCATAGTCCGTGGATTTTGGGACTCCACAGTCCGCTGTTAGTTTTAAGACATCACGGTCAAGGTTAAGGACCTCATAGTCCGTGGATTTAGGGACTCCACAGTCCGGTGTTTGGTTGCAGGGACCCGTCACCTCTTTGAAGACGTTGAGGAATTACAACGCCGGGCATCAAAGGAGTGAAGAGATGTACCCTTAAACCAAGGCAAAATCTGTAGGGAATCGGGGTGGTTGATCGTTAGTTTTAAGACATCACGGTCGAGGTTAAGGACGTCATAGTCCGTGGATTTTAAGGACTCCACAGTCCGGTATTTGCTCTGGATGCTTCACACGGGTTCACTGCCGTGCTTGGCGAGGACCAGGCTCCGCTCTGGACGTTTTTCACGGGGTCAAAGAGTGACATTATCCGCGTTCCACGTAACCATGAATTTTGCACTAGATGCTTCACACGGGTTCACTGCCGTGCTCGGCGAGGACTAGGCTCCGCTCTGGATGCTTCGCACGGTTCACTGCCATGCTCTGCGAGGACCAGGATCCGCTCTGGACGTTCTCCACGGGGTCAAAGAGTGACATTATCCGCGTTCCACGTGATCAGGAATTTTGCACTAGATGCTCCACACGGGTTCACTGCGTGCTCGGCGAGGACTAGGCTCCGCTCTGGACGCTTCGCACGGGTTCACTGCCATGCTCTGCGAGGACCAGGATCCGCTCTCGACGTTTTCCACGGGGTCAAAGAGTGACAATATCCGCGTTCCACGTGACCAGGAATTTTGCACTAGATGCTCCACACGGGTTCACTGCCATGCTCGGCGAGGACTAGGCTCCGCTCTGGATGCTTCGCACGGGTTCACTGCCATGCTCTGCGAGGACCAGGATCCGCTCTGGACGTTTTCCACGGGGTCAAAGAGTGAAGTTATCCGCGTTCCACGTAACCAGGAATTTTGCTCTAGATGCTTCACACGGGTTCACTGCCGTGCTCGGCGAGAACTAGGCTCCGCTCTGGATACTTCGCACGGGTTCACCGCCATGCTCTGCGAGGACCAGGATCCGCTCTGGACGTTCTCCACGGGGTCAAAGAGTGACATTATCCGCGTTCCACGTGACCAGGAATTTTGCACTAGATGCTCCACACGGGTTCACTGCCGTGCTCGGCGAGGACTAGGCTCCACTCTGGATGCTTCGCACGGGTTCACTGCCATGCTCTGCGAAGACCAGGATCCGCTCTGGACGTTTTCCACGGGGTCAAAGAGTGACATTATCCGCGTTCCACGTGACCAGGAATTTTGCACTAGATGCTCCACACGGGTTCACTGCCGTGCTCGACGAGGACTAGGCTCCGCTCTGGATGGTTCGCACGGGTTCACTGCCATGCTCTGCGAGGACCAGGATCTGCTCTGGACGTTCTCCACGGGATCAAAGAGTGATGTTATCCGCGTTCCACGTGACCAGGAATTTTGCACTAGATGCTTCACACGGGTTCACTGCCGTGCTCGGCGAGGACTAGGCTCCGCTCTGGATGCTTCGCACGGGTTCACTGCCATGCTCTGCGAGGACCAGGATTCGCTCTGGACGTTTTCCACGGGGTCAAAGAGTGACATTATCCGCGTTCCACGTGACCAGGAATTTTGCACTAGATGCTTCACACGGGTTCACTGCCGTGCTCGGCGAGGACTAGGCTCCGCTCTGGATGCTTCGCACGGGTTCACTGCCATGCTCTGCGAGGACCAGGATCCGCTCTGGACGTTTTCCACGGGGTCGAAGAGTGACATTATCCGCGTTCCACGTGACCAGGAATTTTACACTAGATGCTCCACACGGGTTCACTGCCGTGCTCGGCGAGGACTAGGCTCCGCTCTGGATGCTTCGCACGGGTTCACTGCCATGCTCTGCGAGGACCAGGATCCGCTCTGGACATTTTCCACGGGGTCAAAGAGTGACATTATCCGCGTTCCACGTGACCAGGAATTTTGCACTAGATGCTTTACACGGGTTCACTGCCATGCTCGGCGAGGACTAGGCTCCGCTCTGGATGCTTCGCACGGGTTCACTGCCATGCTCTGCGAGGACCAGGATCCGCTCTGGACGTTTTCCATGGGGTCAAAGAGTGACGTTATCCGCGTTCCACGTAACCAGGAATTTTGCTGAATATATCCGCATTTCACGGGATGAAGGTTTGACTGTTGGCGATATGTATACCACTGAGCCATGGAACTGGGAGTTGCCGCTGTTCCGCTTAGCTTGAAGTTGTGTCCGTTGTTACGAGACGAGTGTTGGGATGATCTCTAGGTCGCTTGTGGCCCGTCGAGATTTAGCTTCGTTCTTTGGTGAAACCTGGGGGAGGGAGGTACGTTCCCTTTTTGTTTATGCCATTGGATTGTATACAGGGTGTGATGGGACATCACCTGTAAGGCATACATTTTATTTTTATTTTATTTCTTTTTCCGCGTTGCTCTATCGTTTCAGCTTTTATATCGCGAAGGTCGCGATTGCCCCATCATTTCGGCTATTTTTCGCGGTGCCCAATCATTTCGGCTATTTATTTATTTTCTACTCGCTGCTTTTTATTGCGAGTTGCCCCATCATTTCGGCTTTTTTTTTATGCCTTCATTCTTACTTGCTGTTTTTTATTGCAAGTTGCCCCATCATTTCGGCTATTTTGTAGGCATGTGTGGCTTGCTAGCTTTTTCGCCGCAAGCTCGGATTTTGGACACCGATTTCGGCATCAGCATCGCTGCAACTGGGATGTTGCCAGGAGCGAATCATCATTTGCCATGAAAGAACTTGGGATTTGATACCGGTTTAGGCATCAGCATCGCTGCAACTGGAATATTGCCAGGAGCGAATCATCATTTGCCTCTGTCGATGTTGAACAAAGGTGGCTTAGCAAACAGGGTTAAGGTCCTGTCGACTAAGGCTTTTGACTTCATGAGCCGTAAGGGTCTCACAAAGGTATTTCTCCCTACAAGTCGTGAGGATCTTGCAGGTGTATTTTCTCCTTAGGGATCGTGAGGATCCCTAAGTGTATGTTCCTCTGTAAGTCGTAAGGATCCTACAAGAGGGTTTTCTCCTTATGGGTCGAGAGGACCTACAAGGGTTGGACTTTGCTGGGGAAATGTTTATTCGCGCCCGTGGATTGTATACAAGGGTCAGTATTGAGCCTCTTGTAGGGCAATATCGAAGGTTGTGGAGGATTTGCTTAAGAACAGGTTTAGGTTTCTGTAACTTAAGACTTTCAAATCTCATGAGCCGTGAGGGTCACATAAGAGAATTCTCCTTACGAGTCGTGAGGATCTCGTAAGTGTATTTTCTCCTTAGGAATCGTGAGGATCCCTAAATGTGCTGCTCCTTTGTGAGTCGTAAGGATCTCACGCAGGTGGTTTCTCCTTACAAGGTCGAGAGGACTCTGTAAGTGTCCTTTAACGAGGTTGCGCCCTTTCGGGTTTTCACAAACACTCGCCGGTAGTCCTGCTGTCTTTACTCACGGAGCCCTTTCGGGTTTTCATCCGTGCCCATTTTGCTTATAGACATACCGTTTTTTTTTATTTTATTCTTTTTCACTTTTTTTTACAAGGTCGCGTTTTTTCGGGTTTTCACGAACACTTGCCGGCAGCCCTGCTGTTTTTACTCACGGAGCCCTTTCGGGTTTTCATCCGTGCCCACTTTGCTTATGGACATACCGTTTTTTTTATCATTTTTTATCTTCTTCTTTTTTTTTTATCCATCTCGTCAACCTAAGGATGTTGCGGTAGTAGTTTAGGGACGTTTCGGTCCGTCGATAGTTTAAGGACGTTTCGGTCCGCCGTTAGTTTAAGGACGTTTCGGTCCGTCGTTATGGGAAGGCCGGCTGCTGCTTGTAAAGTCTGAGCCTAGGAAGATAGTGAGCGGACATAGTCGTCGTCATCTATCATTGACCCAGGCTGTGGCTTATTAAGTATAGTATTTCTTCAAGAAGCGGCCGTTTATTGGCCTGAAAGGCCTTTCACCATGCATGTCCATGAGTAGGTAGGCTCCACCCTGGTAGACCTTGTCTATGATGTACGGGCCTTCATAGTTTGGCTCAAATTTTCCTCGCTTGGCACGATTGGGGATCATAGGTCTTTTGACCACTAGTACGAGTTCGCCTTGGCGGAATGTCCTCGGCCTGGTCAATCTTTCGTATGAGCACGTCATCTTTGCTTTGTAGGCCTCTAGATGTTGTTGCGCTATGAGCCGGGTTTCGTCGAGGGCATCAAGCTCCTCAAGCCGAAGGTGAGCATTTTCTTCGTTCGTCAGCTCGTGGTGGACTGCTACTCGTAGAGAGGGTAATTCTATCTCGAGGGGGAGCACTGCTTCCGTCCCAAATACCAACGCGTACGGCGTTGTGTTTGTGGCCGTCTTGAATGTAGTTCGATAAGCCCAAAGGGCTTCTTGCAGCCTTTCGTGCCAGTCTCTCTTATTCCTGGAAACGGTCTTTTTTATGATCTTCGTCAAGGTCTTATTGAAGGCCTCGGCCAGACCGTTAGCTCGTGGGTTGTAAACCGAAGAATATCTCCAGTCTATACTGTGCTGCTGTGCGAAGCGGCTAATCTTATGGCTTCGGTAGGCCGGCCCATTATCGGAGATAATCCGCCGTGGAGTTTCGAACCGATAGATGACGTGCGTCTTGAAGAAATGGAGGATATTCTCCGTCTTCACTTCCTTCAGTGGTACTGCTTCTGCCCATTTGGAGAAGTAATCAGTTGTCGCCAGGATAAAACGGTGTCCCCGGGATGATGCTGGCTCAATGGGGCCGACTATGTCAGTCCCCCACATTTCGAATGGCCAACTAGCCAGCGTTGGGTGCAGTGGATTCGGATGTTGGTGGATGAAGTCTCCATGAATCTGGCATGAGTGGCATTGCTTCGCATACTCGAGGCAGTCCTGGATCATCGTGGGCCAGTAATAACCCATCCGTTTAATTTTTAACTTCATCTTTGAGCCTGCTTGGTGAGAACCGCAAAGTCCGTCATGAACTTCCTGAATGACTCTTTCTGCTTCGTCAGGTCCTAAGCATCTCAGCCATAGAGAATCAAACGATCTCTTGTATAGAATATCGTTGACGAAAGCGAAAGATAAAGCTCGTTTCATGAGCTGATGTCTTGAGGACGCTTCTTCGGGCATTCGGTGGGACTTAAAGTAGTCTATGAAGACTTCCCTCCAGTCTTCGGCCTTCTCATGGTCTTTTATTTGTAGGGTCGTCTACTCAGTCGTTCCCTTTTCTTCGCATGATTCCGGAGATATTTCTGCCGGGGCGAGCACTCGACGGCTTTGTACCACGATTCTGACGTCATCGAGGTTCTCGTCAGCCAGTTCTTTAGCAAGTTTAGCCAACGCGTCTGCTTTGCTGTTTTCCGCGTGCGGTATGTTCTCCAAAGTATAGGAGGGAATTTGGGTCAATAGTTGTTGCACCCTTTCGCCGTACTTCACCAACTCCGGCTTGCACGTTTGGTAGTCACCATTTACTTGACTAACGACCAGCTGAGAATCCCCGTATATAAGGAGGTCTTCAATTCCCATGTCGATGGCGATCTCGAGGCCTGCTATCAGAGCTTCGTATTCAGCTTCATTGTTTGTCCTCGGCTCTGTTAAGGAGAAGGCGAAGCGCATTATCCCTCCTTGTGGAGTTGCAAAGATGAGGCCTATCCCTGATTTGATCATTGGGATACCTTGTTTCTGTTTCTTTATGGAGGACGCTCCATCGAAATAGAGTTCCCATCGGGCGCTTCCGCCGCTAATCGCATCAAATGCATGCTCGTCCGGCAAATCACAGTTCAGAGGAGAATCGGCCGGTATCGGGTGCTCGGCGAGGAAGTCGGCAATGGCCTGGCCTTTCACTGCCTTGAGAGGTTGATACGTTATCGAGAACTCCATCAAGAGCAGAGCCCACTTAGCGAGTCGTCCCGTCAATATGGCTTTCGACATCAAATATTTGAGAGGGTCCACCTTCGAAATAAGACGGACTTCATGTGCTAATGCGTAATGTCTTAGCTTTGTTATTGCGAAGATCAACGCCAGGCAGTGCTTTTCAATGGGGGAATAGTTGCTTTCTGCCCCCAGCAGCACTCGACTTAAATAGTAAAGTGCTCTTTCTTTCCCCTGATCGTTCTCTTGTGCCCATAATGCGCCTAAAGAACCTTCGAGGGCGGTCGTATAAAGAATGAGGGGTTTTCCCTTGACCGGCGCGGCCAACACCGGAGGGTTCTGCAGGTACTGCTTGATCTCGTCTAGTGCACCTTGACATTTGTGATCCCAAGCGAATGGAGTTCCCTTTTTCATCAGGTGGCTGTAAGGACGGCATTTGCCCGAAATATTAGCGATAAACCGCCGGATGTATGCGAGCTTCCCTTGGAGAGACCGCAACTGCTTGAGGGTTCTTGGCGGAGGCATTTCCATGATCGCCTTAATCTTTGACGGATCTATTTCAATACCTCGGTGTCGAATGATGAATCCCAGGAATTTGCCCGAGGAGACTCCAAACGCGCATTTGAGGGGATTCATTTTCAAATTATATTGCCGAAGGCGTCGAAATACAGTCTCCAGATGCTTTAAATGATCTTCGTATGACATGCTCTTTACTACGAGGTCATCGATATAGCACTCGACGACGTCGTGTATGAGGTCATCAAAGATCTTTGTCATGGCCCTTTGATAGGTAGCGCCAGCGTTCTTTAGACCAAAGGGCATAACCCTGTAGCAAAATATACCCAAAGGGGTGCGGAAAGCGGTGTGCTTCTGGTCTTCGGGATACATCTTTATCTGATTGTATCCTGACGAACCATCCATAAAGGAGAAATCCTCGTGAGTGGACGTGTTATCTATCATTAGCTCGGTTATTGGTACTGGGAAATCATCCTTTGGACAGGCTTTATTGAGATCCCTGAAATCCACGCATATGCGTACCGTCCCGTTCTTCTTCATTACCGGGACGATATTGGCGATCCAATCGGGATATTAGACTTCTTGGATAAATCCAGAATCGATCAGCTTCTTGACTTCGGCGTTGATGCTCATCTCAAGCTCGAGTCGCATCCTCCTTGGCGCCTGCTTGACTGGCTTGATATCTGGGGATATTGCTAATCTATGCACAGCAATCTCCGGATCTAGTCCTGGCATCTCGGAGTAGTTCTACGCGAAGCAGTCTTTATGCCGTAGAAGCACGTTCTTTAACGCAGCCACCCTCTCTTCGGATAACAGCTCGCTGACAAATGTCGGTCGCGGGTCGTCTGCCGATCCGAACTCAATCTTCTTGAGGTTATCTGCAGTAGTATGTATACCATCTTCCAGTTCTTTCGGAGCGGGCGGAAATTCTGAGATCGCCTCATCATCGCTGTTCTCAAAGCACCGGGGAAGGTCATCTACGTTCTCGAGCTCTTCTCCTAATATCGTAATCGTATAACAAGTGCGAACCCGCTCCCCGGACTGAGGTGGACCCGGTTCTGCTCTTGCGGCCTTGGGCTCGTGTTTTTGCGGCGGCGTTACCTTCCAGCCGTCGGATAAAGCGAATCTGCCCCGTTGGTACTGGTCCTCGACCCAGTTCTTGAAGGTGATGCAGTCTTCGGTAGGATGTCCTATTGCTTGGTGATAAGAGCAATAACTCAGATGAGAAGCCTTGTTAGCTTGCTCAGGATGTCTAGACTCTGGAAGCGTGATCATTTGATGTTTTATAGCGAGGTTGAGTAACCTCTCCATCTTGTCTCGGGGGAAGGAGTACGCTCGACTCATCTTCTTCATGAGGGACAAACCAGAGCCGCTTCTTGATTTATTTCCGTCTCTGCGTCGGGCCTTTCGTACAACGGATTGACGAGGATAAGCGTCTTTGTCTTTTGCAGCACGTTGAAATAAACGTTGCGTCCTGGCCTTCTCGTAGATGGCCGTTTCGCGGTTGTGGTCTTCCCGAGCCTTCTGACCCACTTTCCTGATAGGCTTGCCTATTCGTCCCTCAAACGACGGACTCGGCGCTTTAATCGCGGGGTCTAGTTTTGATGGGGGGTTGGCATCTCCTGACAGGGCGTCCTCCTCTTCATCAAAGGTATATATAGCGTAGCTGCTGTGAGCCCGTTCCCGCTTTCCGGCTCTTGCGTATCCAAGCCCGAGTGTTTCCATCTTCCCGTTGGGCAATTTGCGTTGAGTCATGGGGACATCCCAAATCCTGTTGTAGAACCGAGCCTGCCGAACGGTCTGTTTTAAGGGTACTCCTTGGCGTTTCAATAGCTTCTTTAATCCATTTGTATAGTATCTGGGCAGACGGATGGGTTGGAGCCTATCAAGTGTAGCATCCGCGCCATGCCAGATCTCTTTCTCTATTTTCGACTCTGAGGATCGGTAGAATAGGATCACCTTCTCACCCCTTTGCCTGGGAGGGACGTAGAATGTTTGCAGGTCCTGCACATTATGAGCCTGAAGCGTGTCGAGATCCTTGTAGTGTTCTCGCGGTACCATGGTGATTTGCAAACTATGGTCATCGCCAGGGGGTGTTTGTATTGACAGCCGATTGGAGGACACGGCATTAACTTCATCTTCTGAATCACTTCCGAAGACCAACATGGGGGCGGGCGTCCCCAGGTTGTTGCGTTGAGATGGCCCTGCATAAACTATCTCTTCCTCTTCTTCGGTATCGCTCCCGAAAACAGGGATGGTGGCGGCGGTTTTGTTCTCCGGATTGCGACATCTTTCTGTATCCTCGAAATCTGGCAAGAAGTACTTCGCATCTTCGTATTTGCGGACTTCGTTCACGGAAAATGGGTTTAACTCACCTGTTACGGTATACTCGAAACCATCCTTAAAGTACTTCATACACTGATGTTGTGTAGAAGGGATGATGTTGTATTCGTGTAACCAAGGACGACCGAGCAAGGCGTTGTAGCAGGTCTTGGCGTCAATGACATGGAATTTGATGTCTGTGACGAGAAGTCCAAAGCGTAATGTTAGTATCACAGATCCGAGAGTCCGTGACGATTGTGAATCGAAACCGGAGATAGTAATTTTGTCACGAGCGAGGTGTTGCACGCTCATGCAGATTTCCTTCAACACCGGAACATTAAGGAGGTTGACGGAGGATCCATTATCCACCAGGATCTTGCCTATCTTGATATCATGGCAGTATCCGGAGACATATAGGGGACGGTTGTGGTCCCACGTCCCAAGAAGGAGGTCTTCATCACCGAAAGTAATGTTGGTTGTATGCACTTCCTCCAGTTCATCTTTCATCTTTTCAGTGGCGAGGAAGGCTTGGAATTGCTCAGGTTCTTATAACGCCTTAATTAGTGAGTCTCGCGCTTCTTTTGATAATAGGAGGGCATCGAGAATGCTAAGCTGAGAAGGTAGCTTCCTTAGGTGCGCGAGGATGTTATAGTCCACTTTACCCTTCCTAGGAGGGTCTTTGGCAGCCAGCTCTCTCATGACTTGGTCATCTAAAGTGATATCTTCAGTGACCTTTTCCTTTCCCTTATCCTTTCTATTCCCGGGCCCGAGATTCTTTTCTGGGAGTGTGCGATTGCGCAGCTGAATGTTCTCGCAGATCTCCGATTCCTCCTCTTTCCCCAACACGGATTCTTTGAAGAGAAGGCCCAGAGCGATTTCTTCATCAGAGTCGCTCCCAAAGGTGAGAACTTGTGACCCCCTGGCGTTTACTATGTAACAGTTGCCAGTAGCTCTGTCGTGCCCATCGATAGTACTTCTTCGCTCCCGACGGCTCTTGCGTTTCATGCGCTTAACATGTTGCCGACGAGTGACATATTCTTGCCACCATATCTTAAAGGCGTCGCACTCCTCCGTGGGGTGTGAGATTTTTCGGTGATATGCGCAATAGTCAGGGTGCCTCTCCACCCCATCGTGTGTGTTTCCTTCCGAGGGTGGTAGCTTCATTCCCATTGACATGGCTTTGGCAAACCTTTTCCTCGTCTTGAATATCTTCTTGTCTACTTCGGATGCCTTTCGCTCTGGCAGGGGTAGTTCAACTCTTTCGTTCAGTTGCCCGCATTTGGCTCTTTCCGACGTGGTCATCTCACGCTCCTGGTCCGCTTTACATTTTAGACGAATCTCGTCTAGAAAAGCGTAGATCATTTCGTCTGTTGGCCATGCGCGCTCTGGTACAGGCTCTGCCTCCAGCTTTTTAGTGCCAGGAGTTTTCCCATCATCGGTGAACGAGTGGGAGATTATGTTACAACTCGCCACATATCCTTCGGATTCATCCGACGAGCTTTCTCCATCATCTTCCTCTTGAAAGATGTGGTTGAGGAACTCTTGCAGTGTGACAGGAGTTCGCGCCTTTTGATTGTATTCTTCCAACGCGTCGATTTGCTTCTGCAAGTTCGTGTGTTCGTTTCCAAGCTTCATGGGCTTCTTGGATTTCTTCTTTTTTTTCTTCGAAGATTTTGACGGTTGGGCGTGAGTATTTGGGCCCTTATCGCGAATCTTCGTAATTGGGCGGGGCTTCAACATTCCTTCGATAATTTGAGGTTCAAGAGGGTCCTTCTATTCGATCGCAGGGCACGCATGAAGGTCTCTCAGCATTCTTTTGGTTTTAGTTGATAGCACGACCTCCCATGGAGCTTCTTCAATAAAAGAACATGTTGCCCCCGGTGTATCCGCTTTCCTAGGAGCATGCGGCTGTGGTGGGTTCACCTTCCACTTTTCGGACAGTACAAACTTCCCCTGGAGGTACTGGTCTTCAATCCATCCTTTGAAGACGAAGCAATCTTCAATCGGATGGCCTACCGTTTGATGGTAAGGGCAATAGTTAGGGTTATTCACCTCGGTGGGTTGCGGCGGTCTCCTTGGATTTGGCAGGTTTATAAGTTTGTTGCGTATTTCCAACTCGAATAGCCGTTTCGTCTTGTCCTGTGGGAACGAGTAGGGATGCTTCATCTTCTCATTATAATACTGACGCCTTTCCTCCAGTTGATCTGCCGGTTTCGGGGCGTCAGGTTGCTGTTGGGCATTCGCAACAAAGGTTGCTCTTCCTTTACCCTTGTCATTCCGAGGTTCCGACTTCGGGGGAGGTGGTCTATGACCCATCTGGTCCATCTGAGCCAACTTGTCGATCAAAGCCTGGAATGTGGTTGGCTTAAAGAACATCATAAACTGGGAGATAGTTGCGTGGGGGTCTAGGGTTCCCACGAACATGCCCACTGCGGGTGCTTCCTCAATGCGTTGTTCACATCTCGACCACAAATTCCGCCAGCGTATAGCATACTGGACCCAGGTTTCGCCTGGTTTTACCCTGGCGTTAATCAGTGCAGTTATTGGAGTGCGTTCGCTGGCACTTGCGAATCGCTGAGTGAACAACAACTCCATTTCAGCGAACGTTTTGATAGAATCGTTCGGGAGTTCCGAATACCATTCGAGCGCAGTTTCTGATAAGCTGCCCATGAACTAGCGGAGCAACAGTTTATCATCACCGCCGGTGTTACCGCAGAGGGCCCAGAACTGGGCGACATGTTGATGGGGGTTGCCGGTCCCCTTGTACACGTGGAATTTTGGTATCGTATAGCCTGGCGGGTATTTGATTTGGTCGTACCAGCTTGGATATGGCCGCCCTGTTTTCACGACTTGACCAGCTGCCTCAGTCGCGTGATGAACCCGGATTTGCTGGGCTATGTAGTCAACCAAGTCAGCCTTAGAGATTGCCTCCTCCTTGGCCGTTGAGAGGGCTGGTGGTGGATTTGACGTTTCTCCTCGGTCGTCTTCAAGAACGATTGGGGGATCCTCGGCGGGTAAGGCCTGCTGGATCATCATTCCTATCATATCTTGGAAGAGAAGGCCCATACGTTGTATGTTGGCCGCCTGTTCAGCAGCCTCTTTGTCCTTTTTCTCCAGTATCCGGCGAAGGAATTCAGCGTCGGTTTCTTCCTCCTGGCGCGCATCTGAGACGTTTCTGGGTTTTCTTTTGGCCCGGTAAGTGCGGCCATAGCATTCATCATTTCCTGAAGCTTTTGTTGCTGCTCCTGGGCTTTCGTCATGGATCGGGTTAGCGGTCGGTGGCCCGTAGAAGTGCGGCTTTCCTCTTTTCCAGAGGCCATGTAAACAGTGTGCACCACCATGCCCCCAGACTTAGGGCGTCTGGGCTCGGTGCTTTTAGCCATCGTTGCATGCTGGGGGGTCTTCTCTGGCCTCCTCCTTTTATGAGCCAGTTGATCAACAGCCCTTTGGGGTTTAGCCTGGTGACCAGCTTCCGGTTGGATTTTCAATTTCTTGTGCTGGCGGGAGAAGTTTGGATCGATGATCGAGTCTCGGGCCTGCTGCCAAACTTTATAGATTTTGGAAGACAACCGCTGAGGAGATCGGGGCTGTTCGGGTTTTATTTCCACAACCTTTTTTAATGGGGGAGGAGACCTCTTCAGCACTGCAGTAGCAGAATTCCTTCGCACCTTATTTAGCATTTCGAAGCTGTTCCCAGTTGGAACAGCAGCATTAACTTCTGCCACCGGGGCCGATGGAGTCAACCCGGAGGGGGAGTTGCCCCCAGCCTTCCTTACTCGGCGCCAATGGCGACGTCGAGCGTGTCGAGCGGACGACGTAGGGTCAGCGGTAAGAATGGTTTCGTCTTTCCTCCTGTGTAGGTGGGGGGTCGCTGTTGGTGTTAGCCTGTCAAAGACCGACGTCCTTTGGACAGCAGGAGCGGGAGCTGGAGCCGTCAATCTTGTAAAGACCGACCTTTTGGCCGGAGAAGCCGCTTTAACAATTTCGGGAGCAGGAGCAGCCACTTTCTTAGAAGCAGCCTTCTCTGGGATTGCAGACTTCATGATGAGTTTGCAGGATTTCTAGCCCAATCTAGAGAAGACCGAGGCGTTGACGTTGGGCGACTCGTTAAGAGGAGCCGCGACAGGGGTAAGACGATCAAAGACCGACTTCTTGAGAGCTTCCATTGTCAGCACTGGAGCGGTGAAGTTTGTCGGCGGGAGCATGGTCCCAAAGAACAATCCTGTGGTGGCGCGAGAGACCTGTTCCACGGGCATTGTGAATAGCGAAGCAGCTTGGGGTCCGTAGGCTATACCTCCTGGCGAGGCAGAGCGTTGGTTGCAATTGCAGTCTGAGCAGTTGGAGAATTTCACGGAAGTAGAAGCCATCGATCCTTTGCTTTCTGCAATAAGCGAGACGCCAATTCTTAGTATCTTGAAACCCAAGGGCAACCAATAGCGAACCGCGATTGGTTCGCGAGTCACGACACACAAAGTGTGGAGTGGAAAGATGAAAAGGTCCCACCGGGCGTGCCAGAATCTGTTCCCCTCCGAATGGCGGCGCGACATGACGTCTTGCCTGAGATTCGGGGCAGATGCTAATTGGTGCTATCCGTCTACCTCTCCGAAGATGCCAAGTTAATTTATGGCACCATGTATCGAAGGTTTAGACGGATGCGTCCGATGTAGCAGACTTCGTCAGATTCCCCCTCGTTTGAGGGTTTTTTGATTGTGGGGACGCTCTTCCCTGCAGGCGCAAGCCCCTGCAGTTAATTACGCTACCGCATTGCGGTAACAACTTTCTCCTTCTCCAGATGGTCACTTCGTGTCGTGGGTGTTTGTTTTGTATTTTGTTGCCCGTGGATTGTTTACGGAGACTGAGTTATGTCGTCGCCCGTAGGGCGTGGACTAGTCCAAATCCGTATTATCTTAGATTTGGGTTTGGGGGTTTGGTTTGAGGATACATCAGCCGTGCTCGAGGCTAAGATCGACTCAAACGTTTGTTAAGGATACGTTAGTCTAACTTTGTGACTAAGATCGACTTAACGGGATCGTTTAGATCCGACAACGGAGCGTTTGGGCTCTATTGTTCTAGTTTAGGGACCTAGTGGTCCATTAAATGTATGGCCGTCAGGACCCGTCACCTCTCCGACGACGTTGAAGGATTACAACGACGGATGTCAGAGGAGTTCAGAGATGTACCCTCGAGCCAGAGTTAATTGGGGGGATTCATAGTCCAGTCTGTTTGAAGGTTTAAGGATACGTTAGCCATCTTCGAGGCTAAGATCAACTTAAACGGGATCGTTTAGATCCGACAAAAGAGCATACGGGGCTCTATTGTTCTAGTTTAAGGACATTTCGGTCCAGGGGTAGTTTAAAGACGTTGCGGTCCATGGGTAGTTTAAGGACATTGCGGTCCATTGTTAGTTTTAAGACATCTCGGTCAAGGTTAAGGACGTCGTAGTCCATGGGTTTAAGGACCCCACAGTCCATTGTTAGTTTTAAGACATCTCGGTCAAGGTTAAGGACGTCGTAGTCCATGGGTTTAAGGACCCCACAGTCCGGTATGTGCTCTGGATGCTTCACACGGGTTCACTACCATGCTCTGCGAGGACCAGGCTCCGCTCTGGACGTTTTCCACGGGGTCAAAAAGTGACATTATCCGCGTTCCACGTAACCAGGATAATGTTCCAGTCCGGTATGGGTTTAGATCCGACAAAAGAGCATTTGGGCTCTATTGTTCCAGTTTAGGGACATAGGGGTCCATTAAATGTATGGCCGTCGGGACTCATCACCTCTCTGACGACGTTGAAGGATTAAAACGACAGATGTCAGAGGAGTTCAGAGATGTACCCTTGAGCCAGAGTTGATTAGGGGGTTTATAGTCCGATTTGGGACTAGAGTCTGTTTGAAAGTTTAAGGATACGTTAGCCATTTTTGAGGCTAAGATCAACTTAAACGGTTGTTAAGGATACGTTAGTCCAGTTTGGGACTAAGATCGACTTAACGGGATCGTTTAGATCCGACAAAAGAGCATTTGGCTCTATTGTTCCAGTTTAGGGACATAGGGGTCCAATGCCAGTTTAGGGACATGGTGGTCCATCTCCAGTTTAGGGACATAGTGGTCCATCGCCAGTTTAGAGACGTGGTGGTCATTGGTAGTTTAAGAACGCATAAGTCCATGGGTTTAAGGACCCCACAGTCCATATGGGTGTGTGGTCGTCGGGACCCGTCACCTCTTTGAAGACATTGAGGGATTACAATGCCAAGTATCAAAGGAGTGAAGAGATGTACCCTAGAACCGGAGTGGATTAAATAGTCCTTGGCCCAATTTGGGATCAAGACGAATTAATTATGTTATGAGTCCATTGGCCCAGTTAATCACAAATTGAGGACTTATGGCCATCTTAGGCTAAGTCCAATCAGGAGAGGCTTTGCCTCTATCCATTTAAGCCAATTGGGCCAAAGCCTAGTGTTAAACACTACAGAGCAGTCAGTGTTGAACACTGGGAATGAGGTTGACAAGTTAGTGTTTAACACTAAGAGATAATTGGTGTTAAACACAAGCAACAAGGCTTTTCAAATTAGTGTTAAACACTAAAACAGATCAGTGTTGAACACTGGCAATAAAGATCTCAGATTAGTGTTAAACACTAAGGTAGTCAGTGTTGAACACTGCAAACAAAGCTTTTTGATTAGTATTGAACACTAAGGCCCAACAGTGTTTTAACACTGGGTTCGGGAGTTTCAATTTAGTGTTAAACACTAAGGCAGGAGGGGTCACGTGGCAGCACGTGAGAGCGCCCTCCCTTCATCTATTCTGCTGAGATTATCGCATCTTTCAGAGCATCACGTGCCATCACGTGATGGGCATTCAAATGCCTATGTATTAGAGCTTCTGCCGAGGGTCACGTGGGTCACGTGGGGTGCTGCCTCAAAGGGGCTTTCTGTAGATCTCTTGGGAGGGGGCACGTGGTGACACGTGACCCTGCCTCTATGTATGTTGTTTTAGAGGATCTGTTAATCTTTTCCAGGAATCAAGTTCCTCGTAGGGTTAAACCCTGACAGTAATTTCAGAGGAATTAAATTCCTACTTCCTTTCGAAGGTTTATATTCTGAATAGAGTTGGACTCTGAATTTTCTGTAGGAATTAAATTCTTCATATATGTGAAGAACTGAATAGGGTTAAACCCTAATAAAAGCTTTTAAGGAATTAAATTCCCACTTTCTTTTAAGTTATGATCAAGGGAATAAAATCCCCGCTGTTCCAACAGAACTAGGTTCTTAATTAGGGTTAAACCCTGTTTCTTTTTGTTCTGAAGGAATTAAATTCCCATAACACAGGGTCAAGCCCTAGTTTTATTTTAAAGGAATTAAATTCCTATAGTTCTGTGAGAATTAAATTCTTGTGCTGCCATTCCCTCTCTATGTTTTGGATCTGCATGGCAGGATCTCGACCCATTGAGAATTAAATTCTCAACTTCAAGGGGAGATGTGCACTTTGCAGATCCTCTATCAAAGAGAGAAGAAATATGTTCTTCTGTTTTATATATCAGAGTTAAACTCTGTTGAGAATTAAATTCTCTTTCTTTCAAAAAGCCTTCCCTTTCTTACCTAGGGTTTTCTGTTGCAGAAGATCTAAGTTCCTCGAAGTATCAATGCTCTCTCTCTTTTTTCTTCCCTCTGCGTATATATCTCTTTTTGTGTCTCTTGGCTCCTATTTATAGGAGAAGCAGCCGAGTCAATTAGTTTTTGACGAATCTTCGTTGAGAGATTTGATTTGCATCCATCATTCGTTTTGGACCTTTGGATTATTAGGTGAATTTTATTCATCATTGGATTTCAAGTCCCGGGATTCTCCTTTGTTATTTCGGTTAGATTTAAAGGGGAAATCTTTCCAAACCCGAGATTTTCCCATAAATATTTAATCACCTCTGAACCTTTAATTTAATTGTTTCTAGATAGTCGCTTTCCTTTGGAAAGATTTGAATCTCTTTCAGAATTTAATTCTGTTGACAAAATGGGCTTTGAAAGCCGGTCACGTGTGACCACGTGACCCATGGTCACGTGTGGGCACGTGACCCCCTTTGGAATGTGCCTTTTCCTTTCTTTTTGCGCTGTCTTCTGGTTGTTGCTTAACCGTCACGTGCCATCACGTGACCCCTGGTCACGTGTGAGCACGTGACCCTGATCTGGACTCTTTTTCCTTGACTTGATCAGGGAAACGATGTGCCTTTGAATCCGCTTTAAAATGTCACGTGCCAACACGTGACCCTGGTCACGTGGGAGCACGTGACCCTTTCTTAAGCCCTTTTTCTTTGATGTAGTCAGGAAGCTGAACTTGCTTTGCCGGTACTTTTGGGTGTCACGTGCCAACACGTGACTGCTGGTCATGTGTAAGCACGTGACCCTCTTCTCAAGCTTTTTCCATAAGCTTTCCTGATTTTAAATCAGGAAACAGTATGTAACAAGTGAATATGAGTATAGGTATGGATGTGCGAAAAGATAAGTATGTTAACTGAATGTAGCAACGTACATGTACACTAATGTGGACATATGATGTATATGTGTCTAAGTACGAATAGATGATATATGTGGCACAAGCATGAATCTGTGTTGTATCCGTGCTAAGCATGCATGTATGCGACGTATAAGGCATAAGTACGAACAGGTGATGTATGTGTGCTCAAAGTCTGAATATATGCAGTGTAGGGGCACAAAGGTAAACATATCAAGGTATAAATGTATATGCACTATGACAAAATATAATGGTGCAAATGCACAGGTAGTGAGATATCAATGAAGGTATGCAAAATCGTAAGCGTACAGTGTACATAATATGAATATAACATATGCTGATATGTGGCAGGTCATGCCAACATCAATAAAACAGAATCAATATCATAAATGATTTCTAGCAATCCTATACTGTGAGTGTCATGGCAATCACTAACGGCGTGAGTGTAGCATATAAATCGTGCTCATGCAACTGATACCGCTAGTGACAGTGCAGTGTTATATACTACCAGTTCTATATATAACAAAAGGTATGCTACTATAGTATGTCTATATGAACACATAAGACTAAATATCCTATTACGCCCCGACGCTTAACGCCATACGGGCGATTTCCCCGTAGATGTTAAATCTACTCACCTGGTCGCGTGCTAAGTATAGCCGACCACCTGCTTCCCTTTCCTGGCGACGTCTAACGTACCCGCCTGTGAACCTGGAATTTACACAAGGAATCCAATTATATAAGCAAGAGTCTCGCAAAACGCGATATCGAAACAAAACGAGAAACTCGCGTTGCGAATCAACGCGCGTGTGTGCGATACGCTGAAACGTGTGTGCACGCGTCTACGACTTAGCCCGACACGCCGAGATACGCTGAATCGCAAAACCCACTCGCGTATCGCGCGTATCGCGCAAACTAAAAACACCAGAAAACGATATATCGTCCCAGATTCTAGCCAGGTTACAATATTACAAAACTATATACACCAAGGACCTACAGAACATAGCAGACACCTACCCTAAAAACCCTAGCTCCTCTCTCCCTGCTCTGGCCGCAATTTGCGGCCAGATCGATTTTTCCGTCGGCCTGAAGGTTGGCTGGTGGGGTCAGGCTCTGGTGGTGGGGTCAGGGTGTCGCTAGTATGCTATGGTCCACTCAAATTTATTCTGGAGTCACTGGGGTAACAGCAGATATCAAGAAGCTAAGTTTTGCTTTAAAAAGTCACATTTTGCACAATCACGAAAAATCAGAGTATTTTGGTGTAATCTGTGGTTACCTAGGTTTACTTGGCCTTAATAGCACCTAATTAACTTAGTCTAGCCAAAACTAACCTTATTTAAGCAAAGATCACACTAATCTCCACAAATATCGCTAAAAACACACAATCTAGCGATGCCAACTTCTAATTTACACTAACTAAACTAAACCAACGCACAAGTCTAGCATACAAGCAAGTGGAGCTCAGAGGTTAGACCTCACTTGACCCTACGAGGCTGGGTCAGGAGAAGAAGAGAAGAAGAAGAAGCTGCTACTGCTGTTGCTGCTCCAGATGCTGTTGCTGTTGCTGTTGTTACTGCTACTGCTGTTGCTGTTGTTATTGTTGCTGATGGTGTTGTTGCTGCTACGTGTGCTGTTGCTGCTCGTGCTGTGGCTGTGGGTGTTGCTACTGCTGCGGGGGCTGAGCTGCTGCTTGCACTGCTGATGCTGTTGCCATTGCTGTTGTTATTGTTGCTGCTGCTGTGCCTGCAGCTTCTGCTGCTGATGTAGCTGCTGTGTGTGTGAGTGAGTGAGTGAGAGAGTGAGTGAGTGAGATATGAGAGTGTGTGATGCAACAAAAGAAATGATAATGCACAAGGTCAAGCCCCCATTTCTCTCTCTTGCCACATTAAATGCAAGCATGGGCTTGCCATGATGCACCCACCTCCCTCTCTCATTTAATGCAAGCATGGCTTAGCTATGATGCATTCTCTCTCTCTTAGGTCAACCAAAAGCATTTTAAATTCCATTTCATTTTAAAAAATATATATCCTTAATTAAAATCATTTAACTTAACAAGGAGGGTTTAATCCACCATGGTTGTTAAACATGGTTTAACCCAAATTTTAACCCTAGTTTACATGCACAAGTTTGTGCAAGCTTGGGAAAATTCTGGAAAAATATTTATTAAATTTGAAAAATTATTTAAAAATCAATTTGGTAAACTTTTTATTAAAATTCATATATTGAAATATAATTAGCCACTAAACACATCCTAAGGTGTTACAGTCTTCCTCCCTTAAGAAAATTCGTCCCCGAATTTAAAATATATGATTACGCATACCTTCAAAGAGATGAGGGAATTTCTTCCGCATCTCCCCCTTGGCCTCCCAAGTGATCTCCTCACCGTTCGGGCTGCGCCAAAGAACCTTCACCGACGGCAGGACCCTAGATCGAAGTTTCTTCACCTGCCGATCCAATATCTCAACTGGCTGCACGGTGAACGAAAGGTCGGGCTCAAGCTGAACTGTCTGATGCTGGATCGTGTGGGAAGGATCTTGAAGATATCTGCGTAGCATCGATACGTGGAAGACATGGTGAACATCCGAAAGACTGGGTAGCAGAGCCAAACGATAAGCTACTGCGCCCACACGCTCGAGGATCTCAAAGGGACCTATGAATCTGGGGCTAAGCTTCCCCTTCCGTCCAAACCTCATCACTCCCTTCATCGGAGAGACCCTCGGAAACACGTGATCGCCAACTGCGAACTCTAGTCTGCGGCAGCGCTTGTCAGCATACGATCTCTGCCTGCTCTGAGCTGTCCTCATCCTGTCTCGAATCAGCTGTATCTTCTCGGTCGTCTCCTGTACGATCTGTGGCCCCAAAATACTGCCCTCGCTGAGCTCTGTCCAACAGACGGGCGATCTACATCTCCTCCTATACAAAGCCTCAAAAGGTGCCATCTGAATCGTATCCTTGAAGCTATTGTTGTAGGAGAACTCTATCAAGGGTAAATGATGATCCCAGCTACCACCAAAATCTAGAACGCACAGTCGGAGCATGTCCTCGAGAGTCTGAATGGTCCGCTCTGACTGTTCGTCGGTATGCGGATGAAATGCTGTGCTGAAACTCAAGCGCGTGCCCAAAGCCTCCTGAAGCCTCTGCCATAGTCAGCTGGTAAACTGGGTGCCTCTGTCGGACACAATACACGTCGGGACTCCATGCAGTCGCACAATCTCGTCGATGTATATCTGGGCATACTAAGCAAATCCGAACGTCATCTTCACTGGCAGGAAGTGAGCTGCTTTCGTCAGACGATCCACGATCACCCAAATGGAGTCATACCCCCGCCTAGTCCTGGATAGACCCACCACGAAATCAATCGAAATCTGTTCCCATTTCCACTCCGGAATGGGTAACGGCTGTAGCTCCCCTGCAGGCCTCTGGTGCTCGGCCTTGACTTACTGACAAGTCAGGCATCTAGACACGAAATCTGCAATGTCCCTCTTCATTCCGTCCCACCAGTAGACCTCTCTCATATCATGGTATATCTTGGTGGAACCGGGATGGACAATGTACACCGATCGATGTGCCTCCTCAAGAATATCGCGTCGCAATCCCTCAGTATCTGGTACGCACAGTCTAGACCCAAATCGTAATATCCCCTGATCATCAATCATGAACTCAGAGAATCTGCCCTGTCCAATCTGTGCCATGATCTCTGAGCAACGGGCATCGCTGCGCTATGCCTCATATATACGGTCAAGCAACTGTGGGCATGCACGAACATGCGCAAGCTGTCCCCCGATCTGCGTGAACTCGAACTGCACTCGGCTGTCGTATAAAATCTGCCAATCTGCCGACGACTGCCTCTGCACTGCACTCAAACACACTAGACTACCCTCGGGCCTCCTACTCAAAGCATATGCTACTACGTTAGCCTTACCCGGGTGATATAAGATCTCGCAGTCGTAGTCCTTCACCAGTTCCATCCAACAGTGCTGTCGGAAATTCAGGTCTCGCTGCTAAAATATGTTCTTGAGGCTCTTGTGATCAGTGAATATCTGGCACGACTCGCCGTATAGGTAATGTGGCCAGATCTTAAGTGCAAAGACCACTGCAGCCATCTCCAGATTGTGAGTGGGGTAGTTCTGTTCATGTTTCTTCAATTGCCGGGAAGCATAAGCGATCACCCTGCCATGCTGCATCAATACGCACCCTAGACCCACTCGTGAAGCGTCACAATAGACTGCAAATCCGCCTGATCCTGAAGGCAACGATAATACTGGCGCCGTAGTCAAACAAGTCCGTAGCTGCTGGAAACTGTGCTCGCAATCCTCTGTCCAATCGAAGGGAACTCCCTTCCGGGTCAATCCGGTCAAGGGTGCAGCAATACGGGAGAAATCCTGTACAAATCGCCTGTAGTAGCCGGCCAGTCCTAGAAAGCTGCGTATCTCAGTAATTGATATAGGTCTGGGCCAGCTCTGAATGGCCTCAATCTTCCTTGGGTCCACACATATACCATCCCATGTAATCACGTGACCCAAGAAGTCTACGCTGTCGAGCCAGAATGTGCACTTGGAGAATTTTGCATAAAGCTGGTGCTCCCTCAAGGTCTGCAGTGTGATCCGCAGGTGCTGCTCGTGCTCCTCTCTGCTCCGGGAATACACCAATATATCGTCAATGAATACGATGATGAACAAATCGAGATACGGCCTAAATATATGGTTCATCAAGTCCATGAAGGCTGCCGGCGCGTTGGTGAGTCCGAACGACATCACCAAAAACTCAAAATGGCCATAACGTGTACGGAAAGCTGTCTTCGGAATGTCTTCCTGTCGGACTCGCAGCTGATGATAGCCCGATCGCAAATCGATCCTCGAAAAATATCCTGCCCCCTGAAGCTGGTCGAACAAGTCGTCGATGCGTGGCAACAGATATCTGTTCCGCACGATCACCCGGTTCAGCTGCCGGTAGTCTATACACAGACGAAAACTACCGTCCTTCTTCTTAACAAACAGGACCGGAGCACCCCAAGGAGAAACACTGGGTCGAATAAGTCCCTTATCCATTAAATCTTGCAACTGACTCTTCAACTCACTAAGCTCCGCCGGGGCCATCCGATAAGGCGGAATAGAAATAGGCCCCGTGCTGGGAATCAAATCAATACAGAACACAACATCACGCTCAGGCGGTAGCCCAGGAAGCTCGTCAGGGTATACGTCAGGGAACTCACATATAATCGGAACCTGGTCCAATGGAATATCTGTGGCTCCAGTATCGCAAACATAGGCTAGAAATCCCTGACATCCCTTCCTCAAAAGCTGTCGAGCGTGAAGAGAAGAAATGAATCTGTGAGGGGCGGCACCACGGTCCCCCTGCACAACAAAAGCCGACTCACCGGGAAAACAAAATCTCACTGTCTTCTCGCGGCAGTCCACCGACGCATAGCACGTGGCTAACCAATCCATGCCCAAAAGAACGTCGAAGTCCAACATCTCAAGAAGGATCAAATCGACAGGTAAATCTCTCTCGCCAATACGGACAACGCAGGATCGGAACACGTGTATAGCCACAAACGACTCTCCCACGAGAGTGGTCACAATAAGCGGCTGATCAAGCAACCCAGACTCTCTACCCAAACTCGGCACAAAATGTGTGGAAACGTACGAGTGCGTGGATCCGGGATCGAACAATACGTGTGCATCAACAGAACATACTGATAAGGTACCTGAGACCACCGCATTGGACGCTTGCGTGTCCTGATGCGTCAACGCGAAGACCCGTGCCTGTCCTCCACTTGCAACTGGCGGTCCCCTACTAGCAACTGGCTGTACTCTACCGGTGGCTGGCTTTCCTCTGCCTCGACCGCCTCGCCCTCTAGGAACAAACCTTCCGCGACCACGGCCTCTCTGTGCCTGAGTCTGACGCGGGGCGACTGTGGGTACAATAGGCAACGCCCTCTGAGGTGGTGAAGGTGGTAGTGTGACATGTGGTACGGCTACCTCTCTACGGGGTATCTCAGGACACTCTCGAACACGATGATCGGAACTCCCGCATCGGTAACATCCGGATGATACTGGCTGACCCTCCTGGGGATAAGAGCTGAAAAGCTGACCTCGTCTCGAGTCTCTGCCACCTGCAAGGTGTCTGTCGCGGCGCCTGAACGGCCGTCTCCATGCCGATGTATCAGTACGAACCCTCTTCGGCCCTGGAACTACCGAAGTCTCTGCAAGGCGCTCCTCAACCAAAAGGGCTGCGTCTACCGCTGCGGCATAGGTCTCATAATGCTGGGAGCTGATCGCAAGGAATAGCGGGGTAAGCAAGTCTCGGACAAATCTCTTGACTCGCATCTCCTCAGTCACCACTAGGTACGGAGCATAAATAGCTAGCTCGGTGAACAGCACGTCATACTCTGCCACTGTCATCTCTGGCGTCTGGCACAAGGACTCAAATCTGCGTGCTCGGGCATCCCTAACACTCTGGGGAAGAAAGCGGGCTAGAAATACTGTCACAAACTCCGTCCAAGTCATAGGAGGAAGACCTGCTGCTCTGCCCTTTTCAACTGATTCGCACCATTTCTGCGCAAGACCTTCCAGGCGAAAACTCGCGAACTCGACCCATCTCGCATCTGCGCATCTGAGGGAACGACATATCCGGGCCATCCTATCAATAAAAGACTGCGGGTCCTCAGCTGGATCGGTGCCTGTGAAGACCGGAGGCTTCAGCCTCATGAACTCTGCTAACGATACCGTAATCACCTCCGTGGCTGCAGGGGCAACTGCCTGTGCTGTAGGTACCATCGCGGTCCCCGTGACTGGTGGAGCTACCTCTGGTCGCTGCGCTCGAAGCGTCTCAACTAGCGACCCTATCATCTGACGCATCTCCTGCATGCTGGATCCCATCGTCTGGCGCATCTCCTGCATGCTGGATTCCTAGTGTGGCGATCTGATCTGTCATAGGAGGGACAGTCTGCTCGGGTACAACAGGGGTACTACCCGGATCAGTCCTCGTCTTGGACGAGTCAACTCGCATCTCGGCCCTCGCGGCCGCTCTCTGTGCCCTCGTAGTCTGGCTGAAAAAAGGAAAGTAGGATTCGATAAGGATACGAAAATCGAATCACAAAAATGTATATCAAGAAGGAATTTCAATCAATAAGTCCTAAGGTTGCTTAGGCGGAGTACCGTGTCGTGAGTATGCCGCGGAACATACGCACGCTACGCCACTCTGCTGCAGCTACCTACTCTATCATACCAGGGTCATCCTACACTCCGAAGGTAAAACCTACGCTCTGATACCAACTTTGTCATGACCCAAAGTTCGGCCCGTGACCGGCACTTAACCATGTAACGTCTATAGGCGTAACGCGACTAAGTAAGCCGAAACCCAGAAATCAAAACCATTTTAAATATAGAGTGTTAAAACATTTTAGTAGAAGAATTTGTAAAATGTTTAGAAAACCTTAACTAATTTAGTAAAATACCTTTTTAGTTCAAGAGTTACATTTTAATAATTTTGGCAATATTTCCTTTATAAAAATTTGTCCCGCAAGTCGGGTAAGGACAAGGTGTAGTCGAAGTAACATGTGAAATGAATAGAGCATCACAATATGATATACGGCGCCGTAGCGAAGAATGAGCAGTAAAGCAAAGACAAATATCGTAAAAGATAAGACTGCATAAATAAAGTCGGCTCACAGCGAGCTCGACACCAGAGTATAAAATAACATACATCGCCCTCACAACTGTCTCTAAGTCAATACATGAAGGTAGATGGAGAATACTAGATACATCAATATACAACTGAAAGGTAAACAGATACCGTACAAAACCCACCTAATAGCAAAAGGGCTAACACGCCTCAGAAATGGTATCTGTGTCAAAAGATGCGGTAAACAGCCAGCCTCGACTGCTCCAAAGGGCAACCTGCAAGCACTGTGGCACAACGGGGGTGAGTTGCCAACTCGTGAATAGTAGATAACATATAAAGGTAATCGCGAGTATTCACGTGCTGCGATACTCTAACCTATGCCAACGGATAAACATCTATATGATGAACTGGGTGCTCAATATCATGCAACAAGTGTGATCTAGTAATCATGTCTATATGATGAGCAAGGTATGTGATAATCAGGCATGGCGATGCAATCTAACAACCCTATATATATGATGAGCAGGGTACGCAATGATATGCAAGCATGGGTACTCTATCAGGTATGCTAGCTACAGGATGGGATGTCAAGTACTAAATGCTGAGTATGGGAAGAAGTAATGTTTACACGGAATGTCAACGTGGAAAACATAACTGGTGTCTGTCAATACACCCCAATCCCAACACAACTCAGGCGCCGTCATCCACATCGGCCCTCAAATCCTGTAATCTCATTAAATCGTGAGTGCCCAACATCGGCACCCAAATGTCAAGAAAACTCGTATCCAGCATCGACACGCAAAACCTCATATCTCGGGCATCCGTCAGTCCGGGTTAGCCCACGGGCTCTGTCTGCGGTATCGGCCCTCGGCCCTCGGCCCCGGCAGTACGAGTCATCTCGTATCCATCTCTCGACTCTGGTCGGTATCCTCCGGATAACCGCCAGGTCTAACCAATCACCGGTAGGTAGTAGTCCCTCTGCCAGGCTCACCGTCTACTGCACAACGATCCGTTCTCGCCCCGGGGTACCATACCGGGTCCACCATGTACCCGAAATCGGCCTCGTCTAGCTCCTCGACTCGGGTTCACATGTATCGCTCTAGCACCGAGAAAACACACGGTGGACGCACTGAAATATCATATCAAGGGAAACCGGGTTTTTAAACAGTGCGTATTTTCTTAAAATAGTACTCCGGTTCCCAAATCCAGAAATCACATGAATCAATCTAATGCGTAAATCTATGCCATGCGTCGTATGACACTGAGGGTAAAAGAAAAGGGAAAACCGCTCTTTTTAAAAGATCCAGTTTGGAAAATATCATATGCGGTCCCTTAGTTTTTAAATTAGGTCAATATCATCCATGTATGTAACAAGTGAATATGAGTATAGGTATGGATGTGCGAAAAGATAAGTATGCTAAGTGAATGTAGCAACGTACATGTACACTAATGTGGACATATGATGTATATGTGTCCAAGTACGAATAGATGATATATGTGGCACAAGCATGAATCTGTGCTGTATTTGTGCTAAGCATGCATGTATGCGACGTATAAGGCACAAGTACGAACATGTGATGTCTGTGTGCTCAAAGTCTGAATATATGCAGTGTAGGGGCACAAAGGTAAACATATCAAGGTATATATGTATATGCACTATGACGAAATATAATGGTGCAAATGCACAGGTAGTGAGATATCAATGAAGGTATGCAAAATCGTAAGCGTATAGTGTACATAATATGAATATAACATATGCTGATATGTGGCAGGTCATGACAACATCAATAAAACGGAATCAATATCATAAATGATTTCTAGCAATCCTATACTGTGAGTGTCATGGCAATCACTAACGGCGTGAGTGTAGCATATAAATCGTGCTCATGCAACTGATACCGCTAGTGACAGTGCAGTGTTCTATACTACCAGTTCTATATATAACAAAAGGTATGCTACTCTAGTATGTCTATATGAACACATAAGACTAAATATCCTATTAAGCCCCGACGCTTAACGCCATACGGGCGATTTCCCCGTAGATGTTAAATCTACTCACCTGGTCGCGTGCTAAGTATACCCGACCACCTGCTTCCCTTTCCTGGCGACGTCTAACGTACCCGCCTGTGAACTTGGAATTTACACAAGGAATCCAATTATATAAGCAAGAGTCTCGCAAAATGCGATATCGAAACAAAACGAGAAACTCGTGTTGCGAATCAACGCGCGTGTGTGCGATACGCTGAAACATGGTGCACGCGTCTACGACTCAGCCCGACACGCCGCGATACGCTGAATCACAAAACCCACTAGCGTATCGCGCGTATCGCGCAAACTAAAAACACAATAAAATGATATATCGTCCCAGATTCTATCCAGGTTACAATATTACAAAACTATATACACCAAGGACCTACAGAACATAGCAGACACCCACCCTAAAAACCCTAGCTCCAATCTCCCTGCTCTGGCCGCAATTTGCGGCCAGATCGATTTTTCCGGCGGCCTGAAGGTTGGCTGGTGGGGTCAGGCTCTGGTGGTAGGGTCAGGGTGTCACTAGTATGCTATGGTCCACTCAAATTTATTCTGGAGTCACTGGGGTAACAGCAGATATCAAAAAGCTAAGTTTTGCTTTAAAAAGTCACATTTTGCACAATCACGAAAAATCAGGGTAGTTTGGTGTAATCTGTGGTTACCTAGGTTTACTTGGTCTTAATAGCACCTAATTAACTTAGTCTAGCCAAAACTAACCTTACTTAAGCAAAGATCACACTAATCTCCACAAATATCGCTAAAAACACACAATCTAGCGATAACATCTACCAATTTACACTAACTAAACTAAACCAACGCACAAGTCTAGCATACAAGCAAGTGGAGCTCAGAGGTTATACCTCACTTAACCCTACGAGGCTGGTTCAGGAGAAGAAGAGAAGAAGAAGAAGCTGCTACTGCTGTTGCTGCTCCAGATGCTGTTGCTGTTGCTGTTGTTTCTGCTACTGTTGTTGCTGTTGTTATTGTTGCTGATGGTGTTGTTGCTGCTACGTGTGCTGTTGCTGCTCATGCTGTGGCTGTGGGTGTTGCTACTGCTGCGGGGGCTGAGCTGCTGCTTGCACTGCTGATGTTGTTGCCATTGCTGTTGTTATTGTTGTTGCTGCTGTGCCAGCAGCTTCTGCTGCTGATGTAGCTGCTGTGTGTGTGAGTGAGTGAGTGAGAGAGTGAGTGAGTGAGATATGAGAGTGTGTGATGCAACAAAAGAAATGATAATGCACAAGGTCAAGCCCCCATTTCTCTCTCTCTCTTGCCATATTAAATGCAAGCATAGGCTTGCCATGATGCACCCCTCTCTCTCTCTCATTTAATGCAAGCATGGCTTAGCCATGATGCATTCTCTCTCTCTCAAGTCAACCAAAAGCATTTTAAATTCCATTTCATTTTTTAAAAAAAATATATCCTTACTTAAAGTCATTTAACTTAACAAGGAGGGTTTAATCCACCATGGTTGTTAAACATGGTTTAACCCAAATTTTAACCCTAGTTTACATGCACAAGTTTGTGCAAGCTTGGGAAAATTCTGAAAAAATATTTATTAAATTTGAAAAATTATTTGAAAATCAAGTTGGTAAAATTTTTATTAAAATTCACATATTGAAATATAATTAGCCACCAAACACATCTTAGGGTGTTACACATTCAAGCAAGAAGCCTTCAACCTTTAGAAAGCGACGCCGGATTTCATCGGAGCAAGATATCCAAGGAGATCCGCGACTCAAGGAGCCGAGCGAAGCCGAAATCGACGATCTAGTTCCTTCCTTTTGTAAATTTAAGAGAGTTGTAACGAAATTTGTCGATAAATAAAGGTGAAATTTCTATATCTTGCTTATCTTTTAATTCAAGCATTATGATTCGATCTCAATTTGTGATTGTGTTTGTTATTATGATGTTTGAGTAAAACTCCGCTCGTGTGGGAGTTGTGACGATCGATAGATGATGATGATATAGACACTTTTACAATTCTTAAATCCTATAATGTTTGTAAATTCTTGTGAATCAAATGATCGATGACCTAGTTTCGAGATGAAGCTTTCTTGATTGTGTTCATTCGAAACTAGGGAACAACGATTGATCATTTGATTAACTAGAAGCTAGAATTTGATTGAGATTCATTGAAAGGACAAAGAATGAGATGAGGAATCCCTAAATTCTTCACAAGATCCTTAACCCTCGGTAAATTTTCATCGATCTAGTATCAATTCGTTAATGGATAAGAATGAGTAACCATTAGATCTCATCACATCTATCGATTCGATCTACTCTTACGAGCCACACTTCGAATCTTGATTGTTGGTTGGAAATCATCATATATCTCAATTCTTGATTTTAATTTTTTTCTAGATCTAGATTTTTCTAATTCTTGATATTCAATTACAAATCATGAATTGTTTCTTTTCTTTTCTTTAAATTTTCTACTCATCTAATTCAAAAATTGAACGGATTTCACTTTCCCTGTAAACGATCCGCACTTACTAACACGCTACATCCGACACCGTTATTGATTGCGGTCAAAATATTTTTGGTTGTGATTTATACATAATTTTCTTTACTACACAACGGAAAATCATCCAATCAAATGGCGCCGTTGCCGGGGATCGTGTGCTAATTTGTTCATTTTTTTGAAATATGAGTTGAAAAGTTTATTACATCTTAATTTTGAATATCAAAATTCGCGCAAAACACTAAACGAGTTGTTGTGGTTAATTGTAAGGAAATCTGGAGCTTGCTGTGCAATTGGAAAAATATTTGGAGAATTCCAGAGAGCTAAGGAAGTGATCAGGAGCGCTCTGGTAAATTTTTGTGCAGAGAAGAGCTTGAGGTGCGGCGGAACCGCGGCATAAGGCGACTCGTGCGGCGGAATCGCGGCTTGGAGGGAGCATCTCTGCACCAAATTTCTCTCAGGTCCTCTAAACTTTCTTATCTCCTCCTCATCTGCTCCAATTAACAATTTGCTGCAGGCTTCTTTGCAAAAATCGCAGCGCCGTAAAAAGCAAAATAAATTGTGCTTGTTTTTCATTTCTTGGTTGTTTGCATAATAATACGGACTTTAAGGGGCACGGCCAAATTCAGATTAGGTGGGGAGTTCATTACCCTTCCTAAGCCCCAAAAATCACAAACTTGCATCCGTATTTATCCTCATTAACTAAAAAAGATCTAGAGATGACTCTAAGGACCGTCGCGCTCACTTAGGACAAGAGAAGGCCGTGGGTAATTCATCGCTTATCCGTATTTTTTTGTGGTGTCTAAGGCAAGTGTGTCGAAGGCTAGTGGTTACTTAATTAGGCCCACTACTTACGTAGTGGAGAACCTCCCACTTACCTGGCACTTACCTGGCCACAGGAGAGACAAAGAGGCAGTGGAGGATTTATCCTGCGACTTGTCTTTTGGCAGTTAGGAGCGGTCTAGAGTTTTAACCTAGGTGACCACTAGATTTTAGGGCTGCTTGTTGCATTTGTTGTGATCGGATCATATTTTCAAAAATCCGTATCATTTTTTTCAAAACAAACACCAACACATCATTCATTCCCCTAATTATAAGTCACGCTGCCACTTGTACTAACCCTATTTAGTGCAAGATAGGCTGGACACGGGATTCTAGTGCCCGACTTGTCCACGTTCCCCCGATCGACTCCGAAGTCGGTATTTCTCCATTTACCTCTCTTTTACCCACCACCACACCCACACCGATGGATCCGTCTCCATCGAACCTCTTTACCACTATTCTGCCGCCATCCGTTGGTGCGCAGAATCCACCCCGCATCTCTCTCCAAGAGAGGTGTTATCCTTTGCGAGGTCCTCTCTCGACCTGCTTATTCATTCCACCAGCCAACGGGGATAACTTTGAGATTAAACCCTAATACATCAACCTTCTACCCAAATTCCACGGTCTCGAGACTGAAGACGCATACGTCTTTATCACCAAATTTGAAAATGTATGCGTAATGATGGGTACGTCACAACTTTCAGTGGATGCTATGCGTCTACGTCTTCTTCCGTTTACCTTATGCGATATAGCCGAGAAGTGGCTGTATAACACCACCGCACATTCCATTACGAATTGGGAAGAATTCATTGTGGCATTCCTTAAGAAATTCTACCCTATGCAAAAGACAGCTCGAATCCGTAGCGAACTATATCAATTCACCCAGCTTCCGACTGAACCATTCTCGAAATGCTTTGAACGCTTCAAGGATCTTTTGGTTCAATGTCCACATCATGGCATCCCGAGATGGGATCTTTGCCCAATCATATATGAGGGCATTAACCCTACCACTAAAAAAAACCTTGAAAACATGTGTCAAGGCACCTTTATGACCAAGGATGATGTGGAAGCTTGGAAATTTTTAGAAGAGTTCGCTGAAAAATCCTTACAGTGGGAGAGTGGAACCCAGCCATCATCTAGGGGTGGCGTACACCAAATTGACGTGTCCATAGGTGTTCGAGCTGAGATGGCAGCAATGCAAAAGAAGCTCGAAGCTATGGAACACAAATTTTTAGTAGCCTCCCTAAACCCGATGTCGCTCCCCAAAACTGTATGTGGGTGCTGTTCTGATCCTTCTCACTTAACGGAAGAATGTCCATTAAACTCTCCGTTTCAAGGCCACGAGCATACCAATGCCGCATTTCAAAGACCTAGAAACGATCCATATTCTTCCACGTACAATCAGGGTTGGAGGAATCACCCGAACTTTGCTTGGAACCAATCCCAATCTCAAAACACGGTTCCAAATCCGAATCATTTCCAAAGGGTCCCTCCACCACAACAGCAACCACTTCAACTCACTCAGCACCCCTACCAGTCACAAAATTTTCAAAACCAGGTTAACCCTCCTGCACCTTCTAATCCTATGCAGTTGACCTGTTCTGACGAGTTCTCTCAATTCACTCAAACCATGAAGTCACTCTTGTCAAATTTCATGGAAGTGTCGGTTGAGGTTAGGTCTTCCGTCGGTGAGATAAAGAAAAACTCAGCGTCCCAAACTGAGAGTATCAGAACGATGGAAGCAGAAATTGTACGACTTAAAGCCAAAATGAGTGCGAGAGAAAAAGGGAAACTTCCGTCTCAACTCCTACCGAATCCTGGGTATTACAATGTAAATGCCGTCACAACGTTGAGATCAGGAAGAGTGCTGAATAACCATGTTGGGGAAGAAGTTGATGATATTGAAAATCCTATCAACACCCCGGCTGAGACCTTTCCTCACACACACACTTCTACTTCTGCTCCTTGTTCTTCTACCCCACCGCCTTCTCACGAGCCTATTCTCCATTTCCCACTAGGCTCGACACCTCAGCCCACCTCTTCTACTCCTCCACAGACGATCCCCACTCCTCTTTTGGGATCATGTCTACCCCCACTTCTTTCTCCTATGATGGACCCAGCGCTCATTGCTAAAGCACCTTACCCGAATCGGTTAAGGGCTAACAAATCGAGTCCATATATGGAGAAAATTATGGAAATGTTCAAACAGGTTAACATCAACATCCTTCTCCTAGATTCCATTCAACAAGTCCTCGCTTATGCGAAAATTCTTAAGGACTTGTGCACTAGGAAGAGGAAGACTCAAGTGCCAAAGAAGGTCTTCATGTCTAATAACATTAGCACTGCTTTTATCCTACAGCTACCAAAGAAACATAAGGACCCAGGATGTCCTACGATATCGATTTCTATTGGGGGTAAAAACATCAACCGTGCTCTTTTAGACCTTGGCGCAAGTGTTAACCTACTTCCATACTCTGTCTATGAGAAACTAGGGTTTGGAGAGTTGAAACCAGCTCACTGCACTCTCCAAATGGCAGACCGTTCAATCACCAAACCTAGAGGTGAACTAGAGGATGTGTTGATAAAGGTCGGGGAATTTGTATTCCCTGTAGACTTCATTGTTCTCGATACACAACCTGTAGCAAACCTCCGGAGCCAAATTCCGGTGATTTTGGGTCGACCATTCCTTGCCACTTTCAATGCTGTCATTAACTGTAGAAATGGTTCAATGAACTTATCATTTGGAAATATGACTATTTAACTAAACATCTACAAAATTGAAAGTCAGCCATCAAAACACTCTGCTCATATCCTTGATGTGTGCTCTGTCCACGAGATTGCTCCCGAAAGTTGCGGAGTTGAGGAACTTTGCTTTGAAGATCTCGACGACATTACCACATCACTGTTTGACCTTGCACATGATCTTAGTGAGGATACCATTTCCACGCTTGACTCTGACACTCCTGACTCATCACCATCCGAGTCTGTATCTTTTACAGGCTATGAGCTTCTTTGTGACTCCGAAAATCATTCGATGATCCCACCTTCTATTATTTCTCCGCCAGCATTAGATCTCAAAATTTTACCTTCTCATTTTAAATATGCATATTTAGGTGAGAATGAGTCTTTACCGGTTATCATATCCGCTTCTTTAGCATCAGGGCAAGAGAATGTACTTTTATCGGTATTGAGATCTAATAGGGAGGCGTTTGGTTGGACCATGGCGGACATCAAAGGGATTAGTCTCTTGATTGTAGAACATCATATACATGTGATGGATGATGCCAGACCACCCCGAGAACCACAGAGACGGTTGAACCACGTCATGAAGGAAGCGGTGATGAAAGAGATCGTCAAATGCCTTGATAATGGTATCATATACCCAATCTCCGATAGCCAATGGGTAAGTCCAATACATGTCGTCCCTAAGAAATCTGGCATCACTATTATTACCAATGAGGCAAATGAGTTGATTCAGACACGCGCCCAAACTGGATGGCGTGTATGTATTGATTACAGAAAACTCAATGCCGCCACGAGGAAAGACCACTTTCCTCTACCCTTCATTGATCAGATGCTGGAACGCTTAGCTGGACGTGAGTATTATTACTTTATGGACGGATACTCTGGCTATAATCAGGTCCCCATAGCCAAAAAGGATCAAGATAAAACCACTTTTACTTGTCCTTTTGGTACCTTTGCTTATAGACGCATGCCCTTTGGGTTATGCAATGCTCCCGCTACCTTTCAGCGGTGTATGATGAGGATATTCTCTGACATGGTCGAGAATTTTTTGGAGATTTTCATGGACGATTTCTCGATTTTTGGAGACTTTTTTTATGACTGCCTAACGAATCTTGACGCAGTTCTTACTCGTTGCACAGAGAAGAACTTAACCTTGAATTGGGAAAAATGTCATTTCATGGCCCAAGAGAGAATTGTGCTTGGACATGTTATTTCATGGAAAGGCATTGAGGTTGACAGAGCTAAGATAGATGTCATTCAAAACCTTCCTCATTCCAAAAGCGTCAAGGATATCCGATCATTTCTTGGCCATGCGGACTTTTATAGGAGATTCATTAAGGATTTTAGCAAAATTGCTAGACCCTTAACTCTTCTCTTAGCCAAGGATACGACCTTCCACTTTGACTCGGATTGTGAGGCAGCATTCGACTCACTCAAACACTCCCTCACTACAGCCCCCATTCTATCGTCTCCAAATTGGGACTACCCCTTTGAGCTTATGTGTGATGCATCAGATTTTGCAGTTGGTGCAGTCTTAGGACAACACATTGGAAAGATGCCACACGTGATCTATTATACGGGTAAGACCCTGAACGATGCTCAAATTAACAATACAACTACCGAAAAAGAACTTTTGGCGGTTGTATTTGCATTAGAAAAATTCAGGCCTTACTTGATTGGCTCACCAATAGTTGTGTACATTGACCACTCCGTCTTGAAACATCTTTTGGCGAAGAAAGATGCAAAAGGTAGGCTAATACGTTGGATCCTTCTATTATAAGAATTTGATCTTGTTATCAGAGATAAGAAAGGATGTGAAAACATTGTAGCCGACCATCTTTCACGCATCTCTTCTTCACCCGTGACCCTGCTGATCAATGATTCGTTCCCGGACGAACAACTCTTGAGCGTATCCAATGAAACTTGGTTCAGGGATATTGTGAACTATCTTGTCACGGGACTTATACCCAGCGATTGGTCTAAACAGGACAAACATCGTTTTCTATCCCAAGTAAAACACTTTTACTGGGATGATCCATATCTGTTAAGTATTGTCCTGATCAGATCATTCGCCGGTGTGTCCCGAATGAGGAGTTCAAGAGTGTTCTATCTTTTAGTCATGATCAGGCCTGTGGGGGTCACTTCGGTCCTAAAAAGACGGCGGAAAAATTTTGCAATGCGGTTTTTATTGGCCGACCTTGTTCAAAGACGCATTTGAGTATTGCAAAACATGTACACAGTTTCAACACACTGGTAGAATTTCCCGGAGAAATGAGATGCCACAACAGCCCATCTTAGTGGTTGAAATTTTCGATGTTTGGGGCATTGACTATATGGGTCCCTTTCCCAACTCCTTTGGGAATTTGTACATACTGCTTGCGGTTGATTATATCTCGAAGTGGGTTGAAGCCATTCCATATCGCACTAATGACAAGAAGGTTGTCATTAAGTTCTTAAAAGAAAACATCTTTTCGCGATTTGGACACCCACGCGCTATCATTAGCGATAACGGGACACATTTCTGCAACAGGTCTTTCGAGACTCTAATGCAGAAATACGCAATCAACCACAGACGTTCTACACCCTATCATCCCCAAATGAGCGGGAAGGCTGAGATTTCGAATAGACAGATCAAACAAATCCTGGAGAAGACTGTTGCTAAGAATAGAAAAATTGCTCGACCAAACTGACGGATGCTCTTTGGGTATTCCGAACTGCATTTAAAACCGACCTAGGGATGTCTCCATATAGGTTAGTGTTTGGGAAGGCTTGTCACTTGCCAGTCGAGATTGAGCATAAAGCATTGTGGGCTATTAAGGAAATCAACTTTGACTTAAACCAAGCCTGCAACTTTCGGAAGTTGCAATTAAATGAGTTAAGCGAACTCCGCGATGAAGCTTATGATAACGCTGTAATCGTAAAGAATAGGACCAAGGTTTTTCTTGATAAAAAATTTTTGAGGAAAACATTTACACCTGGTCAGCAAGTCCTTCTTTATGATTCAAGACTACACCTTCACGCGGGTAAGCTTCGATCTCGGTGGAAGGGACCTTTTGTTGTGCGGTCTGTATACCAGCACGGGGCACTAGAGGTAGAAAATGTTAAAAACGGCACATTTTTCAAAGTGAATGGACATAGACTAAAGCTGTATTTTTCCACTGACCCCATGGAGGAGCTACTGTTCTTACATGAGCCATTTTATCTTGATTAAAATTCCTCCGTCTCACCTCCATGTCCTACTGCATCATCTTTTTGAATAGAGGTGAGTGAAAAGAATAAGTTTGGGGGAGGATCTTCACTTATATATTTTTCCCCCACTAATGAATTCCTCTCAGGCTTACAGGTTTTGTAGATATAGCGGTTGGCAACAGTGAGGACACTGTTGAAAACAAGTTTGGGGGAGGTTTGTGCTTAGTTTTGCATCATTTGCATATCATTTTCATAAGCACAAAACATTTCTTTAAAAACCCATAAAAATTTATAAATTTTAAAAACCTATAAAAATTTTAAAATTTTCAAAACCCATAAAAATTGTGTAAATTTTTTTTTGTGTAAAAATTTTCAAAACCTATAAAAATTTAAAATTTTTAAAAAACCCATAAAAATTTTTAAAAAATTTTCAAAATATAAAAACATTTAATATTTAACATTTTTTGTACATAAATAAGATGATAAAAGTTTAGATAGTGAAAAATTGCATCCATGAGATTAGAAAAATTTAAGAAAACTAAGAAAATTAGAAGTTTTCTTATACGAACTAGTAATAAGTAGTTATGAGCCGTTGTCCCAAGGGTTAATAAGATGAACGAAGTCACTAATCTGAGGATAAAAATAAGTCTGAAAAATAGTTCCTATTCTGGAAGCCAAACATTTTGAACGTTGATACCCTGCTATTCGCACTTACACACATCTTGAAACCCGGGATAGTAGAGAATACCTTGAAATGCTTTTGTCTAAAAGCCAAAGTATGAAGGAAATAAAAAAAATGAAGAAAATATAAAATGGTGAGAAAAATGGACACAGGTTTTGTTATCGCCAAGGCAGCAATAAAAAAATATAGCGAGGGTGCTTCTTCACCTAGTGCCCTAAGGCCAACTGGTCTGGGAGTCACTGCTAAGCCTTAGGTGGTGCAAGATGAGGAAAAACACCAAATAAGCAAGCACATGAGTAATCGGTCGGTTAGTACCTCAAGAAGTATTAACGGTCGCATGAAAGTGTGTGAGCAAATTCATCTAAATATTCATTAATTAAAAAGTACTGAGGCTGATGGGCAAGAGTATAATAGCTTGAATTGAATTCTCCGGATGTAGGGATGTCCTTTACACACACGGAGGGTGATATGGTCAATGTTTGGAAGAAATATAGGAATGAAGAATAAGACGATGTTTTATTGAGGGAGGACGTGATTCTGACATCTTTTCATGACTATTAAGATAGGGTTCATGACAACCGAAAAGCTAGCTTAGTTGGAAACCCTAATTTTCAAGGCTTTTCTTTTACAATTCTTGTCTTTAAATGTAATATCACGATCTTCCTTTTATTATTGGATTTTGTGGGTGCAATCCGTTGAAAACCCTCAGGAGACAACACTCCTCCTACTAGGGACACCTAGAGGTTTAAAGGCTTGTTGCACGTGCTCAGTGCAATCATATTGCCTACGAAAGTGTGCTAGTTAGTTTTTCTCTTTTTTTATTTTCTCCTTCTCTTTTTAATAAAAGAGTTCGCTCGAGACGATCGAAAATAAGTTTGGGGGAATTTGATCAGTTGAAAATACTGCATTTTTAACACGATAATTTCCCTATCATTTGCACTCATCTAGAAGTGTTCGGTATTCATATTGCACATATTAGCAAAACATCTTTGAAATACCAGAATTCATGTGTTAGACTTTAAAACCAGCACTTTAAAGGAAATTGACTGTTTATCATGGCATCGCATCATCCTTGTATTGCGCAACTCTTGTCTCGAGAAATTGTGCAGGAAATTGCAGGAACAAAGCCAAAATTGGGAAAAGAGCTGATAAAAAATACACCAACTCCAAGATGTGAGATCTGGTAGTGATACAGAGGGCGAAATAAAATTTAACATATCAGACAAAGGCCCAAATGTCAGCCCAAGGCCACAGTTGAAGACTCAATCCCCGAAGCTTCAGAAGCGCCGCGGATCCGCGGCGGGAGCCCGCTTGCGCCGCGGATACGCGGCGGCTTGATGGCGCCAACCCGCCCAATTTGCTCCACGTGTCTCCTCTAACGGCCCAAGCTTCCAGAAGACCCCAGAAACTCCACGTGGCTCATCTAGAAGGCCCGGCTTAACAAACTATTTCTAGAAGGCTCTCTTTAACAAACCTTTGGAGGGAAATTCAAATTTGAAATCCTAGATCAAGGGTTTTGAGATCTATAAAAAGGAGCCTAGATCTAGGGTTGAGGTTGTTCAAGAAATCATCCATCATCTCCAACCCACAAGTTGAGTGACACAACTTGTGCCTCAAAACCCTAACCCTAATTCCAATTCAAAAAATCAAGATCAAGATCCTGAGTACCATTCAAGCAAGAAGCCTTCAACCTTTAGAAAGCGACGCCAGATTTCATCGGAGCAAGAGATCCAAGGAGATCCGCGACTCAACGAGCCGAGCGAAGCCGAAATCGACGATCTAGTTCCTTCCTTTTGTAAATTCAAAAGAGTTGTAACGAAATTTGTCGATAAATAAAGGTGAAATTTCTATATCTTGCTTATCTTTTAATTCAAGCATTATGATTCGATCTCAATTTGTGATTGTGTTTGTTATTATGATGTTTGAGTAAAACTCCGCTCGTGTAGGAGTTATGAAGATCGATAGATGATGATGATATAGACACTTTTACAATTCTTAAATCCTATAATGTTTGTAAATTCTTGTGAATCAAATGATCGATGACCTAGTTTCGAGATGAAGCTTTCTTGATTGTGTTCATTCGAAACTAAGGAACAACGATTGATCATTTGATTAACTAGAAGCTAGAATTTGATTGAGATTCATCGAAAGGACAAAGGATGAGATGAGGAATCCCTAAATTCTTCGCAAGATCCTTAACCCTCGGTAAATTTTCATCGATCTAGTATCAAATCGTTAATGGATAAGAATGAGTAATCATTAGATCTCATCACATCCACCGATCCGATCTACTCCTACGAGCCACACTTCGAATCTTGATTATTGGTTGGAAATCATCACATATCTCAATTCTTGATTTTAATTTTTTTCTAGATCTAGATTTTTCTAATTCTTGATATTCAATTACAAATCATGAATTGTTTCTTTTCTTTTCTTTAAATTTTCTACTCATCTAATTCGAAAATTGAACGGATCTCACTTTCCCTGTGGACGATCCACTTACTAACGCGCTACATCCGACACCGTTATTGATTGCGGTCAAAATATTTTTGGTTGTGATTTCTACATAATTTTCTTTACTACACAACGGAAAATCATCCAATCAGTTCATTTCTGAACTCTTCCTTTTCCGTGTATGTATATTGAAAACTTGATTTTGATTAAGAACATATATACCATTACATAATGTACTTACCCCAATCGATACCTGATTAAGGTAAATGTTCATGACATTTCTATCTAATACAAAGTTATATCCATCTTTATTTAATAAAGAAACATATATAATATTGCAAAACATAGAGGGTACATAGTAACAGTTGTTCAAAATCACGGTATTGCCACTTGGAAATACTAGGTGATATTCGCTTACGACAGCAGCATCAACTTGTGCTCCGTCCCCTGCTCTGAGGGATATATCACCAGGTCCAACCAACTTACTTTTTCTCAAATCTTGTAATAAATTACAGATATGAGATCCCGATCTGGTATCTAATACCCAGAAGTTAGGGTTGACCGAAAAATAGTTCTTAATGACCAATACACCAGAAGAAAATGCATTAGAATACTTCTTCTTCATCAGGGTCATATGGAAGCCCTTGCATTCCTCTATTCTATGCCCATACTCATGAAAATTTTCACAAATTAGAGTAGAACTAACGTTCCCCAGCCTAGTATAATAAGCGGGTTCGGTCAAATCATACATTTTATTATCTTGATTAAGGCGTGATATGGTTGCTAGATGGAGAGAGAGAAAAGAAACACTCAGCATGCGCTCTTGTAAGAGTAGAATGGTTTATTAATTTATCTAATCAGTATGGCTCCCACTATTTCCTCAAATTCTCCTTCAAACCCTAAAAGAAGAATTAGTCGGGATAATATATACCTTACAAGTTCGCTAACTGTTCAGCCAGACCAGTGTTGGTACTCTGAGGGAGGCTCCCCGTGTTTTCGCACGGACCTAATTAAATAACCCCGTTTCTACAGAGGCACCCCATTAACACCTTTCTAGACACATAATGGGTTAGCTGGTTGTGAAGTGAAAATTTCTCGGGAGTAATACCTACTCACAGTGGGAATCGGGACCTAATTATCATCATGTGATATCCTTGATGGAAGCCAATAAGTCACCACACTTCAGAAGGTATGCACTCACCTTACAAGTTTCCCTTATATTTGAAACTCCCGATATCATTTTTACCCTTAGGACCTTAGTGATCTTGACTAAAGATCAAAATGTTAAAGGGTCCTACTCAAATTCAACCCGTCATTTTGTGATTGCATTAGACCCACCCTATGAACCTTGACTAAAGATCAAAATGATTGCACGACTGTCCTAACCAATCGCATCACCATGCTGCAGAAAAGCATTACTCAGCTACCGTACACTACGCCTTGACTAAAGATCAAAATATGTAACACGAATACTATGGACTACTAATCTGAAATGACGGGGGGCTACGACTGGTTTTGACGAAAAACCCTTAACGTAATGAACTTGATATCATTGAAGGAACTTCGTGATTTTGAAACGAGTGGTTCAAGCTCCATTTGAAAAGACGTGGTTTTGAAGAAAACCGAGTAGTTTTGAAAAGAACCGAGTAGTTTTGAAATTTGGTTCTAACAACATCAATTAGGTTTATTTCCTTGCATTAATCAAAATCAATGCAGTCCCATTATTTAAGTTCCCATCACACCAGAAACAAAGAAAATACAATGCAAATATATGCCATCCACATTCGCCACGGGGCCTCGGGTCTTCACCGTAAGGTTACTTAACTTACGGCAGGGCGGAGGCAGGGTTAGCGCGGATGCAAAACATATAAAAGAATTTGGTTATATATATATAGTCATATCAGGAAGGATATAAATATCACAAGCATGCGGTAAACAATATAGAATAGCGAATAAACTAGGAGCCCTGCGTTTTATTTGAGTCGAAAATGAAACGCGACAATTACTGGTTATGTGGATAGCCCGAACATTAACGATCCAAGACCTCTACGAGCGTGGCAAGCTACCTTCCAATACTAGAAACGGGGCAACCCGGCCTCAATGTCATGAGTGGGCCACTGTTCGGCACGATTTATTACATTTTAATACCACCCATTTTCTATCATTTTGTCAATAAACAGTTCTATTTAATCCATGTCTGCTCATTTGTACAGACTACAGGTACGCAAGTAAAAGCACTGGATACGGTACATAACATGCACAGATATGACAGTTTTAGCTGGAACCGCAAACGGGACAGAGTACAGATCAAGATTAAAAGAGTTTGTAACAAAGAAAGAGTGTACAAAAAGAACTTTTGTTTTGGTCCAACATGAACAAGTGTGAACATGGACTTGACCAGGTGCACAAGTGGGCAAACACCATCATGGTGCTTTTTGCAAGTGGGTGCACAAGTGGGCATAGCAATGAGTGAGTAAAAAGTGTTGATATGATATGAACCATTGCAACTTGATCTAGTTTCTTCTCTATTCATCACCTTAGAATTTACCCATGTGCAAATTACAACAAATTGCAACTACAGAGAGATGATCAAGTGACTAGATGACTACTAACCAAAGGTGGGCCCTATACTCTATGAAATGGCCGCAAATTTATTCAATATGGCCGCAATTGCGGCCATATATTTTCCAAATTGGTTCGTACAAGTTTGGTGGGCCCCTGGTGGTTTTGTCAGTTCATTGGTATATACTACTTATGTTTCTTCAAAGTCTATAAATAGCAGATCAGTTTATGAAGAAAAACACACATTGTCACTACTTGTAATTATCTTGCTAAAATTTTGTAGTTCCTTGGATTAGATTGAGTTCTTTGCCTTCCTCTGGTCTTGCAACCTCTATCTTTGAGCTTGCAAGATTAGATTTTGGTAGTTGAACTCATTTTGCTTGTACTTGGATACCATTGCAATAAAATCTTCATTGAGTTCAAGTTTTGGTTCTTGTATCTTTTCTCTATTCCTTTTTCTTTTATATTTATTCAATTGTGTTCTTATTATATGATGTGTGAGTAGTTTTGCACTTAGGCTATGGTGTGGTACGTTGTTGAAAGGCTTGCCTTCCAACCCCTCCTTCTTGATTCTTAATTTTTTGCACTTCTTTTCTTAATATATGCAATGTTATTATGTTTTTCTTGATAGGATATATTGTTTTGAATGGTTGCAAATCAACCTTTAACATATATCCTATTCCTTCTTTGCATATTATTGTTGTTATATTAAGAATTGAAGTTGAAAGGAGTATGAAATTTAGCTAAGTGTAGTAAACTAGCTAGATAAAATATGTAGCCATACAAGCATATGTTCTATGCTTGCTAACTTCCTTTAGCTCATTCCATGCTCATTTCATCTTAAAACCTTAAATTTTTAGTTTCTTTTGTACCTAATGTTGATATCGTATTCTAAAACGATACTTGTTATCGGGATAGATGCAGCATGCTTTTTTAAGTCAATTAGAAACTAGAAATGGACTTTGAATCAAGATTGAGAGTTGGGGGTAATGCCGTATTTCAATTTACCAAATCTTAGCTTAATTTTTCCACAAATATCACTTTATCCCTTCATTGTTTCATTTGTATAAAAACGTGACAATTTCAACTCAAAACCATTGTTTTCTAACTCAAAAGAATGTCGTGATATCCACTCCCTGTGGATCGACCGGTACTTGCCGGCTTGCATCAACGCACCGTGTACTTGCGGTATTTTTATAACTCGAGAATCACGTTGTGTACCACTTTCTATCAAAAAACCGACATATCCGATATTGACCATATCGTTTTCAAAAGCATGACATCGTGAATCTTAAACAGCCAGCCAGCACTTTACAGAATTCTGTAACTTGAGCACCCCTCCGCGGGAATCTTAAACAGCCAGCCAGCACTTTACAGAATTCTGTAACTTGAGCACCCCTCCGCGGGTCTATCCTAAACCCTACAAGTGCGGCGAGCAACCCATCAATTCGAGAGAAAGGCTCTCTAGTCTCAACTCCATGAGATGGCCACCTACAACACTCTAGAACCTGGCGACTTGAGCACTTCTCCATGGGTTTATCCTAGTCCATGTAATGAATAATATACAATGGTAACAACGTCCTCAACCCGTCCGTGTCCTAATAAAAGAAAATACATATATCGGCAACGATGACCACAAACCGGCCGCTTATCCGGAATAAATGAATATACATACAAAACAAATGTGGGGCTATCCATCACGACAATTTGGCCAAACCATCACAGAGATATATATATCAACATCAACAAGCAAGATATGTGCAACCCCTTCTAATCGACATATAGCAATTAGACGACATTTGCCAACACATATACATCAACTTAGATATTAAACGATGCTATAGTTTCGACCAAAAACATATATATTAACTAATATATATGCTCACTAAAGAATTTCTTCTCTTGATATATATATATATATATATATATATATATATATATATATATATGGAAATTGTATCATGGTTGATGATACATAGAATATGGGTGTATGAGACTCACACTAGAGCTAAAGATTATTGGGGTGATTATTTTTTTGAATAAAATAGAAATTGAGTGGAAATGAGTCATGGCTTTGGATGCTTGGAGAAGCATTGAGGAGCCATGACTCATCTCCTCAATTTTGTTTTATTCTTAGATATTACTCATCCCAATCTTTTCTCTAGCTCACGGTTCATTCTCTCATTCATTCACTCACACACCCAAGTTCATCTTCTTCCTTCTTTAGGTTTTTTCTTGAGTTGGAAAAAGAAAGAGAAAAGGATTTCTAAAATGAGCAAATCTCCTACTTCATCAACCTACACTAATCTAGCCCATTAGTTTAGGTTGTTTGCTTCACTAATACTTTGATTAGTGAAGAGTGAGCTTGAGTGAGAGAGACTTCAAGGTGGATCATCTTCGGCCTCGAAGACTACGAAGCAAGCTCGTTCCTTTCACCAAGTGGAGTCAAAGCAGAGTTCTAGGGACTACTACTTAGAGCTTTAGAAGTGAAGGACCGGTCTACAAAGGTTGTAAACCCTTTTCACTTAGTTTAGAACTTGCTTTCTTGCACTAAAACCATAATTCTCTAGTTCGATTCTAGGATACTATACCTTAGACCTCTAGATTTTTTTAAATTGCATACTTGATACTTGTAGAAACCTAGTAGAGGTGCTAAGACATACTTTCATAGTGCTCTCAAGACAATTATTCTAATTGCAGGATGATAATTACTGTAATTCAAGGAGGACCTATACGGATAGAATAATCTTGCTCGAGATGATAGTATGCTATCTGGTTTGTCTTCATCATTCATGTGTATACGTTTTACTTGTTATTACGTATCGCTAATACATAATGATAAAGCGCGTATGATCTTTGCTTGACTACCAGAATTATGATAGGGATCATACTAGTTAGGCCTGGGTAGTACATAAGCACATCCTTAAATGTTCTTAGACGTAGGAGTATTGAGATTGGGCATCGGTACTCCAGTTTAGACTAGTGTATACATTTCTTGACCCTGATTGGGGCAATGGTTGATCCCATAGCTATTGGGGTTTGACACCAAAAATTGTATACATGTGCTTATTGGAGAATGAGTTATACTGGACGGACTCTCTGAGAACTCCTAGATGGTATTATACCATTGTCAGATACTAGTTCTCTAGTGACGATAGTATAGGATAGTCCTTCGACCTGAGATCGCTATAGTATCTTGTGTATGTTTTCACTATACTTTGATTACTACCCTACCAAGGCTCTACTGAGTCGTGCAAACAGGTTTTAGTTGGGTATGTAGGGTTGCTAGGCACTGCCACAAGGGTCTACGAGGCATCAACCATGCCCAATTTAAATTTTAGCCGTGCCGAACAACCCAAAGCCGGATCTTTAAACTACAGCTTATGCGAAAACAAACATGTTAAACACTTTAACACTAAGTGAGAGGGATTACAACCTTTGTAGATCCGGTCCTTCACTTCTTAAGCTCCGTGTTGAAGTCCCTTCGCTACAATCATCGTGTTCCGGACTCTCGAGAGGCTCCATGAAAAGAAAGATGCAGTCTTGCTTCCGATCTTCGATAACATAGATGATCTACCTAGAAGTTTTATTAACACAAGCTAACACTCACTAAATGAAGTGAACACCCTCATCTAAAGGGTAAGGATAGATGATGATGATGAAGTAGGATTTTGCCTCTCATTTATAATCTTTTTCTCACACTCATTCATCACTTGGAAAAAAGTTAGTAAGCTTTTTCCATGAAAGAAAGAAGGAAGAAGAAGATGAATAATATGAATAATTCCTTTTATGATGAATAATGATAGACTTGATAAGGTTAGAAATGCAACCATGGTTCAAGTAACCATTGTAGAGATTTTACTAGGGTTAAGGGTTAGGGTTAAGTTAAAGAAATATCTTGCAAAATATCTTTTCCAAAACAAAAAAGAAAACCTTCTAGAAACTTCTAGAAATGATTAACCCAAATCAAACCCTAACCATGTTTAATCTCCACTAAACATGTTGCATTAATAACCGTATCATGTTATAATATTATATATTACATATATAATATTTATTGTAACAAAATAAAATAATACAATTAACATATATCGCATATATATCAATGTATTACCCGAGTGAGAAAAAGAATCTTTTAGTGAGCTAATATCAGTTAATGTAATTTAATATATCATATATATTATTATACATTAAATTATCGAATCAACACTTGATCCGACAATCCGGCTATATCGCATATAACCGACTAATACGATGACTCGGCTATATCACATATACCCGGCCGATATCTCATATCGCGAGAATCCAATATGGTATCACATACCGCATTATCCTCGGTCCCGCACATATCACATATGTGCTCCTACTCCGTTTTGCCTGAGCCAAGAAACCTCTGTGTAGAACTCTAAAGAATCGTCAATACGCTGGCAGTAGGTGACGATCATATCAAACACCCACAAGATGCAAGCGGTCAGCTAAACGTAACAGCCACCCAGGTATTGAGTGCTCAGAAGATCAACAAGCAAGCCTGTACATTCTCCTGTGAATCCAAACAGTAACACTCCCGTACAGTTCGGTCCCGTCGTCTGATATACCGCATATCTCGCCTAGGGGTGGTAAACGTCAGACCCCAGTAGCTCGATAAGTCGTGTCGATTTGAGGTCTATAACAGTTCGAGAAACTACTGATAACACTTACCAGTAAATCTCAGCAACCTTGGCTAGGGATTTCCAGTTATAGCCAATCGAGCACAGCACAACATCAACTCCCTATACCGGGAGAGATGAATCCCCTCCTATCGCTCATTGCCTCCCTGCGATTCGGGACTGTACCCAAAAGCCACCTTTTTGCACGCCCTCTTGGACGTGGTATGATGGAAATCAAAGCACAGTGGGAATCACACAAGACTCTATGACGATCTCGGGTCAACAGACTACTCTGTACCAGTGTCACCGGAGAACTGCCATTTGACGTGAGGTATAATACCATCTGGGAGTTCTCGGCGAGTCCGTCCAGTATACCCAGTCTTCACTGAGCACCCGTACACCATCCTTGATATCAAACACCGATGGATATGGGATCATCCATCGCCCATCATATGGGTCAAGATGCGTATACGCTAGTCTACTCTGGTGTATCGATGCCCTGTCTCGATACACCCTCGACTAGGAACAGTTATTGGATGTACTTGTCGACTACCGTGGCCCCACTAATATGATCTCATCATAGTCCCAGTAGTCGAGTACATATCCTAAGGGCTTTATCAACATATAATATAGAGACAATCAAAGTACATGTTAAGATAAAGTACAACCAGATAGCATACTATCATGTCGAGCAAGAAAGTCCTCCCTATATATGTCCAAGCATCCATTACAATATACATCGTATGTACAGTAATGGCCTCTAGGGCATGCATATAATTAACAATCTCCCACTTGCACTAGGGCCATCTGTTGTGGTATCGCATACCCAACAATTAGCTGCGGTTGAAGTATCTCATACCCAACCATCCCATAAAAGTCTCTACTGGGAAAAAGGCCTTTGTGAGTGGATCCGCGTTGTTGTCCTCTGTGTTTACTCTCCTAATCTCGATCTCCTTGAAGATCAACCATCTCTATGATCAGGTGATACTGCCTAAGAATTATATCTGGATTTCAGATGGGACGGGGGTTCCTTGGCATAAGCCACAACTCCATTGTCACACAATGGTAGGAACGAAGTTCATCTCATGAACTTATATATATCCAGACTGCCTCTTTGGTAGCATCCTTGGTAACGATGTATCTTGCCTTTAATTGTCTAGTAAGTCACGGTATTTAGCTTGGAACTCTTCCAACATACCGTCCCTCCATTGAGGGTAAAGACAATGCTTGCGACTGACAATCAGTCGTCCTTATCACCCTGGAACCTTTCCAGTGATTCTCCCCAGGATCGATTGATACCATCTCACTACAACTAGTGAGTATCCTAACATCCAATTAGATTTATCTCATAGATCAAAAACCCAGAATTTAGGAGGTATCACTTTGATCCTATATGAAGAATCCTTGTGATAAGCGGAGATTAACCGAGCGTAGCATAGGAAACTCCTTCCTTATCAAGAGTATGTCATCCACGTACTCTACGAGGATCACCACCATACTCCCTACTACCTTTTTGTATATACAAGGTTCATCTACCATTTTGATGAAGTCAAACTCTTTGACTACCACATCAAAACAGACGTTCCAACTCCGCGATGCCTGCTTTATCCTATAAAGCAACTTGCACACGTTTCCGCTGCTCCCACTGTCTACGAAGCCCTCTGGCTGTGTACCTATAGACGCTCTGTTCCAAATCATCATTTAGAAAAGCAGTCATGACACCCAACCACCAGATATCATAGTCATGGTATGTAGCCGTGGCAAGTAGGATCTGGATGGACTTAAGCATAGCTTTGAAAGTCTCAACTTTTCCATGTACACCAAGTAATCTTCTCAAGATATACTTGCTCCTGATGGGGATTTAACCCTTCAGATAAAGCAACCAAAGTCCATACTTTGTTGGTGTATAAGGATTCTATCTCAGATTGCTAAGCAACCAGCCATTCTTACAGAGTCCCACTCCTGATGGCCAGCTCGAAACTAGTTGGGTCATCATCTCATGATGAAATCCTCGCTCCCACTGTCATAGAGAAACTGAAGTATCTCTCAGGTGGGTGAGGAACCCTACTAGATCAGTGGAGAGGCTGAGGTTCGTTGGTTTCTATTGAATCCTTTGGTTCTACCAAATCATCAGCTGCAATTTGTATAGCTGGAACTCCTTCCAGTTCTACCTCATGACCACTAATTTCTTCATAAGAAATTCTCTTTCACAAAGGTGGCATGCTGAGAAACAAAACATTTTTGTTCCTCGGTTAGGTAGAAGATATACCCCTGCATATGCTTGGGATATCCAACAAAGTTCCACAGATCTGACTTTGCCTCGAGCTTGTCCGGATTATGCTTTTAGACATAGGCTGGACAACCCCAAATCTTAACAAACTTAAGATATGGGCTCTTCCCATTCCATATCACATATGAAGTGGTAGGCAACATATTCGATTTGAACCCTATTCAATAGGTATGCATTTTCTCAAGCGCATAACTCCCAAAAGGAAATAGGAAACTCAGTAGTACTCATCATAGAGCACATCATATCACATAGGGTGCTATTGCTCCGCCCCGATATACCATCGTGCTATGGTATATACGGAGGAGTAATGCTGAGAGAGAATCTCATTCTCCTTTAGAATAGTCTAGGAATTCCGTGCTCAAGTATTCTCCTCCTTGATCTCATCAAAGGACATAATACTTATACCCGTATTTTGGTTCTCTACTTCTAACTTATATTCTGTGAATATCTCAAAAGGTTTGGACTTGTGTTTCAACAGGAACATATGTCTGAATCTTGAGAGATCATCAGAGAATGTAATGAAGTACAAAGAACCGGTCTTGGCATGTGTAGACATGGGACTTTCATACATCAGCATGTATCAATCCCAAGAGTTCACTAACTCTTTCTCTGTTTCCAATAAACAGAGCTGTGGTCATCTTATCTTTGTAACATGACCAGCAAGTTTCACAAGATGTAAATTCAAACTAATTTAAATATGCATCTATATGTAACTTAGCTAGTCGGGCCGCATTGATATGACCTAGTCTACAATACCTCAAGAATGATTCGTTCATTTCTGAACTCTTCCTCTTGTGTGTGTTCTGTATACTAAGAACTGTAGTTTGATTTAGAACGTCTATGCTTTTAGATAACGTACCTGAACCGATCAACTCTTGATATAGGAAATGTTCAAAACATTATCCAACAACACAAAATTATATCCTTCTTTACTAATAAAGAGACTGATATGATGTTGTACATCAGGTTAGGTATCTAATAACATTCGTTCAGAATCAATGTATTCTGGTAATACAGGGTGACAGTGACCAATAGACTTGGCTGTAACACTTGCACCATTTTCTGTCTCATGAAACTTATCACCCGTTCTCAGTTCTCTACCTTTCTGTAGCCCATGTAACAGATTACATATATGGGATCCTGATTCGGTATCTCATACCTAAGACGTAAAGGACATTGAGAAACAGTTCTTTGTAATGAACACACCCGAAGATGATGCATCAACATGCACTTTCTTCGTTTGGGCGGTACGGGAATTCTGGTAATCCTCAATTTCCTGCTCTGTCTTATAACAATTATAAGTTGGAGCGGGACCAACGTTCCCCAGCTCAGTATAACAAGCGGGTTCGGTCAATTCTTCCGTATTATTATCTTGATTAAGGCATGATATGGTCGCTACCTGGAGAGAGTGAGAAGAAAACACTCAGCGTATGCTCTTGCAAGATTAGATTGGTTATCTAATATATCTAATCAGGATGTCTCCCACTGTTTTAGTCAAATCTTCCTTCAAACCCTAAAAGGAAAGACTAGCCGGGATTAATTACACGCTACAAGTTCGCCAATCTTTCAGCCAGGCCAGTGTCGGTACTTTGAGGGAGGTCCCCCGTGTTTTCGCACGAACCTAATTAAAGTAAACCTCGTTTTCCCAGGGGCGTAACCTCATTAACACCTTTCTAGACACCTACTTGATCGGCTAATTGTAATGTGTAAAACTCTCCCAGGAGTAACTCTTACTCGCAGCGGGTATCGGGATCCAACTATCTCATAGAAGGTATGCAATCTCATTGCAAATTTCAACACTTGAAATTCCCAATAATATTTTGCCCCTAGCAACTTATGACCTTGGCTAAGGTCAACAAATCATAAGTGCTAGCCAAGTTCAACCCGTCATTTCCTGATTGAATTAAACCCACCCGCACGACCCTTGACTAAGGTCAACAAAGTCGCACGACTACCCTAACTCAATCGCATCATATGCTTATACAGATAAGCACTAATCAGCTACCGCACACTACGCCTTGGCTAAGGTCAACAAACGCAGCACGAATACTAACCAGTACTTATCTAAAATGACGGAGGGCTACGATAGGTTTTTAAGAAAACCCTTTGCGTAATGAACTTGATATCGTTGTAGAATCGAGTGATTTTTAAATGGAGTGTTTTTGAGGCTTTTCTAGTTTTGCTAAAGAGGTCACTCCCGGTGAAGGGATCGTCGGCTCTTTCCTCATCGAATAAGGTGCAGGATATTTCACAAATATCACTATGCAAAGCAAGAACTATAGAAGCAATCAAAAGACAAACCGAGTTTGTAGCATCTGCTAGTTTCACTAAAGAGGTCACTCCCTGTGAAGGGATCTCGGCTCTTTCCTTATCGAATAAGGTGCTGGATGTTCTACAAGGAACACCGCTATGCAAAGCAAGAACTAGAGCTACCAGTTTTTAAACAAGTTTCTACAACATCTTAGGTTTCTTTTATTTCATTAATCTCATTAATGAATTCCCAATTTAATTATGCTTCACAAGCATCACATCTGAAACGAAATCTGCAATATAACATATATCTCATATATATAATATAAACATTCGTCTCAGGCAGTAATATGATCTCATCACAGAACATTGCAGCAGAAGAACATATATGAAATATTGGATATACTAGGATGCCCGTGTTTTCAATACGAGTCTCTATAAAACACGGATTCCACGGTTGTGATGAATAGTCAAACCCACATCCCTAGACCCCTACGAGAGAGGCAAGCAACACTGCCAATTCTAGGGTTAGGAGACCCGGTCTCGACTCCTCGAGATGGTCTCCCACTGGACCCTAGAACCCGGTTACTTGTGCTCCCCGCCTTGGGTGTGCCTAATGCGGAAAAGTAAATAATATACAATGGTGACATCATCCTCAGCCCGGAAGTTCCCCAATAAAAGAATATTACATCCAAATGAATTTTACATGAATGAAAAAGAAAAACTCTCATCTCACATAAAACCCCCGGCTATTCAAAACGCGACGATCCAATATAACATATCACAGCAACACATAATATCTCATATCATCAACGTAAGTAAGTATGCATACACTGATCGTCGTTGATGTATAGCAACAAAAACCGGCAATACAACTACATACTACACTTACGGTCACAGAAAAGAAAGTGTAAAACTACAACTGTTGGAATCCACAACCTCTTTAGACATCACATGCCTAACCAAATGAATTCCTTAGACATCGCATGCCTAACAATTATAAACCCCGCATTTTAGTCTCATTATCGAAAACGCTTTTCAATATCAAGTCGGGCAATTCAACAAGATTCCCGAAAACCAGATCCAATGCTCGTCGCAAACTTTAGTAGACGGCCGTAACCCTGATACCGTCGACGAAATGCACTAAGGCGGAACACCGCTGCTGCGAGCACCCGAACGAATGCTTTTGGCGACGGGGTTCTCCTACAGTCACTTGGTCGGGGCTATGGGGCGTGGCTGTCCATTAAGTTTACCCGGCGTGTATCCGCGTACGCTACGTGATTGCGAAGGACTTTTGATCACATCAAAATTCTGTGGCAACCGATCATCTGAGGCTAAACTGCTATGTTTATAATATTCAAATCAGTTATCTCATAACTATTTATGAATTCCAAATATTGTATCACATTCCAGATAAATAGACAATGTTAAACTTTCCGATCGAATAATCAAACATCCAAGTTTTCCCAAATAGTTCTCAACACTTGAAATTAGTTTAAAAACATCCATCGCATGCTACAGTACCAATGGTCCAGCCGTAGAAGGGTCAAGCCAACGCCTCACATGTGGCACGTCGTACTGCCACAAACTCGAAGATTCAGAGGCAGTTCAAGACGGTCATATAATCGAGTTAAGGTTTGTCTTCTAGAGGGTCCACCGCGTTACTTGCACGACTTAGAACGTTCTTAAACTACGAAAAAATCCAATGCCTGGAAATTTTCCGGCAGGGGAAAAAGTGAGTTATTGATATCCGTTCGAACTTTTTAACACGTTCCAAAAATTACCCGGACAAACTTCACGAAGTTAAATTATCCGATCGAATCAACGAGTCCCCAATACAACCCTAAAAAACTCAACACTTGAGTGGAATTAAAAAATTCCCAGAAAAAAATGACAAGAAAGGACCTAAGAATAAATATATGAAGTTCCAGGGACTAATTCACAATTTTGGCCGCGGAACCGCCGCCAAACCCTTGGTTTCGCCGCTGTTCCTCGGTCATTTGAGCGACTTAGTGGACCGTACTTCATAGTAATTCTTAGTTTTTTCTGCTTGTTTTTCTCAGCATTTTTAATTAGGAAAAAATCAACATTTTTGAAAATGTACAGAGAAGAGTAAAATCGGGGTTTTTCGGGTTCGATCGGACTTTAAACTTCGCTCAGACTTCGCCTAAAGCTCTAGCTTGGCTCTGATACCACTGTAGGGTTGCTAGGCACTGCCACAAGGGTCTATGAGGCATCGACCATGCCCGATTTAAATTTTAGCCGTACCGAACAACCCAAAGCCGGATCTTTAAACTAGAGTTTATGCGAAAACAAACATGTTAAACACTTTAACACTAAGTGAGAGGTATTACAACCTTTGTAGATCGGGTCCTTCACTTCTTAAGCTCCGTGTTGAAGTCCCTTCGCTGCGATCATCGTGTTCCGGACTCTCGAGAGGCTCCACGAAAAGAAAGATGCAGTCTTGCTTCCGATCTTCGATAACATAGATGATCTACCTAGAAGTTTCATTAACACAAGCTAACACTCACTAAATGAAGTGAACACCCTCATCTAAAGGGTAAGGATAGATGATGATGATGAAGTAGGATTTTGCCTCTCATTTATAATCTTTTTCTCACACTCATTCATCACTTGGAAAAAAGTTAGTAAGTTTTTTCCATGGAAGAAAGAAGGAAGAAGAAGATGAATAATATGAATAATTCCTTTTGTGATGAATAATGATAAACTTGATAAGGTTAGAAATGCAACCATGGTTCAAGTAACCATTGTAGAGATTTTACTAGGGTTAAGGGTTAGGGTTAAGTTAAAGAAATATCTTGCAAAATATCTTTTCCAAAACAAAAAAGAAAACCTTCTAGAAACTTCTAGAAATGATTAACCCAAATCAAACCCTAACCATGTTTAATCTCCACTAAACATGTTGCATTAATAACCGTATCATGTTATAATATTATATATTACATATATAATATTTATTGTAACAAAATAAAATAATACAATTAACATATATCGCATATATATCAATGTATTACCCGAGTGAGAAAAAGAATCTTTTAGTGAGCTAATATCAGTTAATGTAATTTAATATATCATATATATTATTATACATTAAATTATCGAATCAATACTTGATCCGACAATCCGGCTATATCGCATATAACAGACTAATACGATGACCCGGCTATATCACATATACCCGGCCGATATCTCATATCGCGAGAATCCAATACGGTATCACATACCGCATTATCCTCGGTCCCGCACATATCACATATGTGCTCCTACTCCGTTTTGCCTGAGCCAAGAAACCTCTGTGTAGGACTCTAAAGAATCGTCAATACGCCGGCAGTAGGTGATGATCATATCAAACACCCATAAGTTGCAAGCGGTCAGCTAAACGTAACAGCCACCCAGGTATTGAGCGCTCAGAAGATCAACAAGCAAGCCTGTACATTCTCCTGTGAATCCAAACAGTAACAATCCCGTACAGTCCGGTCTCGCCGTCTGATATGCCGCATATCTCGCCTAGGGGTGGTAAACGGCAGACCCCTGTAGCTCGATAAGTCGTGTCGATTTGAGGTCTATAACAGTTCGAGAAACTACTGATAACACTTACCAGTAAATCTCAGCAACCCTGGCCAGGGAATTCCAGTTATAGCCAATCGAGCATAGCACAACATCAACTCCCTATACCGGGAGAGACGAATCCCCTCCTATCGCTCATTGCCTCCATGTGATTCGGGACTGTACCCAAAAGCCACTTTTTTGCACGCCCTCTTGGACGTGGTATGATGGAAATCAAAGCACAATGGGAATCATACAAGACTCTATGACGATCTCGGGTCAACAGACTACTCTGTACCAGTGTCACCGGAGAACTGCCATCTGACGTGAGGTATAATACCATCTAGGAGTTCTCGGCGAGTCCGTCCAGTGTACCCAATCTCCACTGAGCACCCGTACACCATCCTTGATGTCAAACACCGATGGATATGGGATCATCCATCGCCCATCATATGGGTCAAGATGCGTATACGCTAGTCTACTCTGGTGTATCGATGCCCTGTCTCGATACACCCTCAACTAGGAACAGTTATAGGATGTACTCCTCGACTACCATGGCCCCACTAGTATGATCTCATCATAGTCCCAGTAGTCGAGTACATATCCTAAGGGCTTTATCAACATGTAATATAGAGACAATCAAAATACATGTTAAGATAAAGTACAACCAGATAGCATACTATCATGTCGAGCAAGAAAGTCCTTCCTATATATGACCAAGCATCCATTACAATATACATCGTATGTACAGTAATGGCCTCTAGGGCATACATATAACTAACAGGGTATAGTCCTAAAGTACATGGAGGCAATAAGCAGTCGAAGGGATTCATCTCTCCCGGTATAGCGAGTCATTATCACGTTGTGCAGGACATAACCATAACCAGAAATCCCTGGCCAGGGTGTAGGAGATAAACTAATAAGTGTTATTAGTTGCATCTCGGTTGGTTATGAGTTCAATGTCTGCATGACTTTTTGGGCTATTGGGGGTCTGACAGATTCCACCCCAGGCCCGATATGCGATACTCTTTGATGAAGTGACTGGACTGTATGGTATGCGTCACTGATAGGCTCTACAGGGTACGGATGAGATTGCTTGTCGACCTTTCATCTCACACTTACCTAGGTAGCTGTTATGTACAGCCAGTACTGCTGACGTGCTTGTGGTTATGGATTTGATCCAGTAACTCATTGCCAACATATTGTTGAGTCTTTAGAGTCCCACAAAGAAGGTTTTCCCGGTCAGGCGAAATGATGATGTAACGTACCTATAGAGATACATGCGGGAGTTCGATTAAATACGTGTATGTGATACATGTGATTTAATCAGATATTAGATAATACTAGCCGGTTTATTTAGTAGCCGGAATATTAAGTCAAGTGTTGACTTGATGATCACATATGTGATATGGTTGCTAGTATTGTGCATATGATACTCTCTCTTTGTCTAATATTGGTATATGATACTAATATCATATTGTGTATATGCGATACATAATATTGGTATGTATATGATACATATATTCTTTCTCTTTATTATGTATATGATACATAATGTGTGTATGTATTTGATACATATACATCTCTCATTAAATATGTGTGTGTGCGCGCGCATATTGTTTACCACCGAAAACCGAGGAACAGAGGTGCGAGGAGAAAGTCCAGCCTGAATACGGGGGCAAATGCTATATAGAACATATCCGTCCACCTCTCTGAAGATACCAAGTTGATTTATGGCACCGTATATCGGAGGTTTGGATGGATGCGACCGTTGTAGCAGACTTATCAGATTCTCTCTCAATGATGAAGGGTTTTTTGATTGTGGGGACACTTTTTCCTGCAGGCGCAAGCCCCTGCAGTTAATTACATTATCGCAAAGCGATAACAAGTTTCTCCTTATCCATAGATATCACTTCGAGTAGTGTTATATATATTGTTTATTTTGGATTTGCCTTTGGATTGTATAGAGAGACTAATATTGTTGTCGATCGTAAGGCGCAGATTAGTCCAAATTCGTATATATCAGATTTGGGGTTGAACTTAGGTCGCATATCTCATATAAATGGGGTCCATCAGTTCATGGGATACTTGGATTTTATCTAAGGATCGCTAGTCGTATATGAGACTAAGATCAACTAAAATGATATGGATTAAGAATCGTTAGTCGTATATGGGACTAAGATCAACTTAAATAACAGTGAGCATATGGGCTTAACTAATCATCTGATCATATATGGATAGCCCATAGATAATATATGGTAGTTAGTATGGAGACAGGCCACAGGGCAACATATTAGTTTAGGGACATTACGGTCCATGGGAAACATGGAGAACATAGATTGTTTGTACCTGCGGGTTGTATACGGCTGGTTATATGATCCATACCATATGGCAACATGCTAGTTTAAGGACATTGTGGTCCAACATTAGTTTAGGTACATTATGGTCTAACTTTCAGCTTGCGTGCACGTGTATATATTATATGGCGAAATGAAATATGATAACATGGGAATGCGCCCAATATTGAGGTGTGATCCAATTTGAAGACATTTATATTTCCTTAAAGTTATACATATACATATGTGTATTCTATCATAAGTTGTTGGTATGGTGGTGTGTATGTCTGTATGGGGTGCATACCTGCATGAGGGGCATATATGTATGGGATGTACATCTATATGGGATTAAGACATTCCTTGTCTTGATGAAATTTCATATTTTTTGTCAAGTCAGGACAAGGAATGAGTCATTGGTTATTGGGACCCGCCACTTCTCTGAATACACTGAGAAATTACAATGCCGTATATCAAAGGTATGGAAGGATGTACTCTTAAACCAAATCCCGTATATGAGGGATAATAACTTGTTGGAACTAAGGATCATTAGTCTTATATGAGACTAAGATCAACTTAGGAAATATGGGTTGATGATCTTTAGTCGTATATGTGACTAAGATCAATTTGGATATTATGGATTAAGGATCGTTAATCTTGTTTTAGATTAAGATCAACTTAAAGTTGTCTATTTGATCATATGATCACATATGAGAAGTATAAGCTTTCATACTTAGTTTATTTTAACTAAGTGTTCAAGCAACAGCTTGCTGGTCCAAGTGTGCAGGTACATTTGTGGTGCACATATATATGTAAGTTCTTTAAAGAGGGTGCATACGTGCATATCACGTGGTTGCGCACTTGCTTGTGGTTGGAGGCTGCGCACGTGCATATCACATGATACACACTTGTTATTAGTCATGGAAGTTGCGCACGTGCATATCACATGGTGCGCATCTATTTTCTGGTTCGAAAATCATAAGTGCGTATATTTACTGAGCGTCTGTGTGTGAAAGTCATATTTGACAAGTGCGCATGCTTATATGTGCATGCATGTGAAGGTCGTTTTTGATAAGTGCGCATGCTTATACACGCATCTATGAAAAAGTCGATTTTGATATGTGCGCATGTATATATGCGCATGTTTAATTGACAATTTATCAAGTACGCCCTATATGGGGTGCGCCCATTTACATAAAGCAAAGGCTTTCGTCAATAAGCAAAATCTTCTATTTTAATCCGTTTTCAAGTCATGTATATGCGTTTTATACCACACATCTTATTTTCTTAGATCTTAGGATCGATCTCTCGCAAAAATATAAATTTTATGAACGAGGGACGAACCCTAAGATCATTTGATCTTTTATAGCGAATCAATGGATTCGAAAAGAAGCAAAGACTTCTGTCTAAAAGCAAAAGCTTTTTAATGGAGGATATGAAATCAATGGATTCGAAAAAAAGCAAAGGGTTCTGTCTAAAAGCAAAATCTTTTTAATGGAGGAAAAGAGAAGTATTTCTCTTTTATTTCTACCTTGCACACTTATTTGCTGAGGGAGAAGATGATGAAGACTTGAGATTTATATATTTCTCAGGCTTATGAGGGGATTTGTGGTATATTATTTCTGTGTATGAGGCTCCTATTTATAGGAGAGGAAAAATTAGGATTTGTTGGATTTGTTTTTGTTCTCAATCTGATTTTAGATTGATTTAATTGATTCTTAAAATTAAGGGTGACATGCACACCGTTGAATTAAAATCTATGGATTTGTTTGTTAAGGTATTTTAACCAACTGAAGATTTTTCTACTGAATAAATATTTAAATCCTTATTAATAATATTTATTTCCTTTTTTATAGCATCTGTTTCATGGGGTGTGCATGCGAACTATTGGATTGATTTGTGATGCATGCACACCGTTGGATTTTTGATCCCCATATTTATTTGAATTGATTTTATTATTATTATTATTAATTATTATTATTTTCTTTTTATTTAATGGGATCGGTTATGATCAGGGTGCGCATGCGCACGTGGGTTGCACGCGTCGCATATCTCGAAGATGAGACTTTGCCACTTGCGAAGACACCATATGCGCATATTAAAGATCTATCATATGCGCACATGCTTTGCACATGCGCATGACACTCAGTGATTTTTGCCAAGTGCGCATAGCAAGGATGCACATAAGTGTTACATACATGTCGCTGCCTATCTAATGTACTAGACTTCATATGCGCACGTATATAAGTATGCATGTCATCAAATTCTCTTTTCTATCAAGTGTGCACTTGATATTGATGCACACTTAAATAGGTGCTAACAAATTCCTCCCGCCGATTGCGCGCACGTGACCTGCATATGGGTACGATCGATGTCAAACTGCGAATCACCGGATTTGTCTCGAGATTTGTGGGATGCGAACCGACATTTGATCCTTATAAATAGGGCCCCACTCCCTTCATCGTGGCGCGCCATTTTTCTTTTCTCCCTTGCACTTTGAGAACCTTTTTGCGCACTTGTTTCCTTCAGTGCTTATGCACTTCTTGAAGCTTTTGCCTTTCAAGCATCAATTGGTAAGTGTGATCACCACCTCTGCTATTTGTGAGAAGCCTTTGCTTCCATTTGCTCAGTGCACATCTAATGGGGTTTCTTGGCTTCTGATGCTATGAACTCCAATCTTTGAATCTACAACACTTTTGCTGACATTTTTCTCATCTCCTTTTCTCCAGATCCAATGGCTGATCATTTGTACGGACATCAATGACATTTCTTACAAAGTCATTCATTATTATGGGCCAGCCTATACTGACGACTAGTGTTAAGCCGTGCTGCATCGCTTAGAAGCTCATTGCGGACGACTGCTTCCTCGTCGCTCTTCACTTTGCAGATGGTGTTTGAAGCAATCTGGGATGCCTTGCCCGAAAACTTTGAGGTCATGCCGCTCCAAACGCTTGATCAGGCTGAAGACAAAGTGCACTCGGTTTACCTGATGGGCCTGATCTCTAAACGGCGGAGGGATGATGTGATTACTCTTTTGCACCGTATTGTAACGACTCTGAATTTACTGTACTAAATTTTCCATTTTAATGTATAGAAAAAAGTTTACAGCCTGAGTTTGAGTTATAAGTCAATTTTGTTAAGGATTAGCAAGAAGCCACTTGCAGCTCACTGGTAAAGCCTTGCACTGCTGTGACATAGCCTGTGTGTTCGAATCTCATCAGACACATTATCTTTTTCTGAATTTTTCTTTTAATTTTTGGAAGCCCAAAAGATTTCACGTGCAATGCACAGGAAAATGAAAAGTCAGAAAAATCAAACATGTGGAAAATGGAGTAAAACTTAATTTTATCTGGTGGAACGAATCTCAAAACCAGATGACTCCAATCGACCGGCGGAATTGAGCTTAAAACCGGCGCCGATGGTCTGGATTTGGCCAAAGAGCCCCGGGCTTTGCACACACACCCCTTCACCTACCCTTGACTCCCCTGCACTGTTTGATTTCCCTGCAATCAAACAGAGACCTTTCATTTCACAATTAAACCACATTTTAATGTTTTTTAATCCACCATTTTAATTCCAAAACCCTAATTCTCCACTATAAATACCATCCCCTACCTTGGCTCAGCACCATTCTGAAAATTATAGCACAATTCTCTCAAAAAGTTCCTAAGTATAAGTGGAGTAAAGAGGAGTAAGCAAGCAAGCAACTTCCGGCGAAGATCGAAGCAACATCTGGAGCTCCCGCGACGCCACGACGACACCATTCTCTTCTTCTACCTCTTCTTAACATAATCAAACAGTAAGTCCCTTCTAAATCCCTTCCTCTCTATTGTAATTCCTTTTCAAATTTTTATCGGTAAAAGTGGAGTTATACCGATATCTTCTTTTCTAAAACACATAACTCCCTTTTCCTTTACAATTTAATCAATCCAATTTTACTACATCACTTGTAACCTTAAACCCTAATATTTAGAATTAAATTTCATCAAAATTCTTATGTGAAATAACAACAGTAGCACTCTTTCATTAAAATACCATGAATTTATTAAACACCTCTTTTAGTATTTGTTAAAACAATACCTTAGGAAAACTTCACGGGGTAACGACCTACCCCACACGCACACTTGGTTTCATAGCACGATACTCATTGATTGTATTTTTTTTGCGAAGTATAATATTACACTAAAATACCACATAACTTTAAAAACCGGATTTCTTTTAAATCGATATTTCATATCCTTTGCGAATACGCATCTACAACCCTCTTTAAAGGACCCGCTAATGGATGGTGTGGATTATCGCACATCCTTGGTCTAGTAGAACGAGATGTAGACCTTCTCACGAAGTATTCGATCTCGAAAGGATTTAAATACGGTTTTTAAGAAATACGAATTTTCTAAATAAAATAAAATTATTTTTTAAAAATTAAAATTATATAAAATTATAAATCACTATTTTCAAAATATAATAAATCTATGTTTTTCAAAAAAATGAAAAGATTAACAAATGACAATAAAATATCATCAAGATACCAAAAAGGGAACTTTTTCAATAAAATATCATGAATTTTCCAAGCTAAGTATTTATCACTAAAATACCCAATATTTAAAATCCATGCTCATGAAGACCCTAAATAATACTAATCACCCTTGAGCTTTAATTTTTAACTATATTAAAAATATTTTTTCATAAAACCCCCTCGATATATATATAAAACAATATTTAAGGACTTTAGTAAATATAGGTTTAAGCAGGATCAATTCTCTTGAGCCTCAGAGAGCAGGAGAAAGTGAGTGCTTGCCTATAAAAGTAGAAAACTTAACGGAGTTATCAATAGTAATTGTCTTGGAAAAAGACACAAATCCTGCAGTCCATATGCAGCAGTTACCGATGACTCCTGAACCTAATTTAAGAGCTAAATCAGTTTACAAGTGTTTGACTCGGTCCAAGTCCAATACAAATCTGAATCCAATATCAGACCTGAATACTTGAACATGAACATGAATACTTGAATCAAACATCAATATCAAACATATAACTTGACTTGACTTGACCGAACCAAGGTTATAACTTGACTTGACTACTTAAATACTCGATTACATCCTGAACATGACTATTTGAACATTTTATATCCATGGTTTCGACAAGACTTGTAAATTATAATCTATACAACACATTATGCGGGGATAAAGGGGTAGATTGGTACAGAACGTATATCGTGGCACGAGAGGTCACTTAAAATACAACTATATGAATTCTCGTGTCGTTGTCACATGGGTTATGACGGGGCCTTGTACTACATGTTACCATAGTCCACGGGGTAAGATAGATTCCTCTAGTATACATGAATACCTTCTGTATCAAGCTACAAACAATCACGTTAGAATAATAATCATATACTGTACAACTCACCTGTTCATTTCACATTACTCCTTATATTCTCTTTCTTCTTTTGGGACTTACCGAGCGCTAGTTCGCTGACGACATTCCTTTCTATTTTCTTTCTTTGAAATGTTCGTCAGGAGGACAGGATTCTCAAGAGATCGAGCCTAACCAGAAGGACTTGGACCAACTTGCGGCACAGCCTGACTTCTAGTTTCATTGTAATTACTTTCATTTTGTATGCCACTGTTTAGGCACTGCTTTACTCGTTGTATCTTTTCATTTCCAAACAGTTGTATGTAAAGATGAATGTAAATAAAGTTGCTGTTTATTTTAATACTCTTGTCATTCTTGTACATATTATATTGTGCTTAAGTACGCTTAACGTATCTATTTCTTAGTAAATATATTGTGGCCTGCCACGTCATCGTTTCCGTCTACTGGAAAGCGGGGCGTGACACGCATATATCAGCAAAGAGCAGTCATATCTTCATATGCTGGGACGGAAGCTATCAGCGGTGACCCCGAAGCCTGTCTCTATGAACGAAAGCACAAGAAGATGGAAGATGATGCTTGGGAAGCCTTGCTGGGCTTTATTTTTGAGTTTAGGAACCCATGTACCGATGCTAGTTTCTTGCCGCTGTAAACCTTGAACGATACTTTGCTTTTATTTGTCTTTCAATTTTTAGTACTTGTTCTCAGGTTGTAGTCTGTAATCCACCATTTGATATATGAATGAAAAACATCTCTTCTTTTATATCCGTACTTCTTTTTCTTTTTGTGCTGAAATGACTTAGCTTAGTTTATTTACTCGTTTTGGAGCGTTTAGTTTACCCTTCCCTTAGGTTTATGGATAAACTTATCTTAACGTTAAACATACATAACCCTTTTTTTATCATAGGAGTTTGTTAGGTTTGTGGTATTAGGTTAAGTCCATCGTACTATCGTGTTGGCTGATATTTTCTCGACATGCAGTTTCTTAGGTTGCGGCTCGAGTAGCCACGCGTTTGTCGGGTCTCTGATCCCTTCTGAGGCTGGACACGACGTCTTCAAGTAATCTTCTTAGATTGGAGCATCTATATTACTATCGGAAGATTCAGCATTAGGCATAGACATGGTGCTTTACCTTGAGGTTAGGCATTATTTGGAACCCCGGGGGAGTCATGACCGCACCCTTCTGAGGTGGGATGACATCCTATGGTCTTTAGGCTTGCATATCTTGCCATCAAGACTTGAAGTTAAGAATATGCCGTTACATACTTTGATTTGACCCTTTACTCCTTGTTGACGTTGCGTTTGCACCATGTTGGAATGAGAAGGAATGTTGAGATAATCTTATGCTGTAGATGTTAAGATCTGGAGTTAGGAATATGCCGTCACTCCACTTTCGCTTTAATGACATGGCGCCGATTCTTCTCTGAAGTAGGGTAGACATCCATATGGTCTCTAGGCTGTATATATTGCCATTAAGATTTGAAGCTAGGATTTTTCCATCACTCTGTCTTTGATTTGATCCTTTGGTCCTTGTTGACGTTGCATCTGCACCCTGCTGGAATGAGAAGGAATGTTGAGATAATCTCTAGGCTGTAGATATTACCATCGAGATATGGGTTAGGAATATGCCATCTCCCACTTTTGCTTTGATGATATCGCGCCAATTCTTCTCTGAAGTAGGGTAGACATCCATATGGTCTCTAGGCTGTAAATATCGCCATTGAGATCTGAAGCTAGGAATTTGCCATCACCCTGTCTTTGATTTGACCCTTTGGTCATTGTTGACGTTGCATCTGCACCCTACTGGAATGAGAAGGAATGTCAAGATAATCTCTAGGTTGTAGATATTGGTTAGGAATATGCCATCACTCCACCTTGCTAACGCTGCACCTATATTCTTCTGGAACAAAAAGAAATGCTGAAGTAATCCCTAGGCTGTATGAGTTTCCATCGAGACATGGAATTAGGAATATGCCATTACTCCACTGTTGATTTACTTGATAAGTTGCCACCAAATCTTTTGGGGGGAGAAGTAGCTCTCGGTAGTCTTTGGGCTTATATGGCGCCGCTGAGACTCAAATCTTTACTGAAGTGTTTCTTACTTGGTAGCATTCGGTAGAGCACATTGCTCACTTTCATCTGTTAGTGTCCGTGGAGTGTATACAAGAGTCAATATGGACTTGCTTGTAGGGAAAAATTCCACATATATTTCTTTTCTTTTTTTATATTTCAACGATGCTCTATCATTTTAGCTTTTCATATCGCGAAAGTCGCGATTGCCCAATCATTTCGGCTATTTATTCACTGTGCCCAATCAATTCGGCTATTTCATTTTATTTACTCGCTGATTTTTATTGTGAGTTGCCCCATCATTTAGGCTTGCAGAGGATTTGAAATATCACCCTTGTCATCAAGAATGACCGCTGGCGGTTCATCTTCCTGGGGTTATGATTAAGCCATCATTCTATCCATATTTTGTATCAAGAGGGTCATTTTGTTCATATTAGTGGTCATCTCTGCTGTTTCCTTATCTTTTTTCTTAAGAACGCGCTTCAAGTAGTCAACATTAGACTCCTGCCATGTTCTTTCTTCGGGTGCATCCTCCGGGTTTTCCTTAGATGGCGGAATAACAAGTTCCGCCGCTTGTGCATGTATCTCCTGCAGCTTTTCATGTTGCTGCCGAACCTTTGTCAGAGGCCGAATATATAGCCTGTGACTAGCAGAAGCTCGACATTCATCTTTGGAGTTCACCATATGGACTGTATGAACTATCATGCCCCCAGGCTTGGGGCATTTGGAATTTCGACCCTTGGGATTTGCTTCGGGCGCTTAAACTTTCTCTAACTTCTCTCTTTTGTAGGGAGCCGCTTTAGGAGGGACCATCATTGTCGGAACCGCCTTGGGACGAGTCCCCTTGTATTTGGAAGGATAGTTGTCAGTGTCTGGCTCATGCTTTATTTGTTTGAACTCAGGAGAAGAGCTGCGGATAACGACAGAATTCTTCACCTCCTTCCACATCTTATATATAAATGATGAAAGTCTTTTTGGAGAGCGAATAGGCTTCTGCTCTCCTTGGATCTTCACGGGCTGTAGAGACTTCTGCAATACCGCGGCGGGGGAATTTTTTCTGACCCTTCACAGCAGTTCGAAACTGTTCCCGGTTGGAACAACATCATTCACCATTAAAGTTAGAGCAGGGGGAGTCATCCCGGATGGAGAACTGCCCGCAGCTTGTCTTATTTGACGCCAATATCGATGTCAATCATGTCTTGCGAATGGAGCTTCTTCAGTCTTAGGAGCTCGCAGGGCTTGCTCCCTGTTTTCTTTTAGAGCTTGAATATTATGCCCCCTGTGTTGATCTTGGCCTTTGGCAGGTGCTAGTCGTTTTAAGACCGATGCCTTCGGCAGAACTGAAGTTTGAGGAGCCAATCTGTGAAAGACAGATTTCTTCGGGGCTTCCTCCTTCAACGTTGAGACACCGAGGATAAGAGGTGGGAGCATCGACCCAAAGAAAAGCCCACTCATTTCTTGAAGAGCCAGAATGCAGAGAATTGAGATTGCAAGTGGGCCATACATGATTCCACCAGATGAGGCAGAGCTTAAGATGCAGTGAGTGTATTTGGAAGTCATTGATCTCTGCATAGAGACGGAATGCCGGCTTCAGTATCCCATCACCCAATGGCAAATATAAACATATATACCGTGATCTTGTTCGTGAAAAACACGACACATGAAATGTGCAGTGGAAAGAGGAAAACGTCCCACCGGACGTACCAGAATCTGTTTACCACCAAAAATCGAGGAACTGAGGCACGGAGAGCGCATCCAGCCTGAATACCACGACAGATTCTATATGGAACATATCCGTCCACCTTTCCGAAGATACCAAGTTGATTTATAGCACCGTGTTCCCCCAATCTGAGCAAGGCTCATTTGAATTTTGAAAATTCAAATTTTCTGAAGCAACGCTTCAAATTCCGTACGTTGCGCAGTGCGCAAGCGGTCCATAGTGCGACACGTGTCTGCGCAGTTGCGCAAGTGCACCGCTGCGCGACACGTGTCTGCGCAGTTGCGCAAGCACTGTCGCGCAAGCCTTTCACTGCGCGACACGTGTCATTCATTCGGGAGTTGCGCAGAAACAAAATGAAAATTTTATGAAATCTTTTCTGTTCTTTCCAAAACCAGAAGATTTTCTTCTGCCTTTGGATCAAAGATCCAGCGGTGGGAAAATTCCCAAAATCACTCAGAAAAGATCTTGTTAACAAATTCAACAAATTTGTGAACACTATAAATAGGACCCCAGACTTCATTCGATGGGCATCAACTGGAATAAGCGACTTCTAGCAAAAAAAAAAAGAAGAAGAAAAGAGAACTCTTGGAGATTATTCAAGAACAAGAAAAAGAAGAAAGGTAAAAACCTTTTTTAAGAGAAAAATCTCTGAAGAACAAAGGATTTAAATAAAAAAGGGAAATAAATGAAAATAAATAAATAGTGCCTTGCACTTGTTATGAACCCTTGGTTCTGTGAAATCAGGGAAAACAGGAAGAAAAACTTGTTTTCCTTTGATCCAAATTTAGATCAAAAGTGCTATGCGCTTTTGTTCTTAAATCTGAAATAATTCTTGATGTTCTGCACAAATGCAACCATTATTTAAAAGGGCCTGGCCCAAATCAAATCGCAAGATAATAAAGGGGCAGAGCCCTATTTGGATTGATTTTCTAGTCGGGCAAAGCCCAAAATAAATAAAAAAATTTTGGACTTAACATGTCTGTAAGCACTGTTGCGCAAGTGCACAACTGCGCGACACGTGTCTGCGCAGTCGCGCAAGCACTGTTGCGCAAGTGCACAACTGCGCGACACGTGTCTGCGCAGTCGCGCAAGCACTGTTGCGAAAGCCTTCCACTGCGCGACACGTGTCACCTCCACGAGCGCTTGCGCTCTTTAATTGCGCAAAGCATCTGACAAGTCGTGGGGGGCACTGTCAGAGTATTAAATGCAATGCATTATTAAGGGGCAGAGCCCAATCAAAGGTCAAATGGACCAAATAGAAGTACTGCACATTATTTTGAAAAGGCAGAGCCTAATCAAAAAGTCTAAACAGACCTAAAATAATGCTATGCATTGTTTAAAGGGCAGAGCCCAATTGAGAGGTCCAATAGACCAAAAACAATGCTCTGCATTATTCTAAAAAGGGCAGAGCCCAGTCAATGGCCTGAAGTAATGCTATGCATTATTCTAAAAAGGGGGAAAGCCCAAACAAAGGCCTAATAGGCCAAATGCAAACAAAATGTGAACATTTTCAACTGGACTTAGCCCAATTCTGGCCGTAAGTCCTTAAATTAAATTGACTGAGCACAGCTGCTCTCCTAAATCAATTCACGACCGGTTCAAGGGTACATCTCCGAACTCCTTTGACATCCCTCATTGTAATTCCTCAACGACGTCAGAGAGGTGATAGGTCCCGACGACCACACATCAATATGGACTGCGGGGTCCTTAAACTCGTGGACCGAAACGTCCCTAAACTAATATCGGACCGAAACGTCCCTAAACTAATAATGGACCACCACGTCCCTAAACTGGCGATGGACCACCACGTCCCTAAACTGGAATACGGACTACTACGTCCCTAAACTGGTGACGGACCACCACGTCCTTAAACTGGAACAACAGAGCTTCCAAACGCTCTTTTGCCGGATCTAAACGGTCCCGTTTAAGTTGATCTTAGCCCCAAACACGGCTAACGTGTCCTTAAACATTCAGACGGATTATAAAACTCCCAATCAACTCTAGTTCGAGGGTACATCTCCGAACTCCTTTGACATCTGTCGTTGTAATTTCTCAACGACGTCAAAGAGGTGACGAGTCCCGATGGCCATACATTAAACTAATCACTACGTTAAGTGGATCTTAGTCTAAAACAGGACTAACGTGTCCTTAACGAACGTTTAAGTTGATCTTAGTCGCAACGCGACTAATGCATCCTTAAACTAAAAACACCAAACCCAAATCTTAGTAAATACGGATTTGGACTAATCCACGTCCTACGAGCGACGGCATTACTCAGTCTCCGTATACAATCCACGGGCAACCACAAATAAAACAAACACACACGACACGAAGTGAAATTCTGGAGAAGGAGAAAGTTGTTACCGCAATGCGGTAGCGTAATTAACTGCAGGGGCTTGTGCCTGCAGGGAAGAGCGTCCCCACAATAAAAAACCCCTCATCCTGAGGGGGAATCTGACGAAGTCTGCTACATCGGCCGCATCCATCTAAACCTCCGATATACGGTGCCATAAATCAACTTGGCATCTTCGGAGAGGTAGACGGATAAAACCATATAGCATCTGCCCCGAACCCCAGGCACGGACGCGAAGTCCAGGCTGCCGTTCTGAGGGGAACAGATTCTGGCACGCCCGGTGGGACCTTTTCCTCTTTCCACTCCACACTTCGTGTGTCGTCTTCGCGAACCAATCGCGGTTTGTTAAATGGTCGCCTTTGGATTTCAAGTTGCTAAGATTTGGTCTTTTGTCTGGCGCAGAAATCAAGATTCAATAGCCTTCAACTGCACCAACTGCTCGAAATGCCACGGCAACGGACGCTCCACCTCACCGAGAGGTGTAACATATGGGCCCCAAGCGGCCTCTTTCCTCGCTCTGCCGGTGGAACAGGTGACCCAGGCCACCACCGGCCTGTTTTTCGGGACCATGGTCCCACCTACAAGCTTCTCTATTCCGATATCCACACCGGAAGCGAACAAGAAGTCGGTGTTCGACCGGCTTACCGCTACCACGACCCCTGTCAACGGGTCGCCCGCTACTAAGCCGACAGCCTCCATTTTTACCAGGCTAGGTCAGAACTATAAAGTGGTCGTCCCAAAGAGGGCAACGGCCGCTGCTTTGGAAGTCGTTAAAGCGGCTTCTCCCATCAGAGAGTCGGTCTTCACAAGATTGACGGTTCCCACTCCTCCCCCAGCTGGTCAAAAGGCATCAGTCTTCGATAGGCTGACATCGGCAGTCACCCCACACTCGAACAGGGGGCAACAAGAAACCATCTCGATCTCCGAGCCAGTCCCAACGGCTCGTCGTGCGCGACGTCGCCATTGGCGACGAGTGAGAAAAGCAGGGGGCAACCCTCCCTCAGGGCTAACCCCACCTGCTCCAGTGGTGGAGGTCAACGCTGCTGTTCCAACTGGAAACAGCTTTGAATTGCTGAGGAAGGTGAGAAAGAACTCTCCAATTGCTACGTTGAAAAGATCTCCTCCACCTGCGGAGAAAGTTCCAGAAACAAAACAAGAACAGCCCCCTCAACGGCTATCCTCAAAAGTTTATAAAGTATGGCGGAGGGTTCAAGACTCCGTGATCGATCCAGACCACTTGCGTCACCAGAAAAAGGCGAAGGTGGAAAATAACAAAAACTGCCCCATTAAACAGCAGGGGGTGACAGTTGCTAGGATGCCCACTCCAACGGCTCCTTTAACCTCGATGGCCCACAAAAGAAGAAGGCCAGGGAAAGCTCCCGCGTCAGCGGCAAAGTTTGAAAGCGGTGAACCTAAACGCCCCAAGTCAGGGGGCATAATTGTTCATACGGTTTATATGGCTTCTGGAAAGGAAGAAAGCCGTACTTCTACGGGTCACCGACCGCTCACCCGATCAGTGACTAAGGCTCAGGAGCAGCAACAAAAGCTCCAGGAGATGATGACCACAATGGCTGCACTCACTGGGCCGAAAGAAACCCCGGAAACATCCTCAGAAGAACGTCAAGAACAAGAAACGGACGCCGAATTCCTCCGGCGTGTGCTAGAGAAGAAAGATAAAGAGGCTGCGGAACAGGCAGCCAACATAAAGGAAATGGCCCTCCTGTTCCAGGATATGGTGGGTATGATGATTCAACAAGATCCACCTGCAGGGGATCCCCCGATCATTCTTGAAGATGATAGGGGAGAGACATCGAATCCTCCACCGGCTCTATCCGCAGCTAAAGAGGATACCATATCAAAAGCTGATTTGGATGAATATATTGCCCAACAAATACGGGTGCATCAGGCGACTGAAGCAGCCGGTCAGATCGTAAAAACGGGGCGGCCATATCCGGGCTGGTATGACCAAATCAAGTACTCGCCGGGTTACACGATTCCCAAGTTTCATGTTTACAAAGGGACCGGCAATCCCCATCAACATGTTGCCCAGTTCAGGGCGCTTTGCGGTAATACCGGCGGCGACGACAAGTTGTTGCTTCGCCAGTTTGTTGGAAGCTTATCAGACACGGCGTTTGAATGGTATTCTGAGCTTCCCAATGACTCTATTAAAACCTTTGCGGAGATGGAGCTGCTTTTCACCCAACGTTTTGCAAGTGCCAGTGAGCGTACCCCGATGACGGCACTAATCAATGCCAGGGTAAAACCCGGCGAGACATGGGTTCAGTACGCAATACGGTGGCGAAATCTATGGTCGAAGTGCGAACAGTGCATAGAAGAAGCTCCAGCGGTGGGAATGTTTGTTGGAACGCTTGATCCACAGGCAACCATCTCGCAGTTCATGATGTTCTTCAAGCCGACTTCCTTCCAGGCTTTGATCGACAAATTAGCGCAGATGGACCAGAAGGGCCATAAACCCCCTCTCCCAAAGTCGGACTCCCGAAACGATAAAGCAAAGGGAAAAGCGATCATTGTCGCTAATGCCCAACAACAACCGAGCGACTCAAAGCCGGTTGCTCGTCCAAACAATACGCGCCCATACGTACCCCTTGAGGACAGGATGGGACGTGCTTACTCCTTCCCCCGTGATAAAATGAGGAGGCTATTCGAGCTGGCATTGCGCAACAGACTCATAAATCTGCCAGATCCAAAACGCCCGTCGCAACCAAGTGACGTTAACGAGCCTAATTACTGCCCTTATCATCGAGTGCTAGGACATCCGATCGAAGACTGTTATGTTTTCAAAAATTGGCTTGAGAATCAGTACCGCCAGGGCAAATTTGCGCTGTCCGACAAATGGAAGGTGAATCCCCTGCAGCCCCACACCTCTAAAGGGACGAATACGCCGGGGGCAACATGCTCCGTCATTGAGGAAGCTCCCTGGGAGGTTGTATTATCAGCCAAAACGAGGAGAATGCTAAATGATCTTCAGACCTGTCCAGCAGTCAAGTGGAAGAACCCCTTGGAACCGCAGGTTATTGAGGGGATGCTGAAGCCACGTCCGACTCCGAAGACCAATGATGGTAGTTCAAGCATTCATAGCCAGCCGTCAAAATCTTTGAAAAAGAAGAAGAAGAAATCTAAGAAGCCCGTGAAGCCTGGCGACAAGCGCACGGACCTACAAAAGCAGATCGACGCGCTGGATGAATATAACCAAAAGGCGCGGACTCCCATTACACTCCAAGATTTCCTTGATCACGTCTTTCAAAAGGAAGATGAGGGAGAGAGTTCATCAGACGAATCCGAGGAGTATGTGGCGAGCTGTCATATGATCTCTCATTCGGTCACGAATGATGAAGAGACCTCTGGCACTGAAACGCTGGGGGCAAATGCCGAATCAAGAGCTCCAGGGTTATCAGTTGAGATGATTGGCGCGTTTCTTAATGAAGCTCGATTGAAAAGTAAAGCTGATCGAGAACGTGAGACGGCTATATTCGAAAGGGCCAAGCGCCAGCGACTGGATGAAAGAGCTGAGATGATCCCGCTGGAGCAAGATGCCTCCACCGCTGACAAAAGCCAATTCAAGATAAAGAAGAGGTTTGCTAAGGCCATATCAATGGGCATGAAGCTGCCATCCTCTAAAGGAAAAATTACTGGTGTGGTAGAAATGCACCCCTCTTATTGCTTATATCATCAGAAGGTCTCGCATCCTACCCAAGAGTGCAAGGCTTTCAATGGATGGTGGCAAGGATACGTCGCTAATCGACAACGCTTTAAATGGAAAAAACGTAAAATTCGCCGAGAGCAAAGAAATACGACTAAAGAACTTGAAAGAACTGCCGGCAATTGTCACATGGTTAACACTGCCGGGTCACAAGTGCCTACATTTGGGAGCAACTCTGATGAGGAACTGGAACTTGGCCCCCTCTTCAAAGAATCCACTTCGGGAAAAGAAAAAGAACCGAAGGCTTGCGAAAATATACAGCTACGCAATCGAACATTACCCGAAAAGAATCTCGGACCCTTAAACAAGAAAAACAAAGGGAAAGAGAAGGTCTCTGAAGACATCGCTTAGGATGACCAAGTTGCGGAAGAGTTAACCACCAAGAACCCGCCGAAGAGGAGTAAAGTGGATTACAATGTCTTGGCGCATCTGAGAAAGCTACCCTCACAACTCAGCATTCTCGATGCCCTATTACTATCAAAAGAGGCGAGGGATTCTTTGATTAAGGCCCTACAAGATCCGGACCAATTCCAAGCTTTCCTGGCCGAACAAAAGATGAAGGATGAATTGGAAGAGGTGCACACAGCCGACGTTGCTTTCGGCGATGAAGACCTTCTCCTTGGGACGTGCGAAGACAATCGTCCCCTTTATGTCTCAGGATACTGCCATGACATAAAGATAGGCAAAATCTTGGTCGATAACGGATCGTCTGTTAATTTACTCAATGTGCGAGTGTTGAAGGAGACTTGCATGAGTGTCCAACACCTCGCCCGAGACAAAATCACCATCTCTGGTTTCGACTCTCAATCCTCAAAGACTCTTAGATCTGTGATATTGACGCTACGCTTCGGGTTGCTCGTCACAGACATCAAATTCCATGTTATAAACGCCAAGACGTGCTACAATGCTCTGCTCGGCCGACCATGGCTACACGAGTACAATATCATCCCTTCTACACAGCATCAGTGCATGAAGTATTCTAGGGATGTCCTTGAGTACACTGTGGCGGGAGAGTTGAATCCGTTTTCCGTGAACGAAGTTCGCAAGTATGAAGATGCCAAGTACTTCTTACCGAGTTTCGAAGACATGGAAAGGTGTCACAAACCGGAGAACAAAACTAACGCTACCATCCCTGTCTTCGGCAGTGACACCAAGGAGGAGGAGGATATAAATTATTCAGGTCCATCCCAGTCCACTAGGCCAGGACCATCCGTTCCTTCGTTAATCTTCGGCAGTGATTCAGAGGATGAAGTTCACGTTGTATTCCCTGCTCGGTTGTCAATACGAGCTTCTGCTGATGAAGAGCGAAGTCTGCAGATAACCATGGTACCGCTTGAACATTACAAAGAACTGGATGCACTCAACGCCAACAGTGTAGAAGAATTGCACACATTCTATATTCCTCCCGGACGAAAAGGCGAGAAGGCAATCCTATTCTACCGTTCTGAAGAAAACAAGGTGGGAAAAGAAATTTGGCATGGCGCGGATCCCACGCTCGACAGGCTTCAGCCCATCCGTCTTCCCAGATATTATACCAAAGGTTTGAGGAAACTGCTGAAACGCCAGGGAATACCTTTCGAACAAACCGTTAGAAAGGCCAAATTCTATGACAAAGTATGGAACGTTCCCGGGACTCAATGCAAATTGCCTAATGGGAGAATAGAAAAAAAAGGGCTCGGGTACATCCGGTCAAAGAAACGGGAACTGGTAAACAGCTGTTATGTCATGTATGACTTCGATGAAGAGGCGGACGCTCAATGGGAGGACGCTAATCCTGAGCCAGCAAAAGTTCCTGATACAAAACCGCCCAGTCCATCGTCTGAAGACCAGATGAGCAAACTTATAAAGGATGCGAGTCAAAAAGCCCGAGATGATCACGATCGTGAAATGGCAATCTATGAGAAAGCCAAGACACAGCGTCTCCTTCAACAGGCAGTAAGGAACGAAGATGCTGCCCCACGACAGCCTGCTACAAAAAGGGTTCGACACGAAAGCAAAAACAAGTCGAAGGGCCGAAAAGGTGCTCGACAACCACAAAGCAGAGCTAAGAAGCCACGCATCCGAGAGTCGAGCGTTATTGACCTAGCCCTCATGAAGAAAATGGGTCGAGCATACTCATTTCCTCGGAACAAAACAAGGAAAATACTTGATCTTGCTCTAAAACATCAAATGCTCACACTGCCAGAGTCTAAACACCCTGAGCAAGCGGGCGAAGTCTCCAACCCAAATTATTGCTCGTACCATCGAGTAGTAGGGCATCCGCTTGAAGATTGCTTCACCTTTAAGAATTGGGTTGAGGACCAATATCAGCTCGGCAAATTCGCGTTGTCTGATAACTGGAGGGTAGCGCCGCCGCAAAAGCACGAACCCGAAGACACAAGGATAGAACCAACTCCGCATTGGGATTGGCAGAAAATCCGCACTTGCCACGTGGTAACAATATTAAAAGAAGAGTCCGACGACATGAACAGCCTTCCTTGGTGCTTTGAAAACAACAGCGATGAGGTAATCTCAGAATTTCCACCAGCACCAAAAGAGCTGGAAGATGGAATCCATACTACTGCAGATAACCTCAAGAAAATCGAGTTGGGGACAATAAATGATCCGCGACCGACATTCGTCAGCGAGCTGCTGTCTGAAGAGAGGGTGGCTGCGTTAAAAGACGTCCTTATGCAGCATAAAGATTGCTTCGCATGGAACTATTCCGAGATGCCGGGACTAGATCCAGAAGTTGCTGTACATAGACTAGCAATATCCCCGAACATCAAGCCAGTCAAACAGGCGCCGAGAAGAATGCGACTCGAGCTTGAGATGAGCATAAATACCGAAGTCAAAAAGTTAATCGACTCTGGCTTCATCCAGGAAGTTCAGTACCCTGAATGGATCGCCAACATCGTCCCAGTGATGAAGAAAAATGGGACAGTGCGCATATGCGTAGACTTCCGGGATCTTAATAAAGCTTGCCCGAAGGATGATTTCCCAGTGCCAGTCACTGAACTGATGATAGACAATACATCCACTCATGAGGTTTTCTCCTTCATGGACGGCTCATCGGGGTATAATCAAATAAGAATGCATCCAGAAGACCAGAAACACACAGCCTTCAGGACTCCTCTTGGTATATTTTGTTATAAAGTGATGCCCTTCGGTTTGAAGAACGCCGGTGCTACTTATCAGAGGGCCATGATAAAGATCTTTGACGACCTTATACACGAAATCGTTGAATGCTATATCGACGATCTCGTGGTTAAAAGCAAATCATACGAGGAACATCTCGAGCATCTGAAGACTGTATTTCAACGCCTTCAGCAATACAACTTGAAGATGAATCCTCTTAAATGTGCGTTCGGGGTTTCCTCGGGCAAATTCCTGGGATTCGTTGTTCGACACCGAGGTATCGAAATAGATCCGTCAAAGATTAAAGCGATCATGGAAATGCCTCCGCCAAGGACTCTCAAACAACTGCGGTCTCTCCAAGGGAAACTCGCATACATACGGCGATTTATAGCCAACCTTTCGGGAAAGTGCCGTCCTTATAGTCACCTGATGAAGAAGGGAACCCCATTCGTTTGGGATCAAAAATGCCAAGGCGCACTGGATGAGATCAAGCAATACCTGCAGAACCCGCCGGTGTTGGCTGCTCCGGTTAAGGGGAAGCCTCTCATTCTTTATACAACCGCCCTCGAAGGTTCCTTAGGCGCATTATGGGCACAAGAGAACGATCAAGGGAAAGAAAGAGCACTCTACTACTTAAGTCGAGTTCTGCTAGGGGCAGAAAGCAACTACTCTCCCATTGAAAAACACTGCCTGGCGTTGACCTTCGCAATAACAAAGCTTAGGCACTATGCGTTGGCGCACGAAGTCCGTCTTATTTCGAAAGTGGACCCTCTCAAATATCTAATGTCAAAAGCCATATTGACAGGGCGGCTCGCTAAATGGGCCCTGCTCTTGATGGAATTTTCGATAACATATCAACCTCTCAGGGCAGTAAAAGGCCAGGCCATCGCCGACTTCCTTGCTGAGCATCCCATACCTGCCGATTCTCCTTTGAATTGCGATTTGCCAGACAGACATGCGTTTGACGCAATCGACAGTGGTGATACCCGTTGGGAGCTTTATTTCGATGGAGCATCTTCCATGAAAAAGCACAAACAAAGTACGCCAATGATTAAATCGAGGGTAGGACTCATCTTTGTGACTCCACAAGGAGGAATAGTGCGCTTCGCCTTCTCCTTAACAGAGCCGAGAACGAATAATGAAGCTGAATATGAAGCTTTGATAGCAGGCCTCGAGATCGCCATTGATATGGGAATTGAAAGCCTCCTCATATATGGGGACTCCCAACTGGTCGTCAGTCAAGTGAACGGTGACTACCAAACATGCAAACCGAAATTGGTAAAATACGGTGAAAAAGTGCAGCAACTGCTAACCCAAATTCCCTCCTACACGTTGGAAAGTATACCGCGCGCGGAAAACAGAAAAGCGGACGCACTGGCCAAACTTGCTAAAGAATTGGCTGACGAAAACCTCGATGACGTTAGAATCGTGATACAAAGCCGTCGAGTGCTCGCCCCAGCAGAAATACCTAAAGAATCATATAAAGAAAAGGGAGCAACTGAGGAGACAACCCTGCAAATAAAAGATTGGGAAAATACCGAGGACTGGAGAGAAGTTTTCATAGATTACTTCAAGTTCCACCGAATGCCTGAAGAAGCGTCCATAAGACATCAGCTCGTGAAACGAGCTCTGTCTTTCGCCTTCGTCCACGATACTCTATACAAGAGGTCATTCGATTCTCTGTGGCTGAGATGCCTAGGACCTGACGAAGCGAGAAGGGTCGTCCAAGAAGTTCACGACGGACTCTGCGGTTCCCACCAAGCAGGCCCTAAGATGAAGTTGAAGATAAAACGGATGGGCTATTATTGGCCCACGATGATTCAAGACTGCATCGAATATGCGAAGCAATGTCACTCATGCCAGATTCATGGGGACTTCATCCACCAGCACCCAAATCCGCTGCATCCAACGGTAGCTAGCTGGCCATTCGAAATGTGGGGAACTGACATAGTCGGTCCTATCGAACCAGCATCGTCCAAGGGACATCGTTTCATCTTGGCGACGACTGATTACTTCTCCAAATGGGCAGAGGCGGTACCGTTGAGGGAAGTGAAGACGGAGAACATCCTCCATTTCTTCAAGATGCATGTCATATACCGGTTCGGAACCCCGAGAAGGATCATCTCTGATAATGGGCCAGCTTACCGAAGTCATAAAATTAGCCGCTTCGCACAGCAGCACAATATAGACTGGAGATATTCCTCAGTTTATAATCCGCGAGCCAACGGACTAGCTGAGGCCTTCAATAAAACTTTAACAAAGATCATAAAGAAAACGGTGTCCCGAAATAAGAAAGACTGGCACGAAAGACTGCAAGAAGCTCTTTGGGCATATCGAACTACGTTCAAGACGGCCACGAACACAACGCCGTACGCGTTGGTGTTCGGTACCGAAGCAGTACTCCCCCTCGAGATAGAGTTACCCTCTCTACGAGTGGCAGTCCACTACGAGCTGACAGACGAAGAAAATGCTCACCTTCGGTTTGAAGAGCTTGACGCCCTTGATGAAATCCGGCTTCTAGCACAACAAGATCTGGAAGCTTATAAAGCAAAGATGACGCGCTCATACGAAAGATTGACCCGACCGAGGACATTTCGTCAAGGCGAACTCGTGCTAGTGGTCAAAAGGCCTATGATCCCCAATCGCGCCAAGCGGGGAAAGTTTGAGCCAAACTATGAGGGCCCATACATCATTCATAAGGTCTACCAGGGTGGGGCCTATCTACTCATCGACATGCACGGTGAAAGGCCTTTCAGACCAATAAACGGTCGCTTCTTAAAGAAATACTATGCTTAATGAGCCACAGCCTAGGTCAATGATAGATGACGACGACTATGTCCGCTCGCTATCTTCCTAAGCTCAAGCTTTATAAGCAGTAGCCAGCTTCTCAACAGCGGACCGAAATGTCCTTAAACTAATAGTGGACCGAAATGTCCTTAAACTAATAGCAGACTGAAACGTCTTTAAACTACTACCGCAGCATCCTTAGGATGACGAGATTTTTAAAAAAAAAATAAAAAAATACGGTATATCCATAAGCAAAAAAGGGCACGGATGAAAACCTGAAAGGGCTCCGTGAGTAAAAACAGCAGGGCTACCGGCGAGTGTTCGTGAAAACCCGAAAGGGCGCAACCTCGTTAAAAGACACTTATAGGGTCTTCTCGACCTTATAAGGAGAAACCACCTGCGTGAGATCCTTACGACTCACAAAGGAGCAACACACTTAGGGATCCCCACGATTCCTAAGGAGAAAACACACTTGCGAGATCCTCACGACTCGTAAGGAGAACTCTCTTATGGGACCCTCACGGCTCATAGGATTTGAAAGTCTTAAGTCACAGAGACCTAAACCTGTGCTTAAGCAAACCCGCAAAAACTTTCAATGTTGCCCTACAAGTGGCTCAGTATTTGACCCTTGTATACAATCCACGGGCGCGAATAAACATTTCCCTAGCCAAATTTCATCCGTAATTGGGAATACGTTCGCATGGTGAACAACCCTTGTAAATCCCCTCGATTTATGAGGAGAAAACCCTCCTGTAGGATCCTTACGACTTACAGAGGAACAAAACACTTAGGAACCCTCACGATTCCTAAGGAGAAAATACACCTACAAGATCCTCACGACTTGTAGTGAGAAATACCTTCACGAGACCCTTACGGCTCATGAAGTCAAAAGTCTTAGCTGACAGGACCCTGACCCTGGTCGCTAAGCCTCCTTTGTTCGACAAAGGCAGAGGCAAATGATGATTCGCTCTTGGTAATATCCCAGTTGTAGCGGTGCTGATGCCGAAATCGGTGTCCAATTTCAGGTTTACAGCGAAAAGCCAGTAGGCCGCACATGCATACGAAATAGCCGAAATGATGGGGCGACTTGCAATAAAAAAAAAGCAGCAAGTAAAAATGTATACATGCAAAATAGCCGAAATGATTGGGCAACTCGTAATAAAAAGCAACGAGTAAAAAAAAAAAAATATATATATATATATATATATATAGCCGAAATGATTGGGCACCGCGAAAAATAGCCGAAATGATTGGGCAATCGCGACCTTCACGATATAAAGCTGAAATGATAGAGCATCGCGGAAATAAAACAAAAAAAATGATGATGAAGCCTTGGCCCTACAGTTAAGATCACATCGATCCCTGTATACAATCCAAGGGCGTAAACAAAAAGGAAACCGTACTTTCCCAACGGATTCCTTCAGACGACGAACCCCAGACCTCGACGGTTCATTTCAACCGAAGAAGCCAGTGTCACCAGCAAAATCCTCGACTCACGGATACAAACACTCCTTGACGAGAGCCTCCTGATCCGCGTCGACTTGCAGAGCCACCAGCGCCTCCGTGGGAACCCTCGACTCGTTTCAAACCCTAAGGACACAAATAATCCTTGGCGCTCGGGAAACAAATAATCCTTAGCAAAATCCTCGACTCACGGATACAAACACTCCTTGACGAGAGCCTCCTGATCCGCGTCGACTCGCAGAGCCACCAACGCCTCCGTGGGAACCCTCGACTCGTTTCAAACCCCAAGGACACAAATAATCCTTGGCGCTCGGGAAACAAATAATCCCTAGCAAAATCCTCGACTCACGGATACAAACACTCCTTGACGAGAGCCTCCTGATCCGCGTCGGCTCGCAGAGCCACCAGCGCCTCCGTGGGAACCCTCGACTCGTTTCAAACCCCAAGGACACAAATAATCCTTGGCGCTCGGGAAACAAATAATCCCTAGCAAAATCCTCGACTCACGGATACAAACACTCCTTGACGAGAGCCTCCTGATCCGCGTCGACTCGCAGCGCCACCAGCGCCTCCGTGGGAACCCTCGACTCGTTTCAAACCCCAAGGACACAAATAATCCTTGGCGCTCGGGAAACAAATAATCCCTAGAAAAATCCTTGACTCACGGATACAAACACTCCTTGACGAGAGCCTCCTGATCCGCGTCGACTCGCAGAGCCACCAGCGCCTCCGTGGGAACCATCGACTCATTTCAAACCCCAAGGACACAAATAATCCTTGGCGCTTGGGAGACAAATAATCCCTCGCAAAACTTCTCAACTCACGGATACAAACACTCCATGACGAGAGCCTCTTTGACTCACATCTCGGGCAGTAAGGATTCAAAAACTTGCTTCCTGAACAATGGGACCCTGCAAGTCAATCCTAAATGGTCTCTTGCATACTATTCACGGGTCTCACTCTTTGAAGTCGATTCTCGACAAAGAGGGAAACAACCGCTTACGAGCCCTCTCGACTCGTAAGAGGGAGAAATTCTCTTATAGGATCCTTTCGACTTATGAGAGAAAACCACACTTGGGAATCCTCACGATTCCTAAGGAGAACATCCACTTACGAGATCCTCTCGATCCGTAGGGAGAAAAGTCTCTATGAGACCCTCACGGCTCATAGAGTTGAAAAGCCTTAGGCGGCAGATCTGAACCTGCGGCCTAAGCCATCGCTATCTCTTAAAAAAAAAAAAAAAAACTAAGTTATCTGCCAATTATGTTTATCAAAGACAACATGCTGATAATAAGAGAATGCTGAAAGAAAAAGTGCATACAAGACATTGCAAAAGAAAATGTGTATCTTTATTCATTGACTTCAATCAAATACAAGATGAATCGTACAAAAGAATAAAGAATGGATACATATTATTTCAAAGGAAAATTTTACAAATACATTGATACAAAGGCAGCTACTGGGAAGGAAGCGTCTTAAGTAGCTTTATCAGTTGTTCGCACACTTCCTTCCAGGCCTTTTCCCGATCGGCTACCACCGCCAGCTCTGCCTCCACTTGGGCTCGTTGCTGCAAGACCGACGCAAGCTGCTCCCTCACGACTTGATAGGCAGCCTCCCGACTTGGGATATTGCGCTCAGCTACGTCAAGCTTCCGCTTCAAGTTTAGCCCGTGGGAGATGCGCTCCAAGAGACCCTCAAAGATAGTCTTCACTTGGGCGGCATTTGCCTCAACCTCAGCGCGCAGATGGGCCGTTTCGTTCGAGGTCTTCTGGCATTCCCTTAGTCTTAAAGCTGCTTCTTGCTCCAAGTGGCGGGAGTACGAAATGCTTTGCTCGAGCCAAGCTGTACGTTGGGTGCTCAGGGCTAAAACTTCGGAAGAAGGGCGCATCGACTCCAGCCGGTATAGACAGGCCTCGATCTCCCTACAGTGATTAACCCAAGATCCGACGACGCCTTCGTTATGAAAATTTACGAGCGTCGCCAACATTGGATTAACCTCCACAGCGAAATCTACGGCACAAGGGAGAGTGTCCATGTTGAGCTCTTCGATGTACCCGCTCAGCATGCCCAAACTCATCACAGCACCCTTTGAAGACAGGCGTTTCAAGAAAGGGCCCGCCGGTGGAAGGACGCGAGACTCAAAAGAGACCGGAGCCGGAACAATAGCTGCAAAAAAAACATGGTTAAATAATGGTTCAAGAGATGTTTAAAGGTTACCAAAAAAGGAATTTGCTATACCAGCAGCAACAGACGGTAAAGCCGGAAGGGCCGGTAGCGCGGCAGGTCTTGCATCCCCTCCTTCAATTTGTGGCACTGCGATAAAGAAAGGGAAAAGTCAGAAATCATTCAATTACTAGAAAAAAGGGGATGAACAAAGATATGGTAGTGAACATACACTCACCAGCGCCACTAGAGGGAGAAGCAAGTTCGAATGGGAAGGAGAAGTGTGGGAGCAACACTTGATATAGATGATCGAAGAGCACTCCTGAAAAGATGCGGTGGTATGGCGTTAGTCCATGAACTACATGTTTAAAAGATTAACTTGTGAGTCGCAAATCCATACCTTCCAACATCCGCGATGGCACGAGGGAAGACGGGGAAGTGACCACCGCCAAAGCAGTAGTTGACGGTGCTCCTTCAAGCAATGGAGCGTCGGCACTGGCCGCACCTGCAAAGACAAGCTTGTTAGAAGAGATCGCAAGATATATAAAAAGGGGGGGAAACGATAGTAACCCGAAACTTACCTGAAGAACTGCCAGCCGAGACTAAGGCAACTCCTTCCTCCATTGACATCAGGCCACCGCCCGTAGCTTCGTCACCCGATTCAATAGAGACCGTTGTTACACTTGCAGGCCCTAGAGAAGGCGGGGGAATATAGGCGGAGAGGGTCATGATTGGAGTATTGCCAGATTCCAGAGAAGGAGCGGCTGGCTCATCCTCAGGAATCGTGGCCACCTCACCCGCTACTCCTTCGAGTCCTGCAGTCACAGTTGTCTCGTCCACCGTCGCCGCGAGGTCTCCAGCCTCAAGCGCCTCGACTTCTACTGCCTTCGGCTCGACAGTCATCTTATCTGCCGCCACTTCAGACGCGGCATCAATGACCTTCTCGGCGGCGGATCCTTCAACTTCTGTTTCAGGCACCATGGCCCCGACGACGGTGCCCACCGTGGCCCCGACGACGGTGCCCACCGTCGGCTCAGGTTCGGCAGGCACCGCTTCCGCCGTTTCCTGGGGTCCGACGATCTCCGCCTCCCCCTCAGTCGGACTTGGTCCTGCAAGATCGAATGCATATGAGCCAATGGCTTTATAATAATTCTTACAACGAGGTTCTGAAAGAGATGTTACCTGAAGGGGATTTATTATTTGCGCTTCGGGCCGCACGCGCCACTTGCCTATAAGCAGTAGACAGGGCGACGGGGGCCTCTCCAGAAGGAGTGTCAGCGCGAGGAATGGTACTGGGACCCGCTCCCGCGGCCAAAGCAGCTCTACGCGCCTTTGCTTCGCGTCTCAACCGCTTCCGCTCCTCCCGAGCCGTTGAGAAGGATGCCACTAGAGCTTCCCTAATTGAGGTGTCCTCGTCCGTGAATAGGGAAGCCTCTAAGGTTTTTAGGGCATCCCTCGTCGTTTTGTCAAGCCGAGGCTCTTGCGGCAACTTTGACGAAGCCGGGACTTCAGTAACAGGCTCGGGAAGGATCCCCACATCAACTGATATAACCCCTGCTAAGAAACGAAAGAAGGTTAGGTTGACCATCATAAAAAGACAACAAACTTTTCTTATAGAAGAGAAAGGGGTGAAACATACCAGCGCCTGCTAAGGCACGCTTCTCCTCCTCCTCCTGGAAGGTTTTCAGGGAGGCAGCAATAGCCTCTTCAGTAGAGACACCTGTTGAAAATGGAGCAAATGTTAGTTAAAAATAATAATACAGGATGCAATAAAATGACAAATGAAGCGTCTGATGATTACCGGACTCAGCAAGTTTGCTTAGCATCGCTTCGAGCCTAGCCGATCGCTCCGAGGCTGCAATGGCGGCAGCCAGATTGGTGTCCGCAGGATCTACCACGAAACCCTCATTGCTGCCGTATTCACATATGGCATCGGCGGGAGGAGCCGCAGGACTTAAGCTGAGGATCGCGTCGAGGGATAGGGTGGACTTCTTCTTCTTCTGCCCGCCAGCTTTAGATCCACCCGGAGCAGCTTTGCGCTTGGCAGTCACTTTAGGGCGGCGGGTCCCGATATCCGCTCCTGCGCCAGACTCTGGCGATACCACTTTAACTGTCTTTGGGGGAGCACGGGACGCTGGCGGTGCATCCACCGTAATAGGCAGTGGCAATCCCCGCGGGGGACTCAACACGCGCGGTCGGTCAGCCCTGGCATCTTTTATCGGGGGGATGACCTGGATCCTTGGCTGCAAGGGAGCCTTGCGATCACCACCAGGAGGCGCACCCCTACGGTCAACCAGCAGGCGTTTCTCCATTAAAATGATTGGGCCCATAGCATGCGCATACCAGGCTACATACGGATGGATTATTTTAGGGGCACAGCTAGGCTCACTGATAAAAAAATAGGAGCCTGTATTGAGCCGGGTGAAATGATGCATAGCATTCCTTATTCCCTCTGGGCCGACCGCGGGTGTTTCCAGAAAGGCCTCCATCGGGATCCCTTGATTGTAACTCGATTGTCGGGCAAATCGATGTGGGTTATACCTCATAAAAAGAGCCGTCTTATTCTGCCTAAATACTAGGTAGCCCGGCCGAATGGAGTAAAGGTGAAGGATTTCCTGAGCCTTCAGTACAGAAACCCCGCCCTTAAAGTCGTCACGCAGCGACACCACTGACTTAGCGGTCTCGGAGCCTATGGTGATGACCTTATCCACAAAAGAAGTCTTCGATCCGACTAGATGCGAACGCAGGAGCAGTCCCCTAGACTCCCGCGGAGGTGCAACCACAATTGAAGCCCCGACCAACCGCATAATTCTTGGGAGTTTGAATTTATCAAAGAATGGAGGAGTCTTATGAGCACCAAACACCCCTCGCACATGCAGCTCCATCCAAGAAGTGAAGTAGTGCATCGGAAAGTTAGCAGGCTGTACCCCGGGCTCATTAGCATCCGCCGCTACGCTAAGTCCATTATAAAGGTAAGCCAGCCCGGCAATCCCTACCGATAGCTGCAAACCAGCCGCCATTCGATGCGCCGGATAAAAGACAGAGGACCGCATTAGGCGTGGGTGCATGGGAAGCGCAAAGCTGCATAGCCATAGACCCAAGAACCCTATGAAAAAAGTCTCCTCGTCCATGCCAGGAACGGCGATCTCTGAGAAAGGGACGCTGGCAGTGCCGGGGAAATAAAAATCCCGCTGGTCATCTTCCGATGAAGGTCGGCGGTCCAAGCCGAAACCAAAGGGGTCAGCAAGCTGAGCGAACTTCTCGCCCTGCTCTGATAGGAATTCTGGGAGGATAAAACGAGCAATGAAATCAGCGAAACTGACGCCACGGTCGCCTGATTCTAAATGCAGTTCCTCATAAATCTCCAATACCTTCACCAAGCCCGGATGCTGATGCTGGATGGCATTTTTCGGATTTAAGTCGAATACCAACTGCTTGGTGGCAAAGACGTACTCGTCAGGAGGAAGCAGCTCCTCGTAGTGCTCCCCCCTCGCTGGTAAACCTGAAATCTCAACAAATTCCTCCTGAGAGATGGAGACTTCCCTATCCGCTGTCAGGAAGGTATGGGTGGGGATATTCCATTGTTCGATGAAGGCCTTTATCCACCACGTCGGAGGAGAGGGATACTCAAAAAGCGAAACGTAGACGGCGGAGTATAAACCAATCTTCGTCAGGTGAGCCCTCTTCGTCGCCAAAATGTAACGGGCCCATTGCAAATATCCGGCAAGCGGCCGCGGGATCAATCCAATATTATAAGCCTGTCCCCAAGGGCGTGCTTCACCCTGACAGATTCGCCTCCCTAAGATATCTATAGCCGGTGGCGGCTGCACCGGAATCGCACCGATTGCAAGCTGAAGGAGGTCGTCGGCATTCCAATTTTTAACCTCCACGGCATACTCCACCGGGGGCTTGTCCGCATAAGGGATCGTAACTATGGGCTCAGAGGGCGAAGCGGAGCTGAAGCTGCGACGGCCTTGGATGATTTGGCTGTACCACCTTCCCCATAAGTGAAGTCTCTTGCACTCAGGATCATGATTTTTGATCAGAGCAAACACCACCCGGTCCACTGGTGCATGTGGGAACTCTCCTTCTGAGCGAACGAAAGGGAAAGACAAATCTTCAGACATGTTCCCTGTAGAAAAAAAATATATATATATATAACCGTTAGTGTTCCAGTGCTTCACGTTTCAAAGTCATACATCACACTACAATGCAGTGAGTAGGGGACCAAAAGGGGACCCACAAAATCAAGATGATGGCGCATCATTTGATAAGACAGTCCCATCATTGGATGAGACTGTCAGTTAATTAAAAAGACCCCCAAAAGAATACCCTTATTGGAGGGATCCCTAGAGACAAGAAGAAAATCTCCTCTTTTTAGAGCAAAGCTCTATCACAGAGTGACATTTGTCAAACTCTGGTCTCAAAGGAATAAAGCTTCTTAAAAAGAGCCTAGCTCTGTAGTAGTAATGAAAAATTATAACTCCTAAGAATTAAAATTTTTGGGATCTTAAAGATCCATGAAAACTTTTAGGAGTTCTCTATTTGATCTATGAGCATGGCTCTGTTCATGGGTTAAAACCCAGGAACCAGATCTCTGTAATTTTTTGAGAGCAAGGCTCTGTGGATGAAACCCCAAAAGGGTTTTCTTTAGATCAAAGATCTATGAGAGCAAGGCTCTGTTGAAGAAACCCCAAAGGGGTTTTCTTTAGATCAAAGATCTACAAGAGCAAGGCTCTGTTAATTAAAATTAATTTAAATTTTTACCTAGAATGATTCTAAATGCTGAACTTTGAAGTTCTTGGGAAAGTACAAGAGCAAGGCTCTGAAAGTTTCTAAGCAAGAGCAAGGCTCTGAAATTCAAATTCTTGAAATTGGTAAAGAATCACCAAGGACCAAGGGTCCTATTTATAGACGCCTGCGTCTCTTCAAATGACCCCCATGATCCAACGGCTAGGAGCTTGCCACCGTTGCATTTACGTCGCGCCACGTAAGCACAACGGTGGGGGGGCATTTGTTCCCCCAATCTGAGCAAGGCTCATTTGAATTTTGAAAATTCAAATTTTCTGAAGCAACGCTTCAAATTCCGTACGTTGCGCAGTGCGCAAGCGGTCCACAGTGCGACACGTGTCTGCGCCGCTGCGCGACACGTGTCTGCGCAGTTGCGCGACACGTGTCGCGCAAGTGCACCGCTGCGCGACACGTGTCTGCGCAGTTGCGCAAGCACTGTCGCGCAAGTGCACAGCTGCGCGACACGTGTCTGCGCAGTTGCGCAAGCACTGTCGCGCAAGTGCACAGCTACGCGACACGTGTCTGCGCAGTTGCGCAAGCACTGTTGCGCAAGCCTTCCACTGCGCGACACGTGTCATTCATTGGGGAGTTGCGCAGAAACAAAATGAAAATTTAATGAAATCTTTTCTGTTCTTTCCAAAACCAGAAGATTTTCTTCTGTCTTTGGATCAAAGATCCAGCGGTGGGAAAATTCCCAAAATCACTCAGAAAAGATCTTGTTAACAAATTCAACAAATTTGTGAACACTATAAATAGGACCCCAGACTTCATTCGATGGGCATCAACTGGAATAAGCGATTTCTAGCAAAAAAAAAAAAGAAGAAGAAAAGAGAACTCTTGGAGATTATTCAAGAGCAAGAAAAAGAAGAAAGGTAAAAACCTTTTTTAAGAGAAAAATCTCTGAAGAACAAAGGATTTAAAAAAAAAGGGAAATAAATGAAAATAAATAAATAGTGCCTTGCACTTGTTATGAACCCTTGGTTCTGTGAAATCAGGGAAAACAGGAAGAAAAACTTGTTTTCCTTTGATCCAAATTTAGATCAAAAGTGCTATGCGCTTTTGTTCTTAAATCTGAAAAAATTCTTGATGTTCTGCACAAATGCAACCCATTATTTAAAAGGGCCTGGCCCAAATCAAATCGCAAGATAATAAAGGGGCAGAGCCCTATTTGGATTGATTTTCTAGTCGGGCAAAGCCCAAAATAAATAAAAAAAATTTGGACTTAACGTGTCTGCAAGCACTGTTGCGCAAGTGCACAACTGCGTGACACGTGTCTGTGCAGTCGCGCAAGCACTGTTGCGCAAGTGCACAACTGCGCGACACGTGTCTGCGCAGTCGCGCAAGCACTGTTGCGCAAGCCTTCCACTACGCGACACGTGTCACCTCCACGAGCGCTTGCGCTCTTTAATTGCGCAAAGCATCTGACAAGTCGTGGGGGGCACTGTCAGAGTATTAAATGCAATGCATTATTAAGGGGCAGAGCCCAATCAAAGGTCAAATGGACCAAATAGAAGTACTGCACATTATTTTGAAAAGGCAGAGCCTAATCAAAAAGTCTAAACAGACCTAAAATAATGCTATGCATTGTTTAAAAGGCAGAGCCCAATTGAGAGGTCCAATAGACCAAAAACAATGCTCTGCATTATTCTAAAAAGGGCAGAGCCCAGTCAATGGCCTGAAGTAATGCTATGCATTATTCTAAAAAGGGGGAAAGCCCAAACAAAGGCCTAATAGGCCAAATGCAAACAAAATGTGAACATTTTCAACTGGACTTAGCCCAATTCTGACCGTAAGTCCTTAAATTAAATTGACTGAGCACAGCTGCTCTCCTAAATCAATTCACGACCGGTTCAAGGGTACATCTCCGAACTCCTTTGACATCCCTCGTTGTAATTCCTCAACGACGTCAGAGAGGTGACGGGTCCCGACGACCACACATCAATATGGACTGCGGGGTCCTTAAACTCATGGACCGAAACGTCCCTAAACTAATATCGGACCGAAACGTCCCTAAACTAATAATGGACCACCACGTCCCTAAACTGACGATGGACCACCACGTCCCTAAACTGGAATACGGACTACTACGTCCCTAAACTGGTGACGGACCACCACGTCCTTAAACTGGAACAACAAAGCTTCCAAACGCTCTTTTGCCGGATCTAAACGGTCCCGTTTAAGTTGATCTTAGCCTCAAACACGGCTAACGTGTCCTTAAACATTCAGACGGATTATAAAACTCCCAATCAACTCTGGTTCGAGGGTAAATCTCCGAACTCCTTTGACATCTGTCGTTGTAATTTCTCAACGACGTCAAAGAGGTGACGAGTCCCGATGGCCATACATTAAACTAATCACTACGTTAAGTGGATCTTAGTCTAAAACAGGACTAACGTGTCCTTAACGAACGTTTAAGTTGATCTTAGTCGCAACGCGACTAATGCATCCTTAAACTAAAAACACCAAACCCAAATCTTAGTAAATACGGATTTGGACTAATCCACGTCCTACGGGCGACGGCATTACTCAGTCTCCGTATACAATCCACGGGCAACCACAAATAAAACAAACGCACATGACACGAAGTGAAATTCTGGAGAAGGAGAAAGTTGTTACCGCAATGCGGTAGCGTAATTAACTGCAGGGGCTTGCGCCTGCAGGGAAGAGCGTCCCCACAATCAAAAACCCCTCACCCTGAGGGGGAATCTGACGAAGTCTGCTACATCGGCCGCATCCATCTAAACCTCCGATATACGGTGCCATAAATCAACTTGGCATCTTCGGAGAGGTAGATGGATAAAACCATATAGCATCTGCCCCGAACCCCAGGCACGGACGCGAAGTCCAGGCCGCCGTTCGGAGGGGAACACACCGTATATTAGAGATTTGGATGAATGTGATAGTTGTAGCAGACTTATCAGATTCCCCCTCAATGATGAGTTTTTTTTTTTATTGTGGGGACGTCTTTTCCTGCAGGCGCAAGCCCCTACAGTTAATTATGTTATCTCAAAGTGATAATAACTTTCTCTTTCTTCATAGATATCACTTCATGACGTGTTATATATATTGCTTATTTTGGATTTGCCTTTGAATTGTATACGGAGACTAATATTGTCATCACCCGTAGGGCGCAGATTAGTCCAAATCCGTATATATCAGATTTGGTGTCACACCCCGCTTCCCAGAGTACGCTAAAATAGGCACGTGACATAGCCAACCATGCTACCTGTGGTTAGGAAAAATCCTTCCACAGTCACATTACGGCTGTAGAGATATCAAGAACAGGAAAGTAAACTAACTATCTAGTACATGTCCATAAGCCAGAGTAAAAGAGTCAAGAAATGCTATAGTATGCGGAAGCAAAAGATCAAACAAACACCTGGAAAGTAAGACTGGATACGGACATGAACCCTACCGCTCAATCTAACAGCGGCAAAACTCCTGATCAGTCTGCAACAAAGGTAGAGGATCTGGGCCATGCAAAACCCAGACGTCAGCGCGTCATAACATCAAGCAATAATAAATGAACAGGATACACGAGATATGCAGGCATGAATCATAAATAGTAACAAGTCAACAGGGATGTGTAACAGTGAAGTGTATCAGTGTATGTGACGTGCAGTGATCAATCTAAACTGTGCTACTGGGTTGTCTACTCTGAAGTTTGTTTGAAATCAATTAATGTAATCCTCCATGTAACTCAAAGGATATGTCCCGTTACCCCCCGGGACCACGGATTAGGAATATATGAACCAAGAGTGGTTCTGTCCCGTTACCCCCCGGGACCACGGATCAAGATGTAAGAGTCACGAATGGCTCTGTCCCGTTACCCCCCGGGACCACGGATCAAGATGTAAGAGTCACGAATGGCTCTGTCCCGTTACCCCCCGGGACCACGGATCAAGTAATACCCTTTTAAGTTACACTTTAGTTTACACTTTTGATTTCCCCATACCCCCAAGGTTATGTGTTCAAGTCAGGTATTCAGTAATCAAGAACTAATGCCAACACAGGATCAGATAAGAGCAGGTTTGTCTGGATAGACAACAGGAACGGTCTGTAAGGACTTCATGTCAGGTTTGTTGGCATTAGACACAAGATCAGGTAACAGGTCAAGCCATGGTACATTAGGTCAAGTCAAGTAGTGTACGGTACCATGTCGGGTCAAGTAATATGTGTGTAGCAAGTCATGTCAGGGTGTAAAAGATATCATGTGGGCGCTCATAATCAACTAACATAATCATGGTTATAAATAAACAAGCATGGGTATCAACAACACAATAAATTGGCACATGTAATAGGTTAAGCAATATGTGCAGGTTAAACTACTTAGCTGTACGGTTATCAGTTTGTGTTTTCAGAGATGGTTTCAACATTATATGAATACAGTATGACAAATATGGATGTTAAAATCAGGTTAATAAGCATTAAGTAATCTAGGGATGCAATGACATGTATAATATGTTCAATGGATGCAATTATAACTAAAACCGGTTAAAGATGCGCACGGATGTCCGAAAAGTTATAAAACTACTAAATGGTAATGTGGGATGTACAACTAAGCAATATGTGATATAAATATTGATATAATAATATTAGTATGGATAGCATATTCAAAACGATTAATAACTATAAAAGTGGTATTGATTAACCATGCACAAGAAAGTTCCGTTCAGAAATTCAGCGTCACCCTGATTTGTAAAATAGCTTAAAAATAACAACGTTCTCCAAAAGGGACGTGTCTTATGCCAAAACAAAGATAATTTAATATGGTTTTCACTTTTATAAGTATAAGCATCTCAGGTTGTCCCTACAAAAATCTATTAACATTCGAAGTTGAACGTTTGCTGCTGGAATTTCCCTGGACAGCAGTTTAGAGACGTATTCATTTGCATTTTACATTATTTAAACAATTTATTTTGCAAGTAAATATTTCATAGAGTTATAGTATCCTGAGTTAGCTTCGCAACGAACTAAAGAACGTATACTAATGATTTTTCTATGATTTATAATGAATTTTATAAGGTTAGGTGTACAGTAAATTTCAGATTTGTCGTATCCGCTTTTCAACGACGTTTCATGTGTAAACTATAATATTTTCAAGTGTATAATATTATAAAATTTATATTATAAACTAATTAAAGATAATAATAAAAAATATTATGACGATATATATATTTTAAATGATATGGATGCAGTATAATGTAAACTAGTATGTCACAAGATAAGTTTTCATGATCTAGATTTAAAATGATATAAACGGATGCAAACGGAACATCGAAACGTTATAAAATTAAACATGGGGTACTAGATTTAAACTATAGGTATGGTATTTATTTAAATAGGTATAAAATAAATTATATAGCATGTAGCAAGATTAACTTGCCTAGACGGAACAAGAATGAATGTGTACGGAACGTCCTTCGTCGGCGAAATGTCGCGACGCGCGCACGGTACACGGAACGGTTCCAAACAATGCACGAGGGTGATCACGCAAGTCAGGTACATTCACTGGATCACTCGGATCATCAGCGATGAGTACGGCTCCGGCTGTGATCATCGGAATCAAGAAACAAGATCAAGAAAAAAAAAGAAGAAAGAAGAAGAAGAAGTAAGAAGAAGAGCTTGTGTATTAAATAAGGAAAGAAAAATTAAATAAATAAAATATATATAAATATATATATTCAGAGGAGAGAGAGAGAGAAAGGAGTTGTTATTAAGGTTTAGATTTTAATTTAAAAAGATTTTGTAAGTTATAAATATTTTAAACTGTTAAATTTTAATAAAGATATTAGCTAAAATAAAATTGGATTTTCTGGTAAATACAAATTTAGTCCAAAACATGCCCGGGTCGGGTCTAAAATTTTGGATTTGAAATAAGGAAATTATTAGCAAGTTCCAAAAATTAAAATGAAAGATTATGTAACAGAAATGTATACCCCCAAGAACAGACGCACGTACGTGCGCGTAGCCATCCAAACACGTCCGTTTCACTGAACGGGACGAGAACACGATGCAAGGACGCTACCACAGGGTTAGGGGTCTCATGCAGGCTATGAAATGCAATTTTAAATTATTTTACATGATTTAAATTGTTATATGCAAAAAATGCGATACTAGATAAAATGCCAGTATGCAGTATACATGAGATGCACGTGTCTATATAACAAGTCAGGGTAATCTATAAATATGAATCAACTAGTTCAAGTGTCACGCCCCGCTTCCCAGAGTACGCTGGATTCGGCATGTGATATAGCCAACCATGCTACCTTTGGGTAGGAAGTATCCATCCACAGTCACATTACGGCTGTAGAGATATCAAGAACAAGATAAAACTATGTAAAACATATCCATAATCCAGAATAACAGGAGTCAATAATAAATAAATGCGGAAGCAAATGATCCAATACAAATAACTAAAATGTATGTCCCATAATGCGGGCTCACATCGGGAAATAAATGCAGGAAATAAACTAACTACTACTGAACTCACAGCTCAGCCTGCTGGCTGAAGTACTCCTGCTCGGACTGCGACAGCGGTACAGAATCTGGGCCATGCAAAATCCAGACGTCAGCGCGTCATGTCATCAAGTAATAACATAGTAAACAGGCAATGCGAATATAAACATGAATAAAGCAAGGGAACAATAATATAAATCAGAGCAGTACAGGGTAGTGTGCAGTGGGTAAACTGGATTGTTCTATCAGGTTCTCTGTTCTAAAGTCTTTGAAACCAAATTGATGAATCATCGATGTAACTCAATAGTATCCGGTACATACCCAGGACCACGGCCACAATATTCTCGGCTGCAGCCGAGACATGCCGCTAGGCACAAAACAGGAATGTGTACACTCGATAGTATCCCGTACATACCGGGGACCACGGCCACAATATTCTCGGCGGAAACCGAGACATGCCGCTAGGCACAAAACAGGAATGTGTACACTCAATACAGGTAGTGAACTGTCGAGTTACAAGTCAGATTTCATCTTTGATTTCCCCATACCCCCAAGTTATATGTGTATGTCAAGTCAGGTATCCAGTAATCAAGAAACTAATGCCAACACAGGATCAGGTAAACAGGTTTGTCTAGATAGACAACAGGAACGGTCCATGAGGACTGCATGTTATGTTTGTTGGCATTAGATACAAGATCAGGTAACAGGTAAAGCCATGGTACATCAGGTCAAGCCAGGTAATGTATAAAGGTGTCATGTCATGTCAAGAGTGTACGGTACCATGTCATGTCAAGTAGGAAGTGTAACAGGTCATGTCAGGAAGCACAAGATGTCATGTGGGTGCTCATAATCAAACTAACATAAGCATGTGTATAAATAAACAAGCATGAGTACTATCAGAACAATAAACTGGAACATGTAATATGATATGCAAATAGATATAATTTCAAGGATATGGATGCACAGTTATCGATTAGGGTTACATTTATAGTTCCAATATTAATTAGGATGCAATTTATTAAACATGAAGTGTTAATATCACATTATTATGTAGTAATGTGATCTATGGATGCAATTATATGTATCTTAAATGCGATGGATGCAAACGGGTATCCTAAAAGTTATAAAACTATAAAATGGTAATGTGGGATGTACAAGTAAGCAATATGTGAAATAAATATTGATATAATAATATTAATATGGATAGCATATTCAAAGCGATTAATAACTATAAAAGTGGTATTGATTAACCATGCACAAGAAAGTTCCGTTCAGAAATTCAGCGCCACCCTAATTTGTAAAATAGCTTAAAAATAACAAACGTTCTCCAAAAGGGATGTGTATTATACCAAAACAAAGATAATTCAATAAGGTTTTCAGTTTTATAAGTATAAGCATCTCAGGTTGTCCCTACAAAAAGTTGTGAACATTCGAAGTTGAAAGTTTGCTGCTGGAATTTCCGTGGACAGCAGTTTGGAGACATTTTCATTTGCATTTTACGTTATTTAAACAATTTATTTTGCAAGTAAATATTTCATAGAGTTATTGTATTCTGAGTTAGCTTCGTAACGAACTAAAGAACGTATACTAATGATTTCTCTATGATTTATAATGAATTTTATAAGGTAAGGTGTACAGTAAATTTCAGATTTTTCGTATCCGCTTTTTCAACGACGTTTCATGTGTAAACTATAATATTTTCAAATATATAATATTATAAAATGCAGATTATAAACTAATTAAAGATAATAATAATAAATATTACGACGATATATATTTTAAATGATATGGTTGCAGTATAATGTAATCTAGTATGTCACAAGATAAGTTTTCATGATCTAGATTTAATATGATATAAACGGAAGCAAACGGAACATCGAAACGTTATAAAATTAAACATGGGGCACTAGATTTAAACTATAGGTATGGTATTTATTTAAATAGGTATAAAATGAATTATATAGCATGTAGCAAGATTAACTTGCCTCGATGGGTCGCGAATCGGGAAAACGGAACGTTAACCGTCGGCGGGGAAAACTCGCGACGGGCGCACGGTTCATGGAATGAACCCAAACGACGAACAAAGGAACCACATGGGTCGGGGTACCTCGCTGGAACGTCGAGAAGTGTCACCGGCACGACGGAATTCCGGCAACAAAAGAATAGTTAAAAAAAATGAGAAACGAGACATGAAGCAACAAGAGAAAGAATGATAAAGAGAAGTACGAGAGAATATATGAGAGAGAGAGAAAAAGTGGAGAGAGAGAGAGAGAGCTGCAGGTGGGGCCCACGGAATTAAAAGGAACGCGATTGGCTAAAGGGGAATCGTTAGTTAGGGATAAATATTAATTAAAGATTTAAAAGATGTGAGTGAACAGTAATATATTATGGTTAACTGTAAAATATATGATGGTTTAAATAATATAAAATTTGGGATTTTGGCGCTAAATAAAACATTTCCAAATTGCGTCCGGGTCGGGTCCAAAAATTTGAAATTGAAATAATAGGATTTTAAGCGGGATCCAAATTTTAAAATTAAGTGTCTTATGATTAAAAAGCATACCCCCAAAACGGACACACGTACGTGCATGTAGCCATCCAAACTCGCCCGTTTCACTGAACGGGACGAGAACACGATGCACGGACGCTACAGCGGGGTTAGGGGTGTCAAGTAGGCCAAGATGGATATTTTTAATTTTTCTTTAGATGCCAAAAATTATTATATGCAGAAATGACTTTTCCAGGTAAAATTTACAGTAAGTAACAAACAAGTAAGTTAAATGAAATGAGTACCACACTATGCTCAAACAGTAACTGAAAATAGTAGCATTGGGCTCGGGTGTTACATTATACCCAACTACAAGAAGAATTTCGTCCTCGAAATTCTAAGAATACAAAGATCGATAACTACATGAAAAGGTGAGGAAACTTCTGCCGGATTTCATCTTCTCGTTCCCAAGTGGACTCTCCATGCGAGCGATTACCCCAAGAAACATGCATAAGAGGGATCACCTTGTTCTTAAGAACCTTTTCCCCTCGATCCACAATTTCAACCGGTCGCTCCTCAAAAGTCAAGTCTTCTCGTACTGTTAACTCCGAATGATCCAAAACGTGTGTTTCATCTCGAACATACTTACGGAGTTGAGATACGTGAAACACATCGTGCACACTTGCCAAGGACTGTGGTAACGCCAAACGGTACGCTACCTCACCAACACGCTCCAAGATCTCAAAGGGTCCAACGAATCGAGGACTAAGCTTTCCTCGACTTCCAAATCGATTCACCCCTCTAGTCCGTGATATCTTCAAGAACATCAAATCACCCACGACGAACTCTAGAGGTCTTCTTGACGTGTCTGCCCAACTCTTCTGTCGGTCTTGAGCTGCCTTCATATGATTTCTGATAGTGTTAACCTTCTCAACGGTCTGCACAACCAAATCTGGTCCCAATAATCTTCGTTCACCGACATCATCCCAACAAAAAAGGTGAACGGCACTTACGACCATACAAAGCTTCAAATGGAGCCATCTGGATAGTTGCCTGAAAACTGTTGTTGTAAGAGAACTCCACCAAATGCAGATGATCCTCTCAAGAACCCTTGAAGTCCAACATGCATGCTCTCAACATGTCTTCCAAAAGTTTGGATCGTTCTCTCCGACTGACCATCAGTTTGAGAATGATAAGCTGTGCTAAACTTCAATCGAGTCCCCAAACTTTCCTGTAAACTCCGCTAAAAGTGTGATAAGAACCGAGTGTCCCGATCGGACACGATGCTTACCGGTACTCCATGCAATCTTACAATCTCTTGCATGTACCGCTCCGCCAAAGTCTCTGTTGATTGACCGATCCAGAAAGGAATAAAGTGAGCTGCCTTGGTTAACCGATCGACAATCACCCATACTGCATTGTTGCCTTTTGTACTCCGCGGTAAAGTCGTCACGAAATCCATGGTTATATGTTCCCACTTCCACTGAGGAATCGGAAGTGTTTGCAATAAACCAGCAACCCTTTGATGTTCAGCCTTAACTTGTTGACACACCAAGCACTTTGCCACAAAGCGAGCAATCTCCCGCTTCATGCCTTCCCACCAGAAATGCTGTCGAATATCTCGGTACATCTTTGTGCCTCCTGGATATACAGAATAAGCTGAACTGTGTGCCTCCTTCATAAGCTCTTCACGAACATCTCCCTTTGGCTCACACAAACGGCTACCATACCTCAACGAACCATCCTCGTGGATCAATAAATCTGTTCGTAGTCCGGCTTCAACCTGTCCTCGAAACTTTTGCAGTCTAGGGTCCTGCGATTGTGCTGCTTTATTACTCTCGATCAATGATGACTGTACTTGTAGTTGCATCAACTGTCCCGTAGAATGCGGTAGCACAACCTCCAAGTCAAATCTTCGAAAATCTGCAACGATCTCCTTCTGCGTAGTTAACACCTGAATTGTTGGTAACCGACTAAGCGCATCCGGCACGACGTTAACCTTCCCCGGATGGTACTTAAGATCAAGATCGTAGTCAGCCATCAGCTCCAACCATCTACGCTGCCTCATATTCAGCTCCTTCTGTGTGAACACATACTTCAAGCTCTTATGATCCGTAAAAACTTCGACCCTTTCGCCTAAAAGGTAGTGTCTCCAAATCTTCAAAGCGAAAATCACATCCGCAAGCTCCAAGTCATGAGTTGGATAATTCTTCTCATGGGTCTTCAATTGTCTCGATGCGTACGCTACAACCTTCCCATACTGCATTAAAACACATCCCAATCCTTTCCCAGATGCGTCGCTGTGAATCACCAATCCTCCGGAATTGTCTGGCACGATCAGAATAAGGGCGGTTATCAACTTCTGCTTCAACGTCTCGAAAGCTAACGCACACTTATCCGTCCATACAAAAGGTACCTCCTTGCGCGTAAGCTTGGTCAACGGCTTTGCCAGACGAGAAAAGTTCTCCATAAATCTTCTGTAGTATCCGGCTAATCCAAGGAAACTTCTTATCTCAGCAACATTCTTTGGAATAGGCCAATCTCGAACTGCTGCAATCTTTTCTGGATCGACGGCAATGCCATCGCCAGACACAACATGCCCCAAAAACTTTACTTCCTCCAGCCAAAACTCACACTTACTCATCTTCGCATACAATTTCTCCTGTCTCAACGTCTGCAGTGCGATCTTCAAATTCTCAGCATGTTCTTCAAAACTCTTCGAATAAACCAGAATATCGTCAATGAATACCACGATGAACTGATCCAAGAACGGTGAAAAGATTCGGTTCATCAAGTCCATGAATACTGTCGGCGCATTCGTTACTCCGAAGGGCATCACTAAGTACTCGTAATGTCCATACCGAGTTCGAAACGCCGTCTTGCAAATATCTTCTATTTTCACTCGGACCTGATGATATCCGGATCGCAAATCCAGCTTCGAGAATACCCTCGCGCCACTAAGCTGCTCAAAAAGTTCTCCAATGCGAGGGATAGGGTACTTGTTCTTAATAGTCACTCGGTTTAAATCTCGATAGTCGATGCACATTCTACTTGTGACATCATCTTCTTTGCTAGAAGCACTGGAGCTCCCCAAGATGAGTTACTGCTTCGAATCCAACCTTTCTCGAGTAATTCAGCAACCTGTTTCTTGACTTCTTCCAACTCTACTGGTGCCATTGGATAATACGCTTTGGATACTGGCGCTGCACCAGGAATAAGATCAATTGCGAACTCCACGTCTCGCTTCGGCGGTAAACCCGATATATCTTCAAACACGTCCATAAAATCACGAACAACAGCCGGCTCTTCACTTTCATCACTTCCATTGATGCAAGAATATTATTTGTTGGCCTAGCCCTAAACTCGACTGGCCCGACAGAAAAACTCCCCTTCATCCCAAATAAACTCTGCTGCTCTCGGCTGCCGCAAGTACTTGTGAGAAAGTGGTCAAACCCAGGGAGACAATCTGCCTCTGGATGTCCACGTCCAGGCTATGCATGAACTCCCGTGCCCTGTCTGCATCGTTGGCAACCAAAGGTCCAGCGAAACTACTGAGTCTCGTCCATTCTGCTGCATGCACATCTACGGGTGCTCCTTTCTGCTTTAGTCTGATGAACTTCTCTTCCATTTCCTCCCGTGCAGTCCGCGGGAAGAACTTCTCCAGGAAACTCTTCGAAAAAAATCCGCCCACTTGATCGGCTTGGGCAAACGGTTCTCCTCAACAAGCCACCATTCTCGGGCGTAGTCCACTAGATGAATGCGTACCACATCAACTCTTTTGTCATCTGGAATTTGTGCCACAATCAGCAAATTCTCCGTGACAACTAGCCACTGCTCGGCTGGCAACGGCTCCTCCAAACCAGTAAATGTAGACGGAACCAAAAGCCTGAAATCTGCCACGGTCCCTACTCGGTCAACTGGTTTAGCTCCAACGTTGTTTACAGACTGCTGAACGATCTGCAAACCTTCCTGAAATGAGTCTGCTTGCTGCTGGATCAGCTCGGTCTGCCTCTTTTGATTCTCTAGCATTCCCCTTATCACTCCAAGCATGGCGGCTTCGTCCACACGCCTCTGGTACGTCTTCAAATTCATACCGGCCATAACAAACACCCAACACTAGCATGATGATAGATTCAAAATATAGATCAAGACTAGAACTCTAAGATACTTAAATAAAGTACCGCATTGTAACTATGCCGCGGTATCATAGCCACAATTACATAACTCCATCCAAGTCGCCTAAGTCCTAGAGATAACAAGGAATCAGGTTTTCGAATCGATATGCAAAGGAAGTTTGCACATCGTAAAAGATATAATCAGGAAGAATGTGATTCAAGAATGGTAAAACGGTTAAGGTGGCAGGACATGTTTCCTAAACACGGGTATTCTGATTCGTGTATTGGGTACAATACCCAACTACAAAAGAATCAACCCGACTATCCTATGGCTCTGATACCAAAAGAACCATGTCATGCCCCGCTTCCCAGAGTACGCTGGATTGGGCACGTGATATAGCCAACCATGCTACCTGTGGGTAGGAAGTATCCATCCACAGTCACATTACGGCTGTAGAGATATCAAGAACAAGATAAAACTATCTAAAACATGTCCATAATCCAGAATAACAGGAGTCAATAATAAATAAATGCGGAAGCAAATGATCCAATACAAATAACTGAAATGTATGTCCCATAATGCAGGCTCACATCGGGAAATAAATACAGGAAATAAACTAACTACTACTGAACTCACAGCTCAGCCTGCTGGCTGAAGTACTCCTGCTCGGACTGCGACAGCGGTACAGAATCTGGGCCATGCAAAACCCAGACGTCAGCACGTTATGTCATCAAGTAATAACATAGTAAACAGGCAATGAGAATAAAAACATGAATAAAGCAAGGGTAACAATAATATAAATCAGAGCAGTACAGGGTAGTGTGCAGTGGGTAAACTGAATTGTTCTATCAGGTTCTCTGTTCTAAAGTCTTTGAAACCAAATTGATGAATCATCGATGTAACTCAATAGTATCTCGTACATACCCGGGACCACGGCCACAATATTCTCGGCTGCAGCAGAGACATGCCGCTAGGCACAAAACAGGAATGTGTACACTCGATAGTATCCCGTACATACCCGGGACCACGGCCACAATATTCTCAGCTGAAACCGAGACATGCCGCTAGGCACAAAACAGGAATGTGTACACTCAATACAGGTAGTGAACTGTCGAGTTACAAGTCAGATTTCACCTTTGATTTCCCCATACCCCCAAGTTATATGTGTATGTCAAGTCAGGTATCCAGTAATCAAGAAACTAATGTGAACACAGGATCAGGTAAACAGGTTTGTCTGGATAGACAACAAGAACGGTCCATGAGGACTACATGTTATGTTTGTTGGCATTAGACACAAGATCAGGTAACAGGTAAAGCCATGGTACATCAGGTCAAGCCAGGTAATGTATAAAGGTGTCATGTCATGTCAAGAGTGTACGGTACCATGTCATGTCAAGTAGGAAGTGTAACAGGTCATGTCAGGAAGCACAAGATATCATGTGGGTGCTCATAATCAAACTAACATAAGCATGTGTATAAATAAACAAGCATGAGTACTATCAGAACAATAAACTGGAACATGTAATATGATATGCAAATAGATATAATTTCAAGGATATGGATGCACAGTTATCGATTAGGGTTACATTTATAGTTCCAATACTAATTAGGATGCAATTTATTAAACATGGAGTGTTAATATCACATTATTATGTAGTAATGTGATCTATGGATGCAATTATATGTATCTTAAATGCGATGGATGCAAACGGGTATCCTAAAAGTTATAAAACTATAAAATGGTAATGTGGGATGTACAACTAAGCAATATGTGAAATAAATATTGATATAATAATATTAATATGGATAGCATATTCAAAGCGATTAATAACTATAAAAGTGGTATTGATTAACCATGCACAAGAAAGTTCCGTTCAGAAAATCAGCGTCATCCTAATTTGTAAAATAGCTTAAAAATAACAAACGTTCTCCAAAAGGGACGTGTCTTATACCAAAACAAAGATAATTCAATAAGGTTTTCAGTTTTATAAGTATAAGAATCTCATGTTGTCCCTACAAAAAGTTGTGAACATTCGAAGTTGAAAGTTTGCTGCTGGAATTTCCCTGGACAGCAGTTTGGAGACATTTTCATTTGCATTTTACATTATTTAAACTATTTATTTTGCAAGTAAATATTTCATAGAGTTATAGTATTCTGAGTTAGCTTCGTAACGAACTAAAGAACGTATACTAATGATTTTTCTATGATTTATAATGAATTTTATAAGGTAAGGTGTACAGTAAATTTCAGATTTGTCGTATCCGCTTTTTCAACGACGTTTCATGTGTAAACTATAATATTTTCAAATATATAATATTATAAAATGCAGATTATAAAATAATTAAAGATAATAATAATAAATATTATGTCGATATATATTTTAAATGATATGGTTGCAGTATAATGTAATCTAGTTTGTCACAAGATAAGTTTTCATGATCTAGATTTAATATGATATAAACGGAAGCAAACGGAACATCGAAACGTTATAAAATTAAACATGGGGCACTAGATTTAAACTATAGGTATGGTATTTATTTAAATAGGTATAAAATGAATTATATAGCATGTAGCAAGATTAACTTGCCTCGATGGGTCGCGAATCGGGAAAACTGAACGTTAACCGTCGGCGGGGAAAACTCGCGACGGGCGCACGGTTCACGGAATGAACCCAAACGACGAACAAAGGAACCACATGGGTCGGGGTACCTCGCTGGAACGTCGAGAAGTGTCACCGGCACGACGGAATTCCGGCAACAAAAGAACAGTTAAAAAAAATGAGAAACGAGACATGAAGCAAGAAGAGAAAGAATGATAAAGAGAAGTGCGAGAGAATATATGAAAGAGAAAGAGAAAAAGTGGGGAGAGAGAGAGAGAGAGAGAGCTGCAGGTGGGGGCCTACGGAATTAAAAGGAACGCGATTGGCTAAAGGGGAATCGTTAGTTAAGGATAAATATTAATTAAAGATTTAAAAGATGTGAGTGAACAGTAACATATTATGGTTAACTGTAAAATATATGATGGTTTAAATAATATGAAATTTGGGATTTTGGCGCTAAATAAAACATTTCCAAATTGCGTCCGGGTCGGGTCCAAAAATTTGAAATTGAAATAATAGGATTTTAAGCGGGATCCAAATTTTAAAATTAAGTGTCTTATGATTAAAAAGCATACCCCCAAAACGGACACACGTACGTGCATGTAGCCATCCAAACTCGCCCGTTTCACTGAACGGGACGAGAACACGATGCACGGACGCTACAACGGGGTTAGGGGTGTCAAGTAGGCCAAGATGGATATTTTTAATTTTTCTTTAGATGCCAAAAATTGTTATATGCAGAAATGACTTTTCCGGGTAAAATTTACAGTAAGTAACAAACAAGCAAGGTAAATGAAATGAGTACCACACTATGCTCAAACAGTAACTGAAAATAGTAGCATTGGGCTCGGGTGTTACATCAAGTAAGCGGGTCGGGCCGAATGCAATGTAAAAGTAAACTACCATTCGCATCCAAACATGATAAATCAATAAAATACTACATACAAACAAATACGGAAACAGAAATTGGTATAACTGAACTCGGTTGTTACATTATACCCAACTACAAAAAGAATTTCGTCCTCGAAATTCCAAGAACAAGAAAGGATAAACAATCAGTACACTACAAGAATAGATGTGGAAACTTCTGCCGGATTTCATCTTCTCGTTCCCAAGTTGATTCTCCATCTGAGTGATTGCCCCAAGAAACAAGTACAAGAGGGATAACTTTGTTCTTAAGAACCTTTTCTCTTCGATCCACAATCGATATCGGTCGCTCCTCAAAAGTCAAATCTTCTCGGACAGTCAGCTCCGAAAGATGCAGCACGTGTGTTTCATCTCGAACATATTTACGGAGTTGAGATACATGAAACACGTCATGAACATTCGCTAAAGATTGCGGTAATGCCAAACGATACGTCACTTCTCCAATACGCTCCAAAATCTTAAAAGATCCAACAAATCGAGGACTAAACTTTCCTCGACTTCCGTAACGGATCCCCCTCTAGTCGGTGACATCTTCAAGAATACTAAATCACCCACAGCGAACTCTAGAGATTCTCTCGACATATCAGCCAAACTCTTCTGTCGGTCTTGTGCTGCCTTCACATGATTCCAGATAGTGTTAACCTTCTCAACTATTTGCACGACCAAATCCGGTCCCAACAATCTTCGTTCTCCAATATTGTCCCAACAAACAGGTGAACGACACTTGAGACCATATAATTCTTCGAATGGAGCCATCTGAATAGTCGTCTGAAGCTGTTGTTGTACGAAAGTCCACCAAGTATAGATGATCCTCCCACGAACCCTTGAAGTCTAAGATGCAAGCTCTCAACATGTTTTCAAGAGTTTGGATCGTTCTCTCCAACTGGCCATCTGTTTGAGGATGATAAGCTGTGCTAAACTTCCATCGAGTCCCCAAACTTTCCTGTAAGCTCCTCCAGAAGTATGATAAGAATTGGGTGTCATGGTCGGACATGATGCTCATCGGTACTCCATGCAATCTTACAATCTCCTGCATGTACCGTTCTGCCAAAACTTCTGTTGATTGACCAACTCGAAAAGGGATGAAATGAGCTGCCTTGGTCAATCTATCAACAATCACCCAAACTGTATTATGGCCCTTTGGACTCCACGGTAAAGCCGTCACGAAATCCATGGTTATATGTTCCCACCTCCACTGAGGAATCGAAAGTGGTTGCAATAAACCAGCAACCCGTTGATGTTCAGCCTTAACTTGCTGACACACCAAGCACTTTGCTACAAAGCGGGCAATCTCCCGTTTCATGCCTTCCCACCAGAAATACTGTCGTAGATCACGGTACGTCTTTGTGCCTCCTAGATGTACGGAATATGCTGAACTGTGTGCCTCCTTCATAACTTCTTCGTGAATATTTTCCTTTGGCATACACAAACGACTGCCATACCGTAACGAACCATCTTCATGAATCAATAAGTCCGTTCGAAGTCTAGCTTCAACCTGTTCTCGAAACTTTTGCAATTTAGGGTCCTGTAACCGTGTTGCTTTAATATTCTCGATCAACAACGACTGTACTTGCAGCTGCATCTACTGTCCCGTAGAATGTGGTAGCACAACCTCCAAATCAAAATCTTTGAAAGTCTTCCACGAGTTCCTTCTGCGTAGTCAATCATCTGAATAGCTGGTAACCGACTGAGCGCATCCGGTACAACATTAATCTTCCCCGGATGGTACTTAAGATCGAAATCGTAGTCAGCCGTCAGCTCCAACCATCTACGATGTCTCAGTAAGCTCTTTCTGTGTGAACACATACTTCAGGATTTTGTGATTAGTGAATATTTCGACCCTTTCGTCCAAAGTAGTGTCTCTAAATCTTCAAAGCGAGAATCACAGCTGTTATCTCCAAATCATGAGTTGGGTAATTCTTCTCATGGGTCTTCAACTGTCTCGATGCGTACGCTACAACCTTCCCATGCTGCATCAAAACACATCCCAAACCTTTCCCAGACGCGTTGCTGTGAATCACCAATCCTCCGGAACTGTCTGGCACGGTTAAACAAGAGCGGTTATCAACCTTTGCTTCAACACCTCAAAAGCTGACGCACACTTATCCGTCCGTACAAACGGTACCTCCTTGCGCGTAAACTTGGTCAAGGCTCAGCCAAACGAGCAACATTCCCCACGAACCTTCTGTAGTATCCTGCAAGTCCAAGAAACTTCTGATCTTTACAACGTTCTTCGGAATCGTCCAGTCTTGAACTGCTGCAATCTTCCCTGGGTAAACGGCGATTCCATCTCCAGCTACGACATGTCCCAAAACTTTACTTCTTCAAGCCAAAACTTGCACTTGCTCATCTTTACATAAAATTTTCTTGCCTCAATGTCTGCAATGCGATCTTCAATGTTTTGCACGATCTTCCTTACTCCCTGAGTCGACCAGAATATCATCAATGAACACCACAATAAACTAGTCCAAAACGGTGAAAGATTCGGTTCATCAAGTCCATAAATATTGCCGGCGCATTCGTTACTCCGAAGGGCATCACCAATTACTCGTAATGTCATACCGAGTTTTGAACGCAGTCTTGCAAATCTCCTCAGACTTAACTTAGAGCTGATGATATCCAAATCGCAAATCCAGTTTCGAGAATACTCTCGTGTCACTAAGCTGCCCAAATAATTTGCCAATGCGAGGGATCGGATACTTGTTCTTAATAGTCACCCGGTTTAATTCTCGATAATCGATGCACACCCTTCTTGTGCTATCTTTCTTCTTTACTAGAAGAGCTGGAGCTCTCCAAGTGAGTTGCTGCTGCGAAACCACTTCTTCTCTAGAAATTCGGTAACCTGCTTCTTGACTTCTTCTAACTTCACTGGTGCCATTGGATAATACGCTTTAGAAACTGGCGCTGCACCAGGAACAAGATCAATCCCAAACTCCACATCTTGTTTGCGGTAACCCGAGATGTTCTTGAACACGTCCATGAACTCTCGTAATATAGTCGGCTCTTCTTCCTTAATAACTTCCATCGACGAAAGAACACTGTTTGTCGGCCTAGCCCTAAATTCGACTGGCCCGACCGAACTACTTCCTCCATCAAAACAAACTCCGGATGTCTGGGAATCTGGAAGTTCGCTTTCCTTGCTCTACAATCACTGTGAGCGTGGAAGGTGCCAAGAAAAATCCATTCCCAAGACTACAACAAACAAGGAGTGTACCAGAATTGAATAATTCCAATGCGGAAAGATAAGAACAAGTAGGATACCAAGATGACTTCATCTGAAATCAAGATACTGAAGAGGATTAAGCACGGTAAATAGGGTTCAAGCTGGTAATAAAATAATAACTGGTAAGCAATGAAACCGAGAGAAGTAAGGTAGTATAACGATCATGGAATAAGGAAGTGAATCAAGACCAGGACTCCAAGTTACTTAAATAGAGTACCGCATTGTAACCATGCTGCAGTTCATGGGTACAATTACATAACTCCACTCAAGTCGCCCAAATCCTAGTATCAGAATCAAGAATAGGGAGAGACAATAGAAAACCAAAAGGGTTTCAAGTCGAGATGCAAAGTGGTTTGCATATCGTCAAGGCGAAGGATAAAAGAAGGATATGATTCAAGAATCACAATAATCAAGATGGCAGGACATGTTCCTAATCACGAGTATTCTGATTCGTGTATTGGGTCCAATACCCAACTACAAAAGAATCAAACTTCATTAACCTATATCCCATGTCTTTGATACCAAAAGAACCATGTCACGCCCCGCTTTCCAGAGTACACTAAAATAGGCACGTGACATAGCCAACCATGCTACCTGTGGTGAGGAAAAATCCTTCCACAGTCACATTATGGCTGTAGAGATATCAAGAACAGGAAAGTAAACTAACTATCTAGTACATATCCATAAGCCAGAGTAAAAGAGTCAAGAAATGCTATAGTATGCGGAAGCAAAAGATCAAATAAACACCTGGAAAGTAAGACTGGATACCGACATGATCCCTACCGCTCGATCTAACAGCGGCAAAACTCCTGATCAGTCTGCAACAAAGATAGAGGATCTGGGCCATGCAAAACCCAGACGTCAGCGCGTCATAACATCAAGCAATAATAAATGAACAGGATACACGAGATATGCAGGCATGAATCATAAATAGTAACAAGTCAACAGGGATGTGTAACAGTGAAGTGTATCAGTGTATGTGACGTGCAGTGATCAATCTAAACTGTGCTACTGGGTTTTCTACTCTGAAGTTTGTTTGAAATCAATTAATGTAATCCTCCATGTAACTCAAAGGATATGTCCCGTTACCCCCCGGGACCACGGATCAGGAATATATGAACCAAGAGTGGTTCTGTCCCATTACCCCCCGGGACCACGGATCAAGATATAAGAGTCACGAATGGCTCTGTCCCGTTACCCCCCGGGACCACGGATCAAGATATAAGAGTCACGAATGGCTCTGTCCCGTTACCCCCCGGGACCACGGATCAAGTAATACCCTTTTAAGTTACACTTTAGTTTACACTTTTGATTTCCCCATACCCCCAAGGTTATGTGTTCAAGTCAGGTATTCAGTAATCAAGAACTAACGCCAACACAGGATCAGGTAAGAGCAGGTTTGTCTGGATAGACAACAGGAACGGTCCGTAAGGACTACATGTCAGGTTTGTTGGCATTAGACACAAGATCAGGTAACAGGTCAAGCCATGGTACATCAGGTCAAGTCAAGTAGTGTACGGTACCATGTTGGGTCAAGTAATATGTGTGTAGCAAGTCATGTCAGGGTGTAAAAGATATCATGTGGGTGCTCATAATCAAATAACATAATCATGGTTATAAATAAACAAGCATGGGTATCAACAACACAATAAATTGGCACATGTAATAGGTTAAGCAATATGTGCAGGTTAAACTACTTAGCTGTACGGTTATCAGTTTGTGTTTTCAGAGATGGTTTCAACATTATATGAATACAGTATGACAAATATGGATGTTAAAATCAGGTTAATAAGCATTAAGTAATCTAGGGATACAATGACATGTATAATATGTTCAATGGATGCAATTATAACTAAAACCGGTTAAAGATGCGCACGGATGTCCGAAAAGTTATAAAACTATTAAATGGTAATGTGGGATGTACAACTAAGCAATATGTGATATAAATATTGATATAATAATATTAGTATGGATAGCATATTCAAAGCGATTAATAACTATAAAAGTGGTATTGATTAACCATGCACAAGAAAGTTCCGTTCAGAAATTCAGCGTCACCCTGATTTGTAAAATAGCTTAAAAATAACAACGTTCTTCAAAAGGGACGTGTCTTATACCAAAAAAAAGATAATTCAATAAGGTTTTCATTTTTATAAATATAAGCATCTCAGGTTGTCCCTACAAAAATCTATGAACATTCGAAGTTGAAAGTTTGCTGCTGGAATTTCCCTAGACAGCAGTTTAGAGACGTATTCATTTGCATTTTACGTTATTTAAATAATTTATTTTGCAAGTTAATATTTCATAGAGTTATAGTATCCTGAGTTATCTTCGCAACGAACTAAAGAACGTATACTAATGATTTTTCTATAATTTATAATGAATTTTATAAGGTAAGGTGTACAGTAAATTTCAGATTTGTCGTATCCGCTTTTCAACGACGTTTCATGTGTAAACTATAATATTTTCAAGTGTATAATATTATAAAATTTAGATTATAAACTAATTAAAGATAATAATAAAAAATATTACGATGATATATATATTTTAAATGATATGGATGCAGTATAATGTAAACTAGTATGTCACAAGATAAGTTTTCATGATCTAGATTTAAAATGATATAAACGGATGCAAACGGAACATCGAAACGTTATAAAATTAAATATGGGGTACAAGATTTAAACTATAGGTATGGTATTTATTTAAATAGGTATAAAATGAATTATATAGCATGTAGCAAGATTAACTTGCCTAGACGAAACAAGAACGGATGTGTACGGAACGTCCTTCGTCGGCGAAATGTCGCGACGCGCGCACGGTACACGGAACGGTTCCAAACAACGTACGAGGGTGATCACGCAAGTCCGGTACGTTCACTGGATCACTCGGATCGTCAGCGACGAGCACGGCTCCGGCGGTGATCATCGGAATCAAGAAACAAGATCAAGAAAAAGAAAGAAGAAAGAAGAAGAAAAAGTAAGAAGAAGAGCTTGTGTATTAAATAAGGAAAGAAAAATTAAATAAATAAAATATATATAAATATATATATTCAGAGGAGAGAGAGAGAGAGAAAGGAGTTGTTATTAAGGTTTAGATTTTAATTTAAAAAGATTTTGTAAGTTATAAATATTTTAAATTGTTAAATTTTAATAAAGATATTAGCTGAAATAAAATTGGATTTTCTGGTAAATACAAATTTAGTCCAAAACATGCCCGGGTCGGGTATAAAATTTTGGATTTGAAATATGGAAATTATTAGCAAGTTCCAAAAATTAAAATGAAAAATTATGTAACAGAAATGTATACCCCCAAGAACGGACGCACGTACGTGCGCGTAGCCATCCAAACACGTCCGTTTCACTGAACGGGACGAGAACACGATGCAATGATGCTACCACAGGGTTAGGGGTATCATGCAGGCTATGAAATGCAATTTTAAATTATTTTACGTGATTTAAATTGTTATATGCAAAAGATGCGATACTAGATAAAATCCCAGTATGCAGTATACATGAGATGCACGTGTCTATATAACAAGTCAGGATAATCTATAAATATGAATCAACCAGTTCAAGTAAGTGGGTCGGGCCGAATGCAATGTAAAAGTAAACTACCATTCGCATCCAAACATGATAAATCAATAAAATACCACAGACAAACAAATACGGAAACATAAATTGGTATAACTGAACTCGGTTGTTACATTTGGGGTTGAACTTAGGTTGCTTATCTCATATAAATGAGGTCCATCAGTTCACGGGATACTTAGATTTGATCTAAAGATCGTTAGTCGTATATGAAATTAAGGTCAGCTTAGATGATATGGATTATGGATCGTTAGTCATATATGGGACTAAGATCAATTTAAATAATAGTGAGCATATGGGGTAAACAGATCATCTGATCATATATGGATAGCCCATAGATAGTATACGGTAGTCAGTAAGGAAATAGTCCGTAGGGCAATATATTAGTTTAGGGACATTATGGTCCATGGGAAACATGGAGGATATAAATCATTTGTGCCCGTGGATTGTATACGGCTGGTTATATGATCCATACCATAGGGAAATATGCTAGTTTAAGGACATCGTGGTCCAACATTAGTTTAGGGACATTACGGTCCAACTTTCAGCTTGCACGCACGTGTATATATTACGTAGCGAAATGAAATATGGTAACATGGGAATGCGCCCAATATTAGGGTGCGATCCAATTTGAAGGTATTTATATTTCCTTCAAAATTATACATATACATGTATGTATGCTATTATAGATTGTTGGGGTGGTGGTACGCATGTCTGTATAGGGTGCACACCTGCATGGGGGGCACATCCGTATGGGATGTACATCTATATGGGATTAAGAAATTCCTTGTCTTGATAAAATTTCATATCTTTCGTCAACTCGGGACAAGAAAGGAGTCATTGGTTATTGGGACCCGCCACCTCTATGAAGACACTGAGGAATTACAATGCCGTATATCAGAGGTGTGGAAGGATGTACCCATGAACCAAATCTCGTATATGAGGAATGAGAACATGTTGGATTTAAGGATCGTTAGTCTTATATGAGACTAATATCGACTTAGGAAATATGGTTTGAGGATCTTTAGTCATATATGTGACTAAGATCAATTTGGATATCATGGATTAAGGATCGTTAATCTTGTTTTAGATTAAAATCAACTTAAAGTTGTCTAATTGATCATAGGATTACGTATGAGAAGCATAAGCTTCCATACTTTGTTTATTTTAACTAAGTGTTCAAGCAACAACTTGCTGGTCTAAGTGCGCATATACATTTGAGGTGCGCATGTACATGTAATTTCTTTAAAGAGGGTGCACACGTGTATATCACGTGGTTGCACACTTGCTTGTGGTCGGGGGAATGCGTACGTGCATATCACATGATGTTGCACACGTGCATATCACGTGATTGCCCACTTTTTATCACTCATGTGAGCTGCGCACGTGCATATCACGTTGTGCACACCTATCTTTTGGTTGCTCTTTAGCCGTTGATAGGGCTTGCAGAGGATTTGAAGTATCACCCTTGTCATCAAGAATGACCACCGGCGGTTCATCTGCCTAGGGTTCTGATTGAGCCATCATTCCAGCCATATTCTGGATCAAGAGGGCCATTTTGTTCATATTAGCGGCCATCTCTGTCGCTTTCTTATCTTTTTCCTTGAGAACGCGCTTCAGGTAGTCAACATGCCCTGTTTTTTCTTCGTGTGCGTCCTCCGGGTTTACATTAGACGGTGGACTAACGAGTTCCTCCGCTTAAGTAAGAATCTCCTGCAGCTTTTCATGTTGTTGCTGAGCCTTTGTCAGAGACCGGGTATGCGGCTTGTGACTACCAGACGCTCGACATTCGTCTTTATAGCTCACCATATGGCCTGTATGAACTATCATGTCCCCAGGCTTGGGGCGTTTGGAATATCGACCCTTGGGATTTGCCTCGGGCACTTGAACTTTCTCTGGCCTCTCTCTTTTGTAGGGAGCCGCTTTAGGAGGGACCATAATAGCAGGAACTGCCTTGGGACGAGTCCTCTTGTATTTAGAAGTGTAGTTGTCAGTGTTTGGCTGACGCTTCATTTGTTTGAACTCAGGAGAAGAGCCGAGGACAACAACGGAATTCTTCACCTTCTTCCACACCTTATATATTGTAACAACCCTAAACTTTCTGTACAGAATTTTTTCAAAATACAGAAAGGAATACCTAAGCCTGAGCACAAGTTATAAATTTAATTTTCTTTTGAACATCAAGAAAGCACTTGTAGCTCATTGATAAAGCCTTGCACTGCTGTGACATAGCCCCTGTGTTCGAATCCCCCCAGCCATATATATTTTTAATTGATTTTTCTTTTAATCTTTTAGAAGTCCAAAGGTTTACACGTGCACTACACGTAAAATGAAAAGTCAACAAAAACAAACATGTGCAAAATACTATTCATACAGACCCTGACACGTGGCAGCAATCCAAACCCCCGACCCCACCAAACGATTAGCGAGATCGGGCTTGGGGCCGGCGCCGCTGGTCCCCCCAATGCTCAATTTTTCTACCCTGGCACCTTTTGGCCTACCCCACTTCCCTCATATTGCTTGATTTTTCTGCACATTTACAGAGGGATTAAAATCACCTCTTTAATCCATTTTAATGCACATTTTTAATTCAACAATTCAATACCATAAACCCTAATCTTCCCTATAAATACCACACTACATTTTGTTAGTTATATGTATGCCCTAGAGGCCATTACTATACATAAGATGTATATTGTAGTGGATGCTTGGACATATATAGGGAGGACTTTCTTGCTCGACATGATAGTATGCTATCTGGTTACTTTTTACCTTAACGTGTACACTGATTGTCTCTCTGTTACATGTTGGTAAAGCCCTTAGGATATGTACTTGACTACCTGGACTATGATGCGGATCATACTAGTGGGGACATGGTAGTCCATAAGTACATTCTTCAAGGTCCCTAGTCGTGGGTGTATCGAGACGGGGCATCGATATACCAGAGTAGACTAGCGTATATCTTCTCAACCCATACAGATGGGCGATGGATGATCCCATATCCATTGGTGTTTGACATCAGAGACGATATACGGGTGCTCAGTGGAGACTGGGTACACTGGACGGACTCGCCGAGAACTCCCAGATGGTATTATACCTTACGTCAGATGGCAGTTCTCTGGTGACACTGGTACAGGTTAGTCTGTAGACCCGAGACCGTCATAGAGTCTTGTGTGATTCCCACTGTGCTTTGATTTCCACCTTACCGCGTCCAAAAGGGCTTGCAAAACGGTGGTTTTTGGGTACAGTCCCGAATCACATGGAGGCAATGAGCGATAGGAGGGGATTCGTCTCTCCCGGTATAGGGAGTTGATGTTGCGCTGTGATCGATTGGCTATAACCAGAAATCCCTGGCCAGGGTTGCTGAGATTTACTGGTAAGTGTTACCAGTAGTTTCTCGAACTGTTATAGACCTCATATCGACACGACTTATCGAGCTATTGGGGTCTGACGTTTACCACCCCTAGGCGAGATATGCGACATATCAGACGACGAGACCGGACTGTACGGTAAGTGTTATTGGTTGGATTCACAGGAGTATGAGTGGGCTTGCTCGTCGATCTTCTGATCGCTCAATACCCGGGTGGCCGTTACGTTTAGCAGACCGCTTGCGGCTTGTGGGTGTTTGATATGATCATCACCTGCTGCCGGCGTATTGACGAGTCTTTAGAGTCCTACACAGAGGTTTCCTGGCTCAAGCGAAACGAAATAGGAGCGCATATGAGATATGTGCGGGACCGAGAATAATGCGTGTATGTGATACCGTATTGTATTCTCGCGATGAATGTATCGATTGGTTGTATGCGATATAACCTAGTTATCGAATCAAGGATTGATTCGATAAGTCGATACATTGGATATTAGTCGGTCATATGCAATATGACCGGATCGTTAAATCAAGTGTTGATTTAATGGTTTAATGTATAATTATATATTTGATATATTACTTTGCATTAACTAATATTGGTTCACTTTAAATGGATTTTCTCACTTGATGTGCACATTGTATATGTGATATATTTTTGTGCACTTGTTTGTATCATGTTTGATGATACATGCAAACTTGGATTTGTGTAAAGGCTTAAACCGTGTTTAGTGAATGGTTAGGGTTTCATTTCACTTATTTATTTATCTTTTCATTTTTGGTTAAAAGATAAAAGAAAAACAAAATGGTTGCTTTCAAACATGAAGCTTGTTGAAGCTTCATGAAGCTTTGACCAAGTGACCATTTTGTCTTCTTCTCCTAACCATAACCATTCATCTAAACTCTAGTTAGTTATCTACACAAAACCATGGTTAAAAATATGATAAGAATAATTTTATTTTCTATTTTTTAAAAGATATATCATATTCTTTCTTCTTCTTCTTCTTCTTGAAAAAAAAAAGAAAGCTTGCAACCATCAATGGTGACTTGATGAAAAGAGTGAGAAATCCAATTCTAAAGTGAACCCACTTCCTATTTCTTCATCCTCTACCACTTGCCAAGTAGTATAGGGTGTTTTCTTCACAAGTTTCATGACTTGGTGAAGTTGGAGCTTGAACTTGTGTTGCCTCGACGTAGATCATCTTCGGCATCGAAGTCGATGACCTAGCCCGCCCATTTCTTCGATGAAGCCGACGCTAGAGCCCGGGATCCGATGATCGCAGCGAGGGAACATCATCACGGAGCTACGGAGGTGGATGACCGGATCTACAAAGCTTGTATTTCCGTTCACTTATTAGTAAAGCAGTTTACTAGTTATAGTTTTCGCCTAATCTCTAGTTAACGATCCGTATTAGGGTCTCTCGGCACTTGTAAAATTTGAAATTGGCATGCTTGATGCCTTGTGAGACCTCTAGTGTGTGCCTAGGAACCCTACAGTGGTATCAGAGCCTAGCTAGAGCCTTAGGCGATGCGTAGACGATGTTAGAAACCCGATCGAACCCGAAACCCCAAGATTTCACCCTCTCTGGACATTTTTACAAAACTGGGTTTTTTCCAGATTAAAAATTCTTAAAGAATTCAGTAGGAAATTCTAAGAATTACGGTGCAAAATTGACCAAAAGATATGATTAAAGAGCGGCGGAACCGCGGCAGAAGCATGGCTTCTGCGGCGGTTCCGTGGCCAAAATATCTCTTCTTGAAACACTGTTTGCACATTAATGTCTTATTTTGTTTTCTGTATTTTATGGGAATTTTTAATATTTATTCAAGAGTTGAATTTTCTGGGTTGTATTGGGAGTTCGTAGATTCGATCGGCTTGTCTAATCTTGTCTATGTGTTTTCCGGAAAATTATCGAATATGTTAAAAAGTTCGACCGGATATAAATACCCAATTTTTCCCCTGTTAGGAAATTTCCAAGTATTGGATCTTTCCGTAGTTTAATGACGTTCTATGTAGTGCAAGTGACGCGATGGTCCCTCTAGAAGACAACAAACCTTAACTCGATTATGTGACCGTCTTGAACTGTCCTTTGAACCTTCGGGTTTGGGGCAGTACGGCGTGCCACATGTGAGGTGTTGGCTTGACCCTTCTGCGGCTGGACCGTTGGTACTGAGGCATGAACTGGATGTTTTTAAACTTGTTTCATGTGTTGAGCAGTTTCGGGAAAACTTGGGTGTTCGATTGTTCGATCGGAAAGTTTAACATTTTCTATTTATCCGGAATGTGATACAATATTTGGAATCCACAAGCAGTTATGAGATAACTGATTTGAATGTTATAAACATAACACTTTAGTCTCACTTGATCGGTTGCCACGGAATTTTGATGTGATCAAAAGTCCGTCGTAATCTCGTAGCGTACGCGGATACTCGCCGGGTAAACTTAATAGACAGCCTCACTCCATAGCCCCGACCAAGTAACTGTAGGAGAACCCCGTCGCCGAAAGCATCCGTTCGGGTGCTCGCGGTAGCGGTGTTCTGCCTTGGTGCACTTCGTCGACGGTATCGGGGGTGCGGCCGTCTACTAAAGTTTGCGACGAGCATTCGATCAGAATGTCGGGAATCTTGTTGAATTGCCCGACTTGATATTGAAAAGTGTTTTCGATAATGAGACTAAAATGCGGGGTTTATAATTGTTAGGCATGCGATGTCTAAGTAATTCATTTGATTAGGCATATGATGTCTAAAGAGGTTGCGGATTCCAACTGTTGTAGTTTTACACTTTCTTTTCTGTGACCGTAAGTGTAATATGTGAGATCGCCGGTTTCGTTGCTATATGTCAATGACAATTGGGATACGTATGTTTACTTACGTTGATGACATGTGATATTATGTGTTGCTGGATATGTTATATTGGATCGTCGTGTTTGAATAGCCGGGGGTTTTTTATGTGAGATGAGTGTTTTTCATTTTCATTCATGTAAATTTTTTTTATGTAATATTCTTTTCTTGGGGCACTTCCAGGTTGCGGAAGATGTCACCTTTTGTATATTATTTACTTTTCCGCACTAGGATAGACCCAAGGAGGAGGGCACAAGTAACCGGGTTCTAGGGTCCAGTGGGAGACCAACTCGAGGAGTCGAGTCCTGGTCTCCTAACTCTAGAATTGATAGGGTTGCTTGCCGCTCTCGTAGGGGTCTAGGGGTATGGTTTTGGCTATTCATCACGACCGTGGAATCCGTGTTTTATACTGGCTCGTATTGAAAACACGGACGTCCTAGTATATCCAATATTTCATGTTTCTTCTGCTGCGATATCTGTGATGTGATCATGTGATATGTTCTGTGATGGATACAGTATATAGTATATATGATATATTATATAGACATTACTTATGTTTTACACCCGCGCTAGCCCTGCCCCGCTCTGTCGTTAGTTATCTAACCTAACGGTGCACGATGGGACATCGAGGCGAATGCGGATGGCATAAGTGTACGTCGTATTTATCTGTGATGTTTAGGTACTTAAATGATGGGACTTCATTAATGTGATTAATGAAAGAAAAGAAACCTAAAGATGTTGTGGAATCGAATTTCTAAATAAAACAGGTAGCTACAGTTCTTGCTTTGCATCGCGGTGTTCCTTGTAGAACATCCTGCACCTTATTCGATAAGGAAAGGACCGAGATCCCTTCACCGGGAGTGACTCCTTTAGCAATAACTGGCAGATGCTACAACCCTCGGTTTGTCTTTTGATTGCTTCTATAGTTTTTGCTTTGCACAGTGATATATATGATATATCCCGCACCTCATTCGACGAGGAAAGGACCGACGATCCCTTCACCGGGAGTGACTCCTTTAGCAAAACTAGAAAAGCCTCAAAAGCACTCCATTTTAAAATCATTTGATTCTACAACAATATCAAGTACATTAAGCAATAGGTTTTCAGAAAAACCTGTCGTAGCCCTCCGTCATTTCAGATAAGTACTAGTTAGTATTCGTGCTGCGGTTGTTTGGCATGCGTCAAGGCATAGTGTACGGTAGCTAACTAGTGCTTATCTGCTAGCATACGATGCGATTGGATTAGGGTATTCGTACGGCATTGTTTGGCATGCGTCAAGGGTCATGCGGGTGGGTTTAATTCAATCAAGAAATTTACGGGTTGAACTTGACTAGCGGACTATGGGTTGTTTGGCACGCGTCAAGGTCATAGCACGCTAGGGGCAAAATATTATCGGGAATTTCAAGTGTTGAAATTTGCAATGAGATTGCATACCTTCTATGAGATAGTTGGATCCCGATACCCGCTGCGAGTAAGAGTTACTCCTGGGAGAGTTTTACACATTACAATTAGCCGATCAAGTAGGTGTCTAGAAAAGTGTTAATGAGGTTACGCCTCTGGGGAAACGAGGTTTACATTAATTAGGTTCGTGCGAAAGCACGGGGGACCTCCCTCAAAGTACCGACACTGGCCTGGCTGAAAGATTGGCGAACTTGTAGCGTATAATTAATCCCGGCTAATCTTTCCTTTTAGGGTTTGAAGGAAGATTTGATAAAAACAGTGGGAGCCATCCTGATTAGATAAAATAATAACCAATCTGATCTTGCAAGAGCGCACGCTGAGTGTTTTCTTCTCTCTCTCTCCAGGTAGCGACCATATCACGCCTTAATCAAGATAATAATACGGAATATTGATCGAACCCGCTTGTTATACTGAGCTAGGGAACGTTGGTCCCGCTCCAACTTATAATTGTTATAAGACAGAGCAGGAAATAGGGGATTACCAGAATTCCCGTGTCGCACAAACGAAGAAAGTGCATGCTGTTGCATCATCTTCGGGTGTGTTCATTATACAGAACTGTTTCTCTGTATTCTTTACGTCCTGGATATGAGATACCGGATCAGGATCCCGCATATGTAATTTGTTACGCGGGCTACAGATAGGTAAAGAACTGAGAACGGGTGATAAGTTTCATGAGACAGAAAACGGGGCAAGTGTTGCAGCCAAGTCTGTTGGTCACTGTCACCCTGTATTATTAGTACATTGATTCTGAACAAATGCTATTAGATACCGAACTTGATATACAAAATCATATCTGTCTCTTTATTAGTAAAGAAACGATAAAATTTTGTATTTTTGGATAATGTTTTGAACATTTCCTATATCAAAAGTTGATCGGTTCAGGCACGTTATCTAAAAGTATTGATGTTCTAAATCAAACTACAGTTCTTAGTATACGGAACACACACATGAGGAAGAGTTCAGAAATGAACGGATCCTTCTTGAGGTATTGTAGACTAGGTCATATCAATGCGACCCGACTAGCTAAGTTACACATAGATGCATATTTAAATCTGTTTGAATTTACATCTTGTGAAACTTGCCAGTCATGTCACAGAGATAAGATGAACATAGCTCTATTTACTGGAAACAGAGAAAGAGTTAGTGAACTCTTGGGACTGATACATGATGATGTATGTAAGGTCTCCTGTCTACACTTGCCAGGACCGGTTCTTTATACTTCATTACATTCTCTGATGATCTCTCAAGATTCAAACATATGTTCCTGTTGAAACACAAGTCAGAACCTTTTGAGATATTCACAGAATATAAGTTAGAAATAGAGAACCAATACGGGTATAAGTATTATGTCCTTTGATGAGATCAAGGAGGAGAATACTTATGCATAGAATTCCTGGACTATTCTAAAGGAGAATGAGATTCTCTCTCAGCATTACTCCTCCGTATACACCATACCACGATGGTATATCGGGGCGGAGCAATAGCACCATATGTGATATGGTGTGCTCTATGATGAGTACTACTGAGTTTCCTATTTCCTTTTGGGAGTTATGCGCTTGAGAAGCTGCATACCTATTGAATAGGGTTCAAATCAAATCAGTTGCCTACCACTTCATATGTGATATGGAAAGGGAAGAGCCCATATCTTAAGTTAGTTAAGATTTGGGGTTGTCCGGCCTATGTCTAAAAGCAAAATCCGGACAAGCTCGAGGCAAAGTCTGTTATGTAGAACTGGAAATGTTCCAGCTATACAAACTGCAGCTGATGATTTGAAAGAACCAAAGGATTCAATAGTTACCAACGAACCTCAGCCTCTCCGCCGATCTAGTAAGGTTCCTCACCCGCCTGAGAGATACTTCGGTTTCTCTATGACAGTGGGAGCGAGGATTGCATCATAAGATGATGACCCAACTAGTTTCGAGCTGGCCATCAGGAGTGGGACTCTGTAAGAATAGCTGGATGCTTAGCGATCTGAGATGGAATCCTTATACACCAACAAAGCATGGACTTTGGTTGTTATATCTGAAGGGTTAAATCCCCATCAGGAGAAAGTATATCTTGAGAAGATTACTTGGTGTAGATGGAAAAGTTGAGACTTTCAAAGCTAGACTCGTTAAAGGTTTTCGTCATCGACCAGGCATGGATAATGATGAAACCTTTTCCAGTGCCTATGCTTAAGTCCATCCAGATCCTACTTGCCACGGCTACATACCATGACTACGATATCTGGTGGTTGGGTGTCATGACTGCTTTTCTAAATGATATTTTGGAAGAGAGCGTCTATAAGTACACAGCCAGAGGGCCTCATAGACAGTGGGAGCAGCGGAAACGTGTGCAAGATGTTTTATGTGATAAAACAGGCATCGCGGAGTTGGAACATCTGTTTTGATGAGTTAGTCAAAGAGTTTGACATCATCAAAATGGTAGATGAACCTTATATATATAAAAAGGTAGTAGGGAGTATGGTGGTGATCCTCGTAGAGTACGTGGATGACATACTCTTGATAGGGAAGTAGTTTCCTATGCTACTCTCGATCAATCTCCGCTTATCACAAGGATTCTCCATATAGGATCAAAATGAAACCTCCTAATCCCTGAGTTTTCATCTATGAGATAGATGTAATTGAATGTTAGGATTCTCACTAGTAGTAGTGAGAAGGCATCAATCGATCCAGGGGAGAATCACTGGAAAAGTTCCAGAGTGATAAGGACGACTGAATGTCAGTCACAGGCATTGTCTTTACCCTCAGTAGAGGGACGGTATGTTGGAGGAGTTCCAAGCTAGATACCGTGGCATACTAGACGATTAAAGGCAAAATACATCGTTACCAAAGATGCCACCAAAGAGGAAGTCTGGGTGTATTTTAGTTCATGAGATGAACTTAGTTCCTCCCATTGTGTGACAATGGAGTTGTGGCTTATGCTAAGGAACGTCTGTCCCATCAGTGATCCAGACATATTCTGAGGCAGCATCACCTGATCATGGAGATAGTTGATCTCCAGGGTGATCAAGGTTAGGAGAGTAGACTCAGAGGACAACACGGCGGATCCACTCACAAAGGCCTTTTCCCAGAGAGAGACTTTTATGGGATGGTTGAGTATGAGATACTACAACCACTGCTATCAGATGGCCCTAGTGCAAGTGGGAGATTGTTAGTTATATGTATGCCCTAGAGGCCATTACTATACATAGGATGTATATTGTAGTGGATGCTTGGACATATATAGGGAGGACTTTCTTGCTCGACATGATAGTATGCTATCTGGTTACTCTTTACCTTAACGTGTACACTGATTGTCTCTCTGTTACATGTTGGTAAAGCCTTTAGGATGTGTACTTGACTACCTGGACTATGATGCGGATCATACTAGTGGGGACATGGTAGTACATAAGTACGTTCTTCAAGGTCCCTAGTCGTGGGTGTATCGAGACGGGGCATCGATATACCAAAGTAGACTACCGTATATCTTCTCGACCCATACAGATGGGCGATGGATGATCCCATATCCATTAGTGTTTGACATCAGAGATGATATACGGGTGCTCAGTGGAGACTGGGTACACTGGACGGACTCGCCGAGAACTCCTAGATGGTATTATACCTTACGTCAGATGGAAGTTCTCTGGTGACACTGGTACAGGTTAGTCTGTAGACCCGAGACCATCATAGAGTCTTGTGTGATTCCCACTGTGCTTTGATTTCCACCTTACCACGTCCAAAAGGGCGTGCAAAACGGTGGTTTTTGGGTACAGTCCCGAATCACATGGAGGCAATGAGCGATAGGAGGGGATTCGTCTCTCGCGGTATAGGGAGTTGATGTTGCGCTGTGATCGATTGGCTATAACCAGAAATCCCTGGCCAGGGTTGCTGAGATTTACTGGTAAGTGTTATCAGTAGTTTCTCGAACTGTTATAGACCTCATATCGACACGACTTATCGAGCTATTGGGGTCTGACGTTTACCACCCCTAGGCGAGATATGCGACATATCAGACGACGAGACCGGACTGTACGGTAAGTGTTACTGGTTGGATTCACAGGAGTATGAGCGGGCTTGCTCGTCGATCTTCTAATCGCTCAATACCCGGGTGGCCGTTACGTTTAGCAGACCGCTTGCGGCTTGTGGGGGTTTGATATGATCATCACCTGCTGCCGGCGTATTGACGGGTCTTTAGAGTCCTACACAGAGGTTTCCTGGCTCAAGCGAAACGAAATAGGAGCGCATATGAGATATGTGCGGGAACGAGAATAATGCGTGTATGTGATACCGTATTGTATTCTCGCGATGAATGTATCGATTGGTTGTATGCGATATAACCTAGTTATCAAATCAAGGATTGATTCGATAAGTCGATACATTGGATATTAGTCGGTCATATGCAATATGACCGGATCGTTAAATCAAGTGTTGATTTAATGATTTAATGTATAATTATATATTTGATATATTACTTTGCATTAACTAATATTGGTTCACTTTAAATGGATTTTCTCACTTGATGTGCACATTGTATATGTGATATATTTTTGTGCATTTGTTTGTATCATGTTTGATGATACATGCAAACTTGGATTTGTGTAAAGGCTTAAACCATGTTTAGTGAATGGTTAGGGTTTCATTTCACTTATTTATTTATCTTTTCATTTTTGGTTAAAAGATAAAAGAAAAACAAAATGGTTGCTTTCAAACATGAAGCTTGTTGAAGCTTCATGAAGCTTTGACCAAGTGACCATTTTGTCTTCTTCTCCTAACCATAACCATTCATCTAAACTCTAGTTAGTTTTCTACACAAAACCATGGTTAAAAATATGATAAGAATCATTTTATTTTCTATTTCTTAAAAGATATATCATATTCTTTCTTCTTCTTCTTCTTCTTGAAAAAGAAAGAAAGCTTGCAACCATCAATGGTGACTTGATGAAAAGAGTGAGAAATCCAATTCTAAAGTGAACCCACTTCATATTTCTTCATCCTCTACCACTTGCCAAGTAGTATAGGGTGTTTTCTTCACAAGTTTCATGACTTTGTGAAGTTGGAGCTTGATCTTGTGTTGCCTCGACGTAGATCATCTTCGGCATCGAAGTCGATGACCTAGCCCGCCCATTTCTCCGATGAAGCCGACGCTAGAGCCCGGGATCCGATGATCGCAGCGAGGGAACATCATCACGGAGCTACGGAGGTGGATGACCGGATCTACAAAGGTTGAATTTCCGTTCACTTATTAGTAAAGCAGTTTACTAGTTATAGTTTTCGCCTAATCTCTAGTTAACGATCCGTATTAGGGTCTCTCGGCACTCGTAAAATTTGAAATTGGCATGCTTGATGCCTTGTGAGACCTCTAGTGTGTGCCTAGGAACCCTACTCATTTCACCCTTCTTATTCAGAAATCTAGCGCCAAAACTCTCTAAAAATTCTATGTCCAAAAAATTGTGCAAGTGGAGTTAGCTCAAGGTGAAGTTCCGGCGACGTTTCGGGAAGAATCCGGCGACGAAACGACTCCCCGACGATTCCGGTAGCTTCCCCTATCTCTTCTCATGTTTTCCAACCTGTAAGTCCCCTCTTCCCTTCTCAATCTCTAGTCTAAAACTTCCACTTTTCAAAACTCGTTGGAAGTGGAGTTATTCCGACTTCTGATTCTCTTATCCTTTAAAATTAATTTTTTTCTTAAACAACACATTACCATCTATTCTTATATTGTTTAACAAACATAAATCAACATACACAACAAGTTTCAATTCAAAATAATACGTATTGCAACTTCTATTTCAATTTTACGGTAAAATACTATCATGTCTACATACGGTTTTTATTTATTGTTTTACCCTATTACCTGTAGAAAACTCATGAGGTAATGACTTACCTCATCACAACACACATTCTTGACATAGCACAATAACTTTTGGGACATTAGATTGTAGGAAAATACATGTTACAATAAAATACCTTAAACTATTACAAAACCGTTTTCTTTGAAAGCATAATACTTAATTCCATACGATTAAGTCCTTACAACCCATTCGTAGGGAATCCGACTTGGTTGGTGCGGATTATCGCATATCCATCGGACTAGTAGGGCGAGATTCAGAGCTTCGCAAGGAAAATTCGGTCTCGGTAGAATTTTTTGTTACAATTTTTAAAAAAATGAGATTTCTAGAAATAAATAAAATTATATTTTTTAATAAATAATTATTTATGTAAATATTATCAAAATATCTATTTTTAATATATAACATATTCCATTTTTTCTAAATCAAAGAGAAGAATCCAACAAGTTCATGAAAATACCATCCAATATCATATTAAGCCAATATTACATTAAAATACCATATACAATTATTACTAGGTTCATATCAATTAGAAAATACTTCACATTTACAAATTACATCCATGAAAACACTAAAGACGATAAATAAATACTTGAGGTCTATTTTGAAAATATACCAAAACTATTTTGCATAAAACCCCCTCAAGTTATATCAATTTACAATAAGGACCCTAATAAATATAGTTTTAAGCGGGACCAATTCTCTTGAGTCTCAGGGAGCCGGAGAAAGTGGGTACTTTTCTATTTAAAGTAGACAACTAAAAACAGGGTTATCATACGGTAATTGTCTTGGAAAAAGACACAAATCCTACCGTCCATGTGCAGCAGTTACCAATAACTCTAAAACAATCAGGATTTCAATTTTGTTTAAATGTCTGACTCAGTTCAAGTCATGGTCAAATCTGAATACAATATGACTTGAATTCATTTCAAGTATAACTGCAATACAACATGAATCCATGAATACCAGAATACAATCCATATCAACATGAACATGACTTGAACCGAACCATGGATATACTCTGATTACATAACTATCAATTTATATCCATTCCGTTTACATGATATCATGGTTTCGGCAAGTCTTCCATTTACAAAACAAACCATACAATCAATACAAAAGACATTACGGGGTTTATAAAGGGGTAGACTAGTACGGGACATGTTAAAGGTGGCACGAGATGGTCATTAAAAGATGTATCTATACATCCATGCCGTTGTTCCGTGGTTTTATCGACGGATCCTTATACTACGGGTTACCAAAGTCTACGGTGTAAGTTGGACTCCTCTCGTATACACTGACATCTTCTGTACCAAGGTACAAACAACTGCGTTAATATTATAATCAAACACTACTAGTTATACTCTCTTATCTGTCTACTCTATTTCTTTTGGACTTACCGAGCGGTTGTTCGCTGACGACATTCCTATTTCTCTTCTTTCTTTGGAATGTTGTCAGGAGGACCCGACTCCGAGGAGTTCGAGACCAGCCATAAGTACTTGGAGCCGACCACTGAGTAACACGACCATTAGGCTTTACTTGTACATACTTTTCATTTCAGTTATACCATTGTTTAGGCATTGCATTCCAGACGTGTATTTAGTTTCCAGTATTGTATTGTAAAGAAATGTTGAATAAATAAAAGTTGCTGTTCTTTTACATCTTTTCTTGTGTACTTTATTATATTGCTTAGTTACGCTTAGCATGTTTACTTCTGAGTAAATACGTCACGTGACCCGTCGCGTCTCCTTACCGTACTCCGGGAAGTGGGGCGTGACATATATAGATGAGGAAAGTCTTTTTGGAGAGCGAACTGGATTCTGCTCTCCTTGGATCTTCACAGGCTGTGGAGACTTCTTCAATACTATGGTAGGGGAATTTTGTCTGACCCGTCGCAAAAGTTTGAAACTGTTCTGGGTTGGAACATCATCATTCACCATTGGAGTTGGTGCAGGAGGAGTCAGCCCGGATGGAGAACTGCCCCTAGCTTGTCTTATTTGACGCCAATATCGACGTCGATCATGTCTTGCGACCGGAGCTTCTTCAGTCTTAGGAGTTCGCTGGGATTGCCCTCTGTTTTCTTTCAGAGATGAATATTATGCCCCTTGTCTTGATCTTGGCCTTCGGCAGGTGCCAGTCGTTTGAAGACCGATGCCTTAGATAGAACTGAAGCTTGAGGAGCCAACCTGTGAAAGACAGACTTCTTCTGGTCTTCCTTCTTCGGCGTTGAGGCATCATGGGTAGGTGGTGGGTGCATCGACCCAAAAAACCCATTCATTTCTTGAAAGGCTGGAATGCAGAGAATTGAGATTGCAAGTGGCCTATTTATGACTCCACCGGATGAAGCAGAGCTTAAGATGCAATGAGTGCATTTGGAAGCCATTGATCTCTGCATAGAGATTGAATGCCAGCTTCAGTATCCATCACTCAAGGGCAAATATAAATATATATACCGCGATCTTGTTCGTGAAAAACACGACACACGAAGTGTGGAGTGGAAAGAGAAAAAGATCCTACAGGGCATGCCAGAATATGTTTATCGCCGAAAATCGACGAACTGAGGCACGGGGAGCGCGTCCAGCCTAAATACGGGGGCAGATACTATATGGAACATATCCATCCACTTCTCCGAAGATACCAAGTTGATTTATGGCACCGTATATCGGAGTTTGGATGGATGCGACCGTTGTGGCAGAGATTCCCCCTCAATGATGATGGTTTTTTTTATCGTGGGGACGCTTTTTCCTACAGGCACAACCCCCTTCAGTTAGTTACGTTATCGCAAAACGATAACAACTTTCTTCTTCTCCATAGATATCACTTCGTGTCGTGTTATATATATTGTTTATTTTGGATTTGCCCTTGGATTGTATACGGAGACTAATATTGTCGTCGCCCATAGGGCACGGATTAGTCAACATCAGTATATATTAGATTTGGGGGTTGAACTTAGGTCGCGTATCTCATATAAATGAGGTCCATCAGTTCACGGATACTTGGATTTGATCTAAGGACCGTTAGTCGTATATGAGACTAAGATCAGCTTAGATGATATAGATTAAGGATAGTTAGTCGTATATGGGACTAATATCAACTTAGATAACAGCAAGCATATATGCTCAACTGATCATCTGATCATATATGGATAGTATACGGTAGTCAGTATGGAGACAGGCCGTAGGCAACATATTAGTTTAGGGACATTACGGTCTATGAAAAACATGGAAAATATAGATCATTTGTGCCCGTGGATTATATACGGCCGGTTATATGATCCATACCGTAGGGCAACATGCTAGTATAAAGACATTGCGGTTCATCATTAGTATAGGGACATTACGTTCCAACTTTTAGCTTGCGCACATGTGTATATATTACGTGACGAAATGAAATATGATAACATGGGAATGCGAAATTTATATTTCCTTCAAAGTTATATATATACATGTATGTATGCTATTATAAGTTGTTGGGATGGTGGTGCGCATGTCTGTATAGGGTGCACACTTGCATGGGGGGCACATCTGTATGGGTGTACATCTATATAGGATTAAGAAATTCCTTATCTTGATGAAATTTCATTTCTTTCATCATGTCGGGACGAGAAATGAGTCATTTGTAATTGGGATCCGCTACCTCTCTGAAGATACTGAGAAATTATAATGCCGTATATCAGAGATGTGGAAGGATATACCCTTGAACCAAATACCGTTATATGAGAGATAAGAACATGTTGGAACTAAGGATTGTTAGTCTTATATGAGACTAAGATCAACTTAGGAAATATGTGTTGAGGATTTTTATTCGTACATGTGACTGAGATCAACTTGGATCTCATGGATTAAGGTTCGTTAATATTGTTTTAGATTAAGATCAACTTAAAGTTGTCTATTTGAAAATAGAATCACATATGAGAAGCATAAACTTCCATACTTAGTTTATTTTAACTAAGTGTTCAAGCAACAGCTTGCTGGTCCAAGTACGCATGTACATTTGAAGTGCGCATGTACATGCAACTTCTTTAAAAAGGGTGCGCACGTGCATATCATGTGGTTGCACACTTGCTTGTGTTCGGGGGGCTGCGCACGTGCATATCACATGATTACACACTTTCTATCAGTTATAGGGGTTGCGCACGTGCATATCACGTGATTATGTACATGTTATCAGTCATGGGAGTTGCGCACGTGCATATCACATGGTGCGCACCAATCTTCTGGTTTGAAAATCACAAGTGTGCATATTTTTCTGAGTGCCTGTATGTGAAAGTCATATTTGACAAGCGCGCATGCTTATATGCTCATGCATGAGAAGGTCGTTTTTGACAAGTGCGCATGCTTATACGCGCATCTATGAAAAAGTCAATTTTGACATGTGCACATGTACATATGCGAATGTCTATTTTGACAATTTTATCAAGTGCGCCCTATATGAGGTGCACCCTTTTACAGAAAGGAAATGCTTTAGTCAGGAAGCAGAAGCTTCTATTTTTATCTATTTTCAAATCATTTATATGCGTTTTATGGTGCGCATCTTATTTTCTTAGAACTTAGGATCGATTTCTCGCAAAAGTATAAAGTTTATGAACGAGTGACGAATCCTATGATCATTTGATCTTTTATAGCGAATCAATGGATTCAAAAAAAGTAAAGGTTTCTGTCTAAAAGCAAAATCTTTTAATAGAGGATAGCGAATTAATGGATTCGAAAATAAGTAAAGGCTTCTGTCTAAAAGCAAAAACTTTTTAATGGAACTAAAGAGAAATATTTCTCTTTTATTTCTACATTAAGCACTTGTTTGATGAGCGAGAAGATGATGAATACTTGAGATTTATATTTTTCTCAAGCTTATGGGGGAATTTGCGGTATATGATTTCTATGTATGTGGTTCCAATTTATAGGAGAGGAAAAATTAGGAATTGTTCGATTTGTTTTGATCTCAATCTGATTTTAGATTAATTTAATTGATTCTTATCAATTAAGAGTGACATGCGCACCGTTGGATTAAGATTCATGGATCTGTTTATTAAGCTATTTTAACCAACAGAAGATTTTTCTTCTAAATAAATATTTAAATCCTTATTTACAAGATTTATTTCTTTTTTTTAAAGCGTTTGTTTCATGGGATGCGCATGCGCACTATTGGATTGATTTGTGATGCATGCGCACCAATGGATCTTTGATCCCCAGATTTATTTAATTTGATTTTCTTTATTATCATTATTACTATTTTCTTTTTGTTTAATAGGATTAGCTATGATCAGGGTGCGCATGCGCCCGTGCGTTGCACACATCGCATGTCTCGAAAATGGGATTATGCCACTTGCGAAGATGCCACATGCGTATCTTAAGGGTCTAGCATGTGCGCACGTGCTTTGCACATGCGCATGGCACACAATGATTTTTGCCAAATGCGTATGACAAGGATGCACACAAGTGCTGCGCATGTGTCGCTGCCTATCTCATATACTAGCCTTTATATGCGTACGTATATAAATGCACATGTCATCAAAGTCGTTTTTCTATCAAGTGCGCACTTGATATTGATGCCCACTTGAATAGGTGCGAACATGTGTGTAATATGAGAGTATTGTAGAAAACTGGCCATAGCAGGGAATTTCCTTCTATGAACTCAAAAAATACAAGCTCCATTTTTCATGACGATCAGCACCCGTCATTTTCATCTTTATCATCTATGATGTGGTTATACCAAATTTCAAGTGATTTTACTACCTTTTCACCATTGATTTAGTGGGTGCAAAATTAACGGTTCATCGACAATATAATTTTTTACATTGCTAATTCAACGGTAAAAAAGTGGTAGAATCACATGGGATTTGGTATATCCATATCTTAGATGATAAGGATAATGGTGATGGGAGCCCGATTGTCGAGGGTGCATTTTTTTAACGTCATAGGAGGAAATTCCTTCCTACGGCATCTTTCTTCCATTATTCTCATATAATATATGTATATATTACATATAACCTTTCTCTCTTTAGCATACATTAAACTTAAATGTTTAAATGTTAATTTTGTCATTAGATGACAAATATGTGCCATGTGAGAGTGGAGTCCACTCACCCTTTCTATGGATGACACATCATAAGAGAAAGAGAGGGAATGAGAGAGTGCAGGGATTCTCTACACAATAATAAAAGGAGAAAACAAAAGAAATAGGAAGAGCCATTCATTATTATTCTTCTTCTTCCTCCTCTTCCTCTTCTTCTCCCATGAAAATGAAAAGAAATGAAAGGAAAAAGAAAATAAAGAACAAAAGAGAGTGATCCTTCAATACATCATCCCACATCTTCATCCTAGCAAGTTGTTAGATCTAGTATCCTCACTTATGAAGTGGACATAAAACTTGGTTGGTTTCTTTCAAGTGGATCATCTATGGTGAGGGTTTCGGTACTCAAGTTCGTTCCGGTGTACTCGGAGCTTGATATGAGTCTTCCGATAGACGATCGGACATGCTACAAAGGTTGTAACTTCTATTTCCCCTCTCTTGTGTTTTATTTTTATTGCAACTACAAGTATTTGAGTTGATCTTGTGTAAGGAATTGGTTCTAAGTTAGATAAAATTTTGATTTTCAATTCCGTCGCGGTCCGCAATCGTTGCGACGTTAGGACCAATCCTAACTGTGGTATCGGAGCCAAATCAAATATTGGTAGTTGTTTTAGACGATATGATGTTTTCGAATCAAAATTTCACTAATACTGTTTTCCATTTTCTACTCTCTGGAAAATTAATTTTAGTCTGTCAGAAAAAAATTTGAGACGTGTTTTTATTTTTTTGGGAATATTTTGCTGTCGTTTTAAACTCACTGTCTTGGCCACCTCTACCCTCCTCAAAACCTCCTGGGTCAACCCAGACTTCTTCTCTAATCTCTGGTTTTTAACTGGTGATTGAACTCATGGAAACTGGATTTTTGGTGTATATCAAATTGGCCCAGATGCTTGTTTTTACTTCCTTTGTGTTTCTGAGTTTTTCGGTGAATATTGATTCAAATTATCGCATCTTCTAGGGTTTACATATGTTGATATGTGCCGGTTAACGTCGTCGATTTGATGAGTGACCAATTCAACAGGGTTACACTTAGTGAGTCTGCTATGTTGGTGTGATTGTTTGGTTCGGATTGTCGCAATCAATAGCCCCACGAGTTGATGTTCATAATGCTAGTTGTTGTGTTTCATATTCATTCAATTATAATACCGAATGTATATTATTTATCGGGACGAGCGGCCGGATTGTGTCCGTCGTTGCCGTTGTTTGTATTATTATTTGTCGGGACACGACTAGGTTGATATCGTTGTTGCCGTTGTATATAATATAAGTTTTACCCCACGGAGAAGCGCTCGACCAGCCGGGTTCTTGTCACGCTTCGCTTCCCGAAATACGGGATACGGAGAGCAATGAAAGCCGGCTATGCTACCTATGGGATGGAAAGATCCTTTCATAGTCACATTAAGGTTGTCTATCTAAATCTGTGATGACAATATCCAAGAAATAATACTAATATCATACTGCATAAAAACAAGTAACACAGATATGGATCCACAAGATAATATTAGATTCAATAAAAGATCCAATAACAATAGATCCAAAACTATAGAGTCGAATAAATTAAAACAAGATCCGAAAAGAAAGATGCATAAACTCCTAGTCCCGCGAGTGGCTCACATACTAATACAAACTGAAATAAAAGTAGAACCCTACACTAACTAATATTCTTCGGCAAGCTCCTGAAGGTCATTATGATCCTGTTTTGCCTGTGAATCTTTCTCTAAACCTGAGATGGCAAATCCCCGGGGTGTCAGAACACCCAACAATTACTCGACGTAATAATGTGTGATAACATGAATAGGAAGGTGTCGTGTAAAGCCCGTGTGCACAAGTATATATAAATATAGCAATGATATATGTAAACATGTAAATAGGTCAAGTAAAGCTTAAATGTCACTACAAGGGTCCCATCGTGAGTTCAAACGTGAGCGTTAACCACCGCAGGAATATTACCAACCTAAGGGTAAGCCCCAGGGGCAAGGAAACACGGGCCTAAAATGTCATGTAATGGAATGTACCATTCCCGCCCGGTACTACAGTAGAATGTCATGTCATGGATTGGTAGCACAATCTTATATAATGATTTGGTACCGTTCCCGCCCGGTAACCCCATCAGAATATCATGTAATGGTTTGGTACCGTTCCTGCCCGGTAACCTCAGTAGAATGTCATTTAATGGTTTAAGCCGGCAATGGGACTCCTAAGATTCTGTTGATCGAACTCACTCTCAAACTACCCTAACACCCCGCGTTTCTAAAATTAAACATGACAGTAAAATTCAATCACAATTTAGAATGCTGACTGGATAGGTCCTGGCATGAATCACAAGAAATCACAATAGTAGTATTGTATTGGAAACATATAAATTCTAGTAATTGATAATCGTATGTATTTCAGCATTCTAATCGGTGATTTCATTTTAATATCAATAACAATGACTAAGAATAGGCATTGAAGGTTTGTTAAGCATGATAAAAATAAGGAGAACCATGTTGTAGCATAATCATGAGCATGTGTTATCAAAGGTCATATATGCCTTCAAGGGTTTCTTGCATGTAAATGTTAACGGTTAATTGACAGAGTATCAATGGTAAGCATGAGTCACAAGTCACGAATAACAAAGGTTACATGAATCACGAATAACAATATCAAGTAATAATATGAATCATGCATGTAGGGTGATTATGTTTGTCATTTAATTGAACAAGTGATATGCATGATATTAATAGGTGATTAATGAGTGTACTACGATTCTTAGAGTTTCCGTTAAATTTACAAAATATGGTTTCTCATGAATTCACAATTCATAATACCAAGATCTTATCGTTTTCCTATCAAATTAATAAATTAAATCAAGACGTTTTATCGATATTGCATCAATAAAGAGACAATGAGCAAGAGTACTTGCCCTATCGCGATGGTTAGTGGGATCTAGAAGATGGTTGAGGACGATAAATGATCTCGACCCTTGCACTTGGATCGATGGATGTAGATGCTTCAGTGAAGAAGATGGTGTTGATGTTGACGACGTCGAGTTTGATGTGGAGATGAGAGATGAGAAAGCTAAGGTTTTTATAAAAGAGATTTAGGGTTTTTAGAGAGGAAGGAAGCAACCAATATTAGGGTTTTCCCAAGTTTTCATGGGTTTATATAGAAACAAGTTCGGTTACGAAATAAAGGCCCAATAGAAAAATCAGAATTTTCGATCAGATCTACTTTAAGACGTCTCAATAGTGTCTTGAGACGTCTCAAGACAACAGAGAGGAAAAGGTTATTGCAGGCATAAATTGAGCCATCTCAAAGTAAGCTTGAGCCGTCTCAAGAACATTTTGAGCTGTTGTTCATGCCATAATATTGCATTATTATATTCCCCATTCTTATTCTTTTTATAAATAAACATGTGCTTTTGACGCATGTCTGCTACATATTACAGGTTACAGGTTCTTGGACAGAAAACAGTAAAAAAGACAAAAGATGATACAAAAGCGGGACTTTTGACCAACAAGTAGAAGGATCCTAGTCAAGCCTAGACGTAGAACAGTTCACAATGTGCAAGGCAACATAAGGTTCAAAATGTTAAGGCAAACGGTTAAAAGACCACTGCAAGTTTTCACTGAAAGATCTGGAGAAGATCTAGAATCCAAATGAAGAAAAGAACCACAGAAACAGAGACCCTAAAAATCCAGAAGTCATCACAGGAATTTTCAGGAAGTGATCTCACAAATGGGCCGCAGAACCGCGGCCCAAGCCCACTCATGCCGCGGTTCCGCGGCCGTCTAGTGCCCGAACTCGTAGAATTTTTTACTAAAATGTTGTGACGGAGCTGTAAAGTTAACCTAAGGGCAAATTTGTAATTGTAGACGTGCGAATCAAATGTAACCTAGGGTTTCCTATTTTCTATAAATAGAAAATCTAAAGATTGTATTTTCTTATGCCTCCTTTTAATAATAAATTTCAGAATTCTTTATGGAGAGCATCGGTGCCTCTTTTCAATTCATGAATTCAGATCTGACAACCTGTGTTGATGTTTGGAGAGAGCCATCTGTAAGTAGATTTATTTAATTGCTCTAGTTTAGATTTCAATTCTTTGCCCTAGGTAGATTTAATTCATTGCCATAGATAATTGTTTAGAGTTAGCTTTGGGGAAGGCTTTTGAGAGATGAGATCTCTCATCCCTTTCTTTCCCATAATATATTTTCAATAGGACTCCATGCATACACGCACACACCGCGCCTTACAGCATCCTATCCCTCGAGGTAGCGGTGATACCGTAGTATAAAGGCCCGGTTGCGCGCGTTTTCCATGGAGGTTAGGGTAAGGATTTCTAAAGGAAGGACAAGAACCTAGAGGAAGGAACACCTTCCCAAATGGATCTAATCCCCTTTATTGATAATTACCATAACTCCTCATAGATCTTCATTTGGGTATAGAAAGCGTTGAGATTTACTTGCATTTCCAAACCATCCCTAAACCTAGCCCTAGCAAGTTTAGATCTAGATAATCGTAGTATAGAATAATTAGGTTTTTAGATTTAATAATTAATCTGAACACCCTTCAGAATTAACTCGTTAGCGCGATTAGGAAATTCACAACATCCCTGTGGACCGACCCGTACTCACCGGCTAGCTTCATGCGACGCCGTTCTTGATTGCGGTTATAGATAGTTTTTGACATACAAATCAGCTGTCTCGTACAAAAAGAAGAGTCTCTGGACCCATGAGCCGTCTCATGCATCCAGAGAAGGTTAAAACATTGAAATTGAATCTTCAGCCATCTCAAGCAATATTGAGCCGTCTCAGGAACTGATATTTGCTGATATTGAACCTGATATGATACTAAACATGTTATTTATATATGGAATCAAAGAAATACGAAAAATACCTTCTTTATTAGGATTTCAAGGTAAATGGTGTTACAGTTTTAGAATGGGGCAGGTGGCTATATCAAGGAGTTAAGACCGGTCCACCTCGTTCTAAAATTGGTGGGTTGCTCACCGCGTAGCGGGTATAGAATAGACTCGTGGAGTTCTCGAGTCGCCAGATTTTATGAAGCGTTGGGTGGCCCACTCACGGCGTTGAAGCCGGGTTGCCTTGTTGTCTAGGATTGGCGGATGGCTCGCCACGCTCGTAGGGGTCTTTGTTTGGCATTGTACGGGCTATTCACGCGACCGTGGAATGTCGTGTTTCGTTTGTGGCTCAAACGAAATGCGGGATTCCAAGGATATCCGAGCCATTCTATTATTTTTATATTGTTTATCGTATGCCTGTAATGTTGATTACCTGCCTGCCTGTGATATTTACCGCATGCCTGTAATGTTGATTACCTGCCTGCGATGATGTATATTTATATGCTTATATATATAAGTGCTGTTACATGTTTTGCATCCGCGCTAGCCTTGTGTCCGCCCCGCCGTAATTTAAGTAACTTAACGGTGAAGACCCGATACCCAGTGGCGAATGAGGATGGCATAAAATCACACTCTATTTTAGTTTTACCTTATCATTGTTGGGTTACGATAGCGCCCTGGCCATTAGCCGTGGCCGGTGCGGAACAAAAACTGGCGTTTAAAAAACTTGGCGCTAATGAAACCCGCTAGAATCGAACCATAAACCTTTACTAGCAATCTATAAAGTGCTAATCTGCTATGATAGAGTGTTATACCAAACGAACCAAGTCCTTCGGTTTTCTATCATCTTCCTTAGCTCCTTGAGGCATGCTCGATTGAACTTAGCCTCCGGTCTTCCATCGTCAAAGATGATCCACCCGAGGGATGTAGCTCATGGCTCTAGCTCCACATCAAAAGCAAGTGAAGCAACTAGGGATTTGATTGATGTGAGAAAAAGTGTTTGTAAATAACCGCAATCAATAACGGTATCGCGTATAGCTAGCCGAGATGAGTACGGGTCGTCCACAGGGATGCGTGGAACTTTTAATCTTTCTTTAGATGAGTTGATTGAAAGAAGGGGAGATTGGACAATAGATTCTAGATTTATGTTAAACACGGATGTAGAATATATATAAAGAAGGGGCTTGTAGGGTTCGTTAGAATTTAGTAGTAATGGATGATTAATTAAAGATGACTCATTTTATCTTTTGATAGATTTAAAACTAGATTGATTGTGATGAATGATGATTAGGGTTCTTGGAAGAACTAGGGTTTCACCACTATTGACCCTTGTCCCTTCATTGATCTCTATTCATGTCTAGACCTTAACAAAATAATTGTTAATCTAATATCAAATTGTGGTCAAGACTATCAATAAATTGATAGCGAGCCCGGTTAGGATGTTAACAATTATTTTGCTAAAGTTTATAAACTTCATAAGATGTAAAAGAAGTTAAAATATTTTTTTCATCCATTGATCTACCATAATCCTATGAACCCTATCAAGCGGTGAATTACTCACGCATGGTTGAGATAGAAGAAGAAGAAGGGATATAGATCATAATGTAAATACAGAAAATAAATGCGAAATAATTAAACTAATGATCTACCTTTATTAATCAACTTTATAAGTACAAACCCTTCGAATTTATATTACAAAAGGAAGAAGTTGCTCTTGATCTCTGCTTCATAATAAGTATTTGCTCCGTCCATATTCATGTCGCTCTATCACGTCGAATCGTGGACCTGTCGTGGATATCTTTTTCTTTGACGGTGATTTGCTTCGTGTAAAAGGTGATGATTTCTAACTTTATCTCTCGGTCTTTTAAATAGCCATAGAAGCAGAAACCCTCGTTCCCCTGTATTAGGGTTTGTTGATACGATCCTACCTATAAAATCTCAGATCCTACGGCCATGATAAGGTCGCGAATCCACCGCGTATGTTGGGTTTTAGCCGCGGAAGCGCCGCGCTTTGGAGAGATCATGGCTTCAATCTTCTGGTGCTGCCTGATGTTGACACGTGGAGATTTATGTGTTGTCGGGATTTTGGAAATATTTCCTAAGTCTCTGCCAGTATTGATTCTATGATTTTATTAATCTTCATCGGCAAATTTTATTCCCGACATCTCGAACATCTCGATCTCCAGACCTGAGCTAAATCTGCACAATATCTCAATTCATAGTAATAGTAATATTTATTATATTTTGAGATATTATCCTAACCATTTGTATGATATTATATCTTTTAAGAATATTGATTAGAATATTTGATATGATATGCATATTTAAATTATCAAAATATGTTATAAATATTATATGCATATATTTTCCTTCTTAATGTTAATTATAATATATAAACATATGGTAAATATTATTTTGCAGGTAAATCCAAATATGTTCTATATTTATAATAAACACCTTTAAATATTTAAGAAAATTAAGGAAAATGTTATATCAAATGTGCAGTATTTTCGACTGAACAGGATTTTAAGTTGTTAATCTAGAATGCTTAGGATGTAGTGAGTGTTCTAAGTGTTTATCCATCTCACTTCCTCTCTTGATTCTCAACTCATGAGATTGCAGAGAGGAGGTTGAGCATGAAGGTGGAGGAACTCAAGAAACTCTAGAGAGGGAGTGAAGTAAATGGTGAGAATGCAAACCCAAGTAAGAATGAGCCATTTCTCATCTTTTCATCTTTTTTCATCAAGTCGGGAAAATATCATATGAAGAATGGTTTTATAAAACACAATTTTCCAATTTTAAAATCACACCATGCTTGAATAGTTGGCACAAATGAATAAACAATTCATTTGTGGAACTATAGAAGCATGGTTCTCACTATACTCCCCTTTCTCCTTTTCCACCTGATTATCCATTTATGATGAATGGATAAATCCAAAATGAGGTGTCTACCTTCTAGAATGTTATCTGTAAAAAATACGGAGTACACTCTACTGTATATACATACCTATATTCGTACCGAAATACGAATACCCGAAGAGATAGAATAACACAAAGAACATAATACTAGAATATACATATCGAAATACATATACGTAAACTATTAAATGAATACCTAATTTAATAATCCGGCTCAAACCCAAGCCCGTTAATATTATCAGCTGTCCGATCGAAAGTCGTGGTACATAGTACAATCAATCGATCGGAACCCTGCACGTATGCATTACGACTACTAAATCGTTTCTCTAGAACCAGGGAAACCCTCTGTGTGGGAATCTAAAGACTCGTCAATATGCTGGCAGTGGGTTTAACGACAAGCACGTCAGCGGCACTAGCTGTACGTAACGGCTACCCAGGTATTGAGCGAAAGGAAGGCCGACGAGCAAACTCATTCGTACCCCTACCAAGCCTGTCAGTGACAATCTCCGTACAGTCTGGTCTGTTCGTCTAAGAGTATCGCATATCGAGTCTAGGGGGGTGGATAAAGTCAGAACCCCTAATAACGTGATATTTCATATCGGTATGAAGCCCATCACCCACTGAGAAAATACTGATCCAAATCAGTAATTCTCGTCTTCCTTGGTCAAAGATTTCTGGTGATGGCCACCCGTACACCGCGCGACATCAACCCCCAATACCGGGAGAGATGAATCCCCGACGATCCGCTCACTGCCTCCATGTGGCTCGGGACTGTACCCAACTAAAACCTGTTTGCACGACTCCTTTGAGCCGTGGTAGGGTAGTAATCAAAGCACAGTGGGAACTCACAAGAGACAAATGACGATCTTAGGTCGACAGACTAACCTGTACACATGTCACCTGAGAACTGCTATCTGACAATAGGTATAATACCAACTAGCATGTTTCCGGCGAGTCCGTCCAGTGTACTCATAACCCACTGAGCATCTGTATACTATTTTAGGTGACTAACTAACACCAATGGCTTGTGAGACCGGCCACCACCCCTCGTCAGGGTCTCGATAAGTATACACTAGTCTACTCCGGAGTATCGATACCCAGTCTTAATACTCTCTCGACTAGGGACATTTAAGGTTGTGCTTATAGACCACCCAGTTCCCACGTATATGATTGCCATCATAATACTGGTAGTCAAGAAAGAATCATATGGGCTCTATCAACATGTAATAGTGATATGTAATACCACATAAAGCATGTACATGATGATAAAAACAAACCAGATAGCATATTATCATTTTGAGTAAGACTGTTCTACCCGTATAGGTCCTCTCTCAATCATCACAATCGCGTACCTGCGATCACAATAATTGACTTGAGGGCACTATATTCAACAATCATATTTATTCTGTGATGGTAGGATGTTAGATAATAACTTTTATTATCTAAATGATGGGATTGCGTTAATATGATTAATGCAAAGAATATAAGCCTAAAATACGTTTTAGGAACCGATTTTTCCAAAATAAACTATTACCATTTTTTTTGCTTTGCATAAAGGTATTCGGTTAGGAACATCTTGCACCTTATTCGATGAGGAAAGATCCTTGATCTCTTCATGGGGAATTCTCTCTTGAGCAAAAGTTTATGTTACTATAAACTTACAAAACCACTCGGTTCCTTCAATGATATCAATTTCATTACGTTAAACGTTTTCTTCAAAACAAGCCGTAACCCTCTGTAGTTTCAGGAAGTATAGTGCTTAGTATTCGTGCTGCGTTTGTTGGTCTTCGTCAAGGCATAATGTATGGTAGCTAAGAGACGTCTTCCTGTTTGCATATGTTGCAGTTAGCTAGAACGGTCTCATAGCCTTATTGGCCTTCGTCAAGGGCTAGTGCGTATGGGTCTAAATTAATCACGAAATGATGGTTAGAACTTGACTAGCGGCTTATGGTTTGTTGGCCTTCGTCAAGGTCATAAGCCGTTAGGGGTAAAAACCATATCGGGAGTTTCAAGTGTTGAAACTTGCAATGTGATTGCATACCTTCTATAGAGAGGGGTGACTTGTTGGCCTTCGTTAAGATTACCACCATGATAGTTTGGGTCCCGATTCCCACTGAGTAATAGTTACTCCCGAGAGATTTTCACTTCAAAATTAGCTAACCGATTAGGTGTCTAGAAAGGTGTTTACGAGGCTACACCTCTAAGGAAACAGGGTTAGTAAATTGGGTCCGTGCGAAAACACGTGGGACTTCCCTTGAAGTACTATCACTAGCCCGGCCGACCGGTTAGTAAACTTGTGCATTGTATATGACCCCGGCTAGTTCTCCATTTAGGGTTTGAAAGAGGATTCGAAGAAACAGTGGGAGCCACCTTAATTAGATAAATTAACAAACCAATCTAATCTTGCAAGAGTGCACACTGAGTGTTTCTTTTATCTCTCTTTCTCTGACACCAACCATGACTGACCTTAAACTAAAACATGTAAACCAAGTTAACCAAATCTTTTACAATCATTGGCTTTGGAATGTCATGATTGCCCTAACTCATGACGAAGTCGCATATGTCCTTCCCCATCCCACTTTCCTTTTTGCTTACTCCAGAACCCTCTATTTTTGATACAGAGATCCATATTGTATGGACGACCATCTCGTATTGTTAGATACAAATTCGAAGAAATTGTTTCAGTCCGAGTATGGCCACTGGTTCTGAAGAAAGTGAGTTGTATATTGATATAATTCATTTGTCTCTTCCCTCCACCTTTTCTCAAGTTGAGAGCTCCTTAAACAAGAAGAATACACCAGTTACGCTTGTTGGATAGTATTTTTCTATTCCTTTGGCTGAAGCTGAAAGGGAGGAATGAAGAAAACCAACTAGCCTAAGTTTGGTGTACACAAGATAAGTGGGAGTGACATCATAAAGGGTTGCAGATGAAGGGAAAGGAAATTGCAACTACTATCATGAGCTTGGGCAATAGAAGAGGCATTACTGAGAATACCTGACCACCCTCTTGAAGCATATGATGCTTCATCCAGTGTATGTTTGTAATTGAAACTGTTTCTCAATTAACCCTGCTTCCTGGGTATGCGGTATCGGATCAGGATCCCATATATGTAAGTTGTTACAGATGATGAGAAGAAGCAGAGTATTGGGAAAGGGTGATTTGATCCTGATTGTATCAAACATGACCTATACATGTACTTGATTGTTCTCGTGTTAGCATTAGGTAAATACTATATCGATACTTGACATGAAACTTGAAAACCTGGGGAAAGGAGAAATCAAGAATTGAGCCGAATTGTAACTCAAGTGTTTATTGATTGCTAGAGACTGATCAGTCGATACGGGTTTCGGGCTCCAGTATGATGTGCTGACATCGTACGTCCATATATTGACATTGTTTTACTGCCTAGCGGCACGTCTCGGATTCAGCCTCGAGACTCATGACACCGTGGTCCCGAGCACGCACGAAATACTATTGAGTTACGAGAAAGAATTCACTCGATAATTTCAAATATCGTTAGATTTGATAACTTAGCGACTTGGACACTTAGGTTCCATATGATATGATTACCTTGACATATCTTGTTTGTTATATCACTTGTTTTGCTATTTTTATTTTATACTCACATGCCATCAATTACCTAAAATGATATATTATAGCTCATTCCAGTTATATTATTATGATATTTATCTATGACGCTCTGACGTCTGGGTTTCTTATGGTCCAGATCAACTGGTTTTAGCACCGCAGGATAAAGAATATTTCGAGAAGATTGTCGAGCAGTGATGACTATTCTCGTTTATCTAGTTATCATAGTTTAGGTTTATTTCTTGTATTGAACTCTTTTATTGGATATTTTGTTAGCCCATAAGGGACAAGTATTCTTATTGTTTCCTACTTATCATTGGATCTTTGAGACTTGTTATTCTATATTTCTTCCACTATTGATTTCTATCATTATTATTGTTGTGGCATTGGACATGGATTATTGTTAGTTATTTATATATTATTGTGCTTGATTACTGCATACAGCCTTAATGTGATTATGAGAGAATGATTCCTTACCATAGGTAGCATGGTTGGCCGAGTCACATCCCCGTATTTAGTGTATTTTGGGAAGCGGGGCATGACAAGGTTTTGTTGATATTAGAGCCTAGGTTTAGGTTAGCTTGGTTTGGGTTCAATTTGTAGTTGGGTATTGTACCCAATACATTGACCTTAAAACCCTTTTAACTATAAGACCATGTCCTGTCACATTATTGTCTTGTCATTCAAATTCTTGAATCCCTTGTTTAATTGAATCTTGTTTCCATTACTAATCCTCGTCGTTCGTTCTTGACTTAAGAACAATGGACAGAAGGAACCAACCCGCTCCACCTACCGACAATGCCGCACTCCTTGGCGTTTTGCACGGCATGTTGGAGAACCAGCAATGCCAGACCAATTGGATTTAGCAGCAGGTTGAGGCTTTTCAGGAGGGCTTGAGGATGGCCCAATAGATTGCTACTACTGCAATTGAGAGGGCGGCAGTTCCCAGGCAGGGTCCACGTGAGGGCACCGTTGCAGATTTCAGGAAGCTTGGCCCGACAACCTTCATTGGAAACAATTAGATACTAATTGAATAAGGTTTCATCTAAATCAGTGCCTAAGTTTCTATATGTGATATAGAATGGAGACCATGTCTTAAGCTTGTTAAGATATGGTGTTGTCCGGCTAATGTCGAAAGAAAAATCCAGACAAACTCAAGACACGTTTTGGTAATGAGCAGTATGTGGGTTATCCCAAGCATTAGCAAGGATTTAACTCCTACCATTTTTAGGATCAAAAGTTGTTTTGTTCTCGACACACCACCTTTTTAGAAATGGAATTTCTTGCAAAACAAATTAGTAGGAGTATGGTAGAACTGAAAGAAATTCCAAAACCGTAAACGATTACTGAAAATTTAGTGGAACATGATCATTCGATTACCCCAACAAATTAGCCATTCATTAGAAATAGTAGGTGACCTCAGCCACCTATGAGATACTATGGTTTCCTCTTAGATGGTGACAGTAAGGCTTCCATCATGTGATGTTGACCTTACTAGTTATTAGCAGACCATAGGGAGTAGTGACTTTTGACTGATGGCTGAATGCCGAGTTATCCAAATTGGACTCCATGCATTGCAACAAAGTATGGACTTTGTTGGGTTCTCCTGAAAGGGTAAAGCCTTTTAGGAGCAAGTAGATCTTTCAAAAAAAGATCAGTGCAGATGGAATGGTAGTTACCTAATAAAGATGGACTTGTAGAAAAAGGTTTTCATCAAATACCCGGTATGGATTGTTATGAAATCTTTTCTTCAGTATCTACGCTGAAGTTCATTCGGATAACACTTTCCATTGCTTCTTTTCAGGACTATGACGTCTGGAAACTATAACGCCTTTCTAAATAGGGATTTAGAAGAGTACGTGTATATGACTCTGCCAGCGTGTTTTTGTAGTAAGTTGTAGCAGCGGAAAGGTGAGCAAGTTGCTTAAGTCCATTTATGGACTGAAGCAAGCATAGCGGAGATGTATCATCTGTTTTGATGTTACAGTCAAAGTATTTGACTTCATCAAAATGATGGATGAACCTGGTATTTATAAGAAAGATGTAGGGAGTAATATCATATTCCTCATATGGTATGTGGATGATATACTCCTGATAGGATGTGATATTCCTATGCTACAATCGGACAAACTATGGTTGTTACAGATGTTTCTCCATATATGATTTGGGCAATAGATATCAGTCCAATCCTAGAGAAGCAAAGAAAGCAGTGAAGAATATATGAGGATGTTCTTGGTGTATGGTATTGGTAGACCCTATCTGGAGGCGGTTACCGATTCCGCCTTCTAAGGTGACATAGATGATAGAGAGTCTGTCACGAGTTATAAGTTTACCCTCTTCGGAGGAGCGGTATATTGGAAAGGGTTCTAAGCGGGATGTTAAGATAGACATGGCGCTGGATGCTGATCATGACTCAGCAGAGGATACAGCCTAGAAAGTTGTTGGATAAAAATGTTCATTTATGAACTTGGTCCCATCATCGATCCAGAAAAATTCTAAGGCAGGTATCGCTCAATTCGAGAGATAGTTGATCTCCGTGAAGTTGAGATATAGAGAAATAAAGTTATAAATGTTGTAGCAGATCCACTCATTGAGACTGTTTCTTGAAAACGATTTGCGAAACTGTTAGTAGAGAAGTTGGGTATGCGATACCACAATAATTGGCTTTAAGTGCAAGTGGAAGATTGTTGGATATAGTGCCATTAAGGCAATTATTGTAATTGCAGGATGTAAATTATTGTAATTGAAGGAGGACCTATTCAGATAAAATAGTCTTTCTCAAGATGATAGTATGCTATCTGGTTTGTTTTCATCATTCATGTGTATACGTTTTACTTGTTATTATGTGTCGCTAATACATTATGATAAAGCCCGTAAGATCTTTGCTTGAATATCAGGATTATGATAAGGATCATACTAGTGGAGTCTGGATAGTACATAAGCACATCCTTAAATGTCCCTAATCGTAGGAGTATTGAGACTGGGCATCGGTACTCCAGTTTAGACTAGTGTATATGTTTCTTAACCCCGATCAGGACGATGGTTGATCCTGTAGCCATTGGTGTTTGACACCAAAGATTGTATACAGGTGCATTGGAGAATGAGTTACACTGAACGGACTCACCGAGAACTCCTAAATGGTATTATACCATTGTTAGATAACAGTTCTCTGATGACAATAGTACATGGTAGTCCCTCGACCTAGGATCGCCATAATGTCTTGTGTGTGTTCCCACTATACTTTGATTACTACCCTACCACGGCTCTACTGAGTCATGCAAACAGGTTTTAGTTGGGTATAGTCCCGATGCACATAGAGGCAATGAGCGGTTGAAGGGATTCGTCTCTCTCGATATAGTGAGTCGATATCGCGCTATGCAGGACACAACCATAACCAGAAATTCTTAGCCAGGGTGGATAAGATGAACTGGTAAGTGTTATCAGTTGCATCTAGGTTGGTTATGAGTTCAATATCTGTATGACTTATTGGGCTATTGGGGATCTGACAGATTCCACCCCTAGGCCCGGTATGCGATACTCTTTGATGAAGAGACCGAACTGTATGTTATGCGTCACTAATAGGCTCTGCAGGTTACGGATGAGCTTGTTTTTCAACCTTTCATCTCATACATACCTAGATAGCCGTTACGTACAACTAGTACCACTTACGTGCTTGTGTTTATGGATTTGATCCAGTAACTCACTGCCAGCGTATTGTTGAGTCTTTTGAGTCCCACACAGAAGATTTTCCAGGTCATGCAAAATGATGATATGACGTACACATATGTAACATTTCAGAAAATATAAAATATTATTTTTGAATTTAAATAATAAAATAATAAATTTTGTGGATATTATACAAATATTGATTTGAGTTTTCGTGGAATGGTATAATTATATACCTATATTTTGGAAAATAATTGGAATTTAAAATAAATTATCGTTTATGAGAGCATTCATTTGACTTGGGCTTTTTATAAATTAATATATAATTATTTACATATAAGTTTAATGTTAAACTTGATTAGTATTTCCTAATTATGCATTAAACCAAATTTATTTTGTTAACCATGATTGTGTGAATGACATGATATCATATTTTCCTTATCTTTTATTTGTCATGGTTTTTATATTTTAAAAAAAAATAAAAGAAAAGAATAAAATGGGGAGACAAGAGAATATGGTGTATTAAATGAGTGGAATAATGGTTTTCATGGCTAATATTAGCCATTGTTTCCTTCATCCCTCTTTCACTCAATTTTTCTTCTTATTTTCTCCTTCTTCTTCTTCCTCACCTTCTCTACCCTCTCTATCACCACCAAAAACTACCTCAAAACCACATACACACTTCACAAAAATTGTTTCTCATCTCAACCTACACATTATGGCATGTTCAAGAATTCATTTTGGGGAGCTTGGCCAACTAGGAATTTTCTTGAGTTGCTTTTATGACGTATAACCCCACTTTTAGAATAGTTTTCAAGTGTTCTTGCTTTCACAATTAGTTTAGAGCTCAAAAGTTTAGGTTTTGTGAACTTGGAAAATTCTAGGGTGAGTTTTGGAAGATAGACTTATAGTACTGATATAGTAGGGAGTTTAGTGAGTGTTTACTTGCCTTTAGTGATAGAATCCTTGGTATAGAATGAGATTAGAAGTTTCAAATACGAGTTTAGAATTTTCCGATGTCAGTTTTAGATGACTGTTAATGTTCAAATGGAATCTGGAGCAATTGTGGTTCTCTGAAAATTTAATAGCGGATACGGTGAGATGTGCAGGCCAATAGAAAATCACCCTAGAAGCCCGAGCCTCTAACCCCAAGCCCAAACCGCCAAAAAATTCACCCTAGCCGCAATTTGCGGTTCGACCTAGGAATTAGGGTTTGGTTTTAGTCTGTAGCTCACTCTCTAGATAACTAGACCTACCCTATATGCAAAAAAGTCTAATTTCACCTTAAGAAAATCTGGAGTTATTTTACTTGTTTTCTGCCAATATTTTGTGAATTTTGAAACTTGATTTTTGGATATTTGAGTTTCGACTCAGTCGTTCGACGTTCGTATGTCAACGTCGAGGATTGTTTTGTTGTTTTAGTACGCGTTGACTATTAGTGTAATATGCCCTAGAGGCCATTATTGTAAAGTACTAGTTTGTATATTACATTTTGGAAGTTTGGGATATATACACGGATTTATGACAGTCTTGCTCAATATAGTAGTATGCTACTTGGTTTGTATCTATCTTAATATGTGTATATATTTCTTTTAACGTATCGCTAATACATATTGATAGAGCCCTTAGGATCTTTTCTTGACTACCAGCGTTGTGATGGCAGTCACATTAGTGGGAGTTGGGTAGTCTACAAGCACATTCTTACGCAGGTCCCTAGTCGCAGGATTATCGAGACAGGGCATCGATACTCCAGAGTAGACTATTGTATACGCTTCTCATCCCAGAAGGGGAGATGGTCTGTCCCACAGCCATCAGTACGTCGTACTGGAGATAGTATGCAGGTGCCATTGGGTTATGAGTTACACTGGACGGACTCGTGGGGAACTGCTGGTTGGTAATATACCTATCATCGGGTAGCAGTTCCCAGGTGACATGAGTACAGCTTAGTCCGTCGACTTGACACTGCTACTTCTCCTCAAGTGTGTTCCCACTGTTCTTAGATTACTACCCTACCACGGCTCTGCTTAGTCGTGCAAACAGGTAGTAGTTTGGTGCAGTCCAGAAGCACTTGGAGGCAGTGGTGGTTAGATATGATTCGTCTCTCCGGGTATTGGGGGTTGATGTCGCGCTGTGTTCGGAAAGTCATTACACAAAGTCCCTGGCCAGGGCAAGCGAGATTTGCTGGTAGGGATTCCAGTAGTTTCTCAGGGTGTCTTTGGCCGCACTCCGGCATGACTTATTGCACTATTAGGGGTCTGACGCTTGCCGCCCCCTAGGACCGATATGCGACACTCTTAGACGAATAGACCGGACTGTACGGAGATTGCCATGGACAGGCTCAGTAGGAGTACGGATGAGTTTGCTCGTAGACCTTCTTATCGACAGATACATGGGTAGCCGTTACGTGCAGCTAGTACCGCTGACGCGGTTGTGGGTAAACCCACTGCCAACGTACTGTCGAGACTTTAGAGTCCCATACAGAGGGTTTCCCAGCTTCGGGCGAAACGTGTGGAGGTCGTATGGTTTTACGACGGGGTTCGATTACATACGTGTACTTGTGCGCATATGATGTTCGGGCGGACTATACTGGTGGGCTTTGGTTTAAGCCGGATCCTAGTATATGATTATTGGATTAGTTTCGTCTCATAGTATTCGTGTTTCTCGGAATACGGATGCGGATATGTATATACGGATGAGAGGGACATTCTTGTAATTTGATCAAGATTGTTTTATGGAGTATGACACCTCAATTAGGGTTTTTCTTTTCGATTAATTCTTTTGTGAGGTGGAGGAAATGAGAGAGGAAACTTTGTGGTATTTTAGTGAAATGGGATTAGGGTTTCACATTGACTTTCTTGGACTCATTTGATATTTTTTGACTTAGATATTTGTGAGATATTTTCTTATGGTTTAAAGTCAAAAACTCTAGCCATTATTCACTTATCCTTTTTCACAAAAGAAAACTACAGATACTTTTCTCCCTCTCATTTCCTCAAGCTTTCTCTTTCTCTTTTCAAACCCTAACCATCTCATGAGTTGAGAATCCTAGGGTTTATGAGACTACTAGACTCCTAATCACTCTCTACACATCCTAAGCTACTTAGTTTAGCACACCAAGTGACCTAGTTACCTCAAGTTAGAGGTTAAGCTCAAAGTCGGAACTCTCGGGTGGATCTTCTGCGATTTGGAGAAACCAACGAGCAAGAACGATCCATTCTCACATCGAGGAGCTCACGAGGTGGAGAAGGACAGCGAGGAGGTGAAGGACAGAAAGAACTTGAGGTATAACTTTCTCACATAGTAGTTAAACCTATAAACTAGTCGGTTAGTTAGGGTTTAATATCGATCCTAGAGTTTAGTCGCTATTACGATGCTTATAATAATCGTTTTTTGCAAACTCCGCCTCCCCGCGAACATGTGGGGTGCGTGGCATCGACTTACAGTGGTATCAGAGCCGATTAAACCGTAACCAATAGATTAAACGACAAATAAAACTACGAAACCGAAATAACCCCAAAACATCAAAACATAGATCCTAGTTTCTGTTGATTTTTTGCGAGGCTCTAAAATTTTTTTTAGCAACTGCAGGGTACTCCTTCACCTGTAAGATGAACACTCACCAAAAACGAGACCATTCCCTCGGATTTTGGCCGGCCACAATGTTCAAAAATCCGGCCTCACCCATTTTCTAGTGAGGGAATGCTTCGTGTTTTGGTATGTGGTCTTGTTACTTGGATCTAGTATTTCAGGAGTTGTTTATTTTTGTCAATTTTGAATATGCTGTCAATTCTTTACTGTGGCAATACAGGGTGTTTCGAAGTCGCAGTTTAACGTCGTTTAATGTTTCAAGTTGTGATATATGTGTTCGTAAACTTCCGTTAATTGCTATATGTCGGTTAGTTGGGGGTTGCACTTTTCTGTGATGTTTGGTTTGTGTTTATGGACTTATTGGATCATCGTGAATGAATAGCCGGGGATGTGAGTGTTGGGGTAAAAATTTACACCCCGGTTGACCAAGTCAAAATCAAAGTCAACCCCAAGCCAAGTGGGCCCAAGCCCAGATCCAGTGGGCCCATGCCCGGGTCGAGCCAGAACATGAAGCGGCCGGCCTCCCCCCATGCCAAGATAAAAATTTTGTAATAAATAATTTTGTTGTATTTCTTTTGTTTTGTTTTATGGGGAAATGTAAGAAAAATAGGCATAAGGCCAAATTTTTGTAAAGCCCATGGCTTATGTGCAAAAAGAAATGGCACGTGAGCCATGGGATAGGCAAAATGCCATTTTGTGAAGGCCAAGGGGCTATGTGTAAAGTGTATAGCCTATAAAGGCAAGGATAATGAAATATCTAAACAACTTTTCTCTCTCCAAAAAAAATAGTTTCAGATCTGAGATCTTTCTTCTTTCTTCAAGGTTCTAAAACCTTCTTCTTTCTTTTGCATTAAATCAAGAGTTCTACTCCCCTTTTTATAAAACAAATTAGTTTTTCACCACAAAACCTATCAAGGGGAACTCAGATCTTCCAGTAGATCTCAAAAAGGAGTGATTTTTAAAATCCCATATCTCTTGATCTTCAAGATCCAGCCAACAGAGGAGGAAGAAGAAGAACCCCTTTCAGTAAACCCAACAAAAAAAAAACACTCAGGAGTCCAACTCCTCTTTGATTTCTCTTAAGAGAAATCTTTTTAGGCTAAAAGCCTCTTTTTCTCGCCGGCGCTCAAGCGCAGAGCGCCCACGTGCCGACACGTGGCGCGCTTGCGCTCCAGCGCAAGCGCTCGAGCGCAAGTCGCCCTCGTGCCGACACGTGGCGCTCTTGAGCTCAAGCGCGAGTGCTCGAGCGCAAGTCGCCCTCGTGTCGACACGTGGCGCGCTTTCGCTCAAGCGTAAGCGCTCGAACGCAAGTCGCCCTCATGCCGACACGTGGCGCTCTTGCGCTCAAGCGCAAGCGCTCGAGCGCAAGTCCCCCGGCGTCGACACATGGCGCGCTTGCGTTCCAGCGCAAGCGCTCGAGCGCAAGCGCTCGAGCGCAAGTCGCCCCCGTGCCGACACGTGGCGCTCTTGCGCTCCAGCGCAAGCGCTCGAGCGCAAGTCGCCCCCCGTGCCGACACGTGGCGCTCTTGCGCTCAAGCGCAGGCGCTCGAGCGCAAGTCGCCTACGTGCCGACTGTTGGAGATAGTGCCCTCAGAGTCAATTATTAGGTCACAGGTACGTGATTGTAATGATTGAGGGAGGACCTATCCCGGTAGGACAGTCTTACTCGAGATGATAGTATGCTATCTGGTTTACCTTTATCATCGTGTACTGCTTTAGGTGACCTGACACGTCGCTATTACACGTTGATAGAGCCCCTAGGATTCTTGCTTGACCACCAGCAGTATGAGGGCGATCATATAAGTGGGAGCTGGGGGTCTATAAGCTTATCCTTAAAAGGTCCCTAGTCGTGGGAGTTTCGAGACTGGGCATCGATACTCCATTAGTAGACTAGTGTATACAGTCGAGACCCCGACGAGGGGCGGTGGCCGGTCTCACAAGCCACTGGTGTCAGTTGGATCACCTAAGATGTATACAGGTGCTCATTGGGTTATGAGTACACCGGACAGGACTCGCCGGGAACATGCTAGTTGGTCATATACCAGATGTCAGATGGCAGTTCCCAGGTGACATGTGTGCAGGTTAGTTCATCGACCTGGGGATCGTCATTTGTCTCGTGTGAGTTCCCACTGTACTTTGATTACTACCCTACCACGGCTCAAAGGAGTCGTGCAAACAGGTTTTAGTTGGGTACAGTCCCGAGCCACATGGAGGCAGTGAGCGCATCTTCAGGGGTTCGTCTCTCCCGGTATTGGGGGTGAGGTCGTGCTGTGTCTAGGAGAGCCATTACACAAAGTCCTTGGCCAAGGCAAGGAGATTTACTGGTAGGTATTCCAGTAGTATCTCAGGGTGTTCTGGGCTACACTCCGACACGACTTGTACCGCTTTTGGGGGTCTGACTTTTACCAACCCCCTAGGCCCGCCATGCGATACTCATAGACGAACGGACCGGACTGCACGGATATTGTCACTGACAGGCTCAGTAGGGTGTCAGGATGAGTTCGCTCATCGACGTCCCTTTTAGTCAATAGCTGGTGGCCCGTCACGTATTGGCTTATACCTCTGACGTGCTAGTGGTTAAATCCGCAGCCATAGTATTGACGAGTCTTTAGAGTCCACCACACTTTCAGTTACTCAAGCTTTCGGGCGAAACGCTGTAGAGGCCGTATGGAGATATGGCAGGGTCCGATCAGATACGTGCGGTATTGCACGGATCAGGATCGGACGGTTTTGTACTAGTGGCCGTATGGTTATATGGCAGGGTTCAATCAGATACGTGCGGTATTGCACGGATCAGGATCGAACGGATATTACTAGCCGGCTTTGGCTTAAGCCGGTCCTAGTTTAGTACAGTGTAGATTTTGTCTCATTGCATTTGTATCCGGACGGAATACAAATGCGGGTGTGTATGCACAGTGTGGGGGTTTTCCTGTAATTTATTACGGGACCAGTTTTCTGGAGTTGCCAGTTTGCTTTCCGTTCCGGCCGGTTTTTCTTTGTTCTTTCCCGGCCGGACTTTTCTGATGGAGGGACTAATTTGCAATTGTGCAAATTGGTATTTGTGGAGGACTTATTTGCATAAGGGTTGACATGATAAGCATCTTTGCTTTTCATGATTTGATGAGATTAGAAATGATTTGAGGTTGATGTAAGTTTAGTGATGATTATGTTTGGATGTGGTCACCCTCCTCCTTTTACTACACTCACCTCCCTCTTGCTTCATATTGTTATCCTCCACCATTTCTAAATGAGAATTATTATCATCATGGTTGTAAAACGAAAGAGAGAAGAAGAAAAGAGAAGAAAAATGAGAGAGTTTCATTTTGTGAGCTTGGAGCATTCCTTTCATCTCAATTTCCTTCCATGAAAAATGAAAGCACCATTTTTCTCAACCTCATTCTTCCTTCACCTCCATCAATGGCAACCAACCCCAAAGTGAGACATACACTCTACACTATCTTCCTACAGCATATCTTGAGCATGTCGAGTTGCCGGCTTCATGCGCGAGTTGCCTCGGTATTGAGGTGGGAGCCCGTAAAAGTACCCGGCTTCGTGGTGCCCTTTCCGACGAGGAGGAGACGGACGGAGATCCCGCGAGGAGATCGGAGTGGAGATGAAGACCGGAGGACTTGGATCGTATGGTATACTTCTCTACCCCCTCTCTAGATAGCTTAGACTAGTTTAATGGCACGATCCGGTTTTAGTGCGCGGTGGTGCCGTTTTGCTAAGTCCGCAAAAATTTATGTTTATCACCGTTTCCGCGTTTGGCCGTCGGATTGACGGCCGGGGCGCCGCCGTGCACTTACAGTGGTATCAGAGCCTGGCCATTAACTTCGTCTAGCTTTTGTGTAATGTGTTTTACGTTTCCGATCGAACAAAATCCCGAAAACCCGTATTTCTTTGCACATCAGTTTCTGTCGAATTTTTTTTGAGTCCAAAAATTTTTCAGGTGGTCTCAGAATGATGTGCAGGGAAAACTAAGCACACTGTAAAAATTTGGTACCTCGATCTCCCCATACCGCCGCGGAAGGGCGGCCAAATCCCTGCTTTGGCCGCGCTTCCGCCGCGGATTTTACTGTTCACCACCCCAAATTTTTCCAGTGTGTTTCTGAGTGATAAGTGTGGTTTTTGGAATATTAAAATTGGGCCCAGGTTTTCTGTGGTTGCTACAGTTTTGTTTGGGGGCCCACTTGTTAATGTTTGATCAATCGGAAAATTTTAAACACATTTTTCACAGTATTTACATTATATCTGCGACCGTGAATGTCACTCGATCGGTAAATCCGGTCTAACTGCTATAGCCCGGTTAGACGGATTTGCGAACGTGATTTTCACGTTGATGTTCTATGTATTTGCTGTGATGTTGCGGATCGGTCGTGGGGGATAGCCTGGATGCAATGCTAGTACAGTTTTGTTGTATTATGTACATTTGATATTGCGGGGCGAGCGTCCGACATGTGGACTGCCGTCACTGCCTGATTGTATTATTATTTTGGGGCACGACCTGGTTGCGGTCGATGTACCCGTTGTATGTATATTTTACTTTCTGTACTAGGATTGCCCCGCGGAGGGGTGCACGGATAGCCGGGTTCTGGAGGGCAACAAGCCCGCATCTCATGGCATTGAGACGGAGGGGGCTTCACTCTAGGATTGGCGGGCTATTCGCCGCACTCGTAGGGGGTACAGGTTGACCCAGGAGGGGTGCCCAAGTTGCCGGATTCCGTGAAGTGCTGGGTGGTCCATTCACGGGGCTGAAGGGGGCTGCCTCGCTTCAGGTTTTGGCGGGTGACTTGCCGTGCCCGTAGGGGTCTAGGATTTCATTGCACAGGCTATCCACACGACCAGGGGAACGTCGGGTTTCAGTAGAGGCTCTGTGAAACCCGGGGATCCCAGATATCTGTATTGTTTCTGTGATGCTGTTCATTCTCTGTGATGTTGCATTTCTTTCACGCCTTGAGCGAAATATAATATATTGGTATATATATTAGTAGATGTCGTATATGTTTTGCATCTACGCTAGTCCAGTCCCCGCTCTGTCGTTAGTAAGCTAACCTAACGGGTAATGACGGGACCCAGTGGCGAATGCGGATGGCATATACGTACATCAGTATATTTTCGTTCTTTTTTGGTGTGATCAATTTATGGGACTGCATTGATTCGGATCAATGCAAGTTAAAACAAACCTAATCTGATGTTGTTGGAACACTTTTCAAAAAGCTGTTATTGCAAGGACGTTTACTTTTGTTTTGCATCGTGGTATTCATTGGAATATCCTGCTCCTCAGTCGACGAGGCAAGGGCCGAGATCCCTTCACCGGGAGTGACCCCTTGGACAGAAGTTTACGTCAGGGCATTAACTTCACTATAGCCGATTACTTTTGCTTTGCATCGCGGTATTCATTTGGAGTATCCTGCACCCCATTCTACGGGGAAAGAGCCGAGATCCCTTCACAGGGAGTGACCTCTTTAGCAACGGTTTTCGTCACTATATTTTTAAAAGCTATCCGTTCCTTCGACGATATCAAGTTCATTACGTTAAAGGTTTTTCGCCAGAAACCATTCGTAGCCCTCCGTCATTTCAGTTAAATATTCGGTAGTATTCAAGCTATGTATTTTGACCTCACGCCAAGGCATAGTGTTTGGTAGCTGCCGGTTATTTATCTGTTGCATAGATAGATGCGTTGGTTTGGGACAGTCGTACTACTATTTTGGCCTACGTCAAGGGTATGTACGGGTGGGTTCAAATTAACCTGGATAATGACGGGCAGAACTTGACATGTGACTTATGATATTTTGACCTCACGCCAAGGTCATAAGAGCATGGGGCAGAAATCACATCGGGAGTTTCAAAAGTACTGAAACTTGCCAGATATGCGCATACCTTCTGGAGTGTGATACCGTGAGCGGATTCCGTCACGTTGTCATGCGATGAGAGTTGGATCCCGATTCCCACTGATGAGTTGGTTTACTCCTCGGGTGACCCCGACTAATTCTTCTTTCAGGTTTGGAGGAGAATTTGAGGTACAGTGGGAGGTTTCCAGATTAGATAAATTGGTAACCATTCTGATCTAGGTTAGAGTGCACGCTGAGTGTTTCTTTTCTCTCTCTCTCTGGCAGCGACCATTGACCCGACCCTAAGACTATGACTCAGTGACCAAGTTGACCGAACCTACTTAACACTGGCTTTTGGATTGTCAGAGTTGCAGACCTCATTGCCACTCCTACTTTTACCCTTTTCTCCAGGACACCCCGTATTACTGCGAACGTCCACTTCCATTGGACAAAACCATCGTGTGGTTAGATACGAACTCGAAGGAATTCGAGGATGGTTTCCGGTTCTGGAGAAAACGGATAGGATTATTCAGTTGTCTTTTCCTTTTACCTTCTCTCAAGTTGTGAGTACTCCTTGGTTTAGGAGATAGTACACCTATTACGCAAATTGGATAGTCTTCTTCCAAACCTTAGACTGGTGCCGACCGGTAGGGGATGAAGAAAACCAATTAGCATATCGATGGTGTGCAGAAGGTATTAAGTTCAGACAAAACAAGGGATCAGTAAGAGGGCAAAGTAAATTGCAACAGATATTCACGACCAAACCAAATATTTCGTTACCACTCCCACATCACCTTTGTATTTCTCCAGGACACTCCGTATCACTGCGAAGATCCCATTTTATTGGATAATCCATCGTATGGTTATATACGAACTCGAAAGGAACTTGTTCCAGTTCGGGGATGGATCCTGGTTCAGGAGAAATAGGAATAAAGTACATTCAGATGTCTTTTATCTTCACCTTCTCTCGCGTTGCGAGTGCTCCTAGGATTAGGGCAGTACACCCTTTATGCTTTTTGGATAGTCTTCTTCCAAACCATAGGCTGGTGCCGAACGGTAGGGAAGGAAGAAAACCAATTGGCCTAAAGGGGTGTACAGAAGGTAAAGACTAAAGACATATGAAGGGATATGGAGAGGTGGCAAAGAATTATACGGTTATAGTTGTGAATCTGGATGATGGAAGAGGCATTACTAGGAATACCAGGATACCCCATCGAAACATTTTAATGTTTCAGTTCAACTGTGTACTGTTAATGGAAAACTGATTTCCCGATTAGACACTTGCTCCAGGGTATGTATTTACCAGGTTTGATTCTCACATCTGTATGGTTTTACAGATGATGAGTGGGAGTAGGTTATTGGGAATTGGGTGATCATCCTCATTATATCGGGATTCGTTGTAATCGGTGATATTTGAGGAGATCATCTGGGCTGTTTGCCGGTCGGCAAATATTTGGTTTTGAATATCCGCTGTTGTGCACCAATTTCAAATTGATATATCTGTACGTCTATTTTCATAGAGTGAGATATACCTTTTGATATTATGTCGATGACATTTACCTATATCAGTGGATGGTTAGGTAAGGAGCATTAAACAGCGGTGTAATTCTTCTTAACCATAAGTACAGTTTTCAACCTACGACACACAGTGAATGAGTTATCAGACTCAGGGGACTCATACAGGGTATTGTATGTTGTCCAGGGTCCATCAGGACAGAGGGGTTGGTCCTCATACTATATTCGGTTTACTTATGACTTCTCTGGTTTTTAGACAGGTGTTTCGTTGAAACACAGGGTCCGAATTTTGAGAAGTTATAGGTATTTGAATAGAGTAGAGAACCAGGTGTAGCAAGTATCGGGATTCTTCAAATTGATCGAGGATGTAGATACTTGTGTATGGTATTCAGTTGATAGTAATGATAAAGAGAAACTGCTTCTCTTTCAGGTTACTCATAATTGGAAGCATTCCTAAGTTGAGTAACGCTGATCGGCCTCCTTCCATTTAGTTGACATGCACTGGGGATAGCTGCATGATTTGAATCTGGTTAAATTAAATCAGTGCCTCTGTTTCTATATTGGATATAGTACAGTTCATATCTTAACATTGTTAAGGTACGGGGAGTTGTCTGGTTTATGCTTAAAACCAGACACTGGACAACTCAAGGCACGTTTCTGTAATGGCTGTTTGTGGGTTGACCCAGGCTATGACGCGGGTTGACTTTCTACCATCTGGATGAACAATAGCGATATTGTTCTAGACTCGCCACAGTTTTATTAAAAATGGATTTTTCAGAAAACAGTAGTGGGAGTATGGTAGAACTGGAAGTGATTCCAGAACCACAAACGATTACTGAAGATTTGATAAGGAACCTAAAGATTCAATCTGGATTGACATTCCATTGGCCACTCCGCAGATAAGGTGGGTAACTTCAGGCACCCGAGAGGTACTACGGTAGCCTCAAGGACGGTGACAGGGAAGTTCTTGTTTACCCTCAATTACCATTGCTGTTGTTCCAGGCTGCGAGACCAGGCGGGAGGATGAGTATATCGTCGTTCTAAACTAGTTTTAGAAGTGTACGTCTATATGACTCTGCCAGAGGGTTGTCGTAGTCAGTGGGAGCAGCGGAAGCATTGGTGGACAGGTAGCTTATGTCTATTTATAGACTAAAGCAGATGTAGCGGAGATAGATCATCTATTTCTGACGTGACAGTCATGGGTTTGACTTCATCAGAATAGGGGATGGATCTGTTGAGAAGGTAGTAGGGTGTGATGTCATGGTATCTGGATGACATACACAGAATAGGAAAAGAAACTCCTACACTACAATCGGTTATACTTTGGTCGTCACACAGTGGTTTCTCCACAAAGGACATGGATTTTATATCAGACATACTGGTTATTAGATCTATGGTTTTAGATCTAGATTTGGGTGGTTTCCCAATCAGGGTACTTGACAGCATTCTAAGAGTATTTAGGATGGACGACTCCTGGCACGGTAGTGTACCTGCAGGTAATGGAGTCACCCTCTCCAAAGGTGTCTTACAGACTAAAGGGGAGAGGGACGTGCATGATTGGCAGATCACTTGCTAAGGCAATTGAGTCAATCGTGAGATGTCAAGTACCACACCAGATGTTGTTCTTGCACTAGATGCAATAAGTTGACATTAATCCAATCCTGGAGAAACAGTCGGAAGCAGTTTTAGAACATAAGTGGATGTTCTAGGGATATGATAACGGCTGCCTCCTTTAGGAGACGGTTATCATTCCAGGCTTCCAAGGTGACATGGACGACAAGGAGGTTGTCAGAGTTATAGTTTTTCCTTCTGATGAGGGGCAGTATTTTGGACAGGTGGTCCAAGGCAATACTGAGGGTGGCATGGCGCAGGATACTGATTAAGTTCAGTTGACGATACAGTCTAAGAAATTTGGATTTGGAGTTCATTTATGAGCTATGTCCCATCAGACATCCAGACATTCTAAGACAGGTATTGCTCATTTCGGGAGATGGGTTTCTCCGCGAACTTGAGATATAGAGAGACATAGAAAGAAACAACTAAGCGGATCCACTCACTGAGGCTATTCCTCGAACGCAATAGTTCCGCAAACGAGCTTTGTGAGACTGACTAGTAGAGGAGTTGGATGTTCGGTATCACACGGGCTGTGAGTATGCGACATCGCAATAATTAGCCTTGAGTGCAAGTGGGAGATTGTTGGAGATAGTGCCCTCAGAGTCAATTATTAGGTCACAGGTACGTGATTGTAATGATTGAGGGAGGACCTATCCCGGTAGGACAGTCTTACTCGAGATGATAGTATGCTATCTGGTTTACCTTTATCATCGTGTACTGCTTTAGGTGACCTGACACGTCGCTATTACACGTTGATAGAGCCCCTAGGATTCTTGCTTGACCACCAGCAGTATGAGGGCGATCATATAAGTGGGAGCTGGGGGTCTATAAGCTTATCCTTAAAAGGTCCCTAGTCGTGGGAGTTTCGAGACTGGGCATCGATACTCCATTAGTAGACTAGTGTATACAGTCGAGACCCCGACGAGGGGCGGTGGCCGGTCTCACAAGCCACTGGTGTCAGTTGGATCACCTAAGATGTATACAGGTGCTCATTGGGTTATGAGTACACCGGACAGGACTCGCCGGGAACATGCTAGTTGGTCATATACCAGATGTCAGATGGCAGTTCCCAGGTGACATGTGTGCAGGTTAGTTCATCGACCTGGGGATCGTCATTTGTCTCGTGTGAGTTCCCACTGTACTTTGATTACTACCCTACCACGGCTCAAAGGAGTCGTGCAAACAGGTTTTAGTTGGGTACAGTCCCGAGCCACATGGAGGCAGTGAGCGCATCTTCAGGGGTTCGTCTCTCCCGGTATTGGGGGTGAGGTCGTGCTGTGTCTAGGAGAGCCATTACACAAAGTCCTTGGCCAAGGCAAGGAGATTTACTGGTAGGTATTCCAGTAGTATCTCAGGGTGTTCTGGGCTACACTCCGACACGACTTGTACCGCTTTTGGGGGTCTGACTTTTACCAACCCCCTAGGCCCGCCATGCGATACTCATAGACGAACGGACCGGACTGCACGGATATTGTCACTGACAGGCTCAGTAGGGTGTCAGGATGAGTTCGCTCATCGACGTCCCTTTTAGTCAATAGCTGGTGGCCCGTCACGTATTGGCTTATACCTCTGACGTGCTAGTGGTTAAATCCGCAGCCATAGTATTGACGAGTCTTTAGAGTCCACCACACTTTCAGTTACTCAAGCTTTCGGGCGAAACGCTGTAGAGGCCGTATGGAGATATGGCAGGGTCCGATCAGATACGTGCGGTATTGCACGGATCAGGATCGGACGGTTTTGTACTAGTGGCCGTATGGTTATATGGCAGGGTTCAATCAGATACGTGCGGTATTGCACGGATCAGGATCGAACGGATATTACTAGCCGGCTTTGGCTTAAGCCGGTCCTAGTTTAGTACAGTGTAGATTTTGTCTCATTGCATTTGTATCCGGACGGAATACAAATGCGGGTGTGTATGCACAGTGTGGGGGTTTTCCTGTAATTTATTACGGGACCAGTTTTCTGGAGTTGCCAGTTTGCTTTCCGTTCCGGCCGGTTTTTCTTTGTTCTTTCCCGGCCGGACTTTTCTGATGGAGGGACTAATTTGCAATTGTGCAAATTGGTATTTGTGGAGGACTTATTTGCATAAGGGTTGACATGATAAGCATCTTTGCTTTTCATGATTTGATGAGATTAGAAATGATTTGAGGTTGATGTAAGTTTAGTGATGATTATGTTTGGATGTGGTCACCCTCCTCCTTTTACTACACTCACCTCCCTCTTGCTTCATATTGTTATCCTCCACCATTTCTAAATGAGAATTATTATCATCATGGTTGTAAAAAGAAAGAGAGAAGAAGAAAAGAGAAGAAAAATGAGAGAGTTTCATTTTGTGAGCTTGGAGCATTCCTTTCATCTCAATTTCCTTCCATGAAAAATGAAAGCACCATTTTTCTCAACCTCATTCTTCCTTCACCTCCATCAATGGCAACCAACCCCAAAGTGAGACATACACTCTACACTATCTTCCTACAGCATATCTTGAGCATGTCGAGTTGCCGGCTTCATGCGTGAGTTGCCTCGGTATTGAGGTGGGAGCCCGTAAAAGTACCCGGCTTCGTGGTGCCCTTTCCGACGAGGAGGAGACGGACGGAGATCCCGCGAGGAGATCGGAGTGGAGATGAAGACCGGAGGACTTGGATCGTATGGTATACTTCTCTACCCCCTCTCTAGATAGCTTAGACTAGTTTAATGGCACGATCCGGTTTTAGTGCGCGGTGGTGCCGTTTTGCCAAGTCCGCAAAAATTTATGTTTATCACCGTTTCCGTGTTTGGCCGTCGGATTGACGGCCGGGGCGCCGCCGTGCACTTACACCGACATGTGGCGCGTTGCGCTCCAGCGCTCTGCGCTCGAGCGCAAAGCGCCCACGTGCTGACACGTGGCGTGCTCGCACTCAAGCGCCTACGCACTGGCCCCACGCATCCTTTGGATGTCTTTTTCCCCTTTATTTATATATACATGTATATATATACATATGAATACATTTATACACATACACATACTCCACGATACTGTCCCTGTTAGAAAAAATTTCTAACGGGGCGCTGCCCCGCACCCCGCAAGGGGGCTGCTAGCCCCCTTGACCCCCAGCCCGCTATCCGGGTAGCGGGACCCCCGTAAAAAACTCTGCGTGGCTCCCGATATATCCAAACCCCCCTTTTCAAAACAACGCACACGTACACTGCACATTGAGTTCGCATGACCAGTTCAACCCGTCAATCGGAGGTTCCCTCGCTCCCAAAGGCGAGGGGTAATTAACGGCAGCTTAGTCCGCGGCTGCCGGAGATTCGTATCCCCACAATCATTAAACCCCCGGCCTACCCTAGGCGGGGGGAATCTGTAGTACGCCTGACAAGCTCGCGCGTATTCCCATCTCAATGGGGTGACGAAAAACACCCTACAGATTCTGGCACGCCCAGTGGGGCCAATCTCTCCTTCCATATTTCGGGTTAAACGTTCATGCAAACTCAATCAATATACATATCGATTGCCTATACTGAATTGATGTTCTTTTTTTCGTGCAGCAATCAACCTTCGACGATAATGTCTTCCCAGATGAATTCAGCTTCCAACGTGACCCCGATTCCGTACGTGGTCAAGATCAACGCTCGTGTGGTTCTCCCCGCAAGCCTCAGTCGACAGTGGGAGGAACCGCCCCGCCAATTTGGCCCCGTCATCATCTACCCTGCCGGAAGCGCTCATCTGGCGGAAATCCCGGCGGAACAGGTGGCCAAGCCGGTCCCAAGAGGCAAGAAGCCGAATGTTGTGATTGCTAAGGCACCACAACCGAAACTTAAGATGGTGTCTGAACGACTTCCTGGCGCTCTAGCTGGGGGCAAGACTTCCGGTGCGAAGGGCAACATCAAATGTTGCGGACGAGCTCAGGCGATGACTCCAACAAATGCACAGTCGAGCGTATCTCCAATGCACTCCATCGACCGGTCTGCGGCGTCTTCCCAAAGAGCCAAAGTCTGCCAGATGCTTAGAACAGAAAAGTTAAGGCAGAAGCGGCTCAGGTATCGAGCCAACAAAAGGGCCAAGGCTTCGGCCAAATGGAATCATGTGAAGTTCCAAGTGCAGGGTTGCCCCGCGACGACGGCTGAGTCGGACGTAAGAATCAGCAATTCCTTCGAGCCTCTGAAATGGGTTCAGAAAAATGCCATGACCGCCAGAATCAAGAAGACAGCGGTCCGAACAGTGCCACAAAGAGACGTGTCCCGGCCCCAACAGAAGAAGTATGACACCGTCTCTTCAAGAGTCTATCAAGCACTCTGTGCCGCACGAAAGCAGCAGGGCAAATCCAAAAAAGAAGCGCCAGCACCATTCAAGAACCTGGTTAGGCCAGCCGCCTTCAATCGACTACCAGCTACCGAAGCAAGGGGGTCAAGACAGCGATCCGTGAAATCAGCCGCCGATGATAGAAAGACGGACGGATATATCATCCATACGGTCTATATGGCGGGCGGGCGCCCCAGCGACAACCTTCGCAGCAAAAGCAAGGATGGGGCCACCACATCCCAAGCCCAATCTAGCCTGAATGTGGTTGCCGCCGCCCAAGAACAGCCGCCCCCGCTGGATGAAGAAAACCCTCTCGATGAGGATGATAGGCAGAAAGACCCCTCGGTCCATGCAGAGTCAAGCTCGGATAGCGAGGAAGAGCCGACTTTCCGCCCCAGGACTGCGGAGCAAGAGCTGCTTCAAGAGCTTCGAAAACAGCTCAGGAGCAAAGATAAAGAGATGGCCAAGCTCTACTCGAAGATTGACGACTTAACGTACGTGGTGATGCAGCTTACGGCTCAAATTGCTCGAGCGCCTCCCAATCAAGCATAAGCCGCTACTAATCAGCCCGGTGATGACAATCCGAGGCAGCCAATGCCTGTTCCTTCGGGTCCAAGACTGGTCGAGCCACATGAAAGCCGGCCACACTCCGCTTCTGGGGACGCCTTGGCCCCAGATAACACTATCCCGCTAACACAGGATCGGATAATGGATTTGGTCACCAGCAAGGTTAAAACATTGGTGGCCGAAGCTGAAGCTCAGAAAGAAATCGGCAGTAGTGGGCGGCCATACCCCGCGCAGTACGATCTGATTGAGTTCCCAAGCGGCTACGTCATTCCTAAATTCAGAAGATTTGATGGAACCGGGAATGCAAATCAGCACGTCGCCCACTTCAAAGCATCGTGCGGAAATACAGGGGGCAATGACGCACTCCTTCTTCGTCAGTTTGTCAACAGCCTGACCGGTGTCGCCTTCGACTGGTACGCGAGTATACCAGACGGGTCCGTCATTACCTTTGCCCAAATGGAGTCTCTGTTCCGGCAAAGGTTCATGAGCGTCAGTGATAAAATCTCCATTGCCGACCTTGTGAGGACCAAGCCGGGGAAGAATGAAAGAAACACCGAATTTATCGCCCGATGGCGTAATCTCACAGTCAAGTGTGAACCGCCGCTGGAGCAGGACCAGTCCCTCAGCCTTCTCGTTGGGAACCTCAGCAATTGGATGGTCCCATTCTTGTGTACAGCGGGCCTCAAGACATTTCAGGAGCTAACCAAGAAAGTACAAATGCTGGAACGCTCGAAGCAAGAGTCCCCGCCGGATTCTCAGAGAGACAAAACTTGGAAAAGCAAGCGGGAAGACAACCGTAGAAGCGGAAGTTCCAGCAATACCAATGTCTTCAATGCGTCCGAAGGTGAAGAAAAGCGAAGGGCGGGCGAATCCAAAACCAAGCGGTCTCGAAAGCCATTGCTGGGAGGAGATGGGCCTTCCCTAGAGGAGAAGAAGAATAAGATTTACTCTTTCAGAAGGGACAAGGTCCGCAAGATATTTAAAGATGCCTTGAACAACGACCTACAATTGCCGGAGTCGAAAAGACCCCAAGAAGCAAAAATGACCGACAATCCTCTGTATTGCCCGTACCACCGAGTAGTGAGCCATGCGATCGAGGATTGCTATATCTTCAAAGACTGGGTCGAAAAGCAGTACAAGGTTGGAGAGATCGAGCTGTCCAAAAGTGTGTTGGTGAACAATCAAGTTGCAACCGCCAACTTTATACAGACAGAAGTTGAAGCCTTCTAGGAGCAGACAGCTGAACCTGCTGCCCTGACAAACGAAACTGACTCATCGCGGCCTCCGTGGACCACGCACATATCTAATAAGATGAAGAAGATGATAAAGTTACTTTGGAAAGAACCCAGGACGGAATGGGAAGGGCAGAAGAAGCCTACCAGTCCAGCTGCCAATGCAGCTCCATCAGGCTCAAAATCCAAGAAGCTCAAGAAGAAGAAAAGTGCAGCTCGGCGCGAAAAAGAGTCTGCAGGGAGATCGACCATTCAAAAATATATCGATTCCCTCGAAGAATATGAACAAAAGGAAAGAACATTGATTCAATTGAAGGAGTTCTTCCCTGTACAAGCGGATGAAATTCTGGAGGAGTTAGAAGAAGACTCCAATGAAGAGATCCCAGTAGTGACCTGTTATGCCATCCATCTTGGCAGCGACTGTGAGGATGAGCTCTGTTTTCCCGAAGAGGACGAGGAGCTCACCACAAAGGCCAATCAAATTCAGCTCAGAAGCGGCAGGGCCCTACCGCAAAATCAGGGCAACGCCCTAAAAGGGAAGGAAAAACAAGTCGCTAATGAAGAAGATGGTAGAGAACCGGCTGATGAAAACATAAGTCCTTCCTTGGTGGACTATAATGTCTTGGCACATCTCCGGAAGCTTCCGTCTCTCTTGAGCATCTACGATGCCTTGGTCCTATCTAAGGAGCTTAGAGATGTTCTCATTCACGCTCTACAAAACCCCGAGCGGTATCAGGCTCACTTTGCAGAAATTAATATGAAAGAAGCCCAACATGCTTTGAATGCCGCCGTAGTCACATTTAAGGATGAAGACTTACTACTGGGAACGGCTGAGCATAATCGGCCGCTTTACGTGACCGGGTACAGCGACGGAGATCGAATTAATCGCATATTGATTTATCCGGGGTCCTCAGTGAACATCATGAACTTGCGAACTCTGAAGAGTTTGTCAATGGACGTCCGACACCTGTCAAGGAAAAGGATTGTCATTCAAGGCTTCAACCAAAATTGCCAGCAAGTTCTGGGGTCTATAGCTTTGCCAATCAAATTCGGGGATCTGCAAACTGAAGCTAAGATATACGTGATCGACGCCAACACGTCTTATAAGATTCTCTTGGGGCGGCCGTGGCTCCACGATTACGGCATCATTCCGTCAACTCTCCATCAATGCATGAAGTATACTAAAAATGGTGAAGAAAGACGCATTGACGGAGACATCCAGCCGTTCGGTGTGCATGAAGTCCGATATGAAGATTCTCGGTACTTTATGAACCACCAAGATGCTAAGCCACAACTGACTAAGGATAGACCGGCCCCAAGACTCAAAAGCAAATCTGCGCCGGCTATCACTTTCAAAAGCAAAAATACCCAAGTACGCCCGCATTTCGGTAGTGACACTGATGAGTTCGACGCTGGAAGTCCGTCTTTCCGTAAAACTCGCCCTCATTTCGATAGCGATACGGACGAATCTGATGCTGAAGGCCTATCTAGCAGCAAAGTCCGCCCTCATCTTGGCAGCGACACTGAAGAGTCAGAAGAAGAGGACCTGCCGTGCAACAGCTGTGCAGATTGGCCCCCCGTGCAGCAAGCGAAACTACGAGAGACCTTCGAAGTCGCAGGAGGGTCCCTGGCCATCATAAGGGTGCCGAAATGGATGTGCAAAGAGCTCGACGCATTGTCAGTCTCTACCGTGGACCAGCTGAAAACTTTCTACGTGCCCGGGAGGAAAAATGGACAGAAGGGCATCCTGTTTTACAGGTCAAACCCCGTTGTGCATCCGGACGATTTGTCTGTCGCATGCCTTCCATACGAAAGAGGCATAAGGGCCGTCCTCAATCCCAGATACTATGCGCCCGAGATGCGGGAATACTTCAAAAAGTGCGGATGCCGGTTATATCAAACGGAGTCCGAAGCAATGTTTTACGAAGGGTTATGGTATCCTCCCCAGGTCCGAGCACTCATCGATGGACGAATTCCAGATAGACGGGGCATAGGCTACATTCAACCTGATCCCAAAGCATGCTACATGATCCATGTTGGTAAGGCCAGCGAAAGATCAAATGATGATGACGAAATAGCCGAGCCAGAAGAAGCTCCTCAAGAGCTCGAAGATGGAGGACAAGCAACCTTTGATGAGCTAACCGAGATTAACTTAGGAACGCTCGATAATCCAAGGCCGACCTACATCAGCTCACTCTTGTCGGAGGAAATGAAAGTGCAGATAATTTCCTTGCTGCGTGAGTTCGTCGACTGCTTCGCGTGGACGTACAAAGAAATGCCTGGCCTTTCCCCTGAAGTGGCCGTACATAAGTTGGCTATATCTCCCGATGCTAAGCCAGTCAAACAAGCTCCTCGAAGAATGAGAAGGGAACTAGAAGAAAAGGTCATCGAGGAAACTAAGAAGCTCATCGATGCCGGCTTCATCAGGGAAGAGAAATATGCAGACTGGATCGCATGCATAGTCCCAGTGAAGAAGAAAAATGGGCAGATCCGAGTTTGTATCGATTTCAGGGACCTCAACAAGGCATGTCCTAAAGACGACTTCCCGCTACCGGTCATGGAAATGATGGTCGATGACACCTCAAATTACGAACTGTTCACCTTTATGGATGGCTCGTCTGGATATAATCAGATCAAGATGTCGCCTGAGGATGAGAAACACACAGCATTTCGAACCCCGATCGGAATATATTGCTACAAGGTGATGCCGTTCGGACTGAAGAACGCAGGTGTTACATATCAAAGGGCAATGACCAATATCTTCAATGACCTAATTCATAAAGTCGTCGAATGTTATGTTGATGATCTGGTCGTTAAGACTGAAACCAAGGCCGATCATATCCAGGATCTTAGGACCGTTCTCACCAGACTGAGGGAATTTGACCTGAAGATGAATCCTCTGAAATGCGCTTTTGGCTTGTCATCGGGAAAATTCCTGGGCTTCATAGTTCGACATCGAGGAATCGAAGTTGACCCATCAAAGATAAAGGCCATCATGGAGATGCCCCCTCCGAAGAGTCTGACGCAGCTAAGATCTTTTCAACGCAAGCTTGCTTATATACGGAGGTTGATCTCAAATTTATCGGGGAGATGTAGGCCCTTCTCAAAGCTCATGAAGAAAGGAGCTCCTTTTATCTGGGATGCCGAATGTCAAGAAGCGTTCGACAGCATCAAACAGTACTTGTTGCACCCTCCAGTGTTGGCCGCTCCCATTCCAAATAAACCGCTGATTCTCTACACTGCCGCGTTAGATGAGTCACTTGGTGCGCTCCTTGCTCAGAACAATGAGGAGGGAAAAGAGAATGCCCTCTACTACCTCAGCCGAACTCTAGTCAGGGCGGAACAAAACTATTCCCCAATCGAAAAGCAATGCCTTGCTCTGATATTTGCTGTGAAGAAGCTGAGGCACTATCTGCTTGCTCATCGGGTTATGCTGATCTCCAAGGTCGACCCGCTCAAACACTTGATGACCAGAGCAAGCCTAGCCGGCAGAATAGCAAGATAGGCTGTCATGCTACTTGAGTTTGACATAGTTTATACTCCTCAGAAAGCAGTAAAAGGGCAAGCTCTTGCAGACTTTCTCGCTGCTCATCCCATACCAGAAGGGTCACCACTCAATTGCGAGTTACCCGACGAACAAGTGCTACACCTAGAGAATGACGAGCCATGTTGGGAGCTCTACTTCGATGGGGCCTCATCGATAAGGACCTCCAGTAAATCAAGTGTCCCGGAGATAAAAGCAGGGATAGGATTGGTATTCATCACACCATCAATGGGGACCCTACGGCGTTCTTTTGCTCTCACCGAGCCTCGCACAAACAATGAGGCCGAGTATGAAGCTCTGATAGCTGGTTTGGAGCTCGCCATAGAAATGGAAATCCTTCGGCTACGGGTTTACGGTGACTCCCAGCTTGTCGTCAACCAAGTAAGCGGCGACTATAAGATATAAAAACCCGAGTTAGCTCGGTACAGAGGCCGAGTGGTGGAACTCATGAAACGGTTCACTCACATTGAACTAACAAGAGTCCCTAGAGCATTGAACGGAAAGGCTGACATACTCGCTCGCCTAGCCAAGGAGCTGGCTGATCCTGACATGGACGAAATTCTGATCACGGTCAGGAGCTGACAAATTCTACCCCCAGTCTCTCTACGAGAAGAGGAAAGCGCGGAACAGAAGAGCGGTCCTGCCGAAGAAGCTTCGATCATCCAAGACGAGCCCGATTGGAGAGAACCCTTCATAGAGTACCTCCGATACGACAAGCTGCCCGAAGAAAAATCTGCGAGGATTCAGCTGAAGAAAAGAGCTCTCCGATACGTGTTTATAAATGACACGTTATACCGCAGGTCATATGACCAACTCTGGCTCAGGTGTCTATCATTGGCCGAAGCCCAAAAGGTCATGAAAGATGTTCACTCGGGCGTTTGCGGTGCTCATCAATCTGGCCCCAAGATGCGACTTCAAATCAAACGGCTTGGGTATTACTGGCCCACCATGATAAAGGATTGCGGAGAGCATGCATAGAAATGTCAGATTTGCCAAATCCATGGTGATTTCATTCACAAGCATCCCAACCCGTTGCATCCTACGGTGGCATCGTGGCCCTTCGAAGTCTGGGGCACCGACATTGTTGGCCCAATTGATCCTCCGTCATCGAAAGGCCACCGGTTCATACTGGCCGCGACAGACTACTTCTCCAGATGGGCTGAAGCTGTCCCGCTAAAAGAAGTCAAGACAAAAGATATTCTGACATTCTTCCAGCATAATATTCTATACCGCTTCGGTACACCAAGAAGAATCATTTCTGACAACGGGCCTTCTTTCAAGAGCTTCAACGTCTCAAGGTTCGCTACTCAGCACAAGATAGACTTGAGATATTCCTCCATCTATAATCCAAGAGCCAATGGGCTAGCAGAAGCCTTCAATAAGACTCTGTGCAAGCTCCTGAGGAAAAATGCTTCAGCCAACAAGAGAGACTGGAATCTCAAACTTCACGAGGCGTTGTGGGCATATCGTATCACGCACCGTACTCCAACTCAGTCCACTCCATACTCATTGCTCTTCGGAGTGGAGGCGGTCCTCCCCCTCGAAGTCGAAGTTCCAAGCTTAAGAATGACCGTTCAGCATGAGTTGACGGAGGAGGAAAATGTGCTCCTTCGGCTTGAAGAGCTCGATGCCCTCGAAGAAAAGAGGCTCGCGGTGCAGCAAAATCTGGAGCTATACCGAGCCCAAATGTCATGGGCCTATGACAAGATAACCCGTCTCCGCGCTTTCAAGAAAGGTGAATTTGTGTTGGTCCTCAAAAGACCGATCATCCCCAATCGACACGCCAAAGGAAAATTTGAGACAAACTGGGAAGGACCATACGTCATCGAGAAAGTGTTCGACGGAGGATCTTACCAACTAATAAGTGCCGAGGGAGAAAGGCCCATGCCACCCATCAATGGCCGATATCTCAAGAAATACTACACGTGAATGCTCCAAGTCGCAGGCGAATTGAGCACATCAGCCCTAAGGTCTGGATCATATATCCTACAAAACCGTATACAATCCATGGGCCTAAATGACCCCTATTTCTCCCAAATCCTGCCGGTGAGACTACTTTTAAAGTCCCACCAGTGGCAAAAAAAAAGGAAAGCCAAAAAAAGAAGAAAAATAAAAAAAAAATAAAAAAAGAAAAATAAAAAGGTATGTCCACAAGCAAAACGGGCACGGATGAAAACCCAAAAGGGCTCCGTGAGTAGAAACAGCAGGACTACTGGCGAGTTTGTGAAAACCCGAAAGGGCGCAAACTCGTGAAAAGAGATGAATACACTCGCAATGTCCTCTCGACCTTGTGAGGAGAAAACCCCTGCATGAGATCCTTATGACTCACAAAGGAGCAACACACTTAGGAATCCTCACGATTCCTAAGGAGAAAATACACCTGCGGGATCCTTATGACTTGTAGGGAGAAAATGCTTTTATGGGACCCTCACGGCCCATAAAATTGAAAAGCCTTAGGTGATAGGGACCCAAACCTGTCGCCTAAGCCATCGTTCCCCAACGGGCAACGGCAAATGATGGTCGCTCCTGGGATTTCGCTTCAGTGTTAGCGGTGCTGATGCCAACCAAAAACCCAAATCCCAAGTCCTCCCAAGGTAAATGATGAGTTGCTCCTGGCATTATTCCAGTGCAGCAATACTGATGCCAAACAAGATCCAAATTCCAAGTCCCCAAACGGCGAATGATGAGTCGCTCCTGGTACCATATTCCAGTGTAGCGATGCAGACGCCAACCAAAATCCAATTTCTCAAAATTCTCCTGGCCCTATAGTGGGTCCCCAAATTGACCATCGTATACAATCCACGGGCTCAAATAATTCTCATCATACCCATGCCCCACCGTAATCACCAGTTACGCGGCTGGTCTCCGCTTTGGGAATGATGTTCCATTGATAAGACCCACTCATGTGTCCTCACGATATATGAGGAGAATAAACCTTTGTGGGATCCTTACGACTCATAAAGGAAAAACACACTTAGGAGTCCTCACAACTCCTAAGGAGAAAATACACCTGTGGGGTCCTTACGACTCGTAGGGAGAAAATGCTTTTATGGGACCCTCACGGCCCATAAAATTGAAAATTCTTAGGCGATAGGGATCTAAACCTGTCTCCTAAACCGTCGCTCCCCAATCCCTAAATGGCGAATGATGAGTCGCTCCTGGTACCATATTCCAGTGCAGCGATGCAGACGCCAACCAAATTCCAAATCCCATACTCCAACGGCGAATGATGAGTCGCTCCTGGTACCATATTCCAGTGCAGCGATGCAGACGCCGACAAAATCCCGAAATTTTTCCGGCCCTACGGTCTGGATCATACATCCTGCAAAACCATATACAATCCACGGGCGTAAAACAATCCCAAAATCTTCTCAATGACAGATGATGATTCGCTCCTGGTACCATATTCCCGTATAACGATGCTGATGTCAACCCAAATCAAAATCAACAATTCAACTTCCACTCCGACACCGCAGAAAGCGGAGCAAGTCAGAATCCAATCTCGACACCGCAAGAAGCGGAGCAAGTCAAGTCTACCCCTGACACTGCAAGAAGCAGAGCAAGTCAAATCAAGAATCGACCGTCCACGTCTCTAAAAGGGCAGCACCGACCGTCCACGTCGCTAAAAGGGCAGCACCGACCGTCCACGTCGGTAAAAGGGAAGCACCGACCGTCCACGTCGCTAAAATGGCAGCATCGACCGTCCAAGTCGCTAAAAGGGCAGAATCGACCGTCCAAGTCGCAAAAAGGGCAGCATCGACCGTCCACGTCTCTAAAAGGGCAAAACCGACCGTCCACGTCGCTAAAAGGGCAGCACCGACCGTCCATGTCGCTAAAAGGGAAGCACCGACCGTCCACGTCGCTAAAATGGCAGCATCGACCGTCCAAGTCGCTAAAAGGGCAGAATCGTCCGTCCAAGTCGCAAAAAGGGCAGCATCGACCGTCCACGTCTCTAAAAGGGCAGCACCGACCGTCCACGTCTCTAAAAGGGCAGCACCGACCGTCCACGTCGTTAAAAGGGAAGCACCGACCGTCCACGTCGCTAAAATGGCAGCATCGGCCGTCCAAGTCGCTAAAAGGGCAGAATCGACCGTCCAAGTCGCAAAAAGGGCAGCATCGACCGTCCACGTCGCTAAAAGGGCAGCATCGACCGTCCAAGTCGTTAAAATGGCAGCACCGACCGTCCACGTCGCTAAAATGGCAGCACCGACCGTCCATGTCGCAAAAAGGGCAGAACCGACCATCCAAGTCGTTAAAAGGGCAGCACCGACCGTCCAAGTCACAAAAAGGGCAGCATCGACCGTCCAAGTCGCAAAAAGGGCAGTGCAGGATTCCTACAAAGCGGGAACCAAATCACTCCGGGCCAGAGAAAACGTCTATCACGGACACTCCGTCTCGGAGACATGTCAAGCAATGACCGTCCATGTCGTTAAATGGGCAGTGCCAACTTCCCAAAAAGCGGGAACCAAATCAAGTCGCCTCCACGTGAAAGAAGATCCATCAATTTCATGCACACGACCCACATATGTGGTGTGCATTTATTGATGGGGGGCAATTTGTTGGGGTAAAAATTTACACCCCGGTTGACCAAGTCAAAATCAAAGTCAACCCCAAGCCAAGTGGGCCCAAGCCCAGATCCAGTGGGCCTATGCCCGGGTCGAGCCAGAACATGAAGCGGCCGGCCTCCCCCCATGCCAAGATAAAAATTTTGTAATAAATAATTTTGTTGTATTTCTTTTGTTTTGTTTTATGGAGAAATGTAAGAAAAATAGGCATAAGGCCAAATTTTTGTAAAGCCCATGGCTTATGTGCAAAAAGAAATGGCACGTGGGCCATGGGATAGGCAAAATGCCATTTTGTGAAGCACAAGGGGCTATGTGTAAAGTGTATAGCCTATAAAGGTAAGGATAATGAAATATCTAAACAACTTTTCTCTCTCCAAAAAAAAAGTGTTTCAGATCTGATATCTTTCTTCCTTCTTCAAGATTCCAAAACCTTCTTCTTTCTTTTGAATTAAATCAAGAGTTCTACTCCCCTTTTTATAAAACAAATTAGTTTTTCATCACAAAACCCATCAAGGGGAACTCAGATCTTCCAGTAGATCTCAAAAAGGAGTGATTTTTAAAATCCCATATCTCTTGATCTTCAAGATCCAGCTAACAGAGGAGGAGGAAGAAGAACCCCTTTCACTAAACCCAACAAAAAAAAACACTCAGGAGTCCAACTCCTCTTTGATTTCTCTTCAGAGAAATCTTTTTAGGCTAAAAGCCTCTTTTTCTCGCCGGCGCTCAAGCGCAGAGCACCCACGTGCCGACACGTGGCGCGCAAGCGCTTGAGCGCAAGCGCTTGAGCGCAAGTCACCCTCCTGCCGACACGTGACGCTCTTGCGCTCCAGCGCAAGTCACCCGGGTGTCGACACATGGCGCGCTTGCGCTCCAGCGCAAGCGCTCGAGCGCAAGTCGCCCCCGTGCCGATACGTGGCGCTCTTGCGCTCAAGCGCAAGCGCTCGAGCGCAAGTCACCCCGGCGTCGACACGTGGCGCTCTTGCGCTCCAGCGCAGGCGCTCGAGCGCAAGTCGCCCCCGTGCCGACACGTGGCGCTCTTGCGCTCAAGCGCAGGCGCTCGAGCGCAAGTCGCCTACGTGCCGACACGTGGCGCGTTGCGCTCCAGCGCTCTGCGCTCGAGCGCAAAGTGCCCACGTGCCGACACGTGGCACGCTCGTGCTCAAGCGCCTAGGCGCTGGCCCCACGCATCCTTTGGATGTCTTTTTCCCCTTTATTTATATATACATGTATATATATACATATGCATACATTTGTACACATACACATACTCCACGATACTGTCTCTGTTAGAAAAAATTTCTAACGGGGCGCTGTCCCGCATCCCGCAACGGGGCTGCTAGCCCCCTTGACCCCCAGCCCGCTATCCGGGTAGCGGGACCCCCGTAAAAAACTCTGCGTGGCTCCCGATATATCCAAACCCCCCTTTTCAAAACAACACACACGTACACTGCACATTGAGTTCGCATGACCAGTTCAACCCGTCAATCGGAGGTTCCCTCGCTCCCAAAGGCGAGGGGTAATTAACGGCAGCTTAGTCCGCGGCTGCCGGAGATTCGTATCCCCACAATCATTAAACCCCCGGCCTACCCTAGACGGGGGGCGGGGGGGGGGAATCTGTAGTACGCCTGACAAGCGCGCGCGTATTCCCATCTCAATGGGGTGACGAAAAACACCCTACAGTGAGAAGAGAGTTTCTTTCATTCAAATGTAAATTGTAATTTTTTGTAATATTTTTTCACGGGGCACATCCGGGTTGAGGTTGTAGTCACCATTGTATTATTTCATTTACTGTTTATTGCTCCTAGGATAGACCCAAAGTGGGGTGCACAAACTACCGGGTACTTTGAAGTGCCGAGTGGCCTACTCACGTTGATGAAGGAGGTTGCTTCACTTCGGGTATTTTGCGTGTAGTTTGCCGCACCCGTAGGAGTCTGGGGTGGGGTTTGGCTATTCATCACGACCGTGGAATCCGTCTTTCGTTACAGGCTTAAACGAAACGCTTAATTCCTAGTATATCCAATGTGTTCATCTGTGATCTGGAATGCCTATTATTGCGTCTGACGAATGAATATTATTATATATATATATATTATATAATAGACGTTGCTTATGTTTTGCATCCGCGCTAAATGTAACAACCATAAATTTTTTGTACAACTTTCTGTACAAATTTTTCAAAAAATACAGAAAGGGGTATTTTTTCCTGAGCACAAGATATAAGTTTGTTTTGCTTTTTAATAGCAAGAAGGATCTTGTAGCTCATTGGTAAGACCTTGCATTGCTGAACCAAAGCACCAGAGTTCAAATCCCATCCCCCACATTATTTTTAATATTGTTTTCTTTTAATATTTTTAGAAGTCCAAGAGACTACACGTGCATAACTCGTAAAAACCTCACTACATATATAAAACAAACTGACCTAGGGGCTACACCAAGCGACGAGGGACACGTGGCAGCGAGCCTCGGCCCGCCTCCGCCGGCCGAACTTGGGCGGATCGGGTTGGATCCAACATGAAAGTTGTGCCTCTTCAACTCCCCATCACTCCTGCATATTTTAATTTCTTGGATCGGTTCCAGAACTCTTAAAAAACTCCATTACATCATTTTTAATGCAGTTTTAATACAAATTTCAATACAACCTTTCATCTACCCTAAACCTTAGTTTTACCCTATAAATACCACCCCTAAACACACCCCCTCACTCACAATTCTGTCCAAACTCTCAAGAAAACTCTCTAGAATTTTGTGTACAAGTGGAGTTAGCAAAAGGCGAAACTCCGGCGATCTTCCGACGACGACCCTAGGAGCTCCTGGCGACGAAACGACGCACTGGCACCTCCTACGTCTTCCTCTCCCTCTTCTCTATACTACAAACCCATAAGTCCCACCTTCCTCTTCTATTCTCTAGTCTTAAAACTTCTTTTAATAAAACCCGACGGAAGCGGAGTTAAATCCGACTTCTGATTTGGTTTTCTTTATAAAGTTTAATTTTCCTTAACACAACCATATAAAACTCTTACATCTTGACTATTAATCATTAACAACACATGTTGAACAAGTTTCATAGCAAAACATTTCATTTTGTAACTTTTACCGCTCTTTTTCAGTAAAATACCATGTAGTATAGTTTCGACTTTAAAACATCATTAATCTTGCTATACCTTTAGATAGATCACGAGGTAATGACCTACCTCTTCACAACACTCATATGCAACATAGCACAATACATTTTGGGAAATATAGATTCGGAAAAATACCGTTTTACACAAAACTACCTTTAACTTATAAAAACCATTTTCACAAGATTATGTATTTAAAACAAGTCTTTGCAAAGCACCGCTACAACCCATTTGGGGAACCCGTTCGGGATGGTGCGGATTATTGCACATTCTCGGGCTTAGCAGTGCGAGATGCAGACCTCCGCAAGGAGCATTCGGTCTCGAAAGATTTAAAATACAAATATCTTAAGAAAATGAGATTTTTAGAAAATAATAAATTAAAATTATTTTATATAAATATATATAAATATGTATCATTAAAATATCTATCTTTGATAAAATATAAATATTCCAACTTTTCCAAATCAAAAGAATCATTTTACATGAAAATACCATGTAATTCCATACAAGTCCAATATTGCAAATAAATACCTATATTATGAAAATTAGGTCTTATTTCACTAGAAATGTCACAAATATAAAAGCTACAGCTATGAAAACTCTAAAGACGATAATTAAATACTTGAGGTGTATTTTGTAAATTATACAAAAGTATTTTTACATAAAACCCCCTCAAGTTCTATAAATTACCCTAAGGACCCTAGTAAATATAGGTTTAAGCGGGACCAGTCTCTTGAGCCTCAGGGAGCCGGAGATATGGGTACTTGCCTATCTAAGGTTGATAACTTAAAAACGATGTTATCAACACGGTAATCGTCTTTGAAAAAGACACAAATCTTGCCGCCCATGTGCAGCAGTTACCGATAACATCAAAACAATCAGGACTTCAATTTCTTTTCTAATTGTCTTACTCAGACTGAGTCTCATTATAATAATCTAACTTGAATATGATTCAAATACAATCTACAATATAACAATTCAATATGAATCCATATATTCAATCTGTTCAAACTATTCAATCTATATTGACTGAACCGAACCATGGATATACTTCCATTTACATGATTTTCCAGTTACATCCATGATTCTCCAGTTACCTCCATTTTACTGATATCATGGTTTTGGCAAGTCATCCAATTATACAATTTATATTACAAGGCAATACAAGTCTTCCATTTACATTTACAAACCAGTACAAACAACACATTTACAATTCAAACAATACAACAATACAATCAAGATATCGCGGGGGTTTAAGGGGTAGATTGGTACGGAAGCTGTTAGAAGTGGCATGAGACTGCAACCATAAGACACCTAACCTATATTCCATTGCTGTTGTACCGTGGCATAAACGGTTCCTTGAGTTCCTGATACCTTAGTCTCCGAGGCAAGTGAGACTCCTCTCGTATACACTGGCATCCTTCTGTACCAAGCTACAAACAACAGCGTTAACACTAAATACAATAATATAACAATATATTACAACTGTTAAAGCTACACTCTCTCTTTCACTCTCTGCCTATTCTATTTCTCCCTTATCTTTGAGACTTACCGAGCGATTGTTGGCTGACGACATTCCTTCTCTTTCTTATTTGGAATATTGTCAGGTGATCTGGGCACTCAGGAGATTGAGCCTACTAGTGAGGACTTGGAACAGCTTGCCTACGACCCAGAGCTCTAGCTTCATTGTACACATTTTTATTTCAGTACTTTTCATTTCTGTTATGCCATCGTTTAGGCATTGCTTTCATTTAGATGTATTTACTTTTCCATGTACTGTAAAAGAATGTTAATAAATAAAGTTGTTGTTCATTACTTTTGTCTCTTGTGTATATTTCTTTTATATTACTTAGATACGCTTAGCGTATTTACTTCTGAGTAAGTATGTAGCGGCCTCGTCACTTCCCCTTCGCCGTACACCGGGAAGCGGGGCGCGACACTAGTCCACCCCCCAGCTCTGGCGTTAGTTATCTAACCTAACGGTGTAAGACGGGGCCCCGTGGAGAATGCGGATGACATAAGCGTACGTTGTATTTTCGTCTTTTTCTGTAATGGTATGTTAATTGATGGGACTGCATTACATTAATGCAAAGCAAACAAACCAAAGCTGAATCGTTGGAACAATTTTAAAACCACTTGGTTTTTTCAAAACAGTAAAACTTTTAAAATGTGGATCTTAAACCACTCCTTTTAAAGCCATCAGGTTCCTTCGATTATATCAAGTTCACTACGTTCACGGTTTCGCCAAAACTATTCGTAGCCCTCCGTCATTTCAGTTGGACATTCAGTAGTATCCAAGCTATGTATTTTGACCTTCGCCAAGGCATAGTGATTGGTAGCTGCTAAATATTCATCTGTAGCATAGATAGATGCGTTGGTTTGGGACAGTCGTACTGCTATTTTGGCCTTCGTCAAGGGTATGTACGGGTGGGTTCAAATTAACTTGGACAATGACAGGTAGAACTTGACATGTGACTTATGATATGTTGGCCTTCGTCAAGGTCATAAGAGCATGAGGAAAAATCCACATCGGGAGTTTCTAAAGAAACTGAAACTTGCTAGTGTTGCATACCATTTGGAGTGTGATAATTTTGGTAGGATTCCTTCGACTTTATCACACGATGGTATTTGGATCCCGATCCTACTGTGAGTATATGCTACTCCTCGGGAGATTTTTTCACTTAACGATCAATGCTATAAATCAAGTAAGTGTCTAGAAAGGTGATAGCGGGGCTACGCCTCCAGAAAAAAGAGGTAATTTAATTAAGGAAGTTCGCGAAAGCGTCGTAAAACCTCCCTAGACGTACCAACAATGGCCTAGCTGAAAGGTTAAGCAAGTATTGTACGGTGAGATTAATCCTGACTAATTCTTTTTTTATGGTTTGAGGAAGGATTCGAGAAACAGTGGGAGCCATCCTGTTTACATAAACTAAAAACCAATCTAAACTTGCAAGGGTATCATGCTAAAGTGTTTCTTCTCTCTCTCTCCTAATTGCAGCAACCAAAGATGACGGGCCTTAAGTTACTATTAGATAAAAATATATTGACAGGGACAAACTACAAAGATTGGTTCAGGAATGTCAAGATGGAAATCACGTATGACAAATTGGGGTATATCATCACTACTAAAGCCCTCGCCGTCCCAGGTCCAGACTCCAGTGTCGCGGATATTGAGATCCGTAAGACCTGGGAGATTGACTGCGCGAAGGCCAAGTGCCTCGTGCTGGCCTCTATGGACAATGAACATTAGAGGCGGTATGAGAATATGGATCTTGAATCCATATTCCTCCCTACCAAGGAATTATATGGAGAGCAATCTCGTATCGCAAGATACGATACCTCGAAGAAGTTATTTCAGGCAAGGATGGCTGTCGGATCATCTGTAGGGGAACACGTCCTTAACATGATTGGCTACATTGAGGAGCTCGCGGACCTCGGGACCACATTAGAGAATGAGCTGTATACAGACTTAATTCTACAGTCCCTCCCTTCCACCTACGCCCAGTTTATCTTGAATTTTAATATTCAAGGTAAAGAAGTTGAACTTCCAGAACTCCTCAACATGTTGAGGAGTGCTGAGGGCACCCTACAGAAAGCCAGGAAAACACCCGCTCTACTTGTTGGTGGAGCTTCCTCTTCTAGATCCAAGACGAAAGCCAAAGGAAAGAAGAAGAAAGCCCCCACCAAGACGAGAGGCGGTGTTAGTAAGGTGGAAGCAAAGGGCAAGGCAAGGGTAGCGAGGCCGACAGTAGGAAAGGAAGAATGCTTCTACTATCATAAGAAGGGCCATTGGAAGAAAGATTGCATGGCTTGGAAAGCCAAGAACCAGGACCCGAAGCAAGTTGTGGTTTCGGCTTCAAGTGTGTTTGTAATTGAAAACTGTCTGTCAATCAACTCTACTTCCTAGGTATTGGATACCGGATCAGGATCTCATATCTATAATTCTTTGCAGGCACTGAGAAGCCATAGGGTTCTGAAGATCAGTGATATGACCCTCGGGGTTGCTAACGGAGCGAGCGTGGATGCTGTGTCCGTAGGGGAATATCACCTCGGATTGACAAGTGGACATATTTTGGTTTTGTGCAACTATTTTTGTGTACCCAATTTGACTTGTAATATCATTTCTGTATCTTTGTTATCTAAAGAAGGTTATGATTTTACATTTGTAAGCGATGCGTAAACATCCACTTTAATAATGGTCTGATTGGGTCAGGTACTCTAAACAACGGTATATACGTATTAAACCAGCTACAAATTTTCAATGTCCAGAACACACATAAAAGAAAGACTCCAGAAATAAATCATGCTTTCTTATGGCATTGTAGACTAGGTCACATCAACGAAACAATTGATCAAGTTACATAAAGAAGAATATTTGGATCCGTTCGAATATCAATCTTATGCAACTTGTCAATCATGTCTCAAAGGAAAGATGACAAAGACCCCATTCACTGGACGCGGAGTAAGAGCGAGCGAGCTCTTGGGACTAATACACAGCGACGTACAATGCCCACACATGCAAGAAGTGGTTATTCCTATTTCATTACTTTTACGGATGATTTCTCTAGGTATGGACATGTCTTCTTGATGAAACACAAATCCGAGGCCTTTGAGAAATTCCAAGAATATAAGAATGAAGTGGAAAAATGAACCGGCAAAAGTATCAAGACACTGAGATCTGATCGAGGTGGTGAATACTTGAGTGCCAAGTTCCTGGATTACCTAAAAGAGAATGGAATTCTCTCTCAGCTTACTCCTCCATACACACCACAACATAACGGTGTATCGGAGAGACGGAACCGAACCCTATTGGATATGGTACATTCCATGATGAGTAACACTGAGTTACCGCGATCATTCTGGGGCTATGCATTAGAATCAGCTGCATATCTTTTGAACATGTTCCTACCAAGATTGTGCCTACCACACCATATCAGATGTAGAGTGGGAAGAAACCATATCTTCAGTATCTGAAGATATAAGGATGTCCAGCTTTTGTTAAAAAACAACATGCGGGCAAACTCGAGGCACGCTCAGTACTGTGTAAGTTTATGGGATACCCAAATAACTCCAGCGGGTATCTTTTCTATTACGCATAGGAACAAAAGGTTTTTGTTTCTCGTCATGCCCACTTTTTAGAACATCAATTTTTAGAAAAAGAAACTAGTGGGAGCGCAATAGAACTGGAAGAAATTCAAGAACCACAAGCTATTACTGAAAGCTTAGTGGAACCAGAAGTTTCAAAAGAACATAACATTCCCGCGCCACTCCGCAGGAGTAGTAGGCTGTCTCATCCGCCTGAGAGATACTACGGTTTTCTCGTAGACGGGGATAGAGAAGATTGCATCATTGATAATGATGAGCCAACTAACTTCCAGCAATCCATTCAGAGCACAGACTCGGTAAAATGGCTGGATGCAATGCGGACCGAGATGGAGTCCATGTACACCAACAAAGTATGGACTTTGTACATTGCTCCAAAAGGGGTAAAACCCGTAGGCTGCAAATGGATCTTCAGAAAGAAGATTGGTGTAGATGCAAAGGTTGAAACCTATAAGGCTAGACTTGTTGCAAAAGGATTTCGTCAAAGACCTGGTTTGGACTATGATGAAACCTTTTCTCCAGTGGCTATGCTCAAATCCATTCGGATCCTTCTTGCCATTGCTGCCTTCTACGATTATGAGATTTGGCAGATGGACGTAAAGACCACTTTTCTAAATGGATATTTGAAAGAGTGCATCTATATGGACCAGCCATAGGGTTTCATTCAGAGTGGGAGCAGCGGGATGTAAGTCTATGTCGCTCACCCTGGTGCTTACGGGGAGGCGGAAAGAGTAAAAATCAAAATTTTCTTACAAGGCAACATAGACTAAGCATGAAAGATCTTTGCTAAACAAAAACTAACAAATATACAAGGAGCTTTAACTACTAGGTTAAGAGATTATACCAAAAGCTTGAACTCCTTCTCTTCTTGTGTTGCTTCCTTTTCTTGTATGCTCCTTTGAGTGGTGTAGACGGCTCCTCCTCTTCGTCTTCTCTTTTCCAAAGAAAGATCCACCCGAAGGCCTCTACTTTGAGCTCCTACCTCAACTATGAAGTAACTAGAGTGCTTGGCTTGCTAGACTAAGAACCCTAGAGTGAGTAGAGAGGTTTTTGGTGGTTTAGTCTCAAAAGCTTATGATTTTCAACACATGAAACACTTAAGCTTTGAGAGAGGAAGAAAGAGAGCTAACTATGAGAGAGAAAGAGAATGATAGAATGAAATGAACCTTGCTCTCATATGATAAAAGTATGATAATAATAATAACAATTAAGTAAATTGTGATGGTGAATTGATTTGACCACTATCATTTCATATTTAATGCTAAGCATGCTTCAAGAAGCATCTTATGCTTAACAAAAACAAAAAGAAAAATATCTAGGTCAAAGTAAGTCAACAAGTCAAATGGTCAAACCAATTCTAACCATGATACAATTATACTTAATTAATATTATTAATCATATTTCTCATTCTCATTAGGGTTTTGATCAAGTCAATGGTCAAAAACCCTAATGAGGTGTCTCCCTCTCCGCCTCTATCAACTGTACGTACGTACCCGCATTCGTGTTCCGAAGAAACACGAATACAATGAGACAAGAACAATCCCAAAACAAATACTAGGATCTGGCTTAAACCAAAGCCCACTAGTATCAACTGCCCGAACACCAAACGTGCACAAGTGCGCGTATGTGAACGAACCCTCGTCGTAAAACCATACGACCTCTACTCTGTTTTGCCCAAAGGCGAAAAACCCTCTGTGTGGGACTCTAAAGACTCGACACTACGCTGGCAGTGGGTTTAACCACAGGCCGCAAGCGGTACTAGCTGTACGTAACAGTTCCCAGGTAGATGCCGATAAGAAGACTGATGAGGTGAACCCCTTCGAACTCCTACTGAGCCTGAATGTGACAATCTCCGTACAGTCCGGTCTGTTCATCTAAGAGTATCGCATGTCGGGCCTAGGGGGCGGTAAACGTCAAAACTCTAATAGCGGTACAAGTCGTGTCAGAGTGTAGCCCAGAACACCCTGAGAAACTACTGGAAACACTACCAGTAAATCTCGCTTGCCCTGGCCAGGGACTTTGTGTAATGGCTCTCCTAGACACAGCGCGATATCATCTCCAATACCGGGAGAGACGAATCATGTCTAACTGTCACTGCCTCCAAGTGCTTCGGGACTGTACCCAACTACTACCTGTTTGCACGACTCAATAGAGCCGTGGTAGGGTAGTAATCTAAGAACAGTGGGAACACACTCGAGGCGAAGTGACAGTGTCAAGTCAACGGACTAAGCTGTACTCACGTCACCTGGGAACTAATAACTGACGATAGGTATAATACCAACTAACAGTTCCCAGCGAGTCCTGTCCAGTGTACTCGTAACCTAACGAGCACCTGCATACTATCTCCAGTACGACGTACCGATGGCTATGGGACAGATCATCTCCCCTCCTGGGATGAGAAGCGTATACACTAGTCTACTCTAGAATATCGATGCCCTGTCTCGATAATCCTACGACCAGGGACCTGTATAAGGATGTGCTTGTAGACTACCCAGCCCCCACTAGTGTGACTGCCATCACAGCGCTGGTAGTCAAGCAAAGATCCTAAAGGCTCTATCAATATGTATTAGCGATATGTTAAAGAGAAACACATACACATATTAAGATAGATACAAATCAAGTAGCATACTACCATATTGAGCAAGAATGTCAATCCGTGTATATATCCCAAGCTTCTAAAATGTAATATACAAACTAGTACTATACAATAATGGCCTCTAGGGCATATCACACTAACACGGGAAAGTGTGCAAGTTACTTAAGTCCATCTATAAACTAAAGCATGCATCGCGGAGTTGGAACATCTGTTTTGATGAGACGGTCAAAGAATTTGACTTTATCAAAAATCCAGATGAGCCACGCATTTATAGTAAGATTGTAGCACGAACTGTTGTATTCCTCGTCTTGTACGTGGATGACATTCTCTTAATAGGAAATGACATTCCTATGCTACAATCTGTCAAAGGGTTCTTGTCATAAAGGTTCTCCATGAAAGAACTGGGTGATGCCTCTTAAATTCTGGGGATCCAGATCTATTGTGATAGATCTAAGAGGATGTTGGGACTTTCACAGTCCAGGTACATCGATACTATACTGAAGAGATTCAGTATGGAAGATTCAAAGCGCGGTAATTTACCGGCTTGTCACGAAATCACCCTCTCCAAAGAGATGTCTTCCAAGACTGATTTGGAAAGGAATCGGATGTCTATTATACCCTACGCTTCTGCGGTAGGCTCTATAATGTATGCGATGTTGTATACCAGACCATATGTTGCTTATGCACTAAGCGTGGTAAGCCGGTATCAGTCAACCCCTGGGGAGAAGCACTGGATGGCAGTAAAGAACATTCTCAAGTACCTAAGGAGGACTAAGGAAATGTTCTTGGTTTATGGCAGAAAAGACCTCCAGATCAAGGCCTTTGCTGACTCCAGCTTCCAGAGTGATAAGGATGACTCCAAGTCCATGTCGGGTTATGTCTTTACCCTCAATGGTGGGGCGGTCTGTTGGAAGAGTTCCAAGCAGGACACCGTTGCTAACTCGACGATAGAAGCGGAGTATATTGCAGCTTCTGATGCCGCAAAAGAAGCAGTCTGGATGAGGAAGTTCTTAACAGAACATCAGGTGGTTCCGTCCATTGTTGATCAAATACCTCTGTATTGTGACAACAACGGGGCTATAGCTTTAGCAAAGGAACCCATGTCCCATCAGAAGTCCAGACACATCTTGAGGCGGTATCACCTGATCAGGGAGATCGTGGATTGCCGGGAGATCGAGGTACGGAGAGTTGCTACTGAGGAAAACACTGCTGATCCATTCACAAAGGCCATCTCTCAGACGCAGTTCGAGAGGCTATTTGAGATGATAGGTCTGCGATATGCCAGAACATGGCCTTAGTGCAAGTAGGAGATTGTTAGTTTAATATGCCCTAGAGCTCATTATTGTATAGTACTAGTTTGTATATTACATTTTGGAAGCTTGTGATATATACACGGATTTATGATAGTCTTGTTCGATATAGTAGTATGCTACTTAGTTTGTATCTATTTTAATATGTGTATATGTTTCTTTTAACGTATCGCTAATACATATTGATAGAGCCCTTAGGATCTTTTCTTGACTACCAGCGTTGTGATGGCAGTCACACTAGTGGGGGCTGGGTAGTCTACAAGCACATTCTTACGCAGGTCCCTAGTCGCAGGATTATCGAGACAGGATATCGATACTCCAGAGTAGAGTAGTGTATACGCTTCTCATCCCAGGAGGGGAGATGGTCTGTCCCACAGCCATCAGTATGTCGTACTGGAGATAGTATGCAGGTGCTCATTAGGTTATGAGTTACACTGGACGGACCCGTGGGGAACTGCTGGTTGGTAATATACTTATCGTCAGGTAGCAGTTCCCAGGTAACATGAGTACAGCTTAGTCCGTCGACTTGACACTGCTACTTCGCCTCAAGTGTGTTCCCACTGTTCTTAGATTACTACCCTACCACGGCTCTGCTGAGTCGTGCAAACAGGCAGTAGTTGGATGCAGTCTCGAAGCACTTGGAGGCAGTGGCGGTTAGATAGGATTCGTCTCTCCCGGTATTAGGGGTTGATGTCGCGCTGTGTTCGGAAAGCCATTACACAAAGTCCCTGGCCAGGGCAAGCGAGATTTGCTGGTAGGGATTCCAGTAGTTTCTTAGGGTGTTTTTGGCCCCACTTCAACATGACTTATTTTACTATTAGGGGTCTGACGCTTGCCGCCCCCAAGGACCGATATGCGACACTCTTAGACAAACAGACCGGACTGTAGGGAGATTGCCACAGACAGGCTCAGTAGGGGTACAAATGAGTTTGCTCGTCAACCTTCTTGTCGACAGATACCTGGGTAGCCGTTACGTGCAGCTAGTACCGCTGACGCGGTTGTGGTTAAACCCACCGCCAGCGTACTGTCGAGTCTTTAGAGTCCTACCAAGAGGGTTTCCCAGCTTCGGACGAAACGTGTAGAGGTCGTATGGTTTTACGAAAGGGTTCGATCACATACGTGTACTTGTGCGCATATGATGTTCGGGCGGACTATACTAGTTGGATTTGGTTTAAGCCGGATCCTAGTATATGATTATCGGATTAGTTTCGTCTCATAGTATTCGTGTTTCTCGGAATACGGATACGGGTATGTATATATGGATGAGAGGGAAATTCTTGTAATTTGATCAAGATTGTTTTATGGAGTATGACCCTCAATTAGGGTTTTCCTTTTTGATTAATTCTTTTGTGAGGTGGAGGAAATGAGAGAGAAAACTTTGTGGTATTTTAATGAAATGGGATTAGGGTTTCACATTGACTTTCTTGGACTCATTTGAGATTTGTTGACTTAGATATTTGTCAGATATTTGTGAGATATTTGTGTGATATTTTATTATGGTTTAAAGTCAAAAACTCTTGCCATTATTCACTTATCCTTTTTCACAAAAGAAAACTACAGATACTTTTCTCCCTCTCATTTCTTCAAGCTTTCTCCTTCTCTTTTCAAACCCTAACCATCTTATGAGTTTAGAATCCTAGGGTTTGTGAGACTACTAGAATCCTAATCACTCTCTACACATCCTAGGCTACTTAGTTTAGCACACCAAGTGACCTACTTGCCTTAAGTTAGAGGTTAAGTTCAAAGTCGGAACTCTCAGGTGGATCTTCTACGATTTGGAGAAGCCGACGAAGAAGCACGATCCGTTCTCATATCGAGAAGCTCACGAGGTGGAGAAGGACAGCGAGGAGGTGAAGGACAGCAAGAACTTGAGGTATAACTTTCTCACATAGTAGTTAAACTTATAAGCTAGTCGGTTAGTTAGGGTTTAGTATCGATCCTGGAGTTTAGTCGATGTTATGAAGCTTATAATAATCGTTTTTTGAAAACTCCGCCTCCCCACGAACACGTGGGGTGCGTGTCATCGACTTACATTGACCATAAGTTATAACCTATGTGCGCTTCGCTTATCGTATCGATTTTCGAATTTGATTTTGATGCGATACGATATGCTTTGATTTATAGGTACAAGCGTGTGGGCTTCCGGGACGGTGAAAGAGGGCAAAGCATCCGTCGGATTGACTAGAGTGAGGCATTGTAGGTGAGCAGATATATATCTATGGGGAAAGTCGGGTGGATGGTGTATAGCACCCCCACAACCGTAGTATTAGGGTTTATATGTAAATATATATAGGATACGAATACCTAGTTAATAGGGTTTTAGAACACTATATGCAATAGAAGAATACTTGTAGGAAGGTATTAGGGTAAGGCATTCTAGTTTTTCTTAGCCTTTGAGCTATATGTACATACACTTATATATATATATATATATTTATATATACACACACGATATGATATAATGAGATGAGGATATGATCTGATATGATGACACAAGTCGATATGATTGGATATGATGATATGAGGCGATATTATATGATATGATATGAGTTGGCATGACATGATACGATATGCCATATGATGATATGAGATTATGATGTACACGACTATAGATCCATACAATTGATTGATGATATCGTACGATGGATTATACCGTACATGATATGATGAGGATGGATAGCCGATTTACACATATATCGACTCTAGAAATATTGATTAAAATCTTTAAGTAGATATTACGATATATTTAGATCCATGCCTATGTTCAAAACTAATGGATCGTTACGCACTTTTAAAATGATAAATTCAAGGGGACGCCATGACTTTTCAAATGGTATATTTTTCAAAAATATCGTAGTCACTCTATTTTCTTAAACGACGATTCATACTATTTTAAACTATAATTGTATGGTTCATACGTAGTTACGTATTTTTATACTGTTCACGTTTATGATTTCTTTATTTTGTTTATGCTCGAGTTACGATTTCTTATTTCTGCATACGCTCGCATAATTTTCTTTTATGATATATATACCGTGTTGATATTCTTATCTTTATACATGACTTCGTCTGTTATGACACATGCACCATTACCGATGATGAATAGTTTCACATACACATACCTACATGCTCACACACACATCATCGGTAATTGACATGCCACGTACACAGATAGAATTCGCTATGCTATCGCATCATACTATACCTGTTAGCATGTTAGATTCTATTAGTACATTCTTTACGTTGTTGTACGACACGATTATATGAACACACGCGTTATGTATTACAACATTGTTCTGTGCCTGTATATATTATTTCATTACTGCCATATTTTCATGAGATTTATGGATTTGAGAAACCACAAATATTATTTAAAAACTTGTGATTGTTTTAAAAATGCGGTTTCTCTTGATATGATATTTCGACGTCCACCATGGGATTTCTCGGTACTGAGCTATAATGATTACCCGATTCAATGAGTGAGGAATCACCGTCTGCGGGTACATGGTGGACCCGGTACAGTACCCAGGGATAAGAAGATCGTATAGAAAGACGTTGAGTTTGGCAGGGGAATACTACCTACCGGTGACAGCGTTGGATTCGAGGATATCCGGAGGATACCGATCGGAGTGATATGATACAGATGGATATAACGACCGATTTGATGAGACAAGGCCTGAGATATGAGGGCCGATCTAATGAGACGGCGCCTGAAATATGAGGATTTACGTGTTTGTTTCCCCCCAATAAAAGAGCAAAACTCTGTTCAAAATTTGAAAAGAGGCAGCGCCTCACGTGCCTTGCACGAGGGCGCCAGCGCCCAAGAGTTAATACTCTGGGGCAGCGCCTTACGTGCCTTGCACGAGGGCACCAGCGCCAGGAGTTAAAAACTCTCAGGCAGCGCCTCACATGCCTTGCATGAGGGCGCTGGCGCCAGAACTAAATGTTCTCTGCCGTTGGATCAAAGATCCAACGGAGATGATAAATCATCAAAACACAGAATTAAATTCTGATTGAGGAAATACTCCTCAAATCTTTCTAAACAAGAAAGGTTATGCTCTGTAAAACAGAGCACCGTTGGATCAAAGATCCAATGGTGATTAAAAATCACCAAGCTACAGAATAAGCTCTGTAGAGGAAAATATTTTCCCCAATCTTTCAAAATAAGAAGGATTACCGTTGGATTAAAGATCCAATGATGATTAAAAATCACCAAATTACAGAATAAGCTCTGTATGGAAAATATTTTCCCAATCTTGTTAAAAACAAGAAAAATATCTTTTGTAAAATAGAAGTCCTTGGATCAAAGATCCAACGGTGGATAAAATCCCCAAATCAATTAAGAAATCTCTCAATGAGAGATTTTCTTAACTGAATCAAAAAATTTGCTTCTACTATATAAAGGCCCCAAGACTTCAAGTCTTAGACATAGGAACCCCCCCCCCCGATAAAATTCAAGTTAAAAAAGAAGAGCAAGCAAAAAGAGCTTTAAAGAGAGAAGGAAGAAGAAGAACTTTCTTCAAGGTAAACAGAGATCATAGTATCTCATCTGCATACCCAAGGGTTTAATCCTTATAAAAGAACATAGTTCTTTCCCTGGATCTGAGATCCATGAGACAAGTCTCCCACAAATGAGAATTTAATTCTCGTAGCGATGAATTTTTTCTTGGGGATTGAAGATCCAGGGGAGAACAAAGAATTGAACTCTTCAGAAAAATGCACAAAGAAGGAAACAGCGTCAAGCGCCTCACGTGCTCCTTACGTAGGCGCTGCTTAATAAAGAGTGTTTAGCACTCAGTGGTTGGCGCCCAGCGCCAGCACCTCACGTGCCCCTCATGTGGGCGCTGCTAAAATAAGGAGTGCCTAGCACTCATCGGTTGGCGCCCAGCGTCAAGCACCCCATATGCCCCCTCATATGGGCGCTGCTAAAATAAATAGTGCCCATCACTCAGTGGTTGGTGTAGGGTTACTAGGCACACTAACAAGGCTCTACAAGGCATCGACCATGCCAAAATTAAATTTTTTATGTGCCGAACAACCTTTAGCAAGATCGTATACTAGAGTTCAGGCGAAACTAAGGGAACACGAAATACAACCTTTGTAGATCGGTCCTTCACTTCTTTAGCTCCTTGTTGAAGTCCCTTCGCTGCGATTGTGGTTCTCCCGGACCCTTGCATGGCTTCACGAGGCGAAAGACGCGTCCTTGCTTGAAGTCTTCGAGGCCGAAGATGATCTATGTCGAGAGGATGCCAACTCAAGCTTCTACTTCACTAACTTGAGAATTAGTGAAGCAAACACCCTAAACTAAAGTGCTAGTCTAGTAGAGGATGAAGAAATAGGAAGTGGGTTCTCTTTAGAATTTTATTTCTCGCAATCTTTTGCTCTCTTTTCACAACCCTAGTTTGCTTTTTCTTTTGTTCAATGAAGAAGATGAACAAAAGAAAGAGGAGAGGATAATGATCAAGTGAGTGAGGTAACCATGGTGAGTGAGTATCATATACTAACTCTTGTAGAGCCATAACCATAGCTAACACTTATGGTTGGGTTAAGAAATATCTATGGTAAAAACAAACTCAAGGGGACTTAGTCAATGCATCCACAAGCTTCCACAAGCTTCATGGATTGATCTAATCCTCCACTTAATTTTGTAATTACTTAAAATATAAAAACCCAACATAATATATAGCATGGTGTAAGTCTCATACACCCAAGTCATGTGTATCATCAACCATGATACATTAAGAAAACACAATTTTAATGTATATCATATATACATTAAAATTGTGCTCATGTGAGAAAAACCCTAAAGTGAACAAGTGTTAGTAAATGTAAACTAGTATATCTAATATACAATTATACACTTAATTATTAAATCAACACTTGACTTAATAATCCGGTCATATCTCATATAACCGACTAACATCCATTGTATCATCTTATCGAATCAACACTTGATTCGATAACCCGGCTATATCATATATAACCGACCGATACAAAAAGTCGTGAGAATAGAATACGGTATCACGTACACGCATTATTCTCGGTCCCGCACATATCACATATGCGCCCCTATTTCGTTTTTCCTGAGCCAGTAAAACCTCTATGTAGGACTCTAAAGACTCGTCAATACGCTGGTAGTAGGTGATGATCACATCAAACACCCACAAACCATCAGCGGTACTAGATGGACGTAACGTCTACTCGGGTATTGAGCGATCAGAAGATAAGCAAGCAAGCCCGCTCCAACTCCTGTAAAAGCCTGCCGGTAACACTTCCCGTACAGTCCGGTCTCCTCGTCTGATATGTCGCATATCAAGTCTAGGGGCGGTAAACGTCAGACCCCAATAACCGATAAGTCGTGCTGATGTGAGGCTCATAACGGGTCGAGAAACTACTGGTAACACTTACCAGTAAATCTCTAAATCAGCCCTGGCCAGGGACTTCCCTGTTACGGCCAATCGAGCACAGCGCAACATCAACCCCCAATACCGAAAGAGACGAAACCCCTCCTATCGCTCATTGCCTCCATGTGACTCGGGACTGTACCCAAAAACCACCGTTTTGCATGCCCTCATGGACATGGTAAGGTGGAAATCAAAGCACAGTGGGAATTACACAAGACTCTATGACGATCTCGGGTCTACAGACTAACTTGTACAAGTGTCACCAGAGAACTGCCATCTGATGTGAGGTATAATACCATCTGGGAGTTCTCGGTGAGTCCGTCCAGTGTACCCAGTCTCCACTGAGCACCCGTATACCATCTCTGATGTCAAACACCAATGGATATGGGATCATCCATCGCTTATCTCATGGGTCGAGAAGCGTATACGCTAGTCTACACTGGTATATCGATGCCCCGTCTCGATACACCCACGACTAGGGACCTTGGATGATGTACTTATGGACTACCATGTCCCCACTAGTATGATCCGCATCATAGTCCACGTAGTCAAGTACACATCCTAAGGGCTTTACCAACATGTAACTATAAAACAGTATAAAGAGACAAGTATACATGTTAAAGTAAAGTGCAACCAGATTGCATACTATCATATCGAGCAATAAAGTCCTCTCTATATATGTCCAAGCATCCAATATAATATACATCATCTGTACAATACTGGCCTCTAGGGCATACATACAACTAACAATCTCCCACTTGCACTAGGGCCAGCTGTTGTAGTATCGCATACCGAGCATCCCGAAGAGTCTCTCAAACTGTATCTGGGGAATGGCCTTCATGAGTGGATCCGCAGTGTTGTTCTTCGTGTCAACCCTCCTGACCTCGATCTCCTGGCGATCAACTATCTCCCGGATCAGGTGATACCGTCTCAGAATATGCCTGGATCGCTGATGGGACCTGGGTTCTTTGGCCAAAGCCACCGCTCCATTGTTATCGCAATACAAAGGTATTGGATGCTCAATGGATGGAACCACTCCAAGTTCAGTAATGAACTTCTTGATCCAGACAGCCTCTTTGGCAGCATTGTTGGCAGCGATGTATTCAGCCTCCTGCCACGGTTTCCTGCTTGGAACTCTTCCAGGTAACCGCCCCTCCGTAAAGGGTAAAGACAAATCCTGACTGCGACTTAGAGTCGTCCTTATCACTCTGGAAGCTCGAATCGGTGAAGGACTCTACTTGGAGTTCTCCGTTACCATACACCAAGAGCATCTCTTTAGTCCTTCGCAAGTACTTGAGAATGCTCTTCACAGCTGTCCAGTGACTCTCTCCAGGATCAGCTTGAAACCTACTCACTACACTTAGTGAGTATGCTACATCGGGTCTGCTACATAGCATCGCGTACATGATAGAGCCTACAGCCGAAGCATAGGGTATCCCTTGCATGCGAGCTCTTTCCAAATCAGTCTTGGGAGACATCACTTTGGAGAGAGTGAGCCCTGAGATCGTGGGTAAAAACCCACGTTTGGACTCTTCCATACTAAACCTCTTTAGTATGGTGTCAATGTACCTGGATTGGAACAATCCCAATATCCTTTTAGATCTATCTCTATAGATCCTAATTCCCAATATGCAGGAGGCATCACCAAGATCTTTCATTGAGAATCTTTGTGATAAGAAGAGCTTGACCGATTGCAGCATAGGAATGTCATTTCCTATCAAGAGTATGTCGTCCACGTACAATACGAGGAAGACAACCTTACTCTCTGCCACCTTCTTGTAGATACAAGGTTCATCTACGTTTTTGACGAAATCAAACTCTTTGATAACGACGTCAAAGCAGATGTTCCAACTCCGCGATGCTTGCTTTAATCCATAAATGGATTTAAGCAGCTTGCACACATTCCCGCTGCTCCCACTATCTACGAAGCCCTCTGGCTGAGTCATGTACACGCATTCTTCTAAATCACCGTTTAGAAAGGTGGTCTTAACATCCATTTGCCAGATTTCGTAGTCATGATATGCAGCGATGGTAAGCATGATCCGGATGGACTTAAGCATAGCCACTGGAGAAAAGGTTTCATCATAGTCCACACCTGGTCTTTGACGAAAACCCTTTGCAACAAGTCTAGCTTTGAAAGTCTCCACTTTCCCATCTACACCAAGTTTTTTCTTGAAGATCCACTTGCTCCCAATGGGTTTTACCCCTTCAGGAGCATCTTCCAAAGTCCATACTTTGTTGGTGTACATGGATTCCATCTCAGACCGCATTGCATCCAGCTATTTCACTGAGTCCCCACTCGTGATGGCCTGCTCGAAGCTAGTTGGGTCATCATCAACCATGATGCAATCCTCGCTCCCACCATCCATGAGAAAACCGTAGTATCTCTCAGGTGGGTAAGGAACCCTACTAGATCGGCGGAGAGGCTGAGCTTCGTGGGGAACTACCGAATCCTCCGGTTCAACCAAATCTTCTGTCGTAGTTTGTATTGCTGGAACCTCTTCCAGTTCTAACTCCTTGCCACTAATCTCTTTTTCAAGAAATTTCTTTTCTAAAAAGGTGGCATGTCGAGAAACAAACACCTTTTGTTCCTCGGTGTGGTAGAAGATATACCCGCGCGAATGTTTGGGATATCCAATAAACTTACACAGAATGGACCTTGCCGCGAGTTTGTCCGGATTTTGTGTTTTTACATATGCCAGACAACCCCATATCTTAATATAATTAAGACACGGTCTCTTTCCTTTCCATATCTCATATGGAGTGGTTGGCACAGTTTTGGTGGGAACCATATTCAATAGGTCTGCAGCTGTTTCCAGTGCATACCCCCAGAAGGAAATAGGTAACTCAGCTGTGCTCATCATAGAGCGCACCATATCTAATAGGGTGCGGTTCCTCCGTTCCGATACACCGTTGTGCTGTGGTGTATATGGAGGAGTTAGCTGAGAGAGAATCCCATTCTCTTTTAGGAAGTCCATGAATTCATTGCTCAAGTATTCTCCTCCTCGATCAGATCGAAGGATTTTAATACTTTTTCCGGTTTGGTTCTCGACTTCTTGTTTATATTCTCTAAATTTCTCAAAAGCTTCTGATTTGTGTTTCATCAGGAACACATACCCGAATCTAGAGAGATCGTCAATGAATGTAATGAAGTACGCAGAACCATTCCTGACATGTGTAGACATGGGGCCGCATACATCACTATGTACCAGTCCCAAGAGTTCCGTAACTCTCTCTCCGTGTCCCGTAAACGGAGTTTTGGTCATCTTGCCTTTGAGACATGACTGGCAAGTGTCATAAGATGAAAATTCAAAAGGATTCAAATATCCATCCTTATGCAACTTAGCTAGTCGTGTCGCATTGATGTAACCCAGTCTACAATGCCACAAGAAGCATTCGTTCATTTTTGAACTCTTCCTCTTGTGTGTGTTTGTTATGCTCAGAACTGTTGATTGATTTAGAACATAAATGCCATTGCACATCGTGCCTGATCCAACCAACTTTTGGTTTAGAAAAATGTTCATAACATTATCCTGTAATACAAAATTATATCCTTCTTTACTCAATAAAGAAACCGATATAATGTTGCATATCAGGTTCGGCATGTAATAGCATTCGTTCAGAATCAATGTATTACCAGTTGGCAATACAAGGTGATATTCCCCGACGGTTTTAGCTGCAACAATTGCACCATTTCCAACCCTTATGTCTTTATCACCTTCTCCAAGTTCTCTACCTTTCTTAAGCCCATGTAACTGATTACATATATGGGATCCTGACCCGGTATCTAATACCCAGGATGTAGAGGAAATGGAGAAACAGTTCTCTGTAACGAACACACCCGAAGAAAATGCATCAACATGTACTTTCTTCATTCGGGTGGCATGGGAATCCTGGTATTCCCTTATATCCTGTTCAGTCTTATAACTCTTATAAGAAAGAACGGAACCAATGTTCCCCAGCACAGTATAACATGCGGGTTCGGTCAATACATCCATATTATTATTTTGATTAAGGCATGATATGGTCGCTACCTGGAGAGAGAGAGAAGAAAACACTTTAGCGTATGCTCTTGCAAGATCAGAGTGGTTATTATTTTATCTAATCAGGATGGCTCCCGCTGTTTTTATCAAATCTTCCTTCAAACCCTAAAAGGAAAGACTAGCCGGGATTAATTACACCCTACAACTTCGCCAATCTTTCAGCCAGGCCAGTGTCAGTACTTTGAGGGAGGTCCCCCGTGCTTTCGCACGGACCTAATTAAAGTAAACCTCGTTTTTCCAGAGGCGTAACCCCGTTGACACCTTTCTAGACACCTACTTGATCGGCTAATTGTCCTGTGTAAAACTCTCCCAGGAGTAACAATTACTCGCAGTGGGTATCGGGATCCAACTATCTCATAGAAGGTATGCAATCTCATTACAAATTTCAACACTTGAAATTCCCGATAATATTTCGGCCCTAGCGTCCTATGACCTTGACGCAGGCCAACAAACCATAGTGCGCTAGTCAAGTTCAACTCGTCATTTCTTGATTGAATTAAACCCACCCGTACGACCCTTGACGCAGGCCAACAAAGTCGCACGACTACCCTAATCCAATCTGCATCATATGCATAAGCAGATAAATACTAGTTAGCTACCGCACACTACGCCTTAACGCAGGCCAACAAACGTAGCACGAATACTAAGTAGGATTTATCTGAAATGGCGGAGGGCTACGACAGGTTTTTCTGAAAACCTATTGCGTAATGAACTTGATATCGTTGTAGAATCTTGTGAATTTTGAAATGGAGTGATTTTGAGGCTTTCATTAGTTTTGCTAAAGAGGTCACTCCCGGTGAAGGGATCTCGGCTCTTTCCTTATGGAATAAGGTGCAGGATATATCATATACATCACTATGCAAAGCAAAACTCCAAAAGCAGTCAAAAGCAAACCGAGTGTTGTAGCATCTGCCAGTTTTGCTAAAGAGGTCACTCCCGGTGAAGGGATCTCGGCTCTTTCCTCATCGAATAAGGTGCGAGATATATCATATATATCGCTATGCAAAGCAAAACTGTAGCTACCCTTTTTGAAAAGTTTGATTCTACAACTTCTTTTAGGTTTCTTTTCTTTCATTAATCACATTAATGAAGTCCTATCATTTAAGTCACCTAAACATCACGGATAAATACGACGTACACTTATGCCATCCGCATTCGCCTCGATGTCCCCTCGTGCACCGTTAGATTAGGTAACTAATGGCAGAGCGGGGCAGAGCTAGCGTGGGTGTAAAACATAAGTAACGCCTATATAATAAATCATATATACTATATACAGTATCTATCACAGCACATCACAGATATCGCAGCAGAAGAAACATATGAAACATTGGATATACTAGGATGTCCGTGTTTTATTTTGAGCCTGTATAAAACACGGATTCCACGGTCACGATGAATAGCTAAACCCACACCCCTAGACCCCTACGAGAGTGGCAAGCAACCCTTCCAATTCTAGGGTTAGGAGACCCGGACTCGACTCCTCGAGTTGGTTTCCCACTAGACCCTAGAACCCGGTTACCTGTGCTCCCCTCCTTGGGTCTATCCTAGTGCGGAAAAGTAAATAATATACAAAATGTGACATCAACCTCATCCCGAAAGTGCTCCAATAAAAGAATATTACATACATTGAATTTTACATGAATGAAAATAAAAACTCTCATCTCACATAAAACCCCCCGGCTATTCAAAACGCGACGATCCAATATAACATATCCAGCAACACATAACATCACATATCATCAACGTAAGTAAGTATGCATACACCGATCGTCGTTGATATATAGCAACGAAAACCGGCAATACCACTACATACTACACTTACGGTCACAGAAAAGAAAGTGTAAAACTACAATATTTGGAATCCACAATCTCTTTAGACATCGTAAATCCGAAATATCACATACTTCGCATTTCATGCCCAACTTTATGAATTCCACATATTGTATCACATTCCAGATAAATAGGCAGTATTAAATATTCCGAACAGATAATCAAATACCCAAAATTTCCTAAATAGCTCAACACATGAGCGGAGTTCAAAAATTCCAGAATACGTCACAGTAGCAATGGTCCAGCCGTAGAAGGGTCAAGCCAACGCTTCACAGGTGGCACGCCGTACTGCCCCAAACCCTAAGGTTCAAAGGGCAGTTCAAGACGGTCACATAATCGAGTTAAGGTTTGTTTTCTTCTAGAGGGTCCATCACATCACATGCACGTTTTTCCGAAAGATTTAAACCCGAGAAAAATTCAACACTTGAATGTTTTTCGTGCCGGGAAAAATTGAGTTAATGATATCCGTTCGAAAATTTTAATACTTACTAAATTATTCAAAATAATAGAACAAAATTAAATTCTCCGATCGAATCGACGATTATAAAATAAACCCCAGAATACTCAACATTTGAGTCAGATTAAAAATACCCATAAAATATAAATAACAGAATCTAACATTACTGTGCAAACAGAGAAGCCCAAGGTCACTGTATGGCCGCGGTTCCGCGGCACAAGCAGGGTATTGCCGCGGAACCGCGGTGGTCCGTACGATTTAGGTCATCAAATTTGCACCGTAATTCTTAGAAAACCCTGCTGAATTTTTTAGGTATTTTTAATTCAGAAAAACCCAGTTTTTAGAAATTGTCCAGAGAGGGGGTTAAATTTGCGTATTCGGGTTCGTTCGGAGTTTTAACTTTGTTAACACATCGTCTAATGCTCTAGCTAGGCTCTGATACCACTGTAGAGTTACTAGGCACACTAACAAGGCTCTACAAGGCATTGACCATGCCAAAATTAAATTTTTTATGTGCCGAACAACCCTTAGCAAGATCGTATACTAGAGTTTAGGCGAAACTAATAGTAAGCAAACAACTTTACTTCTAAGGGAACACGAAATACAACCTTTGTAGATCGGTCCTTCACTTCTTTAGCCCCTTGTTGAAGTCCCATCGCTGCGATTGTGGTTCTCCCGGACCCTTGCATGGCTTCACGAGACGAAAGACGCGTCCTTGCTTGAAGTCTTCGAGGCCGAAGATGATCTACGTCGAGAGGATGCCAACTCAAGCTTCTACTTCACTAACTTGAGAATTAGTGAAGCAAACACCCTAAACTAAAGTGATAGTCTAGTAGAGGATGAAGAAATAGGAAGTGGGTTCTCTTTGGAATTTTATTTCTCACAATCTTTTGCTCTCTTTTCAAAACCTTAGTTTGCTTTTTCTTTTGTTCAATGAAGAAGATGAACAAAAGAAAGAGGAGAGGATAATGATCAAGTGAGTGAGCTAACCATGGTGAGTGAGTATCATATACTAACTCTTGTAGAGCCATAACCATAGCTAACACTTATGGTTGGCTTAAGAAATATCTATGGTAAAAACAAACTCAAGTGGACTTAGTCAATGCATCCACAAGCTTCCACAAGCTTCATGAATTGATCTAATCCTCCACTTAATTTTGTAATTACTTAAAATATAAAAACCTAACATAATATATAGTATGGTGTAAGTCTCATACACCCAAGTCATGTGTATCATTAACCATGATACATTAAGAAAACACAATTTTAATATATATCATATATATATTAAAATTGTGCTCATGTGAGAAAAACCCTAAAGTGAACAAGTTTTAGTAAATGTAAACTAGTATATCTAATATACAATTATACACTTAATTATTAAATCAACACTTGACTTAATAATCCGGTCATATCTCATATAACCGACTAACATCCATTGTATTATCTTATCGAATCAACACTTGATTCGATAACCCGGCTATATCATATATAACCGACCGATACAAAAAGTTGCGAGAATAGAATAGGGTATCACATACACGCATTATTCTCGGTCCCGCACATATCACATATGCGACCCTATTTCGTTTTGCCTGAGCCAGTAAAATCTCTATGTAGGACTCTAAAGACTCGTCAATACGCCGGCAGTATGTGATGATCACATCAAGCACCCACAAGTCGTCAGCGGTACTAGCTGGACGTAACGGCTACCCGGGTATTGAGCGATCAGAAGATCAGCAAGCAAGCCCGCTCCAACTCCTGTAAAAGCCTGCCGGTAACACTTCCCATATAGTCCGGTCTCCTCGTCTGATATGTTGCATATCAAGTGTAGGGGTGGTAAACGTCAGACTCCAATAACCGATAAGTCGTGCTGATGTGAGGCTCATAACGGGTCGAGAAACTACTGGTAAAACTTACCAGTAAATCTCTAAATCATCCCTGGCCAGGGACTTCCCTGTTACGGCCAATCGAGTACAGCGCAACATCAACCCCCAATACCGGGAAAGATGAAGCCCCTCCTATCGCTCATTGCCTCCATGTGACTCGGGACTGTACCCCAAAACCACCGTTTTGCACGCTCTCATGGACGTGGTAAGGTGGAAACCAAAGCATAGTAGGAATCACACAAGACTCTATGACGATCTCGGGTCTACAGACTAACATGTACAAGTGTCACCAGAGAACTGCCATCTGACGTGAGGTATATTACCGTCTGGGAGTTCTCGGCGAGTCCTTCCAGTATACCCAGTCTCCACTGAGCACCCGTATACCATCTCTGATGTCAAACACCAATGGATATAGGATCACCCATCGCCCATCTCATGGGTCGAGAAGTGTATACGCTAGTCTACACTGGTATATCGATGCCCCGTCTCGATACACCCACGACTAGGGACCTTGAAGGATGTACTTATGGACTACCATGTCCCCACTAGTATGATCCGCATCATAGTCCAGGTAGTCAAGTATACATCCTAAGGGCTTTACTAACATGTAACTATAAAGCAGTATAAAGAGACAAGTATACATGTTAAAGTAAAGTGCAACCAGATAGCATACTATCATATCGAGCAAGAAAGTCCTCTCTATATATGTACAAGCGTCCAATATAGTATACATCATCCGTACAATACTGGCCTCTAGGGCATACATACAACTAATAGTTGGCGCCCGGCGCCAAGCGCCCCACGTGCCCCTCACGTGGGCGCTAATAAAATAAAGAGTGCTCTGCACTCATTGGTTGGCGCCTAGCGTCAAGCGCCTCATGTGTCCCTCACGTGGGCGCAGTTTAACATAAAGCGCTCTGCAAACAGAGCCCAACGCCATAAAGAGTGTTTAACACTCCATAAAAAACAAAGAAATAGGGTGAGAGTCAGAGCCCACATCAATGCTTAGCATTGTTGCACACAATGTTAGATATATGTATGCCCTAGATGCCATTATATGTATAGTGGATGCATGGACATGTATATATTATTTTAGATGACTTTCTCGCTCAACATGATAGTATGCTATCTGCTTTACTTTATCTTAACATGCTGATTTGATCATGCTTTTATTCTTTTGCACATGTTGATAAAGCCCTCAGGATATTTGCTTGACTACTGTGACTATGATGCGGATCATACTAGTGGGGCATGTGTAGTTTATAAGCATATCCTTGAACTGTTCCTAGTCATGGGTGTATCGAGACGGGGCATCAATATTCCAGAGTAGACTAGCATATACTATTCTTGTCCCATATGATGGCCGATGGATGATCCCATATCCATCTGGTGAGGTGACACCAAAGATTGTATGCGGGTGCTCAGTGGAGACTGGGTATACTGAACAGACTCACAGATAAATCCTATGTGGTATTATATCTATCGTCGGATAGCAGTTCTCAGGTGACACTGGTACAGGTTAGTCTATAGACCCAGGATCGTCATAGAGTCTTGTGTGTCCTCCCACTGTACTTTGATATCCATCCTACCACGGCTCTACTGAGTCGTGCAAACAGGTGGACTTTGGGTACAGTCCCGAGGCACATGGAGGCGATGAGCGATAGGAGGGGTTTCTTCTCTCCCGGTATTGGGAGTTGATGTTGTGCTATGCTCGATTGGCTATAACAGGAAGTCGCTGGCCAGGGCTGCTGAGATTTACTGATAAGCGTTATCAGTAGTTTCTCGATCTGTTATGAGCCATACACCAGCATGACTTATTGAGTTATTGGGGTCGACGATTCCATCCCTAGACTCGATATGCAACATATCTGACGAAGAGACCGGACTGTACGGTAAGTATTGCTAGTTGGCTCGACGGGAGTTTTGACAACTTCACTGGTTTTCTTCTGATCACTCAATACCCGGGTGGCCGTTACGTTTAGCTGACCGCTTGCGGCTTGTAGGTATTTGATATGATCATTACCTACTGCCGGCGTATTGACGAGTCTTAGAGTCCCACAATGAAGTTTCCTGGCTCAGGCGAAAAGATGTGGTGTGCATATAATATATGCACGGGGACCCGATTAAATACGGATATGTGATACCGTATATTAATCAGGCATTTTCTATTGGTTGGGTCGTATGTGATATGACCGGTTTACAAAATCAAGTGTTGATTTAACAAATGACTTTTAGATTAATTCTTTAGTTAAACCCTTTTTCTGTTTTTGTATGCATGCATGTATGCACATGATGATGTGCATGGACACATACATACATACATTGTATCATGGTTGTTGATACATATTTGGTGGCAATGCAAGACTCATATTGTAGTAATTATGTATATATTTATCATATTGAGTTAATTGAAAGGATAATTCACTCATGGTTAATGTTTATCATCTTTGACTAAACTTCACCATTCTATTAACCATGAGTTAATTCCCTTTTGAAAGTTAACTCAATAAGTAAATATCTAAATAATTACTAACCATGGTTGAAATGAGAAGGATTAATATGGATTATTCTTTCTCATTTTCAATAATTCTATCATATCATTATCTCTTTGAGCTCATGCTTAGCCACCATCTTCTTCTTCCTCTCTTGAATATTTCTTTGAGTGAAGTTGATAAAAATAAAGGGTTTTGATTATAGAATATAAACCACATCATCATACTACACACATCTAGCCCATTTGTGTAGGGTGTTTGCTCTACTTCATTCACATATACAGGAAAGCAAGGAGCTTTGGGCAAAGGAACTTCGGGTGGATCTTCGTGGACAAGGAAGGCTTCCATCGATCCGTTCCAAACTCTCAAAATGTCAAGGAATCACCAATGGAGGTCTACAAAGGTTGTAATCTCCACTCTTAGTGATACTTTTTTTTTTGCATGTGATGCTTAGTCAAAAAGACCTAAATTTCTAGTCATGATTCTTTGCAAGTTCACTTAGCACCTTAAAAATTTGATTTTGGCATATGTGATACTTCTAAACCCTTGATAAGGTGCTAAGTAAACCTAAAAATGGTATCAGAGCCAACCTAGAGCTTTAGGCGAAGTTTTGGCGAAGTTAAAACTCCGATCGAACCACGAAATAAGGAATTAGACCCTTCTCTGGACATTTTTTAAAACTGTGATTTTTTCTGAATTAAAAATACTTAAAAATTCAGCTGGGAAATATAAGCATAACTGTAAAAAACGACCCCATGATCCGTACATATCGCCGCGGAATCGCGGCCATACCTTGCTTGGGCCGCGGATCCGCGGCCGTGTAGAAGCTTTATGGCATCGATTTTGTACAGTAATGTCAGTAGCTGCTTGTACATATTTTTGGGTATTTTTAATCTGACTCAAGTGTTGAGTGTTCTAGGGATTATTTTGGATTCGTTGATTCGATCGGAAAACTTAATTTCATGCTGTTTTCGGGTAATTTAGAAAGTATTAAAAAGTTCGAACGGATATCATTAACTCACTTTTTCCCGGCACGAAAAACTTTTAAGTGTTGAATTTTTCTCGAGTTTAAATCTTTCGGAAATACGTGCAAGTAATGTGGTGGACCCTCTAGAAGAACACAAACCTTAACTCGATTATATGACCGTCTGAACTGCCTCTAAACCTTAGGGTTTGGGGCAGTACGGCGTGCCACATGTGAGGCATTGGCTTGACCCTTCTACAGCTGGACCACTGCTACTGTGATACATTCTGGGATTTTTGAACTCGGCTCAAGTGTTGAGCTCATTAGGAAATCTTGGGTATTTGATTATTCGATCAGAAAGTTTAATACCGTCTATTTATCTGGAATGTGATACAATATGTGGAATTCATATAGTTAGGCATGAAATGCGAAGTATGCGATATTTCGGATTTGCGATGTCTAAATAGATTGTGGATTCCAAATGTTGTAGTTTTACACTTTCTTTTCTGTGACCGTAAGCGTATTATGTGGGGTATCGCCGGCTTCGTTGCTATACATCAACGACAATCGGGATACGCATACTTGCTTACGTTGATGATATGAGATATTATTGTTGGAGATAGTACCCTCAGAGTCAATTATTAGGTCACAGGTACGTGATTGTAATGATTGAGGGAGGACCTATCCCGGTAGGACAGTCTTACTCGAGATGATAGTATGCTATCTGGTTTACCTTTATCATCGTGTACTGCTTTAGGTGACCTGACACGTCGCTATTACACGTTGATAGAGCCCCTAGGATTCTTGCTTGACCACCAGCAGTATGAGGGCGATCATATAAGTGGGAGCTGGGGGTCTATAAGCTTATCCTTAAAAGGTCCCTAGTCGTGGGAGTTTCGAGACTGGGCATCGATACTCCATTAGTAGACTAGTGTATACAGTCGAGACCCCGACGAGGGGCGGTGGCCGGTCTCACAAGCCACTGGTGTCAGTTGGATCACCTAAGATGTATACAGGTGCTCATTGGGTTATGAGTACACCGGACAGGACTCGCCGGGAACATGCTAGTTGGTCATATACCAGACGTCAGATGGCAGTTCCCTGGTGACATGTGTGCAGGTTAGTTCATCGACCTGGGGATCGTCATTTGTCTCGTGTGAGTTCCCACTGTACTTTGATTACTACCCTACCACGGCTCAAAGGAGTCGTGCAAACATGTTTTAGTTGGGTACAGTCCCGAGCCACATGGAGGCAGTGAGCGTATCTTCAGGGGTTCGTCTCTCCCGGTATTGGGGGTGAGGTCGTGCTGTGTCTAGGAGAGCCATTACACAAAGTCCTTGGCCAAGGCAAGGAGATTTACTGGTAGGTATTCCAGTAGTATCTCAGGGTGTTCTGGGCTACACTCCGACACGACTTGTACCGCTTTTGGGGGTCTGACTTTTACCAACCCCCTAGGCCCGCCATGCGATACTCATAGACGAACGGACCGGACTGCACGGATATTGTCACTGACAGGCTCAGTAGGGAGTCAGGCTGAGTTCGCTCACAGACGTCCCTTTTTAGTCAGTACCTGGTAGCCCGTTACGTATTGGCTTATACCTCTGACGTGCTAATGGTTAAATCCACAACCAAGGTGTTGATGAGTCTTTAGAGTCCGCCACATTCAGTTACTCAGCTTTCGGGCGAAAGGTTGTAGAGGCCGTATGGAGATATGGCAAGGTCCGATCAGATACGTGCGGTATTGCACGGATCAGGATCGGACAGTCTGTACTATAGGCTGTATGCATATATGGCAGGGTTTGATCAGATACGTGCGGTATTGCACGGATCAGGATCGAACGGATATTACTAGCCGGTTTTGGTATAAGCCGGATCCTAGTATAGTATAGTGTAGATTTTGTCTCATTGCTTTTGTATTTCGGTCGAAATACAGATGCGGGTGTGTATGCACAGTATCGAGGTTTTCCTGTAATTTATTACGGGACCAGTTTTCTGGAGTTGCCAGTTTGCTTTCCGTTTCGGCCAATTTCCTTTGTTCCGTTCATTGGCCGAAGATTGGTGGAGGAGGGTTTATTTGCATTGTTGCAAATAGGCATTTGTGGAGGGGGTTCTTTGCATCTTTTGGCATCATGATGGTTTTCATGATGTGCACCATCATTGACTTCTCCTTCTCATGATGGATTGACTTTTAGTGGGCATGATGGTTGATGATGATGAGGGGTGAGGTTGGTTGAGTGTGGGTTTATTGTTGTGATCATTCCCTTTTGCATCATAACCATTCCTCTCTCTCTCTCTTGCATGAGATGAGTTTTTGGCTCCCATTTTTTTGAGACACTCTCATTCTCTTCTCTCCACTTACCATGGCCGGCCACTATGAGGAAAGGGGGTCTTTTTCTTTTGGTGAGGGGAAAAATGTTATTCTCATTCTTGGCATGCTACATTTTTCCCCACCTCTCTCCAAGTTCCTTTTTCCTCCACCATTTGGCAACTCCTTCAACCCCAATAGAGACAATAGCTCACTACACATTCTACAGCGAATCTTGGGCACGTCGAGTAGCCGGCTTTGTGCCCGAGTTGCCTCGGCATTGAGGTGGGAGCCCGTAAACAAAGTTGGCGATGTGGTGCACTTCCGGCGACGAGGAGGAGACGGGACTTTTCCGCACGAGATCGGGACCATGACGAGAAGACCGGAGGACTTGGATCGTCGGTATATCTCTATTCCCTTTCTTGTAGTTAGCTAGGACTAGTTAATGGTTCGATCCGGGTAGTAGTGCGCGGCGGTTTGCCAGTTTAAGAAAATTTAAAGTTTATCACCGCTTCCGCTTTCCGGCGTCGGATTGACGGCCGGGGCGCCGCCGTGCACTTACAGTGGTATCAGAGCCTCCCCATTAACTTAGTCTAGCTTTGTGTAATGTGTTTTTCAGTTCCGATCGATCGAAATGTTCAAAAACCCGTATTTGCTCACAACAGTTTCTGTTGAAATTTTTCAGTCTCAAAATTTTTTTTCAGGTTCTAAAATATTGATGTACTAAAAATTATAAGACCACTGTTCAAATTCGAGACAATGATCTTCCAACCAGAGCGCGGAAGGGCGGCCAAAACCCACTTCTGGCCGCGCTTCCGCCGCAGTATGGAAGAATCATTGGGTTGGATTTTTACAGTGGGCTTCTGGGGAGAAAATAGGGTTTTTGGAATATTAAATTTGGGCCCAGAATTTCTTTAACTGCTACAGTTTTGATTGGGGCCCACTTGTTAATTTTTGGTCGATCGGATATTTTAAACACATTTTTCACAGTATTTACATTATATCTGCGATCGTGAATTTCACTTGATCGGTAAATCCGGTCTAACCGCTATAGCCCGGTTTGACGGATTTGCGAACGTGACTTTCACGTTGATGTTCTATGTATTTGCTGTGTTGTTGCGGATCGGTCGTGGGGGATAGCCTGGATGCAATGCTAGTACAGTTTTGTTTGTATTATGTACATTTGATATTGCGGGGCGAGCGTCCGACATGTGGACTGCCGTCACTGCCTGATTGTATTATTATTTTGGGGCACGACCTGGTTGCGGTCGATGTACCCGGTGTATGTATATTTTACTTTCTGTAGTAGGATTGCCCCGCGGAGGGGTGCACGGATAGCCGGGTTCTAGAGGGCAACAAGCCCGCATCTCATGGCATTGAGACGGAGGGGGCTTCACTCTAGGATTGGCGGGCTATTCGCCGCACTCGTAGGGGGTACAGGTTGACCCAGGAGGGGTGCCCAAGTTACCGGATTCCGTGAAGTGCTGGGTGGTCCATTCACGTCGCTGAAGGGGGCTGCCTCGCTTCAGGTTTTGGCGGGTAACTTGCCGCGCCCGTAGGGGTCTAGGATTTCATTGCACAGGCTATCCACACGACCAGGGGAACGTCGGGTTTCAGTAGTGGCTCTGTGAAACCCGGGGATCCTAGATATCTGTATTGTTCTGTGATGTTGTACATTTCTGTGATGTTGCTTTTTATCACGCCTTGAGCGAAATATAATATATTGCTATATATATTAGTAGATGTTGTATATGTTTTGCATCCGCGCTAGTCCAGTCCCACTCTGTCATTAGTTAGCTAACCTAACGGGTAATGACGGGACCCAGTGGCGAATGCGGATGGCATATACGTACATCAGTATATTTTCGTTCTTTGTGGTGTGATCAATTGATGGGACTACGTTGATTCGGATCAATGCAAGTTAAAAAAACCTAATCTTATGTTGTTGGAACTTTTTCAAAAAGCTGTTATTGCAAGGACGTTCACTTTTGTTTTGCACAGTGGTATTCAGTTGGAATATCCTGCTCCTCAGTCGACGAGGCAAGGGCCGAGATCCCTTCACCGGGAGTGACCCCTTGGACAAAAGTTTGCGTCAGGGCAATAACTTCACTATAGCCGATTACTTTTGCTTTGCACCGTGGTATTCAGTTGGAATATCCTGCACCTCATTCTACGGGGTGTAAGTGCACGGCGGCGCCCCGGCCTCCATCCCGAGGCCAAATGTGGAAGCGATGGTTAACTTTAATTTTGCAAACTAGCAAACCGGCACCACCGCGCACTAAAACCCGGATCGGGCCATTAACTAGTCCTAGCTAACTACAAGATGGGGAAATATACCGACTGATCCAAGTCCTCCGGTCTTCTCGTCGTCGTCCCGATCTCCCGCGGAATGTCCTGTCTCCACCTCGTCGCCGGAAGTGCACCACATCGTCTGCATCTTTTACGGGCTCCCACCTCAATACCGAGGCAACTCGGGCACGAAGCTGGCAAGTCGACGTGCCCAAGATTTGCTGTAGAATATAGTGTGGATTACTATGTCTCTTTTTGGGGTTGTAGGAATTGCCATATAGGTGGAGGAATGATACAATCTCATGGAGATGGAACTTGTGGGATTTTTCCACGAGCAAAAGAGCAAAAATCCCACACTAAAATTTTGGACAGCCCCTAGCCTTTCTTGGCCGGCCATGGCATGGTGGGAGAGGAGAGAATGGAGTGTGTATCCAAAGAATGAGAGAGCCCCCCAATAATCCAAGGGAGAGAGAGAGAAGAGGCAATCATGCAAAGAAATGATCACTAGGAAAGTCCAACACTCAAACAACAATCATCACACTTCATCATCAACAAGCATGATGACAATCAAAGGCCAACACTCCACCACAACCATCATGAAAACATAAGTCAAGCCATCATGGTCAAAAGAGGTCAAATGATGGTGCAAGTATCATGATACAATTATATGCAAAGACCTCCTCCACAAAAGCTTGTTTGCACAAATGCAAATAAGCCCTCCTCCACCAATCTTCGGCCAATGAACGATACAAAGAAAATTGGCCGAAACGGAAAGCAAACTGGCAACTCCAGAAAGCGGGTCCCATAATAAATTACAGGAAATCCCCGATACTGTGCATACACACCCGCATTTGTATTCCGACCGAAATACAAATGCAATGAGACAAAGTCTACACTGTACTATACTAGGATCCGGCTTAAACCAAAGCCGGCTAGTAATATCCGTCCGATCCTGATCCGTGCAATACCGCACGTTTCTAATCGAACTCTGCCATATATCCATACGGCCTCTACAGCGATTCGCCCAAAAGCTTTAGTAACTGAATGTGGGGGACTCTAAAGACTCGTCAACACCTTGGTTGTGGATTTAACCACTAGCACGTCAGAGGTATAAGTCAATACGTAACGGGCCACCAGCTATTGACCAAAAGGGACGTCGATGAGCGAACTCATCCTGACACCCTACTGAGCCTGTCAGTGACAATATCCGTACAGTCCGGTCCGTTCGTCTATGAGCATCGCATGGCGGGCCTAGGGGGTTGGTAAAAGTCAGACCCCCAAAAACGGTACAAGTCGTGTCGGAGTGTAGCCCAGAACACCCTGAGATACTACTGGAATATCTACCAGTAAATCTCCTGCCTCGGCCGAGGGCTTCGTGTAATGGCTCTCCTAGACACAGCGTGACCTCACCCCCAATACCGGGAGAGACGAACCCCTGAAGATCCGCTCACTGCCTCCATGTGGCTCGGGACTGTACCCAACTAAAACCTGTTTGCACGTCTCCTTTGAGCGTGGTAGGGTAGTAATCAAAGTACAGTGGGAACTCACACGAGACAAATGACGATCCTCAGGTCGATGAACTAACCTGTACACATGTCACCAGGGAACTGCCATCTGACGTCAGGTATAAGACCAACTAGCATGTTCCCGGCGAGTCCTGTCCGGTGTACTCATAACCCAATGAGCACCTGTATACATCTTAGATGTCCAACTGACACCAATGGCTTGTGAGACTGGCCACCGCCCCTCGTCGGGCTCTCGACTGTATACACTAGTCTACTCTGGAGTATCGATGCCCTGTCTCGAAACTCTTACGACTAGGGACCTTTTAAGGATGTGCTTATAGACCCCAGCTCCCACTTATATGATCGCCCTCATACTGCTGGTGGTCAAGCAAGAATCCTAGGGGCTCTATCAACGTGTAATAGCGACATGTCAGGTCACCTAAAGCAGTACACGATGATAAAGATAAACCAGATAGCATACTATCATTTCGAGTAAGACTGTCCTACCGGGATAGGTCCTCCCTCAATCATTGCAATCACGTGCCTGTGATCCAATAATTGACTCTGAGGGCACTATCTCCAACAATCTCCCACTTGCACTCAAGGCTAATTATTGCGATGTTGCATACTCACAGCCCGTGTGACACCGAACACCCAACTCCTCTACTAGTCAGTCTCACAAAGCTCGCTTGCGAAACTATTGCGTTCGAGAAATAGCCTCAGTGAGTGGATCCGCTTTGATGTTTCTTTCTATGTCTCTCTATATCTCAAGTTCGCGGAGAAAGCCATCTCCCGAAACGAGCAATACCAGTCTTAGAATGTGTCTGGATGTCTGATGGGACCTAGCTCATAAATGAACTCCAAATCCAATGTTCTTAGACTATATCGTCAACTGAACTTAATCAGTATCCTGCGCCATGCCTCCCTCAGTATTGACTTGGACCACCTGTCCAAAATACTGCCCCTCGTCAGAAGGAAAAACTATAACTCTGACAACCTCCCTGTCGTCCAAGTCACCTTGGAAGCCTGGAATGATAACTGTCTCCCGAATGAGGCTGTCGTTATCATATCCCTAGAACATCCACTTATGTTCTAAAACTGCTTTCGACTGTTTCTCCAGGATTGGATCAATGTCAACTTATTGTATGTAGTGCAAGAACAACATCTGGTGTGGTACTTGACATCTCATGATTGACTCAATTGCCTGAGCAAGTGATCTGCCAATCATGCACATCCCTCTCCCCTTTGGTCTGTAAGACACCTTTAGAGAGGGTGACTCCATCACCTGCAGGTACACTACCGTGCCAGGAGTCTTCCATTCTAAATACTCTTAGAATACTGTCTGAGTATGTTGATTGGGAAACCACCCAAATCTAGATCTAAAGCCATAGATCTAGTAACCAGTATGTCAGATATAAAATCCATTTCCTTTATGGAGAAAACACTGTGTGACGACCAAAGTATAACCGATCGTAGTATAGGAATTTCTTTTCCTACTCTGTGTATGTCATCCAAATACCATGACATCACACCCTACTACCTTTTCAATAGATCCATCTCCTATTCTGATGAAGTCAAACCTATGACTATCACATCAGAAATTGATGATCTATCTCCGCTATATCTGCTTTAGTCTATAAATAGACATAAGCAACCTGTCCACCAATGCTTCCGCTGCTCCCACTGACTACGACAACCCTCTGGCAGAGTCATATACACGTACACTTCTAAAGCTAGTTTAGAACGACGCTATACTCATCCTCCCGCCGGGTCTCGCAACCTGGAACAACAGCAATGGCAAGTGTGGGTAAACAAGAACTTCCCTGTCACCGTCCTTGAGTCTACCGGAGTACCTCTCGGGTGCCTGAAGTTACCCACCTTATCTGCGGAGTGGCCAATGGAATGTCAAACCAGATTGAATCTTTAAGTTCTTATAAAATCTTCAGTAATCGTTTGTGGCTCTGGAATCACTTCCAGTTCTACCTTACTCCCACTACTGTTTTCTGAAAAGATCCATTTTTATTAAAACTGTGGCGAGTCTAGAACAATATCGCTATTGTTCATCCAGATGGTAGAAAGTCAACCCTCATCATAGCCTGGGTCAACCCACAAACAGCCATTACAGAAACGTGCCTTGAGTTGTCCAGTGTCTGGTTTTAATCATAAACCGGACAACTCCCCGTACCTTAACATCGTTAAGATATGAACTGTTCTATATCCAATATAGAACCAGAGGCACCGATTTAATTGAACCAGATTCAAATCATGCAGCAGTCTCCAGTGCATGTCAACTAAATGGAAGGAGGCCGATCAGCGTTACTCAACTTAGGATTGCTTCCAATTATGAGTAACCTGAAAGAGAAGTAAGTTCTCTTTATCATTACTATCAACTGAATACCATACACAAGTATCTACATCTTCGTTCACCTTGAAGAATCCCGATACTTGCAATATCTGGTTCTCTACTTTATTCAAATACCTATAACTTCTCAAAATTCGGACCCTGCGTTTCCACGAAACACCTGTCTAAAAACTAGAGAAGTCATAAGTAAACCGAATATAGTACGAGGACCAACCCTTCTGTCCTGATGGAACCTGGACAACATACAATACTCTGTATAAGTCCCTTGAGTCTGATAACTCATTCCCTGTGTGTCGTAGGTTGAAAACTGTACTTATGGTTAAGAAGAATTACACCGCTGTTTAATGCTCCTTACCTAACCATCCACTGATATAGGTAAATGTCATAGACATAATTTCAAAAGGTATATCTCACTCTATGAAAATAGACGTACAGATATATCAATTTGAAATTGGTGCATAACAGCGGATATTCAAAACTAAATATTTGCCGACCGGCAAACAGCCCAGGTGATTTTCTCAAATATCACCGATTACAACGAATCCCGATATAATGAGGATGATCACCCAATTCCCAATAACTTACTCCTACTCATCATCTGTAAAACCATACAGATGTGAGAATCATACCTGGTAAATACATACCCTGGAGTAAGGACTAATTGGGAAATCAGTTTTCCTCTAACAGTACACAGTGACACTGAAACATTGAAATGTTTCGATGGGGTATCCCGGTATTCCTAGTAATGCCTCTTCCATTATCCAGATTCACAACTGTAACCGTATAATTCTTTGCCACCTCTCCAAATCCCTTTATATGTCTTTAGTCATTACCTTCTGCACACCCCTCTAGGCCAAATGGTTTTCTTCCTTCCCTACCGTTCGGCACCAGCCTATGGTTTGGAAGAAGACTATCCAATAAGCATAATGGGTGTACTGTCCCAGTCCTAGGAGCACTCGCAATGCGAGAGAAGGTGAAGATAAAAGACAACCGAATAAACCTTATTCCTATTTCTCCTGAACCAGAATCCATCCCCGAACTGGAACAAGTTCCTTTCGAGTTCGTATATAACCATACGATGGAGTATCCAATAAACTGTGGATCTTCGTAGTGATACGGAGTGTTCTGGAGAAATACAAAGGTGATTTGGGAGTGGTAATGAAATACTTGGTTTGGTCGTGAATATCAGTCGCAATTTAGTTTGCCCTTTTACTAATCCCTTGCTTTGTCTTAACTTAATACCTTCTGTACACCATCGTTAGGCTAATTGGTTTTCTTCATTCCCTACCGGTCGGCACCTGCCTATGGTTTGGAATAAGACTATCCAATTTGCGTAATAGGTGTACTATCTCCTAAACCAAGGAGTACTCACAACTCGAAAGAAAGTAAAAGGAAAAGACAACTGAATAATTCTATCCGTTTTCTCCAGAACCGGAAACCATCCTCGAATAAATCCCTTCGAGTTCGTATATAACCATACGATGGTTTTGTCCAATGGAAGTGGACGTTCGTAGTAATACGGGGTGTCCTGGAGAAAAGGGTAAAAGTAGGAGTGGCAATGAGGTCTGCAACTCTGACAATCCAAAAGCCAGTGTTTAAGAAGGTTCGGTTAATTTTGGTCACTGAGTCATAGTCTTAGGGTCGGGTCAATGGTCGCTGCCAAAGAGAGAGAGAAAAGAAACACTCAGCATGCACTCTAACCTAGATCAGAATGGTTACCAATTTATCTAATCTGGAAACCTCCCACTGTCACCTCAAATTCTCCTCCAAACCTGAAAGAAGAATTAGTCAGGGTCACCCGAGGAGTAAACTAACTCATCAGTGGGAATCGGGATCCAACTATCATCGCATGATAACGTGACGGAATCCGCTCACGTCATCACACTCCAGAAGGTATGCGCATATCTGGCAAGTTTCAGTTCTTTTGAAACTCCCGATGTGGATTTTTGCCCCATGCTCTTATGACCTTGGCGTGAGGTCAAAATATCATAAGTCACATGTCAAGTTCTACCCATCATTATCCAGGTTAATTTGAACCCACCCGTACATACCCTTGACGTAGGCCAAAATAGTAGTACGACTGTCCCAAACCAACGCATCTATCTATGCAACAGCTAAATATCCGGCAGCTACCAATCACTATGCCTTGGCGTGAGGTCAAAATACATAGCTTGAATACTACCGAATATTTAACCGAAATGATGGAAGGCTACGAATGGTTTCTGGCGAAAACCTTTAACGTAAAGAACTTGATATCGTTGAAGGAACTGATAGCTTTTTAGAAAATATAGTGGCGAAAACCTTTGCTAAAGAGGTCACTCCCGGTGAAGGGATCTCGGCTCTTTCCCCGTAGAATGAGGTGCAGGATATTCCAACTGAATACCACGATGCAAAGCAAAAGTAATCGGCTATAGTGAAGTTATTGCCCTGACGCAAACTTTTGTCCAAGGGGTCACTCCCGGTGAAGGGATCTCGGCCCTTGCCTCGTCGACTGAGGAGCAGGATATTCCAACTGAATACCACGATGCAAAACAAAAGAGAACGTCCTTGCAATAACAGCTTTTTGAAAAGTGTTCCAACAACATCAGATTAGGTTTGTTTTAACTTGCATTGATCTGAATCAATGCAGTCCCATCAATTGATCACACCACAAAGAACGAAAATATACTGATGTACGTATATGCCATCCGCATTCGCTACTGGGTCCCGTCATTACCCGTTAGGTTAGCTAACTAACGACAGAGCGGGGATTGGACTAGCGCGGATGCAAAACATATACAACATCTACTAATATATATACCAATATATTATATTCGCTCAAGGCGTGATAAAAAATGCAACATCACAGAAATGTACAGTATCACAGAACAATACAGATATCTGGGATCCCCGGGTTTCACAGAGCCACTACTGAAACCCGACGTTCCCCTGGTCGTGTGGATAGTCTGTGCAATGAAATCCTAGACCCCTACGGGCGTGGCAAGTTACCCGCCAAAACCTGAAGCGAGGCAGCCCCCTTCAGCAACGTGAATGGACCACCCAGCACTTCACGGAATCCGGTAACTTGGGCACCCCTCCTTGGTCAACCTGTACCCCCTACGAGTGCGGCGAATAGCCCGCCAATTCTAGAGTGAAGCCCCTTCCGTCTCAATACCATGAGATGCGGGCTTGTTGCCCTCTAGAACCCGGCTATCCGTGCACCCCCACCTTGGGGTAATCCTAGTACAGAAAGTAAAATATACATACACTGGGTACATCAACCGCAACCTGGTCGTGCCCCAAAATAATAATACAAACAGGCAGTGACGGCAGTCCACATGTCGGACGCTCGCCCCGCAATATCAAATGTACATAATACAACAAAACACTGTACTAGCATTG